>JALIRH010000005.1:23810643-25046143 GCA_023055505.1 Callipepla californica brunnescens
TTGGGTGCATTTATTTATTTGGTAAAGCTGTTCAAGCTCATTCAATGATAAATATCATAAATTGCATATAGTAGACCCAAGTTCTTCCCAGGTGGAACACAGTTTCACATGAAGTTCTTCAGAGGATTTCCTTTCAGATAAAGCCAGGTTTTGTAAAATACTAAACAATGCTCATTTAGGTGATTTATCAGTCTTGGTAAGCTTGGTGATTGAGTCAACAGTACACTTTATACATATCCTGGAGATTGTTGGCTTAGTTCCCTTTTTGTCACTTTTTGATCTAATATAGGACAGCTTGGGTGGCTGAATTAGTTTCGAAAATGTTGGCATGGTGTCTGTTCTAAGAACTTTTTTTTGTACAGAAAAATGAAATCTGCAAAATAAAAAATCTCACCCTTCTCTTACTTTTTTTTTTTTTTTTTTTTTTACTCCTAACAGCAAAATAGAAGTATATTCTGGTTTATTATTTTTTTCCTCCCAGCTTTTGAAGAAGTCTTAGTAGTTTGAGCTTACTATGAATTTTTGATATTAGCAACTGAGTTTCATTTAGAAAGTTTATCTTAAAAGGTTTAAATATCAAGTAAGTTAGTAACTGTAAAATATTTTTTAAAGCCTTTGCTAAAAGCTTGCTTTCCTAAAAGCTATATACATGTGTTAAGTTCTCAACACGTGATAGTTGTGCATTTAAAATATATCAGTAGCAGAAAAAAGCTTCCCAGATGACTGAATTCATTAAGAAACAAACAAACAAAAATATATAGGATACTAATCTTATACTATCAGAATTAGTCAAAACAACCTGACAGAGTTAGGCGATTTATTTCTATTGGAACTCAACAGCTATGAATATCTCATTCACTTGAGAAATAAAACCTTAGTTTGTTATGGCCATTACTGGTAATTTGTTACACTGAATCTTACATTACTACAGTTCCCTGTTAAATGATCTTTTGTTGAATCTTTGTGGTGGCCTCATCTTTCTCCTAACATCTTTGGTTTAAAAAAATAATAAAATTCATTATTTAAATTTCCTAATGCATAGTGAGCACTATTGTCCAAACTTAAGCCTTGCAAGTAGTTTATATCTGGTTGTGTGTGACTGTTATTTATTTCTTTGCCATGGCCTTCAGCAATTTAGGGCTTAACTGGCCTGCAGAGTTCTACATTTAGTCTGGTATACCTAGAAGACACAGGAGAAGAGATGAAACATTCCTGCTCTATAAATAATAACAAAGTGGGTTTTCAAATTTGGACATATCCCCTGGCCTGCTTGCTGAGACTTTGCACTCCAGAGGGTCCAAATGCTTAGCTTATTTGTCATTGGTCTTTGTTAGAGTGAACATTTATTGTTGTACTGAAGAATAAGCAATAATGGAGACTGATGAATCTAAAGTTAAGTAACAGCTGGAATTCATCCATCTGTTTCCTTGATTTTGTTTCCTGTTCCTTCAGGGAGAAGCCTCACTTCAGATGGAAAATATTTATAGCTATTCTTTAGTCAACTGTATGAGAGTACTGGGGTGTGAATGCTCTTTTTGGATATCTACCTTAAGCAGAATATTCCTCTTCATAGGTAATGGAGATTTCATGTAGTTTGGATTCTTGACTTAACAAATCTTGAAATTCATGCAGCCAGTTATTGGATCTCTCATATCTAGCCTGGTGTGTAACCAAAATAAAAATAAGTAAAAAAAAAAAAAAAAACGGAACAGGTAAAACATGAAGTCTGTACTATCATGTTTGTCACCAGTTGCTAACATTGTTTGATAATGCACTTTACCCATTCTTATAAATTTTGTCAGCTTCTTGGATGTTTCTGCCCACCTTTCTATTCCCTAATGTATCATTAGAGAAAAGAATGCATGGAAGTGTATCCCAGCCTCATGGCCATAAAGGATGTTATCATAAAATTAGGAAATTCTTTTTGTTTTTCTTTTGAGTAATCTTTTCACAATTAAAGAAATGTGTGAAGAAAATCCTCAGTAAAAAGATATGACATATGCGGCTGTGTTTATGATTAGACCCTCACTGAAGTGGCAGTTTATACACTACCTGGACTGCAGAAATCAATTTCTCTGAAGATGATTGTTTTTTTTTGTTTTTTGGTTTTTTTTTTTAACTATAAAGATAAAATGCCAACAGGCGGAAAAACTCAGACTGCAAGCAAAATTATATAGGCATTACTCTGAGGAAAAAAATCTCATTAACATTCATATATATATATCTTCAATTTTCAGACAATAGTTTTAGCTTTATTTAGAGTTTAAAGTACCTATCTGATTTTAATAACAGCTTCTGAACTGCACCAGAAACTGTTTTCTTTTCCCGAAACAGAAATGTGCCTTATGTTTCTTGAACATACTGATATCTAGATTTACCATTTAAAATTAATTGTTAATTTTATTTCTTTTACGATTAGTTAACTCAAGATAACTGACCTTTAAATGAACTGTGATAAAGCAGATAGTATGATATACTGAACACAGACAGTGTTCCATATATTTTATAGTGTGGACAAATGTCATATTGTATTTGTTTCTACTGTTTTTTGGTGCCAAATGTTTTCTCTTGTGTTCCCTGACACTTATGTACTCTTGATTTTTCAATTGCAGTATTCCAGGTTTCAAGGGAAAAGAGAAACTTCTCTGTAATTTATTGGATATTGCCCTAAATGCTTAAAGGTGTGCCTCTCAAAAGTGTTTTCAGAGTGAGAGCAACTGGTTTAACAGCAATAAAAGTTCCCCAAAAGAGTTGTGCCTGTATCTTCCTGGAAAAGAGTAAGGTCATTTTACTCTGATCTACAGTTTGGTTCAGGCCCCCAAAGGTTAATGTCCGGTACATTAGGCATGTTATAATTGAACTGTTGAGAAACAAATTAAAATGTTAATGAACTATCTTCCCTTTGGAAGTAAACTCTGGGTTTCTTATTATCAGCACTGCTGGCATTCTTGATCTTATTGTCTAATCGACACTTAATGGCTCTCTCTTGGTGTCTCTAATTTTACATAATTAATGTGCACATAAAATGAGCCTTGTAAATATTTTGTGCTCATATGCCACATGCTGAATAGTGCAAGCAAGCTATTGTAGTTGCTTATGTTTACTCCTTGTAGTTTCCTGATCTCAGAGCATGGTGCCAAAATGGAGATGTGAGAGACAAAGGTACTGGGCAACTCACCTGGAAACAATGAAAAAATTCTCAAAGAGCAAAAAAGATGAGCTACAGGCTTTGTTTGGTTGGTTTCCTTATACCAAAGCAGTCTAAAATTCTGCAATTTCTTATTTACCAGACTGCTATATCTGACTGTTGTACAGAAATACCTTTAGAAGTACTGAAATTTTTAACATTCAGATGTGTTCCAGGTTGCATTTATGGCTATTACCAAGGCAAAACTTGCCCACGCTTATAATGTCTAATGAAGTTACAAAGTAGAGAATATAAGATTTAAAAAATAAAAATAAAAAAAACCTAGCTTGTTGAAATTCTGCAGAGCAACTCTTGAAAGAACAAGCTCACTTTTCAATTTTAAGTATGGGCAGAATTCCCAGGAAATAAAAAGAATGAAATACCAGGTCACTAGCCAGATTTTTTTTTTTTTTTTGTATGTTAGCGAATTGAACGTTTCTTCTTTTCATCTAGCTATCTTCACTCTGAGATGCAGATTGCTGGCTTAAAACTATCATATCTGAAGACTGTATTTAAAGAAAAATGTTTTCTTACTTCATCCTGTTACTATTTCTTTGTGTTTATTTCTGCTCTCCTTGTAAGTGTTAGTGAGTTTAAAGAACTTCTGGTGTGGCAGGTCAGGGTGGCTCAGCCCTCACCTCAGAAAATAGGTACTGTGAGAGTGCCTTTCATTTAACAGTTCATTTTTTTAATAAGCTGATTTCCAGCTGCAGACTGTTTCTTGGAAATCAGCTACAGTCTTTTTTTTTTTTTTTTCTTGCTGAAGCAAGAAAGAGCTTGCTCATCATAATTCTGTAGCAGTTCACTTTTTCAATCTCTTCATTTATCACCTGCCACGGGAAATTACATAAAGGTTGAATCTAAGTTCATGCAGCAATCTGGCAGCTAGGATGCCTTATTTTGATACATTTTTCTGTACCGATTTAAATAAAAAGGATTTTAAAATAGAGGAAGAAGTCAAGTAAATATGGACTCAAATTAATACAAGCAAAACTTGTAGAGTCCTGGCTATGACAAAACTAAGTTAAATAGCAGTCTGCTGTCACAGGTTTTATAAAAATGAGCAAAAGGAATGCCTACCAGACTTGTGTGTTGGTATGTGCACATTTGTGAATGGAAGTACTAAGTAATTGCAATTAAGGTCTCAGTCTTTCATGTACCCCTCCAAGGCGTAGTGCCTTTGTTTCTGCTGTTAATTGTTTTCAAAGCTGGTTGTGAACTTGTGGTTAGCCTACTGACAGGTTTACAATCTAAGCCTCATGGATGATGATCCTGAGGAATATTAGCCTGATCTCTAGTACTAGCTCCACTTCTTCCCACCTTCCCACGTTCTGTAGGGTGTACAGAAAGTGGAGGTTCCTCTACTCCTACTGATCCATTTCTACAGCCAGAGTAAGTTAGGACCCATCTGTTCTACTTGAACTGGGAAGGATGCTCAGAGCTGTGTTACAAAAACATTGGTGGGACAAACAGTAGTAAAAATGTATTTATTTATGTTTGTTGGATAGGGATGGGTTGCAGGTACCGTCAGTGTGTTTCTGTCTTCACTTTTGTTCTTTTGTGTTTCTCTCTCTCCAAAGAGGAGACTTCTTAGCTTCTCTGTGTAACCAGTGCCAGTGGTTTGTCACCTGTACAGCACAGAAGTGCTTCATGAAGTTCAGAGGGAACCTCCTGTGTTCTAATTTGTGCCCAGTGCCCCTGGTCCTGGCACTGGGCATCACTGGAAGTAGCATGACCTTGTGTTCTTTTCACCCTCCTGTCAGGCACTCATCTGCACTGATACAACCACCATGAGCGCCTCTTCTTCTCCAACCTGAGCAGTCCGTGCACATTCAGCAGATGCTGTAGTCCCCTAATCATCCAACATTAGATCCTTCTCAGCATGTCTGACTCTTTTTGTACTGTGTGTTCATGTTTTTATAGAGATCAGAACATAACTTTTTACGTACTTATGTAAGACTGTAAGATAGAAAAGTTGTTAACAATCATTAACGGGTTATTTTGTTATTTAGCAGAGGGGAAGGATTAGATATACTACACTATATTCCTCGTTTCCCCTTGAATTTCCCTGCCTTCCACAAGCAGTGGCTGTTGCTGAAACAGTGAAAAAAAAATTCTTAACTCTGGAAATTTGGCTTCAATTCTCTCTATGAATATTATTTCATGTCCCTAGGTCTTACAGGAGAACAGGTGATTAGTAGCACACAAAATTGTCTCAACATTTTCTGAATTATAATTTATGTTTACGTTTCAGTTATGTATTTAATTTTATTAAAAAAAATGCATTTTCTTTAAATAGGTAAATCAATGCAAATCAGACATTGAATTTAAGTCCAATATTAATCCTGTTTACCAAAATGGAGTCATCTTTATAAGTGACATAAGTTGTAAATAATTTGTTATTCACAGTAAACTGCTGAAAATTACATTAGCATCCTATTATAATTAGTTCTAGAGAAAAATGAAATAGACTTATCTAGGAATTCTATTAATTCGTCCTAACAATCTAATTTGAAGATCTACCGATAATATAGTTGATTGGTTTTATTTTATTTTATTGTATTTTTTACTCTATAATAGTTGGGCTGGGGAGCATTGTTCTCTTTCAGTGTCTTGAAGTAGCTGCTCTAATGTTAATGAGACCTGAACACAGAGCAGTCTTGATAGGAAATGACACTTTAGCAGGGAAAAAATAATACCTTAGCCTTTGGAAGGCATTTTAGTGAAGGACTAAAGCTGATATATATTGCTGTATGCTGCTTATCTGATGAATGTTTTCTTTGTATCCACCTTCCAAACCTTAAAGGATGAGTTGTATAAAATTATGAAAGGTTGTTTCCTCTGAATATGGTTGCTGTCAAGATTCAATTGATTTTATTTTGAAGGGTTATTTTAAAATTAATTTTCTCAACCTTGCTGCAGAGCTGAAGATAATTGAGACACTTGAAAATTCAGTCTTTCAAACAGCTCTTTTCCTTTTAACTCTAACAACAATTTTATAAATGACATAGGGAATCAACTCTTGTAGAATGGAAGAGAATTGTTACTTAAATTTATCTGATGTATATAAACAAAACCATCTGCAGAGTAATGGTCATCTACTACTGATAAAAACAACACAGAATTTATCCTCTTATGATTAATTTGGGCTCTAGACAGATCGATTTTTTTTTTTTCCATCTTTCGTTCAACACTACATCGCTATTATAAGTAAATATATTTCCCATCTTCTGAATTTCTTGGTCACAAAAAAGGTTAGTGAATGTGAAATTCTGTCTGGGCATTCAGCTATTATCTCCTTCCTTTCCTCTTGATCAAACCAATAAGTTAGGGGGCTGTTCTGAAAGTAATACATCCTATTTTATTATGTTGGCCCACAGTGTCTGTGGTATGATAGTAGAAGTTGAACCAATCTGCCAATATTCCATTATGTTGCTGTGTGACAGCTGGCTTTAGAGGGGCAATCTGACAAAATGACATCTGACATGGAAGTGCTTATGGAATAAAGGTGTGTCAGTGAATTTCTTCATGCAGAAAAAATAGTGCCCATTGATGTTCACTGATGCTTTACTGAATGTTTATGGAGCACAACCAGTGGATAGGAGCACATTGAGGCAATGGGTGGTGTGTTTCAGCAGTGGCAATAGCAAGCTATGTTTGAGACAGCCATGCTAATGTTTATGAGTAGAGCATGCATGCTCTTGTCCATTGCTGGTGAAAATGTATGGCTTATGGTGATGACTACGTGCATAGAAACATAGAATGGTTTTGGTGATGACTACGTTCATAGAATGGTTTTAGTTGCAAGGGACCCTTAAGATCACCTAGTTTCAACCCCCCTGCTACAGGCAGGGACACCTCCATCTAGACCAGGTAGCACAAAGCCCCATCCAGCCTGGCCTTGAATGCTTCCAGGGAGGGGGCATTCACAACCTTGCTGAGCAACCTGTTCAAGTGTCTCCCTACCCTTGCAGTAAATAATTTCTTCCTGCAATCTAGTCTGAGTGCACTCTCTTCCAGTTTAAACCATTTCCATTCTGTTGCTACATGCCCTTATGTAAAGTCCCTTCCCAAATGTTCTGTAGGCCCCCTTCAGGTACTGTAAGGCTACCATAAGGTCTCCTTATGCTGAAAAACAGTGTTTTGTACCTAAGAAATTGCTCTATCATGCAGTATAATCCTCTTTTTTTCTGTTAGAGTTTTCATGGAAATAAATAGGAGGCATTACTTTCAAAGCAACCTACTTAAATAAGAGAAAAAAACAGAGAAAAAAGATCTCTGAAATATTAAACTTGATGGCATTGGTGTTTAAAACATTTTAGAAATATTCTTAGACTTATTCTTTCATATTAAAGCCAGATTACTTTACATGTAATCTCAACATTGCACATACATTAGAAGATATTCCTTAGGGGCAAAGGAAGCCTGTAAGTCTCTAGGAATGGAGCAAACTATACTGACAGATAATTATAGAGTAACTGCTTGCAGATTTCCACCTATACAAGTATTGCAATGTGCATTCAGACTGTGGTCATATTTAATAAATCACAGGCATAACATTTCACTAAGACATATATGAAAAGCGTTTTTCCTTAAAATTTAGTTTAATTACTTTGTATTTAATGAAGGTGTGATAATGATGTCCCACAATGATTAGGTGTACACGCAAGGGTGAGTCATCAATCCTGAACTTTCTCCTGTAGCAAATAACAGCCTGGATAATTTCACAGTCAAAGAGAAACATTGCACTGCATACGTTCTCTCAGCACACCTCCATTATAGTACTTTCAATATGAACTTAAAAAAGAAGTGTTTTTTGGCAAGTGGACAGTATTGCCTTATTAATGCTGCATACGAAAGAGGAGAAACAACTATTAGAAGAGAAGGTATGCATTCCACCATATGGATTTTAAGGCTTTAATTATATTGTTCTCTTTCTTTTTATGGCAACTTTTAGTGATGATAATTTTTCAACTAATTAAAGACCAGCTGGTACTTAACAAGCTAGGCATCCAATTAGAAATCCAGAACCTGGTAAACAACCTTTACTGCCAGCCAGCTAGTTGAATCACCTCCTGTCACTGGCAGGAAAGTCTTTTTGTAGTTGTTTCATAAATGCATGTTTTAGTCATGTTGACTACTTCTGCTGAATGCTGTTCTTTGAGACCAGCACAAGAACTTGACATCGTGTTCACTTACTATTTTTTTCAGAGCAGCCTGCAGTACCTCATGGTGCTCTTTTTTTTGTTTTTTTGTTTTGTTTTGTTTTGTTTTTTTAAGTTTACTAACAATTAAAAAAGAAAACTTCTTTAGAAAAAGCAGTAAAACAGATATCTCATGAATGCAGAAAGCAATTTGCCTACAGCAACTTCTCGTTGCTTAATAACATCCCTTGTCTAAATATTACTTCAGATTGAAGTCTCATTCTTCCATGCTACCTTAAACAGTCGCATGTGAATATTCTGCCTAAATAAATAATACATATGTGTTATCTTGATTTTGTTCATAAAAAGTAATCACCACAGAACTCTTCGGGACCAGTAGCTACGAAAAAGAAACCTCTGTAACGTGTCCTTAATGTTTTTGTTCATAATTACTCAAAAATAGGTGTTTAGTTATGAATTTACTGACAGAAAATGAGGAGAGGGAAGAAAATGTGCTGATTCTAGGGTAGCCATTAGAGTTGACTAAAGAAAGCTGAGGGTACGTTCAGGTGTAAGTCACAGGTTTTGGAAAATGCAGGGTGATTCATGCTGAACAGAATAATCTGAATGGTAGCTGTTGAAGCAAATCAGCTTCTAGGCCACAGAGGTAACAGATCTGGTATTGTAAAAAGCATTATGAGCTTTTGTTTAATGTAGAGCCATTCTGAAAATATTAGAATCTATCAAAATAAAAATAAAAGAGTAGCTACAAAATGAAACTGACAGCTTTTCCACAGACCAAATGCTTGCTTAACTAATATTGATGAAAGAAAGTACTGCTAGCAGGTCTAAGGGAAGAGCATAGACATTTTACGAGCATGAAGCAGAAGTTGTGGGATATTTAGGTTAAGAAGGAAGGGAAGAAAAGCATTTGTAAAGGAACAACATGAGAATTTCCATAGACGTGATGCATGAAGATTTATATTTCATAGTTTTAGTGATGAGAAATTAGTCATGTGTTCACAGCAGGCTGACAGCTCCAGATGTTAAGGTTTCCTACTGGAGTGATAGGTGGTTATTGTGGCAGCCTCTGCTCTCTCCCTTTGTTCTTGCTTTGTAGGATAGGTGAACTTCAATCCTATAGGTGAAATATATTTGTCAGTGGAGATGCATGGGAAGATTTTAAATGATTAAAAAAAATAAATCTGTACCCAGTTCTTGGTGTCAGGAGAGCTGTATGCCAAAAGGATTATTAGCTCAGGTTAAAACTGTAGGAAAAGCAGATATTAGTATAAAAATATCCATTTGTTTTCAAAATAAAGAGCATTTAGTTTCTTCAGAGAACTTTCAGTACTTTTGTGTGATTTTGTGGGGGATTATAGAATCTAGTGGTAGGATTAGGAGATGTCAGAAGAGACAGTGATGAAAATCACACCCACAAGTGTAAGATCATGCAAGTTTCCCAGGCTCCAATTTTCAGCTAAATGCCTATCTTACCTGCATTTTCCTTCCTGCTAAGGAATCTTATTGCTCAAGGAATTTCACGATCTGGTATAAATTTACCTCCTTGCTTTCTCCTGAACACATGAATGTTTCATTTTGCACTACCTTGCCCCTTCTGCTATTCTTGAGCAAAGTGGCAACATTGCAAGCAGACAAACTCCATTTGTGTTTATCAGAAATTACTTGGAACCAAGCAGACTTTCCTGCTGTGTATCTGGGTTATCAATGCCCTGCAACAAGCTTCCAGTTCCTTGAACTACCCGTGCAGAGAGGTATCCTAGCCTCAGTGTCTGCCAAAAGCTTTAGCTGTTACCATCTTGCTGAGTTATCTTGGAACCATGTTCAATCATCACAGGATTGGGGAAAAAAAAAAAAAAAAAAAAAGTCAGCATTAAAAAAATACCTGCAGTAGAAGTCTGTTATTGGAATAGAGTTTTTCCTTTACACTGTTTCCATGAATATGGGATAGTGAAGAGAGTGATATTAACAATGGAATATACCGCAAGCATTAGGCTAAATTCATGAAACTGCACTGAAAATGAATTGCTAGTTAAAGGAACATTTCTGATGTTTGGATTAGATTAAAACCAAAATCAAGGTGTATTCTTCAGAGCTGAGTTTGAGGCTTCTCAAAAGCTTTTTGACAGCATTCTTTTGTGAGCTGTTTCTGTGAATGGCATCCTTTTAACCCAAATGAAAGTATTTTGAGCTTATGTGAGACATTCATAGCATTAGTGGTGCACAGTATTGTGAATTTAAGCAGCTGTTTTGCAAAGTTAAATAACTTGGCCATTTCCCAATACTTTTTTCAAAGAATTGATGAGCTTGGTGTATTTTATGGATGGACTTTCAGCAACGTTAATTTTTTATTCTTTTCCTTCTGTAAATTAATCCCAATAAAAGTGTTTGAAACTGTGTCCAGTGCTTTCACTTTGAATACCTGGTTAAACAAACATACAAGTGTTAAACATTTTAGTGTTTTGATATCTGATTATGGGTAAAAATGAGATCTTGTAATTTTTCGTATGTGAAGTAATCATATAGGATCGAAAATATTAATTTGTTTGACTCTTAAATCTAGTGCTTGTTAATTTATATTTGTCTTTCTACTTAGGAGTGAAATTTTATTTTTATTATTAGTTCAATTGTGACACTACCCAGAGATGTCAGTTGGAAACATGAAAATAAGCAGAGTTGTGAGAGGAAATCAGTAGTAATCTTTATTGATAGCTGAATTCAGCATTATAGAGATGCTAAAATTGTTCTCTAATAGTCAAATGCAGTCTGTTTACTGGTAGCAAGATGGTTAACTCCTATTGATTTTTAAATCTGTCTAACATGGGATTGCAGAATGCAAAGGCACTTTTTTTTTTTTTTTCCAAGTGCAGCATCACTGCCTTTTCTCTGAGATAGAGGACAACATTTCCATACTCAAATTTTAAATGAGCATAAAATATCAGTAATGACCTAGAGATCTTAAAACCACTGGTAGCACAATGGATCTGACTTTTGCTACAGTGCTTTCTAAGAAGTACATTTCTTCCTGATGCTCAAGAGCAAGAGGAGGGGAATTCTGGAATATGTGATGTTATTTTCTGGCATGAGTTTCACCTTCATGCTGCAAATGCTAATGTGACAAAAATTTTCTTCAGGTGATTTCAGCCTTCCTCTATCTTTTCAAATACTCATATACTGGGGTTTACTGCTTGGTGAATATTAGCAGGGAAATGGAAGTTTGTGGTCGAGCTGTGTATACCGATTATGTAGCTTCTGCTTTGCTTTCCTTGACCTGATCTAAATCTTTATAGAAATCACAGAAATTGCATTAGATATCATAGACTTGTTTTGGAAGGGATCTTACAGACCACCCAGCTGCTGGGCAGGGCTGCCACCTACTAGATAAAGATGCCTGGGGCCACATCCAACCTGGCCTTGAACATTCCCAGAGATGGGGGGACCTACAGCTTCTCTGGGCAACCTACTTTTCTCTGAATAAAAAATTTCCCCTAACGTTTAGCCTAAATCTCCTTTCTATTAGTTTAAAGCCAATCATCTTCATGCTATTGTTACCGCATAATGTAAAATTGGTCTCCTTATTTATAGGCTTCCCTCAAGTAGTGGAAGACCACAATGAGAACCTCCTGGAGCCTTCCCTTTTCCAAACTGAACAAGCCCACCTCCCTCAGCCTTTCTTTACAGGAGAGTTGCTCCAGCCTTCTGATCATTGCTGTGGCCCACTGGATGAGCTCCAACAGCTCTGTGTCTTGTGCTGGAGGCTTCAGGCCTGTATGCGTTATTCCAGATTTGTGGAGGAAACAAACAAACAAACAGAAACAGCATTTATCAAATATATTTGCATTAATTTCTTGTTCAAATAAATTTTTTCCTCTATGTAGGCAGCTGGTAGGATTATCATCCTATGTTAATTTAATTTTCCTCTGGCTGCAAATATGTGGGCCCTAGTTGCGTGGGCTGGGAATGAAAAGGCTACAGTTTCATTACCAGCCCCAAGCATTAATTATTTTCAGTATTACTAATGTTTGCTTTGTTGTTGCAGACAGATCTTGATGAACACAAAAGTACTTCTACTCGTTGTTTCAGAAGAGACCGGGAATTGCTAACCTGCAAGAGTTAAGAAGGACAACCTGTGTATGACTCTGGAAATATGTTATTAGTACTCAGTTTTTTTCTTAAATATAGCAGAATCTGAGATTGGCTTTAGATACTCAGAGAGAGAATGTTTGCAAATACCAATTATCTAAACTTAGTATACCCACTTCTTGACTTAGTGAACACTTTACTAGGAAATGCCGTCTTATAAATCCTTCTGCTTGCAGTTTGGATGTAACAACTGGGCAGATGAGACTAAGGATTTCTTCCTTTCCACCAGAACTCTGATGAGTGTTTGTAAAACGTACAAAATTCTACCTTTGCTCAAGTGCAAGTATTAGTTCCAGGACTACAGTATCTTCATGTATTTTAAACATCTTATTTGCATGATATAATTTTAATTTCTTTTGTATTTAGATGGGAACAAAATTAAGTCAGTATTTTCTCATGCCTACAATGAGAACTGACTGAAAATGGATTAAGATAGAATGGGACAAAAAATAATTTATAGCTGTAAATACAAAATTCATGGAAAACATCATCAAAGACTATGCTATAGAATTACTGATCTTTATTTTCTTTATGCTGACATGCTATTTTAGTCTTTAAAATTATTTTTTTACAGGAGAAAAGCATGTTTTACTTTCTTGCGATAACTTTTACTTAACTCTATTCATCTTTGATTTTTTAATCAGTCACGCTTTCTTTTCAGTTTCCAAGAGAGTTTTGTATTTCACTTTTCAAAAAAGAAACATAAATGGGGAGTGGCAATAACACAAACAAGCCACTAAAGAATGTAAAATCATTAGAAAGGAAAGATAAAAGGACAGTGGTCTTCCAAGAACATTATGTTGAAAATCGTATGTTGCAAAGCATGTCTATTCCTAAATAAATAAATAAATAAAAAGTAAGAGTTTCTAACTTAAAACTTAGTGGAAGGTCAACATTTGCATTTTAATGGGAATATTTTAGCAAGTATTCTGCCATTATGAGACCATAAACATTGCATTTTGATATAAAGATAAAATGAGAGCATAAAAGGAGCTATGGGTTTGTGGAATTTGAAAAGGTGTAATGCATTCCTAATTCTTCCTCCATCTATCAGCGGTACTAAAAGTTCATATCTGGTGTAAAGCAAACAAAACACCCAAGGAAATTACTAAAGGGAAGATCAGTTCTTTTGCTTTGATGTGAATTAGTCAGAAGAAATTATCTCTTTTTAGTGTTTGCACTTTTAACACACATAAGTGACAAGCATTTAGTACATCTGTTCAGCTGACAATAGAGCTTTGTCACTGTGATGACAAATGAAAAAGGATTGGATTGATTTAGTTATAAAGAGATTTACATCTTACTTCTTCTAAGTTGTCTCCACAAGGCTGATGAATTAGAAACAGTAATGCATTCTGAAGTCACCATTGTAGAATGAGGTTGAAAAATTCCACTTGCTGAAATATGTATCATATGTCTGACAGGTAAACCCAAAGAAAGTTCCTTCTGTTATTAATTTAACTCACAGGAGGAAATGAAGTTTGTAAGATATATGGGTATTAGTACATTGCCGGAGTGCAGGAACATCTACTATACTGTTGAGTACAACACATTCACCTTCTTTATTTTTTTCGTCTTGTCACATTTACTGGTAGAGAGGTTGATGTGGTCAGAGTAAGATTCCTGAAGGTTTCATACTTTTAATGATAAAAGAAATCTGATCTTTCCTCAAAAACAAGTAAAATGTGTTTCACTTATTTTTCTTAGCCATTGCTATTGCTATGTAACATGCATTGGCTAGTTTATAGTCTAGCAGTCTATAGGTTTTATATAGCATCATACTTTATTGTTGCTCCAGCTTAGTGGAAAGCTGAATGTCTGATGGGTCACTTGAGGTAACACTAAGATCATCATAACAGTAAAAAAGTGCATATATTCAGGATCTGAGTAGAAAGAATAAAGTAAGGATTTCAGAAACATAAATTCTTTTCTGAAAGAAAATGACAGAAAAATCCTATGAAAATAAAATTATTATCAAATGTATTAATAACTGCAAAATATATTCTTGTGATTTCCAAAGCTGGTCAGATGTGATAGAGTGATTAAGAGTGGCGGAATTTTTCATCTGTTAACTTTATTCTCTGAATCAAAGTAGATCTGCAGAGAATTATGTATTCATCAGACCTTAAGAACTCATGCAATTCTATAAATGGCATAGTATAATAACAATTAAAAGAATCAGAGACTCAAATTATATTTCTGTGATTATTTACTTATTTTAAATGGCCAGTTAACTTCAGCAGTATACAAGGACTGCTCCATAATGCCTCCTAATTTGCTGTGTTGGCCCCATCAGAAGTGGATGTTGATGGCATGGCAGCAGAGGTGGAAACTTCCCACCTTTATTCTATTATGTGTTGTTGCCTTGTGACAGATGGCAACAGAGGGGTACTCTGACAAAATGGCATCTGACATGGAAATGCATATGAAGCAAAGTTGTGCCACTGAATTCCTCCATGTGGAGAAAATGGCACCCACTGACCTTCACAAATGCCTGCTGAATGTTTATGCAGACCAAACTGTGGATATGGACACAGTGAGGTAGTGGGTGGTGCGTTTTCATCAGTGGTGATAGTGAAAGTTGCTCACCCCCACTGGTGCAGGTTTGTATGAGCATGACATGCAGGCTCATATTCATTGCTGGGGAAAATGCACAGCTAGTGGTGAATCCGTTGAAAAACAGTGCTTTGTAGCTCAGAAACTGCTCTGGCAAACAGTGTTACTGTGCTCTTTGTACCTTTTGTAGTTTCCATGGAAATTAATAGGAGGCATTACTTTCAGAGCTAACCTACATTAAAATTATTGATTCCTGTTAAAAGTTCACTGACTTGTTTCCAATCTTACTTTCAGTAACACAGAATTGCGGTAAGTACACCTAGAGGACTTACAAGTTATTTAAAGAGTCATAATCCTATTCCTTTTCACAAAGAAGTTATTTTTTCTCTTACCAATTTATTTCTTCTGGGTTTCCAGTTTCTATTACTCTTTTTTTTTTTACCTTTGGTTTCTTTATTTTTATCATTAAACATTTTCATTCTTATCTATGTACTTTTCCTTAAAATCTCCTCCTCTCTTCCCTTGCTCCCTCCCTTTCTGATTACTTTGAATATAACTAAAATCTTCAGCGTCTACTGTCATTGCCCCAAAAGCAAAATCTGAGAGCTCTTTACTCCTGTACAAAGATTGACAGGGGTGTGCTGCTCCAGGTAAGAGTTCCAGGCTACAGATTCAAGGTCTTTTTGAAGTCCTAAATCATCAGCATCAAGAAAAGATTTTACACATGCTCTCCTCATTTGTATATCTTGTTCCTTGCTGTTTAATTTCATTATACATCCAGTCCATTAAAATGTAGGCCTTTATGATTTAGGAAAGAAATCCAATGCTTTTGAGCATCCTGTCTTGCTCTTTCCAAATGTGAAGTCCCCTCATGTCAGTGTGTAGTGGGAATCTATATTTTAAATTTAAAATTTTAAGGAGTTCATATCTATTCTGATGTATCTGTTGTTTTTGGGAAGGTGATAAGTTTAAGTGCTGATGCTTTTTGTTTTCCTGTGCTGTGTAGCATTATGCCACTCTGCATGGTATAACCAACCCTGCAGCAACAGTAGTCATAACATTACCCTGAGAAAACCAATATGGGTTTGTCTGTGTTCCTCTCAAGAGATAGTTAAAGTGTAGTTTAGCGCATGTAAGCAGATCTGCTGATTTTCCAAGGTGAAAGGCAACTGAAGTCTGAATGTGGTCCTTTGGGATGAAACTTTGAATACCTCCAGGCTGGTTGAAGTTTGTGCACTGACCTAACCAGAGACGTCTACTTAACACGTTTTCAGAAAAATAAGCTGAAGTTAAAAGGTAGTCTCAGTCTAACCTACACCACCAGCAAGTGTAGAGTGCTCTCTGCAGCTGGAATAAGCAGCAAACAGAGTGTGTGAAAGGACTAATACTTAGGATAAGTTAATGAATGTGGCATGCATAGCAGCATGAAATGATGCTATAATTTACATCAAGGTATGGCATGAAAAAAGGCCACAGGCAGATGTTCTTCAGGTGCTTCCGCAGCTATGAATATATTGTATGCATGTGTGTCAGGAAATAACCTGACAGCAAACAGCAGTGGAGATGTCTTTATAGCCAAATGAAGTGCATGACAAAATGTTGCCAGCAATTCTGAATGCTGATAATTAGAAAACTGAATCAAAGTTAATTAAAGACAATTGTACATCCACAATGAATTCATATAGCTATAGCATTTACATGTACATATTTGTAAGTCTATATTCATATGTATATACACTCCTCTTCTAAAATGAAAAAATAAGGAAAAAAATCTTGAGAAAATCTTGGTGCCAAAATGTGATGTCAAAACCATCTCTGTACAGCAAAGCACATGTGAAACTTCTGTTGGCATGGTGAAAAGTCTCATGAAAGAACTGAAAGTTAAATGGTTGTAAGAGACTATTATTATACCATTGCCTCAATATTGTTATACCATTGCTCATGAACATGTCCGAACATGTCCAAGCAAGTCCTGGGCAAGGGTTGTGAAATCCTTTGTCTAAGGGACAAGCAGATGGGCATTTCCTGGGGCAAAGAGAGATAAGCTGCAGCTCAATGGCCGCTGAACACTCTTTTGTTCGGTAGTCATCTCCGTGGAGGGATAGCCATCTCAGGAGATGCTTGCCTGACACACTAGCATGGGGTTTGTCACGTAGACCTGAGGAATCTGGAAGATAAATATAGGGGTCCTGCAGCCACGAAGTTGTGGGTTTTCTCTTTGGAGAGACTTCCCGAGCTGATCACTGCTGCTTCCTGGAGAGGCCTTCTCTTAGGAGAGACCTCACGAGCTGATCACTGTTCGCTGCTGCCCCCCTCGGGGTTGACTCTCTCGTTGCTTCTCCGGTGATGACCCAGTGCTGACTCCCGCTGCTTCTCCGGACAACTGCTTGCTGCTCAAGGCTGCTCCGCTGCTGCTGCTGTTCTCCCCGCTTCTGCCACCCCTGCCCCTCTGCCTCGGACCGTCAGAGCCGCTTGCTACCGTACCGCCCTTAGGATCCTGGCTGGTGACTTTCCCTGCGCTGTACTAACGCTTTGCTTCTTTCCTATCTTTCCTATCGCTCGCCTTCCCTTCCCCATCACCCTTAACAGTGTCCGCCTTTACCTTTCCCATCTCCCTGGTCCATATTGGTAATAAACTGGTCGGACCAACATTTGAACCTTTGTTTCTTAATCTCAAGCTGGGTATACACATAATCTTAAGAACTTTGTCTCCCTCTTTATATTGGAGCGTGACAGTTGTTTATTTGGTCATTTATAATAACAGGTTTGTTTAAAAAGGATGGTCTTAATCTGAACGAAATAAGATCATGTATTAATATCTTAAATTTTATTAACGTGGCTTTTTGGAAACAAGACAATTGGAGTATAGATGCTTGCTTTAACAGATGAAAACACTGATTAGTCAACAAAGAAGGCTAAGGGGAAGAAATTTGTTACTCTTTCAGATGAGTGGCATGGATAGTACAGACTGAACATTTCAGCGTGGTATTTCCCCCTTTTATGGGCAATTGCGTTGTCAGTGGCACTGACTCTCATTGAGTTTATGATCCAGTGCCCATCATTTTCTACAGGATATTTTATCAGCTTGACTTCGATTTAAAAACAAAAGTATTGCTTAGCTTTAAGAGGGGACTGAGCAGGACTATCTCAAAATACCAAAATAGCTACTGCAAAGTGATAAATAATGGGAAAAAAAAAAAAAAAAAAAAAAAAAAAAGAAAGAAACCTATTCTGTTTATGATGGGCCAAAAATAACTGGGCTTCAGTTGAAGAATCTGTGATTCACATTAGAGGTCGGCAAATGTTATACCGAGACACGTGAGGCACTGCAACACGTTGGCTGAGGTGTTTATGGGTTTTGTGTCACTGGAGGTCTCTGAGAGCATGGTCTGTCAGGAGGATGGGAGTGTCCTGCCTTGGAGAGACACTCCACTAACTTTCCTGGTCTGGTGATGTTGCTGTAAATACATGTGCTGGGATTATACACTATGGTTTAAAACTGAACAGGTGGCATTGGAGGCGCTGAAAAACAAAAGAAAGCATACCTATAGAGGGCAGCAAAAAAAAAAAAAAAAAAAAAAAAGTGCCTATTTATTTGTACTTTGTGCTCATTTCCATATTGTTTTTAACATTGGAAAGGAATGGGGTAAGTAAAAGAGAATTACAGAAGGATATGTTTAGCATTAGGTAAAGAGTACCAGAAGAAATAGATACAAAATAAAATAAATTGATTATATTAGTGAATAATTTGACAGTAACCAGCATGTACTTCTCTCCTATGTTTAAAAATATCTTTGAATTAATTTTAGAAATAATTCATGAGTTATAATTTCTCATGAGCATTCTTAAACATTTAAAACTCCACAGCAACTCACTTTGTTTAGTGGGGCACAAAGGTCATGTATTTTCTTCTGATTTAGATATCTTTAAGAATCATTTTTTCTGCATAATATTTATGTTAAAGCCAATATTTGTCATTAGCAGTGATTTTTTTAGTATGTGTAAAATTATTTGTCCATAAATATGTCTACTGAGAGTTATGGACTAAGTCCACCAATAAAGGACAATTTATTTCAGTATACATTCTTAAGAAAAAATTTTCACCACTCTTTAGTTGCTTGTCAAAGCCCATTTGAATATTCTGAGCTAAATTTTTATGTACTTGAGACAAATGAACTTGGCTTTAAGTTAGCAGAAACTAAACTTCATCTCTTTGAGATAGCTCTCATTTTAATTTGGATTTTTGGCTTGCACAATAAAAACTGTGCTCATAAAACACCATCCTCATGATTTGTAAGGATTAGTACTTCAATGATATAAAATAATATAAACAGAGATATATTTACACCTGTTTTTCTAAATATATGTATCACATTTATCTTCCCATTCACCAAGGGCTTTGTAAATAGATCTGCCAAGCACCAAACATCAAAAATGATAGATGAGATGCTTTTTTAAGATGCAGCCAATACATGTGAGTTCAATGATAGTATAATTTAAATGAAACAGAAAAACAAGAGTAACAACAAGGTAAAGTATTGCTAAGGACCGTATAACATTAGAGGAACTAGAAATATTTCTATTTCTCTATTTCACAAAACCAGTAGCTCATTTACGCAGATGATCCTCTGGCCATGATTTTTTTTCATGTATTTTAAAACTGTTAGAAATTATGATGAATTTAAATGAAATTAATTCAACATTTCAGAATGTGGTAACCTGCTTTTAGAAGTTCTATTATTACAAGCAAGAAATGAGTTACTTTCATGTGCCATGTGGTCCAGCAGAACCACAATACAGAGGAGAAAATGGCAAGCTAAGCATTGCTTTATAATGAGAAACCATAACAACTTTCAGCAGAGGGTGCATTTATTATAAGCAGCATTGTATGAAATGCAAACAGCTCTGGCGCTGAGCTACTCCTTCAGGGGATCTCCATGGCTGCATGTGGAGATTTGCACTACGTGGTGTCCATGGGCTGCAGGGGACAGCCTGCTCCAACATGGGCCTTTCCTAGGCAGCAGGGGGCTTCTGCTGCATGCCCTCCTCCTGCAGTCACCTTGGTGTACACAGTGATAGCTTTTTCTAGTTGTCCCTCTTCTCTATCTTTGTGCTGTGGGTTTTTTTTGCTCTTTCTTAACTACATGTAATGTAATGCCTCCTATTTCTACTGAAACAACAACAGATACAATGAACACAATAATGTTATTTCATAGAGCAAATTCTCAGCTACAAAATGCTGTTTTTCAACAGATTCACGACCATTAGCTATGAATTTTTGCCAGCAGTGAACAAGAACCTGCAAGCTGTGCTCGTAGAAATTGGCACCAGTGGAGATGAGCAATGTTTGCTATCACCACTGCTGAAACATACCACTCAGTGTGCTCACATCCACTGGTTGGACTCCATAAATATTTAGTAAGCAACCAGTAATGTCAGTAGGTACAATTTTTTTCTTCATAGGGGAATTCAATTCCACATGTTTGCCTCATATGCGCTTCCATGTCAGATGACATTTTGCCTCATCTGCTGTCATCTGTCACATGGCAATAAAATGTAATGGAACATCAGTGGGAAGGTTCCACCACTACTGTCATACCACCAATATCCACTTCTGATCTTGTGGGCCAAAATAATAAAATAGGAGGCATTACTTTTGGAGCATCTGTTTTACGTTTTCCCTGAGGCATCACGTTTTTGGCTACAAGGCTTCGCTCAGCACATTTGTGAGTCTGTCTGTTGGAGCTGTCTGTGTCCACAGGTAAGAATGTCCTTTCTAGGTTGGATTAAGTGTATTTCTGATGAATGGTAAATTCTGAAATGAAAAATCACGGGTTACCTTTATTTGGGATATCTTAAATGCTTAATTTAGGAATGTTTTCATTATTTCCTGCCTGTTTGTTTTTTTTTTTTTTTTTTGTTTTTTTTTTTTGTTATTACTTTTATTTTTCCATAACCTGTTGGATAGAATGTATTGGATGTAGCTGACAGGACTGCTGTGCTTTCTTGCCAATGTTTTGTTCTCTATTTGAAGACTTATTTTTGTCCCTGGTCAAACTTCAGCTGAATGAAAGAAATCCCTGCTACCAGCTGGCTGAGCCTCAACTGGTTCTTGAGAAATGAAATGCTGAGATGTCCTTTAGCAAAACCTGAGGTTATTTTATTCTCATTGGACCAGGGCTGTATTTGGTATTCTATTGTTTTATGATAATTTTATACTGAATAGCTTACAGGTTCAGCACAGGACTCAATGGAAATTAGTGTTTCCAATTCATAATTAGAGAAGAATGTGAACTACGATAAAAGATTTAAATAAATTATTTGGAATGTGCTGCATTGCATTGTCTGTGAAATCACTTTCAGACTCCTTAAAAGCAGCTTTTCTCTGAGTTCCTATTTAGATTTCATGCAAAGCATGTTCATTTATCTACAAATGAATCCTAATGAGGAGCCTTTCAGGTTTTGTGATGTGCAAAAGATTTATGGAGAAACTGAAGCCTGCTCACATATAAAACCCTTCTTACGATGTTTCAGTGGTGGCTCCTCTGATACCAAAAATGAATTTTTCACATCTGACTCCTCAAAGCAGTTGCTGGCTTAGTAATAACATTTCAGCACCTGCAAATGCCTTATTAGAAACACTTTCATGATTCTGCTGCACGTCTGCACCAAGACTTACTTGCAAAAATCTTTGGCATTTTTGCTGCAGTCAATTTTACACTATGTAACCCAACTTATCTCAAATGTTTCCATTTCTATAACAGTATAGCCTAAACTTTCTGTACATTTTGAAATAGCTATAAGGATTAGAATGAAATTATATTTTTGTTAATATTCCCAGATGCGCTTAAGAATTTTTTTTCTGTAGTGAATGTACCTTGGTGCTATATTTACACATTTTTTGCTTATGAAAAGAAGTTTGTTGTACTTAATGGTGCAACAGCAATATGAGGATACAGACAAATATGAAGAGAGATGTGACATACTTCTATTGATTTATTTTTTACTGTAAATCGAGTGTGAAGTTTCTTTATAGTTTTGTAAAGATGTATTTCCATCTTTGTCCAAGTACTTGCTGTCTTGAATCAGAATTTCATGACTGGTCAACTAACTTTGAAAAAAAGACAAATAGTACTTCAAGACGTACTGAACAAAAAGGCTTCATGGCATGTAGTTGAGGCAGCAGAAAAACATTTTCTCTGTACCTGCCAAATCATGATGTAGTTTTAGCAAAGATTAAAATTGTAAATAGAATCCTATTGTTAAAAGGAGAGAAAGAGTAAGCTCTGCCAGAGCTTAATAGCCCTGCAAACTTAATGAAAACTGATGAGTTTTTCAATGCAAGGCAAAATGTAAATGTTTATGCTATTTAAAGCAGAGGAAGTCTACTGTCTTCTTAAAAGGACAGACCTCTAAAAATCTTCATTCTATCACACAGTTATTTCTGTGTTCAATTATAATAACCTCTGTGCATTTGTTAGTATTGTTCATCATTTACTTTTAGATGGAAGGTTTGACTCCCTCCAGTATGAAGAGTTGTTTAGATTCTCCACTTTTCTGGTGAAAATGACTGGTAAATAAAATGACTGGTATCACCACTTCTGATTGTTAAAGAAAAGAATGATTGCTGCTAACATTTTGAGTGGCTTTGTGCATGTGCTTTTAGTAAATATTTGTTGACCTGGACTGAGGTACCTTTGTGCTGCTGTCATACAGTCCTGGAGCATCAAGATCAGATGACCAGCTGTTTCCAGTTTGGCTAGCAGGGAGGAATTTTTTTATTGCGTAGGTCACTGCAGATTTCTTTTATGGGTGTCCAAGGTTTTGATGAATAATGGCAAGGATCATTCCCCATTACTTCAGCTAAACTGTAGCCACCAACTTGTAGCTTTATTACATTTCCTTGTTAGAAGGAGACCTGGGCATGCTTTTGCCTCTTGATTTTTTTATTTTGCTTTTGCACAAAAAGTCCCATAGGAGGAAGAGCAGTATTGTGCTCTGTAAATGTGATAGTCTGCATGATCTATAACCCATGTTGTTGAAGTGCTCACTGAATGATGAGAATAGATGCATCCTGGCTCTCCCTGTGCACTGCAGATTGCCCTTACACATCTCAAAGCTTTAATCTCTGCTCCTAGAGCCAAACTGCCTCTAAGATACTATGGTGACTTTTTTCTTTTTTCAGTGTGTGTGTGTGTGTCACTTATACTTTCTCGTGCATATAATTCTCTGTCACTTGCACATGTAGCAGAGCTAGCATTTCTATCTGAATTTTTAAGATGCTGCTCTCAAAAATACACATCTATTTTATATGCATATTTATAAACAAATGTATACAAATAGTGTATGTGTTTGTGCATGCATGGTGGTTACATTTAAAAATAAATAAGTAAATCTTTCCATTGCCCATAATTCCTCTATGACAAATCTCTGAGCCTGCTGCTTGCTTGCCACACTGATATTTACTCTTAAGTACTGCCCTTTTTTTAATAGGTACTTGTTGGGAACTGCATTGTTCGAGGAAAATCTGAAAGAAAACTGATGATAGTTACAGGAAATTATTACCTGCCAATTCCCAAATCAAATTAGCAATCATACATTATATTTTGGCTTAGAGAAAAAAAGAAAAAAAAATACATAGTACAGAAAAATATAGTAATTAAAACTGACAACTTCGAGCCAAACAAAAATTTTGGACATGTAGCAGTAGTCAAATGTTTTCCAAGCTGATGAACACTAAACATTTTAATTAAACTGAAATAATGAGTGATACAATAAGTAGTGAAAAACAGTCATCATGATTTACACATCTTCTACCTGCTTTTACATTTTAAATAAGTACCTTTGTATTTAATGGAACAGGAGAAAGAGAAGGCAAAAACGCTTTTTATCTCTGAGAGCTACTAGGATGCAGTAATGTGGACCATTGTATCGTAGGGTTATAAGGACACAGCTCAAGTTTTTCTCTTGTTTTTCTGTCAAATAAAAAAAAAATATCCCTGTAGTCCTTCCCACTGTAGGTACCAGGAAGAAGCAGAGCAAACACACTACAGGTCATTGCATTTGAGAAGTGGTGTGCATATGTGTCAGGGTCTTTGAAATCTGCATTTTAAGGTTTCTAAATATGAAATTGTTCACTGTAAAATAAAATGTGAAAGCAACCATGTTGGAGAACACTGCAAACTGTAAAGGCAAAATATAGAAACAATTATTTCCGCAAGCTTTACAAGCTGAGAACTTCTTTTTTACCATTTGAGAATATTTTGTGTTCCTTGAGTGATTGTTCTCTAGGTGCCTGTGGTTGATGAATTGATTTAGCACATCCCAACTATAATCTTCTTTTCTAGACACTGGATCTTAATAGATTTGCATTAATATCTGATGACTTTTACAAATTAGTTTTGCTGGTGCAGGGTGATTTAGGAGAGGATCACATTCTAGAGCATGGCCTATGGCATACGGTAATTGCATAATAAAGCATGGCTTTGTCAGTAGGAATATAAATGCTGCCATTCCCTGTTCTTGCATTTCTTCACCGTGCTTGTGGAAATGAAGCAGCCAATACACTTCAGAAAGTAAATTTCTTTCTTTTTTCTTTATTTTTCTAGTTTTACAATGCTTAATTGTGGACTGCCTTCAAGTGAGGTGATTTGATTGGTCCTGCAGGAGAAGTTAAGAGGACTACTATTATTCAGGTCTAAATGTCACAGTTTCTCAAAGTCTATATTTTATGTGCTGGAAGTAGGTCTACACAGCCATTCACATCCAAGCCTCTTCTCCAGTGGTCTGATACAAGTGCTAACATGTAAACACTTCAAAGAGGAGCTCTTGAGCAAGCAACTAGATAATAAATCACAATTCCATTATTCAACAATAACCAATTTCAACAACTGATTCAACAGTAACAGTTCCAAGAATTTAACAATCACATACTAGCAGACTCCAACATCTTACCATTTAGTGTCTGAATGTACTTCACAAACCCCTGCTACGATCTTGCTGACTCTCTTCACATTCATACAACACTTTAATCCTCCTTCTGATTTCCTCTGTTAGCATTTCTGGACCCTGCTCATGTTGCTTGGCTCATCTCACAATATTGCTAGTCCCTCTCATCAGATCTTTCCTAATTCCGCTTTTGAAATCTGGGCTGGGGGGACCCTTCTATGTCAGGGCAGAGTTCATGGGTGCTGAGTAACCTTTTATTTCCTCAAATAGCACAAATAATGCTAAACTTAGTATGCAGCTTCTCCTTCTGCAGGGTGCACACTTGAAATTTTCTCTCCTTTCAGGACAGAGAATGTCTTTCCTTCACCCTCAGGGAAAAGGTTGGTGTTCATCTGTGGGCAGCTGGGCTGTGTGTAGGTATGTGGGGTTTGGGTAAAGCCCTTGAGACTGCTCTGTTGAAGAGTGTCACACCTGCACAACAAGATCAAAAATGTATGAAGAGGAGAGGAAAAGGAAAAGGTGATAAATACAGGAACTTGATTTCCTGAAGAAACAAAGCACAGACTGCATGTCACTGTTATATTAGATTTCCTTGTTGTTCTGTAAGATATCTGATATCTTTTTAAGAAAGTGGTCAAAAATGAAAAGTAGGACTGAAAAGTTTCTGTGTAAGAGCAGTTTCAAAGTCTGTCCTTTTAAACATTTATGAAGAGAAACCAAGAGACTGCACAGTAAATTCAGGCTGTGAAATTCTACATCAACAGACTATTTTCAGGTGAAATGTCTCAATGTACTCTCATTTCAGAATACAGACTCCTTTGCATAATCACTGTTAATCCATAATATATATTTTTGGCTTTTCATTTTTATTATTATTTAAAGAAAATCACAACAACAGTCATAATTAACATTTATAAATAGTAAGTGACCTGGTAAAGTATAATCCCCTGAAGGAAATTGGGTGATGATACAGAAATCTGCACACTTAATAATTATTGTAGGAAACAGAAAATTTGACTCTGTTCAGATATC
Organism: Callipepla californica brunnescens; assembly: GCA_023055505.1. NCBI lineage: Eukaryota > Metazoa > Chordata > Aves > Galliformes > Odontophoridae > Callipepla > Callipepla californica. Next base: position 23,836,675 of record JALIRH010000005.1, read on the forward strand.
TTGAGCACTTAATTTTGCAGTGATGTAAACCAAGATTATGATGTTCATTTTCATATTTTTCCTGTTAGATGATGTCCTCTGCAACAGCAGATTATGCCCGCTTGAAAGTTTCTTAGTCAACATGCTTGAAAGTCATTTACTAATATCAACTTGAGATTTCAATATCAGATATTAAAAAAACAAACGAAGCATAACAGAGTGTTATGTTGTAGGAAACTGTTTCTATCTGATCAATAATGTATTCCTTCTTAATTATTCAATATTATTTAGTGAAAATTTTATGCCTACTGGAATATTAATATGATATAACAACTGTAAATACTCCCATTTTAATTAAAATACTTTGAGAAAGTTTTGATACGTTGATAGTCATGACAAAGCCAAGTATTCTATCGAAGTACAAAATAAAGATGAGGAATTATAAAACTACTAAGTAATTGCAGGAAAATCACATTTATAAATAGCATGCCTTTATTTATTTCTAACTTTATATAAGAATCATGTACATACGTCATTCTAAAATAATCCTATTTTTTCTCACATGCTATGTGCAACATTTTTATTTCTGGAAGCTTTTAGGAATAGAGTACGGTCCTACTTTTAGTGTTATAGAACATCAATTTCAGACCTTGGGAAATGAGATTTTACTTTAAACTGGAAAAGGATGGTCCAAATGGAAGATGTTTCAGCTGAGAAATTCCTGCTAGAACTCATGAATATAACAACTAGAGTAATGGCATTGCTGAGCAGACATCCTTCACAGTGTGGAGGTGCTTCACTTCTGCTGTAGGCTGCAGTCTGCAATCCTGGAATTGCAAACGTAGCAAAAGTTCCTCTGTTTCCTGTGGAAAGGGACCTCGTTGCAGGGCTGTAAGGGTGGTACCCCCTCCCCTCTCCTGGAAGGTGGCTGACTACAGCTGCCCATACTGCCTGGGCAAGCATGGAAGAGCAAGGAATCAAGAGAAGAAAAGAAAGAGCAAAGACATTCCCCAAAAGGAGACATGAAAATATTTGCAGAACTTTTTAAAATTCCATTTAAAGATATATATATTTATATTATTTATAAATATATAAACAAAACAACCACTCCTCCCCCTAAGGAATTCAATAACCCTGCAGCAGGAGAGATAAGGGAAGCTTACAAGACAGAGAGACTTGAGATATTTTATGAATACTGTTAAATGTGTGAACTTGTGCTGTCCTTGGAGTAATAATCTCAGACAAATTGAAAATATATCTTGTCAAGTGATGCTTTCAGTAAGGTGTGGAGCTAGCCAAAATATATGGATTCTGTGCCTCCCAGTACTCTGAGGACCACCTTGGATAGTCTCTCATTAAATCGTCCCATGTTGAGGTTAGTGCTGCATAGAGCTGCTCCTGAGGTTCATGCATGCTGAGCAGGACCTACAGCACTGTGAAATGTGGCAGGGAGAATAAGGAATAAAATCATTAGACATCAGATAACAATCACAGAAGCAAATGCTAGAGAGAAAGTCTGGGGGAGAAAAGGGTGGGATAGAGGGGAATAGACTATATTTTCCCATTCTGTTTTTTAATATATTGCTGTTCTCTTGCTAGAAAATGGCCCTTTCACTGTAGCTGTACCTTATCTTCACAGTGTCATGTTTCAAACTGTCAGAATGTAGTAGGCCTTACTGAACTGTTACTAGTGGATAAGAGATGATGCTTAAAAAACAGAATAAAATAAAGCAAAGAGAAAATGAGTATTCCTCTCACGCAGGTAGCAGCAAAGCCAAAGCCAAACAAACTTAAAATAACAGAGGTTATGAATGATGGCGCAGAGTGATCAGAAATGTGCAAAGCAAGGTACATTGAAATACTACAAGCATGGGATGCTATCTGCTAGACCATGGAATGCCACAGCCCGCACATACCCACACTTGGACAATGACTTGTCTGGTGACTCTGATTTGTCCTTAATTTGTTAGAACATTTCATATAATTTCTTTGTAAATTTTACACTAGATAACTTTTTGTTCTTTAAGGTACCCATAAAATCAAAATACTGGAAAAAAGGAAATAATACATGATAGCTCTGCAGGTCACCAGCCTGTGAGGTGAGAAAATTGTCTTAGCTTGCCTCTATTCCATGGCAGAAAAGAGATGCTGTTTAAGAGAACAAGAGTACCTGAAGTTGTCACCTCACTCCTGGCTCTTCTCTATCTCTGTCACAGAGAGAATCTATCCTGTATCAACCCTTTCTTTGCTATCCTTTAGCCAGCTTTTAAATCATAAAATGACTTTTCCTGCTTTCAGAATCTACGGAATGTTCGTCCTTGTCAAAGCTTTCAGCATGGGATCTCCTCAAATGCTTCTGCAAATTTGAATACTTTATATGCACTCAATCATTTCTATCCATGCACTTATTTACATGCTCCTAAAGCTGTGGGAGGTTAGCAAAACAGTGCTGTCCTTCCAAAATAAATAAAAAATAAAAAAAACAAAACCAAAAGACATAAAAGGATTTTTCCCCTATACCAGAGATGGAAGTCATCACCAGTTCATAGCTTTCATCACCAGAAAGCTCATCCAGATCTTGAGAGAGGAAAAATAGCTGCAATTTCATTGAATTTATTTCTTTACATTTAGTGAAATATATTAAAAATATTTAACAGATTGCATCGATGTTTCCATGTCTTGCCTGGAAGTCTTTTCAATCACCCCTGTATCTGAGTTGCAAGGTGAAAAAGGTCCTTCTCTCTAAAAGTCTCTAAATATTCCCCCCATTTTTAATGTAATGCTTATGGAAAAACTGAAAGTGACCTCTTTAGTACAAGAGAAATAGAGCTACTGTGGTCATTGTCATTAAGGTTTAAATTCATAAATTCTATAATTACAGTTAGCAGTAAACAATATAAGCATGAAGCATATCCATTTGTTCAAATCCTGCAGTGTTTGCCTATGTGGGAAAACCTGAGAATTCTAATCTGAGGTTTAGAGTCACCTCTAAGATAGGGAAGTAGAGCTGTTTGTTAAAAAAGGGAGGCACAATACTGTAATTACTTTTTTATTCCAGTGTCAGCATCTTTAATAAGTATCTGCACTCTCCTCAGCATGTGTACTAAACCTTGATGCAGTCAGAATAGAATAAAATTGGCACTTCTCTTTGTCCTGCTTTGTCCTTTCTGGTAAAGTCATTCTGTAAAACTGAGACAAAGATGCTATTTTCTAACCAATGAATAGAAAATAGTCTTGTTCTATTTATTTGAGACATACTAACATGAGATCCATCAGGAACAGATTCTGTTTTTTCTAGGGTGCTCATTTAAAGTCATGCACAGTAGGGGAAATCTAGCCTAGGGCTAATGCTTATTTCTGTTTCTCCTATTTCTTCAGATACAGGGTAAAATCCCCTCTGTTCTGCAGGTGTTGATCTCATTTCTCCTCTCAAACTATGTAAATGAACAACGTAATAAGTTAAACCCAGAATAACTGCTCCTAACTTGGATCTTAGAAACTTGTATTCCTTTCAATTTGTAGAATCACCACTGTGACCCCAATCTTGTCTCCTTACTCCTATTTTCCTTTTTCATTTAACCTTTTCAGAAAAATCACATCTCCTTTTAAGCCTTGCTTTCTCTCAAGGCTTTTCTGTCACAGTTCCAGAGGCGTTACGACCTCAGTAGCCATGGTAGTTAGTGGCTGACAGAAACAGTGCTGTTAATTTAAACAAGTTTCTGAATAAGTGATCAACTGCATTCGCACTGGGATCGTTCCATTCCTTCTTTTCAGAGCACAGGCTATAGGTCACCCTCAACTTTCTTCCTTCAATGAAGCACGCATTTTTTGGAAGTAAGCAGCCTTCATTTGTAGATTGCTGACAGAACCCTCTTTTAGTTACTTCCCCTCACAGTTAAAATGGTGTACCCAATGGAAAGGCTGAGATTGTCTGACTCAGCTGCCAGCCACTGGATCTTGCTATGATGCCAGCTGCTTGGTTGAAAGCCCATTATCAATATCATTATCAATATAATTGATCTTTTGCTGGAGCTTCAGATTAAGCTCTTAACTAGCATCTTGAACTATGCCACACAGTTATGTGAAACTCATCTCCCTGCAGCCAGTCATTTGAGGCATGGCTCTTCTCCAGCTTTTACTTAGAAAAGTGGATGTATAAGAAATGCAGCTACATGAGCCTGGTTAAGTCTGGTCTCCTGCGTGTAACTCCTACTTTGTTAATGCTTCACACAAGTGCCAAGGACCAAGCAAAGTACACACAGTGGAAAACCAGATCCACGAAAACTCACTTGTCTAGATGTTGGAAAACATTAATTTAAATTCTGAACATCTGTCTTCTATGTATATATTCCTGCCCCCATTTACTTGCTATTTACAAATATTCATGTGAATATGTTATTGTTTCCAGGGATGCTTGGGAAATAGCTGTTGTACATAAGGAGACATGTATTTGCATGCAAATAGCTATTTCTGTAATAAAAAAGATTACTCAGTCTTCGTATTTTTCCATTTTGCGGCATTTCAACCGGCCAATCAGGTTTCCAAAGCAAACTCTAACTATTAGATGACCATTTATGTGCCCTGAATAGAAGGTGACAAACATCTGAGTCCACCAAATGTTTCAGGGTTTTTTGGTTATTTTTCAAGTAGGTCTAAACTGCAAGCACTTTCAGAGAAATAAATCTTTGTTTACTGAGCTGAATTCATAACACAACTTATTTTCTATGAATAATCTCCTCAATTGCTCCAAAAGACAAAAACAAAATTATCCACTTCTGACACTGAAAGAATGTTCTTAAATGTCAAAAGCAGATCTTTAGAACAGGCTTGGCTTTCACATTTTGGTGCTTGCCTGCTTTCTGTGCTCCTGCAGTGTGCACTTCTTAGATCCTCACTTCCATTCACTGAGGTGCTGGAATAAGAACAGGTAATAGCATCTGTCTAGATAAAACATTCTCACCCCCTCTTAAGATATTAGGACTGCTGGTCAGGAGTTCTCAGACTGGTTCAGGAATTTTCAGTTCACAGATGAAAGTACAAAATGTTTGATATTGGCGCACATGGTAACTTCTTTGATGGGTACAATAAAGTCTTTCTGCTATGCTTGTGAGTAGCTGCAGGAATATATTTACAGCTCAGTTACTGAATTTGTAGATCTGTTTCTCTTTCCATTTGCAGAAGGAGAAGTGTGTAATATTTGTTTCTGGTTTAAATCAATGGTCTGACAAATGCCTTTTCCCTTTCAAGAAGGAAAAGAGAGAGCAGATGATGTTCCCTAAATATCTATTTTAGAGAAACCTGAATTACATCAGACTAGCTTTTTATCAAATTAATAGGAGGCTATCTTTTGTGAAGCAGACAAGTTTATAGCCTTGTAAAATGTGGAGATGAGATATTTCTCTAATTTGCCCTTTAGCTCTTCTTTCGTGGAAACTATTTTTCACAGCCTGGAGATTTTAAATATTTCCCAGATCTATTTTAGAAACTGGACATACTTCATTGTCTTCCTCCTGAATTTTCTTCTCTGAAACTCACTCTAGTGATGAAAAAATGTACTTTGTATGCTCTTGGCACTGCCAGTAACAGCTTCAAACTAGAAATTAATTTTTAAACACTAAGCTTCTGTGACCACTGTACTGCTATTAAACTCTCTGGCACAAACTTTAGTTTTACTCACAGTTGATGATAGATTTTTTTTTTTTATGCTTCATTTTATAGTACATGTTACCTTTTCCACAAGATTAATATTTAACTGAAAGTATATTGGAAAAGGAAAAAAAAAAGTATATTAAAGGTATGTAAACTAGGTTAAATTAGAATTTTCACTTTATCTGCAAATAATAGCACTTCATTTTGGCTCAGCTGTTTGCACCATTGTGGAAAAACACAAAATCCACTATTTTTGGTTCCTTTCAGTGGCTGTTGTACTATAAAAAGACTGCAACATCAGCAGGAACAGCATTTTAAAACCTATGAAAGGGAATGCTTGAAAACGGAAAGCCAGATGCCTTTCCCAAAATTTACCCCTATCCTGCCTGAATGAAAGAGATTAGGCTGGAACATCCACGGGCAGCCTGGCCGTTCTGGTAGCCTTCTGAAATGAGCATTAGGGTCATGACTGTCTCAACTAGAATCAAAATAAAAGTGAGGATCTATGGTATGTAGTAGGAGATGGATGAACTTGGTGAAACTCAGCTGGCAATTGGGTAGCAAACACTTCAAAGATGTGCTTCTCCTCACCATTCCTCTGGGACCAGCATGAAACAGGACCCAGTATAACTGAGAATGAGATTGGAATTCAGGTTGCATTTTAAATTCAATCATGACAGAAAGAAAAAGAATCTAACACTTTCCTTCCAAATCTAGAGGGCAGAAGCCTAAAGTTCATAAGACGCAAAGTAATCATGCAAATCATTCTATCATTTTTTTTTTCTCTCTTTTTTATTTTCTTCAGTGTACTATTATTTCAGCTGCTACAAATTACAGCACTACCTGTACAAACATGATGTCCCTGATTACTTAAAGATGAACCTGAGCAGATTAACCCATGTGGAATAAGCAGGTGCTCTCAGTAACATGTTGAGCTTTCTTAAATCAGTGCCCTCCCACCTTGGAGGTAAGAGCCTGGTGAGGACTGTGCTGCTGGTAAGAATGTCTATCCTGCTCAGAATTCTCGTTTTAATTTATTAGCTTTCTTGTGGTTGCAAGGTTGTTCTCCATATTGCATGGATTCCTTTGGAAAACTGGAACACAATGCTTTTATGTTTTTTTTTGTTTTGTTTTGTTTTGTATACAGCTCCATGTAACTTGGAATACTAAGGGGTGAATCAAATTGTCCGCATTTGAAATCAGCAAAAGTTCAGCTTCAGAGGACAGTCCTGGTCAGATTTCATCACTGTCATTGGAAAAATAAAATGCTTTCTTTGACTTCACTAAATACAAAGGTAAGAAAGTGATGTGTAGAAGTTCACTCTGCTTTGGAGTTCCAGGATGCTTACCTTGTTTATGGATAGTGTGGATGGGCTTTTCATTCTGTCTTTCTTTTTTATTTATTTATTTTTCTTAAGAAAACAAACAGAAAACAATTAAAAGTGCAAATATAGATGACAAAAAATAATAAAGTTTTTGAAACTGTTGTTATGAGAGCTTAAACATTTCTAGTTATTTTGTTTTCTTCTGAATAATGGCTTTTGACTGCTGCTGGTAAATCAATGGAACTCCTAAATGTCTTTGTTGTTCCTGCTGGGAAGTAAGGAACGTTATAACACTGTGAGTATCTACACTTGTGGCATATTTTAGATATTGAATTCATATCTTAAGTACACTATAAGTATATTTTTATACCAGTATACCAGGTAAAATTATTATCTGGTATGATACCAGAAATAAGCTATCTTGATACTTCATTGCTGCTCAGTCTTCTGACACATTTTTTTGTGTGTCTAAATTTTTTGTTTTTCTGTAATGCATTTTTTCCCTTTGTTATGTAACAAGAACATTCAAGAATTTTTTTCCTTTAACTGCCTGATGTTGATAAAGGGGTTTTTGTAAGATGTTTTTAATGAGATTTCTATATGTACATTAATAGTACAATTCAAAAAAGCATCATTGGTCATACTGTGTTGATACTACTTTTAGTGCTAGAGCAGCTTACTGTGTTTCTGGGGCCAGCTTTTATGGTCTTCAGTGTTTTATTATAACACCAACACTGAAGGAGGTTTTTGTTCATATACATCAATGGTTTTAATGCAGCAACCTTTTCAGCTGGAGCTAAGACGTAAAAATTCCTAAGCTTGCTTGAAAGGTTTATTCAGCACCATGATCTTGAGCTCAGGTGAATCAGAAAGTGACAGTGCAAAGAAAACTAAATTAAAAATATAAGTAATAAATTCTGAGTTTGCCCTAAGTAGAAACAAAATTTTGGAATTCTTAAACGTTATTGTTCCACGATGAATATTATATTTCCCTCTTTCAGTTTATTCTAAAATATTTCCCTTTTCCAATTTATTACAATATTTAATGAAAGCTCAGCAGTGTTGAGCCAATTGTTTTTCCAACCATGATCACCTGAGGGTCTTCCCTTGCACTATCATTCATTGGGCAGTGGGTTACTCAGCTGCCTGAATTCCACAAGTTTTGTCACAAGGGCATGAGAATTGTTTTATTTGGAAAGCATTATTCCTGCATTTTCTTTTTTTTAATCTCAGTTATTATTTAGTAACAACTGAGATAACTTCCAAGCATTTAATGCCTCCTATTAAGGAAGTGCAATAACATTGTTTAAATTAAGAAATAAAGATGTAAAAATACCTTTTCTTTATGCTTACCTAGAGAATATGTATCAAATGGACTTGGGGCTGGATAAAAAGGGAATGTACCTCTAGAAGAGGCCAGGAGAGGGAGAAGTACCTGCTTTAACAATGACCTGCAAGTTATCCAAGATGTGAAGTCTCCGTAGTCACCTTTTGGGGACTTGTTTCTTAGCCTGGTAAATCATCCAGTACATTCTTCACATAAAGGTGCTAGGGAATGTAAATTGCAGTAAGTCTATAAGTTTATCAGGTACTTGTCCAAGGCATGAGAAGAATGGAGTGCTATTCTTAGTATTGTGTGTGGAATGGCTATGGAACAAATAAAAAAAAAAAAGGAAATATTCATGGTCTTGTTATAAAGCAATCTGTTTATAAAATACAAGAAAATAATGTCTCCTCTTATATTTTTTTAAACAATATCTTTAATTTCCATTTAAATTTTATTTTAATCTAATTTTAATTAAATATGGTACCTTAATGAGCAGCTCATTGTTTTGAACAACTGGCTACATATTTTTGTCTTATTTTTTCTTTAAGAAGTTACTAAATTTATTACTAAGTGTATGCAAATTTTTCTGCGCTATTGAAATAATAATCTACAATGATATTCATTCACTGGAACATGGAGAGAGAGATTTAAAAGGTCCACTTATCCTGAATGATAGTGCAGATGTTGTGTTATTTGTCTTTTTGTGTGTGTGGAGTGGTTTATTTATTTGTTTGTTTACTATTGCTTTTATCGTTTTCTTTCCCTCATGTTGCCCACAAGTATTTGCATACTGTGACTTATTTAGTGCAAAGTCTAATGAACTGAAATGTAAACTTCTTTTCGGTATGCAGAAGAAACTTGTAGTTGGTAAATGCTTTGTTTACAGTGAGTACCAGTTAGCTATTAGATTTTTATTTTCTTGTAATAACTGGGACAGCAGCATTTCTGGGGTGACGGACTGTACCTGTCAAATATTCTTTTGGTAGAAGTGATCATATTTCTCAGGCATAGAAAAGTGTAATATAAGGTCAAGGAAGCTTTGAAAGGTTGTGGATGCTGTTTCACTAAGCTACAAAGGAACTGATAAAGCAGAATGTTGGTCTAGCAGAAATGCTTCCCAAAGGGAAGTGCTAATCAGGACATCCTTGACAGGTAGAAGATCAGATCAGTGGAGAGAATGCTTGGAGGACAACATCTCCTTCAAAATGAAACATCATTTTCTTTTCCTTTACAAATTTTAGTTAGGGAGGCAACAAGCCTTTTAAAAGAAAGTACTTTGACACATAAATATTCATTTAAAGGACATTTATAGCCTGTTAGAAGTTCTTATTTTTAATTTTTTAAGAAGCCATATAGAACTCTAATTCTATTCTTGTGCCTTAAAATGCTGTTTTTACCACGTCTCAAACAGTAATCAGTTCTAAGCTCTGGCAAATTATTTTTTTCTCAGAAGAATGTGGGGTATTTTCCTACTCTGTACTGATGGTTCTTCTTTTAAACAGAAGAAATAGAAAAATACTCAGCTGTGTCTTTACAGAATGTTAGAATGTACTTGTGAGAATGCAGTGGTACCTCCAAAAGTGCCTTAGTTGGAGAGTAAAAGGCAGACGGCAGTTTTTTCATATTTCAAAACTGTCCTTTTAAAGTAAGCCGTGATTCATTTAGTCAGGGATAATACTCTGTTATAAAAAAACAACAACAAACTAGGCTGCAATTGAATTTGAAAATCCCAATGGAAATGAATATTAGTAGGAAAATGTTTGAAAAGCTATTGGAAAATTCTCCTTTGTATCAGCTTGTTAACAAAGCTACAGCTAGAAGAAAACAAGGTTGTTTTTTTCAGTTATGAAATGCATCTATATTTTTCACAAAGCCTCATTTATCTCAGGATTAGGCCACCTGCTCTGTAGTTTTGATGGTTCTAGTAGTAAACTCAAGGTTTTTTCACTTTAATTTCAAAGTTTTGGTCCAACTTTTCAGCACTGGATTTTCAGTTAATTTTTATGCCTCACTATCAATATCAAGCTAAATAATTGCTTGTGATAGCAGTGATTCAATAAATATTTTCCCTCAACTTGAGCAGGATATTTTTTTGTGTTCTTTGGACAACAAATGATCCAAGGTAAGATATGTTTATATATGTATGTGTTTACATATACACATCACTAGTTCCCCTGTGGAGAAGGAATTAAGGTCATCTTTAACAAAATATATCAACTGTGTTTTCTTATATTAAGTGAAACTCCTGTTATCCTCACTGTCAGGCAGATAATAATCCCAGTAAAGATAAGTCTGGGAACAGATAATTTAGATATTATCCTTTCCTTCCTATACCATCTAGGAATATTTTGAATGAAATATAAAGTACAAAAAATATATACAGATCCTTTTACTTCAGTAATCCTGTTCTCAAACCTAGAGACATAGACTCTGCCTTGGAGTTTTTGCAATCCATTTGTGTTGATTCATGGGAAAGATCAAGGCTCAAGAAGAAGGACAACCATATAGATAATTTGCTTAGTAAAAGGTGTGTGTGTGTGTGTATGTTTATTTAATCGTGTACTATGATGTTAATTAAAACTCACATAATAATAATTGTGTTACACTTAAACCCTCCTTAAAGGCTTTTGCAGTATAATACCAAGATGCCATTTTGACTTCATTAATTGCCTTAATTTTTCCATTCCTATTGGCTGTGTACATTACTTTCAGCATTATCTAGTTAAAGCATGTCTTAAACCTGTATGGAACTAATATTTGCCAACATCATGTATTGCATGCTGCTCATAATACTGAAATAAATTTGTAAAAAAAAAAAAAAAAAATACAATTTGACATAATCCCATTAACCCAGAATGGGCTAAGATTTTCTTGTTCCATGCAGAATCGTTACTAACCACAGGGATAGGAAAATGCAGCTATAGTAAATGTATCACTACGGCAAAAGCGGTGGCCACTGGGTGTCGCTCTCAATCCATTCAATTTTATACGGAATACTTTCTTTGGCAGTACAAATGTTTCTAGTCCGGTGAACAGCGGGTGCCCTCTTAACTGTTTGAGCATCCCCGCAGAGAAGAAAGAAAAGGAGAATGTCTGATTATGAAGAAAGACTTTTCTCCTTTCCTTTTTTTTTTTTTTTTTTTTTTTTTTTTTTTTTTCCTCTCTCTGGTGAAAACTGCTTCTCTTCCCCACCTTTGCTGTTAACCTCACCAAAGAAATAGAGGAATGGAAAAAATGGAACTCAGCTTCAAATTTTGGTTGTTAGGTGTCTTGTGTCTTGAAAACTTATACAGAAATAGAAATCTGGGACCAAATTTTAAACCTGTTTTTTTTTTTTTAAATTGTGTACAGATTGCGTGGATAGGGTTTGGTAAATTTAAAGTCTAGTAGAGTCAAAGCTAAAGAATCTATTTTATGCCCTAGGATAATAGTATTCACAAAAATGTCCCAAACTGTGGTGTGTATTGCAAACATGCAGGCTGAATTTGCCAAAACATTTTCTGCTGCTGCTCAGTCTACAGACTTCACAAACAAAAGAACATGCTGAGAACGCTGAAGGTGCCCATATGTGAAAGAAGTCTGAATGTGTAAAAACAGAGAAGCATACTCTTCTTTTTCTCCTGTTGCATACAATTTTTGGACAGAATGCATACTTAGTTGTTGCTGTTTCCTTGTAAGACTGAAAGTAAAAGAAATAACAGAATGAATAGAGTGAAGTTACTTCAGAAGAAGGTGTCAATTTTGGTTCTATTTTGACCTTTCTTGATGAGTTTGACACTTTCCCCTTTTGTCAAAATTCTGGGAAATTTCCCTTTTTCAAATAGAACATTTTATTTCAAGTTGAAGATTTTCATTTTCATCCTTGGGATAGAGTAAAATGTTAATGATTTTTATATTATAGCGTATTGGAAATGGAAAGGTTGAATTTCAAGGTTCTGCTACAGAACACAAACATTATAAATTTATAATAGAGCACACAGCAAACAACTGAATATTCAGTGGCATTCAGTTTATTTAGATGTTTCTATTTAAAGTCATCACCAAGGCATAACACAGTGTTTTCCAAATAAGCCCTGAATTGGTGGTAAGTAGAAAAAGCTGCATATTAAGAAGGTCAACAGACCAAGACAATAGAGATTCAGGAAATTTGACATCTAAAACAGCTCAAGCAAGTAATATGCTGAGCTCTTTTGCAGCTAATTATCTGATAGCTTGATCAGACCAAAAAGGCATTAAAACCATACATGAAGAAGCTACTTTTTAAATGAGGGAACTGTTAAATCCTTTGAGAAAGGTAATGGATAGACTTCAGAAACCTGTATACAGCAACTCTTTGAACAGGGAAGTTATGTGTACATGTATATGTGGTATGTCTTTTGGTACTAAACTGAACAGCACATCAAGCTAGTTCATGAATGCCTGTGTTTGTCTCAGCATACTTTTTGTTGAAAAGGAATAATAAGAAAACTGGTATTTTTAAGCTGAATTACTTACCTTTAAATTTTAACTTTCTCCTATCCCTGTATTTCAGGTTTGTACATCACCTAATTGGTCTACATTCTGTGTCATTTGTTTTCAACCTTGGGGCTGTTTTTCAAATAAATGACATACCCATACAGATGTCACGCTTTCCCAGAACTCAGAATGTCTGTAGGTATTTGTGATTTTACTTTATTTTATTGGGAAAGCATATCCAAGTGGAACTTCTAAACTTTAAATATGATGTAGGAAACCATTTTTATTTTTTCATTTTGAAAATTGCCTTCAGTGTTTTGCTGGAGATCCATAATTAGCTTTGTTTTTGTTGTTCTTTTTTGTGTCTTTAACATATGCTGAAAAATGTGGGGGTATCTGTAAAGTGTCAAAAGAACTTAGTACTAGGTCTGCAGTTTCTTCTGTTTAGACACAGAAATATTCAAACTTTGAAGAATACAGTGTTGAATATCAGAGCCACCAGTAATCAACAGAACAAGTACATTAAAATTATTTTTTTCAAGCAGTATATTTGTTTATAAGTGTTTCAAAAGAAGATTAATTTACTAGTGTGAGAGTTCAAAGAGGTAAGAATATGAAAAATAAAAATACCCTGAAGCTACACTGGGAACATAGCAATGAATTTTCATTCACAGATAAAGGCCGAAATAATACAATAATTAGAAATCAGAGGATAGAAACAATATGAGGATAAGAGGATAAAAAAGAGGTGAATTTGAACTGGTAACTCTAGTGAAATTATTTATGTAAGTTGCCTGTGACTGTGGAGATTCTGGGGAAATATTTGAAAAAATGTTAAGGCTAGATAATTTTGTGACCGATGATAGATGAAAAATGGATAAACATATTTATGTTGTGCTCAGAAAAAGAAGCTCACATTTCTAGCAAAATGTGATTTCTGAGTTAGTAATAATCTGGTAGATGTCTGTTGCTGCTGCTGAAACATCAAACAAGATGAGATAGATAAATGTTTCAAAATTTAAAGATTTCAGAAAATAATGCAGCATCACTAATATTGCTCCTCAGTTTCCAAATCTGGCTTGCCCTTTTCTTTTGCAAAAGGGAAACTGAATAGATATATGAAAGAATATCTGAATAATGAAAGATTATCATACAGTCATGTTATAATCTGGGCAATTTCAAGTCCTCTGCTACAACTTTCTTCAGTGAATTTGATCAGTTCTCATCTTCATTATGTTCCACTGTGTTAAGCCACAGAATCTGCTAAGTGATGAGGGTAACATACGCACTGATATGCTTTTTCAAATAAGAGACTTTATGAAGTAATGGACAACCTACAACCTTGTCATTGATTTTTTGGTACTGGTATTCCACATCATAACATCATGTATTGCATTAAGAGTTAAAGAGCTAATACTCCAGCTCCATAGATCATTGATAATTCCAGGTATACCTGTCTCAGAAGAGAACTACATTCCCCAGAGGACTTTGCGATGCTTTGTATTTTTACATGTTTTCCGCTCAGAGGGAACAGATAAAAACCCTCAGCGGTCACGGGACACTCTCTTTCCTTCGGGATCGACTCAGCAGTGGGTGCTCGCTGCCGTATCGTCTTCAGCGTTAGCGTAAGGCCTTCGGTTTATCGGACACTCTCTCTTGCTCATTTTATTTGATTCATTAGCCTCAATTCCAATTATATTGTGTTATATTGTGTTATTTTACTTTCTGATATCTTATTTAGTAAATTAGCTTTCCTCCTCAGATCGTTGCTGCTGTTTTGTTTCTAGGCCCATCTCCCTTTTCCCTTTTCCTTTTTTTTCCTTGCCCTTTCCTCGGGCGTGGGTCCGTGGGTCCCCCGCACCAATCGTCACGGAACCGGGCCGATCCAGCCTGGTAAACCGTTGACAAACCTTTAAAACATTCTTCTAGTTGTACGTTGCACAATTTTTACAAAGCAGAAACTACAACACAAATTATATATTTATTCAGAAATATTATAACTTAGTATTTGCACCCAGTTATTCAATACTGCTTGAATGAAGATAAATGTAGATTTAACCCACTGTATACTTGGCAAACATTGCTAAAGCTCAGTTAACTTACTTTCTAAAAGTTGTTACAAATTCAAATCTAAATTTTTATGCCAGGTTCTTTTATCAAGCAAATTATCAGGAATCACTTGCTCTTTGGTCATGGAATTCAATTATTCTCGTTGTTCTTTGAAGAAAGTTAACTTAGAACAGCAATTCATGCTATATAGAAAATATCAGGATAACAGAAACAGCATCCATGGTTATTAAGATGCATAAGAGTTAAGATAAAATACAAGACAGAAAACCTCTAGCTTTAAAATACAAAAGCGGAGAAAATCCTAATTGTATGACTTATATTAGACTTTGTGGATCTTGAGCCTTATCTTAGGTCTGAGAACTGAATTATCCTGTTAATGGTGGTTAATTCTAGCAAACAGCTAGTTCTCTTTTTTTACTGTCCCTCACTATTTGTCACCTCCAGGCGAATTTTCCAACTGTGAGATAAACAGGTTCATGGTCTGCTGGGTGGAGAACTGACTCAAAGGGCAGTAGTGAACGGGGCTACACCTGGCTGGCAGCTGGGCACTAGCAGTGCTCCCCAGGGCTCGACTCTAGGGCCAGTTCTGTTCAATATTTTTTCAATGATCTTGATGCAGGAGTTGGAAACGTTCTTTGCAAGTCTGCTGTTACCAAACTGGGTGGTCCTGCTGACTCTCAAGGGAGGTGAGAACTGGCAGATGGATCTAGATTGGTTGGAGCACTGGGCAAACATAAGTGGAACGGAGTTCAGGAAAGATAAATTCAGAGTTCTTCATCTGTGGTGGAGCATTGCTCAATATTTAAGTTAAAACTGCAATTACTGTGATTACTAACCAGGTTAGAAATTATTCTATATTTCCTTTTCTGAGTGGAAGAGATCAGATGTGCTCTCATTGAATGCACAGATATGGGTCTTTTGAAAAGAAGTCGTACATTTGCCTATACCGTTGCTGCACAACTGCTGTTCTGATGTTCTCTCAAAAACCTCTTCCCCCAAAAAGTACACATTTTGCTCTCATCTGCTTTGTTATGAATAATAAATGATTTAAAACTGTTTTTTTCACCGGGTCTCTTCTTAATGTATATACATTTTATATAAAACTGTAATGAATTTATTACAAAATGACTTTAAATTGAAAGAGTGTAAATTTAAGCCAGGTGTTAGGAAGAAATTCTTTACTCGGGGGGTGGTGAAGCATTGGGTCAGGTTGTGCAGAGAGGTTGTGGATTTGTGGATTGGACAAGGCCCTGGGGGTTGGAACTTGATGACCCTTAAGGTCTCTTCCAACCGAAGCCATTCTATGATTCTATGAAAAGATTTTAAAAACTATAATTTGCTGAAACTGACAAGTACACTTTTCTGTAAACTGATAGTTCACTAAACCTCAACAAACTCAGGCTTTTCATAAAGTAACTTACCCAACAGATCACTAAAATAATTTTTTAATCAACCCAACATGAAAAACCCACTTATGACCTGCTTTTCTCCTAAATTAGACAGATTTATAGGTAAGATGTATTAACTGTAATATTTTCTAAGATATCTATTTGTCTGAGATACGGAAGCTGTGGCTTCAGAAAGTATAGACTGCTAGTATCACCTCTTGTCATGTTCCTCATAAATCCTTCTCTACCTGAAAACAGAGGTTATTGGGTATGGGTAAAGGGGAGAATTTTGACTGATGTGGAAGGGAGTGGTACAGAACAGGGAGTGATGAAAGGAGAAAGCACAGAAAGATCAACCAAAAGAAAAAACAAACATAAAATATGATGCTGACTACCATTTTCATAGAAACTTGAACAGACACAGGAAGATGTTGATGAAGGCAGAGGCCGCAGCAGCAACGAGGAAAGCACAAACGTTTTGAAGGAATAGATGTGTCAGCCATCTTGTGAAATCATGATGAATGAAACATCTTTAAGAACCATTAAGAAGTACTATCTTTCCAAATTTGTGGGCACATTTTTTGGTGACTGCCATTGTAATTTGCTGCTCTAACACACAGAATGGCCAGGGGACAGGGGCATTAATCTTCTATACTGAAAACAAAATATTCTTTCTGTTGGCTGAGTCATTATTTTCTCTTTTTCACAGCATTAGTAGAAAATTTCTTTTTCTGAAGGTTGACAATAACTTTTCCATATAAAGATAAAAGAAAGTTAGAAAAAATAAACTCTTGAAATAAACATCTCCTCATGAGTTAAAAAGGCAATTTATTTAAAATTTAATGAAATGTGTTTTTTATGTATTTGTTGTATTTTGTCACAGCAGCAAGAATATACATAATTTATATCTTGTTTATAAGCCTAACAAATGTGTTTTCCAGAGATAAGGGGTCTGTTTCTAATACCAGTTATTCTTTGCATAGCAGAACTTTCATAAAAGGTTTATGAACATTACTTACGATTATTTGTTGATGTTACTACTTTCTTTAATTGTAGCCTCTGCCTTGCATGCCAGAAACCTTGATGTTTATTTACTTCATTTGATGACCAGTGAAGATCAGCTTTCCTGCAATTAATTCCTCAGACTAACAACCTGACATTGGCCCACAGATGTACAACTCTGTCAAGTAAGAAATTCTAATATTTAGTTCCTGTATTATATCATTTAGAGTCCATAATTCTATGATTTAAAAGTCAAAATCCTGGGTACAAGATCTTTGTTACTGAATTTACCCTGATGGTTTTAGCTTTGTATTCCAGTAATTTTGCATCTAATCCAGTGCATTAAAAATCTAAATGACAAAAGCCTTTTATCAAATTGAACTATTTTTGCTAGATTTTCTAAAGGTATAAAATAATTCCTACTTGAAAACTGCAATGAAGTGCTATATTTTCTGGAGAAAAAGCATTGAGAATTATGCTCTTGAAAATACTGATCCTGATGCTCTTAGCAGAGATTAAACTGTAAAGGTTGTGGATGGAATCTTGGCTCATCCAAATTCAGTGACAAAAATACTATTGATTTCAGTGAAGTCAGGGTTTCACTCAGAAAAATGAAAGCATTTTTAAAAACTCTACTTGAAATTCAGTCTCTGCCTCTTATGGGAAGAAACAAGTTGCTGATTATTAAGGTGTTATCATCCTTTCTTCTTTCATTCTCTGCTCAGCAGTGAAATAACACATACCAGTGGCAAAATAGGTTTTAGAGTTATCACTCAGGGAGATGAATGGAGGACTTGTGTACTTCACTTCTAGATCTACTTTTGTTGCAGCTGAACTGTCAGCTCTTGCTGGTACCACTCTGTGAGTTTCCTTTTGCAATGTTTTCTTCACTGCGACAGATTCCTAAGCATAGATTTTTCTTCCAAATGAGTGCTTATATTGCAGTTACGTGGCCAGGATTTGATTTACCACAGTGCTGGGAGCTAAGTTGATGTAACCCCAGCTCCCAAGACGCCAGCTTGATAATCTGCGAAATTAAACCTCTAAAGAGTCAAGTGGCCTTGAGAACAGATACGAAGTTTGTGTTCACTCTTATCTTTAAGGTTTCTGTGTACAGAGCTGGTTTAGCTGCCTGCCACCTGGTCTCCAGTGATTGTAAGCAAGCCTCTCTGTATGCCTCCAGGTGATTTCTCCTTGTGCTGTGCTGATACCATTAGAACAAGTTATGCTTTGTGGGTGGGAGGCTGGGATATTGGTTTTGGACACTGGAGGGGGGCAAGAGTTGTTTTTCTTCTTCTGTCACTGAGCCCCTTTGTGAACTTGTGCAAATTGGATAAATTACTGAGGTGAACTAATGTGAAGAAAGAGAATAAATCTTCTTAAGAAGAACCACCACTTCTTAGGTCATCACACAGAATCACAGAATTGTAGAGGTTGGAATGGAATCTCTAGAAATCATCTAGTCCAACCCCCTGCCAAAGCAGCTCCCAAGCACAGGTTGCACAGGTAGGTGTGCAGGTGGGTCTTGAATCTCCAGAGAAGGAGACTCCACCACCTCTCTGGGAGCCTGTGCCAGTGCTCTGTCACTGCACTGTGAAGAAGTTGCCACGCACGCTTGTGTGCAACTTCTTATGCCTCGGTTTGTGGCCATTTCCCCTTATCCTATCACCACACATTGCTGAGAAGAGTTCAGCCTCGTCCCTTTACCTCCTGCTCCTTAGATATTTATACACGTGGAGCAAATCCCCTCTGAGTCTTCTTTTTTCAAGGCTGAACAGACCCAGGTCTCTCAACCTTTCTTCATAAGCGAGGTGTTCCATGCCCTTTATCATCACCTGGACACAGTATTCCAGGTGAGACCTGACCAGGGCAGAGTAGAGGGGGAGGATCACCTCCCTCGACCTGCTGGCCATGCTCTTTTTAATACACCCCAGTATACCATTGGCCTTCTTGGCAACCAGGGAAAACTTCTGGCTCATGGCCAACCTGTCATCCACCAGGACACCCACGTCCCTCTCCTCTGAACTCCCTTCCAGCAGATCATCCTCCAACCTGTACTGGTGCATATGGTTATTCCTCCCTAGGTGCAAGACTATCCAGTCTCTCTGAATGGCAGTCTGAAGATTTGGGCAGAAAGGAACCAGATGAGGTTTAATAAGAGTCTTTATCTAAGGCAGAGCAGTGACTGAGGGTGTTGTGGCCAAAGCACTGAGGTATACAGGAGGAGATGTGATAGTTCTTGGAGAGAGGCAACAGAGGACACTTAGAGGGGGCAGTTCTTGTCTTTGTCACTAACTGCAGCTAATGTAGAACAGTTCTGTTCTCTTTGTGTTCCAGTTTCCAGAACCATTTGTCTACTAAATAAGTGTTTTATTTTTAAAATACTATCAAATTACATAGAGATCTGGCTGATACAGGAAGTTTGCAGATATATTTAGATATTTTTAAAATAATACTGTGAAATAAAAGCCTTTTTGCCAGTGGAGAGCAAAGAAGTGGTGAGACAAGCAATGAAAATTCAATGAAGTAATAGAAATACATGAGTAATGGATCTTAAAGATGGGCTAGGATGCTAATATTTACACCATGTAATTATGGTTTTGATCTTATTGTCAGAATTTAGGGTGTTCTGGTTTCTTCTTTAAAGAGGGTAAGTTTGCAATGCAATCCTGTATACATATAATGAAAGCATAAATTTCTGTGCTCTTCTGTACATGAGAAGATAAAAAAAACAGCAGAAATGCTTTCATTCAAAATTTCAAATACCTCTTATATGGTATAGCTGCTTTTTCAAAATCTGATTTGTCTGTCATTCACTGCGCATCAGCTGCATTGTGTTTCTGCTGCGTTTTTTTAATCTTCACACCACTGTAGAACTGCGAAACAATTGATTATTGACCAAGGTTCTCCTTATTAGTATCTATTTAAGTGTTAAATGCTAGGAAACTCACCATACAAGTCGATATACTATATAGGCAGGTTGTCCCCACAGTGGCCTGCTGGTATACTAAATAATGCAGAGAACACACAGGTATCTTGACCTATCAACATATTTTCTACTTCTAGGTTGCTCACAGTACCTGGGTAACCCACCTCCATATCTGGGGTTGGGTGAGAGTGGATGTATTTGTTTTATATCTTCAGCCTCCAATCTTCCCTCTCTGGTGTGTTCCAGAGCATGGGAAATGCACATGGCTCAAGGTGTGA
This sequence comes from Callipepla californica brunnescens, assembly GCA_023055505.1. Classification (NCBI taxonomy): domain Eukaryota; kingdom Metazoa; phylum Chordata; class Aves; order Galliformes; family Odontophoridae; genus Callipepla; species Callipepla californica. Next base: position 23,857,077 of record JALIRH010000005.1, read on the forward strand.
TGATTCACTATCCATATTTGTGACAGGTGAATGTAAAGTTGAAAACAGACCTGAATGGATATTAAAATGGGGTCTTAGGCTAACCTTGTCCTATACCAGATTCCATTGCATTCACGCTAGTTCTGCAATAGAGAAAAAATTTTTGGAGTATGTCTGTAAACAGAAAACTTGTGCCAAGTTGCCTTGTGCTCTGTGAGCTGTGTTGCCTGTGGACAGTCCCTTCTTGACTGGGTAGCTCTGATGACACCAAGCAGGGCCACGCACGCAGGTACCCATGTTTTGGTTGTCCCCAGGTCAGCACTGGCTATCCCCTGGTCTGCTGTTTTTTTTTTTTTTTCAGTTATTGTGCAAGAGGGAGCATCTAACTACTCCCTCACTTAATGTGCAAAACTTTACTTAATACCTAAACAAACCAGAACATAAATACTTAAAGACTACAGTAGTACAATACAAAGGTACAAAGTATTATTTACTTATTCACTTTCCCAGAAGTTGAAAAAGTGTGGCTGCAGCAGTTTCTCAAATGGCTCTTGATGTAGCAAGAGTAAATTACTGATGTTTGGTTAAAAGGGTTGTAAAAAAAACAGTGGAAGACCTTAGAAAACTCAGTTAATTTTTTCCTATTAGAGTATTAAGGTCACCCGTATGAATCTTCTGCTAAGGTTGCCTGCGCTTTCCCTGAGTTGGAGAAGGTTGCTTAGCAACTTCCTGGGTCAAGACATGTGAAAAAGCAGTGTGATTACATAAAAATGTTTACATTACAATTGTTAGGAGAAAAAAAGGTACTTTTTACTCATCAAATACATGTTTCTAAATGACACTGGCTTAGTAAAAAAAGAAAACTATAGATTTGATTAATCTGAAAATTTTGTTTTCACTCTGCTGAAGCACTTGAGGCACCAACATTCACCGAACCCCAACTCCCAGCAGCTAGTTTTGAATTTTCAGCACCTGTATTTTCAGACAAACCCACTTCAGACCTTCACTGTTCAGACCATCACTCCACTGGTTGCAGTACACCTCGATAACAGAATAAAATTGCTTGTCTCTGTAAGGAGAATTAATGGCATTATGACATTTACTCAACACATAAAGTACTTAAACACATCAGAAAAGATGTGACTCTGTAAAGGACTTCAATTTTTAGATGCCAAACTGTCTTTAAGGCAGTAAGATTTTCAAAAGCCTATTCAGATTCCAAATATGAAACTTAGTAAAATCACCATCTTCTTGTTCCTTTTATACAGATTTTTTTCTTCAGAGACTTGGCACAGCCTCCATCACTGAAATTCAGAAACAGCGTTACTGTCTGTCAGATTCAACCAACAAATGTATGATAAGTTACAGTCAAGTCTCACATTGCGTGGTTTCTTGATGCCTTTTTCATTTCACTGTATTAAATATTTTCCCCTCACCTCTTTTTTTTTTTTTTTTTCTCCACAGAAAGGTAAATTCACATGTTTATGAAGAGTTTGATTAAAAATTCTAATGCCTTAGTGTAGCTAGAGGCAGAGAAAGGAAAACCTATTATCATAAAGGATCTGACTCAAACTTTCTTTGCTGGAAGACCTAGATTTGAAAGAAGGCTTTGAGCAATATGGTTACCTTTGCAGGGGTTCAAAAGTCAGATTCTTGTTAAAGAACATTTTGACTAGATGCAGCAACAGGCTGAATTTTCCTTGGTTTCAGAAAAAAATCCTTCTCCATTTGGATATATTAACAAAATCTTAAAAAAGATTCTCCTTGATGTGATAATTTGCTGCTTGGGAATAAACATTTTTCACAGATCAAGAGTTCATGTTGTTAAGCTGGTGCCTCCACTATCTTTTCTAATTCTGTTGTTAAATTAGAGAAGTTATCTTATTCTCTTTCTAACCATGCTTATCAGTGTTTCTGACTTCTGTTCATGTCTGATCTGTTGGAAGCAGACCCCTATTACCTATGGGCAAGAGTGTCTTGCATTCTTGCAGCAGTCTTTTCAGTACTCTGCCCAGTGGGAACATTTTGTTTTCTAACCTCCATTACTTTCAGTTGGTCAGTTAATTCCCATTGTTCTTAGTCCTGCAACATCTCTGTTGGAATAGACGTATTTTAATTGCTCATGAAATGGCGTGAATTAGAGTCCTTACAAATGTATTCTACCTACGTGCTGGATCTCCAGATAAAAATGATTCTCTACTTTGCATTTCCAGATCCAAAGAAAGGCAATAAGGCTCATGAAGGGCTTGGAGAATATGCCCTACAAGGGGAGACTGAAGGAACTGGGGCTGTTTAGTCTGGGGAAAAGGAAGTTGAGGGAAGACCTTATTGCTCTCTTCCATTATCTGAAAGGTGCAGAGTTGATCTCTTCTCACTGGTGACAGGTGACAGGAGAAGGGGAAATGGCCTTAAGTTGCACCAGGGTAAGTTTAGGTTGGATGTCAGGAAGAACTTTACAGGGTTGTTAAGCACTGGTATTGGCTCCCCAGGGAGGTGGTTGAGTCACCATCCAAGGATGCATTTAAAAAACTGTTCAGATGTGGTACACAGGGACATGAGTTAGCAGAGGGTTGTTAGAGTTAGGGTAGTATGGTTAGATCATGGTTGATCTTTAAGGTCTTTTCCAACCTGAGTGATTCTATGACCCACCTATGGGGACTGCTCCAAAAGTAATGTCTCTTAATTTGTTATGTTGGCCCATGTTGTCAGAGGCCAAAGTTGATGTTGGAACCTGAGTCATCTCTCCAGTATTCTGTTAGAATTTGCTGCTGTGCAACATGTAGCAGCAGAGGAGCAGTCTGACAAAATTGCATCTGACATGGAAGTGAGTATGAAGGTATGTAATTGAATTCCCCCATGTTGAAAAAAATCACATCCATTGATGTTCATTGATGCTTTCTGAATGTTCACAGAGACTAAACAGTGCATGTGAGCACAGTGAGGTGATGAGCAGTGAATTTCAGCTGTGATGACAGTGACAGGGGGTCACCTTCTCTGGTACAGATGTTTCTGAGTATGACAATCACTCTCTCATTTACTGCTGGTGAAAATGTACAACTAATGGTGATGACTGTTGAAAAATAGAGTTCTGTAGCTGAGAATTTGCTCTATCAAATAATATTATTGTGCTTTTTGAATCTGCTGTAGGTTTCATAAATATGCTATGAATACTAAGACAATTATCTGTGGTTTAGAAATACTGAAGAAATTATGTATTTCTTATAAATTTTAAGCCACCTGAGATTTGAACATACTTTGTTTAGTTCACTTAATATTTGTGCACTGAGTAAGAGTGACATGAGATTATTAATTTCACAGTAAATGGACTGCAGAGCATGCAAATCTTTCATTAAGACTGCCTAGAGCTATAGTGTGAATTGCTACCTATTAATTCACCTTTATCCCTGACATAAACACTCAGGTAGAGTAAATGAGTGTTTAAAAGGGTAAAACTTGTTTGTTGTCTCACAATCTAGTTAAGATGTACCTGTGTGAAAATGACACAAGATCAGATCCAGCTTTTCAATTTATGAAAAAAAAGAAATAAAATGAAGGTAGCTTTGTCAAAACAGTCTGAAATACCGTAACAAGCAATTGAATATATTGGAAATTGCTGGAGGGAAGAGGAAGAAGAGCATATACATCACTGACATACTTCATCACTTCACATACAGACATCACATTCAATTAAGGATAGAATTTGCTGCCAAAAAACTTGACATGTACACCTAGGGAATGTCACCAACCCCCCAAAGTCAATATTCAACTTATGATGGACTGACAGCTTAACAGTTGAGTGAATGTCCTCCGATTTTACCCATTCTTTTTCTAGAATTTTGCAAAGTCCTTGTAGCATGAACAAACAAACTTAATTAAGCTAAGGGATATGGCTGAGCACAAACCTAAAGCCCACAAATCATACAGCATTTAAAAACTATATTATAAAACAGTACTGTTGGCATTTTGATCCAAACATACTTTATTATTTACTTTGTTGAGAAAGATAGGATATTATAAATCTGACACTGTTTCAGGGCAAATTTTGTTGAGAGTAAACTAATTATGTCTTCATGACAATGATTGCTGCTACTGTATAAATGAAAGAGGAATTCTTCAAAACGTTTTCACAGTCTTGTGCAAATAACAAGCTACTCAGTCATCTACTATTTATAGATCTTTCTTACATGTTCTGTGTATGAAGTAGATCTGTTACAAGTTACCAGTGACAAGAGTTATTGGATTAAGTTCAGATAGAATTTTGGATTGCGAAAGTAAATTGCTATTTAGAGATTATATTATTTGCTTTCTAATTTGTCATTCACTTTAAAACCATCAGAAGCAGGAAATACCTGGTGGGCATGCAGAAGTGTAAAAACTCAATAAAACAAAATGAAGTGTCAGTGTTCTGATGTAGTAGCACTTGGCTGCCAGCAACTGCTTCAAATGTTGTTTTTCAGTAAAATAACATGGAATAGTATGTTGATTTTCTTTTGGATTTTACTAATAACAACATTTGAACTGTTTGCCATAAATTAACTAATCTTTTTTTTAATTCTTTTTCACAGACCAAGTGCAATTAAGCCATTTTGTTAATGCATTGCGTAGCCCCTGTTGTTTACATGGATTCATGATGAAGGTCGTGTTATATAGACAAGAAGATATATAGAAAATCGCTGTATTCATTTTCAAACACAGATTTTCATGAGAAAATAGCACAAAGAAACATCTAATTTCCATAGGTACTATTCTACTCCTTAGTGAGCTGGCATTTGTTATGTTTGTCACCTACAGAGGAAGAAAACAGTTATTTGATTGTCTACAAGGCTGTTGTAAAAGAAAATATTTTTCCTGTACTATTCTAGGATCCTGCTAATTTATCAGCTAGGAGTTTTATGGTCTGTAAAGATGCAAGCATATTTACTAGAGAGAATTCAGGAACACAGATTTGAAAGCACTCACTTAAGCTTTGTAGATACAAAATGTATTCTTAAAAATATAACTTTTAAAATATTATCTGAACACAACTCCTTTAAATTTTCAATAAGACTGCTGCTCCAATATAATATTCAAACAAATGGAATAAGCCTCAGTTTCTGAATGCCATTTTAAGTTGAGAGCAAGGAGAGGAGGATTTTTTTTTCATTGTGAATTCAAAGGTACATATAACAACTTCTCAAAGTCAAGCAGCAAGCAAATTGTAGAACTGGGCACAGAATCCAGGTTTTCTGCTATGCAGTCCTGTACATCATCTAATGATCACACTGAACATTTTGATAATGCTGAGATCATTAGCTTGGAATTATTAGTACTGTATCTTTTACTAAATAAAATCTACGTAATTTCTGAGTCAAGATCTTATTAAGCACCTTATATACACCAGAAGTGTCTTGCATCGTCACCTGTCCTTATGTGGACCCACATGAACAGTGTTCATCTGGTTTCTACTATAAGGGCAACATTTCCCTTGCTTTACTGTTGAACCAAAAAGAAACTGTTCTTCATCTGCACCCGCATGTTTTGCAAAACAAAAGGCAACAATTGCTTTTTTTCCTATTTTGTTAGCATAACAGCAGTGGTTGTATAGAAGTCTTGACAAAAACAAACAAATCAATTCATTAACATTCAAAATACACTTGCACACTGCTTGAGTTGTTTTTTTCTCTAATGCTGCACCTGTACATACACTAATTTCTTTTTCACCAGGGGCTTTTTGGCACAACAGCAAAGCAAGAGAAATGTTACCTTTTTCATAGAAAATGAGTGGGCACCATACATTTTGTCAAAATAAGAAAATACTGACCATGTGGTAGGTGACAAGAAAAAAAGAAGCATAACCTGGAACAACAGTAGTTCCAGCTCATTGGAGCTCACTGTGTTATGTGCTTGAATGGCTTTAGAAATATGACAAAAACAAAAAACAAAAAAACACAAACCAAAAAGCCTATAACCGTGTTTGAGAAACTCAGAATAGGAACAGCTGATGTCCTTATCACCTCTCATTTAAATTCCTGGAGGCAGTTCTGTTTAGTACCTTGCCAATAATTTGTTTATTTCCAGGTGTTTTTATATTTCACTTTTTTTTTTCCTCAAACATAAATGTTTCTAAAGAAATATCAATGATGGATGGTAAATGGCTCCCACAGCAATAAGTTTTCAGTCCTTGCTATTTCACCATATTTTGTTTACCTCGAGAAACCTAAATTCATTCTCCTGCTGTTAACAAATGTTTCTGCTCATATTGCTCGAATTTTGGCAGTGATCTTATGAAACAGCAAACTGAGGTCAAATGCAGAAATTATGCAGGAGTCTCTCAGGCTCTCTTTAGTGGTCTGGCTTAAAAGCAGTAACCTCTTGTATACTTTGTCAGTTGCTAGGCATGGAAGTTAGAACAAATGGCATTGGATTTGAGTTCAATTTCTGCAGATGCCTCATTTACATGCAGATTTAGCTACGAGGATAACTGCAACCTTTGCTATATTTTGTACCTCTTCAGAACTGCTACTTCACTGTTGCAATGGGATGGCAAGCCAAAAAAATCTGCCTCCTTAATCTAAATGAAATCAGTAACTTCAGTGAGAGCATGTAGAGGCATAAAAAGATAGAGATGGGGTTTAAGAACTTGTTACTGTAAAAAGCCTGAGTAGCTGATGCACTTGTATGATCTATAGAAATAAAGTATTTACAGGCTGCACAAAAATAAATGAAATAAGTGAATAATATACAGAGAATTGAGTGATATGCGTATGGGAGGAAAGCAAAAAGGGAATTGGATTCATTTGGAGGCTATCATAAAACACTTAACATCAGAAACAAGAATACAAAATCTGATATTTTATTAAATGCAATATTAAATTAAAGCCCCAAATGGGGGCATATGTAACTGTCCTAATGTGTTAAGCAAATTGTGTGTTTGTTTGTTTGTTGTTGTTTTTTCCCAAGAAATAACAAAGAGAGGCTCCATTAAAGTCACAGACATCTTTATTTGCATTTGTTTAATGGTCTTCAACTGTAACTTGGCAGAAAAGAGAGCACCAACTGAACAAAATAGTCAATTCTAAACACTGCTGAAAGATTACATTTTTCAATTAAGTACACTCTTCAGTGGCAGAGGGCTCCAGTATTTGTTAAAAAGAAGGCTGCTAGCCTTCTACATGCACAAGCAATAGTTTGTAACTGAAATGCTAAGTTACAGCTCGAACCAGCGCCTGAGCACCTGGTAGGAAGGCAGGGACAACCCAGGGAAGCACAGGTGCATGCAATGCATGACCGGAAGGGTAGAGCCAGGATCCACCCCTTGCCAGATCTCATTTAAGGGCTGGCAACGGTGGGACTGCTGTCTCATTTGGAGTTTCCTGTTCATCTGAGGACCGTACAGGCCTTCCAAAAGTAAGTGATTGGATTTTTTGTTTGTTTGTTTGTTTGTTTTTAGTCTTCTGTCCCTACAGCTGTTATGTCTGAGTGAATCCTTGCTCGCTGTTGTCTGGAACCTTGCTGCACACATTGTACTACACAGTTATAGCAGTAGACTGCAGTGAGTTCATCTCTGATCAGTAGTATTGGTGTTGGCTTGTGGGTGCAATCTGGCTGGTGAACTTGTCTCTGGAGTTAGTATATCACCACATAATTAAATTATGTGATCTTAAAAGAATGTTTCTTTGAGGCTTGAGGAATCTGTGACTAAGAATCATGGTTTTCTAGTTTAGAAGCTATTAGATAGGAACTGGCATTGTCTTTGTTGGTGAAACTCTGAAGGGCATTGGTTACCTCAGATAAATAGAGGGTGCAAAAGAAGTATTTTTGTGGGAGTAGGGTTTTCCTGCTTGTGTCTAATAAGAATGTAAAAGATGAAGTATAAATTCCATTGTTTGAAAGAACTTTATCTGTGAGCTGACTGATATTATCCGTCCTAGAGCCTGAAAAAGAAAGTATGCTGGGTTTTTTTTGTTTGTTTGTATGTTTTGTGGTTTTCTTGTGGGATTTATCAACTTTCTTATAGGAAATATATATCCATATGACTTTTTTATTTCCCTTTCCAAAATGTTTGTGACATGACAAAAAATAAAATACTTAATTTATATGATGTATTACTGTGTACATTTGCTAGCAGCCATTTTGGGGTTGTTTTAGATCACAGATGCCTAACTATCTAGGCAGTTTATCTGTGTACGTGGGGGGTTGACCTTATGAGGCTAGTTTTAAATTGTCAGCGTTCAAGAATATTTTGTTCGTGGTGAGATGGTGCAATGGCACTGAATTCCTTTTCTGCAATGAGGATATTTCTTGAACATTTGAACAACTATGTAGAGGGTGATAGTTCAACAGGTACTTCCAGGTGTATTTAGATTTCATGCCTCTAAACATTAACAATTGCTGAATATAAAATCTACATCTAGAAAGTATCTATGCAGGGGCTGAATCATTACAGTCAACAGTGACCAGACCCCCTTTTTTGGAAAGTCAGGCAAGAATGTTAGATATATTTTAGATTTGGAGCTGATTTTAAAAGTATAGGATGGTAACTGGCTTACAAATGGACAAAAAGCCTTACAGAAAGTGAAGTAAAACTGAGGGGGGGAAAAAAAACAGGAAATATACATATATTTATTAGGGAAATGTAGAGGAAATGTGTGGGTAGGAATCAAGCAGTTTCCTTTATGTTGTGGATTGCAGGTGATACACCTTGTTAGACAAAACATGGAAAAAGCTGGAATACTGTATGCCTTTTTTGCTCTAGTCTTTACTAGCAAGGCTTGCCTTCAGGAATTCTAGGTCACAGCGACCACAGCAAAAGGGTGTAGCAAGAAAGATGTAACCTTGATACAAGAGGATTGGGTCAGGAAATACTTAGACAAATTGAGCATACATAAATTTATGGGCTCTGGTATTGAACTACTAGCACAGTGTTTTTAATCTGAGCAGCCTATGGAGCTGGGTTACCTTTAGCTCACTATTTTGATACTTGTTTAGGTATAAGGAGGGAGGAGACAAAAACTGTGGTGGAAAATATATGGTGGGATTCAGAAAGAGACCTGAATTTCATTGATGACATTTTAGGCAAAATCTCAAAAATGAAGTACTTTGAGACTCCTATAGAATGCATGAATAGAAGTTAGGTACAGAAGATTAGGATCAAAGCAGGCAGCCTTCATAAGAGAAGGAAAAACCAACTGTATTGTTGAATGTGGCCAGTTGAAAATGCTGTGGCAGTAGTTGGGTCTGTCCACTTCAAAATCAAGTCATTTAGTAAATGTTGACGCCATGGACTTTCCTTGCCTGGTTTTGGCATTTTGTTTGCTTGGTAGGATATAGTTTTCTGAGTTTGTTGCTGACACTTGGCTTTACTTATCTGGGAAGAAACAGAACTAAGATTCTGGAATCTGTGTGTTTCAAAGGAACAAGTCCTTTGTAGTTTGGTTGACTCTATCATACACGAAACTATTCAAGACAGTCAGTTACGCTTCTTCTCAGTCTATTCTCTGTCAGTGAATTCTGAATCTTTTGTGTGTATGTGTGTGTAAGATAAGGAAGAGAGGCTTTTCTTTTTCTTCCTTTGCAGAAATAGCCTATTGGTATTTTGTTAAAGTTCGGAAGTGAGGTTTAAAATTTGTTCTTCCTTGTGAAAGCAATTCAGTCTGAATCTCTCATGTTATACATGATTCTGTAGAGCATAGGACTGTGGAAGAAGAAATGTAGCACCATTTATAGCAAAAAGGCTGCTTTCAGTACAAATAACAGTTTATCTTAGTTTTTAGAGTTTTGTTTTTAAGGGCATCCAGAACAGGTAGGCAGACACTTGAGAGCGTTTGCTAGGTTGCTTCCCTCAGGATTCAATGAGAGGATAGCTTAAATTCAGTTTATCAGTGTTTTGTTCTATCAGTAGTTAAGTAGTTCTGTGTAAGTACAGAGGCAGAAAACTAGGTAGCAGGAAAATGTCATCTAACTGCAGCTGGATTAGAGTTAAGCGAGAAATGAATAATGATTGTGATACTAAATCTTTTTTTCAGGGTCATAATTAGTATTATTTTTCTGACTGCAGGAGAAAATATTCACAAGTACATTTTCAGCAGTTTTCAGAATTTCTCAATTTTGAGGAGGTTCTAATACCTCTAATACCATAGTATTAGTTCAGATTAAAAACTAAAGCAAATCATTTCTCCTTAGTGCTTATCCAATAATAAGAGAGAGTCCAAAAGGATGCTAGCTTTCATAGCACTGGGTAATACTGGCTGAGTCTTCTTTGTTGTTATTGATCCTGCTGCATATGTTGCACAAAGATTGGAGTTGGTCTTCTGAACTTAATAAAGACTGATAACTTTCTTAAAGGTATTGTACACAATTAAAAAATTATTTCAGATTTGTCTTCCTGTTAGCTAACTTTGAAAACCAAGATAAATATAGAAGTTCCAGATGCAGCAAATATTATGTATTTTGAGGATTAATTTTGCTAGTCAATTAAGTCTTCAGAGCATATTAGCAAAAAATTAACTTAAGCTTTAAAAGCTATATTTTCTCCTTTATAACAGCAGCTACTAGTATTTTACTCATCTGTTCAGAGAAATGTGCAACATTAATTCAGAAAAAGAAATAGGAGAGAGAAGGTAGTAGGGAATGAATAAACATTTATCCCAGTGGAACTTCCGTTAGGAAATGTTTTCAGTGTTACGTTACTGAATTTTTCTCTTAAAATAGAAAAATAAAGTGATCATTTATTTGGGCATTGATCTGTGGAAACAGAAAGCAATTGCTAATAGATTTTTCATAATGTTTACATGTTTTATCAGATTAAAAAAAAAAAAAGTGTATTAATTTTTCAACTATTTACATCTCACTGCTCGGGCTTCCCACATGGTATGCAGTAGTCTGTTATATCTTCCCATCTACTGTGTAGTAAAAGCTTCAGAATCTTTCATGAACTATTATCATGAAAGGTATGATGCTATTGTTAGTTATTACATGACTGGAAATTCTTTAAATTTCCTGTTTCATATTTTCTAAATAGTTCTACATTTACAACATACTGCATTTTTCTTTTATAAAACAATTTTAAAATGTGTAGGAGCAGGTTCAGTGTGGTGTTAGTGTGTACTGGAATTTACACCTCTATTTTTTTTTCTTCATTTTTAGCACTGAAGTGACAGTGTCGACATACACTCTCTGCAGCTAAGTGTCTAGTTCTAAAGTTCCAGTATTAGTCTGTTGCATGTTTATCTACTAGAGTGGCTGCCATCAAAATTATTGACATGATCCAGCAGGTAGCAACTATTTGTAGCTATTGGTATAATCCATTGTTAAGATTTTCCATTCTGTGGCGTTCACTTAAGACTTAAAAATGCAAAGTACATGCAATTAATATTTATAAAGGAAAACATAAAGCCAGAAGTCTTCCTTGTGACACTTCAGACAAATGGTATAGTAAATTATTCTAGGTTTGCATATTTCCACTGTCTTTTTTTTTTTTTTTTTTTTTTTTTTTTAACCTTGGAGTGTGATAAATTAAATTCCAAACTGGTACACAGGGCATAGATTTTATTAACTGGGTATTGTGCAGCATAGTCAATTACTACCACAGTAAATCTTATTGATGCTTTTTTGTTCTCTGACAAAATTAAGTTCTAATTAACAGTGTAAGTAATGAGTCCTGAAATAGTTTAAATAGAAAAGATAATTCAACTTCAAAATCTATATTTAAAACTCTCCAAAACATATGACTTGAATAAATATATCTGATAAGGAATTGCAGCAAGTCTTTGCAGAGACATATATTCTGTTATGACTGCACTGTGAAATACAGACAGAAATCAGGTGTGCAACAACAGTACTGCAGCTACCCTGACAGGATGTACATGAATGAGTTTGCTCTGAAAGTAATGCTTCCTGTTTATTTTCATGGAAACTACAGCAGTTAGAAATAACACAATATCACTATTTGATAGAGCAATTTCTCAGGTACAAAAACAATCTCTGTGCTTTTGTTGTTAATGAAGAAAAGATAGCATGACATACCCATTTAAAGAAAAAAAGCTGCATCAGCAGGTGTGACCCACTCTTTATGGATGCATAATCTGGAACATGGCTTCTCTTTCACTGCCACTGCTGAAATGCACCCCTTGCCTCACTGTGCTCACATCCACTAGTTTGGCTCTAAACATTCAGCCAGCATTAGTGAGTAAAATTTTTTCCACATGTAGTTCAACACATCTTTGCCTCAGACACCATTTTGTCAGACTGTTCTGCTGCCATCTGGCAACACAGTGTAAAAGAGTATTGGAGGGATGATTCATCCTTTACTGCCATGTCACCAACAACCACCTCTGATATCATGAGCTAGTGTATATAATAAGAGGCATTGTATTTGTGGCACTTCTTAGAAACAACTCTCTTTTGTCTCTTCTGTTTAAGGCCATATCTTAAATATCTTAGGATATCTGTTTGTTTATAGGAAGAATCAAGCAAACGTCATAGAAAAATCTATAACCCGCCTATATGCATTGAATGTATTTCAATTGTTCTTCAGAAGGTAAATAAAAACAACAAAGCAACATCAACAAAAAACAATCCCAACACCTATTGAAAATGCTTTTTCTTTCCTGGGTTTCCTGTCTTTTATTTTTTTTCTCTAAGACTCCTTCTCTTTTTACCATGGCATCTTTCTCTCTTTGTTATCACTTTCAGCTTCAGGTGGCCTGAGATGTCCTTCTAGTACTCTCCATGACATTTTCTTTCTTCTGTTCATCTTGGGCTGCTTCTTGGTTAGTTTAACTTTTCTCATTATACATCTCTGTTCCCTCAGTTGTTTGTTTATTTTTTTTTTTAACTGATTCAAAGATGTTGTCTTCAGTATCCTCTTTCTACTATGGCTGTTGTAACTCAAGTCTAGGATACAGTTGTGCTTCCTGCATAGATATGAAGTTGGGTCTTAATTTGTTAATTTGTTTTGTTTTGTTATTTCAGAGCAGTCAGCTGTCCCAAAGTGACCACCCATACTAAACCAAACCAAATCCAAGTAAATGAATAACAATTTTCTTAAGGAACAGAATTTTCTGTATCTCTTCTAGTCTTGTGTGTCTGGGTAGGTCATCTTCTCTTTTTTTATTTTCTATTCTCTTCTTTCCTTTTTTCTGTATTCTGATTGGTTACTCTAATTGGAGAAGCACACCTTTTTGCAACTGTTGCATAAGCACTCATGATTTTTGACTAAAAATATATAGATATGGAGATTATACTATTCTCGCTAACAGCGTAAAGCATTTAGATTTCCAACCAATCAAGTTGTATTTAGTCCTGAATTAATATGAATTTAGAACTGATGCTAAAACTTCCTTTTTTATTGCTTTCCTTAAGCTTTTATGTTTTTACTGTTACTGGAACTTCTAAATTTCTTCTTTCTTCATTGTGCTATTAATTAATGTCATTATCAAATATGAATATTGAGCAAGCATACATCAGGGCTTCTTCTTGTTTCTTGTGGGTCACAAAGAATGTCATTTTTTTTAATTTCCTTTTTTTTTCCCTGAAAGCTTTCAAACTTATTCAGAGTGTTACTGTCATGGTAATGCTCCCAACATACTCCCAACACACTACATGATGTCATGATGTTGAATATAAACAGCATTTTAAATTTGTTTTGATTTTCACTAGAAACAGCAGGAACAGGAGTATTTTATTTAATTTTTGCATTTTTCTCCATGTGGGAATTTTTTGCAATTAGTCTTGGTTGTCATTTACTAAGACCAATAAACACTTTGAGTAAATCTTGCTATAGTCTACTTCTTCAGTTTTTGAAGAAATTTCCCCATGGTAAAATTCAATTCTGGTGCAGTTCTCAGCACGTGTGCTTCTCCTGGAGTTCTTCCCTAAGGTAAGCTCTCATATCTGGTTTGGAAACTTTGTCTCTCTCAATTGTTTGATTTTTTGTTAGGCTTGGTAAAGTTACTGTTCCTCCCCAAATTGCACTGTTGTCTTTTGCCCCCCTAAAGCACATGACTCTGCTCTCTCTTCTTTGTTTCCCTTGTGTTCCTGTCACGGATAACACCATGACAGTTATTGGTGGAGAATGTGGGCAACGCAGAATCTCTACTCCATCGTAAAACTAGTGCAAAGAGGACTAAGGTCCTTTGTGTACCTTAGAACATTTTGTCTTCTTTTGAAGCTCCTCATGTTCAGTACCAGAGTCTGTGTACAACTACTTAAGTGTACTGATGGAGTTACTTGCCTTGTGCCTAGACACCCTGGCTAATGTAACAGATGATATGGCATTTGGACTGGTTTCTAGGTTCTCTTTCCAGTTCCTTACGTATGTTCAGGATGACAGCCTAGCAACTGTGTTATCAGTTTTCTTGAATGTACTCCTTACAATAGGATTTTACATCATGTGGAGGAAGCTTTCCCCAAAACCACAGAGTGCTGAATGGCAGGGAATGTGGAGAGATCTAGGAAAGAGATTAGAAGCATGGGAACCCCCAGTGTCATGGGAGTTTACTCTTGAACACCTGTGGGATCCTAAGAAACTCAGTGAGTATTTGGGTATTTGGGTAAAAAAAAAATACATGCCTCACATAAAAGTAAGTATTAGAAGTATTTGGAAATACAAGACAATATTCCTCAAAGATAGATTGGGAAGTATGTTTCCCACACTGTGTAATTTATTTTTTCAGTCTCAAACAGAATTCTTTACGATTTGTTATTTGGCTTAAATATTCTTTGAAATGTATAAAGCAAATCCAGCTATAACTAACAAAAACGTAGAAATATATGGATTTTTTTGTTGTTGTTCTTTGTTTTTTTGTTTTTGTTTTTTTTCCCTGGCTCAAGTTAAGAATCATCTGCCAGGTTTCCCTCAGAAAATGTCAAAAAAAACCCATTCCCACTGCTGTACTAGCACAGCATAAAACTAATGTGTGTTTCAGCAGCAGTAAGATGTGGATTGCTTATATGGCTTTTAAAACCTGTGTTTTTCTGGGTTGAAGTTCTTCCATCTTATCTCAAACAAAGAGTATATTATCTAGGCACCAGCAGTGAAAATCTCTCATTTTATAAGGCTGATGTTTGTGTGAAAGAAATTCTTCAAAAGTTCAGGCTTTAACAGAAAGATTTGGTCTTATAAGTGAAAAACAATCAAAAATTCATTTCACTAGCTAGTTTAGAACCTCTTTTGAAACTTTTGATGAGCAAACAAGTCATAAAATGTAATTAAATATTTGTAATCGTTATGAATGGATAGATGCACTGTAAGTGTTCGCTTCTGTTAACTTCAATGACCAAGATGCCCAACAGTGTAATATCAAGCCTCTTTTTGTAAATGGAGTGAAACATAATCACTATGTCAGGAAAACATTGGCAGTGAGACTTCGGAATATTTAGCAGTGTATGAGACAGAAGGTGTGTGGGCAGACTTAGTCCTTTGGTGGATGCTAAAAAAGATGGCTGAGGATAACAGGAACAGAGGAATAACTATGCATATGCATTGTATCAGGAGCATGTTTACCTTAAGACAACCACATGAGATCACAGTGGTGTGAAATGAATATTAAGCTTTGCAGCTTGTGAATCAAATACAAAGAAACCACTTTGTCTGTACTTAGCCAGAATACATTGTCTTTGGAAATCTTTAGATGACACTAAAGTTCAACAAGCCCCCTCACAAAATAAAGTAACATATCTAATTTATTTGAGGGAGAGGGACTGGGGAATGGAAACAAAAGACAAGGATGGCAGAGTATACGTTTGCTGATGTTAGTGACTTCTAAAATAACAACCATAAATTACTTCTTAGAATGTCAGTGTTTTTGTTTTTTAATTATTTTGTAGTAACTGTAATATTTGGGATTTGATCTATTTTTTTGGACTTGAAATACATTACCAGCACCAAATGTAATAAAGAGACCGACTTACTCACTATGTGTATTTATTTTTGTGGTATGTGATCATTGCATCCTCAATACTATATTATTTGTGAAATAACATTCCTTTTTTCTGTTCTTCCTTTAGTCTGAACAATTTGTTTTATAAGATCTTGACCAGTATGAAATGAGTGTTAACATCATATTTTTTTGCCAGGAATATTTTCTGTTTGCATTACTATACTCTATTCTATGCTTCATGCTGTTAAAATAATTACAGCTCTCTGAAGAACTTTTTGGTTATTTTTGCCCCAAAACATCTGCTGTAAGTGTACATCAATCTGCTCCATCCCAGATCTAATTTCAAAATGTCCAGACAAACTAAATGCAGTTTAATGAATTAAAATGGAATACAGTGAGCATAAGATTGATAAGAGGATATTGGCTCTGAAATGAAAAGCTACTTCAACATTAACTGTCACAATCAATTCAGGAAATTCATATTTTTTGTTCTATATTTTGGATTATAACTTCCATCTTTATATATTATATTATTTTGCTTTTAATTTGGCAATAATCCTGCCTGGTCCTGTCGTTTAAGCATCAGTACACTGCTGAGAAGATATCCAGGATAATCTCTGTGCTATCTACTTTGTGTTAATTTGTGAAAATACTGTTTTAAGTTTTTGTTTGTTTGTTTGTTTTTAAAGGAAGGGGGGGGGGAAGCAACCCCAGAAGCCTAGAGACTCACTTATTTGCTGATTCTGTAAAATCATGTTAATGACAAAATTTTAAGCGCTTTGAATATTGCATGTACTATTTATTCTTAATGGAAGGTAAAGACGTATACACTGTATTATGCATATATGTTCAGCATTCTCTGAAAATGATTGTATCACTCAAATAATGCTGATGAACCTTTTCATATCACTAGGCTATGAAAGAAAAGTCATATGATCTATCAGGCTCTGAATTCTGATTCATACGTATATATTTTTATATTCATATCTGAAGTTTCTTGATGCCTGTCATTCACATATATTACATTTTAAACACAGATGCTTATATATGTATCTATAACGTTTTCTAGTGAAAGTTTACTTCAGTGACACACTTTCAAACAATCTTCTGCTGACAGTGAAGCATCAAAGCTTCTGATCCAAAACTGCATCAAAGGTAGACTTGAACTCAACATCCTGAAACTTTCAAGTTCAGCTAAGCATTGATAAAGCACAAAAACAGAAGACTTGTCACTCAATGCTTCCGATTATATGGAATAAATAAACTGCTAGAACGCTTCTGAAGCTGTCAGAAAAAATCTCCCTTTCCACAATTGGAATTTAATTGTAGCAACATTTTATTAAATTTCTTCTGCACCTGGATAGTTCAGGAATTTAATTTTCTACTAATGCAAAACTATTGCACTGTCACAGAACATAACATCCAGGTGAAACTCAAGTTAATAATACAGAGAAATACCTCAAATTTAAATCTATCAGTGGAGTTCCTCCTACTTTTAATATGTTTCTATTTGTGTTTTTTTTTTTTTCCAAGATGAATATCTTGGATGGTATATTTCAAGTGTTTACATACATAGTGTTTCTTTTGAAAGCTAAGTTAACTTTTATAAGTTGTGTAATGTTTTGTGGTTATATGACATTCCTTTGTGTAAAAAAACAAAAAAACAAACAAACAAAAAAAAACCTGGAAGCAGTGGTAATTTCCACCCACTACAATTAGTGAAGCAACACGCAGTATCTCTATCCATCATTTCTGAAGAGCTAGCATTCTTTAATTTACAGTGAACATGTTGTCAGAATGTAGCAACTCATCCTTCATCAGAGCTGTTATATAGTGTCATAGCATCAAACACACGGGGATTTAGGTTTGTTACTTTTCACATCTACTCTTCTTTTTGATATTGTTCTCCTTCATGTATTGATTAGGGGGATTAGCATTGTTCTGTCATTTATATTGTGTTTCAAGCATCATGAACTGTTGCAATGGATGTTCAAGAACTTATAGTTCATTGTCAAATGTTACCATGATTGTTATGCCATGCCTGGTGAAAATAAATTTGACAGCTTTGATTTTCTGTAAATCTTAGAAAAGCTAGTTCAGGGAAGTGAGAGTTTATAGTGTAGGCTTAATCAATTCTTTGGTTTTTTTTTTTGTTTTTTTTTTTTTCCCATCTACTCAAACAACGCTCTGTCTCTAGGGTGTATTCTCTAAGGTACAATGTTCTCTCTTCCATGGGTGTTTTATATTCTTATTTGATCTGCATTTCTGACATAAGCAATAAACTATGTTGCAGCTTTGTAACTTTTACTGCTCATTATGGATGAGGATTTAAAACCTCTGACCTGTTATTTTTATTTTCATTTCATAAATTAGAAATTACCTTTAAAGGACATTTCTATAAGTCTTTATCACCCTTTCATTGATTTAAGTGTGACTTGATTTTGTAGCAACAATTTTTTTGAGTCAGAAATAGCATCTGGGAATGGTTCCATAGTTGAGGCTGTTAGTACAACCAATGTGCCTCTTTGCCTTCCTGCTAATACTACTAATTGACTTATTTGTCTTTATATATGCTTTTGCTAATTATTGCCTATATTTCCACTCTGGGTAGACTTTTGGAAATAACAATGTATATACTCGTTGTGTTCTGTTCAAGCAAAAATGGGCACAAGATACTTCCATGTTTCCCTTGAACATTAACACTTTTCCATTGTGAGGATGACTGTGTAAAGGCACTATTTATCCGGAGGTTGTGGAGTTCCCTTCTGAGAGATGCCACTAAAAAAAGCCTTCTTCCTTCTCATTCACAAGTTATGTTCACATATTTATGCACATTGATTATCTTCATCTGTGAGACTTCTCCCCTCTAAGGTGAACAGTCCCAAATATTTCAGCCTCTCTTCAAAGATTAGATGTTTCAGACTCCTCATTTTAGGGCTCCTTCACTGGACTCTCTTCAGTATCTCCATGCTTTTTCTCTTGTAATGGGAAGTGCAGCTGAACTGCCAGTGATATCCAGCTTAATTGCAGCCTTGGTTATTATTAGCTTTCTTCACAGCAGTGGCACATTGCTGTCAAAGCAAACTGAATAGAAATGCTGCTGTTATATATTTCTCTCTTCATCAATTGCAGGTAATTTTTTCGTCAGCTGTATATCTGACGTAAGTGCCTCAGTGGTGGAGTGTTTAGCTTCAGGTTAAGTTAATAAAGACGTTGACCATCTTTGGACAAAGATTCACTGACTTCAGTTGGGTCCATGTTTTATTTGTTCACTTTCCAGTTCCCAAAATGTTTATTATTTTATATGGCTTGGTCGTAACATCACTAGATCTAATATTACTTCAGTTTGTGTGCAAACATCATTTAAAACTAAGTTTTGTTTTATTTTCTTTTAGGTCAGTAGTCCATTTGTCACCTTTTGCAACTTACCTCATTAAAAGTTTCTCTGGACAGTGGTGGTGTTGTCACTGACTTTACCTTTACAGTACATTACACTTGCAAGCTGTAATTTCTGGAAAGTCATTTATTATTTTCTCCAGTTTGACATTCATTTCCTCTATCATGACCCTGGATTTTAGGTTTCAGGATTTTTTTCTATGCATTTTATGCATTTTAAACTATTGTGATGAGGGTATCAATATCTATCCTGCGTCAGTATCTGTCTTCAATCTGTTTCAGTCTGAAAAGGTTTATGGGACCTGCAAGTGGCTGGAAATGCTTGATTTTTTCAAGCTGGAGAAGTTGCCCCTTGAACCAGCATTTAATCATAATTGACTATAGGCCAGTGAGTGAGGCAGTTTAGGATCCCCTCTTCTGTTCCCATTCTCAGAGCTGCTTGTCTGCTTCCCCGCCCCTATTTGTCTTCTGGCTAGGATCTGAAAGCTGGTTGTTTGCCTGCTAAGGAGCTGAGCAATCGGGCTTTTGTCATAAGCTAGAATTACAAAATCTATTTCTCAGAACATGCTCTATTAACAGTCTAATAAGTCAAAAAGACAGCATGGCTTCAATTTCCGAAATAAATACAACACTGGAAAATCTAAGTAATAGTACAGAAAAAGCAGGATGCTATTAGTACACAGCTAGAAGTTAAAAAGATAAAATTTGTGTGATGATATACTAAAACTTATCAACTAGAAATCAAAACTTTTTTTTTTTTTTTTTTTTTAAATGAGCGAGAGAGAGAAGGGGGGAAAAAAAACTTAAAAACACATAGCAGGAGAGTGAACTACAAAGGAGTTTACAAAACTAAGTTTCTGTAAGGAAAAGCAAATAGTTCTTCATTAAACTTGAAACAAAAATCAGTGGTAACGTAGCAGGAAATATGAGAGTGTATGAGATAAGTCAGGGGGCACGTTGCTTTGAGGTACGAAAATCCACATGGAAACAGAAGGATCGTTTGTTCCTGTAAATTGGCATAGTAAGCTCTACTCCAGAAAAATCACAAACACCTACAAGTAGATTGAGGACACAGCTGAATTCAAGCAAAACTAGGGTGAGGAATCTAAAAATTCCCTAGAAAGTTATATGAAATCTACAGATCTTGAATGAAGTAATGCTTGAATATTAACCAGCTCTCTTGGAGCCTGCTGCCTTTTAAGGGCCCTAACTCATGTGGTTCTTATAAGTAGGTCCCAGAAGAGGCCAAAATTTTAGCTCTTGAAGCACAGTTTTTCAATCCTACTTTTTGCCCTGCTTCTTCTGCGCAAGATCCTGAACTCCACAACCTCATGGTTACCATAGCCAAGGCTGCCCTCAGCCTGCATACTTTCTTCTTCTGTTAGTACAAGATGCTTCCATTAAAAAAAACATTTAAATGATCTGCTTTATCAGTGTATTTCTCAAAATATTAGTTTGTTTGTATATTTTTAAAATATCTGCTCTCATTATACAGGAGTAGAGTGCAATGAGTATCCCAGGTAATTATAATATTTGAGGAATTTAAACTTAATGAATTAATAAAACCTACTAGGATGTCACTTTATATTAACAGAAATGTAATACAAGGATGGTCCCTCCATTGTAATGCTTTTTTTTTTTTTTTTGTCTTATCTCAGATTGGTATCCTAAAATCAGACAGATTATGCTCATTATTATAAATATGCAGAACAATTATTATCTCTGTTTCATTTATATTCTTAAAAAGCAGTTACTGTGTTTCTGTGTACTGTGAGAGCAGATGGCTTCTTTGGTATTTCAAATGACAGTTAGGAGTGTTGATGCTGCCAGTAGAAACTAGGAAAAGTGAAGTTAGAAACTGAGCTTTTGTACTTGATTGAAATGTCATTCTCAGATTTTCTTTTCAAGTGGTAAAAAAACCAAAAATGCAACATCTTTCAAAAGCTGCTGTAAGCAGCAAATAAACTATAAGTATCTAACTTTGTTGTATCCTCTAAGTTTCTAGGGTTTGGTCAGGACAGGGAAAAAGTACCTCAATTCAGATTGCAGGCAGCTAGACTGGAGAAGTTGATGGAATCTGCTCTCTTCATGTTTGCAGGTGATATCTAAATGGAAAGGCATCTTGATAATCTTAAGAGTTGTTTCCGTTCATAAGGGTATAGGGGACTGGAGAAATGGGCCATCAGGAACCTCCTAAATTACAGTAAGTCTAAATATCAACTGCTGCATTTGGAAAAGAATGGCTCACTAAATACTGTCTGTCTGGTTGGGGAGATGCTCTGCTGAGGAGCATTTGGGTGTTGCTTGCTGGACATGGGCCAACAGTGCTGTGTCTCTGTTGAAAAGGCCAGGGCTGCATTAGTATGAGCATGGCCAGGAGGTCTAGGGGAATTACTTTCTTCTTCTCTGCTAAGCAGTGTGTAATTTTCCATGAGCTGAATTTCAGTCCTGTGCTTTGTCAACATATATCCACGTAACCTGAACTTCTATGTAAATAAGTAAGGTAATGCAATATTGTCAGCATAAAATCATGACTTAGTAAGGACTGCTTTGCTGACATGAAAGTCAGTGTATTATCTTGAAAGTTTTTCCCATATAGCATGTAATTTCATTAATCATTGTGAGAAGAGCTAATATGATTAGTTCACAAATTCTTTAAGAGGAGGGAAAAGCTTATTGTAGCTCTGAATGTAGTGGCTTAAGTGATGCTGCATCCAAATAAGAATTCAGTGGATAGTACAAAGAAGACTAAACATCTTCTCTGTTTTATGATATTCTTTGTCCTTGTGGGTTTTTTTTTTTTTTTTTTTTATTCTAACACGTAGCATTTATTGTTTGAGTGGCAGAACTGATCGTATATTAATCAGTACCCCTGCAGTATTGGTGCTTTATGCTTTTCATTTATTTTTATAACAATACTTAAAAGCCAGGTGTATCAAATAACTTGTAATAGATTTGTAATTCTTTTCTGATTTAAGATAACTATCTCATAATTTGGTGATGAGGATGTTGTACTGTAAGAATAAATGAGTTCAATAGGAAGTTAATGGAAAAAAAAAAATGGTTTAGGATGAATTGCCTGTGGAAAAGATTTATTAAAAGCCAGTGTAAAGATAGAAAGTAAGAGAACAGTGTCTGAAGTTATTGTTTTGTTGAAGACCGAGGTGCCTGCTATGCATGTGTTATTATCAGCAGATAGTAAAGTTAAGACAGGGATATATGGACTGGGTTATAGCTTTAAAACTTGTACATCTGAGTATGCTCTTACTGTTAAGAACACAAAGAATATTGTTTCATCTGGTTACAGGTGTGCAAACTATAAAAACTTCTAGAATCTGAATGCGGTCAGTTTCACCTATCGCTGTAGTAAATGCATTTAGTAATGCATCCCTAGTCCTGGTCTAGGACTTAAGATGTTGGTGGTGGATCTTAAAAAGATACATAGTGTAACATTTGTGAATCATAAGAACATTGTGTAGCTGTTGCAAACAGTAGCAAATGTAGCATTCTGAAAATACAAACTGAATTTAGGATTCCTTTAAAATCCACTTCACTGACTGTACCTCACTGGATACATTTCAGTGAGTTAACAAATACCAGTCAAATTAGTATTTAAATTTCACATGAGTCTCCTAGCATGCACTCTCTCTATATATATGTATAAAATAATAGTAATACAAAGTTATTTCATTTTGTGTATAAAGGGCTTCTAGTTCAATAATTATTTTCTGAAAGTTTTAGGAGGTTATATTTTATAACCTCTTAATTGATTTACTTAATTTAGCAGCCAGAATTTCTCACAGTAGTGGCTTTCAAAATGCGCATTAAGAAATATCAGTGAAAAAAGAGTTATTGTGCTGCATCTCTGCAGCAGCACTTCATATTAAGTGACATTAATTTCTTAATAATGACTATATAAATTGCAGTTGGAGTTCTGAGGAAAAGGCAGTGTCCCTATTTGTCATAATTCAGAGCTCAATAAATATGGTCATTTACTTTCCTTCTGACTGCTGTGGTTTAACTCAGCAGGTGGCTCAGCATTGCACAGTCATTTGTTCACTCCCTACATTCCCAGTGGGACTGGGGAGAGAATCAGGGGAAAAAAAAATGGGGGGGGGGGGGGGGGGAAGAACTTGTGGGCTGAGATAGTCATAACTACTATTTTTCTCCTTTTTTATATGTTATATTTACATGTATAACAAGTGATGCTCGAGCAATTGCTTACCACTCTCCAACAGAAGCTCTGCTAGCACCCTGAGCAGTGGAAGAGAGATAACTCTCAGCCCCTTAAAAATTCCTTCTGCATGATCTCACGTGGCCTTTTTAAGTCAGCTGACTTAATTCTGTTCCCTTCCAGCTCCTTAGGCTCTTTGCTACAAATGGCCTTGGCTTTGTACAGTGTTACAAAGAACAAAAAATAGCCAGCAAATAAAACATCGGTGTTCTGTTGTTTTGGTTCTAGGAGAAAAACAAAATATCATACCAGGAACTCTGAGGAAAACAATTCTATCCCAGTTGAAACACACTGACTAATGTCCCAAACATGCCTTTGTGTCCATGTGTATCAGTGACGCATCTTTAGTAACATCATCTTAATTTAAAAACATAATATAGCAATTCCTGCTTGCTCAGACAGACAAGACTGTCAGCATTTTGAATTTAAATCCCTATTTTAAAGGGGTTTTATACTCAAGCTGTAAAACTGTGCTTGACTTTGTAACTTGGTGTGTATTAGGAATGAGTGTTTTGTCTCAATGAATTTCTACCTATTTGGTCTAACTTTTCAACATAACAGAATTTCCATTCAACATTTCTTTTCCTTATTCAGTGTGTACTTTTCCTTAGTTTTAAGGGTTTGGAGTGCTAAATGCATTGTGGTAGTTTGGGACAGTTTCTACAGTGCATTAATAACTGAGCATGTTCTTTTAATATCTAGTTCCCTATATGGGACAAAGTTTCAATTATGTGTTTGGAATACTGTGGTCATTAAAAGTCACAGGGTATGTCTTGTAAAATATGTAAAGCCATTACTATATAGTAAGGAGTACTTGGTAACAAAGAGTCAGGAAGTGTTGACTGTTTTCCAGTATTTAGATGGAGCTTATAAGAAGGAGGAGAATCAACATTTTACACATGTAGATTGTGTTAAGAGTGTGAAATTGTTTTAAATTAAAAGAAGGATGATTTAGATAAGATGTTAAGGGGGATATTTTTCACTAAGAGACCTGTAAGATGTTGTAACAGGTTGCCCAGAGAAGCTGTGAGTGCCCCATCACTGGTGGTGTTCAAGACCTGGTTGAATGGGACCCTGGCAGCCTGTCCTGGTGGGTGGCATCCCTGCTTATGGCAGGGACATGGAAGTGGTTGATCTTTGAGGTCGCTTCCAACCTCAAATATTCTATGACTCTGTAGTTTAACAGTTTCATTTACAGACGATTTTAGTAGAAAGCCAGGAATTAAATGCTTATTCTGTAGAAGTTCTATAGAATATTTACTCTGTGTCTTTTATATATGCTTACTCTAATTCTTCTTTTATTTACTCAATAATAAACTTCTAGTTCAATATTCCAGTGCTAGAATAAGAGAAAAGTCTTAGATCTTTCAGTTGTAGACAACGTTTTGATGACTGAGACTTTGGACTTGGATATGTTCCAAGTGAAAAGGTGCTCTTTATGTTGACTTCACAATTCATAGCAAGAGTGAATATCTACTGACTCCTTCTGAGGTCTCTGACTAGGAATTATTAGGTGCACACACGAGATGCACTGCGTATGCTTAAGATTGGAGAACTTTTGTTCTATTTATTTCCAGATAGGTTCATCATAATTTCAAGGTAACTAATCAAGGAATTTCGTGGATATCATCACAAAACATATGGATTTATGTGTATGGCGTGCATGTGTATTTAGTATTCGATCATATTAGAAAATGTATTTTAAAATATTCATAAAAATCTGATATAGAACAAAATGCATCACCCCCGTTTTTACTTAGGTAATGCCATGTGCAAGTATATTTCATTTCAGTTTTGGTTGATATGAAGAAATTGAACATTTGGACATGTTTCCAGATTGATGTACAGTCTGCTTCAAAACAATGTACTCAGATCCCTCTTCCAGAAGAACATAGAATCAAATATATTTTTATGAGAGAACCTCTCTGTAATTGTATAATCAATTCATAGACTTTTTAATTTCTCTTGCTTTTGAGACAAGCCTAATTACATGAAAGCCTGCATAAGAATGATCTCCTTTTTTTTTTTCTTCATCATTTTCCTCTCTTTTTCTGTATTTTTTTATTCTCATTCCAAACATTCTCTTTAACTCTCCATCTGTATTTGTACATACATCACAGTGCAAAACTGTGCCGGTTGTTCCCTTAAAGCGTTACAGAAATGTTTTCTTCCTTTGTTTGGGAACATGCTTTGCTTGTAAGTGTATGCAAGTCTTCTTCCCAGATATCTTGTAGCATTCCTAATCTCTCCTTCAACCAACTTAACACCTGACCTCCAAAGTGGTCATATTTACTAAAAGTATCCACCCTGTCCTCATCTACACTTTACTACACTTCTAATGTTCATTCAGTATCAAGAAGCCATCTCCTGGTTTTAATCAATTACATACTTACAGCAATAAAAGGGACTAAAGGTTTTCTTCAGGTCCAGCGCTTTAACCTAAAGTATAACTGTCAGCATTCTGTGTTTATCTTTATTGTTCTGAATCAATCAGTGCAATTACACTATTTCTTACTTTATTATTTATCATTGTGTTTTGTGTTGCTTGTATTCTGTTTCTAAGATCATTGGGACTTTTATTTTTCACTTCTGTGTGACCTTAGCACAGGTGCCTTCTCCATGATGGACCATGTCCAGTATAGGAGCTTCAAAGATGATACTAACAGGACAAGAAACAAATACTGAGAAACAAAAAGCATTCTACCTCAAATTGCTCTTTTCTTGCATACTTATTCTGCCTTGTGTTTTCTTTTCTGATTAGCTCAATACATTTGCACAGCAAAGATAAATAGAAATTACAAATCAACTCTCCTTCTATCAGAGATTCTCTCTTAGTTTCAGCTATGTTTTCATTAATTTAAATTCATTTGAACAAAAAGAGGTGTTTTTAGAAATACGCATTTAGGGAAAACTTAAATATGAATTTAATTTGAATGGTATTTTGTAATATTTATGCTTGTCAGAAGAAGGATGACATTTACAAAGATGTAATTTTTCTGAACATGCATGTTTATAAATGCAACTTTACTTTACAACACCCAGTTAGACAAAAGCCAAATAGTTACTTTTAAGGAAAATATTTAGAAGTTAATATCTTTCTTTCTCTTGAAGTGGTTTTACTTTCCTCTGTAACTTTAAGAAGAGAGAAATAACATTTCAGCATATTTTTGCTGGTAGAAAAAGGATAGATGGAGGTGTTTTTCTCTGTAAGTGATGTCTGTGTTAGCACCTGTGGGGATGCTTGAAAGCAAGTAGCAAGGTAACAGCTTAGATTTCAAAACCGTTTCTCCAGTTTCCATGCTTTTTAACTTCAACAATTTAAGCTTTAAGTGTCAAAAAGAAAAAAAAAAAAAAAAAAAAAGAAAAAGAAAAAAGAAACCCACAGAACACAGTGATATGCACTAATGGAGACAGCCAGTGTGCAGGGGGGAAACATGAAATACAAAGATGGAAGTCAATCCTGAGAATTCCTGTGACAAGCTGTTGAATTGAGCAGTGATTTAAAATAAAATAGTCAAAATTATATAAATTCATTGCCTGTGTTTTTACTAAATTAGCAATAAAAAGGGAGAATATATGAGAATTTATCTTTTTAATGGAGAAAATAAAGTATTTTGTTTTAAAATATTATGTGTTTAAGATTATATATAATCCTTCACGAACGCATTTTTATTTTGCCTCTTACGTAATTTAAACATGACAGTTTTTGTTCCCATACTGCAAGATCAAACGATTTGTATTTCAATCTTTAAAAAGGAATGTTTTTTCTGTTTTTGGAGAAGTTAATCTGTTACAATATTGTTTGATCTTCAAAAATGAACTTGCTTTATATCTTTGAAATAATATTTTTAAAATCCTGTCAATCAGACATTCATTATCAAGTTTTTGCAGGATTTCGAGAAATGTTTTCAATAGTGTACCTTAAAGAAAATAGTACTTTCTGGTGCCATTGTGAAATGATTTCTAGCATATTAAAATATTTATTAATGATGTATTAATAAGAATAGAAGAATTTCTGAGCGATCTATTTTTCATGAATGTGGCATTCTTAATCAGTATCAATATTTCCTGTTAAAAGTGCCTTTTCCTATCTTCTGCTTTGGTAAATAGAAAGCACGTAAGTACTAAGTCTACTTTGTGATTGAAGCTAAAATCATCAACAAATAATTTATTTGTAAGAGTGACATTTGAAAAATACACATTTTACGACTGCAGAATAATTTCAGTACATTTTTATTTTACTCCTATTACTGTTATGTAGTTAATTACAACTATTACTAAGCATGTAGAAAGCATGCAGGGCTATGGTCTACATTTCAAATTAAATCAATGAATTAAATTTTGATTTAAGTTTTAGAGTTTATTATGGATTTGGTATAAAGGAGTCACTTCAAAGCAACATCAATTCCCTTCTTGAGATTTTTCTTTCTGATACTCATGTCACAAGGCAATAATATGAGTCTAACCTTTGCCAGAAGTTTTTAGGTCTCATACAGAAATGCTCAAGTGTGTGGAAGATCTTCTTTGACTTTAATATCCTCTTAGGTGGAATTTGAATTTCAAATGTACAGTGTATATAATTTAAATATGTTTAAATTACTCTATTTTGTGTGATTCTAAATAACCTTCTATGCTAGAAACGTAGTTGTAATTCAGTGGTTTAAAGTGAATAATGTAGCATAGTTTGTAATTTAGAATTTTATAATGTTGTGCACTTATTTTTACATTCTTTACGTTCAGTCTTGCCATATCATATATTTATCATATAGACAACAAGTTATTTTCACAAATGATGATTTAACAATGGGAAAACAATTTAAGCACTTCTCACTCTTTATTCAGGTGTTAGATTTTCCTCAGAATTCTGACAGCATACACCAACACTGATGGCAAGATGTGGATATTTGATATATCTGTTATGAGGGCACTGAACAAGCAATGTAGCTTTGTAGCTTTCTGCCTTCATCCTGCTAATTACTTAACATTACAAAGAAATAAAATTTATTCACACTTTGAAAAGTCTTCACTAAAACAGATTTGCTAAAAACATGTTCATTATTGATAGTTTGAAAAAAAGTACAGTTATATAAATTATGAAACAATTGCATCGCAGATGAAATTAAGATTTCTGGATTTCGTTTAAGGAATGAGACTCTGAAAGAAAGATGATATGGAAGGCACACCTTAAATCCTTTTGATCATACAGCCAGGGGAAAAAAAATGTGTTAGTAAGAGAAGGTTAATTTGGTAGTATCTCAGATTACTGAATTCAAAGTTTTGGGAGGTCTTTTGGTATTAAAAATAAGGTTGGATCAAATCTGCTACAAAATGCCCAGTAGTAATAAAAAGAGAATATTCATGAATCAATATAATTCTAGCTACATTAGTATGGATGACTCAAAGGGCAATTCTGAGACATGAAGAAATATATATATAATGGTTGTGAATACTAACACTGAATTTTAAGTTCCTTATAATTCAGATAATTTCATTCCACATCAGAGATGTCTGTTTCTGAACTTGACAGACTGTATGAGAAAAGAAACTTACTATGAAGGTTGTAGGTTGGTGAATGAATGGATCAAATTCTAATCTGTGATTGTGCTAACAAGGCATTGCTTTCAATTGTTCTCCTCCATATTCTCCTCCATGTTCTCCTTCAGTCTTAAATGTTAAAGGCAGTAGAATTTAATACAAATTTCAGTGACATTATATCAGTCTCTGGAATGGTTGTTGGTTGGTGTTTATTGTGTTTGCTAGTTTAGTGACTGTTTTTGTATGTGGTTTGATGTGTTAGTTGATGGCTAAAAGAGTAGTATAGTATGACCAGAGAATTGGTGTTTTGGACATTGACATTGTACTTGAATTTTTTTACATGATATTCCATTTGTATATTATTAGTCCTGGAAATAAGAATGTGATGGATTATCTGTTAAACTCTGAATTGTTCAGTCCCAACAAATATGACAGTTGTGGCTTCCAAAGTTTGACAGACTAAGGTCTTTACTCTGCCAGCCTTTCATACCTTCCTTTGCCAATTGGATGCTTTCAGTAGTCTCACTTCATTCAGTTCTAATTTACCAAGTTCTCAAAATGTTTGAGAATCAGTATCTTTCTTGATATCATTTATTTAATGATCATATAAACCTTTCATTTATTAATAATATAGAGAATTCATGATAAATTATCAGGATTTTGCTAAGTGTGCATCGTGACCTCTTTCTTGATCCTCTGGAATTTTCATTTTTCAAGTGTCAGAGAAGTTGTTGAATGATGGCATGCACCATTTATTTCAATTGCTACTATTTTGCTAGGTCAGAGATTCTAGTAATTGGAGGATATACTCATCCTTTTCAAGCTGAGTGAAATAGAGATGATTTATCTTTTATTCCCTGCTTTAAAGGTTTTACGACTTCATGTGCTGTCTATTTTGCAAATAATAAAGAGTCAAACTATAGTATTCAAGCTGCTCTGTATCGAGAAAGAATGACAATACACAGGTGGAAACGGTCTAATCTCTTGCTCAGAGCCACGTCAGTTAAAATAATTTGCTTGAGGCACTACCCAAAATTTGAACATTTCCATGGGTGGGCATTCCATAAGCTACATGTTCGACCAGTTCCTGTATTAGACTACCGTCTAGTTAAAAAATTGATCTTATTCAGATTTGGATATTTCCTAGTTTCTGTCCATTTCCTCTTATCCTTTCTCTGTTTATAAAGTGTGTGTATCAGTTTCCTAATCCTCAAAATAAATATATAAAAATATTTATAAACAAGAGCCAGGTCTGATCCACCCGTTATGGAACATCTTAATTTCTCTGGGAAGATCCTCGCTGAATTTTATATCTTCTCTATGTTCTCCCATCGGGTAGTTATAAACAGCAATAAGATCTCCTCTCAAAATTCTCTTCAGGCTGGACTAACTCAGTTTTCTCAGGCTTTTCTTCCAGATTCCTATTTATCTTGGTAACATCTGCCAGACTTGCTCACATACATCAGTATCTTTGTTGCACTAGGTACTGCTCAGTTTTGAGCTGTTTGTGATGAGGACTCACAAATGCTGAAGAAAGAACAAGGATTACGTACTCTGATCAGCTGGCTGCATAGCACAGCTCAGTATGTGAATGGATTCCTTGCTGAAGGGGCAAGGTATGGAGACTGTTACTGTCATCCACACACTAAGAATTGATTATTTCTCATCATTCACCTCATTAGAAATACATACATACAGTCTAATAAGTTTACAGCTGAACTTTATCCTACTAATCACTAGTTTTGATCCTGATGAAAAAGATGTTTTTAATTCCACTTTAACTTCCGCTTATTGTGATATGGATACTTTAAACATTAGGAGTCCATGGAGAATCATGTCAAAGGCTTTGTTAAAGTATACAACATTCATTGCTCTTCCTTTGTCTAGGCAGCGAATTGCCTGTTCACAAAAAGCAATTGGACTTAGTGGGCACATTTGGCTTTTAGTAATTCTATGCTCTCTCTTTGAAAGGTATTCTATCTATGGCTGACAAAAAGTATGCTTAATCATATATGAGATCCATCATAAAAAAGGGAATGAAACTTTTTAAACCTTATGTCAAATATGATGAGAAATTTTCAAGGAAGGCAGCAGACTTTGGCATACTGGTAGACACTAAGTCAAACATGGACCAGTGTGATAAGTGCCAGGGAGGTTGTGCAGTCACTATCCTGGGAGAAAAGGAACTAGAATCTTCCTAACTTTTGTAGCTTTAACTTTTAAATTTCTTTGTTTTGTTTTGAAATCATCAGACTTCCTAAGACTAAAAGCAAAATCCAGAGCTAACCAAACAAAACTTTATTTGCCTAATAAGTGTGTCTGGCTTTTTAATCTTGGTTGCAGGTTTTTGTTTGTTTGTTTTCTGCTCGTGTATGTTATACTTAATCAAAGGAAATAATGAAAGCCTGAGAATTTCTGAATACTCAGCAAATGGACTTCAGGTAGTGATCTTATATTCCCAGGAGGACAGATCTCATTACAGAAAAATTCCATTTTGAGCTGAAAATTCACCACAACAATATTCAAGGTTGTTCCTCAGATGTTCATGACTTTATTGTACAAGTGGTCAAATGAAACTTTTAATTACTCATGCAATTAATTGGCATTAATTCTAACATTTAAAATCATTTATTTTAAAGCTTCAAACCTTAAACATCCTTAGATTAGCCATCATTATGTTTCACAAGACAATTTAGCATTAGCTGGATGTACAAGTTATCTTCAATAACTGTATTAACAAATACATAGCATTAATTGAAAACAGCTTTTATAAGCAGAAATAGTAGAAATATTCTGTTGTATGCTCATGTACTCTGTGGAAAATGGACAGAAAACTTGCTAATTTTTTTTGTTGTTTGTTTCATCTCTCCTTTGACTATTTTTACTTGGAGACTTACACAGTCCTTCAGTTAGGGTTGGATTTATTCCATTATCTTTTAGATCATATAAACCCCTGAAAGCTGTTTAAAAAAAAAAAAAAATCCAAGTTTTACATAGCTTTCAATCACATATTAATGAAATTTTAAAAAATACGAACAGAAGCAAAAATTGAGGAGCTGAGTTGATCTCTAATTCTTTAAATTTTAGCTGTTGCTAGGAACAAATACAGTGACTTCTCACCACACAAGCTGTCACAATAGTACACTTTTTCCTTATGTTTCGTGTAAAGCTATTTGCATTGTATAAAAATACTGAGTTAAAAATATGACTGTTAGAGGCAGCTTTTCTGTGGAAAAATGAACTGTGAGTCTATTTACACTAAGACAAATAGAAAAAAATTATATTAATCTCAACAGTTCTTTGGCAATTTCTGTTTTCTTGCATAAATGTTTAATCTGTACCTCTTCCATTTGATTATGTGGAAAGGGCACTTCTTGGAGCCTCTCTCTCAAATGTTGCTCACCTAAATAATAACCAGGGTGTGTTTTTTGTTGTTGTTGTTTTATTTTGTTTGGTTTTTTTTTTTTTTTTTTTTTTTTAACTTTTATGTCTTAGCCTTCTGTGATGATCTTCTGTTTCAAGTAACTCCTCAAAATATTATTCTTCTTTTGTACATGTAGAAAATGCAACCTAATGACTCGAAAGAACACAATCTGCTCTGGTCATTAGTGCTGACTAATTGGGGATGAATATACAGTTTCTTCTTATATAAAGTTATCAAAATGTTTTATTGCAATTTCAATTCAGTTATATTCAGAATATTTAGTTTCTGTAGTCATCTAAATGACTCTTGTTTTGATAACAGTTCTAGATTCAGTTAATCTAGATGATCTAACATAATTACGTGTAAGTAACCTATGCCCATTTCAAATACTGGTTTAGCTTCTTATCTATGTTGTTTCTAAATCCTTGTTCTGAGCCCTAGCATACATTTCTCACTCCCTCAAGTGTCTTTCTTCTCTGTCAGACGTTTGGAAAAAAGGCAGCAACTTATTATCTTTGTGGAGCAGCTGCAACAGTAGTGCTGTCAATATTTGGATTATTTAGATATATCAGCATTTAAGAAGCAAGGGTAAATACCAAACTCTGCATCTCAAAAGAACCTAAAATAATATGCTGTTCACTGGAGTTCCCAAATCCAATTAAATTATTCAACCTTAAAACATTCGTTGTAACATTAAGGCACATTAGTAGTACAACACTTGCACTTTGTAAGATAATTTCAAGTAAGAAAAGTAGTCATCAGAATATTCTGAAGTCGGTTGTATGTAATCTAGAGCAAATGTACTAAAGTTTAGCCTTCATAACAGGATAGGATGTGTGTCAGCATGAAAAAGTTACTTTAACAGTAAGATTACTGTCATTTATTTTGCCTTGTTTTTCTCATGGACTGAAATAACTTACCACTTCAACCACATTATACAGACTATTTTGTACATATATCTTAATGTATAAAAAGATGTATGTAGATAATCTATTTAAACATAAGATTTTTAAGAAGTTGTTCCATAACAAATGGATCAGACCTGGCTCTTGTTTATAAATATTTTTATGTATTTATTTTGAGGATTAGGAAACTGATACGCACACTTTATAAACAGATTAACATATAAGCAGATAAATTTCCCACTTGTCAACAGTTTACCGGGCTGGATCGGCCCGGTTCCGTGATGATTGGTGCGGGGGACCCACGGACCCATGCCCCAGGAAAGGGGAAGGGAAAAGGGGAAAGGGAGATGGGCCTAGAAACAAAACAGCGGCAATGATCTGAGGAGGAAAGCCAATTTACTAAATAAGATATCAGAAAGCAAAATAACACAATATAATACAATATAATTGGAACTGAAGCTAATAAATCAAATAAAATGAGCAAGAGAGAGTGTCCGATAAATTGAAGGCCTTACACTAACGCTGAAGGTGATACAGCAGTGAGCACCCACTGCTGAGTCGATCCCGAAGGAAAGAGAGTGTCCCGTGACTGCTGAGAGTTTTTATCTGTTCCCTCTGAGCGGAAAACACGTAAAAATACAAAGCATTGCAAAGTCCTCTGGGGAATGTAGTTCTTCTTCTCTTCTGAGACAGGTATACCTGGAATTATCAATGAACCATGGGGCTGTAGTGTTAACTCTCCAATTCTTAATGGACTACATGATGTTATGATGTGGAATACCAGTACCAAACATCATAAAACCATGACGCCACTCTAGGATTATTTAACAACAGTTTCCTACAAAAGAGAAAGATAAAGCAGTAAGTAGCTTGACATCAGTATAAGTTTAGCTATTTTGGAGGTGACAGGAGAATATGGTGCCTACCTGTGCAACGTGGTCTAGGGAGCTGCAGGGAGTTGGACTATGTGATCTTTAGAGGTCCCTTCCAACCCCTACAATTCTGTGAATATTGCTTCTGTTTAAATAAATCCTTACAAATCTGTCATCACTACCTGCAAGAAGAGAGAGTAATAGTTTGCAGAATAAAGTTAACATGCTTAAACCACTGTGCTGAGAACCAGACTAGTTATGATTATTATTACTAATGAGCTTGCAGTAAAGCAGCTGGTAGTGATTTAGATAAATGTGAGAACTGTTCCAAAAAGAAAAGGA
The DNA here is from genome assembly GCA_023055505.1 of Callipepla californica brunnescens. NCBI lineage: Eukaryota > Metazoa > Chordata > Aves > Galliformes > Odontophoridae > Callipepla > Callipepla californica. The sequence goes on from JALIRH010000005.1 coordinate 23,891,624, forward strand.
ATTACCAGTGCTGTTGATCCAGGGATACCATGAACAGCATATATCTGTATAATAGATTCCTGGGACTTTATCTCTCTAAGTTCTTCAGGGCATGGCAAAATTTATAAATGCAATCTGTTTTTCTGAATTTCAAGCATTGTTCTCTATTTCTACTGTGACTGATGGTGAAATAGATGGTAAAAGAATTGTTGATGGTAAAAACGACAATTGGAGTCGTTGCAGTGTTTTCATTTGGTGAGAAAAGTAATAACTCACATTTAAACTGTTTTACTGTATGAATGCTTCTTTAACATACACTGAAAACTTTACATGCTGCATCTTATATAATGGAATGTCATTTTCTTAATGCGTATTTAATGCTCTTGGTCAGCTGTGGACTGCAGAAATGTCCATTTTGTTAGACAGTTAACTTCCATGATAATCTTTTCATTCATAAGGGTATGTCGTCTTTGCTATTCACAGATGCCTCATTTTCTCTTGTTTCCTTGAATGTATGTCCCACCATTGTCCTCTTATTTAATCTCTGTTGCCTTATTCATATGGTCAATAATACATGTATTCAATTCCTATGTGTATATCTCCTTATAAAACAGAAAGTTTGGTGCCTGAGACAGCACTTGTGTATTTGTTCACAAGTGTATGAGAGTAGTTTTAACTACATTAAGAAACCTCTTGCTGACATTAAACAGCTCAGAAAAAAAGAAAGAAATGTGCAAGAATAACGGTTTGTTTGCAACAGACAGTAAAATGCAGCTGATTTAAATAATATACATATTTACATAAAATAGATGTAGGTATATATAGATACCTTAAAATGTTCTGGCACATTTTTATGAAACTGCAGTTTATAGAGCTGTGGAATTAAAAATATTTTCAGTAAAATATCTGTAGCAGTAAAGCTGTTTTTCTCTTTTGTGTGTTTGTGAAGTAACTTGTGAAGTTAAAATCATTTTTTAAACAGCATGAGTTATTTTTAAAGAGACTGAGTTAAAATGCCTAAGTTTCTTGAAACAGAGTGTACTATGATTTTATTATAATAACATATAATGTGTTAATACCTTCTTTACCTCTAATGCAGTGGTAGTAATTTAATGGTAGTAATTAAAGAAATAATGAGTGTTACTCAAAGTAAATAAGAAAGTAATTACTAAATCCCATTATGAAGGATTTCAAGGGTTTCTAAAAGCTCAGCAGTACTCCTCAGAAACTAAGCTACTCAAAATAATACCTCAGCTTTTTACTATCTTTTGCATTCAGATGGTTTCTTCTCCATGGATTCTGAGTTCAATTTAAATTCTTTCTAACTACTCTTTTCTACTAAATTGTCAACAAGGGTTGTGTTACTGCATCACGTACAAGAGAATATCTGCTACTGAGAATGAGTTAGAGTGAGATAAATAAACCAAGATACTGAAAAATTTCAACTATTAATTTTCTTTGGTGGGTTTGGTCTATCTAGATGAAAATATGTTGCTATCTTGCTGTAGATCAAAATGGTCGTAATGAATATCCCTTATAAACATAGTACTTCATCATAGCTTTCTTTTCTCTTCTATTTGTGTACTAGACTAAACAGACTTCAGTGTCATTGCTTGGAAGAATGCAGGACTACTGTCCTCGTGACACCAGTCTCTTGTTAACTGTCATGGTTTTAAGATTTTTGTTATTGGTATTCGACATCATGACATCATGCAGTGCATTGGGAGTAAAATAGTTAATGCTTCAGCTCTGTGAATCATTGATAATTATGGGTATACCTGTCTCAGAAGAGAAGAACTACATACCCCAGGGGACTTTGGGTTGCTTTGTATTCTAAGGTTTTCCACTCAGAGGGAAAGATAAAAACTGTTCACGTGTCATGAGAACTCTTTTTCCTTTGGGGATCAACCCAGCAGCGGGTGCTCACTGCCATTTCACCTTCAGCATTTAGCATAAGGCCTTTGGTTTATCGGGCACTCTCTTTTACTCATTTTATTTGATTTATTAGCTTCAATTCCAGTAGTATTGTATTGTGCTATTTTGCATTCCGATATCTTATTTAGTAAATTAACTTTCCTCCTCAGATCATTGCCACTGTTTTGCTTCTAGGCCCATCTCCCTTCTCCTTTTTCCCTTTTCCTCTTTCTTGGGGTGTGGGTCTGTGGGTCCACCACCCCAGTTGTCACAGAACTGGGCCAAACCAGCCCATAAACCATAGACAGCTAAGGCTTTCTGTTCAGATCTCTCTAAATATGCCTTCTACATATGCTGTTTTTGAGAGGTGTGTTAGGGCTCAGTGTCATGAAAAGAAAATATGTTGTTTCCATTGATGTGAATATTCTACCATTACTGATATTGATTTCAATTAAGTTGATTTTCATTCTGCCAATGGTATCAAGGACTTTATAAAGAAGGAAAGAGCAAACTAATGTCATAATTTATTCAAATGAAAAATATTGTTATTATTACCTAGAGAGAAATGATTCAATGACTGGTGTACCTACTAATTCTTATTTTAGCACTGTATGATTTTGCTTAATAAGCTGCAGGTCTTTTTTTTTTTTTTTTTTTTCTTGGGGTATCTAACATTTATATGGTTGATTTTTGTTGTTTTGTTGTTTTTGTTTTGTTTTAATAATGTATTATTTTAATTCTGTTTAAATCAATAGAAATTAGGCTTTGAAAACCTTTGGAAATTCTAAATACTTTAGAATATTTTTTTCATTTTTTAACTTATTGCTTTATTGTTTAAAACAGTACAGTGTAACTTAGAAGGCCAGAATTAACTTAAAAACTCCCCATCTTTGTTTCCTTACTTACCACATCACGACATTGCATTTCCCTCTACTGAACACAATAACTCTGGCTGAGTCAAATCTTATGGAAAGATTTTTTCACAGTTTGAACTCATAGTTTATTCCAGCAACAGTGATCATCTGGAGGAAAAAAAAAATAAAAGAACAGAACAAAAACAAATTAAAAAATGACCCACTAATATCTAATGTGATCTTTATGTGCCCTTTCTATCACTTATTTTTCCTTCCTCACAGTTTATTTTTAGTAAATTAAATTCCTTGAAGGACCAGGCATATGTTCTCCTGTTCTGATTTGTTTTTCACATGTTTTGCATATTCAGAGAAGTCATTATTACAATAATAATTTCATAAAGATGTGGAATATACATCTATCCATTGTTTAATGCACTGTTTTCAGAACAGGTTTTCAGAATTAATTTAGAAATCATTTCTCTAGAATTCAGTCTTAAATATTTACAATGTTAAGTTTAGTTTCAAAAGCTTTTTAGTACATATTATTTTTATAAATATTTAAAAGAGCATGCTGCAAGCTCATTGTCATGTGTAAATGTGCTTTCTCACGTCCTAATTCCAGAAAAAAAAAGTAATGAAAGAAAATGAAGTTATAATTCAATATCTGAACAAAGATTTTGGTTAGTTTTTGTTAAACGTGGATGGTTCAGCCACGCCTTGACATAGCTGTTCACTTTATACCTTGAAAAGCTTCTGTAATAAAGCCTGTTAGTCCTCCTTGCACAGCAAGTTGCATTGAACCTGAAAACTTTAACTGTCTTATTCAGTCTTGTTGTCTTATGCAGCAAGGTAAAAACTGCAGCAGAGGCTCGTGTTGCTGCTGTTTGTGGGAGATAAAGAGATTATCTGAAAAAATACTAGACTCAGCTTAGCTGGTTGTTTGATCTCATCCCATAACTATGTTTCACTTCCAATTCTCCACCCCCAAATAAAGAGCATGTAAAGCTAATGAAACCATAAAATGACTGAAAGATAAAGGACTTTGTTTCAAAAGTTTTAAAAGAATCTATAGCAGAGGAAGCGTACATTTAATAAACAAAATACTGAAGCAAATGCATGTATCATTTGTATCTCTAAGCCTGTCAGGATGAAGACTTCGTTCTCGTACTAAGAAAAGCTTATTTGTTTGAACTTAATGCTTTTTGTGTAGTGAAATGACTGTTTTTTGCAAACTCATTAATAAAATGCATCCCTAATCAGTACGAATAATCTCAACTGATGATCAGTCTGTCAAATGTTCTTTTTTCCATGTAAACATCAAATCTGAATTCTAAACAAAATTCAATCTTATTATTCCCAAGTAAAAAAGCAAATATTTTTTATTAGTAAATAATTCTAGGAGATATTAACCAGTTAAATAACATACTGGGTTTTTTTGTTTGTTTCTTTCTTTCTTTGGATTTTTTTCCTCCAACATGCAATTTTGTAAATATAAATATCCAGAATGTTAATATGTTCTGTGAATGTTTGACTGTGATAGTGTTAATAAAGCACTGATGCTTTGGTTGTTGCTGAGTGATGGGAGCACAGCTGAGGCAGGACCAGGTCAAGCTGCCCAGTAGGGAAGAATCACTGCCTTTATAGCACAGTAGCAGAGGGAGAGGTGGAAGTAGGACAGGTGTCCTGAAATCGAGAAGGGGTGTTATTCCATACCACATGTCATCATGTGAAAGGTTATAAAGCTGTGGGGTGTTGGCTGGACATGGCTACTGCTCTGAGATTGCTGGGTGTTGATTGGTGTTGTGTTAGCAGTGAGGTTCTGAGATTGCTGGGTGTTGAGGTGTTGTATTAGTAGTGAGGCATCACTGCATCACCTGGCCAGCAGTTCTATTGCTACTTGGGTGTCATTTGAAGGGTGACAAGTAATTGCAATGTGCGTGCATATTTATAAATGCACAGTTACCACTGCATTTTTGTTTCTAATTTTATGTCTTATTTACACTAGTTCCATTTTGTTTCCAATTCTCTCATTCATCCCTTTGGGAAAAGGAGAGAGCAAATGGCTCTGTGATGCTCAACTGCCACTGGGTTAAATAACAACAGTGTTCTTCTGGCAATTAGTTCTTATTTCAAAAAGATCACAAAAAGTGTAAAATGCATGAAATGTACTTAATTAGCTTTGCAGTATATATTTCGCTAGCATTTCTGTTATTCTGACCTCATGGGGCAATTTGAGAATAGGTTTCAAGCTTTCTGAAAAATAATCATTTTTAGTTTACTCCATTTCCAGTCAGCATTTTCAAATGGAATGTATACAGTTGCAATCTTTTATTCAACTAAAAGAAAACTTTGATCTTGTATCTCTACTAGACTTCTGTAAGGGCTATCCCACAAGAAGAAAATGTCCCTTGCTTCGCAATCACACCTTATTTGTGTCTTTGCTTTTTTTTTTTTTTTTTTTTGCAGTGAGTACATTTCTAAACAGCTGTGTTATAGGCTGAAGCACAGGAAGAGTAAAATCAGATTAAAAATATAAGATTAACACCTTGAGAATTACAAGTACTGCCATCAAAACTGGTGCATTATTTTCACAAAATTAAGGCCAAATATCTCACTAGCTTTGCTTTTGTTGCTCTCTTTTATTTTGTTGCGATGTATATAAGCAATTTTTTTTTTAATTCTTATGTTATAAATATTATAATCATCTAAGTCAAATCCTCTTCACTCTATGCATCTGAGGCAAGTCAACAGACTGGACATCCATCTAAGTAAGAGTGATTCAGAGTAACCAAAATTAGTTAAGTATCTTTTAGTTGGTTAGTGTAATAATGAATCTTCTGAAAATCTTATCCTTAAGTTGGATTCAGATGCTCGTGGAAGAAACTGCATTCCCTACACAGTATTAGAAGAGTTAATGCAGAATGAAGAACAATTGTGTTTGGTCCTTTTACAAGCACAGCAGAAAATTGCATAGAGATGAATCCCAGGAACCCTGGAAAAAGAGTGTATCTGAAATTTCAGTCCCTGTTACAGTTTACATACCTAATTCTTGTCTAAGTAAAACTGCTTCCTTGGTGAGGATGAAATAAATTTTCCTCTATGAGTAGATGGCTGTGCCTTATTCCAAAGAAATGTGAAAGCTTCCTCTTCCTAGACTAGTAACAGTGATGGTATTGATAGAGTTATCACTTCATTAATTAATTCCTGCATTAATGATATATTTAGCATGTTGGAAATCTGATCAAAATTATTCTATCTTCATTTTAGTAAGTATAAATGTAGGGCATATCTTCCAGTTATGAAAATGGTGAAAGACTTAAACATTTGGCATACACAATGAGGCTGAGAGAGCTAGACTTATTAGCGTTGAGAAAACTCAAGGGAATCTTATTAGCATTTATAACAGAATTGATGCAGTTTATATGATTTCTTTATAAGGTAAAGAAATTATAGCAAATTATAGAAAAATCCTTTTATGTACATGTAACTATAGGGGTGATTGAGCACTGTCACAGGTTACCCAGAGAGGTTGTGAAATATCCATTGTCAGAGACATTGTCATCCTGAGCAACCTGACATATGTAACGCTGCTTTATCAAGGGAGTAATTGGGCTGTAGCATGTCAGGGATGCCATCTTACCTCTGTGATGGAAGTAAATAAACCCCTGAGCTCAGAAAATACTCTGGGTTTGGGGTTCCTTTTTAGCATTGGTGCTTATTTTGTTGTAAAGAAATCATACATTTTCTTTTAGTCTAGTAAGCTTGCAAAGCTACATTGGTAAGATTTGTTTACTAAAGATGTAAAACACAAATTGACTCCAAAACAGACGCTCTCCATTCCCAGGACAGTCAGTATGCACAACAAAATCTTACGCTTTCTGAAGAAAGTGTTCGTTTCATCTAAATGCTGTTTTAATGTCTGATCCAACAGCATAAAGGTTAGAGCTTTGTAAATTCGCAAAATATAATGTACTGAGCATATTAAACATTCCTGGCATTTGGGGAACATTAAAAAACTGTACAACTGGAAAAAGCTATGGGAGTGAGAACAGTCCTTTTGCTTCCTCTGGCCAGGCCTATGGTCATATTAGAAATTGGGGTTTTGACTAGATCTTGAGAATGTTTAGTTATTGCGATCATACTACATAAAATAGTACGAACATTATGGTATTTTTTTATCATAATACTGTGGATTTAAATTAAAGACAAAAATTTCTTACATACAAACAATAGATAAATTGCACTGCAGTAGTTTTCTTATGTCCAGATGTAATTTCCTATGTTTCAGTTTTTGCTCTTTTCCTCTTCTTTTGCGGATAAGCACCAGTAAGAAGCATCTGGCTTCATCTTATTTTATCTCTTTTTAGTATCCTTTTAGAAGATGTTAGTTTGTTAACTTTGAGAAGGATTTTGTTTTCCTAAATGATAATTACTTGGGGATTGGTATGTAAACAGGGATTGACAATATACACTGAGTAATATGAAAAGCCATCTTCCGAAAAAAAAAAATAAGATGAACCTGAGATATTCAGTATGATGAATTAGAAGAAAGGAGGTCAATCTGTGAGAATTTACCTGTATTAATGTGCACTCATTGATGTTCTGAAAAATGATTTTCTTCATATCCTATGAATAATTTAGTTCAATTTTTATGCTTAATCCAACCCAATGAAAAATATCCCAAACCACTTCACTCATAATGTTATTTCTAAATACCAATCGCATTTCTGTATTTTCAGCAGTGAGGGTTGAAAGTGTCATGAAGCAGCCTTTTGGTATACTTCCACATGGCACACAGTCCTACTGTATCTTCTGGCTCTTTCCAGTATATAGAGCATGTCTGGACATCATGCCCTAGTAAATTCAGGGTGTGTAATAATCTTTATTTAGATTTGAATTGTATAGAACACTGAGACAAAAATGAAACTGAATTCCTTCAAGGTTGAAAGGATTCAAATGCCATCTCTTAATCAATTTCCTTCCTTGAGAAAAGCTTAGTCTTTTTGCTTATAACTTCTGAAAGCTTGCCCATACAATAGCCAAAGCCCTCACATTTTCATGTTTATGCTATTTGGACAACTACATGTGCCTTTTTTTATTTTTTAATTTTAATTTTTTAAGACTGATGAAAGTGATCTATTCCATTACTCAAAAACTGTTGAGAGAAATATCACCAAATATGTTCACAATTACACTGAAGAATAACTTCTTGAACACAGATAAAATATGAATTTTTTTTTTCATAACAAAACACTTGATTTAAAAAAAAGTGTATCCGGGGAAAGAAAATAAAACAATAAATTGAAAATATTCTGAGCTATTATATCACTGCCCATACATAAAAGACACCACATAGGGTGAGAAGGAACATACTTAGAAATGATAAGTCTTTGAAGGGAGGAAGCATGTTTTCAACCATCAAATACTGTTCTATTAAAATTTCTTGTCTTTAAGTGTAACAGAGAAACAGTTCCTTACAGAGGAAAAAATAATACTTCTAAAGGAAAATAAGGTTCTGTATTAAAAATCTTTGTAGATATTAAATCTATCTGAGAGTAATGCTTCTTTTCCCTCTATATCAATGTTATTATCAAACACATTTTAACTGATGTTGTATCTGCTGCTTCATAGTAAAAGGTTTTAGCAAGTAGTAAACTATTATCTGGTTAAGAAATAAACTACCAGCGTTTTCTTATTCAAGGTGACTGATCAGAAATGTCATTTCCAACAAGGCTGAATGAAGGTTATTTTTTTTTTTTTCCGGGATATATATTAGCCCACTATATAAGCGTTTCAGTAATATGAACGGAGAATTGGACTTGGCTTCTCTCAGAGGAACAACAGTCAGCAAAAGCTTCTTAGTCCTCTTAGCCTGAGGAATGCATGTCTCTAACAGATTGCCAGGAAAGATTAACTGCTGCAGGTAGCACAGCTGCTGGTTCAAACAATTTTGATCTTTTTATATCTTGTGCTCATTCTGTTTCCACATGGAATTGGTCTGCTTGTTACGGAGAGCCGCAGGTAGCACAGCTGCTGGTTCAAAAGACTATGGTCCCCTTATATCTTCAGTGCATGCTTTCTGCATAGAACGGCGCTGTTGTTTTGGAGACCCCCAAGGAAACCACTTTACAAAATAGCTTGCTAACCTTTTCAAGGAGTGAAATATGGTGGGGTTTTTTTTGTTTGTTTGTTTGTTTGTTTTGTTTTTTGTCTTTGTAGTGGAAAAGCTTGTTCATCAAAATCAGTATTTACTATAGTTTCTTTGCATAGATTTTCCTAGGAGAGCAAAGAAAATATCATTTTAAAAGAGTAGTTTTGAAAAAAAATATAGAAGAACTATAAATAGATACAAATGTAGAAATCCCTCTGTTTAACAATTTCTCATTGTGTACAGAGTTTCTGCAGTTACCTTTAGGTTTTCAGCAGGACTTACAGGTGGGGAGATGCATTTAACCTAATCTCAGATATTTAGATCATAGGTGATTCCTGAAAACAGTCATCCTATAACAAGCCAAGGGAATTAAGAAGCTACATATTTGTCTGTTCTGAAAAACATTCATTAGTAGGATTGGTTCCTTGTGAGTTAACTATGTTCCATCTGCAGATGATTTCAACTATCTTTAAGTGAAATGCTTAACTTCTGAACACCTATTTGTGACTGAGAGATCAAAACTTATTCTCAAACCTGTACTATGTACTAGAGAGTCAATGAGCATCATGTAATTTTTAAAGGCATGCATTAACAGTGAGCACGAGAACTGGTATTTCTCTATATGAACTGTCAAGGTTTATTACTATGCAGATAAAGTTGCATAAACTGAATTCTGCTGCCAAGGTAGTAAGGCCTTATACTGCTAGTAATTCTGCCAATTCATGCATATTCTTCCGGGGGAAACGTTGCTGTTGCACTGTGAGTAAATTAAATGCTTACCTTTTTCTTGAAAGTACAATATGGGATTCTTTCTGAAATATTACACAAATACAGACATGGAAGAGCTTGCCATGGTGTGAATAGCCTGTCGGTTTTCAGATACATTAACATGATGGCATAAGGATTATTCATATTTTAGGTACTCTATCTAGATTGCTTCTAAAGGTAAGCCAGAATTAGAACCATTGGTTTAGCAGTAGTAATGCAGCAGTTCTGTGAGGTTAAGGGAAACAAAAAAAAGAGATTAACCTATAAACTGACCTCCAGTCTTTTATCCAGCATACCTACTTAGCTGTGTAAAGAATACATTGCACCTTTTAATGTACTGTGAAATGTCTGAGACATTCTGAAATTTAGATGGATGATTCTGACATGAGGATCAGATTTTTGATTTGGATCATTTTATATAGTTTATGCAACTTATACTTTGCTGGACAGGGTGCAGAAAGTTTCTGCATACTGGGAGTCTAGAATGAAGGGGAGAAAGAGCATTCTTGTTGTTTGAACAAGTGTTACAATGAATGATACTATTGTATTCTGTTACTTTTTTGTCACAAAATCAGTTGCGGACTGAGGTCCCGCCTATGAGAGCTGCTGTATTGTGCAGTGAAAGAATGAAGCATCACACTGCTCTATTAAGCTTGTCAATAAGATTGTTATTAATACAATTACACGTTTCTAGGAGATTAGATTAAGTACAGATAGTTTCCAATGGCTGAAGATGACCCAGGAAGGAAAGCTTTGTCTTGCTATTATAGTTTTTCGAACTGCGTATGAGCTTTGGTATAATCAAGAGAATTACCTGTGAAACCTTTTCATTTACTGAGCAGCAGGAACATAGTTTTACTGATATATTCTTGCAGCTTAATACATGCTGTGGGAGTGCAACTGCCACATAGTAGTTGATAAGAATAAATATAGAAGAATTGGGTTCAAAATAAATTTCAAAACTGAACTGTTTTTATCAATAAAAGGAAAATATCTAGTGGGAAGTACATGCCAGTGACATATTCTAAACTGAAGAAACTTGTATTTTTTCTCTCTCTCAGGCAATTGGTATGTCTTCAAGTTTGAACTTGTTGTGCAGATGCTAATGGTTGCAGATATCTCATCCTGATATTTTTCAGTCACTGTTCTTCAGAATTCCATGTGTGAAATGTCAGTAAATTATTTCACATACAAGCAGAATAAGAGTCAAGACATGAGAAACTGTAATAAACATCTGCTAGAGACCCAGAGGAGTGAGAAGAGTAAAAGGAAATCAGAAAGTACTGGGTCGTGTATTAAAAATCTCAGGACAACAAAGTAATTTGCTCACAATGAGCTGGACATCTGTTGAGTAATAAATACAGGAAAGTGCAAATCGCCAAAGAAATTCTGTAATTAGCTAAAAAATATCTTTGTGATCTGGAAAGCAGAGGATCTGACTATGTGAGAAGTTTAAATTAACTCCAAGCTCAGGTTTATGGGTCCCTACTGCATCCATGGATTTACAGATCCTAGTCTGTTAGGTAATGCCATGAGTGCATACTTGTATTCACAGATAATTTCTTCCCATTCAGGAATTCCTAAAAGTTGTCTATAACTGAACTTTGTGCTTTTCCTAGTTTATGCTCTTTTTTTTTTTTTTTTCATTTGTTTGTGCTTCATTTTTTTTTCCCCCAGAATGTCCTCTTCTGATCCTGTTTCATTGTTTTTCATTCTTGTGTTCTCTCTTAGCTGATTTATACTCAAACTGTCTGTTTCCTTCAAGTCATTACAAAATTTCTTCCGTGTCATTAAAAAGAAAGGTTAATTATATATCAAACACTCAATTCTGATGCAGGGAACTTAGAGTTGGGAAGATCTTAAAAAAATAAATCAGATTCCTAGCAATTGGTTGAGGGCTGGATTATACTCCACTTGGAGAAAGAGCAGGTCCAGTTTAGAAGACCCTATGATCTGTAAGATAAGACATGCTGAAAGATTTTGTAGGCACATCAGTTAGCAATGTCACTGAACACATACGGTCCTCAGCATTTCAAGTTCTTACAATATTGCTGTTTTGGACACATTCATGAAGATGAAAGAAGAAAAATATAAAATATGGAAGCCACCATACCAAAAGTCCATGTTGTGCTCCAAAGCTGGAGGACACTGAAATTATGATAAAGTTGAAAATTTTATATATACATATATATACATGTATATGTATATACACATATACATATACCAAGCAATACATTTTCCCTTAACTCACATTTCAAAGACAGATGAAGGGTTTTAACCAAAACTTTCTGAAAACATATACTGTAAGCCAACATCAGCCACGAAAAAGATCCAGAGCAAGTGTTGAAGGTCAACAATGCCTGAAGCAGATAAAAAGGAAGTTCTAAAAATTATTTGACTACTAGCTTTCTTCAGATTAGTTTTGATGATGATTCAAATTCTAACAAACTTCACTGCAGACATAATAAAACTTTATCTGTGAAGGTAGTTAGTTTTATAGTTTGAAGTTCTATAAACAAATAAAGCCTGTTTAGGAATGTGAGCATGCATTCATGTGCATTTGTTTTATGATAATTTTGGAGCAACGAAGTATTTTAGTTGAAGTATCAGTAGCAGTTCAAAGGATAACATGAGCTAATTTACCCATGAAATAACTTGCTATAGGTGAACACTGGACAATCCTCCAAAGAAAATGACAATAATGGAAAGTTTTCATTCAAGCTCTCTAAATGACCTAGAAGGGTAGCCCAGTGGGAAGGAATAATAAAAATACACTGAAAAACTGAACCTAAACTGATCTCTTCAGGGTGTTTATAGGAGTAGGCCAGAATATGTGTTTTTGTGTTGTTTTTTTTTTTTTTTGTTTGTTTGTTTGTTCATTTTCTTGAGGTGTTTCTTTAAAAAGCCATTGGAATCACTGTTGAAGTTAGGAAATAAGCGAAGGCTGACAGAATCTGCCATCGCCAGTTTCTAATATAGATCCTAAACTGAATTTAGTGAAACCTACTTACTGTTCTAACCAAGATTTCATTGTTGGTGTTATTAAACTTTAACACCTTTGAGAGAAAAGAAGCAACTGCGAAGTTGCATGAGAGTTTGAACTCTACATTACAAATCACATTAAGGAGATCAGTTACAGCAGCAAACTATCTGTTATTTATTGACATAAAAGAAATGAAGTTGGAACAATACAGTGAAGAGGCTGCTCAGGTTCATGTTAGTTTTCATGTAAATTGAAAGCCATGATTGAAGCACAAACTGTATGTTTGGTAAGAAGTTGGGCAACTTTATCTGGGTAATTAATTCTTCTCTGATTGATAAAATGGTGTAGGTCTGTGATGTACTTCAGAATTTTATCTCCAAGAGTCATTTGTTTCTTATCAAAAAGAATGAGCGATGCATAATATATCTGCTGTCCGATGTTGGAAAACCTTGCTTAGCTATCTGCTGTATGAAAAACTGTGACATTATTGATCTCATACGCTTTTTTCACAAAAATGTTTGTTGGGTTTTTTTTAGTTTATATGGGGGCTAAATATATTTTTTAATGATAGTACTACAGATTCATCCATAAAAGCTTTTGGGTAGATTCATTTTAAAGATAATTGTGATATTTCTGTACAGTTCAGAGTTTTAGTCCATAAGCAAGAAGAAATGTCTCTGACTCTGTTTCGTCAATGGAAAAGTGACCCTACTGTAAGGCTGGAATTGAAAACTTCTGGTTAGATAACTCTGCATGGATAGAAATACTGACACTTCATTTTCCTATTCACTTTGAATAAATAATTGTTCAATCATGTGGGATCTTAACTGATTCCCATTAGAATTTCTTCCTACAAAGCATGCATTTGTGCCTTTTATTTTCAGTCAATGTGTAATATCACATTGATTTCTGTTAGCCTAATTTCTCTCCAAACAACTCTATTGAAACTCATGGAGATAGATCTGTTTCAATTTCAGTACAAACCTTCAGTAGATAGGAAACTAAGACCTTCTACTGTAACTTAAGATACGTTAATTTTTCATGCCTTTGCAGATTTATTCTGTTTTAGTTCAGCTTAATTGGAATGACACTGGATTTATTCTAGCATGAATAAAAGTAAGCCAGCATCAGAAGATATGTTTAATACAGTTAGACTATACCAACAGGATGGAAGAATATTTTTTGTTCCTTGGGGGCAGCTTCCAAAGTTTCTCTTAGCTTTGGTGAGGAAGAATGTAAAAAGTCCCTTTTGATGTTTTTGTGAAAGATATTTTCAAACTGAACTGAAAGTTAGAACTTTGGGGATGGATTTAGCAGAAAAATTTCTAGGTTGAATAATGTCCAGATATTTAAAATGCCTAGAAATAAGTGTTTTGTCTAAATATCAATAAATATGTTCTAGTGTAATAATGAATTTCCACAGAAATTTTTGAAAATAGATGTTATGATGCACACATGAAGCATACATTATATTCGCTTGGATTATCTTTCAGATTACTAGTATGTGCTCAAAGTATAACTATATTATGTACCGTATCTAACAAATATTATATATAGTCACGTGAATTGCATGAAAGCAGTTTTTTTTTTTAACATATTTTTCCACTTTCGCATCTTATTCTATGTTATATCCAGTGAGTTGACTTCTTTCTCTGTTTAAATGTGTGTGCTTCTAGCTGTCTGTGTCCATTAGTTAGGTAAGAAAAGAAAAAGAACTGGTATCTACCTGTGTGTTCTGTACTGCCAAATATCAAAGGACTTTTCAGCACAAGGGTACTTGGAGCAGCTGCCAAGTATGCTGAATGAAGGTATTGTATGCCCAAATATGTGATAGGAATGAAGAATGTTTTCACATAAAACTTTATTTTTGAAGTTCATCAGAAAATTGCTATATGAAAGTTTAGGTCTTAATTTGAATGTCATATTTAAAAATATACCTTCTATGCTTATAGGTATGTATTTAGAAACAGATCAACTACTAATTTTTATGTTCTATTGGCTTTTAACACTGAATTGCTACTGATACTATTAAGCATCAAGAGTTGTTCAGCCTGGAAAGTTCCAGGGGCATTTCAGTGCATAAAGTCTTATATGAAAGATGGAGAATGGCATTATACTAAGGCCTGTAGTGACAGAACAAAGGATAATGGTTTTAAACTGAAAGAGGGTAGAATTAGGTTGGATATAAGGAAGACATTTTTTGTAACAAGAATGGTGAGGCACGGAGAAGCTTCAGATGCTCTTATCCCTCGAATGTTCTGTCCCTGGAATGTTCAAGGCTAGGTTGTATGAGGTTTCAGGCAGCCTGATGTGGTGACAGATATCCATGCTAACGATAGGGGTTAGGAAATTGATAGTCTCTAAGCATTCTTTCCACTCCAAACCATTCTATGATTCTATAGCTGGTAGAATTTGTTCCTCTTTGTTGCTACTAGCCAGTTAGTAGGAAATGCACTGTGCAGTCTGATATATACAGTTTGTATGCCTGGATCGCAACTACTATATGAGAATATGCAAGAGAGAAAATGATGAAGGTGTATGTAACTGAACAAGTTACATCAAAATATGTGATTGAAGACAGTTTCTTCCCAGTAGTGCTTTAACACTGTTCTAATCAAAAAGTGCATTTTAGTGAGAATCTGATTCATCTGACCACATAATCAGCTGATACAGTTGGTCTTGGAGGGATGATGATAAAAACTGTAGGTTTTGCTTTTTAATCCAATTTTTAAAAACACATTTCTTCTTCCAGAAAATATCAGATTGCAGTAAAAGCCACATCAAAAGAATACTCAGTGGGGATAAATACTATGGAAGTCTTGCTGGATTTGTTAACCACAAATGCACAGTACTCTACATTTTATAGATGTTTTTGAGACCCACTAGATTTCCTTTTCAAATAGAAGAAAGCTAAGATCAGAGAACCTCTATTCATATCCTAATGCCTAGGCAAGAGAAAAGAATCACAAGCTCATGGTGTTGTAGGGGAGATGGGATACTTGATTTTAGATGTTTGAACTGGTGGCAAATTTGTATGGTCAAGTAAAGGTGGTGTAGGAAGAGGTCAACAGGCTGCATAGCTTTGGGGAAATAACAATAAAAGATTTTCACAGAATTAACAGACACAGATACTCTGAAGTGGCAAAAGCCAGAATTCCCTAACTATGCAGAAGATGGAGGAACAACTAGAGCCTGTCCTTCATTCAACAGTAAATGGAAAGTCTCAAGCTGGGGAAGGCTGGAAGCTTGTGATTTCTTCCAGCGTGGGGCAGCTTTCTTCTCCATCTGCAGATCAGCCACTACAGGAAAAGTTCACTGCCATGGCAGAAGATCATGGGGAGAAAATTCAGCTAAGCCTGGGACATTTCAGCACCAGAAAGTAATGGCAGTTAGGGGTTCCTTTCTCAGGAGGATTGGTATCCCATGATCCAAGTAGACATGTTGTTTAGGGAATGTAAAAATATGGTGAAAATATGTCTACTTCTAGAATATGTGCTCTTATTTGTGCAGCCTGGGAAACACACAGGAGAAACTAGATCTCTGTGTGTGATCACAACCCTAGAAAATCTCACATGATGACAGAAACTGAGGCTTATGTGGAAGCGAGATAAATCTGCTGAGAATGACCTGGGTGTACTGGAAGATGGCAAGCTTAGCATGAGCCAGTAGTGTACCCTGGTAGCAAAGACTAATAGTGTCTTTAAAAACAGGAGCAATAACTCTGGGGGAATAATTGTTCCCCTCTCCTCAGCTTTTGTGAGGCTCCATCTAGTGTCCTGCAAACAGGTCACTTCCTAATATAAAATTACAGATAAATTACAGCAAGTACAGGAAAGAGTCTCCAGGCTTATGGGGTGTCAAGTATTTATCTTGTGAGGAGAGTCTGAGGGAATTTGAACTTGTTCAGCCTGGATAAGCGATGGCTTCAGGGGAACATAACTGCAGCCCCTTAGAAATCAGCATGGTTATCAACAGAGAGCAAAGCTCTTTGCAGTGCTGTTTGTTGGAAGAGTGAAAAATAACAAGCGAAAACTGAAACAGTAAGCAAGCAAAAGAAATCATCTAAGGAAAAAGTGCTTGCTCAGAACAGGCTGAGGCTCAGCATGGGATGTTTGGAGTATGATACTTACCTGAAATCTGAGCTAACTTACTTTCAGTCAAATAGAATACTATCAATCTCACTGCCACAGAATACAAGACTTCTGAAATAATAGTAATAATAATAATAATAATAAGGATAATAATAATAATAATTCAGAATAATAATAATAATAATTAATATTATTATTATTATAGGTGTATTTCTGATTTTGGTACTTTTATTATATCTATTGTTCCTATGGAAAAAAATCAACAATTTTATCTTGTAGTACTTTTTGGATCGTGTCTCTGAGTTGAAAAGTAACAAGATGTTCCAAAACAAACAAACAAAAAAGCAAAACAAAAAGCTAACTTATGGGGCAACTAGATCCGTTTGCTATTGTGAATGTATTATTGGAAGTACATTATATTTAGTCTTTTAATTAGAAGGGTTCTAAAGGATCAGATCAATTACGTTGTTTGTTTCAAAGGTAATCCACAGTTTTAAACAGCCAGTTGGTGTTGTGATCTTTAGGGTGTTTTATCTTACTTATATCTCTCTTTCTGCATGTTACTCAAATATTGGAGGAAGAAGTTGTCTAAGTTAACAAAAAAAGCTGCTCCATTTGTTTTTCTGAAGGAGTTGCAATAGCGTGAGTAAGCTAGGCTGCTCCTTTGAGACTAGCAGTACCATAATTCAGCTTTCTGCTTAAATAGGTTTTGAATAATAATTAGAAATGTCTCTACTCCTTTTGAATGCATTATGCATATAGGAAAACATAGCTGTCTTCATGAAAACTTTTTCCTTGATTTATGTTTTAACATTAATTTATTAGGAAAGAACGGCTTAAAATACTTAAGGATAAAAATGAAGAATTTTATTATTCTAATACTATTTTAAAATGGAGTAAAATATGACTTGAACCTTCAAACTGAATTTTCAAGCGTTGCATGATCATCCAAAGAACAATGTAACAAAAATATATATTAAAAATATCATCTGAATTAGTAAACAAAGCATCATTTAACTAAAAAAGGCCCTGTCTGCATGTGCTTTTCTGAATGATGGCATTTTTCAGAAGACTATACATGCTATCTTTGATCAAGAAATACAAAGTGGCTGGCAAGTGAACAGTGGTAATGACAAACAAATAGTAGCATAAAGTACTATGATCAGAGAATGATCCAAAGATTGTTATAATCAATGTGAATCTTCCCTGTATTGTCACATCAGTTTTAAAAGTAGAAAAACATTAATTAAATTCTGTTCATGATGCAAAACTGGCATTTTAGCAAAGAGGACTTTAAGAATATAATATAGGAAGGAGCATGAGAAAATAATACTAGTACAGGGAAAACATATTACATTTAGAAATAATCATAAATGTCTGCACTAAATCAGGTGCTGATTTAGAAAGAAAAAAAATGTTTTGATGTCCAGATGATAGAAACCACTGTAATTCATCACTGAAACAATTTCAATTTGTAGCTTTTTCAATGTAATTTCAATTAAAATCTTTGCAAAAATGGCTGGTAAGATTTCAAGGGATTTTTTTCTTAAGGTAAGAACATAAATCTGTGTAGCAATAAGATATCCGTTCAAAGACTCTTAAGCTTAAAAATAAAAAATGGCTTGAAATAAGACTATTACACTTAAAAGTTTGATTTTTATAATCATAAATTCATAGAATCATTTGAATTGGAAGTGACCCCTAATGGTCATATTACTTGTCAAACAACCCTGCAATACAGGGACTTCTGCTTCTTCAAAGATTGTGTTGCTCAGGCCTGTTACTGACCGACCTTGAATGTCTCCAGTGACGGGACTTCGACCACACACCTGGGCAACCCATTCCAGTGCCTCACCAAGCTTACTGTAAAAAACATTTTTCTTATATCCAATTTTAATCTCTCCTGTTTCAGTGTGAAACCATTTACTTTTGTCGTATCAAAACAGACCTTGCTAAAGAATCTGTCTCCTTTCTAATAACCCCACTTTGGATTCTGAAAGACTACAATCAGGTCATCCCGGAGCCTTCTATTCTCCAGGCTGAACAGCCCAAGTTCTTTCAGTCTGTCCTCTATCCCTTGGATCATTTTTGTGGCCCTCCTCTGGATGTGCTCCAACAGATCCTTTTCTCCCCAGTACCAATGCAGAGTACGTAAGCAGGATTCTCTCCCATGAATTGCTGGCCATGCTTCTTTTGATACTGCCCAGGATATTACTGGCTTTCTGGGCTGCAAGGGCATAATGTAGGCTCACGTTTAACTTACCAATCACTAGTACTGCAGAGGCAGCGTTCAACCCTTTCGTTCTCCAATTTGTATTGATAGAGTAGGGACTGCCATGACCCAGGTGCAAGACCTTGCACTTGGAATTATTGAACCTCATGGTGTTCACCAGGGCCCACTGCTCAAGCCTGAATAGTTTTCTCTGGATTGTATTCCCTCCCTCATCACACAGTTTGGTGCTGCTCATAGACTTACTGAGGGCAAACTCTATCACACAGTTAATGTCATTAAACGCTTTGAATAGCAAGTTGAGATTAATCAACAGTATTGGCATCACCGTGGAACATCTGAGACAAAATAACAAATGCTATATACCCATGTTTAGTAGAGATTCCTTGGTGCTCAAATATTTCATGAAGAAAAAATGAGCACTCCTTCTAAGAACTGCTGCTTTTATAATTTAGCAAGGCTTTTGTAGAGAATGGTGCTGAAAGCTAACTGTTGAAATGCACTACATTTTTCAGTTCTGTCTTTTATGTGTAATTTATCACTACCTCCTAGTCATGTAGTATAGCACTTTATAATGGAGTTACTCACACAGTCTTCAATAGGTCTACTCAAACATTAGCCTTCCCTGCAATTCTTCTATATAATTTCTCTTTCCTTCTTTTTCTCTTCAGTTTTTCCTCTTCTTGTTTTCTCCTCCCTCTCACTGAGGTGGCAAAGAGTGAGTGAACAAGTGATTGTGTGGATGAAGCCACAGCACTTTGTTTTCTGTAATATGAAACTTTAGTTTTGTGAAGTGGGAGAGTGTGCATATATCCAGAAAAGCACCCAAATCCAAGTCTGACTTAAAGCATGCTAGTCCAGGAAGGAGGTGAAAAGTAGAAGTGGTTGGTTACGTAATTAAAGCTAAGAATATGTAAGTATCTTTCATGAATTTTGCCCTTAGTAAAATGTAATTTCAGGGCAATACTGGAATGTGGTGCTTGTTATAGAATCTTTTGTGATCTGCTTTAATGAATTTCAAAATACATATGCATATGTAAATATTCATGAGAAACAAATAATTTAAATCATTACAAATATGTTGAATATTTGTACGGTCATGAACAAATGAGTTCCAGGCCTCTTTTGAAAGAACTATAGAAACAACAACAGTATTCTGATCCTTATTTCTCTCTTTTCTAATAAAGATGCACGCCTCAAGACCATTAAGCTTTCTGTCTGAATGTGGGATGTGCTGATCGCAAAGTGTATTTCCACATACTTTACCAAGAGAATTATGATGCGTCTTTCTCCCATATGTTTATTTATAAGTACACACACAAACATCTGATTTTCTATATAGAACCAAAGGTGTTCCTAAATGTATGTATGCTATCTAATATGTTAGCGTTCAGATGAAGTAGAAGAGAATCAGCAATTCTGTGCCTTCAAAACAAGTAAATTATCTCAAAAAATGAAAATAAATCAAACACCTTACTGGAATTACTTCTTTAGTAATTTTGTTTACATGGTCCCTCCAGCTGCTTTCTGTGATGATTTAAGAACTCTTAGACCAAAGGTGTAGATAAGTACATAAAAATTGAATTCAATTCATTGATGCATTACATATATATATATATATATATTTCTTTTTATAGCTTATATTGAGAAGAAAAGATAAAGATGTTGATAGTGATATCACAAATACTTTGCTTTTTTCAATATAACAAGTTACTACGAAGTACTTAATATTCAAGATATATTTTTAATCCACTCACGGGTTAATAACTGAAAGTAAAATAAAAGTAACCTACATTCTGCAGGTCTTGACCCTGTCAACATGACTTGAAAAACCTTGCTATAAAAGACTGTCCTATCATGGAATTATTTGGCTCATTTTTTATGTACAAGCATGCTTTATTTCAGCATTTGGCATAAATGCCTTCCTTTTTTACCTCAGGGACAAATGCATTTAGGGCAGCAGATACAAAGAACCAAGTCTCATATTCTGTTACAATTTGAGATAACCCTTGTGATATGAATACTCACTGCAGATCAGAATCTTGTTTTTATACCTGTCGGCATTTTTCTTTCAAGATTCTCACTGGAATACTTTTCACAATGCTCTAGAATAGTCAGTTGAATTAGAAATGCTTAATATAATCTATCCTGCGTTTTTGAATTAATAGAATTAATAATAGATTCTTCTTCCTGGTTTGTTGTTGCTCACTTATATCCATTTTCAATCTCATCCTTAAAAAACTGAAATAAATAAAGGACAACTTAAAGACTGGTCTGTTCTGGCTAAGGGAAATGCTGGAAAGGCAGTGGCTTATTTCTTATTCCGATTTCTTTTTGTTAAAGCAGAAGGAAAAAATTGTTTTATTGCAGTTGGTCAAATCACTACAAATAGTATGCTTCCCTTCTCTAATAATATAACTGTGTCAACAGTTTATGGGCCAGTTTGGCCCTGTTCCATGACTAATGGGACAAGGGACCCATGGAACCATACCTCAGGAAAGGAGAAAGGGGAGGGAAATGGGCCTAAAAACAAAACAGCGGCAACAATCTGAGCAAAAAGAATAATTTACTAAATAAGATATTGGAATGTAAAATAACACATGATAAAACAATATAATTGGAATTGAAGCTAATAAATCAATTAAAGTGAGTGTCCAAAACTGAATGCCTTACACTAAAGCTGAAGGCAAGACAGCTAGGGAACCTCCGCTGCTAAGTTGACCAGCAAAAGAGGAAGTTCCAGGACTTGCATGCAGTTTTAACTCTCCCTCTGGGTGGAAAATTGGAATGCAAAGTCCTGTGGGGGTATGCAGTTCTCTTTTGAGAGACAGGTACTCAAAAATTCAGCAGTCTATGGGCTTAGAGCATTAACTCTTTAACTCATTGTGCCTCACATGATGTTATGATGTGGAATACCGATAACAAAAAATTATAAATCCATGATATCTAGGCATCTAAACTCTTTCTGTTTTTCTTTGTATACATTATTATTACTGTATATACAGCTTTAAGGGTTTGGATATGTACCAGAAGAGTAGAAGTTGATTAAATATAAACCATGTTTAAAATATATGAAGAACATTTCTTCTAAAACTTGTAGCATAAGAAATCTTATGGCACTGGCCCAGTATTTATTTTTTCTTCAGTGCATGTGTGCAGCATACAACTGATGTTAATGGATTGCTACTATTTTGCTAGATACAGAGGTCTATCCTAGAAAACTGTATTGCAAACTTAATGCTTTAGAGTGCACATGATGCATTAGCTTGAAGAATTCCCCCAAACAAAGCTCTATTAGAATGTCAGACAAATAAATGATGGTGTTGATCTTGAACTTTGCAAGCAAAAGCTAGAATTCATCTGTGTTGTTTAAATGACCTTCTCAGCAGTGCAAACTATGTTATTCAATTTGCTTTGCCTTTGAATGTGAAGCTTATTGGCCCTAACACTCTCTGGCTGCCCATGTGATTTGTACAAAGGAGCTCTGGTGACAAAAGCAGATAAACACATCTAGTTTTTTGTTTTTTGCCTTATCAATTTTTATATAATTTGGGAGGTAATTATTTTCAAAGATTCTGTGATGGACATGAAAATGTTTAGGTCTACTATCAACTC
Organism: Callipepla californica brunnescens; assembly: GCA_023055505.1. Classification (NCBI taxonomy): domain Eukaryota; kingdom Metazoa; phylum Chordata; class Aves; order Galliformes; family Odontophoridae; genus Callipepla; species Callipepla californica. Next base: position 23,914,209 of record JALIRH010000005.1, read on the forward strand.
ACTGTATACATACTTATTTCAAACGTATATATTTTTTACTCACAAATATATTTGGAAGATGACATCTAGAATTGTAGAATTGCAAAGTGGTTGAGTTTGGAAGGGATCTCTGGAGATCACCTAGCCCAACCTGCTTGCTGAAGGAGTGCCAGCTAGGTACAACAGGTTGCTCAGATATTCGTGCTCACTGAGAAGACTCCCCTTATCCTATTCTGAATTAAACAGTCACATTACTCTCAGCTTTTTCCTGCATGGAAGATGTTCCAGTCCTCTAATCAACTCTCAGTCCATTTGCTGCCTTTATTGCATTATATCTGTGACTCTCTTTTACTGAGGTGTCCAGACCAGGACACAGCCAGGGATGTTTTTATTATGCTGAGGAGAGAGGTCATATGACTCAACCCACTGACAGTGCTGTTCCTCAAGCAAGCTGTTGGCCTGCTTTGCCTCAAGGGTACATTTGAAGCAAAACGCTACAACAGTTGGTATGATCTATAACTGTGAATAAAGATGCTTACTTTTGTTTTGAGCCACAGTTGAAAAAACAAAACAAAACAAGAAAAAAAACCAGGACAAGACAAAGTTGCTTTTTAAAATAATTTTGTGTTTCTAAACATAAAATTCATATTTTTCAGTTTGGACGTAGAGATAGTGAGTGTATAAAATTCATTAATTTCTTCACATAATTTAAACACATCTGTCCAGTTCTCACTTGGTTTGTAAGTCAAAACCTGTGATTGATGTGTTCCTTACATTTTTTTTTTTTACTGTCTCTTATATTCTGTATCTGATAAGAATATTTATAATTTACTCTGTTTCACCTGGTAGATTCACTAGCACTGACTTCTGTCCAGTTCAACTATTCAACTAAAATAAATAATACAAATAGTTATTAAAAGTGTAAACTGTCAACCATCCTTCAGCACTAGTTACTTCCTTAAAGATATCATTCATATGGATATTTTTTTAATGTCCAAAACCCATTCACTGCTAGAATTTTCCTCAGTGCTTAGAAGGCAGTACAGTACAGAACTAACATGGCTACACATACTAAATACTTTTGTGTCAACATAATATTAAAACAGAAAAAAACACCCCAACCACCAAGAATGTAGTGTTAAAATGCTGAGTATAATTACTTGCACTGAAAATATTCTGAATCTGACCTTCTTTACGTTAATGTTAATGTTAATTCACGTCAGTGATAATGTTTGACATGAATATACTGTCAAAGAAATGTTGACCCCAGTGAGTTCTAACATCCACTACAAAAGGGTTATTGAGCATATTTATAACAAATGTTATGGTCATTGTTCCAATATATGGCTAAGAGATAGTTCTACTTCCTGATGGGTCATTTTTTAAGCAAATAGTTACCTCACTGTTTTTTCAAGCATGTTACTAAGACTGTCCTGAGGATTTTCTGGTGCAAGACTGACCAATTTGAAATAAATTAGTAATTGTCAAGCCAGAATATTGGAAAAGTAGTCTAGAAACTGCAGTTAATATTGCTATACTTGTCCCCCTCTGGCCTTTCAAATCTGATGATTGAAGGAGTGACATGTATTTTATGCTTGATGGATGAAAAGAGACAGTAAAAGGTAAGATGAGCTAATAACAGTAAAGTCTGTATTGAATCAGGAATGTATTGAGGTACTGAGAGGAATCAAGATATGTGCTTCAATCATTAGAGTTTGTCACAAGTGAGATTTGTTGGCTGATGTGCTGTCAGAGCACAGAGAGAGGAAGGTTTTATAACAAGAACCTAGACATGCAGAAAAAGCAGTTTAAGACTCAGAGGACTCAGTATAAATAGAAGCTATTAAGTGGAAAAGAGTAATAAAGTTGGCATCAAGAGAAAGACAGTATTGGTCTTGACTGTAAAAACAAAAAACTTTTTCTATAACGTTGTGAGTTGTTGTTGATCCTCTACTTTCATTTTACAGTAAATATAAAATTTGTTGACAGTTATTTGATTTTGTTTATGCACCCTCATGATAGTTAAGTTCTTAAAAAAAACAAAAAAACAAAACAACACCACCTAAATTTCCATTGAAAATGACCATCTACCTCAAATTGCCTCTTCCAGAACTTCCCCAACTTTAAATTTTATTTCTTTTCTAGGTTTGTGATCCTCTATAGTAGTAAGTACAACTTTGTCAAAAACAACGTGTGCAAGATTAAAGAGTAGAAACTCTTCGGTGGGATGAGAACCACCAAGGTCTGTCTAATGATAGGACGCTTTCATATACTGTTTTTTGTGTTCATGCTTATCTCAGTATGTCTATTGCTTGTGAATAATGATAAAGCATTTTGGTTGGTGCTAGTTTTTTCCTGACTCCAGTGGCTACTGGCTGACTACTTGAGCTATATATAAGTGTAGAGATTCTTCTCCTCTTCTCACTGAGGCCCCTGCAGCCCTCCTGCCACCTACACACAGTACAGGCACCAAAAGGTAATTTAGTGATAGCATGCATCTGAGAGCTCAGGTTGAAGAAGGACAGTGCCACTAGAATTTCAGTATTTCAGGAATTTAGTGGGAAGTACTGATGTGAGGATGACACTGTCATCAAGGCATTGTATAAACAGTATTGTGGTGTTACAGGAAAGCAGAAAGACAAGAGAGGAGATGACCTGGGGTGAATTGGGAGTTCGTACTAGTAAAAGACACCTGAGGATTGCACAGCTTCACATCAGGATGAAGACAATGTAAGAAAATGCGAAATGACATTGGACAAACTACATATATCAGGAAAGGAGTGATAGTAGGAGATTTCAACTGTTTCAGTACTCTTAAGCAGTGCCTTGTAGATATAATGTAGATATAAGTTCAGACTTGGTAAATAACACTTTACTGCATCAGCTTGACTTAAAGCTCATAAAAAAGAAGAGAATATTTGGGATCTTTGCCCTGAAAGATGCAAATAACATGGAAAGTTCAGTGGGAAAGCTGTGCTGTAATGGAAACTGCAGTACAGTTACTTTTAAAAGTGCTGTACAAGAGAATGGGCCAATCAAATCAAGCATACTGACATTTGATTTCAAGTAAGGGAGCTATAAAGAAAGACAAATTTTCAAATGCAAGATAGAGTTTCTCAAAAACACTGCATTCCACATGAAGGCTTCATGAATACTGCATCCCAGGTAGTAGAATGTTAGCTAAAACTCAGAAAGAAACCAAAGCTGTACAGATGTCTCCTGCATGTCTTCCAGAAAATGTTAAGGAGACTTCTGTAGGTAGCAGTTTTCTTCTAAAAAATAAAAAACTTGTTCAATTAGGAAGAAAAGGAATACTTACTAAAATTGAAGGTCAGATGGAAAAGGGAAATGTAGCTTCCTGAAAAAGATATGTCAGCCCTAAAGCCTTGCAAAGCATGGTTAAAGAGAAAGTCAAACAGCTCTCTGAACATATCTAAAGCAAGAAACTAGCTGGGGAATTGGTGAAAATGTTTGAGGACAAAGTTGTTAAGACTGTGTGCTAGGTGAACAGGCTGTATTAGAGAAGAACAATAAATTCTTTGTTTTGGACTTGAACCTGAATGAAGGTGTAGGGCAGGGACCAGCATCTGAATGGTCCTTTCTCTGTAGCAGAGAGGTCAGCGAAGCTGGATCAGAGTGAAGTAAATACACAGGAATTATTACATCACCTGGGTAAGTTAGATGCCAAAAAATCATTACAGCTGGATTACAGCTAGATCTTACTCAGCTGAAAGCTGTGAAGAGTCTCATGAAGATACTGAACTGATGGACTGATGGCCAAAATGCATTTCAGCATTACAAACAGCCTCAGCCAACAAACTTTAGACTGACAACAGAACTGAACAAAAATGGCCAAGAAGGGAATTCTAGAAACAAGAAATTGGTAACTGAGTTTTGTCTCTGGTATGACATAAGGGTGTGTAATAAAGCTTGAGTATCAGTATGGCTTCTGGTAGAGTGTACTGATATGAAGCATCAGTGAGTTTTTAAAAGGGTTTCAGTGAATAAATAGTGTATGGAAAGAAGAGTGTAGCAGATTGTGGAAAGCTGTATGATAAGCAATTCAGAGAGACTACTGGTGTAACCTAGTGAAGTGTAATTTTAGGAAATGAGTGATTCATTTATACAGTGAGATATAAGCCCTGAATAAACAAGAGCATGCACTGAGTGGTGGCACAGAAATTAATCTACCAAATTCAGTATGTCTTTTTATATGTTTAAAGACATGGATGTTCCTAATTACTTACATTTGATCTGGAATCATTTAATAGAGTAATGGGCTAAGAGAATACTCAACAGATAATCTAGTATACATTTTGTCCCTTATATAAGAGAATACACTTCACCACTCCTGGCAATTGTTTCTTTGACACCGCATATATTGCATCCTCTTTCAGATTAGTGCTATGATTAACCACTTTTACAGTTACAAACTTTTTTTTTTTTTTGTCAGTATTTCTTTCTTATATTTAGTTATGTCTTTTTAGTCTATTCCATTTGGACATATAGAAAACTCCCTTTTCAGTATATTTTCAGTAAGTATTCCATTGATGAGTGTGATAATGAGAACCTTCTATACCTCACTTCATGTATTCTTCCTGGCTGACAATGAATTCAATAGTAACCATTCTTTGAAAATTACTGCTTCTTTTGTATTGCATTGTCCTGGAATATGACCATATTCTGTGCATTGTATGTCAGCCTCTTTAGTAGCTTATTTTTATACTTTTTCCTAGTCAAAATATACCTTTCCACTGCCTCTTCCAATCCTATCTGTTCATTGTTCTACAGTCTTAGAAGAGGTTACTTCAACACATCTGAGGTACTGATAGCTGCCCAGTATATTACACTAAATGAGCTTACAATTTGTGTGCTTATTTTTCTATTATTTGGCTGAAAAACATTAGTGCAGTCAAAACTATACTTCTATAGATCCTTGTCTTAACATTAAGCCTTGGGGGATTGCACGAATCTTAAGTTATTACTTTTTCCACTTGCATGTCAGGATAATATCATGCAGAGTTTATTGAAGACAAGTCTTCCATTGATTTGATAGGTTCCATATGCATCGGTCTATCTTACATCTTTTATTAGAATGAGCTCAAATAAGCTGGTGTATTTATAATATTTAAATCATTTATACACACACATATACATTATTACTGCATATTTTCCTGAGAGGAAATCAAATCTTTAACATTGTAGGTGGAAAAATTATCTCAGAAGACAGTCCATACTCCTCAAAAGATAAATTATTTACTAGCTGTCTGATGCTAGTCTGAAACATTTATTATAGGTGCACTGAAATATCGTAAGTGAATTAATTGGTGAGGATTTGGAATTAAATTTTCCTTCTCACTGAATAAATAGGATATTACATAAGTCAGCCTCTTTAATGTCAGACTGAGATAATACCAAATAACTAATTAAAATGCAGAAAATATATTTGTATTTATTTATTTTTACGCTATGGAAACAATGTATTTAATAGATTAAAAAAAAATCTAAAACTCTATGTAGTAAAATCTTTTCATGGTTTCACAAATGTTCTCAAGATAAATATTCTTATTAGCCTGTTGCACAGTAAGATAATTACAGCTGAGAACAATATTAGCTGTCTAAATAAGAAGTCCATAGTGCAGAGTACCACAATAACATATATTTAATAAAAGGGAATTAAGGACTTTGACAAAGCATGCTATGATCCTTAGCTACAAAGATAAAACATAAATAAAAATTAAAATCTTCATGGAGATAAGTTGGCAATAAAGTTAAGATGAAGAAAATTTTAAACTTGTTATATGCAGTCTATCAGTCAATATTGAGAGGCTTATAAAAAGATGCATTCTTGATGATGGAATAGATTTGAACAGGTAGTAGGAGTACAACCGCTTTATGTCTATTAGGAAAATTATTTCCAGGGCTTAAATTGATACCTATCTCAATTGTTGTTCATTTCATAATTCATTCCTCGTTTTGTAAGTAATATTAAGACCCAGTCTATCATTTTCAAAAATGAGCCAAATTCACCATTTTTCAACTAGTTATTAAGAAATGTTCTTTAGTGGTTAATTTCTGACTGCTCAACTGTCAAAATGGATCCAGATTGTGATTTAGTTACATTTGTCTGAATCATTTGTCTGTAGATATATCTGCTAATTTATTAATGTGTATGTTTTCAGAAGTTTGAATAAATCTAACAGAAATATTCAGACTTCAACAGAAAGCACTTTGTTGCTGTTTTAGTTAACTCACAAATAAAAGATATTAGAGTATAATTTGCCACTTCTATTTAAAAAATCTGAGTTTAATAGATTGAAGTGAATCTCATTCATCTCTTAATAACTATAACTCTAATAACTATAAATTTGCAATGACTAATAAATTTGACCCATATATTGTAGTGCAACTTAATGTCATTTTTGCAACACATATGTCCAGTAAACATCAAGTTTTCTTCTATAAGTGCAAAAATCCAAATAAAAATCATTAATTGGATAATTACTTTAGACAGCTAAGGTGAAAATATTAGAGTTTCAATCAAGTTGTTTATACTTTAGAGTTAATATCAATTCAGTTCAAGTATTCTGACTTTGTACCACTCCAGTTGGTTACTTTTTGAAGCAATAAGAAAGAAAACGTATCTGTCAGTTCAGAAAAAGTAGGATCATTTATTGGTTAGTACAGGACATCTGCAGACATCACAACTTCAGAAAAAAAAACTTACAAGCAGTTTTTAATTACAAAAGTAGAAATGTTGAAGTTAAAAACAAAAACAGGCATCTAAATAATTTTGATGCAAATATACATTAGCCATGTACAGCATATTTCTATTCTGATGTAAGTACTTTTTTTTTTAATGTAAAGAAGTATCCTTGTATTGGAAAGATCAATTCCTGATATAATTATTCTTTGAAGATGTCTTTTTTTTATCATCTTGTTCATAGGTGATTGAAGTTAATGGAAATAAAATCTTGATAAAATAGAAGAAGCCAGCTTTGAAACTGATGGCTTACATTACATTTTATTCATCCACTCGCTAATAAGTGTAGTCTATGTATTGTACTTTCTCTTAAAGAAGGAGAAATACATGATCTCTAAACACATACCTGCTCATATCCATTTAAAGGTACTTTTTTGGATTTTACTTGTGAATGGTTTTGAGGCATGACTTTTAGAAGTTGACTCTATATTAAGAAACAAAACTTTTTTAAAACTTTTCAATAAAGTGCAATTGTTTTTAGTGGAACCAAAAATACTTCAGAATGTGGTTTTAACTTTGTTATTTTTTAAAAATGAGTACATAATTTTATATTTGAACTGCAAGACTTAGTCACTTGAACAGTTATATAAGAAGGCTCTCAAAATACTGTCCTCTAGGAGGAGAGTAACTTGACGATCAGGCAAAACAAACAGAATTATATGTTTGAAGAGTTTACTTTGAAATTCCCAGTAGCCATCCTGAAATACATTCAGCTCTGTTAGAGACTACTTTTACTTGAATAATGTTTCAGTATAAAATTGCCTGAATTTCTTACAGGCTATGATAAGGTCCAAAATCTAACTTTCCAATTAGATATTTGGAAAAAAATACAAACATGGAATGAATTAAAAGACAGTTAAGGGAGTAGAAAGACAGGAAAAAACAGGTTTTCTGAAAGATCGGGAAACTCACTAAGTTAAACTGGATAGCTGCATTCCTACTATGAATTAAAATAAAAAATATGTTTATATTTGGGTGATGTCCCAGGAGTGAGTTAAACTGGATAGCTGCATTCCTACTATGAATTAAAATAAAAAATATATTATGTTTATATTTGGGTGATGTCCCAGGAGGACTATTTTCAAATCGTATTTCTGGAAGAATTATTTCATTTGCTTGCTTTGCCTTCTTACCTTGTTTCATCATACTAAAATTGTCACATAGACTTATAGAGTGGGAGCAGTCTGTGTTGACAGTTCATCATTAGATAGGCCTTCCAGAGCTATTGTTTTATTAATATTTTCCTCCTCATTTCCTTTTTTCACACTGATATCACAAATCCAAATAATTCCTCAGCCAGCTTTTTCTGTGAGACAGCAATAAGACTGAGCAGCAGGAACCTTACTCATAGCTGTTATGACATATCCAGCCATAGATAGATGGTTCATTTTGGCCTGTGGGCCACTGGGAATGAAGGACACTTGGAAGACCATGATAAAATTTCCACAGGGAAAGAAAATGTTTCCATAAACTACCATTTTATGAGGAAAAATAAAAAGTTCATTAGGGGAAAAGATATATGCAGTTGCAGATGATTTCTTGCACTGAAGATTCAAGACAAAGTCACTATAATTTATCAAACCAAAGTATTCATCCATTTATGAGAATCACTGGAAATTTATTTTTCACTGCTGCCTGTCTGGATGAATCTACAATACAAACTCAGTTAAGTTCAGCTGAGTTTCATTTTTTGTCTCTCTCTTCTTTTTTTGCTTTTTTCCTTCCAGATCTTTTCTTTCCTGACCCAATTCCTTGCTTCCAATGTTTCTGTCTTAATGCTACATTCTCCATTGTGTTCCTGATCTGCTCTATTTTTGCTGGCATTTTTTCATTATTTCTGTTCAAACCTAGCCTCTATGAAGATTAAATCTCTTCAATATTCTCTCATTTCATCCTTCCACTGCAAATCTATCATTCCCCCAGTTCTCTTTTACTGCATACTTAAGAGTCCCAGGATAATAGTGTATCTGACTGAATAGGTGTCCTGGTAAATCAATCAACTGAATATTTTCTGTGAAATTATAACAAGTGTAATATTGATTTAGTTTCTGATGTTCTTCCTAGAGTTTTTCCTTTTTGTGTGTGAAAGAATTACATAATCAGCAAGGAGAGGTGATTTGACAGTGTAACAGAAACCAAAGTAACAATGTCCAGCATGGTGCTGCCAATGGGTGAAAAAAGAAAGCTAAAAAACATTGAGGTTGTTTCACGTTTGTAGTGAGCTGTGCTTTGTCTGTGAGAATGCTAGGTAAAAAAATAAAGCAAATATGACTTAACAAGCAAGATGGCATTTGTTTTAATGTGAGCTGTATGACTTGAACAGTGGGTAGACATGCTTTTATAACAAAATTAATTAGACTCTAAAGACTAGGAGTCTATGCAAATAACTTCTAAATATTTTTATTTTATTTTCATATAAATTGAGCATTACTATTGATATTTGTGTCCTGAATGTCTTTTGGCTACTGCTACGCAAAATTACTCCTAAGTTATTTATTTTGCTCTTCTAAGGAAGCAGTCTTCAACATTAAACTTACAACATTTTGGAGTATACCATAGAAGCTGATAAAAAATTGCCAGTACTATGACATTGCAGATCTTGTTTTCAGGTATTCAGAAGGACCTCCTGTTTGCCGATATTCAAGTTCATTTCATACAAGAAAACCCTGATGCTCTCACCTTTCCCCACACATACCAACCTCAAGAATGAAGAATTAGAACTCTCATCGTTTCTACTGCTATAATACACAGAGAGTATGTCATGATATTTTAAATACACTTTTCCCTTGAAATATTCAATCACATTGTCAAACTTTAGGCCCCAGCATTTCTTCAGCTGAGAATAACTTACTCAGTGCAAATAGCATAGTTTGTGATAGTCTCCTTATGAACACATAAGCCAGTTTAAATGTAGTAAGAATCACGGAAAGATCTCTGAGGTCCTCAAGTCCAACTGTCAACGCATCACCACACCCTCTAAAAAATGTTCCTCGTTACAACATCTAACTTTTTATTGAACAGCTTCAGGGACTCCACCACCTCCCTCAGCAGTCTGTTCTAATGGCCTACCACGCATTCTAAAACAAAATTCCTAATATCCAACCTGAACCTTCCTGGTGCAACTTGAGACCATTCCCTCTAGTTCTATCACTTGTCACTCCAGTCTTATCTGAACTATAAAGTAGCCCTCTTCAAGCCCTCTTCACCTTACCAGAGAGAATCCTTTATGGTCGTCCACGTATCCCAACATATTGTCTTCAAGAACGATGAGCACTTGGTTTTTGATAAAAACATGATTTTAGGTGATCTACTGCCTCTTCTCCAAAAAGTGAAAATATTGCCCCAGTTCCTCATACATTTGTCACAATGTTTTGAAGCCTAAAATACAAGACATTTAAACCACCTTATAATTCATTTTCTCTAGGTTGCATTCGTATCCTAAAGCACTCAGTACTTAACCTACATAGCATAGTAATGACATGAACACCTTTCTTGAGAGAAAAAATCCACATTACTTTAAATTTCTGCCACATTCGTTTTTATAAGACAACTGGAGAAGTAATATACAAAGTTGATATTATGTCTGGAAAATGATTAAGTGTTTAATGATCTAAACAGATGCCTTTATCAGCGTCTCACTCCAATTAATAGGAGGAAGAGGAGGTTCTTCTGATATATGTGTACCCAACAGCTAGATAAAGACACAATAGGTCAAATGTTAGCCTGACCAGTTTATTACAAATTCTAGTTGCTTAGGGAGATGGGGAAGGGAAGATGGGTGACAGAGAAAGGAAATAAAAGCAAGAAGTCTATGTAGAAAGCGAAGTCACCACTGGGATTTCAGTGTAGCTTATCAGACACTGATCTCTAGTGATGGTTCGTCAGGTCATAGGAGTTTGTGCTGTTCAGCTGATGACAAGTTCTTTCCTTTCATTTACTTGATGACAATACAAGCTAATTTATAAGTCCGAAGTAGCAGAGTCAGCTCTTTTTGGAGTGTCAGCTCCTGGCTTTTGAATCCCAGTGGGAATTTCTTTGTTCCCATCTTCCAGGCCTCGCAAACTTAAGTAAGGGAGCATGGAGACACCAAATTGTATCTTGCCTTCACAGGATACAATATCATCCCCCAGTCTCCCATACCAACCCATAGATATCTGATCACAGGCCAGATCTTCTGCCAGAAAACACTCCTGAGCATGCCCTTTCGAAGGCAAACAGCTCCAAAGAAATACTTTCACATGTATAACTGTCCACAAAGTGGTGCCAGAGGCATGACACCCACCACTCTCCTCCAAGATAAGCCAGACTCTTATCTCAAGGAACACCTCAGAAAGCAGACTTTGAGCTATAACAAAAGAAAACAATTATTGTCTTTCACAATCAGTATGTAGCAGCTTCTGAGCTAAACTGCTGGATTTCTGAGTCATCCACATACAGTATACACAATATATGCTACCTTTCTTCATCACTAATCTTTTACATGGAGACCAAAACCCACATGTGAATACAGTGAATCAAAATTACTTAGAGAGACTTGTCAGAAAAAATAAGAAATAAAATGATGCCAGGAAAAATGATGAAAAATTATATAATAAACAGATCTACAAAGACACTTCAAAAGACATAGCAACAGGAAGCCAAATGCAGAAGTAACAAGCAATGAGTAGAGAAATATCTTACCCATCAAGATTCTCTACAGAACATAATTATAATGCTTTTTGGAAGAAATGTAAATGTATGGATATCCAGTCTTGCATCAGGTCTTCCTTTAAAAAATGTTGTGCTGAAATCTAGAATATTAAAAACATTTTCTGGATTTTAATCAAAGTCAGAATGCTGTGTATTACATCCAAACATGGAGCTGCAAAATTAGCAGCCAAGAAACTAAAGTGAGCTTTCCTCTTTTCAAAATCATAAGCTTAAAAAGTCTTTGGTTTTGTTCTCAACTAGTGTTACATCTTAACATCTGGGCAATTATGCAAACCTGTAAATTACATTTTTCCTCTCTGAGTTAATTGGCATAAAATTATAATGAAAAGAATTCAAAACCACAGTGCAAAATTATAGTCTCATAAAATGAAATTGTAAACATACTGATTAGCATGTAAAATTTTAATGAGATGTGTTTTCATAGAAAAATCTTCAAACTGATTTAGGTGTGCAGCAACTTTTGGTAAATATTTTGCTTAATTAATGAATTTCAATAATTGATAGATTTACCCTAGACTTAAGTACCATTCCTGAAACCTCCTCTCTTTTCTTCTCTTTTAATGAGACTGCTGTAAGGAAGCATGTATTTGTTTGAAATATATTCCTTTTCTTTTGAAAAGGTGTAATACAGAACCATTATGTCCATCTGGAAAACAAATCTGTAACTCATGCTTTATAGGTTTATTTTAAGGCCAGTTTTCTGATTTACCTTCATTGGGAATGGAGAACTCACTGTTACGGTCTGTGGATAATGGAGCAATACCACAACTCTGACTATAACAGAGTTTCAGTGTTATAGTGTAACTGTAGTTGATTCACTTTCAGTTGTTTCTATGGAACAAATAATTGTTTTTGCCTGCACTCTGCAGAAAGTAATTATGTTCTTTAATTAATGAAAAATTTGGGAAAACTCTGAAAAAATACATTTTTACTAGGGATAAATGAAAGAATTTGATTAAAAACAAGAAAAGGAGCCTTTGAATTTCTCTTCTAAGCATGACTGGAATGAAAAGGTTTTAAACTATATATGGCCCAGCTTCCTATATCCACGTTACAGCAGCTAGCATTTCAGTTACAACCAGAAGTATTAGTGCTGTAATTGACATCCCTAAGGGATTTGGTGCCTCACCTATACTTGTTTCCACTGAAGTTAGTAATAGTTTTGTAGGTACTAGGATTTGCAGAATTAATGGCATAATGCTTTTGTAATCGAGAAGCAGATATGATAAGTGATCTGTTAAGCTCATTTTCTTGCATGTCTTGGTAACTTTTAAAGGGTGAATGAGTTGAAATAACTAGGATAGTTAAATCTTTCACTTTTAACCTTGTCATCTATCAATCATTCAATTCATGTATAGTTGTTTCATTTTTTTCAACTAGTTTAAACTATGAAAGTTATGCATTATATACTTCACTGATTTTCTTTTATTTGTTTGTTTGCTTGTTTCATTTCTATATTTAGTAATTTAGAGAACTGCAGTGTAAGGAGATAAACAATTTTAAATCCTTCAGAATCCCCAAACTTAATCACTAAAATAGCAAACACGTCAGTTTTAATTACTTCTAAAACACTGAAAATTTATATTCCATATGCAAGTAAAAATTTCTAACAGTCTGAAATACATTTAGTCAGATGATCATTCTGTTTATCTAAACATAAATTCATGGCTGTACACTGTTCAGCTAATTTTTATTTTGATTCAGTATATGCAACCCCTCCTGTCATATAGCTGTGTCTAAATGCAGTAAACACATAGTGCTGTGTAACATTCTTCACTGTCATATTTTGCTGCTTAAAAGTCTATACAATGCACAGATTGTAGGTACATAAAAGACAGGCAGACACATACCATGTCTAATTTGTGGACAGAAGATAATCTAAATGATTTTTAGCTAATTCTGTCTCATTTTTATCCCCAGAAAATTGTGTGTAGAGATATTTTCTTTTAGTACAATGTATCTTTCCATTCACAGTATTGCAGGATTTTCAGGAGGGATAAGTATTTTGGTTTTAGTCTTTTAGTTATGTTTACAGGTAGGAATCAGTCATAAGAGAATGCAAGTGTCATTGAAACATTTTCCTAACGGAGCTGAGACCTATTTCTCCCCTCTATAACTGTTGCAAGCTCATGCTTACATGGAAAAAATATGTCTATGTGGTTTCATGAGAGTTATATATCCTAAACTTGAACAGGTTGTGGCATTTTGTGCCATATGGTATGCATGTCAGTGAAGTGAAGGCTATGCCTTGTTACCTCTTATCACATCATGACTTTCTGGGAGTTAAATATCATTTCCAGCTGAGGTGAGGCTTTCACATCACTGCTTACAACTTATATGTCTCAAGTGACACAGCTGTTTTTGGAAACTAACCTCCTGTTAAGGGAAAGTGTGACTTCACAAAACTTCTAGTCTTTGAATTTTGAAACCCTAAATATTAGCAAGGTATTGAACTTCTTAATTGTCCTAGTTGAATGTAATTTCATAATAGTTCCAATTTTCCTGATACTAAGGTAAGTTGTAAGTGTTCTTGTTCAGAAATATTATTTCAAATAGCTTGGGGTGGACTATGTTTACTATTAATAGCAAAAGTAGGTTTGGTTCTTGATTGACCTTTCTAAGATTAGAAAGATTTCTCCCTTCTTGTGACACATTTATCGCCCTGTGACTCAATTCAGTAAATAAATTTTAATTTTTAGAAAATAAAATGAACTAATGATTTATAGGATTTTAAAAGATTTCAAACATCATCTAGATCCTCTCATTTATTGCACAAAATGTCTAGGGCACAAGCTAGTTAGGGACTAAGTAGTCCTAATGATCATATAAAACAGCACTAAAAAGATTACGAAGACAAATATTTTGGCAGATTTAAGACATTAGAAATTGATTTTTGTTATTTTTGGGGGCTCTGGCTAAGGGAACAGGTTGCTTAGTTCTGGACAAGGGAATATATTATATTCTTGCAGTGTATTTATCTGATTGCAGCCCATTTAATTAGTTATGCTTGGAAGTCTTTATGGTACTAGTGCTCATATTTAATAAAGCAAGGAGGACCCTACAAATTAGTAATAGGTGAAGAAATGATTTTGAGATGTTTTTATCTGTCCAACAAAAAGATCACTAGGTATACTTACAGCAATTGATTGCACTGATATATAGAATTAGAAGCCTTCATTAGAAATAAGCTAATATTGGATAGTCTTGCAAGTACCTCATTCAAAAATCAGCCCTCTTGCCAGTTATAAACATCATCTGCTGAGAAACAGCTGTTTCTTGAAAGAACCTATAGCCTCAGTCATGGTAGTACCGCTGTAGAAGAATCACAATGGGGTGATTTTTAGAATACTAAGTAAATGTTCTCAAAATAGAAAAGAAAATGGCTTAAAAGTCACACAGATTTTGCACTTTATTGGTATGATTTCAGGACTCATGCAATGGGAAAAGATGAAAAATTTCTGTATAGGCAAAAGGACTGTAATGTACTAATACTAATAGGGAACTAGCAAATACTGCTTCAATGAGCCCATGATTTTTAGAATTTATTCGAAGTCCATGAAATTTGCTAATTTTATTTGAACGAGTACAGAGTGGCTAAAAAAAATCAAAGAAATTAAAATTGAAAATAATTATAACCGAAGGATCCTTGACTTGAAAACCAGACACACTGTGTTGTTCAGTGATGTCGAGAAGATGCACTATGTTCCTCTGCATGGAAGAGTGACACAAATGCAAAAGCCTTCTTCAGTTTCTGGTGGGGGCATATTTAAAACTGACGTATCATGGAAGGTGAACCTGTTGTAATTAAATTTGAAAAGTGATAGCATACTTTAAAAGAGAAGGTAGAACCAATAAACCAGTATCCAGATTATAATCCAGTTGTCCATTTGATGGCAAATAAAGGTAGCTGATAATAGTAATCAATGACAGGATGACAGCTATCGGTAGCACTAATACCTACAGTTGGTAGCTTGCACTATCATTTTTACTTTTGTTAAAAAAGCTGCAAAGTTAGTGTTTAGTGTATAAACAAAGAAAATGCTAAAGTCGTATGTTCTAAATAGAAGAAAAGCAATGTAGGCTGCGGTGATTTAAATGGAATGGAGAGTTCTGTTAAAAAAAATGCGTACAAGACCGACTTAAAGACTGATGCCAAATCTGATTAGTTGTCCTGCATATATCCTTGGCAAAAAGTCAAATGTTTCATTATACTGAAACTATATGAGAAACAAAAGTGTCATGGGTATTTAGCTACATGCAGGTAATTCTCATCATTTTTTGCCAGTCTTGAAATGAAGAACAGCCAGTTTTTGAGATCTAATAAGACATGACATATTAATTAGTGGGTTGTTTTTGTTTTTCAGTTTTAATTTCAGGGCAATTGTAGTTCAAGTATAGATTTAACTGAGAGCACTATTTTGGCAGGAAGTATTGCTTCTGGCACATTAGCATAATAAAAGTAGTTCTTAATGAAAGTGGAGACAACTTGGGCAGCATTTCTACACTTGATTGAGAGATGATATGTAAGTGCACATAACAGGAACAGTTTTGCTAGTGAAATGCTGGAAACATACCCATTTTGATTATCTTATTATATTTTCACTGACTTCCTATTGTACTAGCACCTTCATTTATGTACTAAAATGGTACCTAATTCTTCCCATGCCAGGAAAAGCTATGGCACTTCTTAATGGTACAGTGAATTTTGTGACATTCCTTCATAGTCACTGTCACATGATTTAAAGTAAAGGAGTAATATGTCTCTGCTGTGTGACCCAAAGGGGAAGCCTGCTGTTACTCACAAGGAGAGCTTTGGCCATTAACTTCAAAGTAAATCTACCTTTGGATAAGGTTCACTTTCAAAAAAATAAGATAAAGGTCCTGAACACACAGAAAACAATCAACAAGAGGTATCTTCCTACAGCTAGATCCACAGCCACATCAATTCAGCTTTATATTATATACTCACTGAAAATACATTTCTTTTTTCCCCAAACTGCTCCTTTATATTAGAATTATGAACTCCAGAAATGCATTAGCTGACACAAGTTACAAAGAAGCAATTGTTGTTAAGCTTTGAAATCGTTAGACTGTGGTGACTATTAGAAAATGAATATAAATAACAAATTTGTAGCTCAGAAGTCAGAATACCTTAATCAGTCCTGCTATAATTAAAATCGCTGGGACTAAAACTTCCACATGCCTAGGTATTTCCTAGAGGCTATTTTACATCATAAGTGCTTTATTTGAATTTTCAGTTGAATCCATGAAATTTGTATAGACTGTCTCTGTTGAAAACTGGAAATGTAGAGGAATTTAGGTCACATACAGACTTTGCAAAAGATTTCATAATTCTGATTCATCTTAATGAAAATTTCCTTTTTGTAGACAGTAAATGCAGACTGTTGGCTGCACATAAATAGCCTGCATTCTAGTCATCAGTCAAAACAGACTGTAGGACCTGTTTTGTCACACTTCATCTCTTCTCTGGGCCACATGCTTTGTTTTGGTTTCTGAGGTGGAGTTGTTTCATGGCCAGATCGTGTCCTGTTACACAAGCTGGAATGTATCAGAGCCATCATTAGTTAGATCTTGAAGTGAGTCTCTAAAGCTAATTTAGAGCTTCCTTCTCCCTTTTGCATGATAAAGCTTGTGATATGCACTTGCATTTCTGTGACAAGAATAAAAATGGCATTCTTCAAGAAAGTTTGCAAAGGAAAATGACATTTATTCTCCATTGGCATGAGACGAAAAATGACAGAAGGGAATAATTTTGGAAGATCTGTTGTGGTTCCAACCCATAGCCTTTGGAACTGGAAAAGATTTTAAAGAAGTATTTGTAAGATGTCAGTAGCAATATATCTGAAATAATAAGAAATTCTATAAGAACTCTTTTTTTTTTTTTTTTTTCTGAAAACTTTACGTGTCATAACCACTGGATTTGTCCCATTTTGATCATTTACCATTGAAAAGGTGTGAAAGAGATCTTAAATAACTTGCAACTTCTTATCTCAGTTCTCTACTGAGTATGGAGAGATAGAGCAATTAAAAAATATTTCCATCACTGAATTTTCATGATTGGAATTTAAATTGGATTTCAAGATCAGGGGAAATAATGTAATAATGAGCGTTAGTGTGCAGAAAGACATAGAAAGTTAATGGACTTTAAAAACCGACACATTACTCTAGAAGAGTCGTTAGCACAGCCCTTGGCTTCATGAGAGAAATAACTAAAGACAGAAATATTGAATTAGTTAAAGGAAGCAACTCACAGCACAGATATATATATATGTAAGAAATTACAATGATAAACTATGATTTGAAAGAAGAAAACAGACTGTTTTTCTTTAAAGAAATGTTGAATTCAGTCTGCCTTGGTAACACTCTTAAAACCTATTTAGGTTCAGAAGATTCTGGCCTTCATTTTGAACACTATTGAAATATTCACTTTTTAAGCTAACTGACACAGTATTGCAGCCTTAAAAGTTTCTCAGTTATTGCTGAACCCCGATTTTAAAGAAAAGTACCATAGCAGCATAGCTGCAGGTTTAATGACAGTGGTGCCAAACACAAGAGTATGCAATAATATGTTTGAAAATACTTAGCTATTATCTTACATTTTAAAAGATGTCATTATACTGAATCTCGTTATCAAATCTCAGAATTTCACTATGGGAGTTGGAAAGACTATACCTCTTCTACTAACTTAACTAGATTAAATGGGCCCTAAAAATCAAAGTGTCCATGTCACCCTATTGATTTACAGTAAGTTAGAGTTTAAGCTGATTTGGGAGAATTAGTGACAAAATTTGAAGTTTTGTAGTTTATAAACAGAATATACAATATCTGAAAATGTAAGATGAACTATCAAAATATATTAAAAACACTTGATAATCTCTTGTTCCCTCAGACATTCCTTTCTGAAAAAGATGGTTATTTTCCTAATCCTAATTGGCTGGAAAAAGAGATAGATAGAAGCATAAATACAATTTATCAGTCTCAGTTAGTCAACAATCAAATATTGTTATATTTATGGCATTTGCTAGCACAAACTTCAGAATAAAATTTTGTCTTGCCAAGTATCAGGCCCCTCACACTATATCTGTATAACTACATACCTGTATTTTAATAGAATAAACTGTTATTGCACTCTATAGCTATGGTATCTACAGACAGAAGAGTTATCATGAGGGGAATATATTTACTAATGTTGTGCTTTAGTAGAATTAGTTTCTTCTGTTAAAAAAAAAAAAAATGAATTAAAGAGTTTTTTGGCTATCACAAAAAGAAAAAATGGGTCAATTGTACATTTTCAGACAAAACACCCAAAGAAAATGTGTTTTCAGAGAAAAAGAAAACTGATCTAGAAGATTTCTAGAATTATTACTACAATTGCTAGATATAGACTTTATCTGAATTATATAAATTTTCTTTTCCATAAACAGATTTGACAAACGCAAATAATTTCATATCCACAATAACAGTTCAGTTAAGAAAGCAGATAATCTGTTTTTATGTTGTTTTAATTTGTTTTGTTTGGTTTTGTGTTGTTTATTTATTTATTTAAAACAGTATGGACAATTTTAAAATTGAATATATAATTCAATGGCTTTTCCCATAATTGTGAAAGTTTGTCTACTGAATCCACTGCTTAGAGTTACAATGGCAATCTATTTTCAACTTCCACATTCACTCCTCACACCAGGACTCTACTAGAAAGTCAATCATGCATAAAGGGTAGAAGTATTCTCACACCAGGAGTACAATCTTCTGGAATAACTGGCAGATCAGCAGATTCTACTTTCTCAGCCTTCATGGTGTCTCACAGCAGCAACTCTGTTTAACCAGCAGAGTTCAAAATCTGAAACTTCAACCTCTACAGAAATTGCTCACAGATTGCTCCTAAACTTGCCCCATTACACAATGTCCAATCAGTTCCTGCAACAGCACACCATTATCTTGATGATCCATTTAATGACTGGATATTATAAGGTACTTTTTGTCATTATTTCATCCGAAGAGGTCAAATGGGAGCGTGGTATGTAACTGTACAATTTTGGAAGAGGGTCACTTGAAAGTTTTTTTTTCTAAGTGTCTGACATAAAGACAGTCATAACAGTAACTGAAACAAAGGAAAAGTCCCCAAAATTCTTTTGGATACATTGCAAGCATCTTAAGCCCCATTATTTGTCATTATTCCATGTAAATTTTGTCAATACATTGGCATTTTTAATGTGCTTTTTGATGAGAATGTCGTCAACATATAAACAAAAATGCATATATATTTTGAATGATATACTGAGATTCTGTTCTTTTTCTTCACCACTTTCTTTCACAGTTTTGAAAGACATAATAGAATTTTGTCCAACAGCCAAATGCTAATAATAATTAATGGTCATTGCAATGGGATTGCCTGGTCACAGCATGAACCAGTAAATAATGAGCATCTAAGTGACCGGAGCGGAAGAACCCAGGTGCTCCCGTCCTCACTCTATCTCCCTCCCCGTGATGCTTCCGGCGGTGCTTCCAGGAGCGCACATATGCTCAGAGCCTGCGCCTGTTGCCCCGCCCATCCCTTCCTCTCTTCCATCCTTCCCATGCTCCACAGTTCGAATGGGAGGTGGCTGCGTTCCTTAACCGAAACGGTTGCTGGGAGGGGTGAGTTCGTTCCCCTTTTCTTTACTATCTTGTTCTATAGCACCTGTACCTCAAATAAAGGCTGTGTCACTGCCTTTGTTTACTTTACAGTCATATAAATCACATTTCCACATTTCTGAGGTATGTTTTAAACCAAATTCTGCTCAGAATAGTTTGTGTACAGACAGAAGGAAAAAGGGGTCTCTGAAGTCCTCTGACACTACTCCTACTGAAAAATGACTCAGAGAGGCATGTAGCAACTCATTATGTTCCTTCTTAATTTCTAATAGGTAAGCATAACATAAAATCACATCTCAGAGACTGTTGACTCTGGATGGAAATACTTGTTTATTGCTTCCATGAGCAATGTTTACAATGATTTCACCAGATGAAATAATTTCTAAATCATTCTCACTTTGCTATGAGAAGTAACATGGAATAGCTTGTGTACACCCTGAAAAAATAGCTTCAATAGATAAAAGAGAAGAAGGGTCTCTAAGCCATGAAAAAACCATAAATGGTAAAATCTAATATTTTAAGGAACTACAATATATGCAAAACACTGATGAAGATGTGGACAGTTTTTTTTTTGTTTTTTTTTTTTTATGAAGTAGTGAAATACTCTGTGAGATGCATTGGACAAACAAGTAGAAGGGGACTGGGAAGAATAACTTTTGTAACTAATCATGGTGATGGGGAAGGAATTCAAAGGAGTGAGTAGATCTGAACTGAGACAATCCTTTAAACAGAAGAAAATGATTAATTTACTATTAAGGTATATAGAAGTATCTATAGAAGTTTCTACTTTTTCCTCCTCTGAATATTCAATGTGGAAAAAACAAACAAACACATACATGAAATGAAAAGCAGACTCTTGCATTCTGTCCTGAATGTCAAGTAAAAATCTGACAGTAACTATTCTGTTGAGATAATGTATTGCATAGAAACTTAAAATTTAATTTTTGAGACATACAGAAGTAATTTCATATCATTGACAATAATGGAATAAGTTTGTAATAAACAAAACATAACAGGAGATGAACTGTGAAGACATTGTTCTGGTAGTTTTTATCTGGGAAGACTTGTTTTTATTTAGACTATATTTAAAGAACTCATGCTCTTATTCCATGGTGGAATAAAGATTATTTAAGTTGACTAAATTGAATAAGTGTTGTTGTTAACTATAATCAATGAAGTTATAAAATGTAAGGTGGTAAAATGTAAGTTATGGCAATACTAGACTATAACAGGATGAATTGATCATACATTAAAATGCAGTGAGACAGTTCAGTGTTAGAATTAGAAACTAATACATAATTTCTTTTTTAGCAGTAATGCTTTTTATTGTAGGCTTGATTATCTTTTTCTGTTTCTGTTCATCAAGAGTTGTTATTTTGAAAAGGATTCTTAACATGTTCAAGTCAAAGAAAATGGAAATAGCATCATTCATGGGGACTATCAAAAAGATTTACAGGGGAAAAAAAAAAGAACATAAAAATGTATATAAGTGGATAGGAATAAATAAAGATCAATCCACATAGTCGTCACCTCAGCATTTCCATAGTTCTCAGAATTATAGAGAGTAGATGAGAAGAACAGCGCTGTCTGCTTTAACCATAAATTCTTGGTAAAAAGAGCTCCAGAGGTTAATCCCCCACGGGAAAAGAAAGAATAAATTAAAAAAAAAAGTAAAAGTAAAAAACCTAATCAATATTAGCAAATAGATAAATATGAGTAATGAAAAACAACTAGGAAAATGATGTGGTATCTTATTGCTTGTGTAGAAGAATGGCAACAGGAGGCTTTTCCTAAACATTAAGAAACAGTCAGATACTATGAAACTGCTCTTCACCTGAATGGAGGTAAACTGAAGGCTTTTTCAAAGAAAGGAGAAAAACTTTATATGAACAGATAGTCTGACCTGAGATATTCCTTTGCCATGTAGATGTCTCATAATTTCAATTTGCGTATTTACATTTTGTTTCATATAAGCTTGATTTTGGTCTCTAGAGGACACACAAATAAGGAAGTTGTCAAATAGTATGAGTACCACCAAGAGATTTTCCATAAATAGCCTTTTTTGGCTCAGTGAATACTCTGCATTGTTTGATTAGGACATAACTGGGTGAGAGAATCTAAGTTTAAACTGCATCTAGATTTTGAAGTATCCTTCAATTCAGACAAGTTTTCTTTTGAATAAGTGAAAAAAAACAAATTCAAATTGTCATATTAAATGCTATGTCATTATAGTCTCTAGTGCAGTATATGTGACTATTCATTACTTCAATTCATAATTTGCAACTTGTTTGAAATGAATAAATACAAGATAATTAAGGTTAGTATACTATATGTCTGTATTTTACTTTTCTTATATTCAGTGTTACGAGACTAAATTTATTTTGAAGGCTTCTACATTTTCTACCTGAAGAGAGGTTGTGGTGAAGTGGGATTTGGACCTCTTCTCCCACATAACTAGTGTTAGGACTAGAAGGAACGGCCTCAAGTTGTGCCAGGAGAGATTCAGGTTGGATGCTAGGAAATAATTCTCCAAGAGAGTGGTCAGACACTGGAATGGGCTGCCCAGGTGGACCACCAGGAGGTGGTAGAGGAACAGATTCTGGAGGTGTTCAAGAAATATTTAGATGTACTGAGGGACATGGTTTAGAGGGAAAATATTGGTGGCAGCTAAACAGTTGGACTCAGTGATCTTGGAGGACTTTTCCAATCTAGTTGATTCTGTGAATCACAGTTATTTGCATGCTTTGTAAAATGTTCCATACTGCGTGGTAACTTGTATTGTGTTTGTTAAAACAGGCCTTCATTTTTTTCTGTCTCTAGATTATATACTATACTAATATATTGGGATTAATTAATGACTGAATCTGAGAATCTATCGATCAAATTTTCTTGCTACGTGTCTGCAGCTGTCATATGTTTTCTCTGTTTTGTATGCAAACAGAAAAGTAAAATCTCTCAGACACTTCTTCCTGCAGGACTTATATATGCCCCTTTTCAGGAAATATTTGAAAACCTTTTCAGTTTCTTATTCATCATTTAGAGAAAGTCAGCGTCAACTGTGTTTGGCAATCACTTCTGCTTTAAAGTTATCAAGAATATTGAAATTCTCATTCTTTCTGTGGGTGACAGGAGGGTATCATTGTGGGCAGAGCTCTGCTGAGTGTATGGTTCATTGTTGCTTATTGTGCTTCACACACTGTATAGTTTTCAGCATATTAGGGAAAATCTGTTAAAATTTCTATCCCGCTGTACCTCAAACTTCAAGTAAATGTTTATGTGTGTTTACTACAGATGTGGGTTCACTATTACAAAGGAAAGTGATTTTTTTTCTGTAGCACATAGCAGGACACTGGTTGGTAATAGTCTCTTCTGTAAAGAGTACTGTGATGATATTTCTGGACAAAATAGCCTCTGGGTGTAGTATTTTTTTAACACACATCTACTGCTTTGTATGCCTGAAGTTGTACTGTATGACTGGCTGCTTATAGCCTTGCTCTGATGTAGTGTGAAGCTCTAACATGCAAGGGTCACACATGACAGGTTATAAGCTATCAATTATGTGTAATGCTGGTATATTTTGCATCATGACATTCTTGGCAATAGTGTACACGTGTTTTATTGTAAACATGAATCAGTACCCAAAGAGTCTAGCTTACTGGGTAAAGGTATCAGTTTTGTTTTGTTGTCATAGTTTCATTCTTTCATAAAACTGTGAAGAAAAAGAGTTATTAACTGTTATCTTCACCGTTACCTTGCTGGTACCAAAATTTACAAAACCAATTATTCAATTTTATACTAGATTCATATTAAATTTAGATTAGACTTGAGGAAAAATTTTTTCTCTGAAAGAGTGGTCCGGCACTGGAATGGCCTGCCTTGGGAGGTGGTTGAGGCACCGTCCCTAGCGCTGTTCAAGAAGCGTTTAGATGAGGTGCTAAGGGATTTGATTTAGTAGCTTGGTGGGTAGGGATGGTGGTGTGAGGATTGGACTAGATGATCTTGTAGGTCCTTTCCAACCTAATGTATCTATGAATCTATGAATCTATGAAATTTAATTAATGCTAACAGCACTGACTTCACTAACTAGCTGATCTGAAGCATGATTGACATCATTGCTGTGTCAGCATTCCATTTTTACTGAATTGAAAAGAAAATGGTAGCTATCATCATGTTTTGTAGAGAACCACAACTCTGAAACTCGCAAGCTGTGAAACTATCTATTGAATTTAGTGCTTTGTGTTACATAGGTGGAGCTGGTGGAGTACTGCCCAGCTACACAGTGACAAGATTTATCTGAAAAAATGAGACAGATTATTAATCTTTTATTTCCCTGAGGGTATTCAAAACAGACAGCTAGTATCAACTTCATCCCTTAGAATTAGTGGAAGCTGATAAAGGACCCTTAAGCTTATCTACTGAACCTTGTCCAAATTTAGTTATGCAGCTCCAGTCTCGGAAAGGGAAATTGTTTAGACGTGGCCTTTGGTGATCCTGAAATTATGACTGAGAGAATAAAGTCAGTGATGTAGATGCAGGAAGCCCTTCTGGCTATCTTGATCTGACCTTTGTTGTGTCTGATGCTGTGGCTGTTATCCTTCAGCCAGTGTTGAGAAAAGGTTGTCACAGAATTTTTTTAAGCGCAATGGAGAGATTTTGCACAAGTTTCTTATTTGAGAAAGAATGAGAGGTAAACATGGTGAGTGTTATGGCAGAAGAATACTCTGAGCAATGCTACAGAAGTACAGCCTGTGCCTGGGCTAACTCTAGAATTAAGTGCAAAAAGGAAGGGTCAAAATGTTTCCCTGCAGAACACTGAACATGAAACATAAATTAAACATTTGAGAAAGCTGTATGTTTTGTTTCTGTCACTGAAAAGCTGTGAGACTCACAAAGATCAGTTCTCAAGTAATAACTGTAGTACTGTTACAGTGTTCTTGGTAAGTTCTTTGGCATAAAGAAAAATACTCAGAACTTGCTTTTAATAGAAATACTGATATTTTATCATTCTCAAGTTTCATTTAATTCACTTTCAGTCAGATGTGTATAAACAAGAACTATAAGTATTACAGTACAAACTGTCATCTCTCTCGTTCTTTTGTTTTCAAGGTATTTAAAGTCATGCACTTAGAGCCGCTTGTAATGAATATGAATAAGTGCTCCTGGTGTTTATTCCTGTCATTTTTAAAAATCAGCTGCTTTTTTTATCATAGCTTTCTCATTTATGTTCTTCGTCATAACTGTTCGTCAATTAACAAAAAGCAATACCAAATGTATTACCTGAGACTTGCCTACTCTATCTTAAATTAAAGAGTACATTAAGAACACTGTTAATTACACAGTTTCAAACTTAATAGTTTTGAGGGTTTCCTGGGGCTAGATTGGTATTCAGCATGACCTGGACTGGATAATCATATTGACAAGAAAGCTGCACTATTTTACGGAACTACTGAAGCTGGAAGTAAAGAAGCAATAGAAGCTTTTAAGTCGGTATGTGACAAAAATCTATAATGTAGTGGAAAGGCCTCTCTGAAGCAGTAGTTTAGAGAGAATGCTGGGTTAGTGCTGTTTAATTACTGGACAATGGCAGTAAGAAGTGCTGGAAACTGGCAAAAATTATCTTATGGATTTCCTGCATTCATCCTCCAGAAGCCTTAGGCAAGGTGGTGGGCATTGGTAGATGGAAGTGTTACAAAACCAAGTGTTTTACTAAGCATACAATCCAGGACACGTGCAATCTACACGTGGGTAAAATGTTTATAACACATCTGGCCCTTGTAGGTTAGATACTTGTATTACAGCCAAGAAGGATTACAGTTTGCCAGTGCAACTTCAGGCAATGTAAGTGCATTACAGAAATGCAGCAGGATATCCTGTACAACAAATATGTGAAACACTGCTGTTAGATTGTCCCATCGATTTTGCAGGGTTCTAGCAGTCATTTTAAGACCAATGAGAATTTTTTTAATTGAAAGTTTTCCTCTTCAGGAAGATCCTTATCCTAAGAGTTATATGAAGATAAATTTCCATACAGGGGAAAGGAATATATATACGCAGTGTCCTCTTCTTCCTCTATTCTGCTGAGGAGGGCAATTACTACAGCAGCTGGTGGCCAAGATTAACCCACTACAAAAAGATTGTAACAATCCCATGCTTCACTCCTTTTCCTTATTCTCTTTTTTGTTTGTTTTGTTTTGTTTTGTTTTGTTTCTTTTGGAATTCACAGAGTCCTTCATTTTTTTCATCTCTGGAGATGCTGTTACATTCTTCAGGGAAAGGCAAAGAAGTGTTCTGTATTAAAAATAGAATCTGAGTAGTGCAGAACACGGTGCGGAAGGCTGTGTGAAATTTTTGTGACATCTCGTCACAAGCAGTGTACTTTGTTATGTTCTTGGGCTGATAGTTGTGATTTAGTCTTAGCAGTGGGACTAGTAATGGCAACTTGCTAACAGTACTTATCCTTCGGATGTCAAGTTTCTGCTAGTCTGAAAATTAAGTGATTTTTTTCTCCTTTGCTATCAGTACCAGAGTAACCCATCTGCTCTATTTACACAAGTTTCAAAGACTGAATTTTGATAATACATGGATAATTGGATAAAATATCATTCATTTGTTAAAGGGGAGCTTTTAATGCAAGAATGAGTTTACCAAAGATTTCAGTGGTGCATAGAAATAAGCTTTCTTTTTCTACATAGCTATTTCAACATTTTTTCTTTACACATAGGTTTAACTTTTTCCTTTTTGAGCTGAACTCTAACAGATGCTTTTGTTTCATTGCACAGATAACCCTAAAATACAGTAGCTGAGGTGTATTCTGACTTTAGAATTCTAATTTTATTTGTACTATATATAAGCCAATCAGTATCAAATGTTTTCTGTAGCTATGGAGAGAAACAGGTAAAGATTATTAATCAGTTGAATAATTCTCGAATTCTTAGTTACCCTGAAGTCATCAGGAACAAAGACAGATTTCTCTTCTGAAAGACATGTTTTAGTCACAAGCAGTACAAGTTATATAGATAACTACAATGAATAGAAATAAGGGAGCCTTTGACAAAGAAAGCTGCACTAGGTTAAACAGTGAATTAGAAATGACTAATCTGGCATAGTGATGAATTATCATAATTTCTATCTTCAACAGAACTATTTGAGAATTTGATTTGAGTATTTATCTGATAATTTTCTCTGCATGCCAATAACAATATATATTTTCTTAACTCTTGTTAAACAGTGGTCTGTTAAAATAACAGAAAAAATATTTTCAAGATCTTATTCATACTTCTGTCCTTTTGCCTTTATTTTTACTTCATACAAAACAATGCATTTTTTCCTACATAATGCAATTTTAAAGAGAAATTCAATTTTGATTCTCTTATTTGAATATTCAGAAAAAAAATTGTTTGATACTATTTGTGCATCTTGAAAATAATAATTTTAAACCTCTGCACTTGGGTTAGAAGGATCTCATTGCAAACATTATGGCACTCTGTGAACTGCCATAATGCTTGTTTTCGTTTGTTTGTTTGTATTCCTCCCATTTACATTATTTTAAATGTACTTGGTACAAGACATGATGTTGAGAACTGTTCTAAATATCTGAAGATCTTGATTAAAGTAGTGAGAACAGGTTTGATGGCTGAAACCCTACTCAACAGCCCAAGGTCCATCACCTTTTCCAACATGAAGTCTTTTCACTTGTTTATATGACCATATATAGAGACAAGAGAAATAAGTAATATATTCTGTAATACACTAATCAAGTGTTCATTGAAATAATTTTGATCACTAGGGCTGACTCCTTTTCTTGAAGTATCTTTTGTATACTTCCTATTGTTTCTGAAAAGAATGCACACGTAACATATTTGCACACATGGCCTCACACAGAAATCAGTTTGTTACTGCCACCTATATTTAAGCCCCAGCACATATGTAAGATTTTCAATAAATGTGCGTCTATTTCTAGATGTATTACAAATTATGTTCTGTGGATTTTATTTAGTACAGTGTCACAGTTACTATAATTATTGTTAAGTCAAGAATGTGACGTGAGCACTTACTGAAGTGTGAATTTGGATTTGGATTTTTCCTGTTCTCAAAGCCACAAAAGAGCAATGTGGCATTATCTTGAGGACGTATTAACTAACTGATCAGAATAATAATATTGCTAGTAGCATGTATCATGTTTTTGGTTTTACTGTTGTCTGTGTTAATACCTTTCATTTTACACTTCTAATGTAACAAAATATTTCTTAGAAGCACAGAATGGTTTGGGTTGGAAGGAACCTTTAAGATACTTCAGTTTCAACCCCACTTCTATAGGCAAGGACACCTCCCACTAAACCAGGTTGCTCAGAGCCCCATCCAGACTGGTCTTGAATGCTTCCAGGGAGGTGACATTCACAACCTTGCTAGCCAACATCTTCCACTGTGTCCCCACCCTCACAGTAAAGAATTTCTTTCTAATATCTAATTGAAATCTACCCTCTTCTATTTTCCCTTGTCCTATTACTTCATCTCGTTTTCATAAAAAGTCCTCCCCAAACATATTTTGTATTATCAAATTATATTAGAAATCTAATAGTTATTTCTTTCTGATTATAAAGGCCACAATTCACAGTACAGTTCGAGAAAAAAACTTTAGTTTTTGTTTCTTTTTTTTCTTTTGGTGATGAATTTGTAAGTAGTTCAATTTAATACCTGCTTATATATGCATATGCTTGTGACCAGCATAGATCAGTTTATGTCAGCTAAGGTTTCACGTGGTTCACAACGTGCAGAGAAACAGACCATCTGTGTTTGAAACGTAATGGAAAGAGAATGGATCTAACTCCATACATCACTACTTTCTGGGCCCAGCCCTCCAGCCAGTTATTTACCCGGCAAAGAGGCACCTGTCCAAGCCATGGGCTACTATCTTCTCCAGGACAATATGTGGTAGACAGTGTCAAAGGTTTTGCTCAAGTCTAGGTAGACTGCATCAACAGCCTTTCCCTCATTCACCAGGCAGGTCACTTGTTCGTAGAAGATCATGTTGGTCAAGCAAGACCTGGCTTTTATTAATACATGCTGTCTGGGCCTGGGGAAGCCACGTGTGTCTTGTACTCAAGTCAGTTTACTAGGTGATATTTCAGTCTTTTGAGAAAGACTCAGTGTATCTCAAAATTAATCCCATATCTGTGATTAAGTGTATGAGATGATTCTGGCATGCATTTACAGTAGAATCTGTGTGTACACATACACTGATACTAATCAAATTTGCATTATATGATAAGACAAAGAAGGTGAAAAAAGAAAAAAATAATACTGACAGAGAATAAACAACTTTGATAATGTTTTCAGTTATAATAAAATATACTGATGCCACTCAAAGAATAATTTTAACCACCTCCTAGGAACATTGATACATTTCTTCAACGCAAAAAACCTGCATTTCACTGGAGACACACTGAAGTTTATCTGGTTCACTTGGATTTTTCATGTAAAAAATACACCTGAAGCATATTTTTCCCCTGTTTTTGCAGCCCAAAATTATGACCATCCGTTTGTTTCATTTAAGCTGTACTTTAGCTAAGAACTAGGCTGTAGAGAGCATCCAATGTAGAGAGAGGAAATATATGCATATTGATCACCACACTTTTTGATACCTACCTACCATAATAGACTATCTCCTGTAGTATAGAAATGTTATGAATTCTCTGAGTTTATCTATGTGATGTATATCAGCCTTCCTTGTAGCTTAAGGAAAATTTCTATAAGTATGCATTAGCATTATCAATTGTTTGTCTTCTTAGGTAAGCAGTGTTATCACTGAGCCTCTTTGAAAACTAAAGAACGTAACTTGAGTATTCTGAAAATTCACTCCTTATGGATTTCTTAGTGTCCTGGTACATCTCTGTCATGATTGTCCTTAATCAACTTGTTTGTGTAGCAAATTATTTGAGTTTTAGGTAGCATTCTATTTATGGAATACTCTACCCACATCCATCTGGTTATTACAACTAACTATTCAAGCTCATGCCGAGATTTGCTACCTAGGAAACATACTGTCACAGAATACCATGACTGATGTTGAAATTACCCACTGCACTGTACAGTCCTTGTTAATATCCTCTAGGAAGAAAATAAGGCTTTTTTGACAAGACCTATTCACTGCAAAGTAGTTGATTGTCATTCGTCAAAGAAACAGTACTTTGAATTGGTGGCTGTGTGTCTTAACTGATGTCAGACTAATTTAGTTTTCCTGTATTTATGCTCTTTCTGAATATTGGTATAATATTCAAGAGGAGAATCTTATGATGTGGCTGGATCAGCTTACTTGATAAAGGGTATGTGCCACTGCAGGTAATGGTTGGGAACAGAGCTGAACATTCCCCCCTACACCCTTATCTTTTATTTCTTCACCCTCTCATTTTAGTTTCCTTAAGCCTAAGCTTGCAACTTCTGTATCCTTCAATTACCATAGAATTTCACAGTCATCTTTAACATACTAACACTGACTCGTGAGATTTGTACTCAAATGTATTAGTGTACAGGAAC
Organism: Callipepla californica brunnescens; assembly: GCA_023055505.1. Lineage (NCBI taxonomy): Eukaryota > Metazoa > Chordata > Aves > Galliformes > Odontophoridae > Callipepla > Callipepla californica. Next base: position 23,944,849 of record JALIRH010000005.1, read on the forward strand.
TCTGAGATTTAAGTTATTAAAGCCCACTATACGAAAACACTTGCTCTCTGGATTGCTTAGAAGACATAGTGTTTGGTTTGGAAAAGATTGTAATCACGTGATACAAACGAAACAACTCACTGAAAACCTTCTTTCTGAATCACTGTTAACAAGTTTAATACTGGTTTCTCTGTAGGTATTTTAAGAAAATTGTATTCCTCACACATAGACTCCTTCATGCAGTATTAATACTGTCAGTCATTGATTTTTTTCACTTTCCAGTTGCTTTTTTCATCTCTGTGAATTTCCTATGCTTTCTGTTTCTGGCTACTCCTGTTTTCATCTGCTAAAATATATATAATGTTGCTTTCATTTCATTTCTTTCTTAGACTGGGCTTTTACTAGCAGTTATCCTCTTTCTTGGTAACAAAAATGTTAAAATTCTCACTTCTATTCAAATGTATGTTTACTTTCCAATGAATAACACTACTGATTTTCTTTTTGTTCTTGAAAAATAAGCTCTTTCTTTGAAAGATCAGAAATGTGTGGCGCTCTCTTCTCTTTTTCTGTACTTAATGCAACAAGGAAAGGATTTTTGATTCTTTTCTGTTCCTTAAAGAAGCACCATTATGGTACACAGTTGGTAGACCACTCCAAAGTTTCGCTCGTTCACAGAATAGGAAAACGTTATTTGATTAAAAACTAGCTCAAATAAACTGAAGTTACAGTATCAAGGACATATTGGGAGAAATTTTAAGAACCAAGGAGAAAGAATTTAAGCCTCCTGCATTTCAGTTTTCTCCATGTCATGAAAAAAAATATATACTGACTATAGTGACCTTGATGATAGCACTATATGGAACATAAAAGATGAAAGGAGATATTTGTCTACAGTCATGACCTCTGAGCATAGAGAATACCTTTTTCTCTTTTCTCTTTCACTCTTACAAATTCATGTCAACACATGTAAACACAACATGAACTTCCAGCTGCTGTGAATGTTTGCAAAAGACATTATTAGCTCCTTATTAAAAATTCAAGGAGAAATGAACAGTTCCATATAACTTTTTCTTCCTCAATTGTAAATCACCTTGCCTTGACTACACCCTGGGCATCAAAGCTGTTAATCAGTTTCAAAAATCTTATCTGGAGGTAGCATTGGTCAGTCAACAATCTGTGGCTGATTTAGTCATCTCAACAATAGGAAGAGGTTTGTGTTCATGAGGTATGTTTCTTAAATCCACTGACTCCCAGAATTACTTCATGAATGTCAATACTTATAAATCTCAACTTCTTTCTGTCCTTGCAAATGCAAGATGAGACTCATAGTGGTCTGCCCACAAGTGGCCATGGTGGTATAATTACAAATTTGTATTCATCTTGGCAGTTCCTTTAGCACTGTAGACACACTTTGGAATAATTTTTAGCATTTGCGAGGTAATATGAACACTGACAGTAATACAGGGTGAAAAAAAAAATCATCAGTCAGGAGAGAGAATTATACTTGTTTAGTGAATGACTGATGTCATGAATTTTCTTAAAATGCTTATTCTCTTATAGCACCTTACTGAATGTCCCTGCCAGCAGAAAGGTCAGGCTATAAGGTGTGACTAATACTCTTGTCAAAGAGCTCATATATTTCAGTGCCATTTTTATTGTACCTTTTGTTTGGCACGTATTGGTTGAGAGCAACAGGATTTTTCACCCATTTTTAAAAGTAGATAATAGATAGTACTCATTTAGAGGCACAATACTTTCAATAAAAACATTCTTCACTAAATGAATCATACCTATCTGTTTTCCTCTTTATTTTTCCTTGTAGCAAGTTGCTTAGGGACACCATACTAGTGACAAAGAAAGATTTCCCAAACAAGGTAATATACAGAAGCCTGTAGGTAAGTCAAGTACATCTTCCCTATTTATTCTGTTTCTACGTGTTGCTTACTGACTTGACTGGCATCTTTTTTAAAAGCGCCCTGAAGACAATACATGAGCAAATATCAGGTAGTGTGGGTAGCCCTGCTAGCATTCTAACTGAAGGGATTTACTTCATAATGGCAATGTCACTATGATTGATACAAAAATATCACCTAAGTGAAGGCAGATACTTGGAAGATGCCTACAGGTATCTACTGTTGGTAATTCACATCCTTATTTCAAACCATTCTTGTTGAAGAACACAACTAGAAAACAATTTGCTGTAGTGTCCAACTAGATGGAAGTGAGTTTTTGTGAGATCTGCACTCAATTATAGAAGATCTAAAAGTAAGAAGAAAAATCAGCTGTTCTGTACCAGAGAAAATTCAAGTACGTAAAGACCTTTGAGGTTAGAAGTCACACAAGAGTACTGAATTTACCCGTATCCATAAAAGCTAGATAGGGAAAGAAGTCCAGTTTGTAAACAGTGTTGCTTATCTGTACAAACATAATCATTCTAAGTTCATTTTTGTTTCAGCAAGAAGCAAGCTGATTTTTGTTATTTGTTCTTTGCTGTTCTATTTTAAGAGGAAGGAAGGCTAGTGTGAAAGGATGATGTTGAAAATACCTTGTTTTCTGCTTCCATTTTAGCAAAAGTTCTCTGTGCAGATGTATGTTCCTTGTGTGCAGCAATGACAGCTATGCAAAATCCACAAGTTGGGCAAATCTGGTAACAGTAAAAAACTAATGATATAGCAATGAAACCACGCCAAACAGTAGTGAAACCACATGAAACAATATAAGTCAGGCAAATTTGGTAAAAGTCATACCTAATGACAAGGCTTGGGGTATCTAATAGGAACTTGAGGTATAGATAAGAAAACCAAGAAAAAGAGGTAGATATATAGCACCCGAGGATCCAGTCATGGAGTTTTCAGCTCTTTAGTCTGCAGGTGGATGATCAACTGAGAGTCTCCCCGAACAGCTTCTTTCATACAGTGAGCTGCTCTGATTTCTTAATGGTGTGGTGCTATTATTTGCCCTTGCACTACTTAGGAGTGCTCTAAGGAGCAAGAACAAAATGGATAGGAAATGTACTTGGAGGTCTTAGTTGGTCAGCCAGTTGGAGCAACCTCAGAGAGTGCCTGACCTTTATTTGATCTTGTTATGCGTGCTCTGTTGGAGACTTAGGGTTGTGTAAGTTGGCCCCAGCCTTTGCGAAGGTCTGCTAGCCAGAATCAACTGACCTTGCTTATAATTCCTAGAAGAGCTTTATAATATGATTCAATATATGGTAGAAGCATGTCTTAAGTTCCATTTGAAGTGTTGACAGACAAGATCTAGCTCAGGTGTGCCTATTTTGATGTTGTTGGTGGTTTTTGTTTTAAATTCTTCATCTGTACGAGATTGATTCTACTAATGAAAATGAATATGTAAGAATTTAATATGATCATTTTTCTGGTAGCCTATTTCTTGTTTTCTTTGTTTCTTTGTTTGTTTGTTTGCTTTACAAACTGCTTTCGTGTAGCTTGCTTCAAAGATCTCCTTTCCATCCTGGAGCAAAAAAAAAAAAACAAAAAAAAACCAACAAACGAAGAAGCAAACAAACACAAGCCCATTGAACTCGTTAGTGTTACTATCAATAATCTAAATTGCTAATATAGTCAGAAAAGACCACCGAGACCATGGAAAGTAGATTCAGATATTTAAGTCCGCTTTCTTTCTGCCTACCTTGAAGCTGTTTGATTTGAAGAGTCAGTTCTGGAACAAAGCCACAAGTCAAAATAGATCATTTTAAAAAAGAAAAGTTCTCGGTAGGTTTAAACTCTTCAATAATTAATCCTAATGGAGACAGGAGAGAGGTGCAAATGAACATGAAATGGAGTCTGGGGTATCAGGGATTCCTTTTTTACTGTTTTAAAATGGAAGCTATTACAAAAATGGAAGCGGCTGCTAATTGAACAGTGCCAGTGTTGACTTCTAGACTAGTATTTAGTTCTACTTATTCACTCTAAACGTCTTTCATGCTATGATTCCCTGCTAGGAAACACTGCATTTTGGGTTCACTTTCTGAATTATCTTTTCTGAAATTGGTCCTACAGATCAAGAAGTATTATATAGAAGGCTGCAATTAAAAAAATTAAACTAAGCTCTGTTACCCTATTTAATCTGAATTACAATGAATATGACTGTTCCAATTAAATGTTATGCAGTATAATGTTCTGTGGATTACTGGAAAAAAAATTAAAGTCTTCTGGAAATGAATCCTTTTTGTTTGTTTACTTCTGCCTAAGCCTTAAATGTTCAAAGGGAAAATTAAGTTCTATAAAAATAAGACTGAAAACAGAAACATAAAAACCACATTCTTCATTAAGATTAAAGAAAAAACAAAACTCTGCTCATAAACGTAAAATCCAGACCATTGTAGTCTTTTATCTTTTGTTGAAAGCAGTAGTTTATCAGCTCTATTTACCACCTCTGTTTTTTGCTTTTTTTTCCATTCTGTGTAGCAAGTGAGCTTCTCTAAGGTATTTGACCAGACACTGAAAAGAAATAACTTTGTTCCGCTATTTCTCTTTAGGTGAGCATTTTTCTATATCAGCTTTACTCTGTTCTTATTCTAAATTGCTCTATTCTAGTCATTTTACTTTGCTGTTACAGCATATAATACTGTGAAAGAGCTGAGCAGTTCATTCAAGCACAGTTTGTGGGACCAGCTCTATGTGACTTTCATAAGGGAGACTGTATTTCAGCCCCTTTATGTTATTTTATGTTTAAATTGAATTCATTCTGTCAAAACTAACCTAAATCATATGCTATAAACAAATGCTTGGAATAATTACTTCACAAAATTTATATTAAATAACCAATTAATAAAATTAACCACTTGCCTAAGAAGTCCAGGTTGTCTTTCCTAAAGATTGATTCAATTCTGCAAAAATTTCCAAAAGGATTGATATTTAAAAAAGAAAAAAAAAAGACTACTTCAGTAAAATGTGAGGCCTAAGGTAACATTTTCCAATGTTACAAAAACATTTACAAAAAAAAAAACACGGTGGTCAGAAGGAATTTGGTTATTGATAGAGGGTAAAGATGGAAAGCTTAGCAGAATATCTGGAAAGGTACATCCTCAGATCTGAGGAGCAAAAGTTCCTGCCTATAATTTTTTTGAAAATATGCATATCTATGTCTTCTAAACTGTGGTTTGGATAATTATTTCAGCTGAAAACCGGAATGTTTTATTTTGAATTATATTAAATTACTGTCATTTGCAAGACAGTGTTATTGTAGTTATTAAAATTTAATACTCATCATCTATTTTTTCTTCTCTAGGTTGAACTACTCTGTGCTGGCTTAAAAATTTTTAAACTTTCCACCATTCTCATCTTTGAAACATTTGTACGTGACTATATTACTCAGAATTGGAAAGCAAGGAATTATGTTTTTATTCATGACTGGGTTATCTTTCTGTTTCCGAGGCAGTTCCCTCTGTCTTTTAAATGAATATGTAAGATTTCACTCTCATATGGAAATCCAATTGTGTTTTATTTTTCCATGTGTGTTTTATATCTAAATCTCTAACATTACTTTTTTGATCTGATACAAGGATTTTCTCTAAACTTCACTATTACTCAATTCTGATATAATGTACTGTGCCATTCAGAACAGTCATTCAAACTCTTTATGACTTTTGTGGATACAGTAAATCTCTCTGGATGGCAGTTTTTCCCAGTTTGGGGCATTACTCTCTTCCATCTCTTCCTGTTTTATTGGTAGCTATCCCTGGTTGAGGAGCTGGCAGGATCCCAACGTGACTGAAACTGAAATAATACTAATGAATAGCTCAAAATGTAAACTCAGTACATTTTCTAATTTCATTTTCAGTTAAAGATCTGAGTGAACATGGACAACTTTATAGTAACACATGCTGGACTGCTATTAACCTCCATTTTGCTACTGCTTTGGAGAAACAGTTTTAAGATATGATAAAGCTTGTGGAGATCCTACAAAATTATCTTGCAGTAATGATATTTTAAATATTTAGAGCAGTAGAATTTAAGCACATTTGTAAATTCAGACTTCTACTGCTGTGAAAGCATCATCATTTATACAAAGTGAAAGGAAATTTGCAAGAAATCTCAGTGTCTCTATGAGAAATTATTGGTGGCATGTGTTCTGAAGGTCTGAGCATACAAGCAAGGCAGTCTTTCACAGATTTACCTATAACCTGGAGGCTTATAAGCTGCTAGATGTTTGCACTTACATTTGTTAATACCCTTCTCAGAGGCTCTGGCTAAGCTGCTGGAATGCACATCCTTGCTCAAATGAAAGATTTCAACTGAAACAACTGTAGCCACAGTAGTCAACTCCTCATTTTCTTTTTGTGACAACAAAGGCACTCAAATCTGGTTATTAACTGAATACTGCAATCTAAGAAAGCTGTGTCTTTATGAGGAGTGCAAGTGCTAATCAGAGCTACCTGGAGAGGAGGTCAGCTTTCAGCATAAGGGCAAGGGAAGAAAGCAGTAGTTTCTTACTTGGGATCTGCTGTGCTACCCAGGATACAACAAACATGTAAGTCATCATATCTTATTCCTTCTCAGATTTAGAGGGTATTGAGTTAAGAAGTAGTCACTTGACCCACCACAGTTATGTGATGTATACAGTAGGCAGTTACTTGTAGCCATCTTTCTGTATTTTCTTATCCTAATCTTTCTGTTGCTCTTTACTTTCTCTTGTGTTTGCATTTTCTGCAAGTTTGCAGAAGTTTGATATCTGGACGGAGATAGTACACTGATTTAGCAATAATCTTCACTAAATTTTATATTTTAATTAATCTTTCTGATATCAGAAAGTCCAAACACATCGAGGAGACTTCAGCGTGGCAGCATTTCCTAAGATGCTTAAACAGTAAAGTTGCCTCTGGTCCTAGGAACTGCAGTTAAAATAGCTTTAGTTTGAACATCAAGTCCAAGAGTTTCTGCATTCCAATTTCAGCATTTATAGCTTTTCAATCATTTCTAACATTTATTAAACTAATAAATGTTTTGGTAGCTTGAAATATCTCCAGAATTAAAATCCAGTGTTGTGTCCATATATTACAAACAACAAGAAAGGAGCTGACAAGTAGGGAGTTAAATAGAATTTATTTCCTCTCAGACTCACCATGAAATCACAAACCAATCAGACTTTTTTCTTGTGTTATATGATACCATGAGTCCCAAATCCCTCAGTGAAGTTATTTGCTTGTAATTATTAATATTAATTATTAATAATATAATCTATCCATTATGTTCAAGAAATATGTTTTGTTGTGTATTTTTTAAGTGGTGTAAGGATGGGCAGAAGCAGATATAGTTGCTGTTAACCAGTTTCAGATAACCCAGGAAAGGTCATGGTCACAGTACAGTATCAAAGAAGGAATTGCTTATCCCTTTTTGAGAATCGGGGATTGCTGAATACTCCAGAGGAAGCAATCTCCAAGTAGAGATACTTCCCTCTCTGTTGCCAGTTCATAAATGAGCCTAGGGAGGAGTGGAACCAGGACCTGTCCGGTTGCACAGGTGAATTGCTGGTACCTGTGCTCCCAGGGCTGGCCTTGCCCCTTTACCAGGTTCTGGGTCACTAGTTCAGGCCGTGATCTAATGCTTCCCATAAAAGTGGGTAATACAAAACACAGAAAGTATATGTTGCTTTCCATCAACCAATATCACCAGAACCCCCGGGCCGATATAAGGCTTATCGCTTTTAAATTCTACATGGTTTTAAGAAATCTAATGAGTATTTAGTATAACAGAATATGGAAAACTAGGGTTTTATTTATTTGTTTGTTTTTAAAGGAAACAAAGCAAAAAGAAATAAGAAAGCTTCTCTTTCACTTGTCACCATTGATTGCTGCATTCATAAATGTTTTAATTAATGCTTATTTTTGAGAATAAATGCTAAAATAAAAAGATCAATAGAGCTTCTCTCACTGAATGTTAGAATGTAGTTGTTCCTTTTCCTAATTAGAAACATAAGAATTAAGCATGGAAGGAAATGTATTGACTTATTTGATCTGGCAATTAAGTCTGTAGCCATTACTATAATTTGATGCTGTCTTCTATAGATGAACTTTATGGACAGGAGTATGCATTCCTGTCCTGGTGATTTCAAGTAGGAAAATTGTTATGATTTATCTTTGTTCAAATCAGTGGAAATAATGGAAAATGAGACACTGGAAAGGATGAAGAAGGGAAGTCAATTGGTTGGTTCAGCTGCATTTTTCCCTTCAAAAAAACTTGCAGAATTTTTCCTGCAATTGGCAGTTAGTTATAGATATCACAGTGCTCAGCTGGTTTCATACTTAGGCATGTAAGAACCTCCTTCTGGTTGCTGAAATTTGAATAGCAACTGAGTTCTTTTTCTCTGAAGAAATTAGCTTGAGCCATTTATCTCCCAAAGTAACTAAGAGTCTCCAGATTAAAGAGTCTATCGTAATCCTATCCAGGCATAGCATCTGCAAGTCCTTCTCTTTGAAACATTGAGTGTGGGGTGTTTAGTGAGTAAAAGAGTGTAGTTGTTGCCATACCAGAAAGGCTTCCTGATCGTAAGCAGTATGTTTTGCTTTTTGCAATGACATGTGTACAACACCTGAAAAAGAATTTAATATTCTTTCAAGATATGATAAAAATTATTGGAAAGTAAAGGTTCTCTTATCTCCTTCTGATGCTTTATTATATTCATGCAAGATGATATTGTTTGTTCGATAACCTATGTTCATGTTTGTTCCAAAGTTTAATTTCCTAATAATTTCTGAGAACATGAAGTCTGAACAACAAGAATCATTTCCTTTTTTTCCATTGTCACCTATGGTTTTATCTCACTTGGAGGTACAGTGGGACAGTTTTGCAATGGCCCACTAAAGAGAACAGAATTAAAATGTTTTTGGTTTTTTTTTCCCAAAGGGGAGCGTTCGTTATTAAAATTGTACCTTAGAATGAGCTAGCCTTTCTGGAGGTCTAATGTAGAGAAAAATCTATTAAAACATTAAAATTATTCTCCAGCTATAAACATTGAAATTCTTGGCTTTTTGAAGATTTACTTCTTACATCTGGTTTGGTGGGAAGGGATTTACTGAAGACATCCTTAACTCATCCCAGAGACCACAGAAAGTGATTTCCCAGAATGTCAAACCACAAGTAGAAAGGTGTCATCTTTTAAGAGTGCTTCATCTTTTGTGTGTGCTCTGCTGTGCACTAGAAGAATTAATAATCCAGGTTAAATCTGGGTTCAGAACTGTTTCTCTTCAAGATTAGTCCAAATAGCCTTTGCCAGGTTCTTTTACTTACCCTGCCAGTACTTTCCCTGAGCAGAACTTTTTGCACGTGGTACAAAATAATCCTACTGCAAAACAGTCATAAAAAACTCAGTGTTACAGCATTCAGTTTCAGAGTTAAAAGATTTTCAGTTCTTCAATTATTTTATCAGAGCTGACTTGAGAATCTCTGAGTGATATAAACATATCTTGTCAAAATCTAACGGTACTATTCTGGATGTCATGAGTTTTTAGGATTTTCATATGCTTCACACTGGCTTTTTATTACTTCAGAGTTTCGGAAATGGAGCATTGTGATTCTCTTAGGTAAGGACTCTGTTGATCAAAGCGTGAAGAAATGCTTGTGGAATTCTAATACAGCATACAAAAAAATAAAATGTATATTTCCAAGTTAATCTGTGGATTGTCGCATTTGCGGGGTTGTAAAATCAAGCAGTAAGAATCAGGTTAATTTGGTTTAGTGAAGCCAAAGATGTTAATGTTACCAAAGTAATACTGAACATCATTGAAAACACAGCGCTTCACTTCTTGAAGTGAGATATTTGGACACTGTCTTTGAAGCTTAATAGAATTCAAAATACATTGACTAAGATTTCTTTTTATAGGAGTCTGCCTGCTGAATTTTCACTCTTTCTGATTGTCAAACACAAAAGTTAGAAGAATAAGAAGCTGAGAAAGAGTCTGTTTCTGCATAGCTGTAGTTGTTTAACTCTCTCCTTGAAAATGAAAGAAAAATATGAACACTTTCACCTGCAAATGTAAATCCTTTTTGTTTGTTTATTTTGCTTTGTTTCATATCTGGAAGCATCAACACTTCAGTGATACCTACTGCTGCAGTGCCAATGTCCTCTGGCTGTTGATCTCATTTAGAGTACCTGCGAGTAGTTCAAAGGGGCCTCCTGAAAATAAACATACAAATAAACAAAAAGCAAATCGAGAGGAAAGGATGTGAAAAGAATTCTCAGTTTTACATAATTCCTTTCCTTCAGTGGATTTCGGTAATTAAGGATAACATTTTCATAGAAGATAGATAATAGAAGTAATACTAATATCAAGTCCCATATTCCCAAATGAAAAAGCTGTGTCACTGATGAATGTCATTATATAGCATTCATAGCAGTTTTGCATGCAAAGTTGTTCACTTAGTATTCAGAGGTTCAGATATTTATGTCCTAATTTGTACATATTCGGGCTTATTTTTTTCTGTTCCCACTGAGTAAACTATCCTCTTTCTCAACCTGTTTGTCATCTTAAAGCTTCCAATTATCTTTTAATGACACATAAGAATTGCTTTCCAATATTAGTATTATGAGATGGCTTTTGAGAGTGTTTCCTATTAGCTGCATGTTTGAACTTCTTCAGTGTGAAGATTTGAGAATTATTCAAGTCTGTTTTATTAGTATTTTAAAGCCAGTCCCTCAGCATTCACAGGTTTGTCAACGTAGTCAAGGAGCTCAGTCTTGAACAAAATTCTTGCTTAGTACTTTCATGTAAGTGGTAAGGAAATGCATTTATGCAGATAAACATCACATTTTTATTGAAATACTTTCAGATTGCTGAGTCATTTTTCACCATCTCTTTCACAGAAAAAAAAATAATAAAGCAACTCAACCATGCCTAATTTACTTTTTCTTTAATTTCTCAGGGAATAAACCTTGATTTTTGTTTCCTCCTATTTACCACTTTTTCCCATACAGATTAGTTATCTTTTATTCTATTTTCTTTAATTTCTGTTTTCAACTGACAACATCAAGCATCTTCTCTTAGCTGATTCAAACAAACAAACAAACAACAACAAAAAAACCCTGCATCACTATGTTGCAACATAGAGTTATTTTACATTTATTACTGAAAAATTCTGCCACCGACTATGGTTAAAAAGTTACTAAGCAAAGCACACATGAACACCTCCATGGAATATACTCAGCCAAGTCTTGATGGGTAGGTCTATTAACTGAGAACTTAAGGTCAGAAAGAGTAGAGTAGTAGAGGATATACATCAAAATGGCTAGTAGAGTACAGAAAATGGGAAGGAGAAAAGATTAGTTGTTGTGATACACATAGAATTAATTTCTCACTAGTTAATTAATCAGTTTATGATGCATATGCCATTTCTTTTTCTAGTTTATGCGTAAAAAGACTCCATTCCAATAACTCCCATGAGTCTGAATCAGATATTTTTCTGATGACTCACTGTCTGGATGTGATAAGAAGCATGTGATTCTGCAATAATCTTTTCCAATCTATTCATTAAAATCTGGTGAATCTGAGACAACTTCAGTGCCTCATTTATGAACTAGGTACCATAAACCTAAGCAAAAAGGCCTTGTGTATATCCTGAATCTTCAAGAAGAAAAATAAAAATAAATAGAAAAAAATAGAATGCAAACTGTTTCAGAAATCTTCTTAGTGTAATATTTAATTACAGGATATTACTGACAGATATATTTGTAGATGTCTAGTAAATCTAATGATTTACTTTAATATATCTAATATAATTTAAAATATATTTTTTCTTCTTTTTAGTTAACTTAAATTTGAGATAGAAAAGTAATGTTGTGTAGGACCACTTAGAAGCTGAAACCCCAAAGCAGGAAAACAATATTTTTAGAATGAGCTTCCATAGTCTTGTAAGCCAGTCCCAGAGTAATTGCATTTACATCTTTTCCTCCATAAAATAAATACACCATAATCTGCACAAGTGGTGTAGGAATGTGCAATCTTAAAAACTGTATCAGCTTCAAAACTAAGAATGACTTCTATGCTGTAAACTCCTATTGCTATAGGAACCCAGAAGAGTGTGTTTAAACAAGAAATACTCATACAGTGTTCTTGACTGACTTAAAACACATAAGAATCTCAAGCTCTTTTATGAACTTGGAGCATAAAAAAATATTATTGGATCATCTAACACGCCAAAAACAAGCAGTTAACCTCTGCAGTTTCTATCTTCCTCCTTTACACTACACACATTCAGATATTTTGTCTCCAGAAAATATGGTTTGTTTTTCCCTAGAGCTACTGATCACAGTGGGTATACCTCCAGTCTGGAATAGCACATGATGCCAAGGCAGCAATTAATGAAGACCCAAGTAAATAATATACAACAGTTTTCAGCTCATGCGTAGACATAATTCAGTTTTCCAGACTGTCTTCAGGAAGACTTAAAAGTACTTTTCTTTTCTAGGTTAAAATAAATTTGAATAATGTTTGCATGTGTCTGAGTGGATTTACCATTTCAGATTTTGACTAGTTTAAGCATTAGTGTACCACTCTGTTTTGGTGCTACTTTCTGCGTGTGATCTATGGCTACAAGAAACAGCAAATCAATTTTGTGGATAACTTGTTTTCAGGCATCTGAGGAGAAGCAAGATTCCATTAACTCCATCAATCACCTCCCGAACCGCTTTCCCCTAAGGAATGGTGAAATAACTTGGTGTTCTGATAGATGCTTAGGGCCAACATAGAAATAAACAGATGGGAAAACCCAGAACAAAATATTTTTGTTGTTACTATTGTTATAAAAAGGAAAGACTCATTAGCTTTCTGGTTCACATCAAGCTCTAGAAAGCATTATACCTATAAATGCATAAAGATACATTTCTCTGTCCTTCCAAAGGAAAAAAAATAAAAAATGAAAAAAAGAAAATGAAGAAAAAAAATAAGGGAATACTTTCTTCATCACGTTTGTATTGAGATTTGAGGTAATGTTGGCCTATAACTTATATCACTTAGGGTTAATCATCAAAGACTTTTCAGGATCTCTTCTGTCTTCTTCCTGTTTACTCATCTCTGAGTAAGGTGCAGCACAAAGACTAGGGATTGTTCATGACCTATTTACATCTTGAAAGTTGTGTGTACTCTAAGTTTCTTCTTAAAATTGCTGAACTCTAAGTAAAAACAGAAGTGACTGTTGAATGCATAACATTTTTAGAGGTTGACTTTATCTCAGATAAGTACATAGTAAGACCCATGCATCTAAGCAAATCCAGATTTTCTTTATTATTATTCTCTGGTAGAGACTATTCATAACTTATTCACAGGTGGCTGTCATTGTATGGGGAAAGTAGTGATACAGAAATGAGAATTATTCAGATTTCTTGAAAATGCAGTTGTCTTTATGGTTGATGAAAAAGATGCTTTTATTTATGCATTTCAATGTGATTATGTAATTATCTTACACGAATGGAAGAGTGATATCTAAAGACAATCTTGAGTTGTACCAAAGAAAAAAAACAATGAGAATAAGTGAAAGAGAAGGAGCATTTATTTTCTTTATTCAGGTGATATCTTATAAAATACATGAAATTAAAGATGACTGAAAACAGAAATACTAGCTATAGCAATAAATATTTTCAATAAACAAAGCTTCACTAATTACCTCAGAGATATTGAGAGATCTAGGTATCCTGACCGGTTTTCTTCCACTGAGTTTCTTATGGTTTCTTTTTTGGATTGTGTTTCACTTACATATTTTCACTACAATTCACCTTTTATATCAGTATTATATTAAGTAGGCTTCGGATTTTCAAATGTAAAAGTATATTTATTATTCACATCATAATTATGAATCTACTTTTCAGTGCAGTATGTTTGTGAATTGCCAGTAGCATCTTTGTTATGTTCTTTATTGCTATCTTAACACAGTGATAAAGCAGGTATGAATGCTTATCCTTTAAAATACAGTGAAAAGTTCAATAGCACTAGCTAAAAAAAGAGGCAATCTCTAGATTTTTATTCTTTTTATTACCAAGGACATACAGAAGAGCAATAGTGGAATCACAGGGAAGGTTAGTGATTCATCAAGTACTACAGAGCTTAAGGTTTTATGAATTGTGTAATTTGACCTGCATTTCAAGCAAAATGTATAATTGATAATTCAAGCTGTGATCTCCTCTTCACAGGAGATTTGCTGCAGAGACCAGTGAATGACCGGTTAGCAAGATGAAAATTAATTTCTTTTTTGATAATAACCACCATCCTATTTTCGTTTTCTTCTTTTCTCTGCTTAACTCAGCTTTCCAGTAGGTATTCCTTTCTCTTTTCAATCATGATACTATTTTCTCCCCCCTTCAGTACACTTTTATAACTGAGTTTCTGCTTCAGCATTCTTTCCTTTCTCCAGTACAATCTGTTGCCTCCTTGCTTTACTTTGTTCCTGCTAAGCATCCCACATCCTTCAGTGCTGTACAGTCTTTTACTACACGTTATCTTCGTTTTTTTATACCTTTCTTTTATTCATCTGAGTCCTTGATTAGTTAGCTGATTCATGGGTTCTTAGCATTCAACCAAAATATACCCCCCCTCAGGAGGCAGTCCTTCTTACTCACAGATAATACACATACAGCTCTTCCCTTCAGAGCTGTTTGCCCAGTATCTTGCCTTGTGCTCACTCTTTACCTCAGCTGGAGATAGTGATTGTATCTGGCAGGTAATACTAGTCAGATGAAGGGAATTAGAACCATGTGGAAACATAAATTACCTACTGTGGGCTTGTTAGGAGTGCTGACCAGCTTGATAGGCATTGCAAAGCGTATCCTCTCTTTTCGAGGAGTTCCAGTTCAAGGAGATGAAGGTTGATGGAAAAAGTATCATAGAATTATTTGAGTCAGAAGAAATCTTAAAAGGACATCTAGTCCTACTCCTCTACAATTAACAGAGGCCTCTACAGCTAGATCATGTTGCTCAGAGTCCCATCCAAACAGACTGAATATCTCCACAGCTTGTTATCTCCAAACCTGCACTCAATTCCATTGTCACTGTCACTGACAAAGATGTTGAAGAGCAGCAGTCTCTCAATCAGTTCCTCATTCATTGGACAGTCCACCCATCAAATCCGTATCATTCCAATTTGGAGAGAAGGATGTTGTGGGAACCATGTCAAGGGCCTTACTGAAGTTCACATAGATTACATCAGCAGCTCATACAGTTGGACAATCATAGAAGGCAACTAGTTTGGTCAGGCAAGGGCTTGTCCTTGGTGAAGCCATGCCAAGCCTATCAACTTCCTCTATTCCATGCACCCTAGCAGAGCTTCCAGGAGGATCTGACCCATTACCTTACCCAGCACAGAGATGAGGCTGACAGATTAGTGGTTCCCTGAGTCATCCTTTCTACCCTTCTTAGAAATGAATGGAACACTGCCTTTTTTCCAGACACCAGGGTTCACCAGTGTTTTTCAAGCTTCACCTGACTGCCAAGACTTTTCAAATATCACTGAGAGTGGTTTGGCATCTACATCAGCCACTTCCCTCAGGACTCTGGAACACATCTCATTGGAACCCATAAAGGTAGGAATGTTCAGGTTTCTCCAGTAGCAGTAAACCTTATTTTCACTCATAATGGGAGGGACATCGCTCCGCAGCTCACCTTCTGACCCATCTGCTTGCAAGGTGTGTGAACAGCAGTTGTCAATGAAGATCAAGAAAAAGTTGTCTCAGCTACCTCAGCCTTCTCCATGTCCTTTATCAACAAAGAACACATAACTTCTCTAGAGGCAGAACATTACATTTTATGAAATTCAGTAAGGACATACAGGAAAGACTGGTTTCTTTTAAAAATATATGGGTTTATTTTTCATGTAGTATTTTACAAACTGTATTTTTTTTTTTTTTTTTTCATTCAAACTGTTTTGGTTTTCCTCAGAATTTTTGTTGTGCAGAAAATAACTCTGACAAATAAATTATTTCTCGGTAGACTACCAAAGGTCAGGTAAATCTTTGTGGAGGTGAAATGGTTCCTGGTTTTGGCTTTGAGAGCATTCTGACTGGTACCTGTTGTGTAGTCATTACATTTTCATTACAGCTGCATAGTGAGGAGTCTCATCTTTAGAGAAAGCAGTTGATGGAGAGTAGTGATGTGGAGGGAGACATGTGGAATGGGCTGGAAAGGAAAGATTACCTGATTATCATATGAGTTCACATGCAACAGGAATGTGGATAGAGTGAGGTTGTTTAACCTTAGCTGAGAGGCAAGAGTAAATGCTTGACAACTGTGTCTCATTTTCCTTAGCACTGCTGTATGTTTTGTGTTACTTCGTCAGTTTTTTCTGTTTGAACCATTGTGTTAAGGTCTAAAATAGAATCTGACAGAGGGAGTGGTAAAACTCATTATTAATAACACTGGCTTACTAACTTGTGGGCATGCTGTTATTACCAGGGCCAATAGTGGCAAAGATCCTGCAGTTTTGCTTGTCCCCCTGCCACCCAATTTGAGAAGATAGATACTGCCATTGATTCACTGTATTATAATTGCTTCCTAATGCCTTCAGTCTCAGCCTTCACTGAACTCCTGGGGCCTCTCTACAGTCTTACATATTGTTCGTTCTTCTTGATGAACACACTGAACATCTAAACTTCCTGATACCTTGTCACAGCAGTGCCCAGACTATGCTTTCTGTGTGTAAAAGATTTCTTAATGTTATCATTTGTAATTGGTAACTTGTCAGTTTTGCTAACTAGTCCACATTAGGGCAAAAAAGTAGACAGATGTATCCGTTCGTATTCTTAATGGTATTTATTATTTCAGGAACATATTAGAACAACACAAAGTAAAGAAATGTAATGTTTATTAATGTTATGTGTTCTACAGATGTTATTGCTCCATACTTAAAGCAATTTTATTACAAGCATGTTCTTGATAAATAGCTATTTATCTTCTGTTTTATTTTGCTTTTCATGTAGAGGCCATCAATAGGGAGATATGTGTGGGTTTAACACAAGATAAACAAAAGAACACCAGAATATCATATTTTTTCATATTCAGTTTAATATTTTCAGAATTTCATCTTGAATAATTTCTTTTTATTTGGACAGTTGCGGTGTCTTTTTTCAAATTGTTGTCAAGAATCACAGTGTAGAATTTCTATCCTGAATGGAATAACTCACAGAGAAAGACACATTTTAAAGTGCATTATCTTTCAAAAGTGTTTTGCATTACAGTTGTCTGCACTGTCATAAATATGTAACTCTGCCCTTCTACCTAGTTTTATGATCACTGGTTGGAATTCCTCATTGTCAAGATTGAAAATTATTCTGTTTCACTTTACAATTTTGCCTATACTATGTTGTTTTAGTCCTACCTTAGTTTTAGATCTTTCTGAAAAGTTGAGATCAACTCTTCTCTTTCTCTTCCCCATTTGTGACACTTGCTACTAACTGTGTTCTGCAAATAAGAAAGAGTAAGTAGCTCAGTTTTGAATTTACCATTCTTTACATTTTTTAGGTTTCTTTTGTTTATTTGATAAGAATTAGACTATAGTGTGATAGTTTTTGTTTTGTTTTTTTTTAAGGAAAAACATAGAAAATATCACTGGCTTGTCTAATCATGTAGTTTATGTATAGGAAGGTTTCAAAAATGCAGTTATTGGATTCATTAACTCATAAACCTCACATGCAGTTGTTAAACTTCTTGCTGTTTCTGTTTCTTTGCTAGTTACTTCATGCGCATTTCACAATTATTTTAAGTGTCAGATTATAGTCAGACTTACTTTTACAAATATCATTATGGTGCTTCAAGAAATGATAGCTCTCTGTGTGATCATGCAGCTGAGGACTCAAATCCTCTGTCCCCAGGTGACTGAACAATTCAGAAGCCTTATATTGAAGAGGTCCAAATTATGTTCATAAACAAACAACTCGGCACAGAATGCTTGACTGTGATGGCAATTATCTTTCCATAAAAAGTTGTCCTTTTCTAAAAAATTCAAAAGGTAAATACACAGTAAGAATACAAAATATAGTCATGTGTTGCCTCTGAGAACTACTGTTTGTAATGTCATATGGAAGTGTAAATTAAATTATACATAGAAATGTTTCTGTTAAAAGTCTTTACATTTCTTACAACAGTCTTACCTAGACATTAACATATACTGGCATGAAATTGCAGAGTAAGATGTCAATTTTTAGTGTGAATCATATGATAGTAAGAGGACTGATCCAGATTAAATTTAATGATGCTTTTAAAAATTTACAAAGATCTTACACAACTTTTCACATTTATGTTATCGCATAAGATTTGTTTGGCCTGCCAAGTAGATAGGTGCCAAATATAGCGAATAGCAGGTATATAATATGTACAGACATGATTGCATTTCCCTCTGGAATGTATTTTCCAAATATTTTGAAAACTGATAAAAGATAGCAACAACAGTAAAAACAAGCTAGTTTAGAGTTATCTTACATACTGTTTGAAAGGTGGATTCAAAGTTTATGTTAAAATGGCATGTAACAGCTACAATTAAGCCACCATGTAATTCTCTTCAAAAGTGCTTAAGTAGTGGTCATCTCTTTAAAGGTCTGTTGATTTTATAACTTTTTCCTGTGCTAGAAGATCCTTTTGTAAATCCTGAAATTTATGATAGTTCTTTGGGTCTGGTGATGATGATGTAACAAAATGATGTGGTTTTTTGTTCCTTTATCTTTCAGACCAATATGAAAATATACCTGAGGCAGAATTATTTAGGTAAATACATCAGCAGAAGTGTAAATGGTTGTCGATTCTACTTTAGTATAGTCTAAAGTTATATAAAGGCATTTCTGTGTTCTGCATCAGTAAACAAGATAAGGGGTGAAAAGAAATAGCCCTTTCCTTCGATAAACGGCATCCTACATGATTGTCTACCTTGTAGTTTGCAAACAAACAGCAATTTGAACACTGTTCTCACAGCAGCACCATCCTTCTTACCAGAAACTGCTTAGTCGTTGTATGGGAACTGTTGAATCACTGCCTGAACCACTCACCTGAGGTGAGCACTGATTCAGCCACAGGAGCACAGGTGAAGGCAGTTCACCTGTGTGACCGGAAGGGGTGGAGTCCGGCTCCACCTCTCCCAGACCCCATTTAAGGGCTGACCACCATCTATTCCTGGAGATCCCTCCTGTGTGGAGTTCTAGGCAAGCTTCAACCTTCAGTGGCAGGTGAGTCCTTCCTAATTTACTGGGTTTTTTTTATGCTATCTGGATAAACCGTCCAAAAATATACTGTCCATCTTCATTATATTGTGTGGGTACTATTCATTCTGGATATTCATCCTACAGTTGTGTTGCCTCACGTTGTGTCTGGTAGCATAACCATCCTGAGACACCCCCCCCCCAGCTGTGGAAGGGTCTGCTTTTACCCTGTGAAAAAGATGAGAGAAACACATCTCCAGTAACAGCTGTCTCATAACCTGGAATAGTAATAACAACTGATAGGCCATTGATCCAGTACTGAAGTGGTCTTGTTTTTTTTCATCCTAGGATGAATTTTGCATTGGCTATTTGTGTGCTTGTTTTGAATGTATTTCCAGTTTCAAAAGAAGAAAGATTTGGCATTTAGAATTTCATGATAACATCTTGTAAAACCTTATTGAAAGTTTTATTCATATAGCTATATGGTAAAAACAGGGAATGACTCATCAATAAGATTATTCTAGTTAGTGTACAATTAGGAGTACAACTCATTAGATGTATAAAGGTTAATCACTTACTACAAGGTGCAGTTGTTCCTTTATTTTTGAAGATGTTAATGCACATTGATCCCAAAAACCTTTGTATATAAATAAGACAAAATTGTATGTCACCTTCTTAAAGCTATTTTTCGTAGCTTGATAGTTTGAAGGATAATTCTGAGGAAAACCGTGCTATTCATGGTCTGTAGATAAGATTTAATTTTCAATTGCTTCTAGCCTGTCTTCATAAGCATTAAACCAACCCTTATAATCATTATGAGTAAAGATATGCATCAATTAATGCTTGTGTTCTTAATGTAAATGATTTTTCAAAGCCAAAATTGTTCAAAGCTTGCTCCCTAGTAAATGGTATAATTATGTTTTCATATTAGTAATTTTTAAAGGCAGATAGAGTATAAGTTTATAAGCTAATATTCTTGTCAGAATTGTAAGAAACAAGAGGATATAGGAATTGAGTGCCACTGACCAGAATAAATACTCACTGGGATTGGATCATTTCCAAGCTAAATAATACAATTCAAAATCCATGGAACAAGAGGATGATTCATTTACTTATTTTGTGGTGGTAGCACTTACTTCAGAAAAGTGAACATAAAATGTAATTTGTGAAATCTACACTGTTGGGATAGCATACCTGCTGTCACCAATTTGTAACCTGCTGTCACCAATTTGTAATCTATTTCTCCGTGATTTAGGAACCACTGTTATCACAAACAATCTTTACATTTCTTTTCCAGATCAAATGTTTTCAATGCAATAAAAGTTTTAATACTCCAACACAAGAATAAATTAGAAGGAAAATTCCACCACAACTGAATTAACAAAATAGTGTTACCATTTCTAGCCTCTTGCAGTTCCTTCTCTTCTTTTTGCACTGTGTCATTATCTTGTATCTTGCAGTTTTGAAACTGATCTCTCCTATGAGACCCAAGCCGTAGAGTACTTTACAATATCTGCAAACAGATCCTGGCAGACTGCTGAAAATGTCTCAATTTCATGCTGTTATTTGAGCCACGTGATGTGCTACCTGAACATGTGAAAAAATTTTTTACTTACTCAGATAGTCTGATGGACATGAGTGAGGTTACAAGTAAGCAGAATTCCTTATATATTACCCTAGAATAAAAGTCTTAACTCCTTCACTGCTTTCCTGATAGACCCTGATCTGAGCAATAGTTACCACAGGAGCAAGCATGATCTTAATATTATCCTATGGAGGAAGAAAGAAAGAAGTAGAGGAGACCTGGCAATATTAAAAGAGGTTAAATATCCTTAGCCTTGTTCTTGTTCAGCACAGACTGGTTTATTTCATGTCACCTGTCATGATCACGAGAGTGCAATTGTAATATTTCTGCAGTTACCAAGTTTTCCTCAGTCTGCTTTTGCCACTTAAGCTGTAGTGCTATGAATGAGACTATGAATGATGCCATTTCCACATTTTGTTACTTTCTACCATAAAATATTATCCCATTTTTTTTCTTCTAGTAAGAGGAAGAGTTGATGCAATGACGTTTTTGTGAGGAATGTAACTTTGAAGAAAAGTCCATAAGTAACTTATTAAAAAAATAAAAAGGCACTATTGATTAGTTTTAATAATTTTCTTTAGGAAACAACTTTCTTAGTTGATATTCATTCTCAAAGCAAGATAATTCATTAGGAAAAAGTACCAGAACAAAAAGATACAAAAACTTTAAACCTGCCTCTTGAATTTCAAAATGGATAAGAATTAAAACCACATCATCTACAGCTCTCTTAGGTAGCTCAGCTGTTAGCTGTCGTACCTGTGGAATAGCACGGCCTCTAATGGTATTCTCCTGGTATTCACTGCTGATGTTGTTAAGTCAACATAATAAAGTAGGAGGCATTACTTTTGGAATAGTCCTTGTAAATAAATATTTTCTCTATTTGAATTGAATTTGATCATGCAGCCTTTCTACAAGGGACAGTGATAGGTCACAGAAACTGTGATTGGGATTAGATTATCTTTATGGTCCCTTCCAACCCAAGTCTATGATTTAGCATAAGTGGCAAGAGCAATTATTAAATCTCATCTGGGACAGTTGTTAGTGGTCTTAACAAACATATGCATCTCAAGTTACACAACAGTTTATTAATTACCAGTATCTAACTTTTAGCTATTCACTTAGAGGTAGGTAACTAATGATCAGAAGTACTGAATTTTACCTTTAGGCTGTGGAAAAAATGAAGTTGTTAGTAGGGATTCGGTATATAGATTAATGGTCTTGAAAATGGATGTGGTGAGTAAGGTGGTAGTTTTTCATGGTGCAGAGATACAGTAAATTATTCAAAATGCGGAGTCAAATGCTACACATCAGATTATGCTAGTGAATAGTATTCATGTCTCACATTCTACTACATTTATATTCAAAGGAATATAAACTTTATATTCTTCTCGTCACAGTAAGAAACGTTTTGTTTCCTCCACCATCTATGAGATACCTATCTTTTTCCCTTTTCTTCCTTGCTTGTTGGTCTTGTCCCAAAGCATTAAATATCTTTGTTCTCATTTTCATCAGAGAAAACAAGAATGTTTTTTTTTAATATACTTAGCAAATTTCAATAAAAATTCCCAATGGTGTAGATGGTAACTTCTCATATTTTTGTAAACATTGTAGATTGGTACTTGGTTTTCTCAGTATTACAGATTTCTGTATTAATATAAAATAATGGGATATTTCAAAGTATGTAACGTGACAGAGTACTGATACTAATGAATGAATGGCAACAGTCTACCTAGGAGAAACAGGAGATCTTCCAGCACATTTAGTATGTTTTACTACCATAAAAATACTTTCAGCATTTTTCTCGTGTAAATATCTCATTCATAAGTGACATTCTGTTGCACACTTGAATTTCAGAAGAGATCTTTTTCAAGAGGTAATATTCTGTGTGGTGTGCTCACCTCGAGGGTAGGTCTCTAAGTAAGTAAAACCTAAAAACATTTACTCCATGCATTTTTGAAGCAAATTGGTAATCTGGGAAAAAAGTGACAGATTGCTCAGAGTACAATTCCACCGGTGTTTGATAATCACTGTGGTTCAACATGGCAGGCAGCTAAATGCCACACAGCCATTTGCTCACTCCCCTGAGCGGGACAGGGTAGAGAATTGAAAACTGCAAGACCTCATGGTCTGAGATAAGGACAGTTTGTGAGCAGCAGCAGCCTCCCTGACTAGCTCCCTAAGTCTTATTGTTCAGCATGATGCCATATGGTATGGGAAATCCTTTTAGCCAGTTTGAATCAGCTGTCCTGGTTCTATCCCGTCCAGGCTCCTTCTGTGCACCCCCAGCCCCTCACTGGAAGGGCAGCACGAGAAGCTGAAACATCCCTGACTTTTCAGAAGTCCAGTAAACATGCTGAGCAACAGCAAAAACATCCAGATCTTATCAAGATTATTCTCATTCTAATTTGAAAATGCATCACCATACCTACTTCTAGGAGGAAAATTAGCTTAATCCCAGCTGAAAAAAATGTAGAAATGGTCAAAAAATGGAGAAAAAAAAGGTCAAAAATGTAACAACCCTTGAGCTGCTCTGAAAGTAATGCCTCCTATTTTATTGTATTGACTTACAATGTCAGAGGTGGATGCTGGGAGTATGGCACGGTGAACCTTGCCATTAATATTCTGTTATGTTTTGTTGCTGTATGACAGAGGGCCAGTCTGACAAAATGGTGTCTGACATGGAAGTGCATATAAAGCGCATATGGTACTCACTGACATTAATCAGTGCTTGGTGAAAGTTTATAGAGACCAAGTAGTGGGTGTGAGCATAGTGAGGTGGTTGGTGGTTCATTTCAGCAGCACTGACAGCAACAGTGGGTCACCTCTGTTTGTTCAGATTTTCACAAACATAGTACGCAGGATCTCTATCATCACTGGCAAAAATGCATCGCTAATGGTGGTGAGTATGTTGAAACAATCTTTTGTAGGTGGGAATTTGCTCTAGCAAACAGTGTTACTGTGCCCCTTGTATCCATTGTAGTTTTCATGGAAGTAAATAGGAAGCATTAGTCTCAGAGTGACCTATGTATTTGTATCTGAAATGTGAATTATTGGTATATACTACACAATCATCAACAGGCTGATGAAGTTATTTTATCAATATTTCCTCTTTTACTTTTTCATTTACATAAGATAATTGATTTTCAAATAAGCATATTTTTTATTTTTCCTTAATATAAAATATGCAACTCGCTTCTCTGCTACCTGTATCTCTATGCATAGTAACTTACTCCTGGCTTTACCTACATCTGAATAGTGAGTTGGAAGGGATCATTTATGTATAAGTCACATAAGTTATTCTTATAAATGAATATCTATGAATACTTAATATATTAACCACTTAAAATAATCTTTTTGTGTGGAGAAGAATATTATTAATTCCATTATTTGGAAGACGCAAAATGACTCACCTATGGTTATTTCTGGTGGAACGAGAATGGGTTCTTGATCCCCAGCTCTCAGCCTAGTACCTAAATATGAACACTTATTTCTGCTTCACATTATACAAATGAAGTAATTAGAAACAGAGTATTTAGAAAAGATGAGGGGAGGCCATTACTTTCAGTGTGGAGAGACAGATCTTTTGCATTTGACACATTCAGAGCAGTGATAGGGGTAATGACTTGTTCTTCTGTTTAAACTTTTGTTTGAAATTCTTAACTAAGGTCTGAAGTGAAAATAACTTCAATATGACTGAAATACATGGAGTACCTTAAGGTATAATATAACTGGCAAAACTTTCTTGTTTTTTTTTGTTTTTGTGTTTTTTGTTTTTGGTTTTTTGTTTTTTTTTTTTTTGAAAAGTTAACTTGGCTTCCCTGCAAGGTGTGAACATATATGCATATATTTTTAGACATATGTATACCTATATACATTATATATGCATATGTATTCTCCTGGAAAGATATATAGATCCTTTTGAATATCTACATGTGACCTACTGAAGGAAAAAAAAAAGCATTATGTTAGTGACATAGAAAATTATGCAATTTCTGGACTAATTAAATAACTAAACCTTATTTGTGTTAATGCATAGCACACAAGCACCCACTTTTTCTTTTCTAGAAAATAGAAGCTTAAAGTCAGTCTTTGTTACTTTTAAATAAAATTTTCCACTGTAGAAGATAGAACCATTTGCATATTTATTAAATATATTTTACCCAGAAAATTCATAACTATGATGCCACATCTCATTGAAAGTCTATTTCTACAAGCAGCCAAGGTCATTAAGTGGAAAATTCTGTGCAAAAATATAATATGTATTGGCTACATTTAGAATAAACTATAATAGGAACTGGTAGAGATTTTGAGCCTTAGGCCATAAAATTCAACAAATGCAATCATTCTTCTGGTAACACTAGCATTAACTCAGTTTTGGAAAGCTGAGTAACTAGGCACACTGGTCAACTCCTAAAAGTCAGTATTTCTTGATAGTCACCACATAATTGAATCTGAAATGTTTCATTTATTCTTTTTTCTGCATGGATGGTATGTCAAGTTAGTATGATTTTAACTGTGCATAAATTCTGACATTTTAGGGACAATGACTGTGGAAAAAGAAATCATGAAATGTTGTGGAATTTTTAAAGTCTAGTGGTTGCCTGTTCCAGGTACAGTTATAGACTTCCTGTGCAATGGTGGAAAAAGTGAGGGAACTGGACATAAGAATAGATTTACTGGATATGTTCTTAAAAGGACACGAAATTGTTCACTCAGGAGCTTGCCTCTTTTTCCTTAGCCAGACACAGAAGTAGAAGTTGAGAGCACAATTTGACTTGCTTCTGCTTTCCACTTCTGTGACACTTAGAGTCAGATTTTTAAAATATTTGTGTCTGGCCATGAATACATGCACCTGCTGGGGTGTATGAAAAATCCACGCTGACCCTGATGAGCTCATTGGCAGAATTGCTGACCTCCCAGCTCTGTACTGGCAGCTTTCATTCCTGCACTTGGACAGCATGTGGCTTTCTAATGAGGGAGTCCCTTGAAAAAAAAGAGTTGCAAGGAGAGATAAAGAGCAAAGCTGGATAAAATAAAATAAAAAATCCTACCTTTTCCTTCTTTCTTGACAGAAAATCTGTGTAAAACAGCAGAGCACAAGATAAAAAGAGACTAGATAGCAGAAGAAAAATACCTCAGGACAGAGCAGAGAGAAGGATATAGTTACGATCTCTGTTTCCAAAATAGGGGGTCAGACTGGACCAGTAAAACGCAAATGTCACTGCAGCAAGGCGAGCATATTCTCATGTATTCAGTCATGTGGCCAGAGAGCCAGTAACCTGTTAAATGCTTAAAAGCAAATAAAATTGCTAAGGAAATTGAACAAAATGTGCAGATGACAAAAAAAATACATATATTGCTATTTTTATGGAGAGGGATCAGTCACAGTACTATTTTCAAGTCACTAGAATGACAACAGTGTGAGTTAGATGGAAACCTGACAGGACTCTGGCAGGAGAAACTGATGCTTCAGCTGCAGCCGGCTGCTGAACAAAGGGAAGGTACCAGCACTGCAAGGAACGGCTTTGTCTGCAGCCCTCTGCAGCTGGTTGCGCAGAGATCAGCCCTGCCGTACGGATGCACTTCTCCCCAGCCACCGCTCGGTGATTCAGTACTCTCACCGCAGGCATCCTTGTATCTCTGAATGCATTAGCTGGAAGAATAGGATTTGACTTTATGACTAAGATATTTACAGTCCTGTCAAAAGCCCGACTTTCCTTTGTACTATTAGGAAGAAGTACATATCCTTCGGGAGGCTAGAAGGCTCTCTCTGAAAATGGTTAACTCAACAGAAAGATACAGCAATGAAATACGGGCAGTAAAGAAGGAATTATGCTAGTGAATCCTAGCTCTTTGAGGCAGAAACTGATAGCTGTCAGGGTGATCAGTGATGATGACAATGGCCACAGGTCTACGTAAAAGAGTCCCTGAGCTTGCATCACTCTCAGTATCTCAGTGCCTTGACAGGTATGTGGTTTTTGATACATCCCCAAGTATGGCTCTGGAGGTAGTTGAAGAACTTATTTGAAGCATCAATTTTTAATGAACACTGGGAATTTTTCTTGCAGACTAGAGAAAGATAAGTTTTTATTTACGTTTTCCAGGTTCCTAATGTAACACATCAAAGTTGTCTTGGTAAAAATATTTCTACCCTTTCAGTATTTTTCAAAATTCATTAATATGCTCCCATATATACATAGAAAAGCAAAGAACCAAAAATCTGTGAATTTCTGTCTGTTCATCACCACAGGGCGTTGAGCGTGGAACAGGCTCCCCGAGGCAGTGGTCGTGGCCCTGAGCTTCAGGAGTTCAAAGAGCACTTAGACAGCACTTTCAGACATAGAGTTTGAATTTTGGGTGGTTCTGTGTGGAGCCAGGAGTGAGAGAGAGTCAAGGTGTATTGTGAGTCTCTTCCAACTCAGAGCGTTCCATGATTCTGTGAAATGCTGTAACTTTTTTTCATCAACTGCATCATATTTTCTGTTACCACCTGTTATAATTAATCTCGATTCAAAAATAAAACAGCAGTTTACTCATACAATTATAAAAACTGTTACTGGGGTCCCTGAGTACACTGACAGGTATTTACCTAACCAGCTCAACTGGCACCCACACCATGCCTGAGCTCTGCCGTAGCTCAGCCTCTAACCCGGCCCCTTACTGAATCATAGTGATTAGAAAAGAGCACATCTGGTCCATCCACCAACCCATCCTCCACCATGTCCACTAACCCATATGCCTTAGTGTTGTATCTGCACATTCCTTGAACACCTCCAGGGACAGTGACTCCACTACCCTGCTCTAATGCCTCCCCACTTTTTTTTAGAATACTTTTTTCCTAATACTCAACCTGAACCTTTCCAGTGCGGCTTAAAGCTGTTACCACTACTGTCCTTTCAGTCCTGTTGTGCTGTCTTCTGTTGTTCCCAAACTGGACTCCCTGCAAAGACTCTGGACCTGACCCATGATCCTTCCCTACCAAAGACTGCCAGTCCTGCTGTGATGCCCTGCTCTGGAGCTCTGGGACTGAGCCCAGGATGAGTTGGCACTGTCCCTGTCCCCTGCCCCTGCCAACCCAAGCTCCCAGTGGAGCAGCCATGCTCCTTCTGAATCCTGACAATATTTTAGGCATGGCAACTGTTTGGAAAGAAACAACATACTGATGTCCTGTGCTATGATGCTGGATTCATTCTAATTTAGTTTAAGTTAGGCAGGGGATGCTTTTAATATCAGAGAAGACAAAATATCTGCTACATTCTGATATATCAGTGCTTTTGTAGTCACCTTTAACAAAACATAGAAATACCTTATGTGATTCCATGGGTTTTGCAAGACAGCATTATTTTTATTTTAAGAGATCAAGTTAATTTTGAATTGGTTCTCTCATGTCAAAACATATACAAAATGCAAAAACTGCAGTTTCAGAATAAAGAACTTTAAAAGAGATCCTGATTTTGCCATAGGATTATAAACATCCTTCACCATGGCATGCAGATTGTTTTTGAGAGTATCTTCAGGAATCACAGAATATTGTCTGAATTTGTCATGTCATGTCATTATGTGACATGAATATTTGATGCAAAACTCCAGAGTAAGAAAGTTGTTTTCTGAATAACACTGTGATTTCACGAGATATGAACTACTTCTCTAAAGGAAGAACAAATTAAAAAAATACGAGTGTAAAAGAGTCAGCTGAGGAGGCAGTGGCCGCGTGTACTTGAACTGTTTGCAATTCTGGGAATACTGCACCCAGTCTCTGGGCCTCTCATGCAGAGGTAATGCTCAGTGAGCTCAGCAAAGGACCCCCAGGATGGCCGGGGGCTGGAGCAGCTGCCCTGAGCAGGGGGGGGTGGGGGATGGGGCGCCTTCAGCACAGCCATCCAGCATCTGCAGGCAGTTAGAGTGAGGCTCTTCCCAGATGAGCCCTATGGGATGCTGAAAGACAACAGGCACGAAAACGAAACTGGAGAGATTGAGGTCAAACAGAAGGAAAACCTCGTCCGCGGTGTGGACTGCCGAGCAGTGCTGTGTGTGCTCCATTCTCGGCAGTTTCCAAGATTGCCCCGAGCAGTCTCAGAGCTGGCCCTGCTGAGTAGGAGGTTGGAGCAGAGACCTCCTGAGACACCTCCAGCCCTGGTCACGCTTCACTTGTCAAGTAACACAGTAATAATCACGTTATCGCTGGCAATAATATGGTTCTTAATGTACTGTTCATCATAATATGGCTCATATAAATCAATGAAATTGATGTAGCCATCAGTGCAATGTCTCATTTTAGACAAAACCCACCAATGCTGGACTGAGATTTTCATAACATAGGGCCAGAGATTGGCAAGAAAAAGACTAAATGAAAAACCGAGATAGTGTACATTCAAAATCCCAAGTGCAGAGAAAAGAACTTCATATCTTCTATTCTCTGCATAAGACAAAAAAAAAAAAAAAGATTTTTAAGTCTCAGGACAGTATACTTCAAGACAACTGAAATGTTTCTTTGACTTTTCAAAACTTGAATCTCAAAGTGAAATGTCTGAAGTGACATTTTAGATTTAAAATGAGAACTAGAGCAAATCATTTTGTTGCAGAAACAGGGTGTTTTACAAATATTGAGTAAACAGTGTGTAACAGCTTAGCATCTGAAATTTCAAAGAAATGGTTTCCTCAGAGTTATGCCAGGGACAACAATCAAAAAAGTGTCAGTCTCCCCTCTCAGTCTGGTACGTATTTAATGCATTTGGTGATGTGGTAAGCACTGAAAAAGGGTTAGGATATTAGAAAGCATTTCTGTTGACATCCTGCCTGCAAAATTTGCAGCATTTTGTTCATTTGCAACTTCTAAAAGATTAACATTTTTTTTTTCTTATCCTCAGCGTCCTCTGAAGCATTAATTTGCTGCTTTGGATGACTTTCTAAAGCTTGTAATTGGACCATCCACAGGAGCTAATCAGCTATCACAAAAATTAGTGCCAAGGAGGATCAGGGAGACAAGTCCTCGTCTCCAAAGCGTATGTATAAGAAATCCAGCTCCTTTTTGTAATTTCAAGCAAAACAGAGAAACAACAGCAACAACAACAGCGACAAAACCCGCAGCAATTAAAATTATCTGAGCACTCGATCCCTTCCAAAAGGCTTTACCCTAGGATTAAGGGTGGGAGAAAAAAAAAAAATGAACAAAGCAGCGATCGCCCTCCTTTCCTCCCACCCCCCCCCCCCCACTCCGGGCTCGGAGGGAAGGGGAAGCGGCGCGGCCCCGGGCGGGCTCCAGGCGGCGCCGCAGCCCCGCGGATGGCGGTCAGTGCTCCCGCAGCGGGAGAGTTAAGTGCGCCGTGCGGCCGGCTCCCGGCTTTCTGCGCGTTAAGGCATGCAGGCCCCCAGTACATTTGATTTCTTACCCTATAATGCCAGGAGCTTGAAAAGATGCACTCTAAAATCCGTACTTTTCGAGAATCGGCTTTCCAATGTATTATATAGCTCTCCTGTCCTCGCATCGCTCGCGCTTGCTCTAATGTAAAAGGCGGAATTAAATTGAAGGCACTTATTGTAGCCACTTCTATAGCGTGCATTAAAATGGTGCAAACTTCTCTCAAATCATAGGACAAAGATTGAAACTGGCTTTGTCTGCTGATTTATTTATATCTTAGGGGTTTTATGTGCATTTTTAGCTGTTTGTTTTTCTCTACAGCATGGAGTGCTCTGTGGATTTGGAGGAGAGGACAAAACAGTATCTCCTTCTGTAAGGGCATTTGAGTGGGTCCATCATTTGTGTTCTATCTTAAGACACTGTCAAAGTAAATATAAAACGCTGCACATTAGTATGAGAGATGGATTAGTATGAGTTTGTTATTACTTCCAATTGTACCCCTGAAATTTAATTGCTGTTTCGTATGTTCTGTCCTTTCAAATAATGCAGTATATGTACACATCTGACACATGCTGTTGCATATTTACAGGTGACTGTAAATGCAGTCAGATATTGTTAGGATACAGAATTACTGGGGATGCGAGTTTCTTTCATTTTTCCTTAATAGCGGCTGCCTTAATGTCCTTTTGATTTGTCTCACAGCTGTAGAATGCAATATATGCAGTGGACTTATAATACAGCACATTCCACTCCAGACTTGATTCAGGTATTTTCATGCTTTATTCCAATACACTGTGTTGCAAGGAATGGATGTTAAGTACTCATGGCTCTCAAGCACCTCTATACAAACCTCTTTATCCAGATCAATAAAGTCAAAAGGAAACAAAACATATAAGAGTACTGAACAGTAATAATACAGATTAAAATAAAAGTCTAAATTTCACCCAGCCTACCTTCCCTTTAATATCTGTCTTCTGTCACCCACGTTCACTGGCACTCTGTTAGCTTTTGGATCACTTGATTTAACTGTACTACCTGGTGACAGCTTCTGTGCAAAACACTGTCCCAGTGTGGTGTGCAGAGACCTATCACTAGGGTGATAGTGATAGACATCTAAATTCCTTAAACACAGCGTCTCACAATGTACAAATAAAAAGAACTTAGATCATTCACCTGCAGAAAAGTGCTTACTGGATGCTAGACAGTAACAGAGATGAGTGCCATCTCTTATCCCAAACTA
The DNA here is from genome assembly GCA_023055505.1 of Callipepla californica brunnescens. Taxonomy (NCBI): domain Eukaryota; kingdom Metazoa; phylum Chordata; class Aves; order Galliformes; family Odontophoridae; genus Callipepla; species Callipepla californica. The sequence continues at coordinate 23,976,136 of JALIRH010000005.1, forward strand.
ATTATCATATTCCTTTTTTTTATTTTTCTCTCTTTTATATCAGAACTCAAAATTGATATTGATTTATGAATGTATTCCCTTAGCAATCAGTCATTTTCTGTGTGCTACCACTAGTTACAATGTTAGGAGCTTAAGGTAGTCTTTCAAAAACTGTAGAATAGAACAATCATCCTTTGTTTAGACCGGTTATGAAAAATTATTCAAGCTTCTTCTTCAAACAATGCAGGTGAAACAATAACAGCCTCCACCTCCTGTGTTCAACTGGACATTCATGTGCCAGTATTATATGAAGCCTTAAATGTAGAAACATATGCCTGGGGAAAACAGACGCCATATATACCATGCACAGTCAGTAAGGTGTCGGAACACAGGAGAGTGAGTCTGAGAGCCACAAAAATCACAGATAGTAGGGCCAGAAAGACCTCAAGATGTTTACACTTTTTCATCTGATAAATGTTCATATAAAATCTAAGAAAGGGAAAATTTGCTCCAAGTGCCACCTTGAAAGACTTTTGGAGGAATGATGCAGGAAACAGTCGTTTGCTTTCTGCAGTGGTTCAGAAGCTTTCTCATTCTTTCTAAGTAAATAGATTACAACAGAGACATCTGACTCCATCACCACCTTCCTCCTAATGGAATCAATACACAATGCCCTGAGCTTTGACCAAGCACTCTGGTCAGAAAAAGCTAAAATTACTCTGTGAAGCTTCATCTTCACCTGATGATGATTTCAGTATTCTTCTGCCAGACAGTGGTGATTAGTTATCTTCACAACTCAGGAGAAATGCCATAGCTGTAGTTTGCGGATGAATGAGAACTATAGAGTAGTGATAATTCCTGACATTAATTGGATTCTGGCTGTGGATCAAGAACTCTCAATCTGTCTTGCACCATTAACAGCTTAGAATTGACTGTACTTTGTAACAGGATCTGCAGAGTTTTTCCATGATGCTGCTGCTTTCAGATTAGGTGACTTTTATTTATGTAAAGGGTATGCCTCTGTTATCACTTCTTATAAAAAGTGCTTGTGTGCCTCTTCGTATGACAGCATGAACAGAGCTGGCAACACATGAGGGCTCTATTAAAAAAATGCGTTAACAGCAGAAGGGAAAGCTTCTGCCATTATTTTAATAAAAACATAGGTGTTGTGATTTTGCTTTGTTTTGTTTTGCTTTTGAATCTAACTTCTCTATTAAAAAAAAAAAAAAAAAAAGATATTCAGTAAAGACTATCTCGGATTCACAAAAATACTTGAACAAATTAATTATCAGTTTGACAGCAGTCTCCTATTTCTGTGCTTATTCTTTCCTTCACCAAAGCAGCCACTTGTACCAATAACGTACTCACCCACTGCAGCTGGCTGGGCCTTTCATCTACTTATTACTTGGTTTTGCTCCTTGATTCTTTCTCCTGATGTAGCTTCAGTTTGCAAGGTACTGGCATTCCTCTTAACTCTCCACTTCCTTTGAATACAACAAGTTATATTGATACCCTTGTGGCTGTTACATATACTCCTTCAACGGCTGCTTTTGCAGGCTTATACTCTTAAATATAGCCTATAGTATGTGTAGTTTCCTATATTCCACAAATGCTTGCATTATTTAATACCTTGGCAGTATCTTTTGCCATATGGAGCACTGCAAGCTGTTGATGAGCAGCATTGTTTTCCGTAAAAAAAACTGTTCCAAGGATGCAATCTCCAGATTACAATATCAGCTGATAAAGTTGTACAGATTTACCCCAGTGAGGCATAAATTGCTGTGGGCTTTTCTTTTGTTCATTAGAATGGAATTGTTCAGTTGGAAGGAACTTATCCAACTGCCTGGCCTCTTTAGGACTAACCAGAAGTTCAAGCATATTATAGAAGGCATTACCAAATGCTCTCTGAACACTGACAGGCATGTCTAGTCCCACCCTCCTCAGGTGCAGTTCTGTGCCTATCTCTCAAATTCTTTGTTTTTAACATGCATACATTCATAGTAACCTAGCAACCAAGATAAACTCACCTGACTGTTCAGTGATGACTGAAACTAGAACCTTCCATTACTGTTCTGGAAGATACGTGATTCTCAAATTTCAGCTTTTAGATCAAGGTATGAGCTGCATGGAAAGTTCTTCCTCTACTTTTTTTTTTTCATCTGTAAATAATTAATAAAAAAAAATATTCATTTTTAAAGCCCTGTTCAGCTATAAGCACAACAAAACAGCTATCAAATTCTAAGCAAAATAATAGTGGCCTTAGTCTGCTGTATTTTATATAATTTGTATAATCTGTTCAGAATCAGGAGAGTGGGGATAAAATTGTGGGAGAACATTCTGTAGCATACAGGTCTATTAATTATTAATACAATTTAAATAATTGTGACTCATGTTCTGCTATTGTCACACATTAGCTTTAGGGGAGCTATTGTTTCCCCTGTATTGTGGGCTGCCTTTCTTTTTCTTTGCTCTCTTGGCATGTCTTACTCCCTTTCCTGTCTTGTTTCATTTTTATGCATGAAGCAAGTCACAGTAGAGGATCCAATACTGATTACATCTTCATTAATATCGGAAAAGTTATCTTAATAATAAACAGAACAATCAGGAGGTTAGAATAATAAAATAGACATTTTTTAAAGAAAAAAATGCATGCATAGATGAAAAATCAAGAATGCTTTAATCTGTAAGATTTTTTATGCAAATTGGGAGGGCAAATCTTAAGGAATCTAGGTACTGAACCAATGCAAATAAGCATTAAATAACCAATTTCAAAGGAGGTGTGCTGATACATACTGCAAATACAGCTAAAAATTATTTGGACAAATATACATGGTAAGTATGCAGGGCATTTGCTTCATCTTAAGACACTGAAGGCTAAAGTCACCTTTATTGATGATTCTGAAAATGTTGCCTGTGTACTGGTGAGCAGCCTGCGAGGCTGTAATAAGTATTTTTTGTGTGTGTGCTAATCTTCAAGAAATTCTGAAGCTGTAATTGATGCCTGTCATCATTTCAGAAAGTTCTACTGATGCATGGTTTCATTTTTGCATATCTTGTGCTATGATGTCTTGTTGAAACTTGTGACATGAGGAATATTTTCTAAAAAGACAACTTTGGTTTTAAAGTTTTAAACTGAAGGACAGATATCACATCCCAAAGTCGTTTGATATAGTGTTTAATTATCTTTACAAATGGGAACAAATCACTGAGGAAATTAACCTATGTTATGCACAAATCCATTGTGTATGTGATGAAAGGAAATAATGTGATTTAAGGAGCAAGAAGTACAAAATCACTCTGTTTTATGCAAAAATTCTTGTTCTTTTAAATTAACAGATCCATGATATCTTATTATTCTGAAGATATGAAGTACTATTTATTGGTTAACCAAATGATTGAGGAATTTTTAAGCAACAGCTTACTTTAAGCGCTTGTGAGTTTAGTGATCATATTGCTTATCTTCATTAAGCCTCATTGCTTTTGCAGTATATATGAAATTTATACTCTGTATTATTATACATTAATATTTTATTTATACTGCATATACACTTCAGAGAGGGGAGGGAATGAAGAAGAGAGAAAAAGGAGATGCCTCCTTATGCTAAAGGACAACAGGGAATTCAAAGGAAGGAAAAAAATCTTGATTTGTTAACATGTACTGTTTCGGAATTTGTAGAGCAGTTATTTGAATGTTACAGGTAACTTTATTAACTACATGTGAAATACTTTGCAAATGGAGTGAAAGATTGCACTGTTCTTTGTTTTCCAGCTTGGAGACTCATCCTACTAACAGGATTCTTTCCACTTATTCCTAAAAGAGCTAACTAAGGTTTTTAGCTCTTCCTAGTAATAGTTTGCTAAAATTACTTCAAATTTCTGGTAGTTATGCTATCACACACAGCAAATTCAGTCAAAAAACTAATAAAGAAATATTTATGACATTTTTCAAGTGGCTTAAAAATCAGTAAGTATTTGTTAGTACCGATCCCTTGACCGGAGTCATTACTGGCATTTTCATTATTTTGCAAGTTCTAACTAATTCCTCCAAAGTTCCCTTCTTTTCCAGTCAGAAATCCCCAGGTGAGGAACGCTTCACAAGTTCATTTCATTAAATACTCAGGAGTCCTTCAGAAGCGTCTATTTTTAAGTATTTCTTGGTAGGATGCAGTAAAATTAGTTACACTGACACTGTGAACAGTTTATATTCATATATTAAAAGAATTACTGACTCATCAAAATATGGTACTGCTAGCATATTTCTAATAAAAGATGTTATTAAAGTAACACCTGCTTTTTTGCTGACAGATAAATTCCTTAGTTTGTTTATTCAGGAACACTAAGCTATGGGAGATACCCCACTCAGTACCTAATAAACAATACAATGTGTCTCATAGCATGAAAAAGCTTCCTCCCAGTTCATTGGCTAAATAAACAGACACATTTTCTGATGTATCTCAGTTTTCAAAATGTTAGAAAAACAGTTACATTAATGTGTATGAAACACTGCTACATAGTAGCTGGACCATGGTAATATCTATGTGCTAGAGAGCTGTGGTAAGCAATTCAAGATTATTTAAATCCTTCCTTGTAGGACAAGGTAAAACCAATAACTGTTTTTCATTATAGACTGAGATTCCAAATGCACCATTCATAAACTGCTGTATGACAAACTATTAATAAAGATAAGCCATAAACTGCATTCAGCCAGTATATGGGCTGTTGTTCATAAGTCCCACACATAGTTCAAAAGATGTACCCCAATGTGTGTTAAAATCATTTTACAATATCGAAATATTAAAGAAGAAACAGGATGTGTTACACTGACAGAGGAACAGTAAAATGATTTTCTTTATGAACCAATCTTGATTTATTTATTTATTTATTTTTAAGGAATCACTTAACAGATTACAGAGCTCTTCAGTTCTGTTTAGAATACTAGAAGCAGCTGTTCTTATTCTAAACAGCTCTAATTTTGTGGAGAAAACAAAAAACCTGTTGTATTTATAGTTCTATTGTTAATTTTAATAGCAGCAAAAAAAATCTTTGGATAATCTCATGCTGGAGCATGATCTGAAGTACTATTTCTATTGCATTTATATTTGTGCTGTTGGGTCAAGTTGTTCCTGTATATTTCCATTAGCTTTATTAATGTTCTTTGGGAAATTAATTTTGACATTTTCTATTATATATATTCTGATTGTGAATGGGTATCTTATTACAGGATACTCTGAGGGCTAGTTGAGAAAAACGTTGGCCATGAAATTCTATTAACTTGAGCTGTATGTTGTGATTTTAAGGTAAATTATATAACTGCTCTGGGAAACTATCTAAAGTAGTTAGAATTCTGTTTTCAGTGCAAATTCAGAGACTGAAATTATTCATACCACTGGTGATACAGATTTCAGTGAAATTAGCTGGACTACAGTCTAATAAGTCACTCTAGAAAATAATGAAAAACATACTGCTATTATTTGCTGAAATTGTAAGGAAAAGTGGCCATTTTGAGGTGTGGGAGGTGAGAAATGTCGTGATCATAATTGTAGGTGAAAAAGAGAATAATAAATCTAATCTTGATGCAACTCAGCACTCGCATGCAAAATGAAGTCAGGAGATCTGCAAATTTTCTCTAAGGTATATATATAATGCTTTGATTAGAAATGGGAATTTAATGAGCATGTTCCATGAAATGTTATGTCATCTATATGTTACAGAAACTGACAAATTGTTGTTTAGAATCTAAAAGAAGATAAGATGGTTTTCCTGGAAAGAAAATTTTCATTTTAGTCATTAATTGTGTTTATTAAGCAGCCTAAAGTGTGTCACTATGTGCATGGCTACATCTTGCCTCCAAAATATATGCATTTCTGTGAAAACTTGAGTGATGTTCTTCCTAATATCATCCTGAGGGTTTGAATAACCTAAGAGCAGATGTATCTCAAAATACCATGTCATGGGAACAGAAAAAAATATTTTAAAGCATTCAGCATAAATGTGCAACAGGGTATTAGATATGAGGAAAGATGTTCTTTCAAAAATGATATCAGGCTCTGGAAGACAGATTCTCTTCATGTCTAGTCAAATATTTTAAGGTACCACCTTTGACATCATTTGAGCAAGCAATGTGGAGAGATTTGGAAGAATTCTTAACCAAGCATTATCTCAGAACATGAAACAGTACCTACTACTCATTACTCCCACTGTCTGTGTTGGTTTTGTTTTTATTTTTCTTTCAGAGAGTGCAAGAGGAACCCATTTGAAGTGTAGGAAGTATGCAGTAAGATTAAAGAAGTCCTTAGTAAGGTTGGCTTAGTGAGAGGCAGCCCTGCCCATGGCATGGTGGTTGGACCTAGATGATCTTTAAGGTCTCTTTTAACCCAGTTCATTCTGTGATTCTGTGGTTCTTCAGTTCTGTTTTTCTATAAGACACATGTTACTTTTCAAGTCAGTTGTGGTAATTCATTCATAATTAAAATTAATTCAGCTTTTTTCTGGTTTTGTTGTTGTTGTTCTGACTGCTTCTTAGTTTGCATATTCTCTGTTGGTACAGTTACTGTCTCTGTAGCTGGTCATATGGAACATTTATACTGGAATTGTGTCATTTTAGCTAGTATCTATACTAGAGGAAAATGTCATTGACTGCTGGTCCAGATCTTTTCCGGTGATGAGGACACAGAATAGCATAATGTTCAGCATCACACATTTTTATTCTCTACACAGCTTGGACTTATGCTAAAGCCATTTGGAAAAGTACAAAAAGTAATATGGGTCAGCAGCTGCCTTAGATAAATGGAGAGATTGCTGGAATCAAGATCAAATAGTAACATACTGCAGTGGTTCTGCTTCCAATTTTTACAGCCCAGTTATTTTTGAGGCTATTTGTTATTTATAGGTACCGTTACTTGCAGTATGATTTGATGCATACGATGCACTCTTGCAGCTTTATTGAAACACAGATCCATGTTTTCTTTAGTTTCCACTATAATATTATGCCTTTTTTTTTTTTTTGGTTCTCATGAGAAATAGAATACAGTGACAGGACAACTGCAAATAGTAATTACATTTTTGGCAAGAGATATCAGATCTGCTTTCCTTTATTATGGGATGAGTAAAGAACACCTTACCATACTAGAACATCACAATTCTCATTCGCTAAAAAAAATGCTGTCATAAGTGATGTTTTCAGTTATCGTGTCACATCTACCTTTGAATTTGTTTGTCTTTAGGGAAAAAGTAACACACTGCATGTTCCAGCTTAGCTTTCAGATCCACTTTCCACAGATCAGAGCCTTATTCTCTGGGATATAACCCTGGATTGAATCAGATGCTCTATGTTTTTTTTGTTGTTGTTGCTTTGTTTTTCATGTTGATAAGGGGAAAAATCTTTTTGTATCCCCTGAAGTAAATCTACATTTCACTAAATCCATCATAACTTTAAGCAGTCTAATGTCTTGGGCCTACCTAAGTAATCTGGAAGAATCATCATGATATGAGGGAGGACAGCTAAATAAAGAAGACTTCAATACTGGAAAATAAGTTATAGTCCACCTGACACAGTACATAAATATAATAATATCAACTTCAGACAGTAAGACTTAGAAACTATAGAAATAAAAGATAATCTACATAATAATATACACTATACATAATAATACAAGAGTAAAGAAGTCATCCAGATCCAATTCTCAAATTGGATGCCATTTCCTCACTTTCCCAAATGGACACAGTTTCTTCAAAAGTCATGATACTGACACATCTTTGCACTGCTTGTAGTGAATTTCCTTATTTAGACTGTGAACTTTTGGTAGTAACAGTGGTCAGCAGGAGCAGGATTTTACCCTCACTTGGGCCTAAAAGTGCCTGCAGCAGAAGCAACAGGTAACACATTCACTCACTCTGAGTGATTACAGGGAGATGAAAACTGAGAATATTTCTGTGCTGAAATCTTCCCTGTGCTATTGTTTATCAAATGTGTGCACTCCTTTGTACATTTTGGAATCTCTATGTTGCTTATTTTCAAAAAGACCTTATTTTCAGAAGACAGAATGAAAAAAAAAATAATATTAACTTACTTGAGAATTAAGGAAGATTTTATTCCTATGTTTATTTATCTGCCTAGTTTTGGTCTACCCTGTTCTGAAGAGAATGGTGGAAATGTTTTCAGAGGCTTAGTGAGAGACCCTAAACTTAACTTCTGAGCTCATCATAGCAGCTGTAAACTTCGCTGAAGAATTCAGCAGAAGTCGGGTGTGTTCAGCACCTATTTGGATTAGTGACTAGGAGCAGTCATGGCAAATCTTACCTTAAGGTGAAATGGTCAAGTAATAAAACCCTTTATGAAACTGATGAGTTTTATGTGGAGTGAATGCTGCTGCTGTTATAAAACTTCATGCTTCTTCGCAGATTTATGTATGTTCTTCAGGCAAAAAGTGTCCTTATATTTGCCAAATTATATGACTTTGTGATGGCAGATACATTTAGCAGTTGATCATTCATATCCCTTTGGCTAAATGTTGGCTAAATGTAGATCTCTAGAGGTGGATTGCATGATTAATCTTTTTTACCCGTGATTTAACTAATTTCCTTGTCACTTAATAAAATACTCTCACCAATACCAGTGTTACATTAAAACATACAACTATACTTCAAGTTTTCCAGTGGATTAGTCTAACTAGCCTATTATGTTAATACAGGAGTTATTAAGTCACTCATTAATTCTGTTGAAAGTATGACACCCATGGAAGCAATTTGTGTTTGGTATAATTGCCATCATTTGAAAAGTGATTTTTGTGAGGCAAACCACTTTCTAACACATTCACTTCCTTCTTATCAATCTCATAACTATATACTACCCGCTCAGACATTTTGTAGCCCAGCTTTGAGATTAAATCACACTGAAGCATTGCCTAATTCCTCTCCTTGATCTATACCTTGGCTTTCAGTAATAAATCAGCCTGCAAGCCACTATACCATTTGCATGTCCTTGCCATACTGGATAGTATCACAGCCTGAATGGTATAAAAGCATAAAATCTTTCTGCACTGATTACAGAGTTACAAAGGTGCCGTTAGATAGCCGTGAGTGATCAATAAAGACTTTCTATCAGGAGTTCCCCAATGAATGAAATGCCTTGGACCTTGTCCTTGCACTTTACACTTCATTCTATGTTATATTATGTGTCAAGATTTAGCAGATGGTAAGGGATGCAATAGGAGATGACTAAGTTGCATCTTATTCCTGACATTATTTTTGTCTGACACTGACTTTACCTGCAGCGTTTATATTACTTTGCCATTGTCTCATCAACTTGAGCATAGGAATGTTTGGACTGGTGCTCTATAATCTCTCACAGGTTTTTTGTTGTTGTTGTTGTTGTTTGTTTGTTTGTTTTTTTGCATTGAACTCACTACCCTTCTTCTGCTTTCCTTTTGCATAGCATTTCCTCTCTGCATATTCTTTCCTGTACTCATATTTACTCCAGTTTCTTTCCCCTTTATATGTTTTTTTAGTTGCAAAATTTGGGAATATTTTTGGTAAATCACTTAGAAGCTTCTTCATAGTAAACATTCTCAATAGTGGAGAAGGAGCAGATCAGCAGTAGCTATATAAGTCACCAAGGGGAGAAATAGAGAAGAGTAAAATAAACAAACGAAAAATCTGAAATGCAGTTTTCCAGCATGTTTTGTCCTCTGTAGTCAAAAAAGGGGAACTGCAGTTAGAAGAAGAATACAAAGTAAGCAATGGGTATTATTTTCAGGAACAAATGGACTGAGCATAGGCATTGCTTTTATTTAGAGTTTAAAATAAATGATACTGCAGGTATTAATGAGCCTGAGTTGTTGTTATTTTAGAAAAAGTGCTTGAATGGTGACAGTGCATTCAGTGCAGATTACTGTTTTTGTAGATGACACTACTGTAACACTGCTGTTTTCCAAAAAGGAAATCTGTCTTTCTCTTCCCACTCATCAAAACTAGGTAAGCAACCAAATGAAATTCATTAAATCTGCTGCAGGGTGATGGTTTTCAAAACTAAGTCCTAGAATTTGGTTACCTCCTTTAACATCATTGCATCCACATGGCTAAATCCCCAATTATCACTTAGAAAATGGACTAGCTAGTGTCAGACTTATTAGCATGATTATACATGAGGTGCTGAAGAGGGAAGATAATCATACTGTTGCATAATTGTTTTTCTCTAATATGGATAGCACCAGGTTTCAAGTCAGACATTGAACAAATGCCTGACATATATCCATTAAAAGGAAAAGTAAATTGAAGCTCATATTATTGTTGTACAGTTTTTAAAAGAATTAAGAATACAGACCAAGGTTCACTGGTAAGCACAGATGAGTTTCAGTAAAAGGAAAGGGAAGAAGGGAAGGGAAGGGAAGGGAAAGGGAAAGGGAAAGGGAAAGGGAAAGGGAAAGGGAAAGGGAAAGGGAAAGGGAAAGGGAAAGGGAAAGGGAAAGGGAAAGGGAAAGGGAAAGGGAAGGGGGAAAGGGAAAGGGAAGGGGGAAAGGGAAAGGGGAAAGGGAAAAGGAAAAAGGAAAAAAATAACAACACTTTAGTCACCAAGCTTAGAAAATATTTAAAATGTTCTCAACCAGAAAAGAAGTGTGGAATATAATAATACTGTAAGACAATGAAATCTGTCAGGTATAGGAAGGGAAGTAATCCTGACCCTATACTCGGCACTGGTGAGGCCTCACCTCGAGTACTGTGTTCAGTTTTGGTCACCTCAGTGCAGAAAGGAAATTGAGGTGCTGGAGCAGGTCCAAAAAAGTGCAAAAATGCTTGTGAAGGGCTTGAAGAACATGCCCTATGAGGAGAGAAAAAAGGAACTGGGTTGTTTAGTCTGAGGAAGAGGAGGCTGAGGGGAGTCCTTATTGCTCTCTTCAGATACCTGAAAGGTGATTGCAGTGAGAGCAGGGTTGGTCTCTTCTCACTGGTGACAGCAAGGTGAAATGGTCTCAGGTTGCACCAGTGGAGGTTTAGGCTGGATATAAGGAAAAGCTTCTTAACAGAAAGGGTTGTTAAGTGCTGGAATAGGCTCCCCAGGGAGGTGGTTGAGTCATCATCCCTGAATATGTTTAAAATCCGTTTGGATGTGGCGCTCAGGGGCAGGTTATTAGGGTGGTAGTATGGTTAGATTGCAGTTGGGCTTGATGATCTTGAAGGTCTTTTCCAAACTGAGCCATTCAGCGATTCTATGATTCTTTGATTCTATGATTCTAAGTGTATATTGATGCAGATACACAGTTTGCTGCCAAAATTTGTTACAGATAATCCTGGGATAACAAACACATATTAAAAAAAAAAAAAAAAAGGAAGAGCAAGGGAATAAATAGCTAGTGACCTATGTTCATAATAAATGCTTTCTGGAATAACATCAAGAGTAAATGAAGAAATAGAAAAAGTCCTTCTTGTTCCTGAGTTCTGTAGTTTAAACATAAAAGTAAACTTCATGATGCAGCCACTGTTTTGTTTTGGTGGGGGAGGGGGGGGGGGTTGTCTGTTCATTTGTTTTATTTTGTTTTTAATGCAAAAGGACACATAGTTCTTATTTCAAATGTACATTTTCATTATAAAAAAGATTCTGAAAAACAAGAATTTACATTCATTGAATGTAAATGTTCTGCTTATTTCACTGGGACTATCCATAGAATATGCTGAATCCAAATTGACAGTGAAGAACTATCTTTCATGTTTGTTTAATTATGTATTTAATTATCTCCCTGATATTCACCTAGTAGCAATTTTAATTGTTTAGCTGTTTAAGATTTTCCTTTAATGTATACACATTTGATGGAATATTTCATACAAATATTTAGAGAATGAGAACACCATGGTGATAATGATGTTTTTTCACTTAGAACACTGACAAAAGACAACAATTTGTTGTGCACGCTTATTTTTTTTTGTCTGCTTGATTCTGACTGTGCCTGATTAACCTTTGAATAAAAAATCTCCAAAGTTTACTGTAAGACACATTCAACCAGTGAAGTCCAGTTAGCTTTGGTAAATTACAGAATAACAGGCAAAATCAGAGCTGCAAAAGGGGTGAATGCAATTCCAAGCACTTCACCTTGAAAAAGCGCATAACCTTGGAATGAAAGTTGGCTTTTAAGTGAACTTAAGCAGCACTTGATCTTATTTTGACAGCTTGTCTTTGATGGTATGCATGTATATATCCTTCAGGAAGTTAATGTAAGGTACGTACTTTCAGAAAGCAGTGAATTTAATATATTGGAATTATCCTTCCTTAAGATTCTTGCTTGCAAAATAAATCTCCAGTCACTTACAAAAGCTTTAGCTTTAGGCTCTGAAGTCAGATGACCTAATAGCTAACTCAACCTTTTGAAAAATAATTACCTGAAGAAATGTAGCTGTACTTCTGATTGTAGTGAGTTCAGAAGAAGATTTTTCATTGATTCAATAGAAGTAAGCTTATGTACGTTGTGATCACTACATCTCAAGTGGAATATATTCCTCATCCAAACTGGGAATTAATATTGATGTATATATTTAAAGACTAGGCCTCAATGCTGCTTATAATAGAAACATAGAATCGTAGAATGGCCTGGGTTAAGATGGACCGCAAAGATCATATAGTTTCAACCCTCCTGGTGTGGGCAGGGTCACCAACCACTAGACCAGGTTGCCCAGAGCCACATCGAGCCTTGCCTTGAATGCCTTCAGGGATTGGGCATCCACAGCCTCTCTGGGCAACCTGTTCCAGTGCATCACCACTCTGAGTGAAAAACTATCTCCTAACATCCAACTTAAATATCCCCTGTCTTCATTTAAAACTATTCCCCCTTTTCCTATCACTGTCAACCCATGTAAACAGGGGTTATTCCCTTACACAGATTGTTTTTAGTCTACTTGAATATACTGTGCAAAATACCACACATTCTATGTGAATGAAAATATACTGGAGAGCTAAATTTAGTGTGATTCATGACACAAATGAAAATAAATAGATCCAGCAAACTATTGATCCTGTTAAAGATGTGTCTCTTCTTTAGCAGTGATTTAAATATCTGATTTCTCTTTAAAAAGCAGTTATGACATATTTTTTCCAATACTTCAGCATCCTGTTTTAAGATCATCACTTCAGCACAGAATGGTTGATTGTACAAAGCTCAAGCTTTTCAAATTAACTGTTGCAAAAATTTACGCAGAGAACAAAATCTGATCTAATCAATTCACCTTACAGTGAGCCTTAGTGAGTGATTGACATGTATTACTTCAAAATACTTTTGGTTATGAAATGCAATCCAAGGCCAAAACTAGGGTGTAATATATTGCTAACTGTACAAAGCAGGCTTGTTTTCCCTTTCAATGCTTTAAACTGTTAGAGTCGGATCAATCTCTGCCCTATTTTGCTAGTAATTTATTTTTAATAATACAAGAAATGCTCCCCTAAGTCTCTGATGCAGATTTTCTGAAGTCAGGGAAGAAAGTTAATTTGAACACATCTGCACCATCAAACATAATTGCTTCATAACACACTTGCATGCTGATTCAGTACATCATTCTGTCATTTCATTTACGTGAAAGAGGTGGCAGTGTTTCACGCAACAGTGAGTTACAGAAGTGGACAGTTGCAGCGGGAGAAAATTCAGGTATATTTCCAAGGAATTACAAAGATCAGTAGACAATTAACAAAAACCTATTTCTGTAAAACAAATAAAAGTGATTTATAAAAAAAAAAAAAGTAGAAAATGAAGTTTGGACTAAAAGAATCGAAGTTCAGTTAAAGTTGATTCAAGAAATGGGAATTGGCCATGAGCCAGCAGCATGCCCTTTTGGCCAAGAAGGCCTATGGTATCCTGGAGGTGCATAAAAAACAGCTTGGCCAGCAGGTTGAGGAAGGTTATCCACTGCCTCAGCAAGGCAGAGGACACATTTAGAATACTGTGTCCAGTTCCAGACTCCCCAGTTCAAAAAAGACAGAGATCTCTTAGTGGAACTCCAGTGGAGGGCCACAAAGATGATAAAGGGCCTGGAATATCTCCTGTCTGAGGAAAGTCTGAGTAACCTGGAACAGTTCAGTCTGAGGAAAATAAGGCTGAGAGAGAATCTGATTAATGTTTATAAATATCTCAAGGGAGGTGGGAGGCAAATGGATGAGGCCAGGCTCTTCTCAGTGGTGTATAGAGATAGGACGAGGGGTAATGGCCTAAAACTTGTACATAGGAATTTCTGTACTAACATGCGGAAGAATTTCTTTATGCTAAGGGTGTCTGAGCACTGGAACTGGTTGCCCAGAGAAGCTGTGGAGTCTCCTTCTATGGAGATATTCAAGACCCATCTGGACACCTGTCTGTTTGACCTGCTGTAGGATACCTGCTTAGCAGGGGAGTTGGACTCAGTGATCTCTTGAGGCCCCTTCCAACCCCTGTGACTCTGTGATTCTGTGTAATACTTGCATGCATACACTTGTAGAATTTGTTTGTGGTTTTGTATGGTTTTGGGTAATATTTTTAATATTTCACTGTAGGCTTAGCTTGAGAGAGAATTTAGAGATCAGAAAACAGCATTTTTACCTTGCAATTAGTATTCCTTGGGGTCCCTAAATATAGATGGTTATTTGCTGACCCTGAAGGGATGAGTTTATTATCTCTTGTACACACCTGACATATACTATGGAGTACAACTGAATGAATGCGACAAATAATTTATTAAGGTCCAGCTTCTGTGGAGATCAGTGCTTGCTGGGGATAGGTTTTGTGTAAATTCCCAGAGGAAGTAACTGAGGTATCAGAAGAAAAACAGCCTTTTCTTACAACTTTACCATCACTGCTGATTTTGTTAGACAGTGGTTTTTACATACTGATAACACCAATTGGTTTGACCTTTGTAGTGGAAATACCAAGCCATGGCTTGAAGCAGTGATTGAGCACCTAGTGGGAAGGGAGGGCTAACCCAGGGGAGCTCAGGTGTATGCAATATACCTGACTAACCAGAAGGGGTGCAGCCCCTTCCCAGACCTCATTTAAGGGTTACAGTGGAGGCAAGGGTATCTTGTTAGAGATTCCTGCTTGCCTGAGGTCTTCTAAAGGTAAGCAGCTTTTTTTCCCTTTACTTTTGTGCTAGTTGCTGCTGCATTTTGGCTTGTCCCCATTTGTTGTATCTAGAGACTTACCACCCCATTATTTTTGCTGTACTTTTCATTGCATTATAGTGTTGCGACCCCTAATAACAGAGTTAGTGTTTCTGTCAGACATAACACCAATGCAGAGCATCACGTGGCTGCCCTGCCACAGAACTGCACTGTCTGTTCATAGTGTAGGGGGTTGTTTCTGGCACTATGCAAAGAGTACCAGAGTCATCAGGTGTTGTCATGAGCTTTAGTTCAGGACACAGATCACTTTTTAGGCTACAGACTGCTTCAATTACAGGTGCAAGGAACTGGTTCAGTGAGCAGAAGTTAACTATAACTATGTGGGCAGCTGAAAGCGTGTGCCTGGCTGGGTAAGCCAGAGAAGTATGCAGGTGCGGCTGTTTCATGTGTGTGTCCTTCTGAGAGGAAAGTGCTGCTCTGTGCCCAGAGCAGGGTCTGACTGAGTAGCTAAGAAAGGTGGCTGTGCTGCTTTATAGAGAGCAAGTTGCAGTTTTTAAAGGCAGGGACTTCCAGCCGTTTGAACAACAGATGATTCAAGAGACTCACACAGTCAGTTGAGGTTTTCCAATATTTTTTACAGGGTTGTAGGTAACTGAAGATCATGGAGCCCCATCTGTGCTCAGAACATTTTAATGGGATTAACTGGTTCAATGAACCTGTATACTGTATTTGAAAAGCCTCTAGGCAGTTACCTTATGAAAGGTATAAAGGAAGAAACAGAGCAAAGATCATACACTGACTTATTTTCTCCTTGGTTCTTCAGTCTGGTATCTCACAGTTGATAGCTAGCTTGAAGGAGAGACTGAGTTTCTATGAGTCATGAATCTAGGCAGAGGGGAAAAAAGTGTCTTCAAAGTCTCCTTAGGAAAAACAAAGAATATGAGGTAGGAGAAGTTTCTATGAGAAAATATCAATATTCAGCATTTTAGTGAGTGTAAATAGAATACCTAGCTTAGTATATTTGGCCGTCCTGTTATAGAAGAAATTCCTTAATAAAGATTCCAAAAGATCTAACTTAGGACTCATGTATGTCTTTAGAAAGACCATACTGAAGAACTATTTAACAATTTAAGCTATTCCTAAGTATTTTAGCTGTGAGTCTTGAGGTGCTAACATCCACCGCAGGCAGTAAGTGGCCTGTAGTTCACGGAAGAATGTGGGTCAAACAAACACATAACACTAACGCCAACTTTTAGCCAGTAGCAAAACACTGGGGAGATGGAGGAGCTTTTTAGAATGGGGGGGGAGGGAGTGGAAGAGAAAGAAAGAAACAATCATTAAAGGGTCCAGCAAAGAAACTGTATATGAAGCTCTAGAAAAAAATCTGTTCTGAACCATTGTTGCATGTTTGGAATAACAATACTCTCTAAGGACAGAGATGCTAGAATGATTTTTTTTTTTTAACTGTTGACTTACATAATTTTACTTACAAATCTCATTATCACCCAAGTCCTTGCTTTTAGAACTTTGATTAACTTAGTGGTGTCTTCTGATATTGTAATGCCTGAATAGATACATCCATATGTATTTGTACATGCGTATGCGTGTTTAAATAAAGAGAGGAATTTTCACAGCCAGATTCTGCTTGCTGCACACTGGCGTACCAATTACTGTTGAGAAAATACACCCTTAGAAACTGTGCACTTACTATCCATGCACTTAAAGTCTATTCAGCTCTTTTGAGCTTTGAAATCTAAGGAAAAACAGATTCCTTTCATCCAGATTTATTCCTTAAACTACCAGATGAACTCTATAAACTAAACACAGAAGGCTGCAGAAGGTGGATTATGCAGTAATATCTGGTATTATTGGCTGAGTTCAGCCCTGGCGTAAAGGCACAGTGTAGACAAAGCAACCTTTCTGTATACTGCTTTTCCTGTTACTGACTTGTCCTTGTGCACCTGGGATATGGAGTCATGCAAGATAACAATGACACTCGCTGACACCATTGTAACTATGTAATTTGCACTTTGAATAGCTCCTCCACAGCACTGCAGACTGCATGCTGCACTGCATGCACTTTGTGTCACAGCCATTCAATTATTTTTTATTTGCTTTTTTTCTGATAGAACTGTGAACACTTCTCATTTTTGATTGGCTTTTTTTTTTTTTCGTTTGAAATTAGGCCTATACAGATGGTAAAGGAAAAATGAAATGAAAATGAAGAATATAGTGGAGGGGGAAAAAAATACTCAGACAGCAATCCTGCAGATATTCTGCGCTGAAATATGCCTTTGCACACATTTAGATCACTGTAACTGAGTTTGTGTTCTCCTAGTGTACACCGGGGAGAAAAATCAGGACCATGGAGACAATTTCAAGTATATCAATCAATATTTGCAACTTCTAAAGTACTCCAATGGGTTCTGGCAACTCAGTTTTCTCATATAACGCTTCTATTGGCATAATACACAGCATAGCTTTCTAACTACCGATACATTATGTTGCTGGCATGGATGTGTAATTTTTCATTAGCTAGTCACTCAATATTCCCAGTTCTCTTCACACCAAAATAGAAGGGATGCTCTTCGCTTATTGCATTGGAAAATACTCTTGAGTATGTTTTACCTAAAGGGAACAAATTCATTATATAGCTGCACAGTATAAAACTGAAATTACTGCAAGCTGACGGCTACATTTTGTGGTTTTAAGGTTTACTGTTTTCATGATAGCTGTAGTTTTATTTTTAACAGACAGATCAACGCGAACAATTATTTTTTAATAGTATGCGAGATACTCACTTCACATTCTTCATCTATATTGATTTTGCCGTGGACTTTTCAAAGGAGATCGAATACAACAAATGGAAAAAGTTAAACAATATTAAGGTTCATGTTCTTTCCGAGTGCTTGCCCAGTGCAACTCTAATATTTTAATAGAAAATTAGTTTTATCTAAGAGAATAACACACACAGTTTGCCAGGTGTGTACGTGGATCGCCCCGCCCCGGTCTGTCTGGCTCAATCTCCTTTATCCCCTTCCTGTGTATTGGTGTGCCCAGTCTGCTGGCAGCCTGAGGGCTCGTATTGTCCTGCTTTGGACAATGTTCACACTATTTAGAATGCTTTAAATTCATGTTAAAGGCAAGCTACTGTTAATTATTCAGGTGCTGCGGGCCAGGCGCTCTCTTACATAACAATTTATCTTAAAAGAAACTTCAGAACATATGAGCCACTTTCAGCTAAGTACCAGCTAAGTACTGGCATGATATAAAACAGATTAGCATCCCGTAGCTGAATGCTAAGTGCTGGAGATAACAGGAGAAAGGGTGATTATCATAAAATGCGTCTCTTTTCTTTGCTTAAGTATTCTCATCTCCATTCAACCAGGTTACATGGAAATACCTCCCATCAGCAGAATTGAGTTCAGCTGCAGTCAAACTGTGGCTTCTGAATTTAAGGGGAAATACTTTGTCTCTCTCGGTGCAGCTGTTCCATTTTAATAAATTACTCCTCGTGGGCTTAGATAGCTCGTAGCAGTAACCCGCGGCAGGTCGGGTATAGCTCGTGTTTGAGAAACACACCTGGGGGCCCTGTAAGGAAGGAAAGCCCTAGCTGACAGCAGCTGTAGCAGCCACTGATTAGGCTGTTCTTTATGGAGCTGGGAGTCCGCAGTTCAGTCGCAGTTCCGAACAAGGTAAAGCTGAAATCTGAATTGGAGGCTCCTGCAGACCGGCGAGAGCCTAATCATCAAACTCTAAGATAGACAGAGAAACCACTACGTTATCAATGGTAGTTAAATCCTATTCTGAGTGGAATCCTCAGTTTAAAAATGCATCTCCTTTATTAAAAATAAACAGTGAGATAACGCTCCAACGTGACATGCTGTACTTTTTCCCGGAACCAAAAAAAATAATTGTGTACTTGCTTCATAAAGTGAATTTAACAAACTAAATGTTAAAATCTTCATTGGCATGATGAGAGGAAAAAAACCCAAAACAATTCTTTTATCAACCTAGATTTCTGCTACACATTAATTCCTTTTTTAGAACGCATGGTAGTGTTAGAATGACTGAGGCAATAACTCCCACTTTAGGTTTGTTTGTTTGTTTTTGCTGGCGTCAGGGTCTGTTAAGCACTGAGTAATGCAGAGAGTCACCTATTTAGATGATGAGCCCATCTTGTTTCCATATCCTTGTATCCAATGAAGCGTGAGCCGGCAATAGCTACAATAGTTTGACTTGTTTTGACTCAGAGCGTAATAATTTGCCTCTGCAAACTGAAAACGCACAGCACAGGATTTGTGGAGGAGAGGTAAGAGATTCCTGGTCATACTAGAGGAAATAGGCACATACCTGAAATTCCACCTGAACATAAGAAAAGCTTGGTTACTATGAGGCCTGTCAAACAATGGAGCATTCCAATGTCTTTGTTCTTTTCTAAGATCTGTGACCAACTCAACTTCCTCATCCTCTAATATGTCCAGTAATAATATGTTGTAAACAAATCATCTTAGTTGTTTTTTTTTTTTATCAGAACATTTCTGAAGCTTCATGCTGATACAAGAAAGCAATTTTGAATTACATGTGGGTTTTTTTTTTTTTTTCATACTCTAGCATGTTTGCTTATCTTCTTGTTCTGCATAAAGAATAAAACAACCTATCGTTAATGAAAATCCCTTATTTCTGGCAGCAAACCAATAGTCATACTCATGGGTAAAAAGTATATCTTGGCATGACTTTTTTTTTCTAAAGTACTAGTGATTTCAGACAGGTCTTCAAGAGAATGGCTAACCAATTTGAAAGGTCCATGTTACATGAATTTCTAACTTAAAAATTCTGACGTTTTGGACTTTTTAATGCAGGCAGTAGCAGCCAGCTATTTGTAGTCTAACCTTCTAGGGTGGGTTTCTGTAAAAGATGTCAGTCTTGGCAGTCTCATGGATAGATATAGTTGTTATTAAATCAACACTATGACTACTTTTTTAATTTCATTTTTTGTTTTGTCTTTTCTAACTTTTTGTCTATTTACTGTGCCTTAGTCACGCTGAGGTGCATAAGAAAAAATATTTTTTCTGTGCAAAGTGATTACAGTGTTAAGCAGCTTTACTGAACGTCTAGGCCTCCTCTATAGATACTATTAAAATTCAGCTATGTTCTACAGTATAGTCTTCTGTGTTGAACTCCGGGTATGTGCATGCACACTCCTGTATGCATTTAAAAAACACAAGTACAGAAGTGACAACAAAGATAACCAGAGTTCCTTTTTTGTTTTAAATCTATATTTAGAAAGGTGAAATTTATTTCAAGTTTTCCTAGAAGTACAGGTTTCTTTAATGTCAGATATTACACGGGAATATATTTAACTTTTTACAAAAATAAGCATGCGTAATAGTGAATTAATTTCACTGTGTCTAATTTGAATCTACAGCAAAGATGTCATCTCCTCAGTTGTAATTACTTAAATATCAATCATTACTTAGAACCAGAAGTTTGTAGTGTGAAGGCAGAGTATTTCAGTGAGGTTTTATTGCAAGAATTTGAGAGATCATATTTCTTGTAGTAATGCAAGTGATTGATTTTCTTGAAGTGTCATCTTTCTCACACAATCTTCTGTAAAAATACCTTCGCTGTATAAATATCAGTAGGAAGATAAATCATGTCTTTTTATCTGTGCTGGTGTTATGAAGGTTTTTTTCTGATAGGTTGCTCAGGAATTAAACTCTACAGAACAAATAAGACAGCCAAAAATGAGCAATAGGTTTAGCTCTTTCTTCAAATAGATGTGTTCATCCTAATATACCTTGGAAAGTCAAAAGCACTTTATCCACCAAAAAGTTGGTATCTGATTTTTATGGCAGCATACACCTGTAGTATAACATATTAAATGGGTAGGTAAATTACTTTATAATTTTATTTTTAAAAATGAAATACAGCAACTAAATGGACTTTGTATATATAATGTCTGATGAATGTTCAGTTTTTGTCATGGTGGTATAGATGTACTCTTAAACTAATCCAGTAAAAGGTAATACATAGTAGATGTCATGTATGGAACAAGTTAATCAGATATATGTATGTTAGCTTTGCAGGAAAAGCACAGTAGATGCGAAAGAGCACTCTGTGCTTTTGAGCACGTAAAATGAGTTCCATGCAATGATCATATCATATAATGTTCTAACGAGTAATTAGATATTTTTTCTTTAGAGCAAGACAGGCCTAAGTGTGTTTTTTTTTTTAATTGCTTGAACATAGAGACACCACAGTCACTAAAAAAAATTATTTCTCCTCAGAAATATTCAAGCTTAATGCAATATGCAGGAGGTAAAAAAAAATTTACTTTCTATCTTCATGAATATTAGTGTAACATTCTGCTCTGCAGAATGATTTTGTTTTTTTATTTTGGAAACATTTTCATTATTTTATCTTGTTTTAAATCATTATAACATTATAAAATAATGTTAGCACTTTACTTATGTTAACAGTCGATAATGGAACATTTAATCTTTTGTTTCTTATCTTAGGTGTTAACTGCTGGTCAGCATAGCATACAAAAGCAGCAGCAATTTCTGCTGCACTTATAAGAGAACATGTCCTTGTGTTTTGGGTCTGGTTGAGACAAAGATGATTTTCTTCATAGCACATATTTTTTGATTTGTGACCAAAGCAGTGTTGGTAGTATATCAATAGTTGCCCTATTGCTGAACAGTGCCTGCACAGTGTCAGTGCCTTCTTATTCTCAGTGAAGGGAATATAGATTCAGCCAGGTGTTCTGTTCCAGTTCTCAGTAGTCACTAAAAGCCTTGATCTTATCATACTTTTTTTTTTTTATATTCCTGGAAATAGAAACTTTTCTGGGTATAATGTTAGCAAATCTATGACATCTGTAGTCCTCTCCCTGTTGTGAATTTATATTCTGTGTCTTCAGTAATTCAAGCACAGCTGGTTAAGAAATAGTTACATTCAAGGAAAGATTTGAAGTTGATTTCTGTGGCATGCTCCTAGTGCTTTATCACTATAAAAATGTTTGAAATCAGGATCTTCTTTTTATATCTATCTATATATCTATATAGATATCTCTATCTATCTATCTATATATATATAAATACATTTCATTCTTAATTCTGTGCCTGCAATTGTTTTTTTTTTTTTTTTCCTCCTTGCATCTAGTCTTCTCAAGACCAGCATTCACGTTTTATTGTGGAGATGAGAATAGCCCTCTCATCTTCTGAAGCATACTGGAAACACAGAAAATTGTTTATATAATAATATATATGCAACTAGATAAAGTGATAAATGGAGCTGCAGAGTTGGTGCAGGAAAAAATTAAGTTGTTCAAGGAAAATTGCCTGGTTTTCCTACTATGCTGGATTTTTCAATGCTGTAACATGATTTCACGTCAACACTTAATTTAAATTTAACATTTATGTTGAAATGAGGAACAGTATATGACAACATGAAAGAAGAATATAATTGTAAAGAATTGAAACTTCAGTTGGTTATGAACAGTTTAGGATAAAAAGATTCACTGGCTTAAGAAAAAAGAATTAGGGGAAGAAAAAAATGTAATAGGTTAAAGTTTTGTGTAAGGCACAATTAATAATCCTTTTCTTCATATATCTTTGTGAATGTTGCATTCTAAACATTTCTTCCATAATTTAATATCACTGAAAAGATGTTGTTCATAGGTGTGATTTACATAATAGAACATGTAAATTATGTATCAAGCATAACAGCAAGTGAAAGTAAACAGTGTGTGTCAAGCTATAGCAACCTGACAGTGGAATTGATCAGGCTTAGGTCAAATCCTATGGTCATCTGTTTTATGCTACTTAAATTGTTGAGATTAATTAACCTGAGAAGCCTAATTGGTGTCATTTAAGGATCTTAAAGTGAAATGTTTACAAGGAAGAAGACAGACCAAAAAAAATTATGAAAATATATCAAGTTACGTAAGTATTCTACATATTTTCAACAGCGCATCCTTTTTTTATCCAGTGTAAGCCCTTTCTGTGCTGCAGTTTTTACTATATGACCGTATGACCCCCTAATAATGAGAAATATAACTTGCTCAGGCTGCAAAATATTTTTACTGTTGGTATCCTCTATCTTCCATGTCATACTTCCTAAACATATTTATATTGGTGCATCATTAGCACTATTAACCCATAAAAAGATGAAAGAAAAAGACTCTGTAGGTATTTCAGTCAAATTCTATGGAGAGTCACAAGTTATACTCTGACCTGAAAAAGTAGGAAAGATTCTCCAGTGCTAGGGCATTTACCTATTATGGTAGCCTATTCAGGCTTATCTACAAACACAGATGTTAAAAAAGATGTCTCTGAAAATATGGAGAACTAAGCAGATATTCTACTACTTGCTAAACTATGTTATGTCTCAGACAGGCTAGCTGATTTTAATTCGGAGATCAGTGAGAATGTCATTATTATAACAGTTTTTTGTTTTATTTTTTTCATCAGAATAATGAATGTTTACCGTAAGATTTTGCTTGTCCTTATTTTTGCAGGTATAAATATCCACTGAAATCCTAGCATCACTGAAAAGGCATAGGCTTATAGTACCTATTAGGGAGACTGGAGTCCCAGAAATTGCTTCAATGAAAACTTACATACCATTTATAAATTGTCAAATGACTCAACAGAAAAGGTCAGCGGAATATTGTCTTTTTTTGCACTAAAAGAAAGCGTGATCAAGGAAGATGGATCTTTTCATGTTTAATTGTCTTTATGCAGAAATTCTGAAATATTGACAGGACAGAGCATTGTATAATTAGGATGCTGATGCCACTTCTTTCCCTTTTTAACAATGTTAAGGTAAAGTGCTGTTTACTTCATTTGACAGAATATTTTGTTAATGAATTTTCACTGGGAAAGATGCCTCCTTTAAGGTTAGTGTTAGGGCTGCAGGCAAATTCATGGGCCACTGATAGGCTTGAGGTTAATCTAACTGAAGGAAATTAATATACATGAGAAATTGCTGAATATAATCAGTGCTGATGTGAGATGCTGATGAAAGCTGGATAACTCCAGGAAAGATAACTGGATCTCAAATGTGGTGATAAAGGAGTTATGTGGAAACTGCCAAACTCCACAGGCTGTTGGAAGGGGTTATTGGGAACCTTTGGAGAAGTGCAATATTATAAGGCACACACCACCTATTTAGCCACACAGTAATGTTTTATAGATGTCATAAAACTGGGACCAACAGGGAAAAAGTAGAGTTTTTTTTTTTTGTTTTTTGTTGTTTGTTTTTTTTTTTTTTAATATGGGAGGAGACTCCCTTTAAGAAAGGAAAGGTACAAGGACTAGTAAGTTAACTTTTAGAGAGAAGGAGTTAGCATCCTGTTATTCCTATGCTGGTGCCTGTTCCAGACTTGCTGGCATCATCAGCTGCCTGACACTTCCTAGCAGTCAAGCATGTTTCTATGAGAATAATGTTAACTGGCATTCTCTTCTTAGTATAAACTGCTGCCTCACTTAGGCAGCTCCCAGATATGCACATATGCAGTAACTGCCAAATCAAAACAGAAGAAGACCGTGGTTTCTGGAAGGTGTTCAGCCTTTCCTAAGGCCTAGGATCTATAATAGAAAATATCTAGATGACTCAGTGACTTATGATCCTGATCTGTACACCATCTCTGTTCTACTTTTTTTGCATCTAAACCTTCCCTGTATTTCAATTAACTTGTTAGTCCACTTTTTATTTCTGTCCACCCTTGGTGAGCCTACTAGTACAGAAAGAGCTCTCCTCTTCCACCTCCACGGATTAACCTATCACCAGATGCAACAGATTTTATAGCGGTCTCCGTTAGCAACCTTCACCAAAACTTAGTGAATGTCTGTAGGGTTATTCATATCACAAACTGTTTAACAGGGAATCTCTGGGTCATATTCCAGGTCCTAAAACCTCCAATATTTTCCTCAAATCCACTTGTGGTAGATTTTAATCATACAATCGGCTTTCAGTTCTGATGATAATTAATGTGTGACATATATATCAGTGACTATATCACTCTATGTAACTGATAACAGAAATAGTTGGAAGTACATAACTTCATAGACCAAGTTAGGTTTTGAGGTTGAGGCAGGCTTCTGGAAAGTTTTTAAATGGATAAAGGGTTACTTAGGTCAGCCTTCAAAGCTACTGCTGCTGTAGAATAGTGTAAAATGTTGTTAAAATATTCCATATGGGAAAGCAGTCAGGTTTCTCCTTACCTCAAACTAAATTAATTTGTTCTTAGATGAGTATCAGTCTTGTAAAGAACTGTGTATGACAATATTCAGGTAAGAGTATTCTTACTGAAACAAGCCAGTGACCTAATTTCTATACTTCATGAAAATGAAAAATGAAAACAAAATATCTCCCCAAACAACTAAACTAGAAAAAATGGGTACTTATGAAAATATTTAATCCAGGTGCAAAACACAAATATAACTGTCTGTCAGTCAGTTATGTGTCATCATACAAATAGATTGTCTGCATACCTCAAATGAAACCAAATATGAGCACATGCTTTCTTGTTCTCATTACAGACTTTGCATCATATAGATAAGGCCCAGTGCAGTACCAAGCTAAAAACAGTGGCTGCAAACATCATAAAACTTCAAAAATATATATTAGCCTCAGAATAAACAAACTTTCTCCTCAAAAGCATACCTGTTTTGTAAGGCTGTTGTTAACAGAAGCTGTGTTAGAAAGCAGTGAAATAAATGTTTTCCATACTGCAATTATCTGATTATAAATACTTTCATAGGATTCATTTTGATTTGATTAAACTTTTAATTAAGCTGTGAAAATGTTTTAAATTATTTTAGCGTGATTTTATTCTTTGATTATAGACACCACAAATCTCATTAGCGTTGGTTCTTTCTCTTTCTGAAAATTCAAATGCAAATGGATTTTTTTTTTAAACAAATGAAGTAAAAATGTTAGTTCAGGGTAACTTATTATACATGTATTTAAAATACATATATAGGCATATTGAATAACCATATATATAAACTCTGTCCATTAAATAGCTCCATTTTTAGAAATGCACTTCTAAGTTCTTTAATAAACTACATTGACTGAATAAGTAAAGAGAAATAAGTGGGTGAATGGAAGATGTGCTGGGTTCTATTGATTCATTTTTTTCTTATGCAGAATACATCAAACAAGTGATTTTACAGAAGTTTAATACAAAATCAGTTAGTACAAATTAGTTAGCCATGATGCTATAACTTCTGCTGTAGTAAATTATTATTGTGGTCCAGATGATGTTTAGTTTCCAGTAGGATGTTGAAATTAGAAACTGTAGGATGGTCTGCCTCCCTGAAATTTAAAATACTAAGCAGAGCTTTCTTTGAAGTCTTTGCTTGAACGGTTTCTCTGCTGCAAAATGCAGAAGTGAAGTTGCTGAGTTGAGAGCACTGCATCAAGAGCTGATTAATAGCCTCTGAGTGAGTGAATATGTGTCTGCTATCCTACAGCAAAGGCCATATGTTACACTATCACTTTCATTCCAAACTGCATCTTAGCCTGGTGACAAGAATAATTTCTGACAAGCAAGGAAATTGTCTAATACAAGAGATATCATAATTTGCAACAGCAGAATTGCTGAATGACCTACAGACCCAAGACTTACTCTTAGGCAATGTACTAAGGCTTCATCTAATAGTGCCAGTGTTTGTCATCTCTGAAAGGAGCTGTAGAGAATGTCATTCAAAGTCAGTGGTTTAGAGTGCTGATTGTGAGATGTAAATTAATGTAGCTTCTTCTAGATCAAAGATGCTCACAGTAGATATCTAAGAGGTGTAGTAAATGATGAATATAGCTTTCCCTTCAAAAATAATAATTTGTTGGAGAAAGTGTTGGAAACTGTATTACATTAAGATGTCATTATGTTGCTTGCAGCCAATAAGGTCTATTTGCCCCATTATGTATACAAACTGTTTTGGTTTTAAATCATAGCAGTTAAAAGAATAAATATAATTATTGAATATGCAGCTCTTCAGCTTCTTACCATGTTGCTCCTTTTCCCGAATGGTATAATATATAATATAACAAATTAAGAGAAATTAGAGTTTTTGTTTTTAAAATGTTAGAAACTGAAAACCAGTCAGAGAAATTGAAGCTATGCATGTTGCAGTGAATGTAGCCCTGAAATAATACCTAAAATTGAAGGAGGCAGTAAGGATATTATTTGGCTAAATTCAGAATATAATTAGGGAGTTCTAAAACATTTGCCCTAAGTTAACCCAGTAGTTTGGTTTTGGTCATTTTGTAACATCAGCTTGTTTTGTATGGTTCACAGAACTTTGGCTGTTTAGAATGTAAAACAGTCTTTTTTTTTTTTTTTTTTTTTTACAGGGACTTGGGCACCTCTCTTTCAGGCTTCTCTACAAACACAGAAGTTAAAAATAGAGAATTGAGCAGATATTCTAAAACTTGCTAAACTGTATTGTGTGTCTCAGACAGATTCGCTGATTTTAATTCAGAAATCAGTGAGAATGTCATTATAATAACATGGTTTCATTTATTTATTTTTAAATCAGAATCATGAATGTTTATCTTAAGATTTTGCTTGTCCTAATTTTTGCAGCTATAAATGTGCGCTGAATTTCCAGTATCTCTGAAAAGGCATAGGCTAACTCAAATTTTATAAATTGAACAAAATATAAATGCACAAGAACGTTGCTTCCCTTTACCACTCTTGCCCACTTCCCATCATGGTTTGTGGTAGGCACAAATAATGTATTTGTTTTTAAAGCAGAAAAAAATCAAATCCAGAAAACGTTTGTTGTTTTTTCTGTTAGTGAGGACTGATAAGAGAGAGGGCTGTCAGAATGGAGAAGAAAGTGGTTTACTGGCACTCCACCCTGAGTTGGGTGCCAAGGCTACACATAATTCATAGTTAACAGTGTTAATTCTCCATCAGATGGAAGTATAACCTTCAGGCTGATAGGAAACCGTCTAAGTTAGCTAGGTATTCATTACAAAGAAGGGAGTTGGGCAGATTTAAGAGACTTACTGGAGAGAGGAAGGCACCTGTTTATGGCCATTCAGGAGCTTCCATCTGTGTAACATCCTGGTTTTCTGACTCTGAACTTGATTTTACCATGTGTGAAGCCAGAGCAGGTGCACTATTCCCTGAATTGTGATATTATAGCCAGCTATAATGCCTATGAAATATGGGTTTTACCTTCAAAGCCAAACTCTGCTTGACACAGAGAAGGAACTTTCAGTAGTTCTTCCTCAAGTGCTATAATAAAAAGGAGATATATCCTGACAGACTTAAGAACTGTTGCATGTGGCTTGACATCTGCAAATACCATCCAGCAAACATTCTGATTCTGCATAAGACAAAGATGCTTTTGGTCTAAGGTGGCAGGCCAGGACTGATTTTCAATATATGTGGTGGATGAATTCCCCCAAGTACATTCAAAGAGCTGGGGTTCATATTTACTGTAACTCTGTTCCCATCTCTAAAATGTGAGTTAAGCAGAGTTTTATTTTCCAAGATCATTCTTAGGATGAATTAAGCATTGTAATTTGTGCTGCAATCAGAAGTTAGTGTTTCAATGCCAATCATTAATTGTTGAATGAAACAATCTACAGACCCTGACTTCATCGACAGTGTTGTGTTTAAAGAATGTTATATGTCTGAGATAGTTCAGGACTAACACTGCAGTCATGAAACCAATTGCAATAACCCACTGAGAAAAGGAGTAAGCAAAACGTCTCGAATTTTGCCAGGTTCCTCAACTCCTCTGTGTTCCTTCTACACTATATGCACAAAATACAATAAACAACTTATGTACTTCTCCTAGTGACAGGAGATTTGATACTTCTAAATCAAGTATTTAACGTGCGAGGTCACAGACTTGCCAAATCTGACGATTGAAACTAATGTGTCCAGCCTTACCAGTATTTTTATATGGTTAGTCAACACTGGTGCAAAATAAGTGCACAAAAAGCAATTTGAAATTGAACTTTTGCCTGGAATCTTTATCCTACAAAGGATGAGACTAACTGTCATTCTTGTTCTGCAAGATGACTATCGACTGTCTTAAGGCTCCTTCAGGAAGTATATTGGCTGATTTGTCACGTATGCATTGCATGCATTTAATAGTCTGTACAGCACTGATAACAGTACTGGAGTATTTCTAGTATTTAAAAGTCTCCTTCAAAAATGCTTACCTTCTTAAATAGCCTCCCTTAGACTTGATGAATGTGGAATGCATTAAAAAAAGGCATATATTGAGAAGTGATGGGGAACTGTGTTTTTTTCTGTCTGACATAGAAAAGCCCAATGAAAAAGCATCAAGGATCTTATCACTGTACCAAAATAATTTCCTTAGGGAGTTGTGTAATTTCATATTAGCTTATACCTTCTCTGAAAGACAGTGATTACTGCATAGTGTGGTACACAAAAAATGGGAAAAACAGCAGGCTTCATCAGTTTCAAAGGAGTCAGCAAAGCTGATATTCCAAACAGAAAAAATGTGTCGGCGACAACACTGAGTCAGATAAGGAATGTATACATTTTATATACACCTAATATTTATGTACAATGACTTCTTTTCAGATCTTTCACTGAATTGAAAGGATTTCTTTTTGCGCTTTGTCTTCAAAAAAGCAGCCTGTAGTTAGTTTTCATCTCATCTGTAATTCTGAGTTTCAGTGCCATCAGCTAAAGTAATAAAAATCTCTGCCTGAAAATCTTTTTTAAAGAAAATATTCTCAAAATTATGCCTTTAATTTAGCAAAGCATTGTTCAAGGTTTAAATAAAACCTCCTCTGGTTTGCATTATATGAATTCATAAGCAATTCTTTTGAAAATACATTAGTTTCACAATGGAAAAACATATGTTTTCCATATATATATATATATGGTTCTTGAAATGGGAAGCTCACTTGTTTCTTAAGATATGGCAAGTGTTACTTTAAAGTTCACTTGTTCACTCTGTTCACTCTTTTCCTAAACACAGAACAAAAGGTTGTATTTAAGGCAGTTCAGTCTGACTCTTTTCTGCTGAATGACGCACCTGCAAGAAAATATATTTCAGTCATCTGGAACAAAACTAATTAGTAAAGCTAAACAGGAATTGGAACTTCTTTCTAAAAAGCTGTCATTTATAGACTGGAGTTTTATTTCAAATTAGGAGGAAATATTGGACTAGGAAGAAAGGCATGAAACAGGAACTCTGAAAAATCTTGTTTTATTAATCACTACTATGATATGACAGGTGCATTTGGTAATTACATGGTCTAACTTTTTTTTTTTTTTTTGGAACATAGCTGTAGACTAATTTAATTAACTGAGAAAAAAGGGAAAAAAAAATAAGAAAAATAAGTTTGGAAATATAGTTTGGAGAATGTTAATTTCCGTTAACATACTTGCATTAGGAATACACATACACCTTAATGTTTAAAGTTGAAGAAATATGTTCAAATGGTGATTTTTTTTTTCCTTGCATTTCCTTTAAGTCGAATTGTTTAGTGGGAGATTTCAACATTCCCTGTTAAAGTCTTAATAATTGAATATTCATTTCTTAAAGTGGATGAAATAGCGTCCCTTAAGTCACAACTATTTTAAGGAAACCTCTTCTGCTTCCTACTTGAAGAAAATAGGAGTATGCCTACATTACCCACAGGCAAGGTA
Organism: Callipepla californica brunnescens; assembly: GCA_023055505.1. NCBI lineage: Eukaryota > Metazoa > Chordata > Aves > Galliformes > Odontophoridae > Callipepla > Callipepla californica. Next base: position 24,006,843 of record JALIRH010000005.1, read on the forward strand.
AATTCTACATGTAAACCAGAAATCTGGCTGAAAACTTCTCGTATTGCTCTGTAGAGTATTTGCGAAGTTCTCAAAGGGATCTTGACATATGACAGGTCTGGGAAATCAGCAACTGCATTTAGTTCAGTGATCAAGAAGAGGGCTGGATTCTGTACCTGCATTGGATATGTGTAGAGACTGGGAGATAAGAAGTTAGAAAGCAGCCCCGTGGGAAGGGATCTGGGGTTTTGGTTGATGGGAAGTTGGACATGAATCAGCAGTGTGTCTTGGCAGCTAAAAGGGCACCAACTGTACCCTGTAGTGCACCAGGCTCAGTAACAGCTGCTGGGGGAGGGAAAGGGTTATTGTGCTCTGCTCTGCACTGTATGGTCTCTAATTGTTTATAGTTTCAGGCACCACAATATAAGATGGATAGAAAACTATTAGAGAGTGTCCAAGGAAGAGTAACAAAGATGGTGAAGGATCTGGAGGACAAGATGTATGAGGAGTGGCTGAGGTCCTCTGGTTTATTCAGCAGATAGAACAGCAGACTGAGGGAATGCCTAATGGTGGCTTAGAGCTCCTCACAAGGGGCTTGGAGGGGCAGTGCTGATCTCTTGACAATGATAAGAGCCAAGGGAATGTAATGGAACTGCACAGGGGACAACATTTGATAAAACTGAATTCAAATCTTATAGTACAAGAAATCTAAAACATAACAGATGCATCAGGGAAGTGATAGACTACATTTCATGAGACTAATAAATCCAATAAAACTGGAAAGCCTATCATTCTTGTTTGTACGAGTTTTGGAGAAATTTAAATGGCGAGCAAAATAAAGTCCCTGGATTTGCTCTAGAAACTGATCGTGCTTGCTGTTGGTGGAAAGGTCTTACTGATTTTAGTGAGATTTCCTTCAGTGTCATTGTAACAGAATCTGCTTTCACCTACTATGAGATGATTCACAGTAGTGTGAAATAACATAATCGTAGAATGGCCTGGGTTGAAAAGGACTGCAAAGATCATCTAGTTTCAACCCCCCTGGCATGGGCAGGATCGCCAACCACTAGACTAGTCTGTCCAGAGCTGCATCCAGCCTTGCCTTGCTCATGGGGCATCCACAACCTCTTTGGGCAACCTGTTCCAGTGTGTCACCTCCACTGAGTGGAAAAACTTCCTTCTAACGTCTAACTCAAATCTGCCGTCTTAGTTTAAAACCATTCCCCCTTGTCTTATCACTATCAACCTGTGTAAACAGTTGTATGTGTTTACAGTGCAATTACGCATACTGTGTTCAAAGGTCTAAAACATATTATGTCTGAAAGCACATAAAAGTTAGCTTGTACCTTTGCTAGATACCTAAATGGTTAAAAAGGATTTTCAATGGCACACATAAATAAGCAAGGTAATTGAAAATTAAGTGGTATTGCTGAGTCATCCACATGTTTAGCCTTGTTATAAAATGGCTGTAATTGTTTAATTAATGTAACTCTTCTGACTTGTATTTCCTGGATGTGTTATTAATCATTGCTGCTCAAATTCTTATTTTAACTGCACCTGTTACGGCTCTGTAAGTTTATAGATCTGCTGGTTAGAATGATTCCACGTTGAAAGGATCTATTAGGAAATTCAGAGGTTATTCAAATAGAATATAGATGAATATTTTGTTGTGCAGGTACTTGTTATGCTGTACATTAATCAGAAGTTCATTACAAGGTCAGATCTAGACAGAATAATTCAGGTGTTTAGTGCACTATATCACTTTGTTATTATTATTCACACCTAACTATTCAAGATAATTAACATTTAATTGTTAGTTTATCAATCTCTAGAGTCAAGAAAACATCTACTTTTTATGTATTCACACTAGTTTGTACAGTTAAGATCAGTTTAGTGGCACTGCATTAGAAGTAGCTACAGTGGCTTGCAAAACAAAGAGCTTTTAGCACCTGGTGATCAAAAATTACAGCAGGAAAATTGCATCCCCAGTCATCACTGTATTTTCATGTTTTACAATTCAGAAAACTGCTTGTGACCTTTTCTGGATAATGATGTCCCATTATTTGACCATGTCATGGGAAACCATTAAATCCTTCACAGCTACCGAATGAAATGTTTCTGTGGCATCTTCAGAGAAATCCAGCTGCATCGTGATCCAATTTTCTGATTTTTTTTTTTTTTAATTATGTACTAGGCTCTTAGCAAAATGGGAAATGCTTTGCATGACAGGAGATTTCTAGCCAGAATACTTCTAATAACAGATCTACACAAGGTCAGCTATAAGAAAAACATTTTAATGGCTACCGACACTGCTCTATTTCCATATCAGCTGTAGAGCGTTTTGTGACTGCTTTGGAATTACACAGATCTATTTTCATCCTGACTCTTGCAGGGACTATATATACTGAAATTTTTATTAAGACTGATCACTTATCCTGCTGTATTAGAATGATACATTGCAAAACTACATCTTGCTAACTTACAATTATATCAAACTTTTATAAAAGAAAGGTAATCTTACAGAAGATGTAAAATACAATAATGTTATTCCTAATTGTGGCAGTCATCCTAGTAAAGAATACTACTCTACATAGAGTAATGAATCAGATTTCTAACTGGCCAAATTTTTAAGATATTTTTCATTTAAAATCTGTATGAAAAGTCAATTAAGAGCAAAACAAAAAACAAAAAAACACAACAACAACAACAAACAACAACCCAAACCAACAGTCTTTGAGATGTTCCTCCAGCTATTACTTAAAAGTTTTGTTTCAGCTTCAGTTATTTACATGTGATTGTTAAAATACAGTCAGCTTAAATCTTCAACTGCAAAGTTCTCTTTTGAAGAGAGCAAGAGGAGAAAAGTTGTTTACATGAAAAATAACAGCCCATTATTCTGATGAGCTTTGAATTATCGCTGATTCAAAAAGACCTCTGTAGGATGTTTAATCACTGATAAAATCCTTCACATAATTCCATGAAATTCTTTCTCTACTCTGTGAGAAATAAGAACTATTTTTTAAAGAATGCCAGTACCTTCTATGGAAGAATAAGTTTTTTTCCTAAAGTAATTAATGCTTATGTGGAAATGATGAACATTAGTCTGATCTCTTTTTGCTAGAGCACAGCATGATGATATATAATCTGTATCTAATTTACCATGGTGTTGTAATGATTCAGTATCACATACAGATCCCTTTAAATTTAGATTATATCTTTGAAGAATGTGCAGAACTGTAATTGGCCAGCTCTCTTTTGTACTACAGTTGATATGGTTAATTTCCACATGGGCCAATCAATTACACTAGATTCTAAATGAACAAGTTTAATAATACTTCCTGCAGAGCAGAATTAAAATCTTTCCCTTTACTTGCTTGTAATTTAAAAAAATGAACAAAAGTAATGAGAAAAGGGATTTAAATAAATTTTTTTGTTCTTTTTTATTAAGAGTTAGTGTCCAGAGAGACCAGGGATCTCAGATATTGTACTCCTGACAAGAAACAACATTCAGTGTACTTCAGTCCTCAAAAACCAAAACTCCATAAACCAAAAACTGTAATGAAAAATACTGGCTGATGGGGCAGAATATCATACCGTTTTGTTCATGCTTTAACCAAGATCTGAAAGAGCATGAAACATACAAGCATAACAAAATATCTTTTCATGACAGTTATACGTAAGCTACAGACATGCTGATAAGGAAGAAAAATAAACTACTTCATTTAATATTGAAGTCTATAGGGAAAGGTATTTGTTTAACTAAATTCTATTATGATTTACAAAGACACTGAGGGAATTTTGATGATCATGGCAGTTTTATTTCCCCAAACATTAAAATTGTCGAACTTTTACTGTCTTCCTTAGTTGAATGTAAAAATGAGATACATTATTAAATATGTATACCAATAAGATAAATTTTCATTCAGCTTGTTCTCGTCCGTATTATTATTTTCAGGCAATAAATTACTTTTTTTTTTTTTTTTTTTTTTACATTTCCACAGATAATTACTAATTGTAGGGCTTTTTTATGTATTATTTTTGTCTTCATTCTGAAAAATGGAATATTAGAAACACAGGTATGCAATTATAGTTTTAAGTATATGGAGAAATTTAGGAATTAAAATAGGAAACTGAATCTTTTTGCAAACTGGAAGCAGTGAGAGACCAATAAAGAGAGGAAATGAAAGGGTCATGAAGGAGAGAGATGTTCTTCCTTATTTTTTACCCCTGCTTAAAGCTCTTGATAAAGCTAATATTTTTATTGTAATAGTGCAAAAGTGTCCTTTCAAGTTCTAGATATGTTCACTGTTCAAACAGGCAGTTCGAAAACAATATAAATATAACTTTGAAGAATTTGGTATCATGAGAAAAAACTTGACCTTTGCATCTCGATTTTGTCATTGTAGATAAATTCTTGCAAAATTAGTTAGAAATAGAAAGAAATTATATTTCAGTTTCAATTGAAATAGCAGTAAATTACAATGGTGAAATGGTCCAAGTGAAGCAGATGTTTGCTGTTTTCCTCTTTACAATGAGTGAAAAGTAGATATAAAACTAACATATAATGAAATCAGAACAGAAGACTGAATTCTTAAAGGCAACACTGTTTGAGAAGGCATTTCCCTTAATTCATACTTATCCTTCTAAAAATTTCTGAGTAACTTAAAACTTAAATTCATTACTCTTTTTCAGATTCCAAAGATCTGTTTCAGCTCAGTCTGCCTTGTATGTACTACAAGTCGCATTAAATGAAATGGCTTTTCATACTCTAATAAGTCTGACATGGTAAAGGTAAACAAAGCATGCAATATCAGTAGCAGAAGTGAACTTTACAGAAAATACAGTGATCAACATTCTTATTTCAGGAAAAAAGAGCTGTAGGATAACACTACATCTCCTTTCATCAAATCAAGGTGATTTATTCATCACTTCTGCTGAGCCATCCTACTCAACCGCACTACTGTGATTATTCCCATCTATGGCATCAGTTCCACACAGGCTTTTCAATCAAAGTGTATTAGCTGCTGAATGTATGGCATGCATTTTCAGCTCGTCCAAGCCACTTGGGCTAACTATATGTGTAAAGCATCAGTGCTTGTCTAAGCAAGTAAAACTCCTCAAATCAAGGATGGGTTTCCTTTGAAACTGTCCCTTTCACGACTTCCTGCAAATGAAGTTTTTTGAATCCCTGAAATCTAGGCCACTTGCTTAAGTCAATGCTTCTATCGCTGAGGAAGGGTAACCTGAAACCGTGGAAACAAGGTCTTGCTTTTGCTATTAGCAAGTCAAAGGCTTTGTATTAACTTACTCTATAGCCCTCAGGACTTGTCAGGCTTTGTTTGGACTTGCTTGGATCTTCTGGAACTAATTAACTAGCAATAGCTTTCTAATGACAAGGTGGCTGTTGTTTTATTTGCTTCTAGCTTAGTTTTCTATGTTTGTATGGCATAATGCCTTATCATATCTATCTGTTAATAGTAGGTTGCAGTCATCACTCGTTCCCTGTGTAGAGTGAACCAGAATAGAAACGGGCAGTGCAAGTGTGGCTCGCTAGCGAAGACCTCCAAAGCACAGACAGAGACTTCAGAAGTTTTAATAAAGTCACAAATGATCAATTATTGATCAGTTAAGGAAAAATAAATTGGGAGTTGTGTAGAACTGAACCTAGGGTAACAAAGAGATCGAAGGGCAATTTCCGTCATACATAAATTACAAATACATGTTGTAAAACTGAAATTTATCACGCAATTACAGAACACTGAGTGAACAGGTGGGAAGTGGAGAGAACTAAAACTTGCATGAAAATGAACCCAGACCCAGGAGCAATGAGTAATGATTCTTCATCAAAATCATGCACCTGTTGGTGAAGAACTTGAGAACTTGTAATTCACCATAGTAACATACTGGAAAGCTTTAATTACAATTATTCAAAATGAACTTTTATTGGGTCATTGACTGTAAATTTATAAAATGTTATAGATTATGAGCTGAACAGCTGTGGTAATTCTATAAATATGTGTTAGGATCCTTAATCTTTGCTAACTTTGGCTATTTTGTTTAAAAATATATGCAAAGATTTTATTTGCTGCAAAACCAGATTTCCTGAATGGCTGAAATGAGGAGGTATTTAGGCATATATTACAGAAAGGTTTGTTTTTTTTTTTTTTTTCTTTTTCTTTTTTTTTTTTTTGAGTGGTACAACTCTAAATTACCCTCATCTTAGGACCCCTTCTGACAGTTTGGATGTTGCTATTATGAATTATCACACATTGAGATTCTTGATGTCAGAGAGCTCGAAGGCCATGAAGCTTCTTACAAAGTTCTTCACTGGCTGATAGCACAAGACCTGTGCTTTAGCAGAATGACTTCTTGTACCTGCCCATCACTGTTAATGGTGTGTAACTTATGGAAATAGTAGATAGTAATTCTGAATTAGCAAAGCTGCAGCTAATAATATTAAAATGCATCACATCAGATTGATGTTAGATTTACAATGAATATAATTGGCAAGTAAATTTCTATTACCAGCAACTGTAAGCATTCAGTCTATACAGTAATGCACTAGAAGAATTATTTTAAAAGTTGTCATGGTTTTATGATTTTTGGTACTGGTATTCCACATCATAACATCATGTATTGCATTAAGAGTTAAAGAGCTAATGCTCTTGGTCTAGTGGTTAGGAGCCGGCGCTCCTATTTATTAATAAAGGCATGTCTAATAATTCTTAAACAAAAGTATATTCAATAATTGGACATTTTGCATTATATTTTAACGTTTTAATTTTTAGCCTGTGTACTAAGTAAGATCTCACTTAAATGAATTACAGAAAGTAATTGAAAAGGAGAATTCCCACGTAATGGTAAAGGACAATACCCTATTTTTTTTCTTTTTTCATGAATTTTTATCATCATCTATTTTAATCATGTCAGTGATCAAAGTAAATGAGTAAATAAGTAAATTGCTGTTCATACTACACAGGTTTTCTCTGAAGGTTTTGTGGATTGAAGTTTTTTTTTTTAAACATGAGAAAAGGTTTCTGCATTTTCATAGATTTTATATCTAAAGTAACCTAAAATGAAATCAGTCTATAAATACGAAGTTATAAACAAAGAAAAACTACACACTGTAAGCTGCTCTTCTAAGTTTTAAGTATATCTGTGTTATATGAGCATAATTTTTAGACACAAGTCTAAGAATTGGGGGGAAGCAGTGTTTTGAAATGAAAAGCCTGATTCAACCACTATTTCGGGGTAAGAAAAAAATACAGACAAAACACTTATTGAACTAGGTTTCTTATCATATTTCTAATCTTCATTTCCAAAGTACTCTTTCTCCAAATTTGTAATGAAAAGTGAGTACTACAGTACGTGCAGGACATAGGAAAGATTATATTTCTCTCTGCAGTGTATATTGGATAGACAGTACCTTGAATGAATTTCTCATTTGGAATTTGACCACAGTCCAGGAATGTCCAGCATATGAAATTCAGCAAATATGCTTTTTTGTTGTGTTTACCAAATCTTTTCTATTTACAAATTTTCATATTTGCTTGTGCATGGTTTGAAGTTTGTTGTGCCAATATGCACAGAAAACAGCAGAAGTGAATTTCTCATACAACTTATAAAAAGGACTTCAATTACATGAATTACGCATCATGATATTAAATATTCAAGAATGACATATGTACTCAAACTGTGTAAAATATGGTAAGGATCTTTAAAATGAATCATGATAGTCATAATTTTGGGCTGTGCTGAGAAGACAAATGTCTTCAACGATGACAGTGAAATAGACAAAACATGGCACTGATGGAATGAAGCAGATTGCTCAAGCAGCTTGACTAATTGACCGTATCAGATATCACTAATCTGGAATGATCTGCAAAATCTACAACAGCTGAAATGAATTCCAATATTCATCTGGTTACTGTAGAGCTCAGCTGCTTCAGGACTGGGAATCTGAAGCTTTTAAAAGTTTAAATGGAGAAGGGGATATTTGCAATGAGGTATGTAGGTGCACTGAGACAAAATGAAAAAGCTAAACCTTTGCTGTGTTTTTGTTGTTGCTGTTCTTGCTTGCTTCTGGGAAATATGGATTGCCTGTAGAAGCAAACATTAAAAGACCGGTGGATTCTCAGGAAGTCAAAGCTGGATAGTTTTCAAGTAATATGCTGTTGGCATGATACAGAGGTAAACTAGAGGAAGTTCTCTGTTAATGTTGCACCTAGGAAGTAGGTCCTTCTCTGCTGCTAACACCACATTCAAAATCTACACCAGTGCTGGAGATGCATATAGTGAGTTGGCACATTATTCTTGGACTGTATTATAAAATCAATAGGAACTGTCTGACTTGAATAAGCAAAGCATCAGAACTGCAGTGAATACCTATAAAATCTTAATTATTTTTTTAACCTGTGTTAGAGAAGCACTGTTTAAAATGTATACTGAGAGAATAAAGAGTGCAGCTTCTCATTGGCTGTGGGTCTTCAAGTGAACAGAAAGTGAACCAGTGAAAAGCAGTTTTTAAGGGCATAGTGGGCAAGTTTTTATAGAACTAACCAGGAATGATTTAGATCAAACTATAAAGAAACATCAAATACAGGAATGTGTCTAAAATGCTATCTTCTTTCAGGATTTTGGTAAAAGAGAATCTACAGTTAAGAAACTTACATCAAAGGTAGAGATATAAAGCCTACAGTAGTGGTCTACACAATAGCCTAGTGACTGGAACACACACCTAGAAATGAAAAATCCAGGTTCACTTCCCATTCTAGCAGAATGTTTTGCTTTCCAGAACTGTGAATTAAAAAAGTGATGAGAAAAGGAGCACTTCCAAGGTTAAGCAGCATAAGCAAAAGGATTTGGGAATTTAATTTTGGATTTATGCATCTATTTTCAATTTCAACATAAATTTGGGTAATGAAGTACTTCATTGATTCTGTTCTTCAGGCCTAAGGTTATATATTCATTCAGTTTATGCCAAATCCACTGGTTAACATATTTTGTTCTGAAATAGCACAAACTCTGTCTTCCATCTGAGCATGCTCTATATTCTCTGCAGCTGAAAGAGTAGGTGTGATCTGGTAGGAGATCATAATGCTTGATAATATTTTGGGTTTTGAACTCTGATTTATCTTAGGTTTTATGTGGTATACAGATTCAGAAGGGTATTTCTATAGCTTTACTTGTTTTTAATATCTGAATATCTGCCAAAGAGCAAATGATAGATGCTTCTTCTGTGGACTAAACCATCAATCAGAAATAGTGTTGTGAAGCTGTAATAGTCAAGGGATATAAGTGAGGTAAGTTTCCAGAGGGAGGTAATATACTTAAATAGAATGATGAGGAGATACCTTCCGGGGAAGGAGAGAAAAAAAAACAGCCATACAATGTTTTGGTTATCAGCGTGACTAACAGCCCGTTTCTGCGTCTTTCTCACAAGGCAAAGGATTTTATCACCTCTTGCTACCATTCCCCTGCAGTAACTATCCTATTTTCTAAAATTGTTACTTAACTAAATGCAATTAAAAGTGATTGTTCTAATATACTTTAGCTGTTTGCATCTATTTCAGACCTCTGCTAAAGTTCATTCCTTTCTTTCCAGCTTTAACAGATGGTCCAATAAATTATACTACTTCTCCCCTCAAAGAAACAAAAGTGTAACTGCTTTGTAACCAGATTTGTAAGTGACTGCTAGTCGCTTTGCTTTTTCCTTTAACTGAGGCAAAGTCATTTTGTGAGCTTCTTTCTATACTCAGTATGTTCCTTTATGCAAAAGAATCAATCATACTAGAGATTCTATTTGTTTTTCTTTTCTCAGTAGCCTTTTTAACTACAGAGACTTCACCTACATTGGAGTACACTTATGGAGATCATGACATAAATAAGAAGAATGGAATAGCAATGTATACAAGTCATTGCTGTTTGGAATGCAAAATCGTTATTCCAGACTTCAATAAGCTTGTTAGTATGTAACTTATCTACAGTTATGCAGATGAGATACTGCACTTTGAGACACTCCTGTTCACTTCTGTGCGATCTGTGATGGATTTTCCATTATAAGAACTGTTTATAAGATTTATTGAAGTACATATTAATATGTTGGTATAATTGAACTTATACGCTGTTCACACAAAGGAAGATATGTGAATGTCATTACATGATCTGTGCACAAACTAGAAGGATTGTGGCTGTTTAAGCATACCATTCATTCATTGTTCTAATCTATTTTTAATTTGATATTAAAAAAGAACACAGTGCACTGATGCTGATGACTTTGAAATACCTTTTAATCCAAACAGCTGTGCACAAAGGTATTTATTATGTTTGTAACATTAGTTGCCAAACTTATTATGTATTACTTAGAATTATTCAGAAGAGATTATTGTCTTGGATGAATATTTTTGAGCAATAGTATAGCTCAAAATAGATGAATTGCTAACTGGAATGTAAACGTGCTAGAACTGATCTATAATGATAGAGAAGCCTGTGAACAGATTCAGTGGGCAAAGTATCACACAGTGTTTTCAACACCAATAAATTATGCTCAGGTCTCCTACAGAAGGTAGTATAAGGTGTAAATGGAAGGTCTGTGATGTGCCCTTACAGTTGCGTATGGATAAGATTAAAGAAGCAAGGACCGATAGATAAAGCGTGGGTTAATTATGTCACAGTAGAAGAGAGAAAATAGCTTGCACTGAGTTTCTGTTTGCACTGACGAAATAAACAGGTTCAGGGAGTCATCGGAACCTTCTCCTCCCAGCATCTTGTACTGATGTAAATGAACAATACATGATTTTCTTTCAAAGAGGAGGAAGACTAAGGCACAGAACTTGCTTGCAAGTATATTCACCCAAGGGAGATTGCAAGACTGCAGATATTTAAAATTTGGTGTACATTAGGAAGATATTTCAGACATAAATATTGCAGTAATTTCAGTTGTATGAGCAGTTAACTTAGTCACGCTATCAATAAAGGATGAGTTATAATTCTAATGAAGTTATTTCAGGGAATGCCTGAAAGTTATTTTGGAAAGACCATATTTATTCAAGAAAACAGTATTGCTTTGTCAGGCATAACACACCTCCTTAGTGAATACATTTCCTGAAGACAATTACCTTCACTGCAGAATGATTATTGCCTTATGGAAAAAATCTGCAATGGTTTTCATGCAACACGACAGCAAATAATTATGTTGCTAACTTTTCCTGCAGCTTGAAGAAGTGTTGTAAAGATCTAGTTAGAAGTCAAAAAAGTTTTTGTTATTATGAAAGCTGAGTTGAGAAACCATCTGGGAGGAACACAGCATAATCTAGGCTGAGATGACTAAGCATCTGTTTTGGAGTTCTTCCTGTGCACAGTGTGAAGGGTTTGAAAACACTACAAGGAAAAACAAAATGATACATTACAGCTGAGTTTTATATAAGTGCAGTAGTTGTTTTCGCAGACACAAGTCAACCTGTTGCTTTAGAGACTGCTGTTTAACATCCTCTCAGGAGAAAAAAGTCATATTGTGAGTTGGTTTCCATGTTCTTTTTTTGTAAAGCCCCAAAGCCCAAATTGACCCCAAAAAACATCGTTCTGGAAAGTAAAGTGAGTCATTGTCAGCAGACAACTTATTTAGACATTTCAGGAAAAAAATAGTACATTAAAATATAAGCAAAATCGGACTACTTTGGATTATGAGGATATTTAGCATTCTTAGAAACTTAGAAACATAGACGGTTAGAAGGAGACCTGAGCAGGCTGATCTAGAGGCTGGAGACCCTGCCCATGACAGGGGGTTGAAACTAGATGATCTTCAATGTCTTTTCCAACCTGAGACATTCTCTAATTCTGTGAAAACTCAGTTTTGTCACAGGAGTTACTGGGTTCAACAAAAAGGTAACTAGATGAGAGAAAAGGGCCCATTCATCCAGGAAATTAGTTTAAGTTGTTGTTAACAGTCCTTCCTTTCTCTTTGCATGATAAGAACTACTGTTTGTAAATTCTATTGTTTTGAAAACTGCATAGATGTCATCCCCTCATTGGGTCACTTGGGGTTTACTAAACCAATATCTGCAGCTTGAGGCTTAACTCAGTGTGATGTGGTTTATGATTTGTAAGAGGTTTCCACTGTAATCAAAACAATGTTGTTTACTGAAAGATTCAAGTTAAAGGAAAACATTTTCTTCAGCATTGTTCCTTACTGAAACAGCCAAGTTCTTTTGAATTAGCGTGTTTTTTAACCATTTCTATCTAGGTTTTAAGCCATGCATTTGCATATATTTCTAATTCCTTCTACTGTCGTTGATTCTCACTTTTCAGGCTAGTACAGATTGGATTAAATGAAGAACCGGGGTGTGATCGTTATATACAGAGTTTTACATTCCGCGATACATATATCGTGTGCTTTCCAGGTCACAGTTTTTTCTTCAGTGATCACAGAGTTGCAAAGCCTCCATTCATCTGCCCCTATATTTAATATGATGCACACAGAACTAACAGAATAAATATAGAATGGGCATAACAAGCGTAACAAACCGGGTACAACATAGTGTCTACAGCACTGGCTAAAAAAAAAAAAAAAAAGAGGAAAGGTGGAGGTAAAGAGGAAATTTTGGGTTAAATAATAGAATTTCAGGTGAAATACAGATGAGAGTTCAAGAAATTACCAGTAGAGTAATTGAAAAGGTCAAAAGCAAGCTAAATTATATAGACATAATTTTAGCTCAATTACTATCAAACAAAACATTTCATAGGATAGGATTTAAGGCCATTTTGAGATAGGAGAATAAAAGAGATAAAATTAATATTCAAGATATATTTTTGTTTACTAATATTTAGAAAATTAGATTGTAGTCATAAATATAGAACAGATAAAATAAATCTTTTTGCAGTACTAGTGTGCTTTAGGGTTGATGAATTGGCAACAATTAATACTCACACTGTAATAAAATGTTCCTGAAGTTTATTATTTGCCATTCTTATCAACTAATTAAAAACATCTTCAGGGTAGGATGTGTAATAAATGAGTTGGAGAGAAAGACAGTGGATATAAACAAATTCTCTTAACTTGAATATTGCACAAGACTGATGACTTGTGACACATTAATTCATGCTACACAAAAGAGGAGGATAGTATAAAAAAGGGTGTATTTTATAATATGAACTCTGAGTATATAAAGCACACTAGTTGTAAGCTAATTTTGTATGTTGAGATAAAATTAATTTGCTGAATTATACTTCTAATGTCAAGTCCAGTTAAAGCTACTTGGTGTTGTTGGCTAGTAATGAGGAGTGAGAACACGTTCTACTTTCTTTCAGCAAGGCTAAGAGACTACAGCTCATTATCTTTCCCATTTGTGTAATGGATTAATGAGCTCAGAGGAAGTTTCCTATCTGTAAAGCCTTGATTGTGCCTTTGGGAGCTACTTTCCATGGTGACCCTTGCCAAATAAAATAACTATTTTGAGGGCAAATAGTCCAGACATATTTAGAGTAGATAAAGAGAAATGTGCAAGATAGAACAGAAAAATAAAGATGATTCTGCAGTCTGTACAAATCACAGTGTTAGCTCATTGCAGGACTGTGTATGCACAAACATTCCACTGATACTGTTTCCTTTGCTGAGACAAACCTCCCACCTGAGCGCAGGGAGCTGTGTCTAGGCTAGTAATTCAAAATCAGTTTCCATCTGAAGTCATCCAAGTCTATATACATATTTGTTTGAAGTGCCTAAGGAACTTAGAAAATTGATTTTATATTGAGCTCCTATTCAGTATACTAGAATGGGTTATAAAAGACTAAAAAAGAAAAAGCCACCCTACCAGCAATATATAAATCTAGCTAAATGCTGTAATTATAAGAAAACACATCATATTACACGGAATTATTCATTCTTATTGTTCATACAAAAAAGTACTGTAATTAGATCATGAATGAGCTTCAGGAAGAGGTCTGTAGACTCAAAATATATGCCATGAATGAAGATATGCATAAGAAAGCTCTTTTATATTCTTGTCTTTACATTACGTGAAGTTTCCTTTCATTCTCAGAATTCATTTTAGGGAATAATTCTTAGAAATGCTTCCAAATTTATGTTTCTCTTTTGTCTTTCTTCCAAAGAACCGTTAGAAATGCTATGAGTTTAAAAGTGAAGTTTACCTTTACTTTCAGATTAATGTTTAAAAAAAAATTCAGACCCTCTGTAAGACTTGTGAGAAAGAAAGTGAACAGCAAGAAGTGCTGGTAGACATTCATTTTAGCTGAATTTTATGAACAATGTGGTCAAGAACATAGTTCTAATATTATAGTCTCCTATTTGCAAAAGATCACAGAAGCATTCTTTTCATCCCTACATTAGGGATATACATTTGTAACAGACCTCTGTTGTGCTTATTCCACAAATCTTTTCAAATGCCCTATTTGTGTCCTAAATGTAGGAAGAATAGCGGATGGAACAGTAAAAAGAGGAGTAACTGCAAATTATACTGTAAATTAAGGATTACTGCCCCTAATACCACCCTCCAAAGTAAAGTGTGAAGTAATGTTCCTAAATGTTTGATCTTTTCTGGATTATCACTGCTCGCACTTTCCCTTCTGGTGAAAACAGGCAGAAGGAGGATGTAGCTAATTTCTAAGAACATTAAGTTATGCAGTTCATAACTGAACATAGGAAAAGAAGCTAAACTTAGATAGTAAGGATTTTGAGATTAATACTTTGATTTTTAATGGTACAAAAAAAGTCTTCTACCTGAACTAGTTCACCAGTTACAAAAAGGATATGAGTATAAAAAGGATTATAAGGCCAAAAAAATCCTTCAGGAAAGATTACTGTGTTGCTGAAAAGGCTATTAAAAAAATAAAGGATAAAAAGGGAAATGAATGAGACCTCAAAGGTAAAGTCCATAAGCTTGTTTCAGTTCTTAGAATTTTAAAGTAAAAAAGTAATGAATTACCTTTGAACAGTGGGGGGAAAGGCATTACACAAGTTAAAAGATTTCAAGGAGAAGGAGATGTATTAGCATACAGGAAAGATATCAACTTGATGTAAGCTTAACATAAAAAGTAGGGAGGGACCAGGAATTAGTAAGATTGAATACCAAGGGTCTCTCTTGTATGCTGGATGAGTAGCACAATGTGAACCATTAGAAAATAATTATTTATTAACCTGCCATATATAAATCCACAAAAGGTTTAAGTTTTTCAGTAGCGAAGAAATTAATTCTTGCCAAATTATGATAATTGTTACTGATGACCACTGTATCCTTACAGTGAGTGAAAATGCTTTCGGTCATACACAGAAATGCAGAATATCCTGCCCTGGAAAGGACTCTTACTTAGATGACAATTTTTAGGATTTGAGTTCTGAGTGCTAATATGTACAGCCCTTCTCTAAAAATACAGAATGGGTTTCACTCAGGAAATTTCAGAAATTGCTTTGCCATGAATGTACCCAAGTAATGACTTAAAGCATTTCCAGTTTATTTTCCTCCTCTGTTTCATGGGGTCAAATTGATATTCTCCAAACTACGGCTTCTAGTAGGACTGTCCTACTATCTTACTGAAGCTGTTACACAACCAAACAAAATATTGTTCTTCGCTAGCCAATAAGGAGCCCGATTATGTTCACTTAAGTGTGTCAGTCCTGGAGTCTGACTAAGGTTTTTATGAATACTTGTGGTTTTTTTTAATCCGATTACATTGTTTTGTTAGTTTTGTTTTTAATTTTTTACCTGGTGAATGCCATTTATTAGACAACTTGGAGCACGCAAGAAATTCTACACATCAGAATAAGGACCTGCAAACCTTCCAGCATTTACCTGACACAACATTTCAAGTGTCAATTTATACATTTAAACTATCTGGCTATAATATTGTATTTATACAACATGTTTAATGGCAAAGGTGTGATCATTCTACAGTGAGTGATGCAACAGAGGACTGTTGTTGGTTTTGCTACTGCCATCATCAACATATAGGCTTAACTTTACTGGCAAGCTCAGACAATACTGTAATAGACTCCAAGCTTTTTTTTGTGGCTACCTGCTATTTGCAAAAGTCTGTCTCTAAAAGACTACACAAAACCCAGAAAAATTTTCTGCTATCTTTAATAATAAAATAATCACCAAGAAGCTTTCAGTGCATATTTCACATAATGACAGCTACTTTCAGTAATATGAAAAAGGAAAAAGTTTTTATTTATTTATTTTTTTCCTTTTAATACTTTCTGCTCTCATTTCTTCTTTTTAATGACCCTTCATTCTGTTTTCCCCTGGAACAATGAAACAAGTAAGATTCCTTCCCTCGCCATCTGCTAGATCAGGGATAAATAAAAAACTCCACTCTTCTGTCTTGTTTGATGAGCCACTTGATCAAATTGAAGGTAACGAACAGCACTGAACAGAACATAAAAGAAATGTTCTTCACAAGAATGTTAGTGAAAATAATATATCTTATCTTTAAAGTAACACCAAATGTGACTTTGGCAGAAAAATTAAGGACAGATGTTTTTGTAAATTTAAATTATAAAGATCTAGAAGATCATGCATATGGGAGCTCAAACCTACTTGCTTCATATAATTCTACTTACATATGTTTTAGACTGTCAATATTATATCCAATTTTATGTTTCTGTGTTCCAGCTTGTGCCCAGTGTGTCTCATTGCACTACCACACACACCTGAGAAGAGTCTTGCTCTGTTTTCTTTCTTGATTAGATAGCTATACACACCAAGGTCATCTTTGAGCCTTTCCCTCTCTAGAGTGAAAAGACCAAGCTTCCTTAACCTCTTTGCATATGTTATGTACTCTGTATGCTGACCATCATGATGGTCTTGCTTCAGCACATTAATATCTTAAAATTTTGGAGTATGTACTCCAAATGTGATTATGCAAGTGCCAAAAATGAGAAAGATGACTTTCCTGGACCTGCTGGTTATGCTTTTATCAAGTCATTCTACAGTGCAGCCAAGTTAGTTTTTGAAATATGGACTAAAACCTTTGTAAAAATATAAAATACAAATAAAGTAACATGAACTTGAAATCAGTTAATGAGGTATTTGCCTGACCATCAGATAAGAGTCTAGACCCATAAATACATCGACTCCTACATAGTCTCCAATTTAAATTCTCAGAAACATTATTCTGTTCCTGGGATTTCATAAAATCTTCAACAATGGAAGTTTCATTGTATGTTTCAGAGTACATAACACTGATTCCACACAATTCCTATCCAAGGGGTCATTTCCTAACCTAAGAAATCCTTGAACAGATGCACTTGGCGTATTATTTAGCCAAGTTAAATCATTGAGGCTCTGGAAAATGTAAAGATATGTATAAAATCTACAAGTGGGGAAGCCAGTGGGTTTCGGATATATCTTTGGCTAAGTACCATTGCAGGATTTAGAGATTTTCTCCTGTGTAGAGTTGTCACAAGAGAAGTACAAGAACTACTCTAACTTGTATGTCTGACTCCAAAGGGCTTAGGCTGCTGAAAGAGTCACTGTTCTGGAATTTTACAAGTCCCTAATTCTTCAATTTCTTTGCAATGCTTGAATGAGAAAATCTCCTACTTTAGCAGCCAGCAGGCAATGAAAACTGCCATTCACTAAGAAAAATGTCCATTGGTTTTCAAATCCATACAAACCAAAGTGAAGAGGTTCTTTAAGCTTCTTGAGACCTGTAAATGAATTCCATTTCTGTGTTGGAACAACCACAGGATGATGTTAATTAGAAAAAGACAATAGTAAAAAATGCTGTCATAATTACTGTATATTGAATTGCATTGCTAATGTGCTTGTTAGTATCAATGATGATCATATAATAAAAGAGGAAAACTATCCAATTTAATGATTCTGCAAGAAAATAATCCTTAAGTAGAACAAGAATAAAATAAACACAAGAGGTTTTTATGTATGCTTACAAAAATATCTTTTAAGTAGAAGAAAATTCACAGATATTTTCTGAACAAGATGTGAAATGAGAAATTGGACATTCTGAATGCAACTAATGTAATGAGACCATTAGTGAGTCACCACTTGGACTGAGTACTATCGCACTGATTTATCATAAATAAAGCTGATTTTAAAACATTTTTCTCCAAGATGTGATCTAAATGTAAATTAGAAGATACAATTGTTTTTGTTAACAATAATAAATATTTACATAAGAAATTGAGATTTAACCACTAGACTGTATGACACTATTCTTAGTCATTTCAAATCTATCCATAAATTTTAAAACTGATTTGTATAAGATACATATGATTGTTCTTATTGACTTCAGCAGAAGCATTGTCCATATATTTATTTAAAAGTTATTCTTTAATTATCTTCTGATTGAATTCTTACTGATTGAGGGATGAATGTATCCCAGGATGCCTCACTTTCATTGCCACATTAAATCAAATCACTGTTGTCTCTACATTTCTAACCTGTCACAACCCAGAATATGAAATCTGGAGTATGTAGTAAGTGGGCTATTGAGCAGCAGCAAAGCAAGGAGGGTTAGAAAGCCAGGGACGAATTTCTGTAATAGATGTCTTGAAGCATTCCCTCTTAAATCTATGTGTCTTTTGAAATTTATATACAATTCATTTTCTTTAGGTTTTAAGTGGTAAAAGGAACACTGAAATATTTCTTTCTTGCTTAAATACATTTGCACTCCTGTACTATTTTTCTGAATGACACAGTTCAAGGTTTTCTTTTTCCACTGCTGATAGAAATCATTAGGTTTTTCTTCATTTGTTGTACCAGTTCTTTGAAACTCAGTTTTAAGAGACTAAAGGGACTATGAAGTTTATTAAATGAAAAAAAATATGATCAACTTCTGAAATATTAATCTGCTGGCCTAAAATATCTGCCTATGCACAAAATACATTTTTTATTTCAGCTATTATTTAGCCCCAAACTGAATATACTTTTTCCCATAGGATTTGCTTTTTAGTTCCATTTGTCTTTCTTTCATACACTCTTATTTTCTCTAACCAGTGGTATGTCTGTTCTTCCATTAATCAGGCAATGCAGCATCATTCCTTTGCCTAAGGTGTCTGCTAACCCCTCAAATTCTTTGTATTATGAATTTTTCAGCAGGTGATACAACAGCTGAGGGACGTTTTTCTATTGTTTTTAGTTTTTTTGTTTGTTTGCTTGTTTGTTTTTCAAAATTTGAAAGATTTTATTATTGGAGGAGGGTGTGAATTCTCAGTTTTCATTAGTTCCATTTGTCATGAGGCAATTATTATTAGGGGTAGATTTATAACTAAGAGAAAAGCTAGCTGCAGGATTTGAGTCTTCAGATCTTTACTGTAAATAGTCTTACAGTAAGTAATAAATTAGGTATTAATTTCAGTATGTATATCAGAATTTGGAGCTAGGGTTCCAGCTAAATACACAAACTGCAGCATGGTGAACTAGAATGCAGAACGCATATTCATTTCCTTGGAATGTTCACTGACAGCTATAAATGAAAGACAGTTTGCTGTGACTGTCATTGGAATATATACTGTAATTTAATATGGACCAGAAACTTGAAATAAATAATGAATAATGAATTGTAGAATGGTTTGGGTTGGAAGGGACCTTTAAGATCATCTAGTTCCTACCCCACTGCTATAGGCAGGAACACCTCTTGGAACATCTCACTTACAAAGGCTGAGTAACCCGGGTCTATTTAGCCTGGGGAAAAGATGACTGAAGGAGAATCTGATTAATATTTATAAATATCTAAAGGGAGATGCAAGGCAAATGGATGAGGCCCAGCTCTACTCAGCTGTGTCTAATGATAGGACAAGGAGCAATGGCTTAAAACTTGAACTTAGGAAGTTCCATACAAACATGCAGAACTTTGTGGTAAGGGGGAGAGAGCACCAGAACAAGCTGCGCAGAGAGGTTGTGGGATCTCCTTTCATGGAAATATTCAAGACCCATCTGGACACCTACCTGTGAGACCTATTGTAGAGTACCTGCTTTAGTAAGGGAGCTGGACATTATAATCTCTTGAGGTCCCTTCCAACCCCTGCAATTCTGTGATTCTGTGATAAAGTGATTCATGTAGATCTGACAACACATACTGGAAATGATCTTAGGCTTCACTATTGAAAATGTGTGATACTGAATAACACTCATGTCAGTAGAAAATAAAAGTATTACAAAGGTGTTCCAAGATGTTTTTGATAAAGTAAATACAGAATTATCAGTAAAATGTATATGTATGAGTATATGAGAGGGCTGTTTCACAGAAAAGTCTCTGAAGTTACCCAAATAATGAAAAGAACATTTTTTTGCTCTTTTTAAGAGCTAAAGAAAAGAACTCTATACTTCCAGAAATATTCTTTCAAACTTAAAAACTTGCTAAAACCTACATGTTGAACAAAGTTTCCTCTTACAGTAAAACAAAGCATTCTGAGACAGACTGGCTGAACAAAAGGTTGTTTAATCTCTCCCTGTTTCTCAAGGGAAAAGATAGTTTCAACAGTGATTCTACTCTAGCTGGGTTTTGAAGAAACTTCAACTTTACAAGAGAAAAAAAAAAAAAAGAAAACCAAAAATCCTACGGAATTTTTAGAGAGTTACATTATTCAGGTATAATGCAGCTGGAAATGAGATGACAGTAAAAAAGAAGTTTAGCTAAGCATACCAGAATTTTTCTGTTTGATAGAACTACAGAACTGACAACATAAACCAACAGAAATTTGGCCTCTAGAAGAGATGTTACCATACATATGACATTCATATCAGCACCATTTGGTAGTGCAATTTCAGTTCACAGTTCCAGATTGTCTAGTATTTTCTCCCAGAAGGAAAGAAGGCAGGAAGGAAGGAAGGAAATATCAGAAAAATTTCATTCACTTCCTTCTTTTGGACATGTCTAGTTTGTGTAAAGTTTTAGAAACTGTAACAGGTAATTCTAAGATATCTCTTGCATCTAGGATGTAGGTATTGTTCTCACATGTTTCAACAGTGAGATGACAGATGACATAATGTAAACGTATAATGGTTCTCACCAGAAGGGAGCGTCAACTTCCAAAAAAATTCATACTCAGTATTCTGTTATTCATTGTCATCATCGTTTGGAAATGTGAAGTATTTCCATTGTAACAATTGGAAGGCTGTAAATAAGCACTTAGGTGAATATATAAAACTGCATTTACAAAAAAATCTTATCTATATGTTTTTGGCATTTTCCTTTACACTCTAGTTCCATTCACAAATTACTCCAATGTCAAGAGTTTAAAAACATTCAGGGTCCCTTGTACTTTCATAGTAAGCAAAGTTTTGGGAGCACCCTGGAATCCATTACAATGTTCTTTTGTCCTGATATTTTTAGTACATGTTGTTTCATGAACATAACAGTCTTTAGGCAAAACTGAAGTGAATGTCTTGCCTTCAGTACATAACACCAATAGTTCTGTAACACTGCATTTGCCTGTATGGGCAATAAATAAATAAATAAATAAAATCCTTTGCTATTTGATTGCATTTTCTGACTAGTGTCTAAATTAAATCTCTTGCATGTCAATTTTTTTTTTCTACAGCAAAGAACATATCTGATAACCAATTTTATTACCATCCGTCTTGGTTTCTCTTCTCACATTAAACATTATGTTTATTGAAGGGTTTTACAGATCCAAAAAAGTCATTCCTAACCATTTTTTCCACACTCAGTAGAAATAGAAGCCTGACAGATTGTATTTGTACTTCTGAATAAATATAATTCTTGCCTCATCTGTATTTTGTCTCTAATGCAAATGTTGCTGACTTCATCAAATTTTTGGTTTCTCAAATACAGCTTTTCCAAAATACTAGGCATTTCTTACTGATTAATTGCCTGATTTTATTATTCCACTAATATAGCAGGATCTGAATTTGTTCATGACCACACATTCCAAAACTATCCTCTTCTACCTGCACGTCTACTATACTCTACTCGCTAACATAGCTGTTAAGTTTTCCAGGTTAACATTTTCAGATGAACCATGTCCATCATGCCTTAGGACATATTGTGTATGTCAGGAACATTACTTCTAATATATTTTTAGTAAATAAAATGTGTGCTAAATTTGCAAAATATGTGATATTTGGCAATTTGGTTTATCAGCATAGCTTTTTTAATGTGTTTGCAGATTAGTTCATCTGATTTTAAATGGTTTTACAGTAAATTACAGAGGATTGGGTGGGTGACATGCTTATCTGATACTCTTCAAGGAACATGTACGGAAAACAGATACGATTCTTTCCAGTAGTTAACTTAGCACCTGATACTGCAAATTGCTCTATGAAGATATCAGAGTAGATTTTCCATGTCAATTTATTTATAGCATCAGACTTCACTTTTTTATGTTCCCAAAATGCTGTGATAACTCACTCAATTACATTGCTCTGCTGTAAAAAAAAAATCCACAGTATGTACATAAATATCTTGCTGAGTGCAATTTTTCTCTTTGATTTCTCGAAGATTGTAGCACCTACCATCAAGCAAAAATTGTAAGCTCTCAGTAAGTCACACAAATGTGAGTAATCTGAGTATGTGATAACTCTAAGAAAAGCACAGATGTGATAATTCTGAATAATGCCGCTAAAAGCTTCAGAAGGGCAGAATTTAAGACCCATTACTATTGACTAGTTTCAACAACACCCCACCACAGAATACTGAGTTGCATCCATAGGAATTATAAATGCTTTACTAAAAGATTACATACATTCCTGAAAAGGTGAACCACTGGTGGATTCATAAAGGAAAGAAACCAACTTGGTCTTAGAGCAATGTTGCAACCTAAAGAAGATGCTGAGGTGCAGAAATGTACAAAAGATGCAGGATCTAATATGAAATTTTACCTCTTCAGACAGTGCCAGAGGGGATAATACTAGGATAGTAGTCTGAAAAAATAGAAGGAAGGAAACATCCGGCTGGATATAAATTTTATAGAAAAGAGTTCTAGAACCTACTGTGAATTTTCATCTAAAACTGTGTGAAGTGCTGTGCTGTTGCAAAAATCAACCATGTTACTGTAAGAGTTAACAAGAGTGGGAAGTAATTCTTATGTTCTGTTCAGCATTAGGAATGTCTTAACAGGTCCTAACAGAAGTATTATATCCAGTTTTCGTTAGGAGATTCAGTGTCTAGTGGTAAGGATAGCTCAGCATTACCTAGGGAGGTTAGAGACTCTCCGGTGGTGGAAGTATTTAAAAAAAATGTTAGATAAACCTGGATCAAAAATGTATATAGCAGATCCTGCCCTGGAGCAGTGGATGAACTGGATGACTGCTTAGTATCTTTCTAGTCCTTTTGTGTGAAAGTTATGAATTTTAGAATTATGTGAATAAATCATACAGTTCTGGTAGGATATTGTAATATAGCAGAAAATAAAGAAAACAGGAAACATGATCTTGAAAAAATCATGTTCTAGTAACACATTTAAAAGAACTTCTTACTTCTCCAAAGAGAAGTTGAAAAACATTTTGGTTATTGCATTGAAGATGAGAAGTACTTGTAAGGAAAATGTTAGTTCTGAAACCATCCTTAGATAGGAAGAGAAATACAACAAAAGAATCACTGATCAGAAGCTGGACAAGTTCACACTGGAAATAATGCCCAAGTGTTAACAAGATGTCAACCACTGAGTCAAACTAGCAAAAACCCAGAGAGCAGGGTCTGCTTTCTGAAATATCTGGTTTTGGGAAGTTTTACTTCAACAAAGATAGGATGCATAAATAAAGAAATGCATATATTTTGGTACGTTGGATTTCAGATTTGATTATCCAGTGGCATCTTTTCACTTTAAGTGCTAGCCAACCTATAAAACTCTTCCTTCTCTGAAGTTCCTTGTTGTGTTTAAGTTTCAATTTTTTTTGGTAAGTCTTTCATGACTATAGCAATATCAATTACTTCAAATGCTATTTTTCTTCTATGAATAGAAAAAAAAAGTAAGTTCTACATAGGTAGCTCAGAAAATAATGCCTTCTATTTATTTCCATGGAAACTACAACAGATACAAACAACACAATAACTATTTGAAAAAATAAATTCTCAGCTACAAAACACTATTTTTCAACACAGTCACCAGCATTAGCACCACCCATCACCCCACTGTGCTTTTATCTACTGTCTGGTCTCCATAAATGTTCAGCAAGCATTGATGTCAGTGGTTGCCATTTTTTTGGCATGGTGGAAGTCAGTTACACACCTTTGCTTCATGTGTTCGTCCCCATGTGCTATTGTGTCAGACTGTCCCTTTTCTGCCATCTGTCACACAGCAACGAAATGTAATGGAATACTGGTGGGAAGGTTCAGGCTCTAATGCCATACCACCACCATCTTCCTCTGACATTGTGGGACAATATAATAAGATAGGAGGCATTACTTTTGGAGAAGCCCTGGTCTATTTTGTGATTATGGGCTTATGTCAATCCTAATTCATAAGACATAAAAGAACTGTTTGCAGGTTATAGAACAAATCCCCCTGTTTTGGAAAAAAAGGAAAATAAAGAAAGCCCATATGCTGGCAAGGAAATGAAGGACTTCAACTGTCTGGAACTTTCCAGTATTTAATAGATTATATTTGGTCTTTCATTTTCTTTTGTCTCAGCACGGGTCCCATTATAAGGGAGATGAAATTGGGCCCAGAGGGAAAAATAAATAAGTAAAATCCACTATAATTGGCACTGGTTTCATTGGCATTGCAAGTTTGCAGCTTTATTTTCAGGATCAGGTCCTTACATTTTATGTTCATCTTCCTGGCTTTATCTCTGTAAGTCTAATTAGTCTGTAAGTTAGAAATGACAGCAGGGGAACTATTCTTTCTTAAAAAAAAAAAAAAAAAAAGGAGAGAGCGGAAACAAGACTGCATCTGTTTTGTTTCTCAGACTACCAGAGCTCTGTGCTTAACAGGGATAAAAATACATGATGAATTTCCTGCCTTCAGAAAAAAGAAAACAACAACAACAACAACAACAAAAGATGGTGTTCCAGTGTATCACAAATGAGATGTCTTCACTTACCTTGAAGGTACTAGAAATTTTTAGCAACAGAAATTCCAGTGGGATGGTATAGCTAATTCCTGTTATATTCTCAAGTGCTAATTTCATGAGCTATATTCATATGCAGTTTTCTCACCTTTTGCATTTTAGGAATAATCTACATTTTGCTTTGCCATTAGTCTGTATGGGCACAATTGAAGGCGCATTCTCTGAAATCAGATATTCTACTCTAGCATACAGTAAGAAGAGAAATGGTTTTTAAATGTAACTTTGTCACAAAAAACTCATGAATATATTCAAAAAGTCAATATTCTCATATGCTCTCTGACCTTCAAAAATTTTCTGAAGACTGTAGATTAAGAATTCAGTGAACACTTATGGAAAAAATGTAATTGCCATTCCAGCCTTGCTAGGTGATACAAGAGAAGTAGAAACAATGGACAGGGGAGGAACAATCCTTATGAACAGAAAGAATACCTGTATATATGTGCTACATTAACAAAAGACAGATGATTTGAATGTGTATGAAAGATAATGACACTTGCTTCTATTCCATGCAGAAAATAGATATCTTAAAAAAAAAAAAAAAGAAAAAGAAAAAAAAAAAAAGCTGGATCTCAAAGGAATAACAAGTAGATACTTCTTGCCTTTGTAGTTTTTGACAAATAAAGGTCAGTATCTGTCTATTCAGAGAAATCCATTACTAGCTTCACTGATTAATAATTTCAGGTCTAAACCCTAAATAATCTGAACAGAGTAGGTCTTTCTTTTCTATGTATTAGTTTTCATTCCAACAATATTTTCAGTTTCTATAGCTCTATAGAAAACTTTGCTCCATAAATTTGCAGTTGAAGATCCTCTACATTCACACTCGTTAAAAAGCATGTCAAACTGGAGCCTGATGAAATTCCATACATGTATTTGACTCAGAAGACTTCACCATTAACAGGAAGCAATTTCTGCTTCCTGCTGCTAATTTAGAAGCAACATAACCACTGTAAAGCAATAACAAAATATTTGAATTTGTCCACTTTCTTCACACAAGAAGAGGATCACAAGACTACTCTTGATGTTTCAGAACGGAAGATGTAATGTGTGGTATTGACTCCAGGACTATTTATTTTACAGTTTTTAGTAGCATACTTGCCTTTTTCTGTGCATGTGAGGAAATCACCTACATGAATAGGAAGTGTTAACAAGTACACACATGTTTCATGTTCATTAATATTCAGTATATTAAAAGTTATATAAAATATAGTTAAATAAAGTTATATATATATATTAAAGTTACATAAGCTGCAGGAGGATGTGCACAGCAGCCAAAACAGAGCCAGTAACATCTCCGTATTAAAAATGTGTTGATTGTAATACTATCTTGCTTTACACCGGAATATAAGCCTTCTACAGCAGTGCAAGCAGCGGGAAAGTGATTCGTGCCACTGTGGTGGCACAGTGAGCTGAGCCGAGCCAGCACTGCGGCCACGGCAGGCGGGATCAGTTCAGGTAGCCCGGGTCGCCCTGGCCAGACCAATGAGAGCCCTGGGGAAAGAAGAGTGGCTAGACAATGGAGTCAAGCGAAACTGGGGCGGGGCGGGAGAGGGTCCGGATCTCAAAACCAAAACTAAATCCTAAACTAGTGGGAGGGGAGGAGTAGAGGTTTTTCGGGTTCTTCGCTTGCCTGCGGCTCAGCAGTTGGGAGTGCAGCTCTGCAGCACGAAGGTGCGGGAATCACGAGGTCGGTGCTCGGGAGCGGGTGAGAACTGAACATCAACAGTAAGTGTCGTGAAAGTGGATGGGTTCAGTAAGGTCTGACTTTAAAACTGGCCTTCTTTATCGGTATCAAGACTCCGTTCTCTTAAGTTCTTTAACTGATATATGTATGCGTGCCGGTAATTTGTTAGCAACATTTGATGTGCTAGCCCCAGTATTGTTTCTTTGCAAGTGCAGCACAAGATACGTGGGTTCGTAACATTTTGAGGATGTGTAGATTGGGCTCCAAGTGATAGTGTTATGGATTTTGCGATGTTTTTTCGTAAATGCTGTATTTTTTTATTTGAATACGCTCTGTCAGTGGAAGTTGTCTCTCTTCTTTTCCGTTTATAGGTTTTTTTTTTCTTTTTTTTTTTTTTTTTCCAAGAGTTAAGGGATCTCTTAGGATAGTTCTTCTGTGCAGATTGCCATATGCAACAGTCCTTAGGCCTCAGCCTTGGATACCGTAAAGAAAAACTTGTAACAGGGGGCACTGAATGTTCAGGTGTGCTGACTTTCGGTACAAAACCCCTAAGAGAATTTCTAGCTGAAGTAGCCCTTGACTGTTTCCTCTGGATGTTGGGGGGAAGGGGGAGGGGCGGCGGATGTTTGTTATCAAGGCCTGGATTTGATTATTTTTTACTAAAGTGAAATCTCTAATGAAGCGAGAGAGAAGAGCTTTGTCCAAGCAGCTACTGAACGGAGCCTGAGTAGGTTGGCTAGACTTAAAAATGGATTTCGCGTTCTAGCCGCAGACTCAGCTATCACCAGTCCCCATCAGACCCTCAAGTATTAAGTGCTTCATCCTATTTGGAGGAAGTAATCTCGGCCTTCAGATAAGCTTGCCTCATCGATTTTCCTGCTGGTTGGCAGAATGCTGCAGGCTGACAAGCTGCTCCTGCCTTCTTGTGTCCTGGGGAGCTGCGGTGCCTCAGCTCACGCTTCGGCAGCTGGGCTGGGGCATCAGGATAAGCTTGACCCATTGCTTAAATCAAGGGTTGTTTTGTTTGTTTGTTTGTTTGCCACTGTTTCAGATCTGCTTTCCTAAAGTGTATGGGGAGAGGGACAACTAGAGAGGAGATGCAATGCAGAAACATGCTGCAATGAAAGAAAGTTCTTTATATATCCTGGACTCAGAGTTCTTGTTGGACTTAGAGTTAGCCCTCAGTATTCTTTTGAAACGCCTGTGGTGGTCTTAAATTTTCTGTCTGGGACGCAGAACAAGTCCTTCTAAGAGAAAATCTCAGCAAAATTGAAAACGTGATGCAGTTGTGCAGTTTGTAGAATTGCTCCTTGGCGTGGTGACCAAGGCTGCTTGGTGCCTCTTGCGTTCTCCTTACAGCCACCTCATGGCGCTTGGTGTCTGAGCTGTGTTTCCAGAAGTTTTCTGGGGGGACACAGCAGCTGTCATTGGCATCACAGACTTATCCCGAGGCAGCAGGTCGTGGGCTCCACCAAGCTGCTTGACACAGCAAGGCTAGTGACTATACTTAGGATGACCGTAAAGCAGCAGAGAATTACAGCTTAAGCAAGAATGGGATTTAATCAACGTGTTTATCTTGCACCGGGCTTGAACAAAGGCAGAAGCTGAGCAACTTGCTCACCAGAGGAGCACGCACAGCCCGAGGGCTGTAGCGATTGAATGGCGCCTCACAGCCTGATGTGCCTGGGAAGATGTCGTTTCAGTAAAGCCAGGAGAGCAATGCCACTTCTGAATCAAATATTGTTCCCAACCCTCAGTTCCACCCCCCGTAATTAACAACACAACGAGCCCTGTTAAGTTGCGTTTTGGCACGCATGACTCAATCCCACCTGTTCAACGGCATAAATCTGGCCTTCTGCTAATGCTTTGTTAGCAGGAGGTAACTCCGTTGGGCTGGGTGGGGCTGCCTCATCTTCCTGCCCCCATTAGCAGGGACACCTCTTTCGCTAAGATACCATACCTCGTTACTTGGTGAATGGTACCCGGTGAATTGTAAGTTTCTGTTTAGGCTTGAGATATTAGCAGCTGGTGCATTTATCAGCGGCAATTCTGCATCTGTTATCTGTCGCCTCAGTAAACCAGCGTTGACTCAGTGGGAGGGCTGCCTCAACTAGCTACACATCATTCTCACCCTTAATGCTAAGGAAGCCGCCATGAGCGCTCAGGGGTAGCACTCCTTCCCCTCACTTATCTGAGTTGCTTCTGCCTGGCTGCCTTCACCTGGTGGTCCCAGCTCTTAACACGTGGAGATGTTCAGAGCTGACTCTTCAGTCCCTCTGCCCCTAGGTTGTGGAGCTGGGATATCTCACGTGGGGGAGGGAGCTTGAGCCCAGGATGTGGCCCATGCTCCCTTACTGGGCCGTATTCCTATGCACCCCATCTTGGCCTCCTCTTCCCATATTGTAGAGTCTGGGAGTTCAGGCTCTTATGTATCAACATAATAAATTGCATTGATCTCTGCTTGTTTTAAAGGACCATATTTCTGATGCTGTGGTACTTAATGTTTACGCTTAGTCAAATTATTACAAGGACATAGTGTGTATTTAAGTCATACCATCTAGGAAGAACAAATAAATGAATGGTTAAATCAGATAGAAAGCCCCTCCTTATTGAGGTCAAAATTATTTTGAAACTTACAACTACTTTTTCTGTTCTGCCAGTGCATCTCTTGTGTTCTTTCTTCCAGCACAGAACTTGCACTGATCTTAAGATAGCTCTTGGATTAGTAAACTAAGTGTGACTGAGACAGCATAGCACTGTATTTCTAAATACAGCTTGCAGTTGGTAATAGAGGAGTCTATATTTGGTGCAGATGACAGCATTTGCTGTCTGACACTTTTTATATATCTTCTCTCTTTGGAGTAAGAGCTACCATGCTGGCTGAGACTGAAGATCCAGCATCTCACTTTCTGTAACAGTTTGGTATGGGTAGATTTCTAGCTGACACAGATGGAAAAGCACTTACTGCAAACACAAATTCTAAACAGCACTGAATGGAAAATATGTATTTTAAATATTACTATTCTTATAATTTGTATTTGTTTATCTTTTATGATGTATGTAAACAGCATTGCACCTCTAAGGGTTTGTGGGGTAGGTGTCCCAACACTCTAAACTTGGACTGTCTTAGCGAGATAATAAAATGTGTTACATTTTTATTTTGCTTATGTATTGTCCTTTTCTATCAGTATGTACTTAGATTTCATTTTAAAGCTTCTGTCTGAAATAATCAGGGCTATATTTTAATTTTAGTTCATAAAAATGTATTTTTGGAATTCCGTGGAGAATTGCTTTTAGAAATGTTCTAAATATTGAATGAGATTTTAAAGACTGTATGTTATACAGTCTTGAAACTTTTAAACAGTGCTTTGTAAAGTGTAGAAATGTTAATTATCACATATTTCATGTTTGGATTACATCCAAAGAAGCCAGAAATTCTAGATAACCAATTTTTTTTGGAATCTTATGATCTCTGTTTCAGAGCGTTGTATGGAAGAGTTCTTGTTGTTTTTTTTTTTTTCCTGACTTTTTAAATCTTGTGGAAATTAAGAGTAAGGTCTCGTGTAGTTGCTTTTTGACCCATTCAGGTGACATTTCTCAGTGTATGTATGTTTTCTTGCCCTGATCATTCCATCCATATTTTTTTCATTCTGTTGCTAACTCTTTAAGTTGCAAAAGTAAATTCGATTAGCTTTCACCAGATATAAAATATTAAGGCTCAGCAATTTTTGCACAAATTTGATGTGGGGAAAAAGACTGCCTACAAGACACAGACAGTTGTGTTGGAACTAGATGCTGTTACTGGAATGTCAGTGACTTCATGATTTAATATTATATAAGTCTGCTCCATAAGTAATGTCTCTTATTTTATTATGTTGTCTCACAGCATCAGAGTGGACATTGGTGGTACGGCAGTAGACATTGAAGCTTCCCAACAATATTCCATTACATATTGTTGCTGAGTGGTAGATAGTGGCAGATGGGCAATCTGACAAAATGGTGTCTGTCATGGAAGTGCATATGAAGCAAATGTATGTGATTGAATTTCTCAGCACCTAAAAAATGGCCCCTCTTGCTTAATATTTATGGAAACTAAACAGTGGATATGACCACAGTGAGGTGGTGGGTGGTGCATTTCAGCTGTCATAGCAGCTGTGAAATAAGATTTTGTCACCTCTGCTGGTGTAGATTTTTATAAACTTGGCATTTAGACTTAACCATCAAGAGTGCATAGCTGATAATGACTGCGTTAAATAGAGTTATTGCTCTCTTTATGTCTTCATACCTTCTACAGAAATAAATTGGAAGCATGACTTTTGGAGCAATGTATGATGAGGAACAGATAGGTTTAGCTCTGAAATTTGGGAAGAGACTGGCATAAACTGTAGATCTTGTGGGACAGTAAGATGAAGTCATTAACTTACGAGAAAAGTAGGATCCTTGTCAGTGGAGTAGTTAGTCATTCTTTGCTGACACGGCAAAATGTCAAGATACTTGGTGCCAGCAGGTTTTTCATATCTTGTGCTCTCCTTTTTTTCCTCAGTCTACAAAAATTTTTTAGCTGCTTCAGCTTAAGCTGTGAAGATTACTTGGCTAACTTTGCAAAACCTGCTAGTCATCTAGAATAATCTGCTTTTCACCAGAAATGGCTGAGAGGTGTGTAACCTGATTGCTGGAGAACAGAGGAGTTAATGGCAGTGGTATTAGCTGTCCTGCAAGAGTCAAGTGTCAGCATGGAGAAGCAGTACTAGCTGTTCAGAAAAATATGCTGCTTGAAGGCTGAGGGTGCCTTTGAGTGTTATAGACAATTGGAATTATAAGCTGAAGTCAGAGACTTAGAAAAGAAACAAATTATGAGCATGCATATCTTGTAATTGTTCCTTCATATCTTTCAGTAAGAGCAGGTCTGGGGACGTCATCCAGGTACCTGCACCCATGCAACTGTTCTGGCTAAGCATTTCCATCTGGGACCTGTTGGGGGCCAGAAATGAGAGGATGTATTTATGCTGAGGCCAGGAAGGACACTGTGTAACTGTTAGGCCTTTGTGACTCCATCTTCTCATGATAATAATTTGTCTGTGCCAGGCATTTAAACTTTTCCCAAGGTACAATCATCTCCCCTTTTCGTGTGGACAGCATAGAGCTTTAGGGTCTGAAAATTCAATGAGCTGTGGAAGTATTGGGATCCCATGTTATGCAAAGTAAAGTAGGGCAACTTAGTACCTACAGGAGGACCTCTTTCTTCTTTAATGACAGATTGGAACTTGTAGGTTCTGAGCATGCCATGAATTATGATGGAATGTGGAAGAAGTCCCATGCAAAAATAGAATGGCTTGAGGTTCTGGCATGAAGTTACAAAGTAGAAAGTTAAGTAATTAAAATCTACCAGGTGTGCTTTGATGAAAATTTAAAATATTGTGTGACTTATTCTACTTCTTCCATTGAAAAAGTGAAAGTTGAAAAAATAAAAATGAAGCTCTTCTTTTCTTTGAAATTTCCAAGATATATAACTAACCCATCATCTGTGGATTTATTTCTGTCATAGTGTACTATTTGTGAATATTCATGCATTTAATTCAATGTTATTCTAGAAGTAAAATGATTGCTTTCTTCTTTATACAAGCAGAAACTGACAACACAAAAAAGACAAAGGAGGCTTTAAAAAGTAACTCTTATTGGAACTTTGCATTTGGAAATAAAATCTCAGTATAATTCATCCAAGAGTGCATGTGGAAGAAGACGACTGAGAAGGGAAGGGCTGGCTGAAAAACCTTTACACACTAAGTCTATTTAGCATTACTCACAGTAGGTCTAGGAACTAGCTTCAAAATCTTAGAACTGAATTCAAATTTGATTCAGCAGACTGAGAAAAGACATATATTCCATTGGTGATTCAGTTAAAGAAATGCTATATAGCATCAAGCAGTGTGTATTTCTTGTGTTGGGATGAACCAGTATTCTGCTTGTTCTGATTTTTCTTTCTGATTTGAAGGTCTTGACTCTACAGTGATGTGTTTGATTTATTTACAGGTTACTGAGCGTTTCATAGTTGAAGAGTAACTTGGGTGAAAGATGGTAGATCCTGTGAAATTATGGGACTCTTCTAGCTCTCAGCTCAGTTGTCCACAGCCTGAAGAACCATCACAGACAGAGGGTGGAAAAAGCAGAGAATCAAAAATCAAATACTATCTGCTAAGAGTTGTTACAGAAGACCGCCTTGTGGAACTAGGTAATGAGCATATAAAATATGGGAGCATGTAGGTTTTTATACAGGAGAACTGGGAGAAAAATCTGAGGATTGGCCAGAAATCCTTGAGGTGCAGGATTTAGCAATAATATGGCCTCATCATTTGGCTCCTCTTTAACATTTCTGAGCCTGGCAGTTCTAATAACCTTGGTGCAGGTGTTCATACCAGGCTATGTCTGGTACCTCACTAAAAAAGAACATGAAAATAGAAATTACTGAGACAGATTTCCATCTTTGTTTTTAGAGCAAGAAATTTCTGATCTAAGCGAGGATAAAAGATTAATTTGTGTTAATGAATTAATTTGGGGATTTGCATATATAAGAAAGTGGATTTTATCCAGTTGTGTTTGTCTTAAGGCATTACTGGACAAGATTGTCAAGACTTCTCAAGGGACAGACTTGATGGTGGTAAGTCACATTATTTTTTATTGAGTAGAATGTAGCAAGCCATCTGGCTTGCTACATATCTCAGGTATATAGGTAAAGGTGTGCTAAGTAATCAATGTGCTGTGAATTTTTAATTATCATTTGAAACAGAACATGTTTACTTGAGTTAGATTCAACTTTCTAAGCCTCTCAATTGCAAGAGGTCAAATTAATAAAGTATCCTCTTGTGTCTTTTAGGGATTGGTGAGATTGCTGTTCTTTCTTTGATAATAGAAAATAGTATCAGTGCCTCTGAAAACATCAAGCACAGTGGTTTTTGTAATATTGAACGCAATTAAACTTGTAGTCTTTGTTGTTTGTCTTGGATTCAGTTTAGATTTTCATATATATCAGCATATTTAAATTTCTTTCACTGCAGTTGTAAATTCTGAAAGCTGAGGGTAAATGATTCACTATCACTATGTGTTAAAACTTTTTTATTACATTTTATTTACTTCATATTTTTGTACTACTCCACTTAGAATTCTTGTCTGCAAAGTGCAAGTGGTATGGAATTATATCTGCTCTTTGTAGACAATAGCAAAGTTGTTTTTTATGTTTTTTTTTGTTTGTTTGTTTGTTTTGTTTTAAACATCTTCAGTGTCTGATAGACTTGAGAAAGAAGTGGAGAATCATGAACAGGAGAGGCTGGTACATGCAGAAGAGCACAAGGTGCCACCAGGAAGTCCAAAAGGAAACATTTTCCAGAACAATGACCTTGATTGTCAGAAAGGTGAAAAGTCTCAAAATGACAGTTTGCAAATGGCCTTTGAGGAGAAACAAATGTTGGAGTCTAGGAAGAGTTGCTGTAGTGTGGGAAACTTCCAAGTGATCTCAGGGAGATATTCAATAAAACAGAGTACTTATCAGTGCAGTGTGTGCAAGAGATGTTTCAGCCTCAGCTCAAGCCTCTTCCATCATCAGTGTATCCCCATTGCAAAAACACCTCACAAGTGTACGCAGTGTGAAAGGGTCTTCGGCTTCAGCTCATCTCTGATTCAGCATCAAAAGTTGCACCATAGGCAGAAAGCATCATTAAAGTGTCCAGAGTGCAACAACCAGTTTACTTGTAGATCTGGCCTCACTATCCATCGAAGAACTCACAAAAGGGAGAAAAAGCCCTACATGTGCTCACAATGCAGCCAGTCTTTTCACTGTGCTTTTGAGCTTGTGACTCAAGATCACATATGAATGTGATCCTTTGGGCCTCATTAAACTGGAGTCTCAGGAACAAGGAAGAAGCTCTTAAGATTATTATTATTATTTTTTTTTTCAGTTGATCCAACATAGACATTACCTACACATAACTTTAAGATTGGCAAAGCAAAGAGATAGGTAAAATCATAAGTACCCTCAGCTGGAAAAGACCCAGAAGATTACTGAGTCCAATTCCTGGCTCCATGCAGGACTGTCCAAAATTCAAATCATATTTCTGTGTTCAAGTGCTTCTTGAATTTCAGTAGCAAAGAGCATGGTTAGAAGATCAGCTAATTGGTAAAGGAGTTCAGTTGCTGAAGAATGAATCTCCCTTCTTACATATAAACTTCTGTTAAGATGGAAATATGAGCTTGAATTTATAATAAAGATAGTATTTGAGGGAGAAATTGCCAGATGACTGGCAAAGATGAGAACTAGGTGCTTACTATTGACATAGTTTTGATTCTGAGTTCATCTACAGGGTGACTTTATGCTAATTACTTTCTCTATCTAAGCCTTTATGACCTGATTTAAAATAAATGTTAACTTTAAGTGTTAAAGTTTCTCACTGAGAATGTGGACTAACGTGTCTGGGTACTGAAGTTACTGAGACAGATATGTTGAGTAGTTTAAAGAGAAACGTTCTGAAAGCCTAGATGTCTCTGTCATTGGCTTTTAAAGGGAAGATGTTCTAAAACTGCTTTAGAAGTTTTTTACGTTCTAATGGATTTTGGGTTGTGAACTTGCTAAGGCATTTCTGAACTTAAGCCCTTTTTAATCATCCAGGGTTTTGAAGGGATCAGCACCTGATCAAACATCGAAACAAACCATTCTTTTATGCCCAATGTTTATAGATTCTATGAGC
Organism: Callipepla californica brunnescens; assembly: GCA_023055505.1. Classification (NCBI taxonomy): domain Eukaryota; kingdom Metazoa; phylum Chordata; class Aves; order Galliformes; family Odontophoridae; genus Callipepla; species Callipepla californica. Next base: position 24,042,248 of record JALIRH010000005.1, read on the forward strand.
CCTTGGCATCACCAGAATATTTTTGATGCTGATGCTAGGAGTTCTCCACTATAAATCTTTAATTCTCAGCTTACTTAATATCTGGTTGAGAAGAAAGGAATGACTTCAGAGTTGGGCTTAAAGACAAACATGTCAGACCAGTGTTTCTACTGTCACGGAAATCATCAGGAATCTCAAACCAAAAATAAAAAGAGAACTTCTATTATGCTATTACACATTTAATGTAAAATTGGGCAGTTGCTAATAACTGAAATGACTATTGCATTCTCTCTGTCCCCTCTTCACTTTCACCAACTGAGCAGTCTCTCTGCTGAAGGTGGACCCCCCATCTTAATGTTCCACAGATATCAGGGTATTGATGTATGCGACAATTCCTTTCCTAAAGAAGCTTCATCATTCTTCACAGAGATGAAAAGATCAAGAGAGAGACTCTGAGGTACCAGAGCATGCTGGAGAACCACCTGTCTTTACTGCCTCCTTTCTTGATGTGAGTCCACCTTGCTTAATAGGCTGCTAGCTTTTCTGTGGACATAGTTAACAGTATTAATGCCAGAAGACTTTTTGTATATTAATAAAAATAAAGTATGTTGAAGCTGTAGTTCCTTTTACTTCCTTTTGCAGAACCTACCATTCAGTCTGTCTGGAAAATGTTTCAGAATTGGGAAATCTAGATAATTTTAGATTATTGAGATATCGTGATATCTCAGATATCACGGAAGATGTTGGAAGGGACCTGTGGAGATAATTGAGTCCCAGCACCCATATAATGTTATCTTTGATCCAGCAGTCACTTTGTACACATTTTCAGAAGCCTGAGTTCACTTAATCTTCCAGCTAAAGTATTGTGTTTTGTTCTCTTATAAGATTATCGGCAGAGATTATTGCCAGTATATATAAAAAAAAAAAAAAAATTTAATTGCTCCTTTAAAGAAATGACATTTATTAGAATAGGAAATAGGAATTGTGGGGAAAAATTTTACTATGAGATGAAGCTTCAGCTGTGTATTTTTCAGAATTGACTACTTCTGTTTTATTTTGTTTTAGTTCATTGGAGTGAATATAATGTTTTGGGGCTTTAATCTTTATTAATATAGTTATTAACATTAGTATGGTAACTATGTAAGCCTGTATATTGTATCTGGATAATACATAATCTGGAAATCATTAAAGGCTAAGTAGTAAAACCCTTGTTTGTGATGGATTGGTGATACACAACGGTCATACTGGTAAGCATAAACATATGCTTATATGCGTGAGCATGCACCAACATCTGCATTTCTCAGCCAAGCAGAAACTTTTGTACCAATGACAATGACCACGGTCTGCCTGTTGCAACTATTAAGTTGCACACTGGGCATCAATTTTCAGTCTAGCTTTAATGAATTTTGGATCAAACAGTAAGTTTAAACATTTAATGAAGACAACCCCTTCAAAATGAGTAGATGTTGGGGTGTCTGTCAAGAGGATAGAGTGATGCTCTTGTCAGTGGTGCCCAGTGGTGGAATGTCAATGGTTTGTGGGCTGGTTTGGCCCGGTTCCCTGATGATTGGGGCAGGGGACCCATGGACCCATGCCCTGGGGAAGAGGAAGGGGGAAAGGGAAAAGGAAGATGTGCCTAAAACCAAAACAGCAGGAACAATCTGAGAAGGAAAGCTAATTTTACTAAGTAGGATATCGGAATTCAAAAGGAAAGAGAATGTCTTGTGATACGCCAACAGTTTTTGTCTTTCCATCTGAGTGGAAAGCATAAAAATGCAAAGCAACACAAAAGTCCTCTGGGGGACATAATTCTTCTTTTCTGAGACAGATGTACCTGGAGCTGTCGATGGATCTATGGAGCTGGAGCATAAGCTCTAACTCCCAGTACACTACATGATGTTATGATGTGGAATACCAATAACAAAAATAAAAAAAACATGACACAGGACAAGGGGACAATGGACACAAACTGGAATAATTTCATCTGAATATAAGAAAAGACTTATTTTCTTTGAGGTTGACAGAGCACGGGAACAGGCTACCCATTGAAGTTGTGGAATCTCCTCTGAACATATTCAGAACATGCCTGGACACTTGCTTTTGCAGCCTACTCGAAGGAACATTCTTTAGCAGAGGAGTTGGGCTAGATGGTTTCCCAAAGTTCTTTCTCACCTCTGTGACTGTGTGTTTCTGTGATATAGTACCTATCTGTCTCTGTGTCCCTAATTTTTGTAACATCCCAAGAAATTGCATTCCATTGTTTATTTTCCACTCTGAAATCCTTTCTTAGTTTTCCCATGTCTTCCTTATGCTTAAGTGACAATTCAGATACGAAATTTTATATCAGACAATATTGCTGGAGTAGATGAATAGTGGTCTCTGTGGCTGTTCTAGAAAATTTGTAGTTAAACTGATAATATTTGTGGTCTTTCTTTTTGTTCTTGAAACAGTTATCTTTGTTTTTTGAGTGATCTGTTAAGGTTAACTTGCAGCACAGAGATAAAGAGAAATCCTGGTTAATTTGGATCAGTACATGGAGTACCAGTACATGATAAATCTGAAAAGTCTGGATGCCTATATTCAGACACTCAGAGGAGTGAAAATTAGAACATTTTGCTCTGTACTGATTGCTCTGTGTGCTAAACTGGAGTTAATATGTTCTCCTAGAACTAAATACATTCCAGACCTGGAAGCAGGAGTAATAGACTTGTTCCCATTGTCTGTGGAGTACTAGCAGTTTCTCGTACTCTGAAGAATGGCGAGTCCCAGTGCAACAGTTATTTTATTAATGGTTTAGTTTAATTAATTCTGATATAGATTGTCGACAAATTGTCATTTAACTTAGGCTATGCAGAGAGTTTGAAGATTGCTCAATATTTCATTATAAAAAGCAATTAGGACAATAAGTATCCTTTTGATAGTAAATGGTAAATCTTGGAAATTATCAATTTTAAATTAATATCTCATAAACAAGCTCTTTTGTTTGATAGATTTCCATGCAAATTCATTTGATATTCAAGTTTCAAATTAGTTTCAGACTAGAAATTAACTAAGGATGATGCTATTAACGATGGAGCTACTGTTACTGAGAAAGGCCTTTCTTCATGTGCTTGTGTGGAGTGCAACCATGCTTTACGATGGACTGTTAGGGATGCCTCTCCAGAATGATGGGTGAAAAATGTAAGTGAGAGTGTAGCTCTGGACATTTCTGTCCTGAATACTGTGTGGGACTGTAAAGACACATTTGTTTAGGAGTGCCACTTTCCTTCTCCCATATAGTCCAAAGAAGATGTCTCCTAGCAGTCAAATTAGTACACCCAGTGTGTTCCACCAAAATGTCAATTTCTGAACTTCCAAAGCTTCATTTGCCCAGTACTACCCAGAAGGGCAACCTGCCTCACCTAGCCAACTTTTTCTATTGTTACTGTAATTATCTTATATGTTACAGAATGCATGTGTGGGGTACAGTGTCTCTCAGGATGGTGGATTAAAAATATGAAAAGGGACACAGTTCTAAATTTCACAAGTGTTTGGAGAATGTTCAGTGCCTGAAGCTGAAGAGTCTAAAACAGTCTATAAATAGGCAAGGGCAAACCAAACACTAATACAGTTAAGCAGAAATCAGTTTTTATTGTACAGAAGTACTTCTGATATTTTCTGATACTAGTGTTTGTGTTCTAGCAACTTCTGCAAAGTGCATTTTTTTAATTTGAGTTTATTTAAATTCCTTTTTTTATAGTTATACCAATAGAATAAAAAGTCTGTTTCATGGGTAGGTGTTTACTTTATTAGGTTTAGCTTTCAGTCAGTGTACGTTTTTGACTGAAACAAATGAAACCAATGAGTTGTGAACCTTGCCAGATATTGCAACTTATTTTGTAATACAGGGAAAAAGGTCACAAAATATGAAAGGGCTTGGGTCTCACTAAGTCTTCAGGGAGTAAAAACTGTACTATTTTTTTCCTTTATAAGCATTTAATCTGGTCTGTTGAGTCTTCTTTCACAATTTTTATTGAGACTTAGCATTTCCACATGTGTGTATTTTAATAATATGTTCTTTTAAATGTTACTTTCAAATGAGCTTATTCCAGAAAAAGAATTCGTGAAGTATTCTTGCTCAATGAGCTTTATTTCTTGAATTACTTCCTTACAGTTGAAAATGCAGTTACCGCTTTTGATTACCCTTAGATAATTAATGACAGAATTGTTAATTCATTACATTAAGTAGCTTCAACTCATACTGTCTTTTGATGTACAATCTTAACTCCTGTTAACTTTAAGGCAATTTTTGCTTCAAATACTGAGAGTAAATACCCCTTTTTCCTACATTATTGACTAGATGCGAAACTGCATCAACTCAAAGTACATTTGAGTTTCCTGTGTTTTACTTAATCTTGTGGGACTCTAGTGGATGTGTGGATTTATAAGTGATTATGAATATCAGTATGAGATGCAAATTCTGTGCATCAGATCTGAGATGTACGTGGCCCTGGATGTGTCACGGGAGAGCCTGTATAAAATTCTCTACATCCTTTCTATGTGAATGAGTTGGGTCCTTAAGGAGAGGAAGGGGAACACTAACTGCCAGTTTTATAACATAGAAATAAGAAGAGTACATGTATTCTGTCTAATTTATTTTAAATGACTTCTGAGTAGTCTACTGAGGAATAATAAATGATGTTACTGAACAGCTGAAAATTTATTAATGTAGACAATATTTATCAAACAAGTGTATTGCTAGAGATAAAAAGTTAAGATTGAGGTTAGAAGAAATACTGTACTTTTACTGACAATGAGGCCTAAAGGGTTTAAACTCAGAGTTTTGTTACAGTGGATTTCATGGAATCATAGAATGGCTTGGGTCAGAAGGGACCTCAAGGATCATCAAGTTCTGGCTGCCTTGCCACAGGCAGGATTACCAGCAGGTAGTTCAAGTGCTAGATCAGATTACCCAGGGCTCCATCCTTCCTGGCCTTAAACATCTCCAGGGATGGGGCAGCCACAAACCATTATGTGTTCATGATCTCTTCCCGTTGATTGTGTTCTTTGTCATACCTCTTGCTTCTGTCCAGTTATTCAGAAACTGTTCAATGTACACACACGCTTTTATTTAGTAGTCACTTGTCTACCTCTTTAACTTTCTTGGCTTTTTTTATAGTATTTATCATGAGTAACCTACATGGTTTTTTTTCCAGTTGCATCAGTTGCTGTGAGACTGATTGTAGCAGAAATAGTAAGTCATTGGTTGAAACAGTAACTGAGCACCCAGTGAGAAGGCAGGGCCAACCCGGAGAAGCTCAAGTGCACGCACCTGAGTGACTGCGAGGGGTGGAGCCAGGATCCACCCCTTCCCAGACCTCATTTAAGGGTTGACAGGAGGTAGGGGTATTTTTCTGGAGGTCCCTGCATACATGTGGCCTTCTGAAGGTAAGCAGCTTTTTTGCTTTATGTCTGTGTCCCTAGCTGTTACATTTGAGAAAATCCTCCCTTGCTGCAGCCTGGGACCTTGCTGTTATTGCTATGCTTTCCATTGCATTACACTAAGACAGTGGGTTACTGCATTCTTTTAATCACACACTTTCTGTTACTTCTTTCTTCCATTGAGCTTGAACAGTACAGAAAGTCAGTGTGTAATATTTGTGAAAAATACTCTTTGCAAAACAGTCAAAATAAGAAGTTAGAAGACAGTTTATTGATGAAAATAAACCTTCAATATTAATTGTTTGGCTAATGAAATAAAAATTTTAATTACAGGTACAGACTTCTTGAGGAGAGGGACCTGGGTGTCCTTGTAGATGACAGGCTGGCCATGAGGCAGCTGTGTGCCCTGGTAGCCAAGAAGGCCAATGGCATCCTGGGGTGTATTAACAAGAGCACGGCCAGCAGGTCAAGGGAGGTGATTGTCCCTCTCTACTCTGCCCTGGTGAGGCATCACGTGGAGTATTGTGTCCAGTTCTGGGCTTCTTGGTACAAAAAAGACAGGGATCTCCTTGAAAGAGTCTAACGGAGGGCTACAAAGATGATAAAAGGTGTGGAACACCTCCCTTATGAGGAGAGGCTGAGAGACCTGGGTCTATTCAGCCTTGAGAAAAGAAGACTCAGAGGGATCTGATCGATGTCTATAAATACCTAAGGAGCAGGAGGTAAAGGGATGAGGCTGGTCTCTTCTCAGCAGTGTGTGGTGATAGGACAAGGGGAAATGTCCACAAACTGATGCATAGGAAGTTCTGCACAAATGTGCATGGGAATTTCTTCACTGTGCAGTGACAGAGCACTGGCACAGGCTGCTCAGAGAGGTGGTGGAGTCTCCCTCTCTGGAGATGTTCAAGACCCTCTTGGATGCCTGCTTGTGCAACCTGATCTAGGGAGGGTTGGACCCAATGATCTCTGGAGGTCCTTTACAACCCCTACAATTCTGTGATTAATGAGAACTGCTTTATAGCAGGTGTGGCAGCAGTGCAATGGAGAGGGCTATACAAGCTGTGTAAGTATAGCATAAATTCATCTGAGCTATCTGGGTGCTAACCATTATCTGTGACAGCACAGGGCTTTGCAAGGATTAAATTATTACCACACTATGAAGTAAATAATATAAGTCTAATTCATAAATTTCTGATCTGTCCTACAGTCAAAATAATATAATGCCACTTGACACTGGAGGCTTTAGAAACTTGACAGGGGAAAAAAAATAGAGTAGTGGCAACTATGCAGGGGGTGAGAAAATGAAGTTGTGTTTTTTTTTTTAGAGCAAGGTTTTGCTTAGAATTCAACAATGCAAGTGTGTGCAGGGTATTTATTCCATACTTTTACTCAGAGCATAAGGAATTCCCCCTAATACGGAGAAAAGAAGTATTCATCATGCTAGATAAATCTAGATAGTCTTACATACTCAAAAAATGCAGCAGTATTCTGCAGCAATATGGGTCAAATTTAGCTGTCAGTTGATTCATAAATGAATGTGTGTTTCCGAGCTATGGTGTTGTTTTCTTGTAATTCTCTCTGAAATTTCATTTGATTTAAGTTGCATTTCCTATGCATTAATCATTAGGAATAAATTAAAAAAATATTTATAATAGGTTAATACACTGTGAAAGATTTTTTTTGTTGTTGTTGTTGTTTATGGATGACTCCTAGAGCAGCCTGAATTTTAAAATAATTCATGAGAAATTAATATTCCTTCATAATGAATAAACTTATGGACAGTTTAATGACTATTCATCAAGAGTTCATGCACAACAAAACCAAATGTTTATCAAAGATGTTCATAAACATAGTGCACAAGCAGTTTAAATGAACTGATAGAGAACATTAATGAACATTCATTATGAATCTCCCTTTGCTTAGAATGACATTCACAGAGGAGACCTAGCATGATGAATTCCTTTCAAAGAAATTAAACATGAGTTTTAAAAAGTACTCATATTCTGATTTTACTACTATCCTATACTCTGTCATGATTCAGGTGCCTGTGTGAAGGATCTCCCACAGCTATTTTGCGCATTAGATATATTGTCAGATACAGAGTAACCATCTCTTCCTTTGAAGCTGGTATCTTGACTGGATTTTATAATTATCTATTTCTGCAGAATACAGAGCAGAAATACAGGGGTGCATTTGAGGAGCCTTGAGAAGGAGAAGTTTGAAAATTAATCAGAAGAATAAAGTCAGAAAAAATCATACAGGTGTGAGTACTGTTTTATTTAAGATTTCAAAGTGTTTTGACAGTAGACCGAAAGGGACAAGACACAAGCATAAGACATCTCTATTTGGTATCTGAAAAACTCCTAACCTGTTTTGCTTCTGGAAAGTTCTGTTCTTTAAATTACATCTTAAACATTAGTGGAAGAAGTTGTATTCTTTCTCACAAAAACTGAATGTAAAGTAGAACAGCTTCAGTATGGCAAATTTAAATAATGGGTTCAGGAAATCGGCTTAACGCTTTCTCATTTGATGACTTTGGTTATGAGTATATCCTAAATTAAAAAAAAAAATCCTTGTAGTTAGGTGCTATATATTATTCATATTGATTATATTTCACTGTTGAAAAATGACTACATCACTGTTTTATTTAAATTGAATTTGTAATCCAAAGTAGAAAATGTGTGAAGTATTTATTATTTAGCATGGTTCATTTTCATTTGTGATACAGTAAGGAAAAGACTAATCTCTGTTCATATTTATAAAATATAATTATGAGTTTCATGTTATTTCTAGTAACTGACTCAAGCTTCACCAGCACAGTGATGAAGGCATAGATGAAAGAATGTAAAACTATATACTAGTCCCTTTTTACAGCATGTTAAAATGATATGGGCAGCATATTAATCACAATTTCACTGCAAAAACGTTGGAGGTCAACTGAATAAAATAGCATTTATCTGCAGAGAAACTGGAGGAACAAAACATTATTCCTTCAACTGGGATATGCTTTGTTTTTTTTCATCTCTAATTCATAGTTATTGGAATGAGATGAAAGGTGTACTAATCATTGCACTGTATTTGCTTTGCATACAGAATAACTAAACTGTTTCTCATATTACTACTAAGAACTCAGTAGGTACTCATATAACTTGTTATATTCAAGGTCCTGTTACAAGCAGAAAGGGAACGCATACATAAAGCCACAAACTTAGTATAGCTGAAATCTTAGAAGTCTAATAAAAGAATCATTACTGGTCCATATTTAATTGTTATTTAATAATAGAGGAGAGTGCTCATGGAAAGAAAAAGTCTCTAATGTTAGTCTTTTTAAAACTCTTGTACATACATACACTTGGCAGTATGTACCCCTTGTCTTGGCAGTGTGGGCATTGCACCAGCACCACTTTTCTGGGTGCTGAGGTCAATGTTATCAGTAAGTGTAAGGGGAGTATGCTTAATAGTTAGACTTGTGGTCTTTTTTAATGTGTTTTGTTCTCTTTGTTATTCCTAAATCTTTTTTGTTCTACTTTTCTTTAACTGCTGACTGTACTCTCCGTCCCTGGGGTCTTCATTGTTAACTGAAGCTGCTCCATCTCTCATCACCCCATGCTTCTAGTCATCCACAATATCCAGTATTCCTATTTCTCAAGGCCTCTGTCAGGCCTGTATTTCTGCCCACTGTATTACCCCCTTGCAGCCAGTAAATACATAATTCTACACAATATAGCAATTTGTTACTCCTATCTATGCAAAATCCTTGGTTATATTATAGGAAGTTAAGCAGACATAGCAGTAGGTATAGGCACCTGGTCATTAACAAATAACAATCTGGTAGAACTAAACCAAGTAAAATCAAAGCTGCAGACAGAATATTTCTTTGTTACTTTTTCACTCCATTCTCATACATCCCTGTACAGCTTCTGGATTAAGTATGTATACAAACATTTTCTTTACACAGAATAGCCTCTAAAACATGATTATTTTAAAACAGAACTGTGTGTCTGTTAAATCTAAGCAACCAGCTATCTGTTTATTCCACTGAACTCTTGAATATTCTAAATATTGCAACTGTGACTTGCACCACAGTCATCAGATTCTGCTCTGCAAGATTTGTCCAACACTTGGTATGATTTAATTTGTTCAAAAGCATTTTTGCTATAGGGCTCTCTGTTAGCGAGAGTGGCAGCACTCTAATTTTGGGAAGCCTCTTGTAGTAGTGTTCAAGTGGTTATCTAGTCTTGATGGCTGTACTTCATTGAGAAAAATTCCTAACATTAAGCTCGGTGTGCCTGAAAAATACTGTACCATTTCTGTGGCCATGGAAGAATCTCAGCTGCAATGTTATTTATGGTGTATTTCAGTTTTCTTGAAAGTAGCAAGAACTTTAGAGGACACGTGCATGACTTAGAATGTGTGACAACTCTGATGTATTTGAGCTCATGAGATTGGCATTATCAAACACAATGAGTCCTTCCAGTAATTTTGTGGGATCACAGAACAATTCCTAGTATGGCTGTAGTCCAATGTCCTGCTCAGAACAAGGCCAGCTATGAGCTCAGGCTAGCTAACTGGAGGCTTAATGCAGTTATATCTTTAAAGCAACCAGTGCTGTAAACCATAACAACCCTGGGCAGCTTGCTCCACTGCTTGACTGTTAGTATGATGAAAAAGGTTTTCCTTCCATGCAGTTACAACCTCTCTTGCTTTGTTTGATGTCTTTTTGTCTCTGTTTTAGCATGCACCTCTGCAAAGTGTCTGTCATCTTGATAATCTCCAAGTATATGAACTGCTAAATGCTATTAAATGGTTTTAAACATTTGTACACCTATATTAGATGAACATAATATTAATGTGATTCCAATACAGAAATTAATAGCATAAGCACAGATCAGGTGCATTTTTTTTTTTCTTTTCAAAATACAAATAAATATTTTTTTCTTTGGTAGGTATGCTATTTGTCTACATGATAAAATAAAGTTTTACCCTGAATAGATAATTATTACTTTTGTTAAGGTGAATTGAAATCTGTTGTTCACTTTTATCATACAAGAGTCATAGCAGACAGACAGGCATCTTAAGAATGCCACAATTTAGGGAAATAAGTCTTCAATGCAATGTATGTTCAAAATATGGAGAGTACAGGCTAATTACATAATAACTGCTCATTTCTAATTTAATCTAAAATATCCTGATAATATACCACAAAGTGTTGCTTGTATACAAACATACCATTATTTTTCTTTTTGGCACCATGCCTGCCATATAATATGTCAATATTTTTTTTTTCCCTGAGCTGTAGAGCAAATCTGAGGTAGGCATTTAAAAACGGATTTGATTTGCTGTATTTTAGAAGCTCTCTGAGGCAAAGTGATAAACCATAGCAGCTTGAAGTAATATGATGAGAGCACTCTGTCACTGCATATGCTTAACTGGCACTATCATACTGCCCTTATAAAGTATTTATGAAAATAAGAAAGGCTATCAGTTTGATACAGATTTGTAATAGCAGGAATGCTGAATCATGGCTCCAAATAAGCCAGTAATGCATAAAAGCATTACATGTTCAACCAAATAATTGTTTATTACTTGGTAAATTCTACTCTACAGGTTGCTATTTTTCCTATTGGTGTCCTTATGAAATGTTTAAAAGGTGCACTGGGTTTTTGTTATCAGTGTTATTCTTGAGCTATTTTTAGAGCTAAAACTCTATGTTTTTTTCCCCCTAAAAAGAAAATTTAAAATAGTCCTCAGTGAGCTTTTCGTTTTCAACCATCTGTATAAAGAAGTGCAAAGTTCTAGTTACGTTTTTATGGATAGTTTTGTTAACAGAAAGTGTGTATTTCAAGAAAAACAATTTAATGAAGAGGAAAACACAAAACATACTACGGCATCCAGTCCTCAAAGGCCAAGTTGCCTAACACTGTGCCTCAGTATATACAAATTGAAGGCATAGAAGCACAAATAAAAGGGCACAATTAACTACATTCGCTGAACACAAAATTTGTAGACACCAGGATTCATATTTCAGCATAACTAACATTAATTATATTAAAACACAGGAAACAACAAAGAGGGCTAAAGTCTGCATGTTTTGGCTAGGGAATTAGAAATGAGTAACACTTTATAGTCAAATCCTGTTAAAAAGGAATCCTCAATAGACTTGAGTACTTAAAGAATTTTACATTTTTTCAGATTTGAAAAAATATGTGATGTAGTATTGGAATGGTAAAAGCCCAATACATTTCTCACCATAGAAGTAAATATATTAAGTAATGAATTCAAGTAATACATTTGAAATAGCTTTTATCAGGGCTGGCAGCAATAAATAGCAAAGAGGACCCTTTCTTTGAGATATGATAAAACTACAGAAATGTAACATACTCCCCAGGAAAAGAATGCAATAAAATAAGGTAAGCTCTTCTCTGCTTAAAATAGGATTGTCAGTCTTTATTTTTGAGGTAGGGAAAATATATAAGTGTTTCTGGAGAATAAATTCACATACAACATTCAAAGAGCAGAAATGAAGGTTTGCTCTCTATCTCACAGGGGTGTTAGGTGAAAATCCCTGTAGGCTGAAGCTATTAGGCCTTCTCAAAAGTGATGTGAAAGGAAGTAAAGTTATGCATCCCAAGGAGAAAGAATAATGAAACAAAAATGTGTCCTCAGAAAATGTGCTTTTGAAAGTATGTTTTCTCAGGTCCTAAAAAAGTAAAAATAGAAAAATCATAGTTATACCTATCTGAGGGGAAAATAGCACATTTAAAAGCTTTCAACCTATAATTAATTTAAAAAATAACTTGCAAGCAGTATCAGTTTTGTATAAATTTTAAGTGCCAAACACACAGATTTTGTGAGTTTTTATGTACGCTATACTCTTTGCTGACCAACAGTTAAATATAGTTTGTAAGATGTCTTCTTAGTAATTAACTAGCCTATTTTGTTCTTTAAACTGTTCTATTAATACACACTGAAATGTACATAGTTTGTAAGGATGTAAGGTGGAGTGCATAGACTGGAACTTAGGCAGAAATTGATAGGGGTGGCAAAGGAAAGTTCTTTCTTCCACATCTTTTTCCCTAAAAAAACAGTGTATCTTTCCTTTGAACAGGGAGTATTTCTTCTAAGCTTGTGTTCTCTTTAACTGTATGCTACAGATGTAATAGGTTCAAGTGAATTTTGATCATAGATAGACCTGCTATTTTACCCGTTACCTCATCCAGTGGGTCCACTTTGCTCGTCTGAAGTGTCCTGATAACTGCTTTATTGCAAAAGTGAGTGTGCATCTCTTGGATTTCTCTTCGCATCCAGACTGTTAGATCTTCTTGTGAAAGCATGTTGTAACCTCTAAAATAGTTAGACATCTGTCCTTCCTTTAGCTAATTGAATACTTCTTTGCTATATGCTGAAAATTCAGCAAGAGTAGTTGAAGGAGTTGGGATGTATATTCATTCAGGATCAAGAGGATGCTGGAATAAATGCCTTTTCAGAGTGTGAATTAATCCCATTTAATGCATTTCTTGCTGATCAGCTGTCTAAATTAACATGAACTTCTGTACCATCTTTTATAAGCCTTTATCTTATCAGGAGCATTTAGATATTAAAAAAAAAAAAAAAAAGTTGATTGGTTTGAAGGGAGGAAAAAGTAAATGAAAACAAAAAAAATACAATGATATTGCTCTCAGAAAGCTGTCATTCATTCACCTTGGACAAGCAATGCCAATAATTTTGAGAGAAATCACTGTTCTTTTCTTCCTCCTTTTAAAATCTATGATAAGGGTTGACTATGAGCTTTAAAGTAGGTCTCAGAAGCTATTGACATGTTCATCATGCTCTTGTCCTGTACAGATGTCCTCAGTAAGCAAATCCAGGAATGCTTGATGTGATATCAGTGTTCTTAAAATGAATAAAAACTTTCATCTAAACCCTGAGCCTTTAACAGGCAGTAATATAAGATGAAATGCTGAAGGAAAGTTGTAGCCATAATATAGTATTCCCAGTATTTAAATTTTATATCATGGCATTGCAGCCAATTAACGTATCAGTGAGATCAAGTAACAGCTATGCAGTTTCCTAAGAATTGGGCTTTCCCTGCAGTCCAGAATGTATTTTAATGCCAATGTTTCTGGCTTCTGTCACCTTCAACTCCTGGCCCTGCTGGATTGGTGTCAACAGGGCTGGTTTGGCCCGGTACTGTGACTAATGGGGTGAGGGACCTGTGGAACTACACCCCAGGAAAGGGAAAGGGTAGGGAGATTGTCCTAAAAACAAAACAGCAGCAATTATCTAAGGAAGAAAAGTAATTTACTAAATAAGATATCAAAATGCAAAGTAACAATATAATCTGAATTGAAGGTAATAAATAAAATGAGAGAAAGAGTGTCTGAAACTGAAGCCCTTACTCTAAAGCTGAAGCAGAGATGGCTAGGAAGCATGTGCTGCTGAGACAAACAGCAAAATGAGGAAGTCTTGGGACTTGCATGCAGTTTTATCTTTCTCTCTGAGTGGAAAACGGGAATGCAGAGTTCTCTGGGGTTTGTAGTTCTTCTCTTTTAAGAATCAGGCACCCAGAAATTCAGCAGTTTTTGGAACTCTTACAGTGCCTTACATGATGTTATTATGTGGAATACTGATAAACCATCATAAAACCATGTCAATTGGTCAGGAGCATTCAGAAGAGGCAGGTTCTGTAGACCTAACCATTCTGCAATACTTCATAACTTAGTCTGGCTGCTTTTGCTTTGTTCACTGAGGAGATGCTCTGTTCTGTAACAATGTTTTTGAAGTCCCCCTTCTATTGCTTTCTCTTTGGTCTGTCATCGGCTCCATTACCTTAACCAATCTTGATTTGATTTTAATATGCTATGTACCTTCACAAGGCTGGTTGTAAGTAAACTTTGTTTTGTGGTGTAGAAATGAAATTCACTTCTCTGAACAATGTAGCTATCCTGTCCATTAGGAGAAATGGGAGAAAGTTGATTCGTTCCCCATCCCTTTCCTACAGTCTGACTGACCAACTGCAGCATTTGAGTGTGAACCCCCTCCTATTTGAACTGATAACTGCTAGTTTAGGGAACTAAATTATTTTAAAACAAAGAGCCTGAACTAGAACTGGTGAAGCTTTCCGACACTTCTGTGTGAATGTGAATTGATCTTCTAGCTTGGAGGCAAAATTCTAGGAATGAGTGCTCTCTATTTTTGCATTTGTGTCATTTATTTTTTCTCACCGCTGAGTCTTGCAACAAAGGGGCCAATTACTATTGATTCTGATGAGTTTCCTGAGATACAGATGCACATGCCTGTACACAAGGAAAAGGATCAATACCCCATCAGTCTGTGTAGCTCACAGAATAACCTAGCATGTGAAGAAACCCTGAGGTACTGACTTGTGAGGCAAACACAAAGGTAGTAAGAACGTCCACACAAAATGTGACACATAGCCAGTCGTTCTATGCCCTCTTTTCTACTTTTTATGGCAAATAAGTATAAGTAAGCTTTTTTTCACCACCATAATCTTATGCAGTTGCATGACAACTTCGTGGATTCGTTACTTCAGGAAGGGGCATAACATGTTTGTTTCCCACAAGTGTGCATATCAATCTACTTAAAGTTTTTTTTTTTTTTTTTTCCATTACAGCAGAAGGCTGTGGAATTTATACACAGGGCTTTGTAACAGACCCGTTTTCTAAAGCTATTTTTTACTGCTAGCTGTACTCATTATTGCCTGTTTTTTTTTTTATAATTTAATTTAATTTTTTTTTACAGTGAATATAAAACAACCTATTCTTTCATTGAGTCATTCTCACTTCTAAAGCACCCAATGTAATAAAACATAACTGCTATATTTCTTTGGGACTTACAGAGTTTCATCAGTTCTACCTTTGGTACAAGCCATATTGCATTTAAAGGACTTGTTTCCTGGGATATGGTTTAAAAAGCGTGGATCATTCTTTTGAAAGGCTTTGATCACTGCAGTCATATTGTTGCACCTTTTATCTTGCTGGTACATTGATTTTAACCAAAGATTGCCTTTCATGAAACTCTGAACTTTAAAAGCACCTCAGTTTCAAGAAAAAAAAAAAAAATTCTGTGAAACGTCTGAAGGCTCTGTTTTGATCTTTTTATGTGCATATTACTTCTGACTTATTTTCAGTGGAACAGTTTAACAATGTGTGGTTACCTCTAAGTTGTGAATTACCAACAGCATGGAAAAGAATTTAAAATTTTATTTAAGTTTGTGAAAACAATCGCAATTCTGCCTTTCATCTGTGTTCCTCTTTTGTTAATCTATTGGACAAAATACAGTTGCTGACATTATATGCATCTTGAAACAGGATGGAAGGTATGAATATAGATCACAGTTTTAAATTGGTTTTCATAATGTTTGCTGGGCTTTGGTATTCTCTAGAAGTCTTTTCACTGGACTTCATAAAACACCATATATCTTAATGTGCTGGAAGAGATGCAAGGAAATCTGTATTTGCTGGAAAGCAGGGCCAAGATTTGAAGAGTGTGCTGCAACCATAATTACCATACTGCATTACTTCTGTTACACATGGAGTATTTATTAAATAGACATAAAAATAATGGTAAGAAAGTATGTAGTTTTTTCAGCCCTCTAACTCCTCTACTCTGGTTTGTTTTT
Organism: Callipepla californica brunnescens; assembly: GCA_023055505.1. NCBI lineage: Eukaryota > Metazoa > Chordata > Aves > Galliformes > Odontophoridae > Callipepla > Callipepla californica. The sequence goes on from JALIRH010000005.1 coordinate 24,058,290, forward strand.
CTGTATTTTGGCACTATTACCTCCCTTCTGAAGATTTCAATAAAAATAAGCAAAATATAATATCTGTAAGATTTGCTATGTAAATTCTAGCATGCCATGAAATGGCAGGAGAAAGACTTCACATTAATTCTTCTCTTAACAAAATAAATCTGAAGAAAGTTATTCTGCAAAGACACTGTGAGAAGATAGGTCAGGCAATCTCATTTGGAAATGTCAGTAAGGAAAAGAAATGTCTGTGTTTAAGTAGACAGTGCTCTAACTCAAGGTCAGCCTGTTCTCCCAGAGCACTCCTGTATCGACATTTAGATTCCCTCTGAAAATTTTGTTTCAGGAGTCTTCATTTTAGCCAGGAAAGGTTCTCAAGCAATAGCTGAATGTTATGGGAATTTCTGAGGCACTGAATACATCATATATATTGCCTACATTATGGCATGGACAAAGAAATCCAAGATTTATATATCTGTATAGATTAATCTTCTTGAGATTTTCTTTTTTGGAGAGCATTATAACATCTTTTATATTTACTACTGTCTAGAATCAAAAAGGAGGGATTCAGGTTTTCTTTTTTATTTTTATCTCAGCTATCTGTTTCCCTTAGTAACAGTGGACATGAATCAAATGAAAAAAGAATTAAACATTGCTTTAATATACATCTAAGTTTTACTGTTGGTGGTGTAAATTCCTCCATTTAAAAATATCAAAGAAATAAGAAAATTTTTCCCTATCACACCTGGACAAGATACTATAAAAATGTGTGATTCCATGTGTATCTGAGGCAGTGATTTTTTTTTTCCACTACCTGTCAACAATATTTGAGCAAAATCTGAGTAGCAGTTGAGGCTTCTAATTGGCAAATAATTTTTGAAGTGAGGGAAAAATTACTTTAAAAACATTCATGGTTTTCATTTTTATTTATTTTAGTGAAATAATTAAAAATAATTTATTTATGAAGGCTGTAGTGGCTTTTCACTAGGTAGATCTCACAGTTACTGAATACTCCTCAGACAAAAAGCTTGATTATATTATAAGTTCATGTGTAGTCTGTCTATCTTCAGTCTCCTCCTAAAAAGTTCTAAAGAAGTTTCTAAAACAAATGTATTGCTAAAGTAATACATGCTCCTCTTTGCCTCTGTTTTTGTATGCCTGCTTGATTTAAGGTCAGGCTCAGGTTGTTTTTTTTTTTTTTTTTTTTTTTTTTTGTTGTTGTTTGTTTGTTTGTTTTTTAATGAATCAGCATTTCAAATTTACTAGTGTTTTCCTGGGGCTTGAAGATTTTTCTACATTCTTTATTCATTTTATATTCATATTCACATATGTATTTTCTATTATATTAGTAATGTTTTTATTTCTGAAAAACTGAATTGTAGATTACTTCTAAGATTGTTGGGAATTACCAGTTTAATAGGTTAAAGCCTTTTAAGTCCTCTGAATGTTCTTGAATGCATAAAATCTCTAAGAAGCTAGTGTTAAACAGCTTTATTTTCATATGATTTTGCCTGATATTTGCATGAACATCTTTTTTCTTTTTCTTCTTAGTTAGTTTTCCTGTAGGGTACTGCACTTAAGCAAGTTGAACTTGGCCTAAGAATTAAGCTGAGGGTCTAAGCCAGTCTCGTAAGTGCTTCAAGTCATATAGACAGTAGAGATATACAAGCGTTTTCTGGTAGAAATTTGTCATACTTCTTAGAACCTTAGTTTAAGATGTGTGGAACAGCATTCCTGGAGATGCTTTAAAACAATTGCAGGGGAATTTCTTCAGAACAACAAGTTATTCTTGCATTAGGTTTGTATGCTCTTACCCACTTTCAGTTTGCAGAGCAAGTTCTTCATTTCCAGGGCAATCTTACAAAACGGGTGTCTCTTTTAGAGTTTATCATTATACCGTTTGCTCTAGGAAAGGGTTGATATGGTAATTGTGAGAATGAAATGTCGCACAATTAATCTTTCCTCACAGTAATTCATAAAGTCACTGTGCAGGTCAGTGAGATTGTTTAAAATGTGTAAAAATTTTAAAATAAAACAGTAAATATTTAAAAATTCTGTGCTGCAGACATTCTTGGACTGAACCTGCATTCAAAATGCTGATTCCAGACTTGGAGAATGCTGTGAATTGTAGAGAAGAACAGGCAATATTTTCATACTTGTGCATTCTTAAGGTCTGTATTTCTAATAATGAAATGTCGTGACTCATTCTGATTGATTCCTCACTAGGCCCTTGAGTACATATGAATATGTTAAATTTTGTTTGCAGGTGTCTCAATATTTCTATTGTTTCTGGACATAAAATGAGAAAATAAAAAGCATAAAGAACATTTATAGAATCATTCAGGGTAGTGTATGAGACTAAGATAATGCTCAAGAGCTGTGCAGTCTGACTGCCATCAGCTTCACAGCCTCATTCACCCAAGCAGTGGCATTTTCACCTTGATAAAATATTTGTAAGTCTTCTTGTAGTGTACTGAAGATTTATAGGCTAGATATTTCCAGCAAGAAATCTTTTAAGTCAGACCACAGAAAGCACTTTCAGAGATTAAGCTTCCCATACTCTTAACACAGCTATTAGATTCTGCCCCGCTGCTGCTAAAAGCCTGGAGGAGCCTGAACCTGAGTGCTGATGGACAGCTGAGTGATGTCAAGATCCCCAACTGCTGAGAAACCAGCTCCTGCAGCAATGCAGAAAAGATCTCATGGGTTGGTAACTTCTTATCATTAGGGCCACTCACACAGCTAATCTAGTGATGATCTTCCCTGAGTAGTGGACAGGGAGGGTAGAAGCATTGTGTCATGGAGCTCATCTTTGTTTCTGCCCTGTCTCTGCCTATGCACTCTAACACTGACCTGCAGATAGTCTTTCTACTTGTAGAGCAGGGAGGGTCCTTCAAAGGACTCATTTGCAGCATGAGGATTAGGGATATGGATTCTTAAAAGGCCTTCTGAGATTTTATTGACAGCACGTTCCTGGAATATCATTGAAAATTCAGTTACTATATTCTCTTCACAAACTACATAATCATTTTCTAAAATAAGGTTAATTTGGGGAGGAGGGGACTGCTCAAGAGGTTTTCTGTGAATTTCCTAGAAATGTTAAGGATTTTATAACAAATTTCATTCTTTAATGTTTGCTAAAATACGATTCTATTCATATTTTGGCTTTTTGAAGATGTTAAAGTTCTTAGATGCAAAGGTTATCTTTTAATTGAATGTGTGCACAGGATTTACTGAAAGAAACTCTTGCGTGCAAAGGAATTGCACTTTTCAGCATTTCTTGCATGAATGAGCTTGTGCTGTTCAGCTGTTGAGATGGTCACACTACTTTATTTGAACTCAGGTACTGAATCAGTGAGACGATTCTAGGCAACTCTTGAACCCAAGAAAGTAACAAGGCTGAAGCTGGGTAAGAAAATATCCTATGTGGAGAAGTCCTGCTAATGCTGAAATGTTAACAGCAGGAAGAGTTACAAATAGTGAATTTATTTGATACTTAAAAGCAACCGGTGCCAGTAAAAACAAGGCAAAAAAGCAGCACTTTGACAGGCTGAAGCAGACCTCTGTCAGATTTTGTCATACTGAAAAATGACAAGATGTCACTGTGATCGTGAATAGGCTCGTAAATACTGAGATCAGCACCTCCTGTTTGGAAATACTCAGATTACAAAAATGAATGGATTAGCTTCGTAATATGGAGGTATACTGATCTGTCAGCAGTTGATTATTATATGATGCAAAACTGCTAGAGCAAATTCACATGAATGTCACCAGAGTTCCTCAAAAGGTTACACATTCTAGTTTGAAGACTGTAGCTGGTGGAACAAGTCCAAATGTGTGTATGGTATACATTCAAGTGTCAGTCTTGTTTCTGCTCACAAGTAGCGAGGAGTGGATCAACCCTCACAGTGCATACAGTTGAGAGTTGTAATGGGATTAGAATGGGCAGCTGATCCATATAAGCCATATCAAGATTTAATGAGAATCTCTTTGACAGAATAGAAAAGAGGAAAAAAATGTTTGGAAGGTTACAGAAACTTTGCAATGTTAAAATAATGAAAATATAACTTTTATTTGTTTGTAAACAAAATGTTTGAAGTAAATGTCTCATTTTCTTAACAGTGGGGTGATTAATGTGCAATTTTTGGCAGGATAGGAAGGCTTATAACAATTTCTGAAGAAAATCCGATGTGCTAAAAGTTATGAAATGCAAGTTATTGTAGGTGGCTTTTAACAGCACAGCGTAACTAAGGCAAAAATATGTAAAAGATCAGTGGCGTTTATATTCTGAAAACTCTGCCTGATGCTTTATGCATATGCAGGCATATTTGCTTACAAAAAACTCCCAACAGACTGAGCAACTACCTGCTTTTGCTACTGGAAAAAATAAGGGAGGTGTAATAATATGCTAAATAAAAATAATAGTAGAAGTTTAAGAACTGTATTAGGAGCTTTACTGAATTTTTACTGTATAGCATAAAGCTTTCCAAATCAATTTCATCTTTCTATCTTGCCTTCTTGAAAAATAATACAGTACCTAAAATACATATTGTTGTAGTCTGATTCCCTGGTCTATTTTGCAGTGTTGAAATTAGAAACAAAAATCAAAACAACAAATAACCTCTAAATTCATTGTTCCTTCTGCCACAAATACCAGAGTCGTGAAAACTTCCTTAACAAAAGTATTAAAATGTATTCTGACATTTCTGAAAATCTAATGCAAATTGTGTGGATATTTACTAGCTGGAAGTGAGCTTATATTTGGAATTAAAACATCTATATCCTTCCCATTCAACAAGGAGTCTTACTAAACAGATGCCACCTCAGAACACTCAGGATTAATTTTTACAGAGCTACTTTGCTATTTCTTCTGTTTCTGTGTTAATTCAGGAGGACTACCATGGAGATAAGAAATAAAATGAAACATGATCAGGTTATGATTTTCAAAAGGTCATGAATATTCTGGTTCCTGTATAGATTTATTCTATGTTTATTGCATTCTTAAAGATTCAGAAATTCATGCATTATCACCTCTCATTGTACAGAGGCAACCTGAAAGGAGTCAAGAAAAATTTGGAAAATCCTGGAGCTGATTGATAAGAGCCAACCTCAAATGAAACTACTTTCGATAAAAACTTCTCATATCTGTCTTGGAAGGGCAACTTGATCAAATCATTAACGATTTTTTTGTATTACGTTATCTCATGTTGTTACACAAGCTTTATAAGTCATTTGTATTACTTAACCTTCTATCAAAGATTGATGTGTTTCTAAAAACTTTGTTACTATTTTTAGTTTAAGATAAATCTATCAAACTGGAATGGGCAATGTCCAGGGAATTATGTGAGGTGATAATGCAGATGTGGGATGATGTAGAATTTCTCTTTAGTTCTTCAGTTCTTCCTGTAGTGCTAGTATGAGTCCAATATCCCATTGCATCTGCCATGTTTTTCTGCTCCTTAATGATGTGGCAGGCAGTCAACTGTGTAAGAACTTTACTCTTCTGAAGGACCTTGTCCTGAGGACTTATTTTGTAGAATGATTATAAGGGTAGAATTGGCCCTGCTTTCCTTAATATCATCATACATTAAGTGAGAAAAGGACAGAGAGACTGAGACTCCATTATGTGTGTTTGTTAACTTAAATGAATAGAAACTTGATCTGCCATGAAAAGATATGTTAGTAATATTTTACTAACATTTTTATTCAAGAAAACAGAGGTCGGATTTTTTAATTTTCTTTTTCAGTCAAGGGGTTGATGAAAATAAATTCAAAATTCTAATAAATGGGAAAAATTATTTTATTTACAGAATGCACGGTGTTAAATAATTGACAGCAAGTTAACAGGTAAAAGCAAGTTTTAAAACATACTGAAAAATAGAGAAATTTTCCTTGAAATGCAATCAGATGTCACATAAAATGATGTCTTCAGTTTTAGAACTTTTTAAAGATTGATTTTTCCCTCTATCATTTAAATGCAGTATTTACTGGTTGCTATATATTGAGCTATTAATGTTCTAAGAAAAACTGATTTTTTTTTCCACTTTTACCCTTGTTCTATGTTATTAAAGATCTGAGTGTTCTGAGACTTGATAAGCTTTTGGAAATCTCTTGAATATTCAAGAGTTTAGGAAATTATGCTGATGTAGGATTTCATTTGGAGTATTGTCATTTGGAGGTCTCAAAATGCTGGCATGTACCTGAGATTTTATGCAGCTGTGCATGCAGATAGTGCTTTATATGTTGTATTATGTGGGAGAGAAGGTCGATAGAAGAGGTTTGTTTCTCTGCAGATGACCAGTAAACACATATCTGAACTGAGAAACGGTAAATTGAAAAACATTTAAAAGAAGAAATGCACAAAAGGTGAGGAGAGAACATGAGAATGAGAGAAAAACATCAGTATAAGGCTGTTTAAAAATGTTAAAAAAAAAAAAAAAAAGAAAAGCAACGTTTTCCAAATGCATTCATAGGGAAAACCAATAATAGATAAGGTTATATATATATACCTTATATATATATATATATATATATATTATATATATATATATATATATAATATATATATACACACACACACGCACCACATTTCATTTAAAAGTTACAATTTATTTTCCAGTGCATAATGTAATAGATATATCAGTTAACTATGTTGAAGCTAATGATTGTAAAGAAAATCATATGAAAAACTTATTTTTTCAATGAAATTTTAGATTCTGGAGATTAGTGCAACCTCTTTCATTTTCAATAATAGTAATGATCATCATCGTCCTGAGACATTTAATAAATGAGCTGTAAAAATGCTTTTCAAATCTGTTGAGTTTTTTCAGCTTTAATTGAATTTATCTAGTGCTTATCACAAAATTTGATAGGATGCAGATGGAAAAGGAGAAATGGCAATGAGAATACCTTAGAAATCCTTTAGATAGATCCGAAAGCAGAATTATAATGCTGTTAATTTATGTGGTTTTTTCTTTTTTTTTTTTTTTTTTTTTTTTTTTTTTATAATATTATTCTACTGCAAACTCTCAAGTCAATTTCTTTTGGTTATTCATTGCTGTTCAGAATCTGCAAGGAGGAAGAAGGAGTGTTTCAGATACCTTTTAGTATGGAATTCAGCTGGTTTCATGAAATAAAATTTTAAGTCTGAAAGGAAGTATGATTTTGTGAGTGACAGCTACCTGGAGCATCCTTGTCTGACAAGGCGAAAGGTGTAGAGGAACAGAGAAGGCTGAAACATAAGGACATGTAAATACCACGGTGAATATGTATGCGGTACACTGAGGGAAACTAAAAGGTTAACAACAATCCCTGTTTACCAAAACAATTTACTTTCAAAATTTAAAGTGTTTTGTCAGCAAAGGGAATACAATGTCTGGGGAAACATGGGAGGGAAAAATAAAAACCTCTGACATCTGTTACGTTTTTTACTCATGAAATAAGCCCAGAAAGATGAAAAGGGTTTGACAATGATTGCTGGATGTGCTATGCTGTGGCTCAACCTCAAGGGCACAATAAACTTAGAACAAGTGCTTAGAAACAGATCAAAGATCCAGTGAATTATTTTGCATTTTTAACCTTTGACCAAAACACCATATCCTGAATATTGTTGCTGTTAATTGGAGAGCTTAAAAGATAAGTAGCATACAGGGACAACCATTGCCATAGGAAAGTAAAACTGTGTGATTAATTATGGCATATTCCCTTGTCTATTCAATATGTTTATGTAAAACTTTTTTATTCTTTCAGCAATAATATTAGAACTTTTCCCCTAATGAGTAATATTTAAATTCATACATATGCAAATAAAAAGGTGAGAATGTGCATAAATGTCAATGTGAGCTATGTTACCCATCTAAAAAGAAATTAAACAAAGCTCCTCCCTTAGATTGCACTGGAGCTTGTTCAGATATATTTCTCACAGAAACAGAAGACAAATAAACTTGTAATTCTAGTTCCTTTGTTGAAGAGATCAACACTTACACAACTCCATTTTCAATTCATACATTGGTCTATGACGCCGTGATACTGTTTAAAAGTTCATGGAGAGGTCGAGTTATTCCTTTCAGTCTATCTTGGATAGTAAGATGTCAATGGATTGAGTCGGCAGTCCATTAAATCTTGATGATCATTTGATGATCTGAGGTAAATTGTTCATGGGAGATTATCGTTTGTGAACAAAGGCTAATACATTAAATGCACAAGGTACTTGTATAAATTAACACAAACTATTTGAACTATGTTTATTCAGTTGATGACTTTCTTGTTTGGTAGTGTTTTGAGGACCACTTAAAAAAAAAAAAGAAGTTAACTCTAATGTTATAACTATATAAAGTTACTAAGAGAGAAAGAAAAAATGTTAATTGAATTTCAGATCCGTCATCTGAAAACAAAATTCATATCTGCTTAATGTATTTCAGCTACTGATGACTTCTGTATAGTGGGTACATATATTTGCATGCAAATTCTTCTCCTCTAAACAATAATTGCAAGCCGCATTCATAAGAATTTAACAAATTAAAGTGTAGTTATGGTGTACAGTTCGCTAACTATGAGCCAGCAGTGTGCCCAGGTGGCCAAGAAGGCCAATGGCATCCTGGCTTACATCAGGAATGGTGTGGTGAGCAGGACTAGGGAAGTAATCCTGCCCCTGTACTTGGCACTGGTGAGGCCCCACCTTGAGTACTGTGTTCAGTTTTGGGCACCTCAGTGCAGAAAGGACATTGAGGTGCTGGAGCAGGACCAAAGAAGGGCAACGAGGCTTGTGAAGGGCCTGGAGAACATGCCCTATGAGGAGAGGAAAAAGGAATTGGGTTGTTCAGTCTGAGGAAAAGGAGGCTGAGGGGAGACCTTATTACTCTTTTCAAATACCTGAAAGGTGATTGCAGTGAGAGCAGGGTCTCTTCACTGGTGATAGTTGACAGAGCAAGGGGAAATGGACTGAAGTTGCACCAGGGGAGGGTTTAGGTTGGATATAAGGAAAAACTTCTTTACAGGAAGGGTTGTTAAACACTGGAATAGGCTTGCCAGGGAAGTGAGTCACCATCCCTGAATATGTTTAAAAACCATTTAGATGTGGTGTTCAGGGACATGATTTAGCAGTGGGTTGTTAGAGATAAGGTGGTAGTATGGTTAGGTTGCAGTTGGACTTGACGATCTTGAAGGTCCTTTCCAACCTGATGGAAATGATTTTATGTACAGAAATTTTCAAATTACTCTATTATTTGTTTTAAAGTGAAATATATGGAAGTACAGGATGTTTTCTTTTAAATTTAGTTGCATTTTCTTTTGTTTTTTCTTTCATACAAACGAAATACTTTGTCTCACCTTGCTATATGCTCCATAGTTTTAGATCCAGAAGAAATTCTAGTCAGATAATTTTTAAGCATCAAAATATTTTTATCTGTTTTTCTTTGACCAACATTTTGATCTTCACTTTAGAAGATAATGAACATTGTTTGTCACTTGAGCCCTATGTTCTTTATGGTTTTGTTTTTAATAGAAATGTCTTGCTTAACATATTTAGTAGCAATTATAAGAATTACATGGGGTATTTTCCTTTCTTAAAATGAAATCAGGGAAAGGTGGTGATTTCATTTAAATGTAAATATGTCAAATGAAATATAGATAAAAGTGTTAATAATTTAATTAATGGGAGGAAAAATTTTTGTAATCAAAGATCATATGTGGGAAGGTCCAGTAATAATCTGAACACAAGTAACAACGGATTTCAGTGGAGAAAACTGTCCTCAGTGAAAAATTCTTTTCATACAGTCATGAACCTGAATAATTAATAGTTTTAGATTAGTGGATGCATTCAGGGGAAAATAAAAGGCTGAGTAAAATTGAAAGAAAGCTATCAACTGTATCACAATTTCAGATTAGGCAATTTGGATTTACTTCAGCAGTTTTTCTAAATAAAGCTTTGATATGTTTCATAAAAGAGAACTGCAATTTACTAGTGCATTTGTCTATTTATATGTTTTTGAGTGGAATAACTGTTCTCAGTAAAAAAAAAAAAAAGTAAGCAAGCACTCGTACTTTGTATAGCTCTCATTAAAGATTATGTCGTATATATATATATACATTTTCCTGTTACTCCAATAGGATTGCTGTTTATGTCAGAGTTGAATTTAGCTCTGTGTTTCAAGTAAAGGCTAAATCTACAAAAGATATGAGGCCTCAAACAGCAGTCTTAGGCATACTGATTTAAAATGTAGGTCCTCTAAACATTTGTGCATCTGCCTTTTAATTCTAGAGCTGCCTACAATACATGTGGGCAAAGATTTTAAATTTTTTTTATCGTAGTTAAATTGTCTGTCCCTGGACATCTCTAGAGCTACTTTGTCATTCACAGCGCGTAACGGTATGGTTCTGCAACAGCAGTTATCCATGGTTGTTGCTGCTATCTGTAAACACTTTTACTCCACTTCAGATTTAGACACATGAAATAGCTTTCAACAAAGGTTTTCTCTCTTTTTTTTATTTTTTGTTTTTCCAGTGTTGGGACCCATTTGCATGGGTAATGCCAGCATGGATAAGAAGGAGCTCACATACAGTGGCTGAATCAGTTTTATTCACTGTGCCTGAACTAAAGCAGAAAGCCATAGTTAAAACTTTCCTTATAGCTTGCTTGCAGCTAGAACATTGTGTATCTAAGGCTTTTATATTATTTGCTACTACAATTCCAGAGAACAGAAACAAGCAGGACATTTCATTAGCATTTAGGAGAAACTCACATCTCAATTAGGTTTCCAAAACATGACAGTAACATTTAGGCAGACTCGAGGAGTTTCTTTTAGAAACTCTGAGTAACTATCTTGTACAACTGAAGATGGGCAGTCTTCCGAGTGTCATGGAATTGGCATCTCTATTCTGTGCTATACCACCGCTTTCTCTAGCTCAAGCTGATCCACAAATGAGTTCATCTCAATTGTAGGCTTGATTTACTAGAAGAGCAGACGACGTATTATACTAGAGGAAATACAATTATGTTGGTCCTGCCTTGGGCAGGAAGATGGATTAAAAGTGTCTTCTTGTGTTCCCTTCCTACATGTTATTGCATGTTTGTATTCTATGTACTGTAATGATATTGAACTGGACCTTAGGAAAACTGTAGGTAAAAGAAGAATTTTTTTTTCCATTTAAGTTAAATCAGTGATATCTGTGAGTTTCAGTTCTTGTATGCTTGAAGAATCTGTCTTTCCTCTTATGCTAAAGGACAATATGCTGAATATAAACTGTCATGTATTCTGAACATTTAATTTTATATTGACGGATTGCTTTTAAGAAATGGAACAGTCTAGATGGAGGATGGATTAAATTTGTAACTTCCTTCTTCATTTTTGGAATCCATTAATACTATTAGATAACTTGATTAGAAAATTCTCCCACTTGAGAAACTAACGGATTACTGGTGGGTTCTGAGAAAACCTGTGGGTCAACACAATTCATTAAAAGTAAATGTATATATTAGGCATCTTGGCCTAATGTTAAATATCTACTAGCTGTTAGAAGCAGGCTGAACCTGTGTAAATGTGGCATGTGACAGCAGGCTTTCTGTAGTGTCTCTTCAGCTACTTTAGAAATGCTAATCTCTTGAAACCTATTATATCTGGATGAGACAGAATTTCCACTGTACAGGAAAAAGACATAATTTGTGCATTAGATCTATGTTTCTTTTTTGCAGTTCTGAGGAATGATCATTGCTAGTTCAGTGGCAAGTAAAAGTTCTTTTTACTGTGCCAATGATGAAAACCATTCCTAGTAAATCTAATAATCAAGATTTAAATTCAGTCAAGTTTCATGAAAATATAATTGAGGCAAACTGGTGTTCAAACCTTTATATCCCACCCATAAGGGGAGGGAAGGAGCAACTAGATTCTTTACTTACTTTACTTAAAATATTTTAATAGGCTTTGGAGTTATCATAGTTACACAGTATACACAAACACAAGCAGACTCTGAGATTATTTAAAAAATGATAATTTTGCAATGATACAAGTATTCTTAAACAATTTATATCATCAGATCAATTGCCCCACTCCAAGATTAGATTAAAATAAGAATATGTCCTCTAATATTACATAGGTACCCCACACCTTGATTGTTGGTTCATTGTTATTATTAGATTTTAGTAGTAACTGCTGGTACATGTTGGTTCTTCTAGCGATGATGTCTTAATTCTAGTCATGACACTTATACAAATTTTTCAGTTTTCTTTGGTCAGACCTGAATAGAAATAGTTTTTAATTAACATTAGTGCTTTACTACATTTAGTTAGTTCACCAAATTGTCACAGTCTTGCAGTTTTAAAAGACTCTTTTCTAACTGACTGTATTTTTTAAGAGCATTATTCAAATTCTTCATCTCTCAATATGTGGAGATTATTAAATACATTTCAGTCCAATAATGGAAAGAGTAAAACTTGCTGACACTTCTGAAACCTTTATTTTCTCCAATCTCTTGATTATAACAGTTTCTCCAAGGTAATTGCTCTGAAATTCATTTTCTAATCCTGCAGTTTTCAGTTGCTCACTAAAGGCTGAACAAGAGCCTGGATCCTCAGAGGATTCTGTGAGGGCCTGGTCTTAACACTGCCGATGCATAAACAACTGTGCACCAGGCATGTCTTTGACCTTAGATTAATTGCAAAAGGTGGTTTGTCATAAGAACTCTGTATGAAACGTAAGTAAATGTTAACTGGCGTATTAACAGGTTAATTTATTCATTAGAATAATCATTGCAAAACAAACACAGCACTCATTAGTAAAATCCAAGTATGTGTCAGATTGGAAGCACACTGCCTGTCTGTTCCTTCCATATATACAGACATGCAATGCTACAAACAAGTCTGCTAGAGAAAAAAGGAGCAAATGGGGAAGAAAAGTGAAACAAACCAGCTGAATGTCACTATGCTATTAGCAAAAATGTTCCCACTGATCAGTCTGGGGAGCCATTTCATTCAATATTTTTTGGCAGACGCAGGGATATTAAGTTCTACTTAAATTTTTGGCTAGTAAAAGTGGAGAATGGAGTAGATTAAAAAGTCAAAATATCCACAGTAGGCAGAAATGAATGATCTTGAGAGGAGCAGTAGTTGAGAGGAATGTGGTTTACTAGTATAAAGCACAAATCATGCACCTGGGGAATAGGCAAATGTTTTCTAGCCTTTGGGCAAAATGATTTAGTTTAACTTAAACAACAATTCTTTGTTAGCAGCTCATGTAGACTGAGATGGATTACAGTGGAACAGTTTTGCCAGAGTATATTATGTAGAAGTTACCACAGGGACAAGTTAGCAACTAGTAGCTGGAAACTGTCAGAGGGGCTGAAAACTGTTTACTAGCACAGAGACACACAGAAGGTGATGCATTTCCTTAGCCTTGGAACTATGAGATACAGGTATCACTGTTAGCTCAGGCGGTGTGGTATTCCCAAACATAACAATGGCTGATGCCCAAGTGTGCCCTTGCAATGGTGGTGAGTATGCCCCAACTATATTTTTTGTAAGAGGAACTACAGCATAATCTTTTATAAAAGAAAACATTTTGGTCAGTTAATCTGATTCATAACGTTTACTTCAGACGTCTTTTTTTTTCCCCCATCTTTGACTGAAACTGCAAAATAAAACTTCCTGTTTATAAAAAACACTGAGGCTTTTCTTTCCATAAACATTTCATTGATCATCACTACTGAGTAGAAGATAAATATGAAAATGGTTCTAATTGACAAACTAACAAACTGAATTTCTGTCAGTTATAACATCATTATGTTAAATGATAGCTAGACAGATTTTTAGTTTACTGGAAAAGAATAAACTTACATAAATAGAAAGGAAGATGATGTTACCCTATGCTTTTAAGTAATGAAACTCAGAGGTGTGGTAAAATGCAGCTAAGTTACTTCTGATGAATAAATTCAGACAAAAACTGCTGCTGCTAAAAAAATTATGTAAGGAATTAATAAAGCATTCTGTGGAGTGGGAACAGCTCACAGTTCATAAAAGAGCACATTGTTTTTTGATGTATCTAGATCTGTAGTGGAAATATTAAGTCATGGCTTGAAGCATTGATTGAGCACCTGGTAGGAAGGCAGAACCAACCAAGGGGAACTCAGGTGCATGCAAAGAACCTGAGTGGACAGAAGGGGTGGAGTCAGGAGCCACCCTTCCCAAAATTATTTAAGGGTTGGTATTGGAGGCAAGAGTATTTTGTTGGATGTCCCTTTGTACCTGAGGTTTTCTGAAGGTAAGTGGTTTCTTTCCTTTATTTCTGTCCCCACAGCTGTTGCATTTGAATAAATCCTCATTGACTGCAGCTTAGGACCTTGCTTCTCTGCTGTCATTGCTGCACTTTCTGTCTTGTTACAAGAGAATGCAAAACCAATACCTGTAAACTAAGGGGACAAAATACTAACCACAATTTGACTGTGTACTTTCTGCCTATTTTATTTTCTAGCTAACTAAACTGGAGTCAGTTGCTATATACTATTACTATTATTAAACTATTGCTATATATCCTATTGCTGTGTTTTGCTATGCAAAGTTAATGAACAAAATAATTGAACAGAAAGGCATTATAAATGTGGCAAAATTATACCTAGATCTTTAAAACGTAATTCTGTAATAGCAAATACTTGCAGTATAGGCAAAATAGTTGTGAAAATGAAACAAATCTTGCCTAGAATACTATAAATAATCAAATATATGTAGGAGTAAACATGTTGTATTGTAAACAAAACAAGAAGCAAACTTTCATAAGGAGAGTTCATAAGGAGAGAATTCGGAAGACATGGACAAAATGCCTGAGGAAGTAAATTTAGACAGCAGTTAGTACAAAATATCTCCTAACAAACTCCATAAAACAGGTTCCTAGACTTGCGCAAGCACTGAATACTTTCAACTTTCCAAACGTATCAAATGTTCCAAACTCTACTTTGATATGCGACACTAAACATATACAGAATGGTTCTTCTTTTCAAATGTCTATCTGATCTACATACATGCTTACTGAAACTGTAGCTAAAGCACACATGCTTAAATAATTCCTCCATTTTTCCCCCAGCTATTGTAAGAAATATTTTTTCAGATCATTGACACAAAAGTTTAGCAGAATCTTGAAATTAAACAGTAATTTCACTGAACTAAGAAGTGAGGGAGGAAAATGACTTTTTTTCTTTATTGCTAAAAAGTTAAATTGTTTCAGTCTGAGCAAAACTTCCTGTCAGAAGAAAAAATATTAGAAAATGGCTGAATGCCTACAAAGAGCATTCTAGCTAAAGAAGGCATGACTGTGAATTAAAGCCACATTTAGTCTCTGATAGAAATTACTGCTGTCTCTGAAACACAGGTCATGCCTTTTTTGCTTGTTTTTGATTTTTTTTTTTTCCTGTGATGATTAATATTTCATTTGTATATTAATTCCACATTTTTGCAAATACAGTTTTGGCTTTGTCTAACATAAATGTATTATGTGCCTACATTATTATAACTGGAATTCACCACCTATTACCTATTTATGTTGCTTAGATGTGGGGCTACCTGGGTTCCTAAAAATGCTTGAGAAAAGCAAAGAAAGCATAGGTACGTCTTTGTTCCTTTCACATTCTAATGAGATAAGGATGAGTGCACACCTTTCTTCAACCAAACTCGCTGACTGAAAAACAAAGACTGCTCTGTTGCCTGTGTGGAATAGAACTGGTCAAGGCTGATCTAGCATCTAAGACAGTTTCCTGGTTTCCCTCTCTATAGATATTTCATCAAATAAGAGTCAAGGGTAAGAATTCGCTTCCTCATCTGACTTTATAAAGCTTTACATGAGTTTTATTCCAAAAATAATATAGTTACACAAATACAGATTAGAAAGATAACAGATACGTTAACCAGCTTAAACATTGCCTTAGATACTTTGGACAAATACTTAATTTTTGATCATGAAAAGCGACAGCACAAATTTTGGTGAAATCGTTATTCTGTATAGTCCATGGAAATCATTGACATACACGAATTCCCGAAGTCATCCAACCAGAAAGAAGATTGCAAAGTTGTGAATAAAGCCATTTTTGAAGATTATCTGTCACACCTAATGAGTGCTGCATAAAAACCCATTTAATAACAGTATTCCTGAGCCCGTTTTTTTGTTTGTTTGATTGTTTTTAATTATCTTTCCACGATCAGTTAATAATGTTTCACGACTGAGGAAAGATCCAGTGAAGAAACTTAAAATTAAGTAGGTTTTAATCATCTAAAGAGTTCCACAATCTATTCAGATTCATTTTCCCGGGTGTTGCTTCTCATAGTATCTATTTCTTCATAAGCCTGTTTAAAACACTAATATGCTTAATACCTATTTGCAGTACCTAAGAAGTAATCTAGTGCATTCAAACTCAACACATACTAATTTTCTCAAGACTCTTGAGTGCTTTATAGTGCTAATTATGTCTATTACTGTCATTTACTTTGAAATGATATGTATGCTCCCTTCTGAAAAAGAAATTCCCAATTTTGCTTAGTAATGAAGAAAGTTCTATTTCAGTAAGCCTTTCTGATCTAATGACTGATTTCATTTAGAAATAATAGGTTTACTTGTACAAAGAATGGTGACACATATGTTTAATGCAGATAACAGACTGCTTATCACTTTTTTTCTAATTAGACATTTTTGCATTATAGGATTAATATGGACAATGTTGGGATACTGCACAAGAAATAAGTATTCCACAAGTAAGATGATTTATTTAAAGTAATTTTACATTTTTTCGTAACGTTTCTCCAGTGCTAGTAATTTTAACAAAGCATTAAGAATAATACTAAAAGATAGTCATTGCCACTGCAACAAGTGTGCAGTCTTTGACTATAGGATTTTTTTCATAAATGTGAATCCCAATTCAATCAACATTTGTCAAAAAGCAGTGACTCGCATTATAGTGCACCATAGTCCCCATTGTGGAATGACTTCAGCAAAACTGAATTACTGAAAAAACAAGTCTACCCTTCCTTTGTCTGTAAGCAAGGCAAAATTGCTCCAAAAGTAATGCCTTCTATTTATTTATACACAAACTACAACAGATACTCTATCACATAGTGTTATTGTGTTCTTTGAAAGTTCTCAGCTACAAAACTACTTTTCAACATTTTCAACAGAATTGGCCATGAATATCTGTCAGCAAGTTTCTGTCTTCACTGCTGAAATGCACCATCCACCTCCTCACTGTGTGAGCACCCACTGTTTCATTTCTGTAAATGTTCAGCAAGCACTGTTGAACATGCAGGGGTTTTTTTTCCACATGGAGGAATTCAATTACACACATTGCTTCATATACACTTCCATGTCAGATGTCAGAGTACCCCTCTTCTGCTCTCTGTGCCACGGCAACAAAAATGTAACAGAATTTTGGCAGGGCGATTCAGCCTCTACTGTTATGCCACCACAATCTGCCTCTGATGTTGCGTACTGACATGATAAAACAGGAAGCATTACTTTTGGAGAAGTTCTCATATGTATGTGAAGGGTTTTTTTTGCACTGAATGAAATGCATAGTGTTTTTTTATTGTTCTGTCCTTTTACTGATGTCATGGTTAAAGATGTCCTTACTACTAACCAGGATGAAACATTTAAAGCCTGAGGAGAATCAGTTCAAAAAATTTCACAAGACCAAGTGATAGGACAAAGCTTTCAAGTAAATGATGGGAATTTAGATTAGATACAAAGAAGAGATTCTTTAGAGGATGGTGAGACCCTGGAAGAGTTTGCTCAGAGAAACTGAGCGCCCTGTCACTGAAAGTGTTCAAGACCAGGTTGCATGAGGTCCTGGTCAGCCTTGTCTAGTGATTGGTGTCCCTGCTCATGACAAAGGAGTTGGAACCGGATAATCTTTAAAGGTTCTTTTCAACCCAGACCATTTTATGATTCAGCGATTGATATATTTCTAATAATTTTACATGCCTAAATTATTGTAGAGCACAAAAGATGGAGGGAAGACTTGATATTTCCAGAATGTTAACAATTGCATGAATGATAAAGGGGTATATTGCTTTTCATGTAAGTCTTGGATAAGACTAAAAAATGTTTATAAGGAACACAGGATTTTACTGGAGAAAAAAAAATTAACTGCTTGACTGCGAGCGACTGAAGAGAAACCAAGTTTAGCAGGACGAATATAATCCTAAAACTTGCACCACAGTTAGACAGAGATCTAGGGAAGTATGACAAAGGAGTTCAGAATATGTTTTCTTCTTTAGTTTGTTTTGTTTCATGTTTTTTCAGGCCTTTTTAAGGGGCTTTTAAAACTTATAGATACCAATGTATATTCATATTTAAAAGGGTAAAAATCCGTTTGGAAAGAAAATCTAAGAATACCGTACAGAGGAAGGGCAATATGAAGAAATCTGTAGGGTAAACCAGGAAAAATAAAAAAAGGAGAAAAAAGTTGTATTTATGGCAAATGGGGAAAAAAATAATGAGAAATCTAATCAGACAGTTTTTTTCTGAGAATGCAATGAACAACCATTCCCTAGAAGAGGAAGAGCTCAGAGAAATCAGAGAAAGTGAGAGTGGCATATGCAGCTCATCGAGACTGAATAAGTCTTGAAGCTATGTCTGGGTATTTAATGTTCCCTGGTGTTCATTTATTGCAATACGATGACAAGAAAATTATCCTCCTGCCTTATGTTATCTGATGACGTTCACAGATTGATACCTACATGTGCACCTCAAAATAGCCTGAACTCTAGCTGATAGACAGATGATGTTATGATGTCATGAACAGGATACTCTGATATAATATTATGTTATAAGCATAAAAGGATTCCAAACATAAAGAAGTTTTGAATTATTGAAGGAGGTGCTTCATAAACAAGAAGCATGATCTGATAATTAATTGAACTCATCTTGTTTTAATAAGGTACTATAGTACCTGTTAGTTGCCATAGTTAGTTTCGCTCAAATTGATAAATAACCAGTAGTCTGTCAAAATGGAATTTAAGTTTATATAAATAGATATGAAGTAATTGCCTTGAATAACAGCATATTACAAGATTAATTGTTCCTATGTATTAGCTGTACTGAAGATAATATGGTTATAAGTGGTGGTCTCATTTATGACATAAGGGTTTTGTTGATGTTTTTGTGGACTGGCAAAGAAAATAGTTGCTGTTTTGGCTTCAGTACAGAATGCTAAATTCAGTATTACTGCTAAATTGTGATGTACTTAAGCCTACTTAGCTTATACCATGTGAAGCTTTAGTGAAGTCAAGGTGACTCTTCATGAGATAAAGTATTTCTCATGATGAATAAGGTCATCACAGTTAACTGCTTATCTACATATCACTTTTTTTAGAAGGTAAGATCACATCAACCTTGACAAATCTGACATTTGTGCTTAAGAAAATGACAATAATTGGACATCAACTGCTGCAGAGATGTTCCTTTAATGTTATTTACTTTTTATGCACAGACAAAACAAATTGAAACAGCTGATTGTATTGAGAGCAACTAAAGCAGAAATAGGAAAAAAAACCCCAAAACCTTAGTAGAACAGGAATATTTTTCAGTCCAATAAGCATCAGAAAAAGAGAAGAGAGTCCAAACTGCTGAATAAATCAATGAATGAAATATACAGGGAAGGAGCCACAAAAAAGAAAATAACTTTTCAACAGAGAAGGATTAATGCTTTAATTAAAAAGTACTGGGGTTATTATTTCAAACAGCTTACATTTTACCTAGCAATTGGAAACCCAGCAGGATGTAAAAAACAGTTTTCTGTCTATTAAAAGCAGTTGGTGGAAGCATCAGAAAAAAATGCAGAGAATGCACATTTTGGATCAGCATAATGACATCCACCACATCCCTGTAGGGGCACTAGAAAGAGATGTTTAAGTTGTGTACCAATTTCATTTTGCTGATAACACTTTTCATCAGAAGAGATGAAACAAATGTGACTTTCAAAATATAATCATGAAGGACAAGGACACTGGATAACTGTAACCACTTTAAATGTCTCAGGAACTTACGCTGCAAATGTGAGTGTTATCAACTTGAAGGCAGACCAGCATACTTCAAGGCAAACTGCCCAGATTATTTTAGCTCTTGAAGTAAGAAGGACACGTAGTACTTTAAATGTATTATACAGGTTACAAAAGAGAAGCATATTCTCAGAATCACATAAATATGAAACAGCCTGAGGTGAAAAAGAGCTGCAGCCAAAGGCCTTTAACTGGATGTTAAATAACTCTTTAATAAGGAAGGATTCATAGCAAATATTCAGTGTTTCACTGAAGGTATAATGTTGTATTTGTAATGTGCCTAGAAGAAGCATTTAATAGACAGAACGATGTTATGAGGGCAGCTAATACTGGACACAACAAATTTCATCTGACTACTTGCTAAATTACAGGCTACAGCTTTACAGTTGAAAGATATAAGTGGATTTGCCAGAACGGTGGCTGAATTAGAAAACAATTATAAAGGTCTTATAAAACCTAAAAATATTCAATGAGTCAGAAAACCTGGTTGTAAAAAAAGACACTGAAACAAAGACTAAAAATAATCTTTTAATATCTTGCTGAAATGTAAACATAATACATCAATTTATAAGAAGAACTGAAAAAAAAAAAGTGTTTTATCTTCTGGATATGTAGTTAAGTGGAAAAAAAAAGAAAGACTTAAAACTGATTATTCAATTGGGAAAAAATGCTTTCATTGAAGAAATTATATTGGTTGTTGGTTTACATTCAGCAAAATAAATCAGAGTAAAGCATGGTCAAATGTGTGCCTAAATCTACCCCTTCACCAAAGTCTTCACCTGTTTTTGGACAAAACCAGTTTTGATGTTTGGTTTGTAGTTAATTCATAATTAGAAATTGTTACTTATTTCTAATTCACTACATCAATACTCTGGTAAGGTTAAAATATATCCTTGAAGATAAATTTTGACAGCTTCATCTCTTTTCCTCTCCCTCTAACTATGCTTCTTGAAAGAAACCGTGACATTTCTGAAATAATGCTGTATATTTGACGGATTTGGGTAACACCTAATGATTACTGTTTTAGAACATAACTGCTGTTTCTGAATATATTAAATACAGCAAGCAAAGTTGTGTTATTGAAAATTAAATGTTGAAACAATGGACAGAGTATATCAACAACAGTAAATGACTAAGATATGTCTTACTGTTTTTCAGTATGGAAGTACAAATCCCATTATATACTTTTGACAGCATAGGAATATCTGACTATAGTCTCAATGGAAATTCTCAGAAATCTTATGAAGATAGTAAATTTAGTCACTGTAATGCGTAACTACCAGGTATTTTACTCAGTGGATCAAGTTTATATCAGCAACATTGCACTATTTTTATTTCCCAGAGCAACGTATTTACAAATGTTTATTAAAAAGTTGCCACTGAACAGAGGTTCATACCTTGATCTTCTATCTCTGTCAGAAGCCAGGAACAGGTATTTTGGAGAATAGCAGACCAGGCAAGAAAGATATTTTACCTAATATAACGTCTTGGCTTCTAGAAATCAGCAATGCGTCCAGACAATCATTATGAATTTTGCATAATACGTTTTAAAACTCCTTCTGTGTAGTTTCAGTGAACAGACCCCAAGCACATTGTAAAAATTAGTAAATGCTTCATTTGCCCACATCAACTATTCATGTTTCTTAAAACTGTTAGTAAATCTGTCTAAGGTAAGGATTTTCTTTTCACATGCAAACCATTGCAAATCTTTGCCTTTCTTCTTAAATGCATTTCTAATTCTACCATATTTTGTTTGAAATATAGTGAATGAAATTTCATGGAGTTAAAGATGCAATGTGTCAGAGCATGAGGATGCTTTATACATTGGTTCCTAAGTGATTCCTTACACTTTTTAAATTATTTGGAAGACTCATCTGATTTTCACTAAATTGTCGTATGTTCTTCTAGTTAAATGTTCTTGTTTCTATATTCTTTTATAATAGTGTTTGCAAAAATATACAGTTATGGTTTATCTTAACTCCATCTATCAGTGCTTTATGCTTTCCTTTAGGACTTTCATTTATGACAATATTATTTCACTAGCAAATGCTAGGAGGTAAATAAGAGAAGTCCTTAGAATTTAATTTTTAGTGCAGTCTCCAGAAATCTAATAATTTTTTTTATCTCTGGGTTTCATTATTTTTCACTCTTATCTATCAATTTTTGCTTCTCTTCTGTAGTCAAAAATTGTAACTCAGTTTTACTGTTTACTTGTAGTATTTTTACATAATTATTGATTCCAGACAGACAAGTTCCTTGATTCATATTATTATGTGGCAGAACTTGGTAAAGTAATATGGGAGGGGATGGTAAGAGTGGGATAGAGGGTATTCATGCAGAGATCATGATAATCCTTCTATCAAACAGCTAGGACTGTTGAACTGAAGAAGAGAAGGCTCAAGGAGAATCTTGTCAATGTGTATAAATACCTGATCAGAGAGTCTAAAGAAGATGAAGCCTGAGTATTCTTGGTGATACCTAATGGCATGGCAAAAGGCAATAGGAGCTAAATGGAAGACAGGACATTGTCTCTGTAAATAAGAAAGCACTAATTCACTGTGAAGTTGGTTGAATACCAGAACAGATAGCACAGAGAAGCTGAGAAGTCTCTGTTCTTGAACATATTAAAAACTTAACTGGACATGGTCCTGCACAACCTGTTCAAGCTGAATCTGCTTTAAGCAAAGGGTTTTACCAGATGACCCCCAGAAATAGCTTCCAACCTCAGCAGATTTGCTGCTCTGTGAATAATTTACTCAAGGGTCAGAAGAATTATGATAGACACAAAAAATGCTGGATTATAGAATTGCAAATAACTGCACTAAAGAAAGCAATGCCTATGTTGCCTTTTGGATCTATGCCAAGCAATGATTGAAGTCTAACCTGCATCTCTAAATATGCTTCTCAGGCAGAAATTTATATACTAGGATATCAATTGCATTATCAAGGAGAAAACAGTTTTTTTAATATCAAAATATCAGTTTGAAGTTATTATATAATGATGCCACACCAAAATAATTCTTTCAGTACTGTCATTCAAGTTAAACGGAAAAAAAAAAGCAATGCTGAGCCTGAGTAGAATACGTGATGTTTCCACTCATTCTGTTGTGTTGAAGATCTTCATAACATCACTTAGATTCTCAAATGTTTATTTTGAGAATGTCTGTGGGAGTTACCTTTGACAGGAATCTTGAACCAGTACAAATTTCTTGATGTCATTACGAAACACACCATAAACACCTCCATATAACTTCAGTTGTCCTTTTAAATACAGACAGACAGGCAAACAAACAAACAGTAAGCAATTATTGATGATACAAATGTTTCTTCTGGAATGGCAATACCTAGTTTTGCTTATTATTTCCTGTAAAGATTACCTCTTATTTTATATTACAATCCCAAATTATGCTAGATTCTTGGGCTAAAAGGTAGACCTTTTATTTTTTATCCTATATCTTGCAGACAGATATATTTTGTTTCTATTTTAAGGAGGAGTTAAGTGGCTTGCCTATCTAGAACTTTCATTATCATGCACAAATTGGATTCTGATTTTCTGAACCTTTTTTCTTCTCTTGATATATTTTTGTTTATCTTTGAACTTCTCGTGGCACCTACTTTAGCAATTAGTACTTAAAGTAAAATAAAATAAAGGTGAAAAATAGTTGTCAGTTTTCTGATAGAGCATTATTAAACCATTACTACTTTAATAAGACTTCAGAAAATTGTTATATATTACAAAAAACCTGCATTCTTAGTACAATAGGTACTATAATTATCTATAATTTGATTATTTAACTTTTTTCATTGAATGATTAAAAAAAAGCTGAAACCTGTTATTTGAACTTATTCACAGGTCAACAATGAAAATTGAAATAGCAAGTAAAAATAAAATTTGATAGTTTGACTGAAATATGTTGTCACCTGAAAACAGAATAATGATGAAAAACAGTAGGTTTCAATTGTAAGATTTTCAGAATTATCTTAGAATGATAAATTTGTTCTGCTACATGAAATAAAAATAAAAAGGAAATGCATTCAGCTAACAGAGTAATCCCACATTGAATTCTTTTTCCTTTAAAAGACAATTGAAAATAAGGACAGCCATCCCTTTGGGCAGTTTTAAAACACCGTGGCATCTGAAATAAGCTAGTGAACATCACTAGAGAAATGACAGGAAATAAAATGTGCAGATTTTTGGTAATAAAATGATACATTGGGTTGTTATCAAAATCAAACATCAGTCAGTGTAATAGTGTTGTCAGCGTTATGACTGGAATTGGACAAGGACTACTGAAGATAACAGCAGATATGCATGAAAGGTGAAAAAAAAATGCAGATCTCAGGACTTTGTATATGCAATCAATTTAAAACAATTCAGTAATGGAAGTATTACATTAGGGGATACTAAAAAAATAAACCAGCATTTATCCTCTTTGTCCTTGAAAGCAACAAAAGTGATTTAACTCAGATGTAACAAGTAAGCAGGCATATTGAGAACATTGGAATTGGTACTAGAAGTTATGGTATTACTAGTTTACTTAAGCATTTACCTAGTTTTTAATTGTTAAATAGCACACATGAAGGTGTAGTATAAGAAAGAAAACAAACGCAATATCCAAAATGAGATTTGCTTTATGAGGAAAGGTATCTGGTGATTTGATTTAATGGGAAAATTGCTCTGTTAGGAAAGCAACAATTTTCAGGCTAAAATGATAAAGGTTGATTGTGATTTGGATAAATTTGGAGTAAATTCACTAGCATGAGTATTTTCTGTTTCTGTCCTTGTGTATTTTCTTGTACATCTCCACTCAGGTGCATGCAGAAATGAGGTAGGCATTTTATATTCCATGTACTGACTAGGTCAGGAAGTAAAAATCTTTTTCTGAGTTTGTGTTTCACAAAGTTGTTTTGCAAGATAAAATTGAGTATTTGATGCATAATGCAGAATTTGTGTTATATAGTTTTAGTACTGATCATTATTTAACAGTTGTAAAGGTAGTAAGTGTGATTCCATTTGCCAGATTTCTTTGTTGAGGGATTACTGAAACACTACTGAGCTTGGGCTGTCCAGAAGAGAATGTGGCTTTTCAGTGGAATGGATCTGAAGTTTGAAGTTTCAGTTCATTTGTTTTCCTGTGTGAACTGCAACCTTTATAGTAACACAGTACTACTCAAAAAAGTATATATGCCTTTGACAGGAACTCATCACAATATCTCCTAGAAGTCCAAAACAAAATAACAGCTTGTCTAGCCTTCTGACGACTGCAATTTAAGAGAATGATAAAAACAGGTTATCTTCTGTGACTGTCAGTATAGTGTATATAGTTGTGTAGTACTGTGTTACCAATATACGTCCCTGAGTGGTGTCTATTTTTGATGATGAATATTTTGTAAGATTCTATAGAGTATAAATGCTACAACCTCTTTCTACCTTACATAGAATTCTTCCTGGTTTTCTATTCTGCCTGTTTACCCTGTTTTCATAATGTTATTTTTTTTTATTTTTATTTTTTTATTTTTTTGTATTACTCTTACCTATGTTGTTTGAGTTTATAAGGTATTGGGCAAAGCTATATCACCTCACCATCAATTTGATTTCTGTTGTTTCAAACTAATAGCTAGTGAGGTCATGAATTCTGCTGTAGCTCTGAAATAGGGCCAGATTGTGCACCAAGTCTAACATATTCTGTATTCATCAGATACATGTAATATGTGCAGATCCATTGGGAAAATGCATCACTTAAAGTAACTCCTTCTCAGGGGCTAATGACTGCTGTATTTCTGCTTTGTGTGACTCTTGAAAATTCCTTTACATCAAAATCACCTCTTATGCTAAAGGTAACAATATGATCCAAAACATCTGGATCCTAATTTTGTCTTTTTTACACTAGATGATCAAGCAGCAGCCCACCTATCCTTTTGACAGGCAGCT
This sequence comes from Callipepla californica brunnescens, assembly GCA_023055505.1. Lineage (NCBI taxonomy): Eukaryota > Metazoa > Chordata > Aves > Galliformes > Odontophoridae > Callipepla > Callipepla californica. The sequence goes on from JALIRH010000005.1 coordinate 24,084,230, forward strand.
ACTGACAAATGACCTGAAAAAGCAGAGAAATTCATTAAAAAAGAAAACATTTTTCACAATGATTTCTTTACCACCAGTGCAAGCACAAAGCAAAGGCTGTAGAATAAAAGGACATATGAAAAGAAAATTTTGAGGAATAGGCTCAGACAAGTGAGAAACATTGAGAAGTACAACAATAGGAGTTCATCTGGTAAACATATCAAAACAGCTAGTAAAATTAGTCAAGACAGTTCTTCAAGCACAAATGAGATGTCAAAGTTAATGAGAGGAAAAGAAAAAAATAAAGCACTAAAAGCAGCTCTCATTTTCTCATGTATTTTGCCCAACATATGTCAATAAAATAGAAATTACTAGGAAACTGCTTTCAGTATCCATTTGTTTTAAGAACGTAAACCAGATTTCACTTCAAAAGCAATTTCATAATAATGACTTTTCACACTGAGGAGGTAAAGCAAAATTATTCAGGAGATGTAATACTGAAAAGATAAAATTTTTTTGTTCTGTTTCAGGAAGCTTCTCTACTTCCCAAATGCCTTTTTGTTCTTTTTTTCTTTCTAATTCTTTTGTTGCTCTGTAGCAGATCTTTACCCTATTTGACTCGCATTTTTAGACTGAAGTTACTGTATCTTTTGTTCTATGGCTGGTGTTTGCAAGCCAGCAGGTGCAAATGTTGCAGAAAGGAGTATATGATCATGAGTGATCATTGCTGAATCATAGCATGGAGCCACAGATAATATGGATATATATGCTCTAACTTTACTGAAACAGACTTTGAACTGTTATAGATTTGGATATCAGCTGGTCAAATATTTCATTTCAAGGAAAACATTTTGTGTCCCTGTGTGTGCCAAAAGAAAATACATTGTTAATCCAGTGAGACTTGGGCCCCACACTGCTTCAAATAAGATTAAAGGGATTGCCTAGTAGGGTGAAGTTCTATTACATTTATAAATATTCATTGGTATATTGAAAAGTTTAAAGCAGACTGAATTTCAGTTAATTGCTCACAGAAAGTAATCTTCTTATTTAAAAGAATACTGTTAATTAGATTTTCAAGGAAAAAGACTGGGAACCCAATATTTTTGTACAAAGAGAGAGCTTCGGGCAGTTGAGTTTTATGGAACAGAGAAGTCATCAGATCAATTATGAGGGTTAAATTAGTTGCTAGTTTGGCATGAAGATATTTTGCAGTTATAATATCAGTGTGTTTTCAAGGGATTTGTTGTAGATGAATGTTCTCAACCAAGAATATTGGTTTAAAAGCTACAGAATGCCTGGACACATCAGAAGAGAAGTAAATTAGCTGAAAGACAGGGCTACATCATGCAAAAACACAGATTAGAGGTGTTAGAGTAGGTGTTTGAGGAGGTACCAAAACAAACAAACAAAAAAAAAAAAATCACAGAAAAAAAAGTCCAAAGATAAGGCTTTCTCTGACATAGGCAGTGTAGAAGACATGCCAGTATTGTAATGAAGAGAGTAGCCACAATGTGTTGTCACAGTGCAATCACTTATTAATAGATGTGTAAGGAATGATAACAAAGCAGCATTTTCTTTCAATACCTTGCTACATGGACTGCTAAATCAGTATTTCAGGAACGGTCTTAAAAAAACCAGAATGTTGGAATTCACTAAGACAGAAAAAATAATGAAAGTATAGGACAGAAAAATATCCTCTGCTGGGCTTTCTTTGTCAACAATTGCATATGTTCAGGATGCTAAAGGTTAGATACTGCTATCTGTCTATTTTTCCATTTATCACAGGCTGAAGTTATCTAAGGGTTGTCCATACATAAAGGAAATCAAACAAAAACAAAGAACTGCATGACTTAGGACTTGTTTATGTGGGGAATGAATTAGAATGTGAAATGATTGACCACTAACTTCCGTCATTAGCACTTCTAATCTGCAATCAGTGTGCTGCTGTGAAATGGATTTTAATATACTTTGGTACTGTACTAAGATACAATACATTAACATTTTCTCTAGTAGGACATTTTATTTGTCAAACAGGAGGTTACAGAGAGAGCCACTGTAAGACTGGCAACAGTAAAATAATTAAATTCCTTCTCATTAACTTCAGCATATAAACAGACTCACAATAACACACAGTTAAAATCTGTCTTCCAGGCTACATCTTCCAAGTAGAGAAAGAATCCACTTTATTTATACTAAAGGTTAATAACCTTTTAGTAAAAATAAATGCACTTATTTTCACACCTAGAATCTGTAAAAACCTTGGCTTTCAGTCTTTAGTTCTTTTTTCTTTTTAAGTATTCAAGTTGTCTAACAGGAAAATACTTATACACTCAACTGAATGAAAAGAATCATTAGAGTCAGTGGAGAAAACTCTCATTAACTTCAGAGAATTTGAAACTAAATCAAAAAATCCTAAGAAGATTTGTTACTTTTATTTATTCCTTCATGAAATTTGTTTTCTAATCTGCTGAATAATATATCTATTTTATTCAGCATTGCAGGAAAATGCACAAAACTGATCAGCTCTCAGGGTTGATATATAACCTCTGTACCATTGATGCTTGTAAGTTTTAAATTGTTAAAACCATTAAATATGGGTAATCAGTCATGCAGAAGTGCTGCTTGTTCACCTCCTGGGCTGTTCTTTTCTAGGTTGTTATTAAAGTAGGAGTGAGCCCAGGAGACGGAATCTGTAATTACACAGGTTCAGTTGTTTTGATACTCCTCACAGCTAGTATAGTTCTGGATCACACGTGGGACAGATGACTGCCTTGACATCATAGAATCATAGAAACATAGAATGGACTGGGTTGAAAAGGAACTAAAAGATTATCTAGTTTCAACCCCCCTGCTGTGGGTAGGGTCACCATCCATTAGACTGGCCTACCTAGAGCTAAATTCAGCCTTGCCTTGAATGCCTCCAGGGATGGGGCAACCACAGCCTCTCTAGGCAACCCATTTCAGTGCGTCACCGCCCTCTGAGTGAAAAACTTCTTCCTAACATCTAACCTAAATATCCTGTCTCAGTCTGAAACTGTTCTGCCTCGTCCTATCACTATCAACCCATGTAAACCCCTCTTGTTTATATGCTTCCTACAAGTACTGGGAGGCCACAATGAGGTCTCCCTGGAGCCTTCTCTTTTTCAAGCTAACCAAAGCCCAGTTCTCTCAACCTTACTTCATAGGAAAGGTGCTCCAGCCCTCTGATCATTTTAGTGGCTCTCCTCTGGACCCATTCCAAGAGCTCTGCATCTTTCTTGTGCTAGGGGCCCCAGATCTGGATGCAGTACTCCAAAGGGGGCCTCACAAGAGCTGAGTAGCGGGGGACAATCACGTTCTTCTCCCTGCTGGCCACTCTTTTTTTAATGCCATCCAGGATATAGTTGGCCCTTCAGGCTGCAAGCGTGCACTGCTAACTCATGTTTTGCTTCTCGTCCACCAGGACCCCCAAGTCTTTCTCTGCAGGGCTGCTCTCCAGAAATTCTTCCCCGTCTGTATAAATACCTGGGATTGCCCCAGCCCAAGTGCAGCACCTTGCACTTGGCCATACAGAACCTCCTTAGGTTAACACGGGCCCACTTTTCCAGCCCGTCAGGTCCCTCTGGATGGCTTCCCTTCCCTCCAGTGTAGTGGCCTTTCTGTACCTGAAGGGGGCCTATAGTAAAGTTGGGGAGGGACTTTTAAAAGGGCAAGTAGAGATAGAATGAGGGGAAATGGCTTTCAAGTGGAAGAGACTAAGTTTAGACTAGATATTAGGAAGAAATTCTTTACTGTGATGGTGGTGAGACACTGGAATAGGTTGCCCAGCAAACTTGTAGATGTCCCCCATGTCTGAAAACATTTAAGGCCAGGCTGGATGGGACCTCGAGCGACATGGTCAAGAGGGAGGTAGGTGTCCCTGCCTGTAGCAGTGGGATTGGAGCTAGAAGATCTTGAATATCCCTTCCAACCCAAACTGTTTTATGACTCCCAAAAGCATAGCAGTATTCTTAAGTTTCCTGTGAAAATGACTTCGGAGGAAATGGAAACAAGAAAGGCTAATGCCAATCCTAAAAAATCTTAGTGTGAGTACATCATATCATTTCAGACATGAATATTCTCAAATGGTTATATAACTGTCTAAATTGCAATGAGATATATCTCCGTTCTTCAAAAAATTGTTTGCATGAGCTACAATATATCAGTACTAATTTTAAAAGTTCCTTAGCTAAAAATACTCATTCTAAACCAAAAAGGTGAAGGAAAAGGCTATAATCTCTTTATTGTTATAGCAATCCTTGTAACAGCAGTCAGCAACTCCAGATACAAATCACTAACTTTTTCCTGAAATGCAAAATGCCATTTTCTTTCCACTATTATAAGATAAATGGGAAAAAATTCCCTTAACATGTTGCAGTCTTCCTGCCTTTTTTGTCTTGCTTATTTTTAAGGAACAACAACAAAAAAAAAAACTACTATTTTATTGTCCTAAAAAATTAGAAGTTATTATATGGTTGACAAAGACAACTCTTAAACTATGCCATATAAAACATTGTTTAAAAATTGAACTGATGATCATAAATTAGATAAAATTGTCTACATAACAATTTGTAGGAAATTGTGATGTGAACCATGTAGTAATATAGCTCTGTGCAAAGTCTCTGTGCAAATACATTCCACATTGCTGTGACAAGAAAAAGACATTTCTGCCTATGTATTTCTTTATTTTTCTTGGGAATCTAGGTGTAGTTATTTATAAACATTACTGCAAAATATAACAATTGGATGAATTAAATATAAAAATTTTGATTTCTTCCTCTAAAAGGAAGTTACCATGGATTATGCAAGTCTTTAGGCATTCAAGCAAACTTCAAGTGTGTTACTTTTTTGCTGACACATAATCCTGCGATCTTCAAAGCCTGTTTGCTAGTATATCTACAGAATGTGATGTTAGTAAACCCTGAACAAAATAAAACTTTTAAAATAAATGGTTAATTAAAGAAATGAGTTTTAGTTCACACTCATCAGTTTATTCGTTTAACACTTGAATAGCATTTCATAAGAGGTCCTTTCTTCATTTATTTTTTGAATACACAATTCCTTATTAAATAGGAAGTCATCACAAAAAAATCCTTCGAACGATATGAATTTCTTACTTAGATTGTATAATCTATTTAAGACTCTGCCTTGGAGTAAATATCATACCAGTATAGTTCTTAAAAGCTAATGTGGAATAATAAAGTATGATTCTCTTTTCACAGAAAATATCAGTTTCTTGTAGCCTAATCTGGGATTTCAAACCTTGCTCCAACCCTGACTAACAATTCAGTCCAATGTAATCATAAAACTTCTTTACCATAATCTTCTCACATCTAAAAGCCAACTCATCTACAATACTCATCTATTTATATGCCAGTATGGTTATACAGAACACAAAACTCTAACTCCTTTTACTTAATCTCTGTAGTGATAATTACATACCAATGTAATTATTAGCATTGAAATGTTAAGAAAAATAGTTTGTAACTTGTTATCAACCTGAAATTTATTGTACCTGACTGAATTACAGAGGATTTCTGTGTCAGAAGATTTTCTAATTATTTTTCTTCTCCTTGGAATACTTAACTGAACTCATAATTGTTCTCTTTCATGGTAAGCCTTTCAAAAATGAAATTACTTGTTATTAAAACAACATAAATAGCCTTTACATCTAGAATTATAATAAAGAACTTTGTCTATGAAGGAACCATTGTACCATCACTTACTGCAGATGTGTGAAGAACCTTTAATTGCATGGATGCACGGAATTTTCTATAAGCAGTAACAATTACATGAGTGCTTTCAGGTTTTGTGAAACTTAAAAATCATTGTTTAGGAACAATGAGCATGTTAGTGTTTAAGCATATATAGCAGTCCTTGATATTCTTCATGACCTTTCAGCAAATTTTCCACAAGCTGACAAATGTGACCTTTCATCTTTCTACAATGAAATATTGTGGAATTATTTCAGAACCATTTGTATTACAGTTATTTACTCCTGCTTCCTTACTTATTTTAGCTTGTGTGACATTTCTGCCTCATAAGTAAAATGGAGAAAACTGGCAAACTGCTCTTGAAATTGTATATGTTCCAATCACTAATCTTAGAGTTGGAAGGAAAAATCAGTGTTTTCAGGGCTCTTATGAATTAACATGACACTTTGTATTCAAAGTGGATTGCTATTCCCTTGGCACAAAGAAAAAAAAAAACACATACCTGGGTAGATACTGGAAAATCAACAGAATATATCTGGGGACAAATTTCCTTCAGACATTAACAGTGACAAATAATTTGTACACCACAATGAAACTAAAAATTATTTTTACTTAAAGGCTGTAACAACTGAATATAATTTTCTCTGGAAGGAGAAATTGGGTAGAATTTGTAGGCTCTGTAGGCTGCAGAGAAAAGTGACATTTGAAGTAAGAGTTAACTGTAACACACTCACTCTGGGCTTTTTAGTTATGGACGTTGCCTAAGATGAAAAACACCATCTGTTTTCAGCCAGAATCATTTTCTGTCACTAGGTGTCAAGAAAACTAGGAAAGTAGCTGAACTTGTCCCTAAGGAGTATATTGTATCCAAAAGAAGTAACAAAGTAGGAAGTGTGGTGACATACTAACTACTGAGAACTTCATTTGAAGTCACTGGGAGTTGGGGCTCTCAGAGTCCCTGAAAATCAGATTGACCACAGAATTAATTAAAATTATGCTAGATTAACATACATAAATCACACTCTTATTTTATCCTGACACTTTTGTGTATTACTTGGCAACGGTCAATGAGCCACTTTGTACTCAAATCATTATTTAGAATTGTTATTAGTACATTGGCAAGGGACCATATTAACAATCTGTAGAAGTTGATAGAAGAATGTCTGGTCTAGGAGATAAACACTGAAATATTGTTTATTATGGAAAGACAGGGAATGACCTAATATCCTCATTTTAAAAGGCAAGGAAAATTCTGTCCTAAAGTTAAATATAAAATGAAAAGAAAACAAGGAGGTTATTTAATTTCTGCTGCGTAGGTCTTTTATTATTTGTTTTTCTCTGTCTTCCAAAATAGGTAAAGATGGACAACTGTGTTGAATATGATCAAAGCGATGCAGAATGTCAGTCATAAAAAGTGTTAAATTGAGATAAAGTATGAAACAAAACATTTATTCATCATCTAATGCCTCAGTAAAATAATTTTGCTATGTTACTTCTGCATATTTAGTATTGAAAAAATAAGGAATGGATAGTGTAAAACTTCCTCCAGCAAGGTTTTGAATTTGACATGATTTTCTTTTTCTTGGGAAATGTAGAAATTGAGTTGCATTTTCGATTAAGAAAAGTAAAATTGAATTACACAGAAAGAAGGAGAAAATGAGAACGAATTCTGTAGTTGCAGATGATATTAGATTATAATACCCAACAAGAAAAAGCAGCAAGATTTCTTTAGAATAGGGCTGTAATCGATACATTTTGTAAAATAACCAATATCAGCCAAATACCATCTTTTTGAAGAGTTCTAATTTAAGATATCTGGAAGGCTTTGTTTCTGTATGAAGAAATTTAATTTGTAACTAAAACTCAAGTCAAACAACAATATCCCATCAGAATAAAACAGGCAGTAAATATTTTGAAGAGGGAGACCATCTTCCCCACCCATCCTGCCCCATCAATGCTTCCCTTCATTGGCCACAACTCTGACCTGAAGTTGCTCCTGCGGGTGCTATCCATGGGCTGCCTTCAGGCCACATCCTTTTCAGAACATTGCTGCTGTTTTGTTTTTAGGCCCATATCTCTCCACAGCTTTTCCCCTTCCCTCTCTCCCAGGGCATGGACCTGTTAGTCCCCCCACCACATTACTCACAGAACCAGGACAAACTGGCTCAGAAACCACTGACATTTCAAGAAAGCTTTTGTGTAGGTTTTCCTCAAACAAGAAAGCAGTTTATAGGCCTAACTTTGCTAAGTCCTAATGCGTTGGGAAGGCAAGATATTTTTACTGATTGAACACAAAATCTGCAATCCATTGTTAAAACAATGCTATGTGTCAGCCTTTATCCCTGCTTAATACAGCCTAACATGGGTAGTAAGAAATACACGAATAATTGCAGAGAATGAAGGCAACAACAAAAGTCTTTTCCATGTTATTAATATACCAAAAATCACTCTGAGAAAAAGTAATGCTCATTTAACTTTCATGGCTTGATATATTCTATTAAGCTAATGTAAAGATACTATCATTAGATAAATAGATAATTCAGTATTGTGGGTTTGGGGTTCAAGGTTCTTTCTCTTGGTTTTCCATACTGCAGTAAATTTACTGCAACATTTCCAGTTTCACATCCACTAATACCATATATACTGTTAAATCAACAACAACAAAGTAATATATGTTTCTGCTTTAATTGCTTAAATTACTGAAATTGAGTTATTTTCAGTTTCAAGATTTTACAATGGAACTCAGGGAGCCTGAAATAGCTTGGAAGGATGCTAAATCAATAGCTTTTACCTACTTTCTGTTTCTATGTATTTTAATACTTTAATGGAAGCTTGTGCGACAAGTGCATATGTCTGCTGCAGTGTAACATTTTAAATGATAAGGCACTGCTTTATCATTTAATCATATTGAAGAAGTTGCTTTTTCGAACTTAGTACTAATTCTTGTTAATTTTGAAAAATGCTCAAGGAACACTCAGTGATTCAAGTTAACTGTGTGTGTGTGTGTGTGTAATTAAGCTACTATGAATGGTCTTGTAACTTAAGCATTCATGAAATTATTCCAAAACACACACAGTTACAAAGCTGTATCTGTCAATTAATTATTTGATCATTTCCATTATTCCATCATTTTTCCCTTTCTTTTTCTGCTCATCTCTGTGGTGTGTGCTTCCTAGCTAGACAGCCTTCAGCATTAGAGCATCTGAAAGCTATGAATATTCAATTATCCTTGTTTACATGACATGGGGATCTGGACTTAAGTAAGTAATATATGTTTATATGCCATTTTCTGGAATTTGATTTTCTCTCAAGGATTTTCACTATTTAAAAGTCTTTCGAGTATTCTTGTGCTAAATTCAGCACTTGCATCAAAAGGTCAGAAAGCAGGTGCATCAGCAAAATTACATGTTCCCTCAAGTTGGCATTTATGGATGTACAAAGTAAATAATGGTTGGAGTAGAAAAAAAATGTACACGTCAGGGAAAGATTAAGCAGATTTTACCAACCCTGTTTTTCTTCTGTTCTCTTTTAGATGCTTTCCTTTTATGTCCTTTAAATAGCTGCTTAAAAAAGTGATTGAGAAGTCAAACAAAATAATATTTATCATTAAAAACAAAAATCCATTATGGAGATAGTGATATTAACATTGTATTACCATAAATGTTCCTTTATTTATGTGAGATTATATCTGGTGAATTTTAAATATTTCTTATATTTCACCAAGCATGTTTAACTTTAATAGACAATATTTATGCATAACATTTCTTGGTTTTAAGTAATACAACTAACTATAATTCTGCTACAACTAACCAATTTCTCACATAAAAAAATCATCATCTGCAGTTAGAATTCTAGGAGCACGTAAAGTAAGACTTCTTAAATGATAATCACAGAAAACCAACTTAACCTATTATTGTTATTCTCTAGTCTGACATCACAGGCTGATTTCCGTGAACTTCTCTCCAACAACCAATTTTAATGACGAGTAAGCAGTATTTTAAATGGAAGCACTTCTGAGATTTTATTAAACAGAAATAGGTTATTCTGTGGCCAGAGACTTTGCTCTTCGTGAAGAGTAGATGGGCAGAAAATAACTAACCAACCATCAACTTGATGTCCATTTGGGAATCTTCTTTACATGTAAAACCAGTTTAATGCAAGCTGTAACACAACTCTCATGTTTTCTTTATTTGATTTTAGAAAACCAGGATTCTTAACTAGATTACTTTGAAAACTTCCCTGGTCTATTGTCTTGACTCTGTTATTTTGGTCCAGTGAAAGACAGTACTGAACTACAATGGAAATAGTACAGTCCTTAGCCTATGAAGATATTAATTAAATATGCCAAGTTTTAATAAAATATTTTCCTTCTTTCTAAGAACAAACTAAGAAATACCTCACTCTCAAATTCAAAATGAGTACAGGAATAATGTGAAGACTTTTTTTTTTTTTTTTTTGCTTTGTATCAGACTAAACCTTCCTTTAGGTAAATCAAGGTGTTGTGTAATCCATACATTCCACTAGAGTTCACTCAGAATAAAGTAGGTAGATATAAAAACTTAATGTTCTCCAAGCAGCATTAGAGAAGAAGAATTTCAACCTGGAGAACCTAAGAGAGCACAATGTTTTTAGCTTTTTTCAACAGTATGTAATACTTCTGTACTATATTGTGTGATCTAATTTAGCAAAACTGACTTACAGAGTAGTTTCATGGTCAAGGAAGAATAAAGTAAAACTAGTACTTGAAAAATGTATTATCGTTGCATCAGCTTTGTGACTAAAAAAAGAATAATAATTCAGACTCATAATGAAAAAAATAGTATTTTTCAAGAAGTATATAATAATAAATAACGAAGGGTTTGTAAGATATCAAACAATCATTTGTAGAAAAAAATTACTAATTCTTTTGAGCATACAGAACGTAAAATATGAAAGGACAAATCTATCAGTTGAGCATTCTGTGAACATCAAATAGTCAATAAAAACTTTTTTCTTTTATTCCGTAGCAAATTCTGCAATATAAAAGATTAATTAAAAAATGTATATACTTTTAATATTGTAAGAGACTATTGGAATGCCATTGACTCAAAGTTTGCTGATGAACATGTCCTGGGGCAACGAAAGAGAGATAAGCGGCAGCTCAATGGCCGCTGAACACTCTTTTGTTTGGTACTCATCTCCGTGGGGAGATAGCCATCTCAGGAGACACTGGCAGCGATGGCCGCTGAACACTCTTTTGTTTGGTGCTCATCTCCGTGCGGAGATAGCCATCTCAGGAGACGCTTGCAGCATGGGATTTCGTCACGTAGACTGAAGGAATCTGGAGGATAAATGGAGGGGTCCTGCAGCCACGAAGATGGAGTTTCTCTTCGGAGGAATTACCCGAGCTGATCACTGCTGCTGCCTGGAGAGGCCCTCTCTTTGGAGAGACCTCCCGAGCTGATCACTGCTGCTGCCCCTCTCGGGGTTGACTCCCTCGCTGCTTCTCCGGTGCTGGCTGATGCTGTTCCTGGGCTGACCCCGCGCCGCTTCTCCTGTGCTGACCCGGTGCCGCTTCTCCAGGACAACTGCTTGCTGCTCAAGGCTGCCCATCGCTGCTGCTGCTCTCCCCGCTTCTGCCATTCCCTGCTCTTCTGCCTCGGACCATCGGAGCCGTTTGCAACCGGACCGCCCCTAGGATCCTGGATGGTGACTTTCCCTGCGTTGTACAAACCCTTGCTTCTTTCCTATCTTTCCTATCGCTCACCTTCCCTTCCCCATTACCCTTAACAATGTCCGCCTCCCCCTTCCCTATTATCCCTGGCCAATATTGGTAATAAACTGGTCGGACCAAATATATGTATGTGTATGTATATATGTGTATATATATATAATTTTTTTTTCTTTTGCCCTAAAGCAGGTACACAATCTCCCCCAGGGGTAAGTGAGCTGTAAATAGATTAAGGAACTAAAATAAAACTAGGTGGATTTTATTTTAAAACAAAATAGATGCCATGAAGCATCTGTTATCTATACTGTGCAACACAGCACAAAGCACGTTCACTTTTATCACTTTTTTACCAGTATAGATTCTGGATCTCTGGGGACAGTTTGCATGCTTAACTGGGAACATCCCATGTCCTTATGGTAAAAAGCATACAATCTACAAGCTGGGGATATAAAGAATTTAGGAACAATTTGTAATGGAAATGCTAAGTTACAGCTTGAAACACCAACTAAGCACCTGGTAGGAAGGCAGGGCCAACCCAGGGAAGCTCAGGTGTGTGCACCTGAGTGATGGGGAGCATTAGAGAAGACCCAGACCTCATTTAAGGGTTGGCAGTAGAGGCAAAGGTATTTGACTGGAGATCCCTGCATACCTGAGGTCTTCTGAGGGTGAGTAGCCTCACTGGTTGTATATAATATTTTTATTCAGGATAAACTGCAGGACAATACAGGTGAGTATATTTAGAATCACTTTGTTACAAGGAATATACAGCATGATCTAGGGGAATCGAGTCACAGATTTCTTGTGACCATTCCCAGATTCAAGTGCAGTAACACAAACTATGCCCATATGCAAGCCTTATGTGAATGAACTACTTTTAATTGCAGTCAGAAATTGTAGCTGAGCTTGGAAGCATTCACAGCAAACAAAGAGAAGGAAAATCAGAACAGTGTAGTGGAAGACTTAAATACTAAACCGCCCTGTTACATGACAAAGGATTAACAATATGTACATAATGTGAGTTTCAGTTCCTTTTCATTCTTAATGCACATCATGTATTCCTGCACCAACAACAGAACCAAAAACAGAATTAATTTAAAAAACAGAAACAAACAAACAAAAAGAATAAATGGGAAAATCTATGACTAGTTGGACTGGTTGCTTAAGGAATTTTAGTTAACTTTACTTATTTTTCTTGACATCTGATTTCCTTCTGTTTGGCAGAAAAGTAGATGAAAGATCAGATTGAATATCTTGGTTGACATAATGAAAGCACGGTTCTTATAAGTGGTTAAAAGAAGTCTTGTTTCAAATGAGTAATGAAGAATTAGAAAACTGAATTATCACTTACAAAAGGTTAAGTTAAAGGCTACTCTACTTTTTCAAAAGTCATTCTGTATTCTGCTCTACTTACTCTTTATATCTGTATTTATGCTACACATTATTGTAACTTCACAACTTAATTACCTTTCACATTTTACTGTTGTTATGTCTTTGTATGTGCAGGTCAAATTTTCAACATATATACTGGTGTCATTTTGGGTAAACAATGTTGAAATCACTGAAGCTGCTTTGTAAATCTGGCTTTTAGAATCCTTGAATAAAATCATATAGCTTAAAAGGAACCCTTCAGATCATGAAGTCCAACTGTCATCAGTCCCTACAAGTCCACCACGAAGCATGAGAATAATTTTGGTTACATACTATTGGTTGCAGGCAAGACTTCCTTTCATAATTCTTTGTGTTAGCATCTACTTTGATTTATTTTCAAAATCAGTTTTGTTAGTATTCTATCTCAGGTCTCAAAATACTTCTTTTTATAATTTAGTCTTCTTTGTGAAATATGGTATGTGCTTGTGTCTTCCTTGAGGATCAAAAATATTTACAAATTACAGAGCAAAACCAGTTCATTCTTTTTTCTGCCCAAAAGTCAAAGATGATGATTCATTGTTCTGTGCTAGATCTAATCAGAGTGATATGGCTTGAAGGGTTTGTGCATTAAGTTTTTGCAGTTACCTTAAATCTTCTGCTGTGGATTGTACAAGATGTAAACATACCTCCACTATGTCTTTGTCTTTTGATAAGATATTACAATGAAATTCAGAGCAGTATGTGTGATGAATTATTCTATACACAGAAAATCTGTAACATGCTGGTCAGAGGTAAAAATGTAAGATATAAAGTTGATAATAGCATGGTGGTAAAATACTTAGACTCTGAAATGATACTTTTTAAACAAATTAATTAACAAAATGATTATTTAAATATTTACATTGCCTCTGTTTCTTATTTTTCGTCTCACTCTTTTCTTTACTGTTCTCCTTCTTTACAAGTACCAGCTTTAGCTTATGCTTTATAAAAATACTTTAAGATATTTGTTTTGTTGAATTTACCAAAGAAAGCTGCTTGTAGTTTTCTTTATACCTTTAGGGGTATAGTTTTTTGCTTTTCAGGATGAAAATGAAGTGTGGGTATTCTTTCATACTATCAGTGCTTTTCTTTTTGTGCTACTGAGAAGTCTCAACAGAGAACCAGATAATGCTTATTATTTTACTATTACTACACTCAAAGATGTCCAAAGTTGACACTTGTTCCTAGATGCATCTGTTCCTATCAGTCTTTTATTTTCCTGCAATCCCACCTTCCATTAAATCATAAATTCTTTTTCAGTTGTATGCAGTAAAATCTCTTTTTCAATTTGTATTTCAGTTAGTTACGTTGGCTCTGGTGACTGAAGTAATGGTTTGATAATAGCAATGTTTAATAGCACTTGTACTTAAAACTACACTAAACTGAAACATTTCTGTTGGAACTTTTAGCTAGAATATTCAATCATAGCTTCCTACAGATAAAATGATCCCTGTCTATAGTGGTGAAAGGTGGTCAGTGTTTCTGAGGTGCTCCTGAATCACTGCAGTACGCATTTCAAGCTGGCCTTCATGACTGAACTTCAGTTTGTGTGGTCAGCACGCTAAAACCGTTTCAGGTTTTTGACTGAAGGGAGTGACTGTACTTGCCATCTACTCTAGAAACATACAAAAACACCTCCTGGAAAATGACTGAGGTGCACTCCTATAACTATAGCAGTGAGCCTTGCTGCCTGAGTACTATGCAGCCAGAGATGCCAATAGAAAAAGGAGCTTCTGGATTTGTTATAAACATATTACTCATCCTCTAAATATTTTCTACTACTAACTCCAAATGGTTTTTGACCTGGCAAGTGTACATCTAGAGTCAGGAGTTCTTGGGACATCTCAGATTATTAGACATCTCTGTTGGGCAGACTGCCTCCTCAGACCACAGCTATTGGGTGAACCTGCTTCCTGCTCCACAATCAGGCTCTCCTGTCTGCCATGCCCGGATGTACACGACCAAAGCCAGGCTTTCTGCTCCTTAAATTTGTAAAAAGCAGTTTAGGTGCATAGGTATAATTACAGGTGTAATTCTTCAGTTTCCACCAATTTTCTTAGCACTCTTTCATTTTTTTTCTCACTTTTTCATTCTGACCTATAGATACAGCACCACAATTAATTACGTCACAGTCCAGATGTGTCATGTTTTTCTTTTTTTTATATACACTTTAGGATGATGTTTCTTGTCTGTTTCATAACTTCACTTGTTGAATTTGAAGGCCCAGCGAAATTGACTTTTGCAGATGTTCATTCAGAGGTAGAAATCCAAGTATTCTGAGCATATATAGTATATATCCTCATCAAATATTAGATTTTAAAAGTACTTCTGTTTTATAGGTTAGTCTAAATATGACACTACTTGCTTTGTTATTCCTTATAGAAGAAGTAAAATATCTATTTATCTTCCTTCTGCTTTATGCTACTATCATGTAACAGAATACTTTTCAAAGTAGTTTTCCCTGAACAAGTCTTAACTTCAACATTCTTCTCATTAAAATAAAATGTTGCTTTTATTCACAACAAAACACCTTACCTGAACATGTTAATATAGTCTTTTTTCATTAGCACTTTTCTTGTTTTTCCCTCTACTAATAATTTAAATTTTTCCTAAGTGGATACCTTAATGGATTTGGAAAAATTAGTAGAGAATTAATGAAACTGCATTTGCTTAATATTATTTAATTATAATAAGTTTAATCTAGACCTGCAATTTAATATGCCAGGTAAATTTAACTAGTGTGTGTAATATATAAATAAAACTTAACTGTGTTTTACTGGATACGTAAGATCAGTGCAATACTTACTCTGTACTGTTTTTCAGAAAGATAGGGTCAACTAAATGATACTTAGCTAGAGTTCATTCCTATGTAATTTGAATACCTGATAAAGAATTGCTGTTTAAAACAACAACAAAATGGGAAATCATTTTATGATTATCATTTTACTATCATTTTAATAATGATTACAAATATAATAATGATAATATAATAAATAAACATTATAGCAAATTATTATACTTATTATTATTATTATTTTATTATCATTTTATTTTAAATCTGATCTCCATCTTTTTTTCCCCCCCAGCTACTATCTCCAACAAAATGTGAAGTTAAACTTTTTGTTATTTTGCTGATGTTTCTGTGTATTTACGTTTTCTGATCTTTGCATAACTTTGAAATCATTTGATTTTCAAATCAACCTTCTTTCTGGAGGACATACAGTAGAGAACTCTGTCTTCTATTGATCTTTATAAGATCACAACTTGATTTTTAATTTTAAATTATAAAGTATTCTTTAAAAAAGTAAGAATATTTTTAAAGGCAGTGACTGTAAACTAACAAAGAGATTAAGAAACATGATAACATTTATTATAAAATGAAGTATTGTTTAGATTCATATCCCAAATGAAACTGTGACAAGCTGAAGCAAATATTTTACTCTTTAGGCTTTAATCCCAAACCATGATTTAATTAAATACTTTTAAGGAATACTAGCAGGAAAAAAGAATAAAAACCAATAGCACTAATATTCCAAATGAAATTTGCCACTTTTTTGCTTACAGAGTGTTTTTGAATTTGTGAATTAAATTAGGCACTGACTAACATAAACAGGTGAATAATCTCATGTGGTTCTTCTCAGTCTGACTGGAAAGATCTGAACAACCAGCCAGCAGCAGACAGATTCACTGGCTGTGATTGATTCTCTTGCCTTGTCTTTGTGGGTCTCTCCATCTCTCTTACACCAGAGTGGGATCTAGTAATAATTGCTTAGCCTTCTAGAAGTACTAAGATAATATCTTTCAAGTGTGGAAACAGTCCTTCCGGAAATGTATTTGTGAATTTGCAGTTGAAATATAGCTAAGAAAACAAGCACAATCACTTGCACTTGAATTACACAAAAATAAAAAATAAAAGCAATGCAAGAACTTTGGCACCCAGGAGAAGATTTTTAGAATTTCAGTAGTTCAGGCCCATGAATTTCCAGGTCAGGTAATGTTTATTCTCAGCAAATTCTCAGCATGGTTTGTGTTTCCTTGTTTATAAGGAAAATCTCTATGACTACCTGAAAGGAGGTTGTGGTGACGTGGGGGTCGGCCTCTTCTCCCATGTAACTAGAGATAGAACTAGAGGGAATGGCCTCAAGATGCACCAGGGAGATTCAAATTGGATGTTAGTAAAAATTTCTTATGTGAAGGAGTGGTCGGGTGCTGGAATGAGATGCCCAGGGGGATGGTGGACTCATTGAACCTGGAGGAATGTTCAGAAGGGTTAACTGGTGCGAAATATTGGTGGTAGGTGGATGGTTGGACTGGATGATCTTAGAGGTCTTTTCCAACCTTAGCGATTCTATGTTTTGCAGTAACTTTGAAATATACCAGTTTCTCTATACTTTTCAGAAACTCTTTGAGAACTTCAGGTTTGTAATTGCAAAGTCTGGTCTATGTGCTAATTTTAGCATTTGGCAAATTTTGCTTTAAAGAATTCTACATCCTAGAACTAGAACTAGTCAATGAGCATATAACTCACTGCTGTCTTTGTTACAAGATCTCCCTCTGTCCTGGCCTGGTATGTAGCCTACTTGGACAAGTTCTCATTTTCAGAGTATATTTTTTTTTGTTCCCCTGCTCTGGAGATATCTTAGGTTTTGCTTTAAAAGTGCATCAACTCAAGGTATTTACACATACCATCTATACAGTAATTTCAAAACTCTGATGTTAGAAATACTTTGCCATATAGTGCAATGGATAAATGGAATTTGAAAAATGTATTACAGATACAGGCAGACACGAGCAACTTTTCTTTGCTTTAAGTTTTCCGGTGAGGCAGATCTTGTTATCTGGGGATCAGCACTACGCTGGGTCTGAAAAAGAATACCTTCTAGAAGAAAATCTGTTAATCACACTCTGCGATTTAACTATCAGTTAATGCTTGAAACTTTATTGAATCTTATTAATATGGTTAGTTATGGCCAACCAGAATTAATTTGCAACTAGTGTACTGTTACAGACTATACGAGAGTCTGCTAAAACAGTAGGCTCAGGCGAGTTGCTTGTTCTTTTGAAATACAGTTCTTCCCTCATGCGTACTAATTTAATTGTGTTTTGTTTTAAAAGTACAGGCAACTTGTACTGTATGTACCCTGAGGATGCATTTTATCATCATGTGATGTATGGAATATTACTTTGCTTCAGGAGATAAAAGCAATTTCATCAGAGCCCCTCTAGAAACTAGTGCATCAGCTTACCTAGTCATCTGTAGCAGCTGCAATAGTGATCTTTCAACAAACATTCTTCAGTATTATTAATTTGTGTGAGACTTTTACCAATTAGGTGTTTCAGAAGGGAGATTCTACTTGTATTTCTTTCACAGTTAAATAGGACTAAACTGTAGCTCTTGTGAATGAACCTTACCTCACTGGATTTAAAACATTAACATCTTGTTGTGGGTTAGTGCTGGATAGAAGCCAGACTCCCTCTCAGTCACTCAGTCGGCAGAATGTGGAAAAAAATGAGGGGAAAAAAAGGGAAAAAACTGAAGGTTGAGATGAAGATACAGAGATCACTTATTAATTGCCGTCATAGGCATGACAGTCTTGACTTGGGAAAAATTAACTTAATTGAGTGCTAATTAAAATAAAATTGTAATGGCTAATTTGGATAGTGAGAAAGTGTTTTAATTTTTTTTTTTTTTCCTAACTTTCCTCAGGACACAAGCAGTGTTGTTCTTAACAGTTAATCTCTTACTCATTCTCTGTCCCTGAATAATGTCATCACAGACTGCAAAAAAAAAAAAACAACAACAAAACACCTTCTTCTCAGCTTGGTTCTATCAATACTGGCTTATTTCCTGTCTTTTCTCAAGTATGTTTCCCTAAGGCATCACCATCATGGCTATGGGAGCCAGATGTTCCAGGCATGGGGCCATTGAAGTTGACTGGAATCATTTGCCAAGGACAGCCTGATATCTCCTCAGAGACCCCTGCAGATCCTGCTCCCAGCACCTAAGGACCCACATCCTGATTTAAAAATAGCTGGTGGCAATAAGATTTACAGAAAAATATGGATATAGTTCACTAAGCAGCTTTCCAGACTGTGGACTTTTCTAGATACCTGGTGGATTCTGTAAAGAGTCCTTTAGACATTAAAATAAAGTAAAAAATAACCTCATCTGTTCTCCTAAATTCTCATCAGTTTTACAGTTCATGTAGGCCTTACCCAATCATAGTTTGTTGCCTAATAGTTTCAATGGTAATTCATTTCTTCTTCTAATTAAACACAGATGTAGATATAAACTTAAGAAAATAAGAAAAGCTGTATTCCCTTGCCAAGCTCATAATTTCCTTTTTCTACCACACTGCAGGGTCGTTGACAGTACCCCAGAGTCTGCCACAGATGCACATTAATTACCTGTTCTCTAATTACTAGGGTACCAGTATAACTGTTCAACCATTCATTAAGCTTTCTTCTCAACTTCACAAAACCCCAGAGACATGTGCAAGAAGCACACAACTTGGCAATGTTAATTGAACCCTATTAACTCATAAGATGTACAAAAACTGTAGCTATTGATAAAAAATCCTTTTTCATTTTGTCCACTAAGCCTATAACATAGAAAAAAATCCTTTTTGTTGTAGTCTGCTTGGATATTCAACAACACAGCTGTTCATAGATTATTAAATATTGGGCACACATCAACAGGACTAAAGAAAAGTCCAGTCCATTAAATTACCAGTATAATTCCTTCATTTAAGGCCTGCACGGGGGTGGCTAGCTCTGTAAGCAAATCTAAGTACGATGGGTATCAAGAAAGTTAAAATGCTAACAAGAGATCTGTAAAATAAGTAAAAATATATAGCAATATATCAATCAAATATCGGGAAAAAAAATATCTTCAATTCCTTTGTAGCTCAATTATTTCCTAGACTTAGAGGCATTCACTTTTTATGTTTTAAAACATCTTTTACCAACATCATTCAATGCTTGATTTGACTGAAGGTAGTGATATGAAATAAATGAATCAGTCACAAAGAATGAAGTTTTGCTTTCAAATATCTGTACTTTTCTTGCATCTGCCAAACCTTTGATTTTTGAAGTTCATTTGTTGCAAAGATGCCACATTTTATTGTCTTCTGTGTTTCACAAACTTGTGTGATATTGTGATGATTCTCACTTGCTCTAGTTTTGGTTTCACATATTCTGCATTAGCATCTTCAAGCATATTTTATCTGAATAGGAACCATTACTACTTACTTACATAGCCAGTATTTCTTGATAAATATATATCAGTTTTTTAATACTGACTAGCAATTTATGTGTTGTTTTTCCGCTAGTCAGAAGCTACTGGTGTATTCTCAGTATTCCAAAGCATGCTCTCTTTCTTACTCTGAGTAACAATATTTCTTTTCAAAGCCATTCTCAATATATTCAACAGGATTAAATATGTTCCTAAGTAACATTTTGGTACCTGGTTGATTGCACATATATCCAAAGTCCATGAAAAAGCAGTTACTTCTTTCTATTTGGCATTTATCTATGTCAGAGTAAATGTAGTAATTATTTTCTTATATTAAGATGACCTCTTAGTATATTATTTGCTTTGTGGACTTTGAAGAGGAGAAATTCAGACTCAAAAAACATTTTTCAGAAAAAAAACATTAAGTTGAATAGTAGTTTGAAATACATGTACAAATACTCTGCCTTTATTGTAAAATAATTGTCGCTGTATCACGTTTACCAAATTAGCACAAGTGGTATTTTAGAACTTTTGCAAGTAAGTAGTTAAGTAGTAATGACATACTCTTTACAGGAGGTACTGATCTAAGTTCAGTGTACATATTGGGGGCAATATATTCATCTGTTCAGCAGCGAATTTTGTTCATTTGGCTTAATACCACTGACCTATGCAGAAGTATTTATATGCATGAAATAATGTATTATTTTTTGGGGGGAAATACAGAATTTATCTGTCTGTAAGAGACAAGGTAACATGAATATTAGCTAGTCCGCTGGTAATTAGAAATGAAATATTAAAATAAGGCTTATAACCTGCCATCCAGTATTCCATTTCTTTGTGCAGTCTACCTATGTGATAGATTGTGCTTTAATTCTGTTTTAGTAGCACTGCCAATGAGCACAGCAAATGTAGGAGACTGAACCTACAATTAGGAAGGAGTAGAAAGATGGCAAAAGGGAAAGAAAGACTTACTTAATATCTAATATTTCTGTTTAATGATGCAATGGTCTGTGCCACTATGGATTCTTTGATGTGAAGCATTTAAAGAGTTGTATTTTAATTGGATATTTAGATGAGCTATATTCTTTATTATTCTTATTAAATTATAGCTGTATATATCACTTTATTACATTAGCATCTTGTACAAGAACTTCATTTGCATTTAATTAGTTTCTCTGTAAAATGATTTCTGGTTTTGAAATTATGCACTTGTACATTACAGAACCATCAAATTATCAGCCTCACTGCCAAAGATCAATTCAGAACTCTGAAAAGTGTGATGAGGTAGGTTTTCCATCATTAAAATTGCCTACAAATTCTTCAGCACTGTCAAAATGTCATGGCCTGTTATTTAATTTGTTTATGACTAGCAGGAGTTAATGGGATTGCGTGCTAAGATGGAATTTTCAAGAAAGTTAGTCTTTCTGCAAGTGGAATCTTTTGCTGGACATCTAAGAAATCACTAAAATGAATGTGTCTTCTTTTATAAGTCTTTGTCTTCTAACAATGCTTGGTCTTAAGAACAAAAATGTTATATGGGTTTTTGTTGATGGGAAAGTCTAGGCTCAGTTTTGCTGCCTGCCTTTATTCTTCTAAGGGCAGCTCTGATCATAGCAAATGGAGAATGGTATATTAAAACAACTAAGAGCTCTCTTATCCTTTATGAAATGAACACAAAGTTAAAACAGCTCCGTGAGTTTGTGTAATGACTGATTTGTACTGATGAATTTCTATCTGAAGCTCTAAGAAGTAGTTTTTAACTATTGCTTATTCTATTATCCTATCCCCTGCTAGAGAGGCGGAACTGGGAGGCAAGGGGAATTTTCATTTTATGTCTGATTCCAGGAGAAGCTACATTGATGTGGTTTTCAAAACACTTAAGTGTAAGCAAGCAGTATTAGAAATCTGTTATCAGCACAGCTCTGTACCATCATGCATGTCTTCCCTTTCAAGAGAAGTATTAGCAAATGTTCCTTTCGTAGAATCATTAAGGTTGGAAAAGACCTCTAAGATCACATAGTACAACCATCCACCTATCATAAATATTGCCCACTAAGCCATGTTCCTAAATACCACATCTACACGTTTCTTGAACATCTCCAACAGTGGTGATTTCACGTCCCTGGAAAACCTGTGCCAGTGCCTGACCACTCAGAATATGCTTTTTATTTTCTGAAATTCTATAACCTAAAATATTCATCAGAAACCATCATGGTCAACTGAATCGAACATGGTCTTTTGATGTTATACAGTTATGCTGATTATAAAATTAAGTGTGAATTTCATATTTCTTTGGGAAAGAAAACCAGATATAGAAAAAAAAAGTAAATAACGAGGTGCTATAGACTGGAGATATTTGCAATGCATACTTCAACTTGCAGAGAATTCCAATACAGACAGTAAGCCTGACTGCCATTTAAAAGAACATTCTATCCAGCACACTGTGGAAATAAAACCTCTTGAAAGTGGCTAATGATAATTGTTTCCGTGCAGGTTCAGACAAGGAAAAGTATTCTTATGGCCATTTACCAACTGGTTTCTTATGGCCAATTATATTTACTATTAAAAATTATGCTTTATTTATAGATGGAAATTTATCTAATTTCAGCTTGCAGTCACTGGATATTGTTATGCCTTTGTTTAGTAGATTAAAGAATACTGTCTTTGAAATATTAAACAAAGAGAGCTTTTTAAATCTCAAACTAGACCCTGAATCAGTCTTATGAAGCTTGTCAGAACCTTTTCCAATATTTTTGAATTTTTTTTGAAGATTTAAGCAGACTAATAGTCTCTACAGTGTAGTATTCAGTTCTATTTCTTCTTATATGCATGCATACTGCAAATTACAACTTCTATTGGGATTTATTTATGAGTTTTTAACTCTTGAAGTAACTAATGCTGCTTAGCTTCTGGTTTCAAGTCCCAATATTATGATACACGGTACTTCAACAATTCCCAGAATGTGAATCACAGCAAACATAGGAGCTAATAAGAAAACAGAGATTAACTTGGGCAATCCAAATAAATTCTGATTAATAAAATATCTATAATCCTGTTAGCTTTAATTCTTTTCAAACTCAGTATCACAGTAATGACTCAGAGCACAGAAATATGAGTTTTAGCTGACGCGTATATATTTTTCTTTCTAATAATAGTGGGTATTTTAGAATTTACTTCAATCAGTAACGGTACAGTAATTATCTCAATTGGCTACAGTCCTCTGGAAACAACAACAAAAAATTGTGTATGGGAAATATTTTCCTGATAGCTCATCTGACCAATTAAGGGAATAAGGAACTATCTATATGCAGAGGGAAGATAACCTTCCTTCCCTGAATTTTAACCAGCATAGGGAAATAGCTCTCCTTTGCAACAAGGCATTGAGTGAAAGAGACAGTTGTCCCCATGTGCTGCAATTTCTCCTTTGAAACATCTACTAGCAGAATAGGCATCTTGCTGGGCCAGTGGCCCAACCCGTGTCAGCCAAATCAGATACGTTCTCATTCTTAGAACTGTTGTACTACATTTGTTTCAGTACTGTATGTAATCAAGTCTTTGGCTACTTTCAATACTTTATATTTGTTTAAAGAAAAGACCCTTGTATGCTCCAATATCCTATAAAACAAACAAACAAAACAAAACAAAAAGACAAATGGATCCATACCAGCCAAATAACTCCTTAACATGGTACAGCCAATTGCAAAGTAAACTGAATTGAAGCTGCAGCATGTACTTCTGGGAGCTGGGAATTAGCATAGAAGAGAGAGATGCCGGCAGATGGCCAGCTGGTTTACTGGCTGGGTGAAAACTGCACAATTCCAACTGGGAGTTCTGCACAGAGCAGATAGGACCCACCACATGGACTATAAGGTCTCTCTGAATGTTCATTTTAATTTAAAAGAAGATCCTTCAGTCTGAGGTTGCATGGGTTTGCATCGCCTTTTTCCAGTTTCGCAGCTGGGTGGGGAAGAGTAAGCAATTACAAAATTGAATGTGACTTCTGTGATATTTTGTCAATGAAGTTTTAGTACTTTTGAGTAAGAAAATGAGAAAAAAAGATGTGTTGCAATGTCACTGTTCATTTGCTGCAAGTAAATGGACACTGATTAACCCATTCCTCACATTTGTCTTTCATCCTTTGTGTTCTTTTTTTAATGAAGAAATATACATCCACAAAGAGGGAATTATATATCCAAACCAAATATGACTTTTGTAACAATTACTGTAGCAAGGCAAAAAGGCTGTGAAGTGAGATACTGCATTTACTAACTTTATGGTTCAGATTATCTGGTTCTGGTTTTGCATTAAAAAAATCTTCAGTGAATCAAATTGACATATTTTAGAAGGCTCACTTTTCAGTTCTCATTTTCCCTTAGGAGTCTTTTTTCTATGAGAACAGAGGTTCTTTCACCAAACAGTAAGAGATAATAAAACATTGTGCCTGGAATAGTTCTTCTCATCACCTACCTGCTCCTTTTAATGTAAGCAAAGATGACCGCTTTTTTTAAGGGAAACTGATCTTATTGGAGCAAGGGGAAAGACTTTATTTGATCACAGATGTCAAGAAACACAGCTGTGTAAAATCAAGCAAGTGATATGTGTGGTAATTCCATTTCTCCATAGAACTTGCATTATAGAAACAGTGAGGAAAAAATGCTACAAAATCACTACCTAAGTGGAGGTAATCCATATGGAAAGTATCAACTAAAAGTATTCCAGATTGTTATATGGTAGTGAATTTTTATTGTAAAATGTGATGCAGCTATGAAATTTTTTTTATGAGAAATCTGAAATTTAATTACAAGTTTTTTGAGTGATAATAATAATAATAAAAAACTAGTGACCAAAAGGTGGATTGCTGGTTTCTTCAATAAACTCTAGGATTCCATATATCTTTATCCTGCACCTTGTGTTCAAAAGCTGAAAATGATTATGAGGTTATTTATCACCTACTTTATTTTAAGGGACACCTGGTGAAATTGCAGTCTCATTCAGTGCAGTACTTAGATGTGACAGCGGCCAGAATTTCTAACTTCAATGTGGAGCTTGCTAGATTGCATTTTTTTCATGCAGGCTCATGATACTGGTCTGTATGGTTTTAAGTTCTGATATTAGTGTTCCTTTGTGCCAGACAGTTCATTTTTCCAGTTGTACTTATGTTCACTAATGGTTCTACGGTTTTATAGACAAGAAAACTGTATTGTTTTAACAATAAACAATAGATGAAAAGCTTCAGCTTATTATTAAAATCTGAATTTTATGTGAGAAATTAGGTTTCCTTACATGGCTTATCCTCTGTTATACCAGGAAGATCTTAAATGGAAGAAAGTGTTTTTTAACCTTCATTCAAGGTGGTAATGAGGGTACTGAAAAAATCAAGGAGAAAAACTTGGTGCAGAAGTGTACTTAGCTGCCCAAGTGATTGCAAACTGATGTGTATACAGGCAAAATAACCATGGAGATTCTTTGGTACTTAAACTTTGAGTACAGGCTGAGTGCTGTGTAAGATGCTTTATGTTGCAGCAGAATTACATACAAAGAAAAATAGAATTACCTATTTGACTTCGAGAGTGTTTAAAAGTATGAAGTTCTCTCTTTACATTATAGGATGTGATTTCCTAATGGCATTACATCTATATTATGCCAATAAATGTAGTTATTTAACAGTTACTTAGATCAATATGAAGCAGGAATTACAGGTACATTTGGACTCATCTTTTCCTTGTAGGGTGGGCTCTGAGCAGCAAGTGATAATGTATTATGAGGGCCATAACTTCTCCCTCTTTTCTAATGGCAGCAACAATATAGCATAAGTCTGCTAACAGCTAAATTCATTTCTCTGTATGTGACAATCAGTTTGTGGCCCACACGACAAAAAAGCAGATGGTGAATGTCCCATGAGTCCTTAGGATGGTAAGGGCTTTTGTACTTTATTTTTTATGGTACAACATCCTGTTCTGGGTAGAATATGTACTGGGAATAGATAATGGCTTAGCAGCTGCTTTTCTGTTCTTCCAAAATGACAGAGAGAAAAATCCCAGTGCACCAGTGATCTTAGTGTAACACTCATGTTATTTGAAAAAAATTCAGTATGCATATATGAATTTCAGAAATACAGCTAATTGTATGTGGAGGACCTGCACCTTGTTAGAAAAGGCAAGTAGTGTTTGCTGTTACAATCAGCTAGGTTTTGACATAAATTATGGGTTTACTTAGTATGCAAGTACTAGTGGAATCACTCTGAAACGTTGAGCTTAAGATGGTAGATACTAGCTTGCTGTCAGTTATCTTTATATTTTGAAATTCAGAATGTTACTGATACTAGCAGCTTCACGAAGAAAGCAGCGCTTTAACAGATATTTTAACAGCATTTGTTGGGTAAAAAGAAGATAATCGTCTTCAGCTTTCAGTAGAACCAAAAGCGTAGCTGATGTCCTTTTGCTATCAGCTTCCAGCAAGACTGCTCGGACAGTCAAAATTAATCAGATTAATAAAAGCTGATGGTTCAAGTGGTCTTTAGATTAGATAACTCCAAACACTTATTTTTTAAAAATTCTCAGGGCAAATAACCTTTTGAATTTTTTTTTTTTTTTAAGTATTCATGTCATGTTCCTGTTCATGCAATTAATGATCTTTAGCTTTTGAGAAATTAAACCTTCAGTGTTTTTTGCTATGCAGTCTTTCCAGAGAGATTACCTTTATCACCTGGATTAGCAGCTGTCAATGGGCTGATGAAGATTTAACTTCTGTGAGTCTTTCCCAAGAGAAAAAATTTCAGTAATTGTCAAGACATCATACATCAAGTCTTGTCTTATAAAAGTGACTCAGTTTGAGGCTGGCAAGCTGGGTCTGAAACCATGCAGTTACATGGTAGAAACACACACTGTCTTTTAGTATATCCAGGAAAACACAGATTAGCTTTCAGAAGTTCACTCTGATGTGGTGTGACAGGAATGGCACGGTACTACACAAGTTCTTGCAGATAAGTCCAACACTGCAGAGCAGCCATTTAAGATAATTTTAGTCTGCTTGGTGAGTACAACCTAAGAAAATAAACTAGTAAAATTTAAGAACAGTTTTAGGCTGTTCTCATGTGTTGCCATCCACGCTACTGCTCATCAGAAAAACTGCTAAGGAAGATACAGCCCTAAACATCTTGTACTGGAGAGGAAATGTACATGTTATCATAGAACAAGAGGAAGCAAAATTATTGTTAGAGAGATTTACATGAGCAATATTTGCTTATACAGGGACAGTTCAGAGAAAAATCATAGAGTTGACAGTGTCTGTTTTGAAGTGGGGAAAGAATAACATTTTAGTGAGATGTTTAATAGCCTCATCAAATGACATATGTTACTTCAAATAACTGCATTCTATGTAAGTTAGTGTGTAAGAGCAGACATTAAATGTAAAACATGTGGTAAAAGGCTGCTGGCGAAAACCAAGATCCCAGGAAGAAATAACAAGCTCTTAATATTGAATCTTTTGGAGAGGACCTGGCCTCATATCTGATGGGCCAAGTATATTACATCTTTGCTCAAATAATTATGTGTGAGATAAAACATTTCTAAGTATAGAGAATATAGGTATTTACATAATATACATATGTTCGTGTGTCAAATGTAATAAATGCAGACTATTAAAATATGATAGTTCTATGTCTACCCTCTAAGACAGTAGAAAAAAAAATCTGCTTTTCATTGTTGGAAGTATAATTTTATTTAGCAAAACATTTAAAGAAACAAAACAAATATGGAGTATGTTTTTGATAGTTATATTCTAGAGATAAAATTAACAGAAACAAGAAAAGATGGAATATGTATTTTCTGATCTTGTTTAATCTAACAAATTTTCCTAGTTTCTCTAAGTGCGGTAAACTGGAAAGAAGATAGAAACATTAACTATATTTAAAATGTAAGTGAAGAAGTCCAGGCTTTCTGAAAATGTGAGTATAAAGACTATGAATTCCAAAAATGTTAACAAATAGATGTAGCACTTAAATTTCAGGCTCAGAATTACAGTAATTTTGTTAAGTGGAGTAAAACAAGAACAACAAGCTACGTTCTTATTAGGCTGCTAGTTCTAATTAATGAAAAATATGTCAGTTGATTTGATAGTCTAAACATGTCCAATATTTGTACAGTATACAGGATACTTTTTTCAGATAATAGCCTCTATGCAACAGGAAAAGACAGACGCTTTGTATTTTTTTCTTTAGAATTTTTTTTTGTGATAAATTTATCTTAACGCAACAAAGATATAGATAAATTTTAAAATACATTTGTAAGTGCACTCAATACTTACTTTTAATGACAGACAAAAATAAAAGCTGACAGTTGTCAATGCTTTTCTTCCTTTATTCTGTAGGTTTTTTTTTTTTCAGTGTTTCACACCAAATCATTCCACTAAATAAAGCCTACAAAGTCAGTGCTATTAGTTGGCTTTCTTTTAATATGTAAATATATCAACTCAAAAAATGCCATTCATTCCATACCATAATATAAGCTGTAACACGATACAGTAGTTTATCAACAACGTCAAGAAAAGTCAATTTCTTAGAATTTCATATGCAATGTAGTAAGATATAAATAGACATTCAGTATAGTCACATGGTGGCTGCTGATCCAATATGTATTTATTTCTATTTTGTTGATAGATTATTTCTACACATTGATTATGATAACTTAGTGCTCTGCCAGTGAGAACAATTTCAACTCATTTATCTTTCAATTTTTGTACTAGTGCACAGGGATTTAACAGTATCTCTTTCACAGTCGTATATGAAGTCTCTGCATTTCTTGCAGTGCAAAAGTTTTTTATTCAAACCAAGATTTGTTGTTTTAGTCTCTGCACCAATAAAAAATAATAATCTCTCTCTGAACTACCCATTTTAGAAGGTTGTAACATGTCACAATTATTTCTGATGCTGTCTAGGTTGATAAATTATTTCTGATATAAATAAACCAGTTAGCATGTCTAATAAAATGGTAAAGTACATTGGTAATAGTATTTTTTGCATATATTTGACAAGAAATTACATTATGACTTTAGCCACTCAGCTAAAGAAATGAGACAACATTTCATTTTCTTGCTCTGTGTCTCATTCAGGGAAGACCATGACCATTTCCTTATTCCAAATAATTTGATTAATCATTTCAGTTACATGTTTCCACTTGGCAGCTTCAGGAATCAAAGGTTCTATCTCAGCAATACGTCAAAAACAATGACACCACAACGGCTTGACTAAGCCTTGACATGACATTAAATGAGGAACTTTATCTCATGAGACTACTGAGTGGATTAGATTAAATGAACTTTAAGAGGAACTTTACAGCTATAAGCATAACCCACACAATCCATAAATATTGAATATATTTGCATTGTGCACTGTCTAGCACTACTGCTTAATTCTGCATTTAATTCTATTTAAGATAGGCACCATGTCTTTGTAAGCATGCATTAATTAAATCAAATACCAACTAAGTAAAACAGTCTTTTCTGAAGCATGAAAAATTATAAAGATTGTTTAAAATTATTTATTCTGTAAGATCATTTGGTTCTTTTGGAAATCAGTTCTACTAAAAAAAATAAGTCCTAATAAAAACCTAATAAATAGCATTACATGGAGTTGATGCTTGGAAATTTGTTGAATGGGTTTCTAAGACCATAATTTCAGAGTCTGGATCATCCATACATTGATCCATAGGTTAATGTATGACTGAGAATGTGTTGAATGTCAAGGAGGACTCACGCTTCCTCTTCTGATCTGCCTGAGGCTTCTAAGCACTGTGGATCTGAGGCACATTGGCTTGGAGCCCTACTGGAAACCTGTGTGATAGATCTAGGCTGAGAATTTGACTGCTGTTTGAAAGCATATAATTATTTTCTGTTCTCTTGTCAAATAGATTTTACCTTATAGATTTTTTTTTCTTTATGAACTAGAATGCAGATGTATTATTTTGGGCTTGAAGAGATGAGGCAGCCTATTTCATGACAATGCAACAAGCAGATGTGAATGCTCTGTAGGTGTGAACCCTGTGAACAGTGTCAGTCATGAGCAGATGTGAATGTAGCTGTGTAGAGATTTACCTGTGGTTCTCTTTTGTTTGTAAATCTGTACCTTTGTAGATTAGCACTGAAACATAGTCTGCTATCTTTTTTGTATAGTTAATGTTTTGTGTATGACAGTATTTAGATCTTCCACATGAGGAATAAATTGCACATTAACTCACCCTGCCAACCTTCAGCTATGTAAATATTGTGCTTATACAGTAAGGCATTTATCTAGACTATCTTTAATGGAGAACTTACAAAGGAAGATTTACCCGATTTATCTTCTTTTATGTGTATGGGTGCACAGGCCACACTATAGATATTTATCTGTCTTCATTAACTGCAGAATGAGGCTATACTGGCTTATACTACAGACCTGCTTTTTAAAATGGATTAAGTTACGTGAGATGAATCAATTTTAAGCACAAATTGAAGTCAACTAATTAAGAGAGTCAGATCCTTAGCTTCAAATGTTAAAATCATGTTCCTCCTGCATTTGCAGAGATTGAAAGACAGAACTGTCAGATACCTAATTTTCCAGGTCCTGTGAATATTTTCATGTAGGAAAGAGGAGAGACTGAAACAGATCTGGAAAATAGATAATGTGGACTACATATAATTTTCAGAAGTGTTTCTCAGCAGACCTTTTTGTTTGTTGAAAGTCTTATGTGATGCTGTTATCGTTCTACATATTTTACTGCTAGGTATCTTCAAAACAAAAACATCAAAGTTCTGTTCGTTGTGCAATGATGTTTTTAAATGCACAGTGGGAGATAAAA
Source organism: Callipepla californica brunnescens (assembly GCA_023055505.1). NCBI lineage: Eukaryota > Metazoa > Chordata > Aves > Galliformes > Odontophoridae > Callipepla > Callipepla californica. Next base: position 24,115,124 of record JALIRH010000005.1, read on the forward strand.
TACTTTGTTAAGCTGTTCATTTTCAACAAAAGCAGCCTAAATTAATTCTGTTTTTTAGTTGAATAGTACTGTTTCATGACATACCATGCTGAGTTTTTATGCTAAAACTGTTACTAATTAATTTCACTTTCAGATCGCTTATCAACCTTTCACCAGTCTTGAGCATTTACTAATCTCACACAAAATCTCAATCCATGACTACTATCATTTCAGTACTGTATTTTGTGAAACTAAAAGCATACAATGCATTATCATCAGAGTACAATGTTACGGAGGGGATCTAAGCAAAGAATTAGTGAATATGAAGATGCAGATGGATCTGTCAATTTTATTTAGGAGAACTGGTTGATGACTGATATAGAGAGGCAGTTCTAATATATTTATAAATAACTTGCGGTTCTGTGGCTTTGATGCCGGTATTCCACATCAGACCACCATGCAGGCCGTTAATGGCGCGCTGGGGAGCGGTACAGGGGCGGAGCTCTGGACCGGACGCCGTCTCTCTGTCCGGGCGCGCTCTCTCGGTTGTCGCGGGTATACAGCGCGTGTGCTTCCTCTGCGGCTTTTCTAACGTAAGCTCCCAGATTTGCTTTGGAAACTTTTTCTCGCTCCCGATTGTTCGATTTTGTTGGGTTTAGTAAAGTTACCGTGCCTCCTCCAATCGCTGCTGTTGTTTTTCGTTTTCTTTTTTGACCCATCTGTTGCCTCTGTACCTTTTCCCCTTCCCCCCTCCCCCAGCGCACGGTGCTGTTTTTTTTCCTCCCTCTCTCCCTTCTTTTTTTTTTCCCTTGTGTCCCTGTCACGGATAACACCTGTAGATACTTATATATTAATAGATCTATAATCTATGATGTAATTAAAATAATGGAAGCTCTGTAATTAGAACTAGGTAAGGGAAAAAGAAATAGTCTTCCAGCGAGATAATTCATATTTTAAATGGAGATTGATATTGTCTCTAACAGATTTTTTTTTTTTTTATGTTCTGTGCTTCTTCGGATATTCATACAGATGAAGAGCTGATAACTGACAAACAGAACTATTAAATTTGTCTGGAAATGCACTGTCAACTGAATTGTTTTCAGTGCTAAAACTTAAGTGTTTTATTTGAAGTAAAATGATCAACCTGGCTTTACTTTAGAATAGTCGACTAGAAGTCTGAACGGGTATTTGATAAACTTAATGACTATTCAGGAAAAGATAATATTTATTGCCTGTTAGAGACTTGTCTTCCAACAGTTACCATCTTTCCAGTATTCTAACGTAGACTAACGCTTATTTTAAGTAATCCTTCAGAGATTCAGAAATGTCTGGGAAGTCTAGATGACATGACTAATTTGTAACATACTGTCATGGATGGAAATAATGTACACTATACACTTTTTCTTGTAAGAGAAAAGCAGGAGCATATTTATTTATTAAGGAGCCTAGATGGGGCTGGATCCAGTCTTAAATCCAGTGGTTTATGTCTGTGGGACCATCTTTCCAGTATTCTAACGTAGACTAACGCTTATTTTAAGTAATCCTTCAGAGATTCAGAAATGTCTGGGAAGTCTAGATGACATGACTAATTTGTAACATACTGTCATGGATGGAAATAATGTACACTATACACTTTTTCTTGTAAGAGAAAAGCAGGAGCATATTTATTTATTAAGGAGCCTAGATGGGGCTGGATCCAGTCTTAAACTTAGTCAGTGGTTTATGTCTGTGGGACATATGTGTGCAGTCAGTCTAACATGATCTTAGCAAAGCTAACAAAGCTTGACACGAAGTTACTTATCAAGGATCTGTATTGGCATTGAGGTGTAAGGAATTTTTGCACAGACATAACCTCAACAAGCATCCTTTCTCAAGGAGAGATCCTGTTACACATTCTAATGCCTTGCAGGAAAGCTCATAAGGGTTCTTGGGCTGCTCACTATTTATGGAATAAAAAGACTCATTATCATAGTTTGCGTTTTTAGATACATGCTCACTTGATCTTCAGGTGTTGAACCAGGTGTCTGCAAACAGTAATTCCAGCTCCCCTTCCTCAGTCTGAAACAGATTTGAGGTCATTAATCTGTTTTAGCAAGAGTATTGTCAATATTATTGCTTATTGTCTTCCTGTGCAAGGCCTTGGAAGTTGGGAGAAAGGAAGGATGGGAGAGAGCACACTGTCACATACGTTGGAGGATCCAAATCACTTGCCGTGTTACCTATTCTGCTATTGTGTTAGTGTAGCCACCTTCTCATTTCTTTAATGGAAAAAATAAACATGACATTATAAGTCAATCAAAGATCAGCACATTGTTTCATGTTACAAAGGTAATAAGTCTGGAAACTCATGCAATTATGGCTACTCTTCTGACATCTCCTAGGAGCAGCAATTGCTTTTTCTTACAAAGCAGTATACACGCAGCTCTATTGATTTTATTCCTGAACAGAATGCCAGAAGGACAAGAGTTTTCAGGCATCTTTATTATCTTCATGAAAGTTTTAAAATTTGCTTTTATGTATCCTAATCTTTCTCTTGGGGTAGTCTAAATCAACCATCAACCAAATTCAATTATTGTAGGATCATATGAAGAAAGTATTCATGTAAAAATAGTCTTGCTTTTAGGGTAGTCTAAGGCAATCCTCAACCCCATCCAATTATAGAAGGAACATATGAAGAAAATACTCATTTTAATATAGTTGACAGGTTCTCAGATAACAAGAAACTGGTAAAACATCTAATCTGACTGCTGAGATAGCACAGACCACAAGATTTTATCACAACCCAACAGACTGAAGAAAAATGCCTTCCAGAATGCAACCCAGCCTTGATTTATAGGAATAAAAAAATATACTGCTCCCTGAGGGCATTTTGGAAAAGAGTTTCATTTTCTCTGTAATTTGCCTGCATGATATTTTAATTTGGACACATTTATCACCTTTATATGTAATATATACCTTCTGGAATAATATTTCTCTATTTTTTTTTCTGTAAATATGACACTACAATTGAACGAAAATGCTTTTATAGCTTCTTAATATTGAGTGGAATATGCTCTGCATGTTCCTTGGTGTTCTAGTTTTCCAGGTATACAAAGCATGCAAAGCATGCAAAATGCAACAGCCTTCTTAACTTCTAAGGTACAAACATGTGTGCACAGTTAGAAAAATTGGAGCAGGGCATCTATTCTAATTTGTCTGTTTGATGGATTACAGCATGCTAATGTCATTATTTTGCAAGTTCTTTGTCTAATTTATTTATTTCTGTGGTAAAAATTTACTGATTCTTTGTTTAGGCATGTGAAAAATAATTTTTCATTGTTTCCTAGAAGTTGAAAATTCCAAGTGAAGTCATATATTGGAAGAGCAGGGCAGATTAAAGTGTTAAAGAAATAAGGTTTTGGTTTGAGCACTCAGATTTATTGTATTAACTTCACTCTTCTGTCTAAAATTAGCACTGTGATTGCAGAATCAGGGAACTGAATGAATGAAAACATTAAGGCAGGGAACATGAGCAGTGCTAATCTGATATCTGTCTACATGCCATCTTAGATTAAAACTTTCCAAAGGCAAAGGGGTTTTTGGTTCATTTGATTTTATTTCTGTGATAGGAATGAAGAAGCGAACACTTTGAACATGGTCAAATGTGTATCACTAGAACATTAAAAAGAATCTTAATACCTGTGGAAAGCTTAGGGAAGTTGGCTTTACTCTCCATACAGAATTTCAAGATGTCACTGAATTATTGATCTGCCTTTTATTTATACAGTGTGTGTGTTTGTATATATATATTATATACATATGTATACTATATATAGTATAAAATGAAATGCTTCCAAAGACCACAGGAAGTCAAGACTGAGCAAAACAAAATTGCTATAACATTTCATGCTATAACATGCACAGGACTCAAGGGATTTTAATTAGAAACTAACTTCTTGTTAAATAGTTAAATTATGATTAAATCTTGAATTCACTAGTTGTTTTACCCTCACCTTTACTTTCTGAAACATTAATGTTTGTCTTATGAAAATTAAATAGGCAATTTTAATATAACACCTTGAAAATACAAAGAGCAAAATAGAAATGTAAACACTTGTCACATATGTGTAGAAAAAAATATGGCATGCTAGAATCACTCATCAACTTTATTACCTTTCTTTTTATACAGAGGTTGTAAATAATGAAACTACTGCTGCTTCACATTTTTTTATCTCCGGTTTTGCTAAAGGCCTCTAACCCCATTCTTTCAGTTCAGGGATAGATCTTAATAAATTGTGAAGTTACTACTATTGATCTAGCAAAATTTAGACACAAGTGAAATGTTGGTATTACTGCTAAAGAGCTATCAGTCACGGACACATCATCACTAGTACTTTTCTGAGATCTTCAGAACCATTGCATAACCTGACATAATACAAAGTACCGTCTAGAAATAGCTGCCTCGTTAAAATAGTGTCTTAAAGGATTGTAAGAATATGTTTTGTAGTATATTTTGTTCTCTCGCCCACTTTTAGTTGAATTACCTTTCCTCCACTCTGGTATTGAGCTAGGTAAATCTATTATGTGGAAATATTTAAAAAGTATATTTTACTTCCTTATTTTATTTTATTTTATTTTATTTTATTTTATTTTATTTTATTTTATTTTGTTTTATTTTATTTTATTTTAATTTTATTTTATTTTTGGAGAGTTACTGAGGCTCTGGAGCAAACACATTCCACATTGAAGCAGGGAATTGTCAAGGCTTGTTGAGGATCAGCCCTGTCCGAGTGCAGCTGCCATGCTCCGTTGTGGCGTTCTGATGTCATAGGGTTAGAGCCAGAAGCAGCGGTGGGATCACCCCCTGTGTGTAAAAAAAAAAAAAACAGCTACTAGGGAGCAGAATGACCCAGGAGCAGCATGAACAGGACAGGCAAACAGGACTTGCATGTGCAGTTCATGCAGGGCAGGTGAGCAGGGAGACCAGCTGGCCTATCAGCTTCCTCCCAGACAACAAACCTAGCCATGGTCTCTACCAGGCAGAAAACTGGCAAGCAAGAGCTTGGTGACTCCGAGTGCCTGCCTAAAAATGTGATGGTTCAAGTCTGGCTGCAGTGAGTGCTTGAGCCTGTTGCTGCTGGTGAAGGGTGGCAGGGATTCCACCCATGTAAGATGTGAGCAGGTAGATGATCTGTTCATTATAGTGGTGAAGCTCAAGGAGGAGGTGGAGAGGTTAAGGAGTAGTGGAGAGAGTGAGAAGGATATTGATTGGTGGAGTAACTCTGTTGAACTTGAAAGAAACTGCCTGACCTACCTTGGTTCCCCAGGTGCCCCTATGTAATAGCTTTGAAACTCTGGAACCTGAAGGGGAGATCAGTGAGGATGTGGTAGAAAGTCAACCCTTGAGGTTGTCTAGGGTGATGTGGTTGACTTCATACATCAAGACTGCCTCTGTCAAGAAGGATAGAAAGGGCATTGTCATAGGCAACTCCATTCTCAGGGGACATGACCCTACCCGCAGGGAAGTGTGGTGTCTCCTTGGGAAACCAATGCACTAACAAGGAGAGGTGGAAGGCAGAAAGAACTGTCAGGCAGGAGCCTGGTAGGCAAGGTGAAAAAAAAAAAAAAAATAGTATGGTAAGTAGCCAAAGTCTCTAGGGACCATTAACAACCTACTGGTACAGCATCAAGGAAGGAGGACTTCCTGAACTGTATAACTGTTAAGGGGGAAACATGAGGAACACAAAAACATGTATGTTTTAAGGAGACTTGTGGAACTATGTAAAACATTTAGGGAAAGGAGATAAGGGAGGAAAAAGAGGATAACAGGTAGTCTGTTACAGCTGTCTGCCTCATCACCACTGCCTGCCCTTTGCCCTATCTTTGTATCTTGAACTGTCTGTCCATGTAATCTTGCTGTCTTTCACTTACGTGTGCTGTAAGAACTAAATGCAAGGTCCTGGCAGCCCATTGCATGTGGATTTGGGGCCGGCCTCTGGAGTCCAGCCAGGTATGTCTGTGCCCCCTGGCCTGTGGTGCTAGCTAGTGGAGCAAGTTTGGGGGCATAAGTGGTAGCCAATGCAGCATATGTGACCCCAGTGGGATCCTAGTCACTAGCTACAGGGAAACTGCTAGGAAATTGTTATGTCTTGGCCTGAACTGATGAGTGAGCACCTGGTAAAGGGGGGGGTGGAGACTGGCCCAAGAAGCACAGGTGTAAAAATTTGACCTGTGCTTCCCACGTGACCCACCCCTCCTTGAGCTCATCTAAGGGCTAGCCTTCAAAGAGAGAGCTTCTTAGTAGCTTTCATCTAGGAGGTAGAGTGTCTGTAGCCAGAGATCCTGTTGCTAGCTAGGTGAGTCAGTTTTTTCTTATATATGATTATTGGTGTTTCTGGCACTTTGCTAGGTATTGCAAAGAACTTTTCAGGACTAATTTCACTGCTTCTATGGAGCAGTATGGAGCAGTGGTCAGGAACAGTGCATGTGCTGAAGAGCAACTACTTGGGAGATTGGGTGGGACTGTTGTGATGGGCTCTGTGATGGGACCTGGTATGCTCAGCTCGTATGCCTGCTGCTGGTAAGAATGAGTGTATTTTCCCTCGCTTCTGGCTTAGTTGTCGTGAAGGATTTTGCTTTTTTCATGTTGGTTGTTTGTGTTGTTTTTTTTGTTGTTGTTGTTGTCTTTTTTTTTTTTTTTTCTTTTTTGTATTACTGAACGACAGAATTATAGTTTGGGAATCAACCTTAGAAAATAAGCAGTGATAATTTTCAAGTATTCTTATGCTCCTTAGTTCTGCGGTCTTTCATGCTTATTTTGGTATGCAGTGTATGTTTGCATACGTACAACACTACGGAGAGATATGTGTATACGTATAACTATGCTAATTCACTGTGTGGAAATAAAGCGTTCTTGCTAGGAAAAGCAAATACATGTTATATCAGATAACAGGTGATGCTAGGTGTTATGAAAGACATTAGGTAATGTATGTTATAGAAAGAGTTTTTATTTATTTGTACCAGATTTCATCCTTGACACACTGTGCTTTAGATTGTGTAAATACTGGGAAGATTTAGATTTAGATTGATTTAGAAGATTGCTTTCCTGTTACAAAATCTTATTTATTCATTGTTATTACTGCTATTTGTGGTTCTGTAGTCAGACATTTTTTGTGGGTGTCGCAATTTATCTGTGTCTTGAGTAAGTGAATTGCATAATACAAGAGGTTGGAAAGTATCTTTGGATGTCTCCTGGTCCAATTCCTTGCTCAAGTGCAGCCACCTGAGCAGGTTGCCCAAGGGCATTTCCTCTAAGGTTTTGAATGTCTCCAATGACAGAGGTGGTCTCTCTGGGATATGTTTCAATGCTTTACTACTATTAGAGTAGAGGAGTTGTTTTTTCTTATATTTACACAGGATTTTCTGTGTTTAAGTTTGTTCCCTGTCACCTTTGTCTTGATACTACTGAGCAGAGCCTGGGTATGTTTACTTTATGCCCCTATTTAGGTCATTTATGCACACTGGTAATACCTGAGTCTACTTTTCTCCTGGCTAAATAGCCTTATCTCTCTCTACCTTTTCCTCTTACATCAGTATTCCAAACTCTATCTTTTTTTCATGGCTTTTCAGTGAATTTGAGTATATCCGTTCCTTGCTTTTTCCTGATATATGATTCCTGTAACGGTTCCTTTTGGCATTTCGTGCTTAGTGGTAAGCTAACGTGTGGAATGATTCCCAAAATAGTGAGGCCCAAGTCACTGATATTGAATTTTTGATAATTATAAAGGCAGCAAATATGCTAAAATGAGAACTGTATGTCCTTATTTCACTAATCCATCAAATAAATTTTTACTTGATGGGAATGTAGTAATAGGAAGGGAAATACAATTAAATATGATTTGACAGGGAACTCAGAACTACCAGACTAGAGACGCAATGATCATAAAGTGGTAACTTCTGTTAAGATACAACAGTGATTATTGAAACTAGCTGCCATACGGGGTCAGTTTTAACTGATGCTTCTATTTTAGATAATTGTCTACCTTCATATAAGTAAATGAAGGATAGTGAGAAATGAAGCGTAGCTATTGTATAAGTAACTTAGGACCCTTTCTTGTATTAATGTCGTATACATTTATTGTACTTTAGAGTTAATACATACTGAGGTCATTCACTGGCATTTTGAAGAATGGCAACCTTATTCCACATTAATCTGTATTTACGCTTTTTGTTTTAGCTTAAATATTAAAACACTTCAAAGGAAGATGTAGTAACTGTAACAACTAGAATTTGCCAGACTTAAACAGTTTTATTCCTTTATGCAGTTTAATAGCTTATGCACGTTTGATTTATTTCTCTCTTCACATTTATCTTTATAGTCAGAATAAGAACTAGTTTTGATCTGGTCAAACGCACAATGTCAAACTCTGCTGGAATGTCATCTGCTGACAATTGCTACTAACATATTTGAAAAATGGAGAGACAGGTGTTGAAGATATGAGAAAGTAATGAAACAAAAAGATTAAGATCTGTTACAAAACATAATGGCTATCATGATTGATGATATAGATTAATCCTTATTTAAAAAAAAAAAATGGAGCTTTTATTAATGTACTAGGAGTAACCAAAAAATGTAGCTACATGGAATACTGTATTAGTGGTGACAAAATGTTTGAAAAACTTTTTTTAAGAGTTAAAAATAGTGGAACATAAAATCAAGCTACCTGCAGATGAAGGTAAGAGTCTAGTTAGGACTAGATTAGCGAGCAAGGACAAAATACTTGCAAGTGCACCAATAACTGTTTACAGATATGAAATGAAATAAATCACAGGGATGTAATTACAAACAGTAATTGCAAACTGTAATTACAAGCAGTAACTGTAGTGTAAAAATATTTATGTATATAATATGCATACGCAAATTTATTTTATTGTAAACATAATATACTATAGTAAATACTTAATTGCACAGACATTACACATACAGTCTGAAATAAGTATGTATAATAAAAAACAAAAATGAGTCGAGTGAACAGGTGCTAACATTGAACAAAGTAGGGGAAAATACCATTAAATGTGCGAATATAACTTGGGGAAAAAAAAGGCCTTAAGAACATTTCAATTGTACTATGTAAGACTGTGATAGAGTTCGGGAGACCAGAGTGTGATGTAAGTAAGGCTGTGTAAAATATATAAAAAGTAATATAAGCTCTTTAAGGATTATGACTTTTTGTAGTGCTTAAAAAATGGAATGTAGTTCTTGGCTGATCCTTGAGCACAATGGCTATTAAAAATCAGTGATACAGATGTTGGATTAATTTCTCTCAACAGACAATTATAATCTATGTTATTTCCTATGGCCTTTCTGATAATGGCTAGAATTACTGGGTTGGGAAGATGAGGGGCAGTACATAATACATAAGTAATGGAGTACCTCAGAAACATCACAAACATCTTCAGAAACAGTGTTTTTGTGGTTATAAAGTGGAGTCATAGAATTAAATCAGCAGTAGTGTGAAATAGAAGGAGTAGTAGTATTTTCCTCATATTAAGACTTGCTTTTATCCTATAACCTTGACCAAAGAACTTCATGCTACTGCAGCAGATAATTTGTAAACCAGAGTAACCTGCTTTAAGTACTTGATAGGCAATTGACTTTGTGACCTTAGAATCATGTCGTGCTTGACTTCCATGAAAAGGGAGGCACAGAACATTGCATTTAGCTAACCATATTCTGATTTAAAGTATCTAATCACTGATAGAATAAAGAAAGTTTAAATAGATAATTCAAGCATTTGATTTTTTTTACCAACTAATTGACTGGAATAATTAAATGTTCAGTTTTCTTATGGCGTCTTCTCTACATGTTCTTTAATTGCATGTGGCCATATTCAGTTGCCTATAATTTCCTAAAGAGCAGATCTTTAATATTAAAATGCAATTAATTAGAAAAGATCATCTTGCTAAGCTCAGCCCAAGGATATTCTGGGTGTGTGTTTTTTTTTTTTGGTTTTTTTTTTTTTAGGACTTGGCTGTCTGAATATAGCAATTGGATTAGTTATATTTATATTGATTTTTTTTATGTAATTGTTTGAATATGTAGCTCATACATGAAAATGTAGTTGCAGAAACTTATTAAAAAGAGATTTGCAAGTTGATAAAATAAGCTCATTGCAAATTCTGACAATAATGAGCTGTGAATTAGTGACAGTGAAGTAATAAGCGTCTGAGGTGAATATAGAAGTTCCTCCCGTGCTTGGCTGAATGACAATTCCTGAAGCAAACTTCTTGGCTCACTAGCTTTACACCTTCTTTGCTTTTCATACCTTCTGTCTCATTAGTGAAAAACTCAACTACTTCCAGTCTCTCAATCTTATTGTTTCCTTCAACTTTTACTGGCTTATTATTTCACAGATCTGAAATTCTAAAAGCTCAAAGAAAATATGAGAAGTTACCTGTCACAGAAAAACTGCTAGGTAAGGCACAGGCAGCAATAGAACCATGCTTCTCAATGGTATATAATTTATAATTTCATTACTAGGAATAATGAGTGTAGTGGGTGGATTGTGATCTCTGCTCCAGGACTGAAATCCAATGGCAGACACAGTAGTCTCATTCAAGCCAAAACCTCAGCACTTCTTGTCCAGTTCAATCCTACACCATGCATCAGGGAATAGGAAATGTGCTCTGGCTGCTCGCTGTGCTGGCGTCCTGGCTGGGAGCTAGATTCTACACAGCCCTTGCACCTCTGGCTCAGCTTTCTGCAGAGGCTTGGATACAGTGGGAAGGCTGGGCTTTTTAGATATTTGTTGCTTTCTAAATTGGACTGTTGGCATAAATAGGCAACAGCTTGGCTAGTTGTATTGTGCCAGAACAATCTCTGACATACTCTGTATCTAAGGTCAATTAATTTTTTTTGTTTTGGTTTCTAACACCTTCTGGTCTCCCAGTGTAATTGTGTCATTGAAGAGAGGCGTTAGCGAGTTTATTTTCAAGTTTGGACTGAGCTAGCTTAGAGCTGGACAGATGTCAAGGTTTCACATATGATGTTTTATAACATTATGCATCTTCGCTACCTGTAGAATCGACAAATTATTAAAGAACTAAAGGGCTCTCCTGATTGCATTGTTATACAGTCCTGCTAGCTCGTTTGTGTATGACAGCAGCTGTGGGAGCACCATCTGTGGACTGGAGAGTCAGTGATGTAAGTGGAAGCTGTCTGTTTGGTTTTGAGATGCTGTGTAATATTTCAAGTCTGTGAGGCAAATGTTGAGTCTTATTCTTTTCTCTGCCCTCAGACAATGCATGTATCATAGACTAACACAATGCTTACGTCCTCCACAGATAGCACTATGATTCTATTCAACAGACACTTCTGTAGAACCTATCTTTCCTCACAAACACGTGTATTCGTATTGCATAGTGTATAGAATCAATAATAAGAAAAATACCTTTTAGAGGATACGTTGCATCTTTTCTTGAAGTCTGCGATTTTTTGGTCTACAGAGGAATTAATGTGTTTCTACATTTTCCGCTTTTTTTTTTTTGTCCCCTGCATATGTATTTACCTCTGATAAAGTGAAGTACCAGAGTATTTCATTAGAAGCCTTGTCAAGCATGCCATGAGTGACAAAAATCCCTGTTTTTACACTGAAGTTATTAAATTTTACCTCTGTTGTTTGACTGTCATATCAGTTGAAATTTTCTGCCTTCACTTTTCACATGTCTTATAATTTTTGTGTTTGTTGCTTCTGTCATTCAGCCAATTAAATTTGTGTTGAGAACAACCACTGCGAGAGAAGAGTGTGTCATTCTAATGAGCTCCTATTATTATTTACATTCTTGTACAGTAAGTGGGAATTTCAAGAAAATTTCAGAACCTGACAGCAAAAAGAATGAATTATTGTTAGTGAACATTAAGATAAAGACTTTCTTTCTGAGATGCTGGAAACTGGGACTTTGTGGAGAATATTCATTACATTCATCAATACTTGCCGAAACCTGTTATTTATGTTGATACTTTAAAATCAAATATAGTCTATTAACGCACACAAGTATCTTTAAGGGGGATTAATTTTTACAAGTACATGATGTATACGAGGTGTGAGAATGACTGTTACAGTCTTGATCCGACCTGAACTGCTTAAGGAGAGTTACAATAATCGTTTCAGTTATGCAGTTCATCTAATTTTATTTATTTGATTCAAGAAAATTTCATTGCAAATGAAAATATTTAAATCGCATATTTCTGTAAATTATTCCTATAACTACGAGTGCCATATTAATGTGCTATTGCAGAAATGATGTTATAATTTACCTATATAATAGCAACTCTGTCCACTCACAAGTTGAAGAGTGGGCTAGATTAAGAAAGAAGCAGCTGCTAAGGCTGTTATTTCCAAGCTATGTTTCTGCTGATGAGAACATCAGCAGTTCATATCACTGCTGAGTGGCAGGCTCCAGAAGAGATCTGAGAAGGAGTGTATATTTGCTTTTGAATGGAAGCAAAATCAAACTTTTTGAAACATATTGAGTATAAACTAGTAAAGTTTAGAAAAGGAGAGTAATATTAAATACTGAGTACTGTGATTACTGTCATAATTAGATGTGCAAGTTTTAGTTAGCAGAAGGTATCCATTATTTGATAATTATCTCTACTGATTATTTGTAGATAAATTATATGTCAGATTCACTGATATACTAACATGTTGAGGTTGAGATGATAGATTTGGAATTTTTTTTTTCTGAATTCACAGTACAATGTCTTGAGTAGAAGAGAAATGTGTATTGAAAAAGGGTCTCTCGTTAACAAAAACTACACTGTTAAACTGAGCAACCTTTTTCAACATGTTGGTGCTTCCTAACAGAAAGCTCTGTGTTTGTATATGAATGCATATGCATCATACCATTAGTACACCTCGTATTACAATTGTTTGCTTGATAAAGTAGGAAGAGTAGACATTTTGCATTCAAGCTCATTGCTATTGCTATCTTTTCCTTTTTAAAACAAGAACAAATTTTAATGAAGTGTTTACAAAAAAATCTAAAATGTTTCCTTCTGTTGTGTTAGAGAAGTATTTCAGATTAATTCCTGGCATACTAACTTCTGTGCTTAACTTTGTGTCTTTAAAAATACATATTTTCTACAAGAACTCATCTTGTTGCACTTCCACTGACTCCAAGAATCCTACAGTTCTGGACAGTGAATGACATTGTATTAGTGATGTAGGTATAATCTATTCCACATCTGGTGGAGTTCATGAAATCATTTGACTATCCTTTGCTACACTCATACAAAATCAGAATCATAGAGGACCTTCTGATCTTTTCTTTTAATCTGTTGCTACGTATTTCATCAATGTAACTAGAAGAATTGCATGCTTGTTGCAAGCATATTTTCATAAGATTACAGGATTGCAGAAAAGTAAAGGTTGGAAGGGCTTCTAAAGATCATTTGGTCCAACTTCCCTGCTGAAGCAGGGTTTCCTAGAGCAGCTTACCCAGATCTGGCTAGGAGGCTTTTAAATATCTCCAGGAAAGGAAACTTCACAGTCTCTGGGCAGCCTGATCCAATGCCTAGTTACCCTCACAGTGAAGAACTTTTTCTGCATGTGTGAATGGAACTTCTGTGCTTCAGTTGGTGCCCACTGCTTTGCATGCTGTTTACAATCTTCAGATGACTGTAGAAGCCTTGAACTAGTAGTGGTTGCCGGAGCGTTGGTGATTCAGTCTTGCTTAACATCTTCATCAGTGGCCTGAATGAAAGGATGGAGTGCACTCTCAGCAAGTCTGCTGATGCAAAGCTGGGAGAAGTGGCTGACACACCAGAAGGCTGTGCTGTCATTCGAGAAGACCTGGGCGGAGAAGAACCTGATGACATCTGACAAGTGCAAGTGTAGAGTCCTAAACCTGGGGAAGAATAACAGCACAGATCAGCACAGGTTAGGGGCTGAGCTGTTAGAAAGGAGCTCTGCAGAGAAGGATCTGTCCTGTTCTGGTAGAAAACAGGCTGACTGAGCCAGCAGCGTGTCTTTGTGGCCAAGGACAGTGGTTTCCTGGGGTGCTCTAAAAAGAGCATGGCCAGTGGGTCAAGGGAAGTTGTGTTCATGAGTCTACATTTGCCCAGATAGCTGCCACCTGCAGCCCAAGCTTATTTATGTATTTATATATATATATCTATATTACTTCATAGAAATAAAAAAATATGATAAGTGAGATGGGAAAAAGCTAATTTTTGTTCTGTGGTATAGTTCTAGGCGTCAGGAAACATGAAAGCTCAGATGATATCGGGGCAAGAAAAAAGTCTTGCTAACACAAGTTAAATTATAGAGATCCAGAAATTTGTGTTGACACCGACTATGATTTGAGCTTTCATGTTTTGTAGGAGACTTTTGAACTTAGAGGACAACAGGATGTGCTGTTACTCTCAGTTCTGCTTACTGATTAATATTAGATGCATTGTATCACTTACTGGTGTATAAACTGACAAAATTCAGCAAAAGGCCATTGTTCAAGTGACTGTGAAACCTTGAATGCTAAATCACAGAGAAAGCTATTGCATGCCAATCATCCTGTTATCATAGTGATCAAGAGAATCTTGGAAAGGGATGCTAAAAAATAATGAAAAAAGGGTGCACAGAAAAATGAGGGTCTGCTGAATCAGAGCAGAATTCTACCAGTCTAGAAAACTGTAAGGTTGATCTTTGGTGGCAATCAGGACTGATTGAAATACTATGTTCTTCTACCAGCACATCTTGTGAAATTATGAACTCTGATTTTGACTGAAAATATCCATGTAATCCTTTGAGAGCTTGTAAAGATTAGAAAAATAGCTTCTTTAAATCTGAAGCTTCTACGTTACTTTTACATGACAGGTCAGCTTCACGGTGACTTTGACTAGGTTATTACTTATGTTTATATTATGTGTTCTGGAACCTCCTTTTCTAGTACTACATCAAGTTATTTTTCTGATACTAATTTGCATTGGTGGTTGTGAAGCATCATTTTTTCCTGTGAATCTGGCAAGAGGGAAAAAACAACTGACTTGAAAGAATAAGAGTCAAGCTTAGAGTACTCTTGATGACATGGATGAACTGCTGATAAACATTTTGAAATCATCCTCTAAGGAAATATCTTCTAGAAGATTGGAGACAGTCATACTGATGTAAGTACTGTAAACCTCATTCACTATTTTATGTGATGGTGAGCATATTCCAAAGTAGAGGCACAGGGAGAGAGTTTAGGGAGACTTCAGATTTCTAGAAAGTCTGTTTTGCTTACCACACGTGTATTACCTTTCCCTGTAGTGAGTAAACTAGATTAATTTGTCTTACTGAAACTTACAAAAGTGACCAGTGGTGTTTTCTTCTTAAGTTTACCCTATGGTGTGTAAAGCAACACTTCGTCAGAATGGTAGTAGAGAGAAATGGCATCTTGACTTCTAGGTTCAGTTCAGTGGACTGTGTTTTTTTTTTTTTTTTATAAACCAGCAGATTCAACCTTTTCTAACTAACTAAGAAGTGATTGCTGTGTGTCAAATATTCTCAATACTTGATCTTTGAGGATTGATTTCAGCTGTACTAAAATTACTTATGCTTCTTAAATTATTATTCACGTTCAAATTCAATATTTTTTTCTTAAAAGTGTATTACAGCTATTTTAATGAATGAAGAAATCAGTGAATAAGGAAAACATGCAAGTTAGATGGAGTGCAGTTAGCTTCATTACATTGATCTCTGTTGTGACTTTGCTTTGAGTTAACCACAAACTATTATTCCGATCTTATGTTTTTATTGTTCAGTATTTATTCTCAAAAAGATAATTTTTAAGTGGAATTTTTGTGGGATAAATAGGAATTTAAGTGAAAAGACTTCTGGAATGTCCTGTGTATTAGATTTAGTGACTCAAGCTGTGGAGGCAGAATATCTGAGGTACTAAAGCTCAAGAGCAAATGTAAATAAGGAGACCCTTAACCTAACTAGCCAACCTGTCAGAAAAGTGACTGTGATGCGGAATCTCTTAGTGCTGGATAGTTGCCCTTGAAAATGTTTTTAAAATATTAAAGAATGTATTGTAACCATCCATGGGAATTATTGAAGCAGAGGATAAAAAACAGTAAACAGTGGAAGGTTTTAAAAAAAAGTTTTATTCTTTTCTCTAAGTCCATAGGGGTAAATTTGAAGTTTTTTTTCAGCGTGAGTCAGTCCTTGGAAAAATAGAAGGAAGAGGATTTTCTCTGCTTCAAAAGGTTTTCTAATGTTTTCCCAAGTTAACACTTAAAAGTGCTTCTTCTGATGCTTGAGGAGAATTTTAAAAACTGGAAAAACTGAACATCTATTCCTTGTTCTAGAACTTGAAATTTAACCTGAGAGTCTAAAAACAGTGTATAAATGTGCACTAGCAACACAAAGGGGTCAGACTTCTTAATTAGTCCAGTTACTCCAGAATTCCACTTGCTATTAGTTGGACAGATGAGCTGTGAAAGCAGTGTTATCTTTGCACTTTAAAGTTACAAGAGCTTTGAATGAGCTTGTATATGTAATACAAAACAAAGGAATTAGAAGTTGAACTATTAAGGTAAAGCAAATTCGTCCTGTCAACTTAGAAAATTTGTAAAGCAAATGGACAAATGAGATCTTACATCACGGTGGTTCCCATGATGGGAGTGATGGAATGGAAAGAGACGGGCAGGCAAGACGTAGAGTGGGTGTAACCCCTTATGTTATTGAACTGCTGCATGCAATCCATCAATGAGGAAATCAGACAGAGGTGACAGGAAGCCTGCATGGATGAACAAGAAGCTCCTGGACAAACTCAAATACAAAAAGGAAGCCTTCAGATGAAAGCAGGGACATGTAAGCTGGGAAGAATAGAGGTGTTGTTTGGAAAGCTAATCCCCTGACAGAAGTAAATCTGTCCTGGGATGTTAAGGGCAATAATACTTCTACAAAAGCAAGACAGGTTAAAATTTTAGCTCTTTTTGGTAGGAAACAGGAGATCTTGTAACTAAGGATATGGAGAAGAAAACTCCTCTGACATCTTTGCCTCAGTCTTCACTGTCAATTGCTCTAGCCATATTGCCCAAGTCATAGAAGGCAAAGGCAGGGACTGGAAGAATGAAGAGCCAACCACTGTAGGAGAAGAACTTGTTTGAGACCACCTGAGAACATTGAAGGTGAACACTGGGCCTGATGATAAGTATTGGTCGGTTCTGAGGGAACTGATAGATTAAGCTGATAATCTATTATCAGTCATTCTTGAGAAGTCACAGCAGTAGTGCTTGAGAGAGCATGCTTTGAGTAATACCAATACAAAAATCATAAAACTGTGACACTGTTCAGCTTTAAGGCTCCCAGCAGAAGAAGAACATGGGTATGTTAAAGAAAGCCCGGAAGAGGAACATGAAGATGAACAGTGGGCTGAAGCACTTTTGTGACAAGAGGCTGAGAGAGGCTGCAGTTGCTCAATCTGGAAAAGAGGAGGCTATAGAGATCTCATTTCAGTCTTCTAGTACCTAAAGGAATACTGGAAAGCTAGAGAAAATCTTTTACAAGGGCATGTAGTGATAGGACAAGGGATAATGGCTTTTAATGAGAAGAGATTAGGTTTTAGATTAGATCTTATGTATTCTTTACTCAGGATGGTGAGGCACTGGAACAGGTTGCCCAGAGAAACTGGATGCTCCATCCCTGGTCTAGTGGAAGGTGTTCATTCTCATGCTGGGGAGGCTGGAACTTGATGATGTTGAGGTCCCTTCCAACCCAAACCTATGATTCTATGACATCACAGCATATATTCTGTATTCAGCAGAAATATAAAAAATAAAAACATGATTTTATGAATATTAGGGAACATAGTTCTAGTAGGCAGTGATCAAGGGAGTATATGTTTAGATGTCTTAGAATACCTGTTACCTGACTGTAGAAAATCTAGACATACATTTTACCAGAAGTTATACTGTTTTTCCTCTCATTCTGGTACATAAGATACCATCTTGAAAGCAGTATGGCAGGAAAACAGGTCTCAGAGGAACTTTGTTGCTTTTTGTTTTCTCTTCACTGTAATGAAGAAAAATTCCACAGTGCTTCCCAGTTTGCAGTAAATTTACATGCTGATTAGTTGTTTGGAAAGGCATACTCATGCATAAAGAAACTAAACTGAAATAGGTAGACAATTCCAGCAGCCACTCAGAACAGTTTTTTTAAAAGACTCGAGAGCATAGATTTGAACTTGTCCTGGAAAAGGAAGATGTATTAGGACAAGATACAGATTTGAATCTGAAAAGGATCAAAGCTATTCAATCAGGACTTTTTTTTTCCCCCCAGAAATATTCTTGTATGTGCTGAATGCATTTAAATTATGCACGTTTATAAGTCAGAAAAATGGCTCTTTACATTTTCATATATTTTGGGGCAGAACTAAACTAAATACCATGACTAAAATTTATGAAGTTCTGAAATTCATTTTAGTTGAGAAATTTGCACTAGTATCTCTGTGGCTTTCTTCTGTGAAATAATTTGAGAAATTAGAAGATTTAGACTTCTTTTAATAATGTTGAAGAAACCTCATTAAAGACTGAGGCAATATAACATCAAACTTATAAAATTGATATAAATGCAGGAAAAAAACAAGGGCAACCTAAAGTTAGGATTCTGTGCATTAAATTAAAAACAGATTAACTAATAGAAGTTTTTATGTAGAGGATATTTTTGATGAAATGTGGTTTACTATTTCTCAAAAGTAGAAGAAGAAAAAAGCAAGAAAATACAGTTAAGATTAAAGAAAAATAATCATATTCAAGATAGGTGTCAGGACCACATTTTTCATGCTTAAAATGATAAATGTGTGAAACAGGCTGTCAGACATAGTTGCTCAGGCAAAAACACAGGGGTCATATGAGAAAAATAAGATACTTTCCACAGGGATGTGGAGTACTAAGAATGGATCAACATGGACAAGCTGAATAACCTTTTCATTCCCTGCTGGGATGTTATATTACCCTCGCAGTCATCTCCTCTCCAATCATTTAATTGAAAAATTCAGCTTAGTTGCAGCTTTGAAACATTGTCAGAGGGCTTCTTAATTCTCATTCTGGATTTGCATCCTGAGAATATATCCTGAAGACTGAATACTAGTGTAATATTAAGCAGTGCTGTTCTTCCTGTCCTTAAAGTATTCATGTGAATTAGCAGTTATCTTGTGTGAGGATGTGTCAATCTATGTTACTGTTAGTTATTATTTAGGTGGCATGGTTTGTGGTTGATGATGTCTTTTTGGTAGATGACAGGTAAGGTTTTTAGCTGAACTGTGATGGAAGAGGAGTGTTGATATTTAGTTATGGTTACATACTACAAAACTTTTCATATTTTCCACACTGTTCTGTTTTTTAATGAGAACTTCCTGACCTTAATTTCATGTTGTTTTTAATATTTTACAGGAAACAAACAAAACAAAACACCTAGATTATAAACAACTTCACAGAGCTAAATAGCATTTAACTATTGTTTGCAGGTGGCCCCAAAGTGGGACTTGGGGACAGCAGCAGAGCAGGGTTGCCTTCCAGAAGACTCAGGCAGGTTGAAGGTGTGGACCACCCTCAGTAACTCAACTAAGACAGTGCCGAGTCTTGGTCTTGGGAAGGAAGAGCCTCTGTGTTAAACATAGACAGGATAGAGCCCATGTGGCTAAAGCTTTGGTAGCAGACAAGCTAGGCAATGGTCAGCATCGTGCCCCGGCCAGTAAGAATACCGAGGTCAGCCAGGTCTGTCATACAGAAGCGCTGCCAGCAGGTCTTTAGGAGTAATTATCCCGTCTCCAGTTCTTGTAAGACCAAATCCAAAGTCTGGACACCTGCATCCAGTTTTGGGCCACCCTGTAGGAGAAAGGCATACATAATCTGTAATGAATTTATCAGAGAGGTCCTAAGTTTATCAGAGATTAGATGCTTGCTCTTTGAGAGGCTGAGGGAGCTGAGCTTTTTCACCTTGAGGAAGAGAGTGATTTGGAGACACCACTTCAGCTCCCTGTACTTCTGCAAAGGTCTACAAGACAGGGTTTTTATAGAAGTCAGTGTGGGAGGATAAGAGTAAATGCAAATATAAATGGAACTGAGAAGCTGAATATAAGGAAAAAAATGCTGACTTGCTATTAGGGCTTTGGTGAGAATATATGCTTTAGAACATTAATTAATGATGTTTTCTCTTCAGAATACTTTTGTTTTTGAGCATGACTTGTAGCTGGAAGTAAATATTTACTGTAGCCCTTTCTAAGTGGAAGCCATTAATGATTTGCTAGTACATGAATTTCTTTTCTTGTGATTTGTTTTTTCATCCTTCAGCACTTCAGTTCGTTGGTTGAGATTCTAGTTTCTCTGACATGAAATCCGTTTTTCAAAGTATTTTGAATTTTTTTTTTTTATTTTTCACCAGCTATGCGTATTTAAAGCTGTCATTCTTTAAGTGCTGAAATTATATCATGACAGTGGAATTTACGCTGATAGAGAAATGCTTTGTAGTGCTTTATTGCAACTGCAGCTACGTTCACATTGCATGCAGTGTCTCCTCTATGCTTTAATGTCTGACACATCAAACTTCTGCGTACTTTTAAAAATTTCTTTCCAATTTCTTTTGATAAGGTTTCATTATGAATGTTGTTTAAGCACAAACAATTTTTTCTTCTCTATTACAAGAACACTAGACAGTGGATCAACTAAGTAGTTTAAAGGTCATGATAAAGCCCTGAAGTAAATTTTTAGGATGGTTGATTATTTCGAAGAATGTAGTTATTTCAAATCTGGGAATTTCATTTACCTTCTGTAATCCTGGTCTTCCAATAAGAGCTAAGCTAGTTCTGTTTAAGTTAGTTCAGGAACTGAAGTGGCAAGTAGAGTGTTTGGCTGTTCAAGAGCTAGGACTCACACTAGACAGGATTGCTGCATTGTGATTAATAGACTGTCTGCAGAGTTAAAGTGGTGTTTCTGCATGATTCTGTGCTGAGCTGTGTGAAAACATTTTGGAGATCTCTGTACCATGTCCATATCCTAATTCTGCTATGAAGTCATCTTAACTGACATTTATTTAATGTAACTTTTACCTGATTAAATAGCATTATGAGGTAGGAGAGAACTGGAGATCTTGCTAACACCTTCAATATCAAGTGATTTTTAATCTCCATTTGGCTCAGGGTGACTCACTGTGTATGAACTGTTTTTGTCACATCTTTAAAATAAAGAAATCTGTTGAAAAGAGTTACTACAAATTACTTAATCCTGTTTTTTTTTCTTTTTTCTTTATATATATCTAAATCTCTATATACACAAAAAACTTTGTTCTGTTGGCATAGCTTACCAGTGGCTGCTATGTCAGTATTTCAGCAGTGAGCCTTTCCACCATGCTGCAGATAACCTGAGTTACAGTTTCATAGCTTTTCAGGATTTTATTTCCTAAAAAAGCTGGGGTTTTAGTCTGAACATAAATTAGCTACGTTGACAGTATGCAAGCAAATAGGCTATGGTGGGGGGGGTGGGGGAGGGGGGCTGGAGGAAACACAAACTGACTTCAGCATCCCCTCACTGGAGCAAAGATGTGTGGTTTTTAAGCTGAACTTTGAGTTGAACCCCAGGTGGTAGCACAGAGTTCACCTTAGCGATCTTGCTTCTGGTAACTGAAGTTTTTCCTCCTGGCTGTTTTGCACTTCGTGATAATTTATTACTATCCTGAGGTACGAAGAAGAGTTTTCTTACCAGAAGGAAAAGGAAGGGTGAAAGTGCAGTAAACATTGCAGTGTTGCACATTCCCTGTACAATAGTCAAAGGTTGAAAATACCAGTAATTTGCATTGAGCTATGATATAGTCGTGACCACAAAAAAAAAAAAAAAGGCAACACAGGATTCTATTTAGTTTCAGCACAACAAACAGATCTTGTGTGTTGAGGCAAATGGAAAGAAAATTTGTAGCATGATATGATATGCAAGGAATAGGTTGTTTGTAATATGGCTTTAAATGGGAGAATATGATCTGACTTTCTTCAGTCAGTGGCCAAAATATTAAATTCACAATGAATAAAATGAAATATTACATCATGTTTTGAACATAACATACCTCTTGACCTTGACCTTCTGTCAGCTTTAAATCTGCATTGTTCGAAATAAAGCATCCCTAAGGTGTTTTGGTTTTTTTTTTAAAGGACAAAATAGATCAAAACTGAATATACTGTTGTGCTTTCTTTTTAATTTGAGTTTTAAATCTGCATTTTACCATTATATATTTAGATGTGAATATCAGATTTTAAGTATTGAATTGCCACGTTTCAAGCAAAAAAAAGAAGAAACGAAAAACTGTTATTGGTGATGAAAAGTGATTACTCCAAAGATATAAAGGGAAGACAGAGACAATTTTTTTTTCTTCTTGAATTTGAATGGATACAGACTAAATGGCATCAAATCAGCCATGGCAGTTACTATTAGCCTGCAGCTATAGCAACACCTTTTCCCCAGCAGGAGCAGTTGTAGTGCAAGTAGTCTTAGCAGTAGTAACCACAGGGGTGTACCTGGACAGAATATTAAAAATATCCATGCGCAGCGTTGTCATTTGTTGGTGGCTGTTGAAATGTAGAATTATTTCTCCAGCCTAATAATAATAATAATAATAATAATAGTAATAATAATAATAATAAAAACCTATTAAAATTAATTCTGAAATACCTCTGGAGTAGTTTTGATGTTGAAGAATTCTGCAAGTTGTGCAAATACTTTCAGCTGTGATAAGGGATATTAAAAGTCAAGGGAAATTGGGTAACCAGAAAATTGAAACTGCCAGAAACTCCTACTGTCATCCAAAAGAATGTGGAAATATATATTTCCTTACCAGTTTACGTTAAACGTTTACCAGTTAAACGTGTTTTAATAAGGAAAACGTGGAAACAATTACCAGATTGCAGGTTCAGTTTTATGGGCATCTAACTTTTTAACAGTGAGCACGCTGTCTAATACAGCTGTCTAGTAATACAATGAACCACTCACAGGAATATTCAATATAATCATAATAGTTAACAGTGAAATAGATAGCTGTTACTGGAATTCCATGCTTTCTCTGTGTTCTTAAATTCCTTAAGTCCATTTCAAGACTTTTGTGTATTTAAGAGAAATCATAATTTAAAAAGGTATATACATTTTTTCTTTTCCTGACATTTACATCAGGTCAAGGATGAAGCATAATTACTGACGTCCAGAACCAACAGTGTGAATGCAGTTATTTAGGTTTATAACTCATTTGGGAAGAAATAAGCAAAGATTCTTGTTGTATTTATAAAGGTCTGTAAAGTGCATGGTCTGAATACACTGATGTGCTTTAGACCTTCTGTTACTAGTTTATCACCAAGTAGACCTTCCTTCATACTTTGTTTTTCAGTCAACTACTAGTTTTTTCCACGTTTAGTAGAAAATTTCTAGCTCGATTCAGTTTTCTATCGGCCTCAAGTGAAGTAATGTTAAGGTGACATATGACTACATCTAAACTGTGGACTATTAAGATTTTGAGTTTAATGGCACGATCTTATGAGTTGCTTCACTTGTGTGAGCAGTATTAATTACACAATGATTTACTGGCTATTACACAGCACTTCGTCTTATTCATCATGGACTCTAAGAAGCAGTTAGACTTAATTTTATTTCCTCTCACTTTTGATTGTGTGCCACGGACCTCATTTACTTTACACAATTCAATTTATATTCAGAGATAATGACCTCTGAGGTTTTTGGGTGATCATCTTTGTTGTATGGAAGTGCTCCAGGCACATTCTTTTATCCTTATGATATGTTTTTACACTAAATCTATTTTTGCAGATACCGTTCAGAGAATCACAGAGTTACAGTGAAACAGTACCCGCTAGTTCAGAATGTCTTTTAAATACCTTTGGACTTCTGAGGATGAGTTAATAATTTAGAGCAAAGATATTCTTTTTCCTCAGCTGTGATTTGTGGAAATGCTGAGCACTGTTGGCCACTTAGTTGACAATTAAAGGATAAAAGAGTGTCAAGTTAGTAATCAGCTGTGGAAAAAAAAGTGTGATTTACTGCAAGTCTCATAAGTGTTTAAAAAAAAAAAAAAGACTATTTCAGGAATGCACATTTCTGTGGGCAATGTTTAATTCCTTTATCACTGTGAATATTTATCTTCTCATAATTTTCTGTTTGATATGTTATGTAATTTCTACCTACTGAAATGACCAGGAGAAAGGATCCTGCAAATGATTTTCACTTTTCTTTCATACCCTAAGTATTTCACAAATCTTTATCCTTTCTGGACACAGAATTAGATAATAGTGTAATATTGCAGTCTTCTCATGCGCAGTTCTTTCAACTATTTTTCTTTCTTGTCTCAAAATCTTAGGGCTGTGGTCCTTTTATTCTCAGAACCCCTTCCTACTTGTGATCATTATGTTTAGCGTTCTTGTCCAATTAGTTCCAATGTCTTTACCTATAACTCCTTGTTCTACTAGTATGCTGTCTTACAGTCTACTTATTTATCTCAGCTTTCTTTGTGCATATGAATCAGATATCTGCATTAAACAGGCTACTGATCCATGAGTCAATAGAAATTAGATTATTATCTCATTTAGGGTGAGAAAAGCTGTGAGCAATAATTAGAAGGAAAGCTAGCATTTTTTCTTGTTGTGTTCTTGAGATGACACCATCTCAAGATGGTTGCCATCAAATCTGGTCATCTCTGAAAAGTGTGACAAGATACAGTTATAGCCAGGCATTTAAGATCTTCAGATACTTAAATCTTCACTGAGCATGTGCAAATAATTTGAAAGTAATTTTGAAAGTCAGGCAAATCTGACAGATCCTAGTGTCATTTTCTGCTGGGTGTTTGTCAGCTGAAGGTGATTCAGCTCCTGCATATTGGCTTTTAACTAGGATAGCGTCAGAGGCTTTCAGATAGTACAGCAGAAGTTTTCAGTCCACATCAGGACATAAATGTTGTTATATTTGGGGAAAAAATATATATAAATTGCAGTTTTCCATTAAGCTAAACAAGATAAATGTCAGTATGTACTAGTGAACCAAAAATGTAAGTATCTATTTGTAAATTTAAGTACAACTGGTATTCATACATTAAAAAAAAAAAAAAAAAGTTGTAAAGTTTTTCCAGTTTTTGAAGGTACAGAAAATTTCCATGTTTTCACATGAAGAATTAAAATAGTCGTGTACAAAGTTGCGCTTAATTATGAGTAGGAGGAGCATATGCTTGCATTAATGAGACACAGCAATTAGTGTCCTGATAACTGACAGAATTCTCCTCAAAGTGGCTAAATACTTTAGATGTCTAATGTCAGTAAAAAATGGTAATTATACTTCCTCTAAAAATCAAATTCATTAACATTTTTGATGTATTTGCCATACATAATAGAGACATCCAAATTCATTAGATATATTTGAAATGCTTGGCTATTATTCGTGAAGATTTGTTAAGCCACTAGCAAAAACTTCAATTATTCTTTTTGTCTAATCCGTTACATTCTCAATCCTCAGTCGTCTTATTTTGCTGTGTTTATAAAGTGCTTTGAAGTGGTTTAAAGTTATTGCTTTGGATAAAAGGGTTTGTATTATTAAAATATCTCTAAAGTTACCGAGACATCAGAAATCCAGTTTCGGTTATCCTCTTCTTGTCTGGTTATGCACACAGAGAAGGAGCACAAAGTGCTGCATGGGGATGTATCTATTTTCAAAACCTCTGCCAAATTTGGGATTTCAAATAATTGCCTAGAACTGTTGGCCATATCAACTGTTTGAAACCAAGCCTTTATGCTCTAAAGATATGCAGTAACTGTAATTCTAGGAAAATTGAAGGTATTTCGCCCAAACCTCTGTAGTTTTAGAATACATATTGAAGTTCATTGAGCTCTGTTGTAGTGTTTTAGATAAAATGCATTTGCATGTGAACACCCCTAAAAATAATGAACTGTTTATCACAAGGTAGAAACCCTTTTATTTTCCTTTGTCATCAAATCCAGAAATAAATTATCCAAAATAAATTTGTGATTATAACTATTTACTGAGGATATACATTGAGTTCTGTTTTACTCTTTGCTATGATGATCGTGCTACTTTATTACTCCATGTAAATCTACGAGTAAACCTTGCACACAGTGTGTGTCACATAAGTATTTGATACTGGGAAAAGACAACTGCTAAACAAATGTAGTAGTCTCAGTTGGCCCATTATTTCCTGCCTTGAAACATGGCACATCTAAGGATGGAGCTTACTACTTTTTAACTGGAACTCTCTGACTTTATATGTACTTTGTAAGGCAGAAAAATTACACTGTGTTTATGCTCTGCAGTGAAATTCCGGCATTGGCACCCAAGAATATTACTGTTCACACTAATCACAATCTTTAAATAGATCGCTAAAGTCCTTCCTGATTTTTAAAATAGCAGCACTAATTATTGAAGCAAACAAACAAAACCAGAATTAAAAATGCTTGTGTTCTCTGTTGTCATGGTTTTATGATTTTAGTTCTTGGTGTTTCACATCATTACATGAAAAACACTGTGAGTTAAAGAATTAATGCTTTGGTTCCTGATTTTTTGGTTCCTGCTGATTTTCTGGGTTCCTGGTTCTCAGAGGAGAAGAACTGCATACCCTAGAGGACACTCTGTTTCTGTTTTCTATTCAAAGGGGAAGATAAAACTGTTCTCAGGTCAGGAGATGCCTCCTTTTTTTCCTTTTCTGTTTGTCTTGACAGAGTATGTGCTCTCTAGCTGTCTTGCTTTGAGCATTAGAGTAAGGCCTTTAGTTTTAGGACACACTCAGTTTATTTTATTTATTAGCTTCAATTCCAATTATACTGTATTAGATTGTTAATTTACATTTCACTATCTTATTTAGTAAATTAGCTTCACTCCTTAGATTATTGCTGCTGGTTTGTTGTTAGGCACAACTCTCTACCCTTTCCACTATTTTTTTTCGCAGGGCATGGGCCCATCGTGCCCTTGCCCCATCAGAACAGGGCTGAACCTGCCCGTAAACTGACTTGTATAATGGAAGAAATTCTTTTCAATTTTAGCTGAGTAATGGCATGAAAAAACATGTGTAATGTTTTGCATGTTGTATTAACATAATGCAACAGAGACAAGACACTTTGTATTGTAATTCTGAGAGCAAATTATGGGAACCAAAATGATTAAGTCCTGTTGCTTCATGAGAAGTCCTTAAGAGCAAAAAAAAATATACACCTATGTAATTCACTTCTTGAATTGTGGTCCCTCTCATCTTTCATTAGACAATGAAAACGTTTGCTTTGCAGTCCCATGTGTGTATATATATCAGTTATGATAGCCTACCAATCTAATATCTATAAACTTTATCTGAAGGTTAAAATAGAGTCAACTGAAGTAAGCGTATGACTTTTCTCACTTAACCACTCTTCAAAATGTAGAGATGTTGTTAAAATGTAGGACAGAAGTATTTTAGAGTGCCTGTGCGATGCATGGTAAGCAAGGAAGACTGATTTGTGGGATGGTGTCTACAGTGTAGTCATTTCTAAGCTGGATTCAGTTTACTGCTATGCTGAAATCTCAGCACTTTGCAGTATTGCAGTCTGTTGTACCTTTTCTTTAAAATCATCATTTCCCTCATGCAGTTTGGGTGCTATCTACAAGCTATAATGCATGCTTCAGATATAAGAATGAAGAAGTAATCAGGACTCCATGCTATAGAATCAGTAGAAATTAGTACTCGAATTCAGACACAGAAATAGGTGGAGTCTGCTTTTCAGAGCAGTAAAACATCCATAAGCACATAATAGGAAAATTGACTACAAAATTGAGACTTTTAATCATATGCAACAATACAGTCAAAAGAGAAGGGTTATAAAATGGTTCCACAAAGTGTATTTCAAAATCAGATGCAAAAATGAGTTCAGGGTAATCTGGAGTATGCACTGTCTGCTCTAACAATTTCTGATTTGAAGTCATTTTTTTATAAACTACTAAAATAATAGCCTATGCAAGTACTATTAATTTTTCATTTTAGACATCTTTAGAACTTTTCTTCTCTTTTCCTCCCCTAAGGCTTTCTTGCTATAATCCATTAGAAACTGACAGGTTGACACTTTGGATATTGTGCATCTGAAAATGTAGGCTGATAAACCAGTGCCTTCCTACCAAAACCCCAAAGCACTACAAAGAAACACAAATGAACACTGACTTTCTCAAATTAGCACCAGGGCATCTAAATGCTTCAGTAGCCTTTTCCTGATTTTTTTTTTTTTTTTTTTTTTTTTAGAAAGTTTAGGAATAACTTACAGTTAAAAATCATCAAAAATAAAAATGTGTGATAGTAATCACTGATAAAAGCTATAAGCCTGAACTGTCACCACGTTGTCCCACAGTTCCAATCAATAGTTTTCTGAACACTGCACTCATAGATTACCAGCAATTTAGTAATGGCATCAAATGTGGGAGTAAGAACATAAGTCTTTTGCAAAAGAATAAATAATTTGCTTCAGTCTTAAAGTAGTATGAGGAAATAATAATGTACTGTAACACAGATGAAATTGCATAATCATTCTTGATAGATGAATGCAACTTCATTATCTTTTTTGGTCCGTTGTAGGAGAATAAGAATACAGGGAAAGGCAAAGTAGTGGAAGTTGATACTGTTGCTTTAGTAATTTTTTTAGACATTGCAAACAGTATATAATTAATGCTAAAATACTAATTTGAAACTTGATTTTGAGGGTATAAACTTAAATTTGTCTGCAAAATGTGTGAACAGTGTGGGGCATATAAGCACAAGTGCATATACGTTTTTTTAACAAAGAGAAGTGTTCTGGCAGAGATGTTTCAGGTTGATAATAAACATTGAGGATACATGGCAGTTGAGAGGATGTGAGCAATTCCCCTGCCAAATATAACCCACTAATTCTTATCAGACTAAAGCTGCATGTGTCAGTATAGTTTGCCTGTCAAAAGGCACATTCTGACTAAGCTTTGTCTACTAGGGCTGGGGATAAGCGAGCCAAGTGCAGCCCCATCATGCTGCTTGCTGTGAGGAGACCACAGCAGCCTCAGGGTTGAGCTATGCCTGTGGATGCTTCTTTCAGCCAAGTAACCCTAAATGTCAGCATGTGGCAAGTCTGACTGAGGGATTACAGCACTGCTCACTGCTGGGCATTTTTGCAGCACCCATGGGTGCTGCTTTCAGCCAAGGTCCTATCACTTGTTCCATGGTAATGCTGCCTGTGCCCAGCTGTGGCCCATGGTATGGGCCCAGATCTATTGGGACTGATGTTCTGGCCTGGCCTCAGACTGCTCAGCTGTCCCCAGGGCTGTATCTGACCTTGATTCCAGTCACCAGTCCTGACTCGTACATCCTGATATGCAAGTGCACAGCCTAGACCTGGCCTCAGAGATGCACCACGGTCCCAAGAGTTACTATCCCTAGCTGTGCCCTGGCAGTGTGTCATGTCTCTGTTTTTAACATTTATGGTATTACATGCTTTCAGCGAATGAGTATAGGTAGAGGGTAATGAAACTTAAGCTGTAGATCTAAAAGAAGTACATATGACAATTTCCACACTTCAAAAATTAGGAATGTATTGTGCTCTTCCTGATAAATGTCTGTAGCTGTTCCCCAGTGTTCATGCTCCCTTCCCAGTCATTGAATTTTGTTACAAAGAATATCTCTTTGTTATTTAAGGTAACTTTAATTAGCACTTACGTGCTTGGGTTATATGCATTCCAACTTGCTGAAATCATTCTGCTTTCATCAGTGAGACAGATGCTATTGTTTGAAGGTGAGTGTTTGGCTTCATTTTATTATGACCTGTACAATGAGCTTAATTTGAAAGTGGAATTAGGCTGAAATGACCAGATGTCCTGATTTTGCTGATACAGCTGGGAAAATCATGGAGTGAGTCCTCCTGGAACATGTTTCTGGGCACATGAAGGAGAAGAAAGTGATTTGGAACAGTCAGCAAGGATTTACTGAGGGCAAATCATGCCTGACCAGCACAATTACTTTCTGTAATGAAATGATGGACTTGTGTATGACAGGAGAGCAGTGGATGTCATTAACCTCAGCTTTAACAAGGATTTCAACAGTATCTTCACAATATTTTTATTTCAAAGCTAGAACTTCTTGATGTGAGTATAAAACTACATTAAAAATCTGTCTGGATGATCATCCCCCTGAGGGGGTAATGGTTACCCCCTGAGGCTAATGGTTAATAGGTCATAGTCTAGCTGGAGGCATGTAACAAACAGAGCACTCTAGGGTCTGTCTTGGGACTTGTCCTTTTTATCATCTGTATTGGTGACCTGGAGGAGCTGAATGGACTGTACTTTCATCAAATTTAGAGATGGCCCTCCAGAATATGCCTGTGTGTGTGTCTGTGTGTCAAGAGGAGGATGAGTTGTTGATATTCTTGAGGACAGGACCACAATTCTGAAGGGCTTAGACAGGCTGAAGAAATGGGACACTTATGAAATCCAGCAAGGATGACCATGACAAATGTGAGGTTCTACTTTGGGAAGCAAGAGCCCCCTGTAGTAGTGCAAACTGGGGAGTATCTCTGCTGAGGATGCCCTGGAGGTGCCAGTAGCTGTCAAAGTGGGGATGAGCTGGCAGCACAGCAGGTTGAGAGCATTCTGCACTGTTCCAAGAAAGTAGCAGTTTCACCTTCAGACATTAGAGTAAGGCCTTTGGTTTTGGATGCTCTCATTTAATTTGATTTATTAGCTTTGATTGTAATTATATTGTGCTATCTCACATTTCACTGTCATATTTCATAAATTGGTTTTCTCCCTTACCTTGCTGCTGTTTTGTTGTTAGGCCCATCTCCCCACCTTTCCTCCTTCCCTCTTCTCTTGATCTCTGGGTATGGGTCTGTGGGTTTCTCCCACCCCCCCATCCCATTTAGTCATGGAGCAAGGCTGAACCAGGCCTAGAACCTATGACAGAGGATAAGAGTCAACAGCTATAAATGTTAACAAAAGAGAGGCAATCTGGATATAAGGAAAACCTTTCTTCTCACGATGACAAACAGTGGAGCAGACTGTCCAGGGCAGTTTTTTCTACCTTCTCCTTGGAGGCTTTTGTGGCAGATCTGTATCAAGCATTGAGTAGCCTGGTCTGATCTCATAGCTCAGCATACTTTCAGCAGAAGGCTAGTCTAAAGACTTCATGAGGCCCTTTCTGATTTTAATTATTTTACGGTTCTATGATCCAGTTTAAACGGCATTCCCTATGTTCTGGCAAAAATATTTCAGTCGCTCCTCCCTTGCTTCTAGCTAGGATTGAAGGCTTTACCTTCTTGTATACAGAAAGTAATATCTTAGGAAATTAGCCGTTTGTGGCATAATGCAGAGAAAACCCAGTTTCTGAATTCAGTGACTTCTTTTGCAGTCTACACAGTCTTAAACAATTGCTTTTTCACCGATAACTGCCTCAGATCATGTAGTCTATTGCAGTGAGAAGACTTTTCCTGATATGATCCATAATGAAAGCATGACTTCTGTATCACAGTAAGATAAAGCTATTTCTGGGAATGAGTTCAACTGTATTTAAAGGGAAATAAAAGGGGGTGATTCCAGTCTACAAATGGGACATAGAAATGGTAATATGTGGGTTGTGGGGGAAATGTGCTTGCAGTAGAAAGAAACCTGAAGTGATTTTACACTTTTACATTCGAACGCACAATGCCCTGCTAGGTCAGACTAGTAATACATCTGGCTTATGACCCTAGTAGTACCAAGGTTTGACACTATTCATTGCTTTGGATGAATGTGGGAGTTTAAACACATTTTGCAAGCTATTCCCCTTTTCTCTTAGCTCTTGTACTAGGATATTAGTACATTTTAGCTACTTATTTCAGTATGCGTTTATGGACTTTTTGTGGAGGAATTTTCTTTGTAAACCCACTGGTATTATTTGTCTCCACAGTAATTTACATTAGCGCTGCTGACAGTGCTGTGTAAAGTACTCCCTTTATTTGTCTTTAAGAGAACTTCTACTAGCATTGAGTACCCCTGGAGTATTTCAGTGAGGGAGTTAGTGGGTAGTAGTTGTGTATTCAGGTTACCAGTTGTAATATATGCATATTATAATAGTAACATAGTTAGATATATTAAAATTATATATTTTAATGCGAAGATGGGAATATTATCAGGTATAGAAAGCTGTATGAGGATATTTCAGTAAAGCTGAATCCTCTGAATTCTGAAAGATTGTCAAATTCCTGTCTTAATGTATCCACCACCTGCAAGCTTATGTATTAATACTAAACAGGGAAAAATTAGGATACAATTGTTATAGCAGTAAAGTGCATGAATGGCAATTTACTATCCTAGTATCAGTAGAATCATAGAATCATCAAGGTTGGAAAAGACCTATAAGATCATCCAGTCCAACTGTCTTACCTATCAATAGTTCTCTCTAAACGATGACCCTCAACACAATGTCTAAATGTTCTTTAAATACCTCCAGGCTCAGTGATTCCACCACCTCCCTGGGTAGCCCATTACAGAGCCTGACCACTCTTTCAGAGAAGTATTTCCTAGCATCCCATCTGAATTTCCTCTGGCACAACTTGATGCCAATCTCTCTGATCCTATCATTAATTACAAGAGTGAAGAGGCTGAGCCCCAGCTCACTACAACCTCCCTTCAGGTAGGTAGTTACAGAGGAATAAGGTCTCTCCTGAGCCTCCTCCAAACTGAACAATCCCAACTCCCTCCACCATTCCTCATAAAGCCTGTGCTCCAGACCCCTCACAAGCTTCATTACTCTTCTCTGGACACGCTTCAGTGCTTTGATGTCTTTCTTGCATGGCAAGAAAACATAATTCCATTATTATTATGTGGTATCCTTACAATTTCTCACTACTGTTCATTTCAGCTCATATTAAAATGCAAACAGTTGAATGTAAAGATATAACTGTTGTAATATTGAAGACATTCTTTTTAGCCATCAGTATAGGATTTCTAAATGCCATTTTAAAATGCAGAAATAATAGGTTTAAGATCTTTACTACTTCTGGAAATTTTGGTTTCTTAAGTTGATTTTTCTATTCAAACCTTGTGTTATGAAGAGGGAAATTAAATCTGCTTATGTACTCCATAATATTGAAGGCTTCTGTAATTACCATAAGTAACAGATTGAATAATGCAGCAAGGATTTATGCCTCACTAAAATATCTGCAACACCCAAGGATGTGCATACTCTTGCAGACTTTTGTTTAAATCATCAGTTAAAAATATTTGAATATGTACCAGACTAAAGGATTCACAGGTCTAGTGTTGATTCTTAAACTCATACCTCAAAATCAATGTTCTGTAGCTGAAAATTTGCTCTATTGGATGTTATTGTGTTCCTTGTATCTGTTGTAGTTTATGTGGAAATAAATAGGAAGCATTACTTATGGAGAGACCTATTGAAAAAGAGAGGTTTGGATTGGATATTAGGAGGAAGTCTTTTTCTTGGAGAGTGATGAAACTCTGGAACAGGATGCTTAGAGAGGTTGTGCGTGCTTTGTTCCTACATTCAAGGCCATGCTGGATGGGGCCCTTGGCAGCCTGATCTAGCTAGTAGGTAACAACCCGGCGTATGGCAGGTGAGTTGAAACTAGTTTATTGTAAGGATCCTTCCAACCCAAGCCATTCTGGGGTTCTGTTAGGATCTGATTCGGTTGGAGCCATGCGTTTCTTTAGGAGAATGTTCTGGGCCTTGTTTGCCACAAAATTCATCTTCAAGTACTACATTGAGAGAATTTTAGTGCAGTCTTTTAAGGTAATAGCTAGATATGTTTTTTTTTTATTTTTTTTATTTTTTTGCGTGTGTACATTGCTAAATAAAATGAGGCTATAAATCTTGAAGCTCAAAAATAATGGGTTCAGTTGAGCATTGTGCTGATGGACCTCACAATTTCAGCTTCACTATCACAATTTTTCCCCCATATCTTTCACTACTATTGATGATATTGTGTATAGGTACAGACTGCTCCATATATTCCATACTATAAAATGGCTACTGTGAAAACTTTGTGGGGAAATGAATGCTGCACCCAGTAGGAGGTAACAAGCTCTGCAGTTAAGTATGCAGAATGCTGCAGTGATATGTGTTAGTAACCTGTCAAAATGTGGGTTTATCTAACACGTTCTTTGCCTAATTGCTGTCCCATAGAAACTGCAAAAAATATATTCCTGGGAGAAAGGAAAAGAAATTGGAATTCTTTCAAATAGGAATTTGTTTTTCGTAAAATGCAGAACACATGAATAAAAACAGCAAAGATCAATAATAATAATAAAAAACTGCTGAAGGTTATTAGATAGTGCCTGATACTTGCCTTTTTTATTTCACACAAAGAAACATGTTATTTATGGACTACAGAAAAAAATTCTTCTATGGTCAGTTACTCAGTTACTTATTATGGCAATTAAAAAACGTAAAACTGCTTTCTAGCACAGACATGTTATCTATCCTTTCATCTTTTTATTTTTCTATATTTATATGTAGGTATATTTTAGCTATATACTTATGTATATCATAAACATTTATGTTTGGAAAATATTCTTCCTCTGCTGTGTTAAAAAAAAAAAAAAAAAAAAAAAAAAACAACAAAAAACAACCAGCCAAAAATACATTATATCATAGAGTAAATCAGTATTGCCTTTGGGAAAGAAGAGATCTTACAAGTTATTACTAGAAATTTCTATTCATCTTACTGTGTTTTTGTAATAGCTTTTGCATGGGTGAAAAATGCTATTAGCAGTCAGTACTGTCACAGAATCACAGCTAGGGTAGAATTAGAGTTTACAACACGCAACCACTGCTGACTTAAAATTGAGGCTTTGCCAAGCATACTATTTTTTTTGTTGTTAATTTCATGTTAAAATATGCTTTTCAATACTGAAAGAAAAAGTGTCTTTCAGGGTCACCGGACCTGTATTTCTTCAGCAAAATATTGAGTCCTAGAGACTGTATGTTGTGTAATGCATCCTTATATGAAGGAAGATGGTGTACCCAGAATAATAAGTTAGTGATTTATATTTTTTGCTTGTTTCCTGCATAGAACTGATTTCACCTGAAGGACGTATTGGCCATTATGTCGATAAATGTACCACATAGGTGGAGCCTTCTGAAATTAATGGCAAATCTTTCATTTAGTTAAAAATTGTCTTAAAAAATCTGTATGACTACTAGCGTTCCCGCAGGTCTCAGATCACAGCTCTCTTCAGTAATCTTAGTAGAGCCACTAAGTGCAGCAGCACTGCCACAATATGTGACTGATATTAGGTAATTAAGATCTTATCAATCCTGTAACCAAGTTTGGTAGGCAGCAGAAGTTATTAATGTTGATTCAGGGACCTACTAGTGTATGTTTGTCTGTCTATATCTGCACTGGTGTAGTAGTTAATGATAGCATGAACTTATTTGATAACTGTGCACAGCTTGGAAGTCTTCTATTGACAGAATTGTTGCTGCTTATAAAATGACAGATTGAAATAAAGCAGTAGCATTCATATTTTTAATGATGAGTAAATCTGGCTGCCCGCTGCTATCTCTGACAGTGTAAGATAAGCTTCAAGGTGTGTGCTACAAAAGATTTGAGTTCTTTACACGAAGATGCTTGTCACCTAAACCCCTGATTATACTCGAATGCCTTGTCTTCCAAAAGCATAACTAGCAAGAAGGAAGATCAGTAATTGCTTTGTTAGAGAAGTATAAAACACTAAGATAATGTTATGAACTTAGTATGAGTCTGAAAAATGTCTAATCCACTGATCGAGTACAGAAGTGCAGTCATAAGTGACAAAGCAGTGCAAATGTTGTAAGTAGACATGCAGTACATTTATATGCCTATACATTCACATGCACACCTATGAAACAGGTATCATGAGAATTGCAATCCCCATCCATGTTGCCAGATATTCTGCTAATACTATAACCCTTAAAATAATTCTATTCCTACCTATTTTTAAGACAAATTTATTTATTTTTTTATTTTCTAATCTCTGTTAAAAGCAGTCACGATACCACTAGCATATATTGGGTTGTTGGTTGTTGTTGTTGGTTTTTTTTATAAATTTAAGTAATCCTTGGTTTTGCATTAGCTTACAATTGTCTATTTCCTATACATATGCAAGGTGAGCTGGCTTGTTTACTCAGATTTCTCAGGCCAGAAACAAGAAAAAAAAAAATAAAGAAAAACCAATATTGTATCCCATAATGACTTTTTAGTCAAGATTTTGACATTTCTGTCAAGTTTTAGACATAACAATGTGCTGATGCCAAAATTCTAGAATGACTTTAGACCTCACAGAACGGACTACATCTTAATATATTCTCTCATTTTTCTTTGTCTCAATTAAAAAAAAATGTTCATAGTGATTACAGTTACAAATGAACAAGCAGATGCACACTGAGTGTTTATTTTCATTTGTTCTGTTTTATAAATTCCATGTCCTTGCTTACTTCTAAATTGCCTGTGCTAGTTCTAGTCTGTGGTACTGGGAGTTCGGTACATTTCACCAACTTTGATACTCTGTGCTTTGACTTAACCTTCATATTAATATGCAAAACCTATAACTAAATGTATCCTGAAGCTTTCACCATGTGATCATATTTCAGCATTTGTCTTTGGAGATGTTAATAAGGTTATTGAGCGACAAAATGATAATCAGCAGTTTTAGAGGTCATTCATTACACACAGTATAAATATTTCATAAATTCCTCGCTGCTTACGGATACCAATAGTCAGATAGTGAATGTTTGTACTTTATTTTCAAATGTAGCTAGTTGAGATTGTTAATGCTTGTTTTTTTTTTTTTTTTTTCTATATGTTTATGTAAATTATAACCTCTACACAGTACATTTTCACATTGTGGTCTGACAAAGCATGTCATAATAGAAGCTCCAAGGATCACTGCATTCAAATTAGTCTGCACTGATGAAAAAAAGTTATTTTAGCAAGTAAATATTTTTGCATCACCTTTTGTGTTTTTTAGGTATTCATATTTGGTTACATTTGAGAATTTAATATTTAAATGTTGTACCTTTGCCATTCTTATAAGCAGTTGCTTGTTTTGTCCTAGCGATGGCCTAAGACTGAGGCATAGGTACCTACAATTCCCTGCCAAGTTTAATGAGTACCTTTGTGTATGAATAGGGAAGGGAGGTGTGATCTAATCAGCTACTCAATTTGGACTAAAATCCTGAGGGCTATACCTACTATGGAGAATAAATTCAATTTGTGCCATTAAAGCTCTAGTAGAGTAGGATAACTGAAGACAAACACTTGGTGAATTAGTTTATCACTATTAATGTGGGAGTCTGCAGCCTTGGTTGTCTAATTGGAAACCCTATAGAAAAATGTGTAAAAAAAAAAAAAAACTCCAGTATTTTCTTGGTTTCCTGACTTGATCATCTGCATTTGCACTGTTAAAGAGATTTCAAGAAGTTTTGTCTGAAAAAGGTTAACAAAAACAAATAAAACATAATGGAAGCTGCAAACCAGCCGGCTGCGTTTTTTGTCTCAGGGCTGTTGTGGAGCATGCAGGGATGTGACTGCTGTACAGACTGTGTCTCCTGCTTCCAACCAAGTCGAAACTTATTCTGATAAAGAAAAAATAAAGTTAATGCATTGACTTCTTAAATGATTAAATAATAAGGAATTATATTTTGGAGAGAGAAACTTTGTCAAAGTAAACTTTTGGTGAGGTCCAGGGATCAGGATAATTCTGTATATAATATAACACTGTCCAGTTCAATCTAATCTTAGGAGTTTATTAGGCAACTGCTATGATAAATGCATTCTACAGCTTATAATGGAAATCAGTTGTGCAGCCATCTGTGGCATGAGACACGCTAATCACTCCAATGCGTGTGTGATCTGGGGTGGTTGTTTATTTCACTAAGAAGAATACTAGAATTGCTTACTGTCATAGAAGTAACTCTTGTCCCATCAACAGATGCCACATTTGTGTTCCTAAACCAAATTTGTCCTTTTCCTGGGCGCTTAAAAATCACTGTTGCATCCAGAACTGAAATGAAGACTAAGATTTCCAATCTGTAGTGTAATGCACAGTCTTCATTTTTTTTTTAACAGATTTGTAAAAACAGTTAAAATGCACTGATAGTGCTTTCACCAGCAAAAATTTCTTAACTCTATACAGAGGTTATAGAAGTCAAGTTCCCATTTATTTTTGTATATGCTGCTCGGTATTTAGGAAAATTATCAGAGGAAGTTGACAAAGACAACAGTTTTCATTGAAATTATTTGACTGAGTCTGTTCAACTGCACATTGTTCAGTAACTGGCCATTTTGAGGCAAATTACCTATTTAAATGAGCGGAGCAAATGCTTGCTCAATTTAGTTACATAGTATGAAATTTGTACATTGAGTTATTCATTTTAGTGAATAGTTTGCTGAGGACTGACATTCAAACAGCATTTACCATTATCTTGTTAATAGGCCTTACTGCTTTAAATCTACTAAGAATGCAAATAAATGATAATTCTGCACTCATTAAGGAAATCTCCAGTGACTTAGTTTGGTTAAATGTTCCAACAGGCATGTTTAGCACTTTTTTTGGGGTTGGTAAAGTTCCAAAAATCTGTAAATTAAAGTT
The DNA here is from genome assembly GCA_023055505.1 of Callipepla californica brunnescens. Taxonomy (NCBI): domain Eukaryota; kingdom Metazoa; phylum Chordata; class Aves; order Galliformes; family Odontophoridae; genus Callipepla; species Callipepla californica. Next base: position 24,153,717 of record JALIRH010000005.1, read on the forward strand.
CTATGGAGTGCTATAAAATATGCATAATGAAGCCCTGGATGTAAATTAAGAAGATTTATATTGCAGCATTCTGCTTACGTTATTCAATCTGAATGCTTCACAGGTTTTTATTAAGCATCTCAACTGCTCTTTTTCTTGAAATTCATTTTGAATAGTCACCATGGATTCATTGTTACATTACTTAGTTCCCACATTAAAGATTGAGTTGTTCTTTTTAATCTGTACATCATGCTAAAGTTTTATTGCATGCTACTTTTGAAGCCAAAGTACTTCATCTGTAGTAGCAGTACACTGAAGTTGTGTATAGTTCTAAGTAGTTATAATAGAGCTGAAAACAATATTTATAAATATTCTTGTCCTTAAATCTCATGCAAACATGAGTCATGCTTCTGATTTTTCAGTGAACATTAAGTGAAGTTTACTTCCATGAGTCTTTAAATGTTTTTTGTGTAAAAATAAATAAAAATACTTGGGTAAGAAAGATCCCTGCATGGTTCTTCTCTGTGACTTTACAGAAGGAAAGAAGCTGAAGTGTAATACTGTGTTTGAGTGACAGCCAGAGCAGTAGATGCAGCATTTTGTGGTATTGTTACCACATTTCAATAAATTTAGGTCAAACCTATATTGCAATGTATGTACGACATAGCCATACTTGTTATGCTTATTTTTTTTCAAAATGCGTCATTAAAAAGGAAAGAGAAGAAATAATACTTACGTGCTACGCAGCAAAAGAACTGTGATATTACGGATAACTTCATTTGATCACTAGAGATTATTAAATGGCTTTGGAAATTAGAGCCAGCTCAGATTGGTAAACTGTGTTTTGTAAAGAAGAATAGAAGAACAGATTAGTAATAAGCTTTTGGATCCTGTTACAGTAGGATGATAGCGTACATCTAGAAATAATATAGTAATGAATCTGAGAGATTTTTTTTAATAAGAAACTGTATGAAGAGCACTTCAGATTTGGAGTAGAAACCCAAAAAATTAAAGAAAAATGATGTAGATAAAAGCATTTAATATAGAATAGCCGTGCATACATTTGTATGTTTATCGATACACACTCATTCAGAAATAAGTACGATATTCTAGTGAAGGAGTTGGTAGGGGGGAAAAGTCAAAACAAATCTGGTTGCAAAAGCTTTAAGGTCCTGTTTAATTCTATCTGGCACTTCATTAAATAGTGTATTGTGTGTTCTTGGAAAAAGTGACACACAATTGCTGGTTACTGGCATAACTCCAAAGTGGTTTGAAACTGAAGTATATGAAAAAGAGTTGGAGCGACACAATGGATAGACCTAGGGTTTGACAAATGAATAGAGAACGCTGCATTATTTCAGAAGGCATTATGTGAAACAGAGTTCTGATTTTGATATTGTGGACTGGGCTAGATAATAAGAATTTTCATGCTCCAAAATTGCACATTGAAATAAAAGCGGAAAAAGCAGAATTTAGAGAATTTGGATTTCACAAACAAGACCTAAAACCAAAATATGAGCATTGTAACAAAAATAATTGAAGAGAACTGTGATTGCTATAAGCCATCCACCTTCCCCAAGCCACCTCCTGTTGTTCTAAGCAGTGTAGCTCTTATCCTTTTTTTATAGAATAGATATTCCTGCTTCCTAATTATATTTGTGACCCTTCACAGAACTTTTTCCAGTATGTAATGTCTGCCTTGTGGAAAGCCCAAAGTTAATTTGGGACCCTGGTTCTCAAATGTTTAGAAAATAGCAAGATCATTGGCCTCAGCCTCCTCTTAATGTGGCCAGGATACCCTTAGCCTTCTTTCTTGCAAGACCATGCTCACCTTGATGTCCACCAGGATTCTCAGGTCCTTTCCTGCAAAGCTGCTTTCCAGCTCAGTAGTCCCCATAACATGGAGTTATTCCTCCACTGGTGTCTAGGTTGGTATTTCTGCCAAACGTTACACACCTAACAGTGAATAGATCGGACTCTTTGGAATAAGCTTGCATGTCTTTGCAGTGCCTTCCATAGTATGCTGTTGATGTTTCTTACATAGAAGGATAGTAACTAAACTAAGATCTATTTAGTAGCACAGTACGCTAAGCAACAATAGTTCACAATGTTATTACGTGTTGTTTTTAACAATGCTAATGCACTGACACAAATGAGGGGTCAAGTATGACATCTTTGTTGCAGTTTGATTGAGCCATCCTAGAAGAAAATTTGGCATGCTGAAAAGAGCTGTTAAAGCTGTTTTTAGAGTCCACATGACTCATTGTTTTACTTAAGTGCAACAATAGCAATAGCAGATGACTTTTCTAAAATGTCATTGTGGAAGTGTGTGAACAAGAACAGTGAGTATATTTTTATAGATTTTTTTCTTGCTTAGTAATACGTGTTAGAAGCATGTTGTTGATCTGTAGATAAGAGAAAAAGCTCCTTTTGTGTGTGCAGTGCTTAAAAATGTATGTATTTGTCAATGTTCATTTTAAGATCTTTTTTGGATACAATGACTCTGATTTTCCAGTCTTATGAAAATATAGTCTCCGGATTAAACTCATTTTCAAAGTCCAGGTTACCTCTAGTGAATTTCTAAAGGATCCATTTCATAGACCTCTGTACTATTTGTTTTTCCTGTTCTCACTAAGTTTTTGTCTACAATGGGAGTGGTCACAACTTTAGCAGCCTTTCTGCTTTAATGACTTATGTTATAGTGAAAAACGGGTGAATTTTCTTGGGCATTTTGTAGCAAGTAGCAATTTTCACTTTTCTTAATAAAATGAGAAAATGACGTGAATGTAGCAGGTAACAAATGCAGAAAATGATTAATTGATTTGAATACACATCAAGCTTCTTAGAGAGTGATGAAATCACTTGAGTTGGTAGGGACTCCTGGGGCACATCTAATGATGCCAGTTTCATCTTGATTAAAGCTGAGTCAAGATAGGTGGGCCTCTCAGGGGTCATATTTAGTCAAGTTTTGAATGTTTCCAAGAATGGAGATACTCCAGCTGATTTGCTTGACCTTACCTGGTTATGCAAATCACCCTTGCAATTTATTTTTCTCAAAAATGGGAGAAGAAAATCATCCATAACACAATTCATACCTAGATATACAAGCCCAAACTAGACTATAGCATTGGTTAGTTTCTCAATGCTAACAGAGCTTAGAGTGGGTCTTCATAAATATGTGATTATTTAAAGTGCAAGCATTGTGGATATGGTGCTTCAGTCTTCATTACGTATTAGTCAGCTGTGTATGTATCATATTTTATGGAATGTTTTAACATAATTTTTAGTGTGTTTGAAAGCCACACATTCATTTTATTAATACTCATGTTAGTTGGATTAGATTGCACGAATATTTGAAGAAATATGTTAAAATTACACGTATTTATAACCCTGCATGATAAGGCAGATACACTCTTATGAAATGAAACTAAATACTTGGACTGTGATCTTATTCCAGATGAAACTTATTTTGTGTATGTGTTGAAAAATCCTAAATACGTTCAAATTAAGAGTGCCTCCCCAGATTTTTTTAATACTTAGCTCAATATTGATATTCTACTGAAACAGAAATGAGAAATGAAAGACAGTATTTTTAGTATTTTTTAGCATCTTCTATCACTCACAAAAGACTTGAATCTTTTGCAGCATTCTAGATACAAAAGGGTTTGTTTGTGTACTTTCAGTCTTGATTATCTCCATTGTTGGCAGTCATTTATATGAATCTGCCAGTTAATGAGGTGCTGCAAGTTCTCCTTCCTCCAGGTACTTGTCTACTGAAGCAAAAATTTTGAATGCTTGTTGTACTGCACCAACTTATTCCTCTGGAAAATTATTTAGTTTATCATTTTGCAAGTAAATCCCATTTAGATTTTTGGATTTTCTGTCCTGTCTTCCTCTTTGATGACCTTTACTGTTAGAAAACCCTGATGTAATTTTTTGTTTCAGGGGGGATAGATACAGTTAAACAGGAGACATTTGGCAATTAATTGATTATGAAGGGCCTCAAATTATCTGGCTGCCTGAGGGAATTACTGTTTCCCCCTGGAGCGGTCACAAGCTGTTGTGCTTTGAAGATTTACAGGAAGAGAATGATATGGGAGATTTTGATTAAGGGACCAAGGGCAGATGTTGCTTGAGTAATGGGATTTGCACCACTCTATTATATGCAAAATTTAAAACTCAAGATAACATATGACTTTTGTCATTATCCTTTTAATGAAAACTACAGTATATGGCTGTGAACAGAAATTCTGCTAAGTAAATTCAGGAGAATTAGTTCACTGTGCACTTAAATTACAATTGCTATGAAAACATAAGAAAGAATCAAGCCACTAAAAAACTACCGAAGTTTTACAGTAAGGACATTATCAAACACTTTTTGTTTCATTGTTGAAACCTTATTCTTCTACTTTTATGTCAGAATAGGAACAGATTGCTATAGAAATTTGTACTAAGTCATCTTTCAGCTAAGTATCTCTGGATATTGCAAGCATTGACAAATAGAGTCTCAGAATTACTATGACAGTGGAACAAAATAAATATATTCCTAAATCATATCTGTCCGCATTAGAAGTTAATTATTGACAATAGAATCATAGAATTGTTTGAGTTGGAAGTGAGCTTTATAGATCTTGTTGTCTAACTCCCCTGCAGTGAACAGGGACATCTACAGTTAGATTAAGTTGCTCAGAGCCCCATACAGCCTGATTTTGAATGTCTCCAGGCATCCACCACATCTTTGGGCAGCCTGTTCTGGTACTTTACTACCCTTGGTGTAGAAGACTTGTTCTTATATCTGATCTAAATCTTCCCTCTTTTAGTTTGAAACCATTACCCCTGCCTCCTTCTTTCTTTTACCTCTCCTTTAGATATCGAAAGGCTACTGTTAGATCTCATCAGAGATCTACTCCAAACTGAGAAGACCAAAAAATCAAAATTTAGTTTCAGGAGAGTGTATTTAGTAGGAATGTAAGTGTTACCTGTACTTTGTTTGACTACTATTCTAAGGTTAATCACCCATCTGAAAATTGTAAAGGCATTTATACTCTAAATGAACACATTTTGCTATAGACATACTTCTCCAATTTCTTATTTTTCTAATTTTGCACTGGTACAGTCTAGACAGTGTGGTGATGACAGATACAATTGACATGAGAAACTTTTCTGCAAGCAAATCAACTTCAGAGCACTTGCAAAATGAATAGTTGATTGGGGTGACAGCCTTTAGAGAAGAGCAAGATCTTATGCTTTTCCAGTGCATGTTATGACAGTTAGTCTATCAAGCCTGAACAGCCTGTATTCTTGCATTTTGCCTGTACAGATCTCAGCTATGTAAGGCAACAGAGTACACGCAATTTCCCAGCAGCAGTAATCTCCAGAAATCTCTCTCCATGCTCCTGCTCAATCAGCTTCTGTTTAGACAAGTGAGGTGGAGTAAGGGATCTCATTTTCCAGGGAAATGTTGTAAAAAATGTCATAATGAAAGAAGTTATTTACTCTTGTGCAAATACTCTACCTTATTAGGGAAGGTAAGAAAGACAAAGGAAAAAAAAACAAAAAAACCCCCACATTTAAAGTCTTGATTTTAAAAATGATATCGAAATACTGTTGAATGTCAAAATTAGGTTAAAAGAAGCATGAGTCTTTTAAAGACCTTAAAAATAGCAACTGTTTTGCTATGATTTCCACAAGTATCAGATGCAAGATTGCTTTTGATCAATGTCAGCCATTGCACCTTTCTATCTCGTGACATTTATCCTTTAAAAACAAAAGCTGGATACAGTTTAAGACCATCTCCTGCAGTAAATCTTATGACCTATGCAAGAAATTCAATTTTTTATTCACTGTTTCTGTTATGCCTTAAAACTTGTGATGCTTCGTCAACTACTTTATGTCACCATAGAAAAATGGGAACCCAAATCGCTCATTTTTTCTTACTTTTCATGTATGTTTCTTATAATTTGGCAGTAATAGGCTGTATGTGGGTAACAGTTTTATAATCTGCATGAAGACATCCAGCAAAATACTGTTAATTGATGCAGTCAGCATTATGCAATTTGGCAGATACACCACTTAAAAATGAGGTTATAAAACAGTCTGCTGAGCAGATATAGATCCTTAGTATTTATTAGCAGCTTGTAGAAGCACAATTGTTACAGTGTCAATAGAAGAGTAACAGTATTCTTAGATATATACATGCCAGGTATTCTGTGATACTCAAATACTTGTGGTAGTTCAGGTCTACAGTTTCAATTGGAATCATGGTGTTTTTTTTTTTTTTCTTTCCCCTCTAATTGATGTACAAATATACAAATATAAGACCCTTTGAAAAATGATACGTTTCTTACAATGGTTCTTTTGTATTAAAATAATGCAAGTGATATTTTAAGGCATTTAAGATGCCATATGCAGTGACTGATTTAAAGTTATAGGATTGATTTTTGTATATCGGATAAGTTTTATAAGATTAAAGTAGCTCAGAATTTGTACTTAAAATCATTTTCTCTAGTATCCAGGGTTATTCACTCATTTGTCACTACTTGATTATGTGAAATGGGTCTAAATGATTCAGCCTGGAATAAGAGAGAAGATTGAGAACTCATTTTCATTCTTTGTTTTATGCTTAAATGTTTGGATTCTAAGTAATCAGAGGCTGAATATAAAAGTTTATACATTTTCTTCTACACAACTTCAAGATGTTAATACACTTGCTAAACTAAGCAAGATTTGGCATGGAAGCAATTGTTGCTAAGACCTCCATGGAAACTTGAGAGCTCTGAAGAACTGTGCTAGGAGATGGAGCTGTTCTGATGCTATGAAACTCAGTTGCTCCATTTTTGCCCTTTTAAATGAAACACAGTGCCACATCTCCGTGGTTCTTGAACACCTTCAGGGACAGTGACTGCACTACCTCTTTGGGCAGCCTGTTCCAGTGCCTCACCACTCTTTGGATAATAGGTTGGCTTTTTTTTTTTTTTTCTTAATAACTAACATGAACCTCCCCTGACGCAAATTAAGGCCATTATCTCTGTTTCTTGTCTTATCACTACCCAAATCCCCACTGACCAGAGGTGGCTCTGAAACCTCTTAATTCTCCAGAAGGGAAAAGGGAGGCAGGAATAAGTTCTGCAGAAAAACCTTGCAGCGAGAGCAGGCACAGGATTTGGAGCAGCTCTTTCATACTGGGGTAACATCTAATGTGTTCCTGGTGATGCACTGGGGATGGAGAAGGGATGCTTAGCAGACTGCAGACTGCCCAAGCTGAGAGTGGAGGCATGTCTAAATGTATCCATTTCCAATGTCACAGCCCTTTTTCCAAGCTTTACTGGAGAAAGAAGCCTCAGGAAACATGGGGCAGCTATGGGGTGCTGCAGGGCCACATCTTGCAGCCATAAAAACCCAGCAGTGCTGACATCACTGCAGAGCTGCATCAGAGGAGAGTCAGATGAAGGTTAGGGAAAGGTTCTGCCCTAAGGGGCAGTTGTCATAGATGTGGTTTCCCAGGGCAGTGGACACAGCCCTGAGCTGTGATAGGTCAGGGAGCACTGGGGCACTGTTCTCCGCCATGAGGTTTAGGTGGCACTGTGTGAGTTCAGGAGTTTAGATTTTTGGTCTGTGTGTGGTCCTTTGCAACTCAGGATACTCTGTGGTTCTGAGGTAGTAATATAGATCTAAAAATCTGATACCATTTTCTGAAAGGAATAAATTGTTCATGTTTTTGAAAGTCTAGCACAGAAATCAAAATTACAGCCATCTGAAATTATGTCAGCTATTCTATCAAGCCTCCTTTTCATCTTCTATTTTCTTTTTCTGAGGTGTTGATTTGTGTTATTATGTATCCGCCTAGTTTACCTAGAAATGGCTGAAATTTATATCCATATGTTAGTGAGAGTCACTGAAAGGACAAGAGGCAGTGGGTACAAACTGAAATACAAGAAATTCCAGTTAGACATAGAAAATGCTTTTTTTTTTTTTTTTTTTTTTTTACTTTGGGAGTAAAACTCTGAAGCAGGTTAGGTTGCCCAGAGAAATTTTAGTGTCTTTGAGATTTGGTGATTCTCAGGACCCAACTGGAGGCACCTGAGCAACCTGCTCTTGGTGATCCTGCTTTAATTACAGAGTTGGACTACATGGTCTCCAGACTTGCCTTCCAACTACTTCAATTATTTTGTGGTTCTGTGATACTGGAGATTTGCTATCAAAAAATGAACATAATCTGCAGGCAAACAGAAACTGCTTAATTTGCAGAACCTTTTACATACTACGTGTTGTAGAAGAATTGTTTCGGTATTGATAACAAGTTGTCTGTTCAAGAAAGAAAAAAAAGTTGTACAGCATCAGTCACGTTATTTACTCCAACTATTTCACCGCTTCAGGAAAGGTCATCATTTTGGGCAAGGATAAGGAACTATATCCCCTTTGATGGCTTCATCGATGTACACATTTCAAAGATGTGTACATCATTTTAAGCTGCATGGTTCTGTTAAGATCAGAGTACAAGGGGAGGAGGAGACGATATAGCAACCACACTCTGTTTGTGGTACAGCATAAATAAGTGATTTTAAAAAAACTAACATAAATATACTCTGAAATGAATGTGTTCATCTTATCTATGGAAACTAGAAAATGCAGTAAAACAGAGCTCTTTGATAGTACACTGACTGGACTGTACACAGAATTGAAAGGCATTTGCATAATCCAGAAATGATCAGGGTACTTGTCACAGAGGTTTACATGTTCAATATTCTGCTCAGGTTTCAAATTCTCCAAATTATCAGCCTTTCTCCAAAATTAGAGTGATATTTTGTGGAACAGTTTGAAACATGTGATCCATGTCTGCATTTGTAAAATATGTTTTCATAAAAAATTGACAAAAAGTTAACACATTTTTATGGGCTATAGCTATGGTCAATGCATTTTTTTTGTGTGTCTCTTCCAGATTTGCTTCAGAATGACCACTTAACTGAACTAACTCATCCAGTCACATATCAGCAAGGTATATGGCTTGTTTATATTACTGCAATATTACTGTAGTTATGTAATTGAAGCATAAGCTAAGTCTACAGCTAGCAGTATGGAGAGGAGCATACTGATTGATTTTCATTTGTTCTCATAAGTTATGCTTCAGAAACTTCCTGGTCTGTACAGACTATGAAATTTCCAAGTACTTAAGGAAAATTACTTTAAAAAGTCCAGCTTTCTTCCTGTACCATTTTAGTACTTGGTTATCTGACAGATTTGTCTGAAATCTCAATAAAAATGTAACTAAAAATTTGGAAGAATTCTAGGTTTGCATTACTGTTTATAACAAAAGGTCAGTTAATGCTATCAGTAGATGCACAAATGCAGTCAATATCTCACAGCAGTGTAACTTACACTTCACCAAGACCCCAAACTGGATTAGACTAACTACCAAGAGCTTCTAAAGGATAATGTTAAAGACTTTTTCAGGTGGTTTAGCAAGCCTTTGGAAGGGAAGGAAATATTGTTGAAGATCCATCACAGAAGATGACTTGCTGGCAGTGTTCTTTCTTTGTCTGAAACAGTGGAGCATACCTAATGTTTCTACTCATTGTAGGAAGAACAATAAGTAGTAAATGAGAAGCACAGCTGTCTCTTAATTAGCCCTCTCCTTATTTACTTTAGCTAGAGTTACAGATTGAAATAGGAGCTAGCCTGAGAATGGGGAAAATGGGATAGAAGCTGAAGAAGTTCTGCTTCCCTCCTTTATTTGATAATGTTGAATTAAATTTATACTGCGGAGGGAGAGAAATAGGTTACTGTGCTTTCTTTGCACATAACATACATTTTAATGATTCTATTATTAATCTTACATGCATTAGTGAGTTTAATGATTTTTTTAAATAATTATAGTTATTTACCTGTGCAACCTGGGCTAGGGAGCTGCTTTGGCAGGGTGGTCGGACTAGACGATCTCTAAAGGTCTCTTCCAAGTCCTTTAATTCTTTGATTCTGCAATTTACTAATTTATCAAACTGTTCTTAAAAAATACTCAAACCATAAGCATTTTCATTGAGATAACAATGGCTATTGTGTATCTCATATATAAAGTTGACCTCTGTCAATTCTTGTTAAAATATGAGTTCATTTATTCAGATGTTTTTTTTAATAATAAGAGGGACCATTCTGTTCATATATTCCTGTTCCCTTTATAGATTAGGCCATGAAATTTAATAGTCCCTTCCATCAAACTCAAAAACCAGTACGTGAGTAAGAGTGCAAAGTAAGAAACAAATCATTCCGTGGAGGTCAATCAAAAAAATGTCTGACATTTGAGACTACATCCATACTGAAAGAATAGTACCTCTAAATGTGAAAATGTGCACTAATTAATTTGAATAAATATTTAAGTGAAAACTTATTATGAAATATTGTACCAAGTTATTGCCAGCTAATAAACAGACAACAGAAAAGTTGGGCAGTTTGTAATTTATAATTATGAATTGGGCAATTCATAATTTAACAACATATAATGTTAAAAACTAGTTACTCCTTAAAATAAAGGTTATTTTATGGTATATGTACAAGAATGAACTGTGATAACTGTGTTTTAATTATTGAATATAATTCTTACTGTTTTTGTTAAAGTAAGAGGTGTAACACTGAGAGAGTCTGACCGAGAAGTTTCAGGTACAAAGGAGGAAATGAATTAATGACAAGGGAACTGTTTCTGATTCCTACCCTTAAGAAATTGCGAGAAAGCCTAGTCATGAGTTTAAAAAAAAAAAAAAAAAAAAAAAAAAAAAAGCAACAGAGCTTCAAGAAGAGCTAAAGGCAAAATGAATTTTAATTAGATAATCAAAACAAAGATGAGCATGTTCCTCCTTTAAGGAGTACATGGGCAATAAATAGACATGATCAGCTTGCTACATCTGTTCTTGTATTCATTCTATGTGCATTTGAATAAATAGACTACATTTCCTATTTAAATAGTTTTTGTTCTGATAAGGACAGCATTCTGATTCTTGCTGTCTTGTGCTTCATCATGTTGTTCATCTTAAGTTTTTAGTAACTATTGAACTTATAGTGGTTTATGGCATTTTAACATTTTTCTTTTTCAGTAGACTCAGCCTTTTTTTTAACTTCCTAACAGGGCCTTTGCTGAACTTTTCTTTGTCTTTCCCACTGTTTTGTTTGTTTTTAATATATTTTTTTAAATTTTTAGTTCAGTCTCCTTGAATCTTTTTCAAACTGTTCTTTCTGTTGCTGTCTTCAGTTTCTTGGAGGTTCTTCTGTCGCTTGTTCAGGCATCTGTGCACCCATTTATGGTTGCTATTGTCCTAATGTATTTTATGGCTTAGAAACTCCCCAAGAAGTCATTGTAGAGCCTTGCCTATTTGCTGTCGTGTTGCAGATCTTTCCTACTTTCCATGTTTTTTTTAGTTTGTGAGTCATCATCTTTCTTTTCCTAATGTATTTCCAATATTGTTATGGGTATCTTCCACTAAAAAGTGTACTGTGAGAAAGGTGGGCAGCCCTACTGTGGGATCTCCCATGCACCCAGAAATAGTTCCACTATTGTGTTGAACTATTACGTATGCTTAGTAAGGAAAATTTTCTATGATTAAGGGAAAAGAATCTACAATACTAAAAATAAAAGAAATCCTGCACTGGGATGAGTATTGAAAAGGTTAAGCCAAGATTTCACCAAAAGGTCTCGTTATCCTGAAGGTACATCTAAGGAGGAGGTTCTGCTTTTTAAGGATAATAGTGATTCAAATGGAGTTTTATTTACAAGATCTTTCTATTTCCTGCTTTGTTTGCTTGTTTGCTTTGTAGGAATTCATTATATGGAGTATTGTTCAGATAATACCTTAGGTTTCTGGAATCAGAACTCATTACTGTAAAAATCCTGGCTTTGTCTCTGGATAACTTGCTACTGATCCACAGTATTACAATTCTCTTGTTCTTTGGATTAGGTTAAACTGTCCATATTACCATAATCCATAATCTACCTCAACATTCAGCCTGAATAAATTCTGAGTCTTACAGTCAACTATAGTGTGTTTTCAGTGTTGATTTCAGCTATTTCAGCAGGTAAAACAGTCTTATTTTGGGAAAAAGCATTTTATTTACTCTCAGCTAAAATAGACTCAGAAATTAGGACCATAAGTCAGACATTAAAACAATAGAATTAAGCAGTTCTTTGCAGGTAGTGGCTGTTGCATGTTAAAATGGAAGTTCTCAAAATAGACTGAAGTCTGCTGAAGTTGATTTCTCACTACTGCACAAAAAGGAGAGAAAAGATGCTGAATTTGGTTGTATATATTCCTCTTCAGCATGATAGTGGCTGTGGGTGCCCAAGTGCTGGCAGTGTGGGCTGAAAGGCTTCTATGAATTAGTGGCTGGGCTGCCCCACGCTGGACACAAATTGTTCCAAATGCCTCCAGTAACCTGGCATGGCTGGGCCTTGATTCCTGGGTAGTGATGTCTTTCCAAGATGTATTTAAGAAAGGGTAAAAAATTCCAGGCAGGAAGAGGAGGAGGGAACAAAAAAGGTTTAGAAACTGCAGCTCAAACACCAAGGTCAGGAAGGGCAGGTGCTGCAGGCACTGAGCAGGTATTCCTCAGCAGCCTGTGGTGCCAGCCCATGATGGCATGATGGAGCAGATGGATAATCCTGGTCGATCTTTGCCTGTGGAGAGCCCATGCTGGAGCGGGGAAGAAATGTAAGAAAGAGTGACAGAAACGAACTTCTGTGTACCTACTCTTAACCCCTATCTGCCCTGTACAGCTTGAGGCTCAGGTAGAAATGCTGGGAGCAAAGGAGTGATGTTGAACCTGAGAAAGGGGAAGGAAAATGGTTATCTTTTTGTTTCTCACTACCCAGATCTATATTAATTGGCAGCAAAATAAGGTAATTCTCCTAAGATTGAGCTTGATTTGTCAGCCATTGTAACTGGTATGTGCTGTCCCTGTCCTCATGTGATGTTTTCTCTGGTTAGGAATCATGCTGTTAGCCAAAGCTAGCCCACTGCAAGTGTGCTGATACTGCTATCAGCCCTGCAGATAGGAACCTGCTGTGGTTAGAGAAGCAGATCATCTGGAACTAAGTGGTGAGCAAATATTGAACCTGCTTGATATATTTTATCTACAGTTTGGTACAGTTCAGAGTATGAGTGAACAATCTATGTCTATCCAGCCTATATCTGTATCCTAATATCTAAGGAGCGGAGGCCAAGTGACAAGGCTGAACTCTTCTCAGTGGTGTGTGGTGATAGAACAAGGGGAAATGGCAACAAACCAAGACATAGGAAGTTCCATGCTAATGTGCATGGGAACTTCTTCACAGTGCAGGTGATGGAGCACTGACACAGACTGCCCAGAGAGGTGGTGGAGTCTCCTTCTCTGGAGACGTTCAAGACCTTCCTGGATGCCTGCCTGTGCAACCTGGGCTAGGAATCTGCTTTGGCAGGGGAGCTGGACTTGATGATCTCTAGATGTCCCATCCAACCCCTACAATTCTGTGATTCTGTGAACCTTTTGACTTGCCTGGGCTGTGTTGAGTGAATAGAAATTTGCTCCAGAAGGTTGATCGAGGTTGCTCCAGAAGTAATACCTCCTATTTATTTTCATGGAAACTACAGCAAATACAAAGACCATAATAACATTAGTTGATAGAGCCAATTATCAGCTACAAAACACTATTTTTCAGTGTAGATGCCACCATTAGCTATGCGGTTTTGCCAGTGATGAACAAAAGCCTACACGCCACACTTGTAACGATCTGCATCAGTTTCACCACTGCTGAAACACACCATCTGCCACCTCAGTGTGCTCACATCTGCTGTTTGGTCACTATAAACGTTCAGCAAGATTCAGTGAATGTCAATAGGTACAAATTTTTCTGCATGGAGGAGTTCATTTACACACCTCTGCTTCATACACACGTCCATGTCAGATTTAATTTTGTCAGACTGCCCCTCAGCTGCCTTATGTCACACAGCAATAAAATGTAATAGAATAATGGCGGGAAAGTTCAACTTCTACTGCCATACTACCAATATCTGTCTCAGACATAATGGGCCAACATAGTAAAATAGGAGTCATTACTTTTGGAGCAGCCCTCAAAAGATATACAAGATATATAATATAACATGATATGTAAGTATCAAAGCATTTAATTTTAAATATTTTTATTTTAAAAAATTAAATAAAAAAAACAAAAAACAGGTACAGAAATATAAGTGGGATACTTGACCTGGTTTTTGTGAAACAAACACACCAGTCTGGCTTGATGGCAATGGCTGCAATTCTTATTGAGGTTTCAAGGTGTTCAGAGATTTTTGATGAAATTTTGCTCTCTCTGTACTTCATCCTGGACAGTAACCATTCAGAATGTGTGTACTGCCAAAAAGTGATGCCATGAATAAAGTGTGATTGTGAAGGAATTTTTCTCTGCTAAAATAGGGATTATGAAAGTCCAGTAAGGAGACACGATGAGATTTTTGAGTTGAGTATCTGATTGCAACTCTCTGAATTCCATTTCCATTTTATTCCAGTTTATTTCACATGTTCAAAGCGTAAAGCAGTAAGTGCTTGCATAAACAGTTTTGTCTAGTGTCCTTAACCGTTGCGGAATCGGTTCAGACCAAGCACTTTTCAAAGCTACACAAAAATACGTGTAGAAAGCAATAGTCCCGAGTTCACTGAAAGGGAAGGATTCAGCTCCCCCAGGCTTTTTTTTATTTTTAAGATGGAGATCCAGAATCACTAGAGAAAAATGAATCAGTTTGCGCTGAGTTGAACATGAATTTACATTTCTAACAACATAACGCTACCTCTCTCTGATTTTGACACAACTACCTTAAAAACAGATTCAACACACATAAATGGACCAAAGCAAATATTTTGCATAGGGGGTAACTTTATTTTCTGGCTCAGAATTCTGCTATGCACATGTTCTGTGGCTTGTATAAAATGTAGAAAGTAATGAGGCTCATCCTTATCATGCTATTGTCATTTCAAAGCATTGAAATGCAAAAATAAGAATTATCATTAGTTCCACAAGTATTTTCCACATAATGAAAACAATTAATCAGTGTAAACTGAATGTTTCAAGTCACTGGCAAGGAAAAAATTCCTAGACTTCTCACAAGTAGTACTTTCTCCATTATGCAAGTATTAAGATTTTAAATGTCTGTTCTGGTGTCCAAGCATAAAAAATGAAACAAGAATAGAATTTTTATTTGCATACCCTGAGGTAGGATGAACAAACTGTGTCTTCCTCAGCACAAGATAGGAATATTTAGACATTTTTAAGGGCAATTTTTATGGCTCTGGAAAGTCTTGGCTTCCATGGGATATGTATTTATGTGTTCCTTTTCTTACTGGTGTTAAGCCTTTTTCACCCTCTGTGGGCTCAGAAGCTGTTTATCCAGTAACACTTCAAAGTTTATTGTGTTCTTTCTTCATTATTTTCCCAAAGCTTAGCAACCATAGTTCATTCAATCTTTCTTCAAAGATGTCTCTGATCATTCATTTTTCTCCTGACTACTTCCAGCTGATGCCTAAAACTGAATGCAGCACTCTAATTGAAGTATACTAATGCAGGAGTAAATGATTACTTTTTATGTCATAAATGTAGCATGAGATCTCCCTCTTGTGCAAAATGACATTTTAATTTCAGTTTATGTTTACTAATATCACAGTTTGCCTTTGAAGGACTGCTGACTAACTGGCTGACTCCCCACTTTAAATAGGTGGTTTAATTCTCCTATTCAGATGCAGAGTGTTGTTGGTACTTAATTTTGCCTTGTTTCCTTCCTCCTCATGCCCTGCATCTTCCTCATGCTTTCCTTCTTCCTTTACCTGGACTTGAGCAAGGCCTTTGACATGGTCCCCCACCACTTCCTTATCTCTGAATTGGAAGGATGTGGATTTGATGGGTGGACCACTTGGTGGATAAGAAATTGGTTGAAAGGCTGCAGACACTGGGTGGAAAACTGATGGATGAAAAACTTAATGTGAGCCAGTAGTGTGCTCTTGCAGCTCGAAAAGCAAATGGTATCCTGGGCTCCATCAGGAGAGGGGTGGCCAGCAGGGACAGGGAGGTGATTGTCCCTCTCTACTCTGCTCCTGTGAGGCCCCATCTGGAGTACTGTGTCCAGGTCTGGAGCCCCCAGTACAAGAAAGACAGCTGTTGGAGAGGGTCTAGAGAAGAGCCACGAAGATGATCAGAGGGATGGAGCACCTCCCCTACAAAAACAGGCTGAAGGAGATGGGCTTGTTCAGCCTGGAGAAAAGAAGGCTGCAGGGTGACCTAATTGCAGTCTTTCAGTACCTAAAGGCAGTCTATAAATAGGAGGGGAGTCAACTCTTTGAAAGAGTAGATAACAGCAGAACAAGGGGAAATGTTTTTAAGTTGAGGGAGGGAAGATTTAGGTTGGATGTCAGGAGGAAGTTCTTTGCTATTAGAGCGGTGAGGTGCTGGGACAGGCTGCCCAGGGAGGTTGTGGATGCCCCGTCCCTAGGTATGTTCAAGGCCAAATTGGATGGCAGCCTGGTCTAGTATTAAATGGGGAGGTTGGTGGCCCTGCCTGTGGCGGGAGGGTTGGAGATTCATGATCCGTGAGGTCCCATCTAACCCTGGCCATTTTGTGATCTGTGATTCTCATCTGACTGGTATGTGTTGAACCAGAATGTCTTTTAATGCTCCCTCAAGGCTTCATTTTGTGTGCAGACTTTTTATAAATATTCCGTCTATTCATCAACAGAAGTAATAGTGAAAAAGATTGATGCTTTCTAGAACTACTCTTAAGGTTGCCCTCCATTTTGACAGGGAACTGTGAACAACTGATTTCTGTGTTCCATCCAGTTTACATGCCTTTCATGTGCACCATGCTTTTCTAGAATGTTTATCAGAATGTCACATCAAAAGCATATGAGAAGTAAAGTTATGACATCTGCTGTTTTGACTCTTTTCTCTGGGTCTCCTATCATGTCGGAAAAGGAGATTTGTTACGTTAGTGGTATATATTTATGATAAATCCATACTGACTTCTCATCTCTTTTCTGTTTCCCCTGGTGCTTAAGGCAATTTGTTCTCTATTTTTGTTTTTCTTTTTAGGAATAGAGGTCTATAAATACAAACATTTGATTCTTACCTTTTAAATATGGAAAGTATGACGCTACTTTTACTTTCTGAAATCTCAGGTGTTTTTCAGAACATTTCCAAAACAACTGTTAAAGGCTTACACTTCACTCAAAACTTGATAGGGTTCCTAGCTCTGCATCAGCATAAACTGACTTGGAAATACGCAATCTATTCAGCTCTTCCAGCATACAACTTTCTTCTTATCTGTTTTTACTGATTAGCACTATGATTTTTTTTTAATTTACTGTGAAATATTTATAAATATATAGCTGTAATATGCAAAGACAGTCTCATCACAGTTTTTCTCTCTTTCAGAGTTTTTTATTTCAGCTTTCCTATTTATGATCTCCTCTTTAACAAACATAATTTACAATGATAATCAACTGTTATGATATATAAAAAATAAATGAAGGCATTTAATCCTATACTAGTTGCATATCAAATTATCCTTAACTTGAATTATAGTGATTGTAAAAATGCTAAAACTGGTTTAAGATGTATCATTCACATGTTATTTACTTTGCCAATGCATTTGTCTGAAGGAATTTAGCTTTTACTTGATAAAAAGTGCTTATGGTTTCCCATGTAGTTTGATTTCTTTTTAGAAGAAGCTGTAATCTCTACAGAAAAAAAAATGTTGGTGAATTTATTGTAAGTTAAACTGTAATTGTCTTTTCCTACATGACACATATATTACACTCACCTGGTAGTGTTTATTATTGTCAATAATGTGTTCATAGAAATTTGTATCAACGTAATGCACAAAATTACTTCCCAGATTATGTTATCAAATTATATCTTGAATTCAGGATTGAAAAATAGAACTGACTATCTAAAGACTACAGTGTTTTAACCAGTTCTGAAGATAGAAATATTAACTTCATGAGATAGTGGATATAATCTAGAAGATATTATGAAAAAATTGATTGAAAAGAAGGCTCGTTATTGAGGTAATCTCAGTGCAGTGTGTGAGATTTTGATCAGTTGAGAGCTGCAGGTTTTGTATGCACTTAGAAGTACTGAAAATTGTTTGCAGTCTTGAAATAGTAAGAATATATTGTATCTCATCCAAAGATATAAAATAAAGAATATTTTCGCACCAAAGTTAACATTCTTCCCTGATTGTTCACCAGAATATAATCAAGAAGACTTAATCCTTGGTCATGTAGGAGTTTTTGAATCCTGTTTACAAAAGTCCTTAAACCACTCTGGAAAATATTCAGATATTTTGATTGGTTTGGATGAAGTGTGCTGTGTATGACCAGCCACTTACCAGAGGGATACACTGTTGTTTTGCAGCTTTTTTCTACATTTTAAACAAACAGGTTATCACCATTGTCCTTCTGAAGAAGTTTGAACTGTAATGCTTTAAAACTTTTAAACTTTAAAGCTTTATGTGTGTGTTAAGTATGTTGCAAGTAATTAATGAAATAATTTTGATATGTAGGCTTTCCTGCCTTGCAGTCTAAAGGTTGGCTAAAGGCATCTTGAATTGATAGCAGGCCTTTATGAAGATAATGAATAAAATTAATGAAATAATTTATTTATAAAATACTGCCAAGAACATATTGTTGCTTTACTGGCTGTTACATTACAGAAGGTTGATCTCATATCATCCCTCTTTTCCTGTGAATTCACATCTAAGTATTACTTTTCAGCAGAAGTCTCTGAAAATTTGTATTAATCCTAAGGCCTCTCTTAAAGTAGGACATTTTCATTTTAGATACAAAGAGAATGAAATGGAGGGACTTATGTTCAAACTGACAGATTCATAGAGCCCCCCCTTTTTTTTTAGAACAGCTATGTATGAAAGCTTTATTGTTTTGTTGTTAATCCAAGTAATGTTCTAACAGTCCACAGTGAAATGCTTTTTGTAAATTGGGGCACCATTGCTGTTAAGGTAGAGCTAAGCATTTCAGGCTGAAGACATTATGCAAAGTATTTCCCAAGAGCAAATATGTGTCACATTCTACTAATTATGGAATTTAATGATTACTTTGCCAGGCTTTCAAAATCCTGCCTCTGAAAGGAATTAAGATGAGTAACTAAGACTATTGAATGTTTTGTCTTTCTGTTTAACTGTACTGACAAAAGAGACATGTTTTGACAGTATTCAGACGATTAATGGTCTGCTTCAAGGGAAAAAATTGAGATTTTTTTCCCCTCAGATTCATCTCTATTTTTCTTACCTCAGAGCAGGTACTACTCTCTACACAGCTCCTTGAAAGGCTTCACTGAAGCAATGCCATTTGGGTTAGGCTGAACTGAAACTTCTGATGAAGCGTGATACCATTTCAGAAGCCTACAGAATTATAGTGGTTTTCATATAAATCAGTTTATTAGCAACTCATAAAATGGTCATAGTGTTGTAATAATAGTTAAAGTTATTATATGTTTCAGGCAAGGGTCAAATTTAATCCCACACACATTGCTGACCAGATCTGACAGTATATTTGGAGGTGTGGAACAATGTGTAATACTGGGAAAGGACAAACAAATATAAAGAAATGTGCCACTTTTAAATCTCCTTACACATTCTCTTTTCTTATGAATTCATATGTAAGTAAAGGTAATGTGAGAGAGATTTTTCTTCTTTTTGCAGCTATTCTGAAGGGTTGTTAAGCTGATGCTTGGCAGTATGAAGTTACAAGTAGATAGTTTTCTTGCCTCGCTGATTTTGCAGCACACCTTTATTTCCTGTGTTAGTCATTACAAATAGTTCCTTCAAACCTCACAGACTTCCATTCAACTGCATTTGGTAGTGACAGACATTGGTAATGTAATGACATGTAACTGTAAACTAAGTACACGAGGGACGTACATGTTATGAAAAGAAACTCAATAATGATGAAATTGACAGCACCAGGGGCTGCTAAAATAATTTTGTTATGTCTGTCAATAATAAGAAATGGTCAAATTTCTATATATCTGTTGATATAAACTATATATTTCTATCATATTTAAATATATATTTAGATTTACAGTCACTAGTCCAAAAGAATTGAACTACAAAGCAGTTAGAGTAGGTTGATCATGGCCATTATGTTCTTTTACTCACTGATATATTACTTTATCCACTTACTTTGCTCTTAATGTGGACTTTGCAGGAAAATTTGAAAGGAAAAATAAATGAAAAATAAATGTGTGAATTTCAAGGAAGAAAATTCCTAATAAAAAAGATTTTTCAAGGGTTATTAGATTTTGCATCTTAAAGGGATCTTCTGTAATTGAGTAGCTAGGAGTGCTGGCACAACTCCTTGCCCCTAGTGGCCTGGATAGCAAAATATAGACATAGGAACTTGAGGAATGCTTGTGAATGGAACGTCCCAAAATGTTTGGTGGAATCTGTCCTATTTCTGATAATGTTGTGGAAGGAAAAACACATCAACCAGACTGGACTGTAACTAGGAATTAACAAGCTTGAAGAAAATTACAAAGGGAACATGAAGATTTTTAATGGAGGGCATAGTGGTCTTGCAAAGGTTTTCCCACTGACATGTGAATTAGCAAAGTGTAGGTACCAGCAAAGTATTTTACAGTGAGGGTGGTGAGGCACTGGGACAGATTTCCCAGAGATGTGGTGGATGCTCTATCCCTGCAGATTCTCAAGGCCAGGCTGGACCAGGCTCTGAACGACTTGATTTAGCTGTGGATGTCCCTGATCATTGGAGGGTAGTTGGACTTGATGACCTTTAAAGATTGCTTGCAACTCAAGCAATTTCATGATTTCATCTCCCATGCAGGTGCCTGCAAGTAGGATGTCCTGCAGTGGCAAGAGAGGGGGCCTGCTTGCCCTTCACATGTCCTGTAAACAAGGGTGCAAGTGCATAGAACTGTGTTGAATGATTGTATGTTTGAGTGCCTATGTGAGGAAGGAGTTGACATTGTTTTGCAATTTGCAATAGAGGAATGTATAGAAGTTTTCTCCTGAGTCAGGCACTGAACTGTGCTTTGCTGTCTGCCTGTGCAGACACTTGCGTGCAGCTTTAATTTGCTGTGAGAGCAGGGTGGGCGCCAGGAACATGTGCTGTCAGCAGCCACAAGCTGAGTGGCTGTTGTTGGATGATGTTCTGTTCTGATGGACTTGCAGTCTCAGGAGGCCTGATGAGGTGTGCCTTGCCCCAAAGTGGCAGTCATTTGCACACAGTTGCCTTTCGCTTTGGTGCTCCTTGGGGAGTAGAGTGAACTATGAATTACTATGCTGTTTGCGTGGCTAAGACTGTGCAACTGAAGAACCTGAGAGGAGTGAGTGAGACGGTACCAGAATAACAACTCTGGACTTCAGAAGCCTGCTTAGGAACATGCTTATGATGGGAACCTACCTTGGGTTGAAAAGGGGCCCAGGGGAGGTGGCATGTCTTTAAGTACAGCCTCTTCAAGGCGCACGAATGGTCAATTCATGTCATGTTAGCATGACAGAAATTGAGCCTAACAGAACAAGAAACTACTGACCGAGCTGAAACGTGAAAAGAAAGTACTCAGAATGGTGGAGTCAGGAACATGCAAAGACATTGCACGCTCCTGTAGGAATAAATTGTGGAAAGCAAATGCTTAGTTGGAGCTGACTCTAGTGCATTATAGGTGCAATACAAAAGACTTTTCTAATGCTTTGTTAGGTGTAGGAAGGTTAGTGATTGTATGGAGCTATTGCCTGCATCTCAGCTATGCAAAAACTGGTTCAGTGGTTTGAAGAGAGAATTTAACACTTGACTGGCTATGCCTGTAAGCAGCAATCTACATCTTAGCAGTAGATTGGCAGAGATGATCTATAGACAACCTTCCAATCTGAATTGTTTTATAATTCTCTGAAACTTGCATGTTGGGTGAGTAAAGGAAGACTAATGAATGGTAACATAAATAATACAACTAAATAAAGAGATGAAAGTGTAGCATAATTTTTTTTTCAATACCAAAATTTTCAAAAAGTTTATTGAATGGAATAATTAGGAAATGGAGACAACAAAGATGGTGTTTCTTCGTACAGAAAATTTTATGAACATATGTAGAAAAAATTCAAGAATATTTATAGTATTGTTGACTATCTCTACTTTGGCAGTGTACGTTTTTAGCAACATAGAAAGTCTCAGTAATGGCTTATGAGTTGATTTGGTCCTGTGTTGAGTAGATCATAAGCTAACTATATATTTTCATGCTGTGAGATTACTTTAAACAGTAACTGGCTCAAGCCTTATTTTGGGTATCCAAGTGAAAAAGTGGAACTGTACGTCTTACATCTTTATGGACCATTTATAATCAGAATTATGCAAAAAGAATGTAACTTCAGTTATTTCACGGAACAGAGAAAATAAAACTGAAGAAATAAGGATTCTTGATGTTATATGGTACTGCTGTGTGAAGAGACCAGTTAAGCGGAGAAGTTCATTTTTGAAACATAACACTTTCTGTCCTAAACACCACAGGCAACTTCACAAGTGTAAATTATCTCTCCACTAATAAGTATCAGGGTCACACTTTAGTTGGGATTCTGAATCCATGGTCATTATTCTAAAATGTGTTTGTGAAGAAAGATTCATTTGTTGTGTAGTGAAGGAGCTTTTAGGGATTGCTTTTAAATGACTTTGATTAACCTCAACAAGAGCTTAAAAATACTTCAATGTTGGAAATTTTTAAGAAGGCTTAAGATTTCCATAAATGAATCGAGGGAGGAAAAAATTCAGAAAACTATAGAAGCTGTGGGGTGATTGTGTAAAAGAACTATTAATAGAACTATCACTTGTTAAAGAAATCTAATATAATGGCAATCATAATTATAAGTTTTTAATCTCTTTTATGAATAGGATTATCTTTTTGGCACATCTGTACGTGCATTGTAGATATATAAATGTTTGTGCTTATATATACATATTTGCGCATATAATTCCTGAACTTTTGATGTGACATCAAAAAGTTAAAATCCAGCAGAGGAATTAATGAAGGTACATTGATGAACATCAAGTTCACTGAATGTCAAATTGTGTTATTTCCCTAATGTTAAAATAGTACTTAATAGTCTTTGATGCAGCAAAATAAAATAGGTGTTTTCTTTGATATGTATGTGCAGAACAAAGATGGCTTTGAAGTCTGTTTTTGTGTATTCCTTTAGCAGTGAAAAACTGACATATGATTGTAAACTTGGATTATTTGAAAGTATGAAAGCACATGAGATTTAAAAGGAAAAGTAGGACAATTTTCTTGACAGAAGAGTAATGCTATCTCTAGTGTCAGTGATGTTAATTGACTGTACTTGAACTTTCCCTAGACTTTAGGTGATTAGTTTGTTTAAACTGAAAGGATACTACTGTGGATAAACTTTAAACCATAAAAGAGGTATAGAAATAATGAAGTGCAATTGACAAAATGAATGAGATGAAAGTGACTTATTAATCTTCTCAGTTAGTAGATCTTTGAGAACTTCAGCCACCACTTGATAGCAAAAGATAAGTGTGTCCCTTTCTTGTAGCCTGAAGGGGAATGCAGAATTTGATACATCTCCTTGCATTGATTAGTTTTTTCTGAAATGCATTAACATACATTTGAAGGAATGTGTTTCCTCAATATTTTAAGATTTGGTGAGGGGCTGGTGGTTCAGATATCTCTTCAACATATACTGGTCACTCAGACTACATTGTGAAGGGATCTGGAGCACAGACCTTATGAGGAGTGACTGAGGGAGCTGGGATTGTTTAGCATGGAGGAGGCTCAGGGGAGACCTTGTCACTGACTGATAACTACCTGAAGGGAGGTTGTAATGACCTGGGGGCTGACCTTTTCTCCCATGCAACTAGCAATAGGACTAGAGTGATGGCCTCAAGTTGCACCATACTTAATAACAGAAAAACCCTGTTTCCTGAGGAAATGCCAAATTAAAGTATCCGTAGCAATACCAAATGAAATTCTAGTGATACAGAATGAAAACGATCTAACGAAACTTGGATTTTTCTGTGTGAATACATAAAACAGAAACACTTAATTTAGTCTTAAGTATTGTAAAGACTTTCATTTATTTTGAAACAACTTATTTAAATATAAAGCTGGCTGTTATATTGATGGAATGTGGAATAAAGGAGATGAATGTTATCAGCTGGTTGTTCTGAATTATTTAGGGTATGTGCAACTGGTAGTACACAATTGCTTTAAGGTATCAAGGGCCACTTGAGACTCCATGGAGTATTCTGGACATTTGTTCATATTAATTCTAAAATATTTGTCAGTGATGTAACAATACAACTATTACTTTCATCTGGAAGACTCAGACAGACATAGTTCTTTTTAGCCTGGTGTAAAGACATCATTAAACACTTTTTAATTAGTCCTGGTTAATAAGAACCTTAATTTTCATGTTGGAAGGTACAAGGGTACGATATATGCTTAGGAAAAAAAAATAGAAAGAAAAGAGAGGGAGTGAATCAAATACTGAAACTGTAAATTATGTGACTTTTGAAGTGTTTTTGTCATTCACTGAAGCCTTATCCAAGAAAATGAAAGTTACATGTAGTGTGAATATGGAAACAAATCAGGAATTGCAGTTTCAATTCTTACCCTGTGATAAAATCATGTCAGACAGGCCCAAGTTTGAATTTTCTTTTAAACTGTTAGGAAGTTACTTTGACTTAAAGGTAAAAGATCTCACTGAATTGAAAACTTAAGTAAACAATTATGTTATGTTCAATACTGGATACCATTGTCCTACATAATATATGCCAAGCTTGTCTTTGATCTTCTATGTTTACAGAGACTATTGTGAATGAAAATTTTAAAGCAAAAGCATTCCCATTAATTCTACACTTCACACTTACTGTAATTACTTGGCTTTAGTATGTCTTGAGTGAATGTTTTAGTAACAAACCATTCATTAAAAAATAACCTGGTGATTATACATGTACTTGCAGAATCTATCTACAAGATCTGGATCACATCCTGTAGTTATGACAAACTTTGCTTGAAGTTAACTGAAAGTGAAGCAGTCACCGTTTTAAGGTAATGGCGTACTTGTATTTTGATCTTCCTTCCATTTAGATTTCCACTTATGTAGTACTCCTGGGAACTGTGACCTTTTGGGCTTGCACGTTCACTGCTGCTTGTAAATTACCACATATGTACTCAGTAGAACAATTAAGCTTGCAGATGAAAGTATCTGGTTCTACTTGATAATTCAGACAAGATGAATTTCTCAGAAAGAACTAGGTACTTTAACCCAGACTTGAGATATAGGCAAGAAAACTTGTGAAATCATGTTACTTCCATGACAGAGAAGCATAGGCTGGTAAATTCCATGGAGTACTTATTCGTACAGACATGTATGGAAATTTGTATTTGTTTTCATATAAAGTTAGTGGAGCAAAATGGCTGTAAGATGCATATATATTTTATTAAGAAAGTTAACATTGATGTGTAAGACAACTTTGCATGTATAAAGGACCAGTATCTTGAAAAAGCTGGATGAGTTTTCTGTGCCTTTATTTAATTTGCTGACTTCCATTGCTTCTAGAACTGCAAACAAACAAACAAACCAAAACAAACAAAAAACAACAACAATGCCAACACAAACTGTCTATTTTCTAGTTAGTGAAGGGTTTTAATGAGTACTTCTACTCAAATGTCTGACATTGGTTTTATAAGCACAAAAACTTTAAAGATACCATTAAAAGAACTAAGTGAACTAAGTGAACCAGAAGTCTTCAGATCATTTTACTTTCACTTATTGAACAGCAGAAGGCTGTGAGGACTTGTCTGTGTATGTATTGCCCTGCTCAGATGATGATGTGTATATATAGCCTGCAGTGCCTGTTAGAGTCTTGATCTAGCTCATGACACTGGAGGGTGTAAACAGTTAATCTTCCTATGTGCCCATTCTTTGGAAATTTATGTAACCAAAAAGGTATTCTGCATCATGAATCTTTGATTTGGAAATTATTTATAATCCCCCAAACCTTTGTGCAAGAGAACATAGTTCTCCTGAATGGACTTAGGCTATTTTATGGTATATCCAACTTCATTGCTGCACAGTTGATTCACATAACCTAGAATAATAGAATGGTTTAGATTGGGAGTGACCTGAAAGATCATCAGTTCCAGCCATATATCCTTCAACCACATCCTTCAACCACATCATTTTATGGTTGAAAATTGAAAATTTTCTATTTTCCTTCTGCAAATTTGACACACAGTATAGATTAAAAGGAGGAGTTGTGGAAGATGCTTGGTGAGCCTCTTTGTAAATTGTAAAAGCTATGGAGTGCCTGTCTTGTACCTTAAGTAGTGTCTAAGTTTGGTTTTACATAGAAGACACCTTCAACATGAGAATACGCATTGCTGTTTCTCTTTTTACTCCAAGCATAAGGTACAACACGTGATGCAGAAACTGGCAATATGTAGAGGCCTGCAAAATAGGCAACTCCAAGCAAGGGCAATAGAACTGTCACATTTTAGAAACTTTGTAGAAAGTTTCTAAACAAAAGTCTAGAAAGTCTAGAAACTTTCTTGTTGCTGTGACTTCTTTTTCATGGGCCTTATAGATATTCTGTGCCTCCAGTTGTGTTCTCAGTATGCTCTGAAGTGCGTGAAGCATCTTACTGTTGTGATAAATTTGCTAGAGATTTAATGGCAGAGATTGCTAAGTGTCTGTCTACAGATCATTTTAAAATTTGTTTTAGAAAACAAAGGCTTTTATGGAAACTTTACTTGATACACAAATAAGAAATTTCTTGCATATTCTAAAGGAGAAACTTTCATAGTAAGATCTGTAGGTTCAGTTTTCATATCCATTTTAATGAGGATGGGAAACAGTATGAGTATTCCTTGTTTTGATTGTGAAAACCTCTAGAAACAGCTGAGTTGTGAAATTTCTTTACACAGTCACAGGTCTGGTTTGGTGTAACACTAGTAACAATACAGACTTGAATAGCATACTACTACATTTTACTCATTTTTTTTTTTTTTTTAAGATTTACACTGAATGGAAAGCATCAGGATAGTGAATAATTAAGGAGCTGAAATGTTCATTTAAGGAGTAAATTTTTTACTCCTTTTAAGAGTAAAATATTATATAGGGAGTAAATTTAAGTTATTAGCAAACATCCAAGCTGCATTCCAGTCAGCTCGCTGCAGCTTCACAGAGAGTCAACTCACTACATTATTAATCTATTCATTGACTGCTTCCATATGTATTCCTATGTTTACAAGCTAGAAGAAAACTACAGATTGATAGACTCTTTATCTCTTGGCACACGCATCTTAACAGGAACCAAATAATCAAGTTCAGGGATGAAATGTGCATAAATACCAGAGGAACAGAAATTAATGAGGTCAAAAGAGCTAGAATTTGCGAAGTTGGGTCTGTAAGTGATGATTTCAAGGATTTTTAGACAGTCTCCACTTGAAAAGGATTATAGATAAGTTTGCAAGACTCTATCTCTGCTAAGCATTACTTGCAGGAGTACTGCACATTTCAAGACTTGCAAAACAGTTTTGCAAAAAAATGTTTTGCAATATAGAATAGCAGAGATTCTGGGTGGGTAAAGACTCATTGGCCCTACATAATTATGAAGTGTGATTTAATGAAAGCACAATTGCAGTCTGTTTCTGAGGAGAGCAGATTTAAGAAGGACTTCTGTTGCCTTTACTCAACAGAAGGAGCAGCCAGTCAACAAACCAGAAACTGTAAATCTGATTGAAGTTTAATGTGGGATCTCTTAGATAATTCCTTCAAACAGTAAAAAGCAGCTTAGATCTGATTAGTGGAAAAAAAACCTTTGATGTAAATCTACTCTTTTAGATAGATAAACCTGACATTTCTAATGGACAGGTGGTAGAAAGTAAATTCAAAAATAAATCTAAACTGCAGCATAATAATAGTTTATCTGAAAATATTCTACATAAATAAAATCAGTATTATTTTCAAGCATTTTATCAGCAGGTAATATTACAAAATGTAAAAACGTTTATAAATATTTGGAGGCCTGGAGATTTTTCTTGATTAGAATAGCATTTTATATCTTAAAATCTGCTTTACAGTACTGTAATTAATGTGACTATCATGATCTTTTCTGGAAACATGACTTTCGGTGACAAAGTAAGCCTTTTAGAGAGCAAAACTTCAATTTAATCATAAATCAGCTATTCAATAAAAAACAGATTTTAACCTACCAATGGAAAAATCAAATACATTCCTCATTTTCAATCATTAACAAAATCAGCTTTTTGCTGTTATTAGGTTAACACAAAAAGTCTTTATACTTTTTTTTTGTCTTGAGTATTTTAATTTTTTAATTAATGTTTTTGAGACTTTGGTAGATGGTTCAGTAGTATGAAATTAAAGCAAGTTTACAGTTTTGAGCAAAATAAAACTTCCTACTGACTCAGCCTGAATTTGTCCTATTTTTCTCCTCCATTATGCCACAAGAAAATTCATCGAAATAACCTCTCAAAATTATTTTTCAGATCATCTGCTGTAAAAAATAAATACCACTTTTTAATTGCATTTCCTCAAGGAGGTGTATTATTAACTTCATTTCTTGAAATAGTGACAGATAATTACTGTAAATGACATGATGCTTTATGTTAAGCCTTGTAAAAAGGAAAAGAAAAAATGTGATGTGTACTTTTTATTTATAATAATACACTGTAACTTAATTTTTTAAAATATTTAACAACAGATATAGAAAATTGGGTTGAATGATTAATGGTGTTCCTAATCCTTACTATAGTTCATTGATAGTTTAATATAGATTATGTTTCGGTAATAATAATTTCAAAAAGTCTGTTTGTATGAATTCATTGGAAAAAGCACAATAATTTTTGCATGAATTGTGATAATTTGTGTTTCTTTTATCATTTGTATTTGGCCATCCAGAAGTAATGCGTGGTATTTGGCGGTTATTCTATATCTACAAAGCTGTTTTAACCTTACCTTTTTTGTCCTATAAACCAGGAACGCTCAAAGATGCAGCACACTTATTTCTCCATCTCGTGTTCCAGTCAATACTGGTGTTTGTTCACATAATACATTTGTACAAACTCTATTGCATTGTAATTGTGAATTTTAATAAATGACTTAGTCGCTTGTAATTTAATTTCTCCTAATGAAGAAGGTACAGGGATTTTTTGTCCAGAGGGAGTGATACCTCTTTAATAACCAAACATACTAATGAATATAACACAGTATTTCTGATTAAGTAGTTGCACTTCCAAAGTTATGATTCAGCATTTGTTTTCCAGACAGTGACAGCTTCAAAGTATATTATGATTCTGAAATCTTCGTTAAGAAAATTAAAATGAATTGCTCATTTTTAATTGCATCAATTAGCTGTTAAAAAAATTAATGAAGTCTAAACTTTCTTAACATTAGCATTTCTAATTATCTTATGTCCCATTTTTACTGAGGATTACGTAGTGATTTTATTTCTTTGTAAGTTGAGAGCTGTATTTACAGAATGATTTTTCTCTACTTCTTCTATTGATTTACATAATTTTGCAAAATGTAGATCAGACTTCATGTTCTTTTCTTTTCTTAATTATTATTCCATATAATATTGAGTGCTGAGTTAGATAACTGGCTGAATCATGCTTTTTCTTTTTTTAAAATTTTATATTATGATCTGTATTTGAGCCTATTCATCTTTCATCAAATTAATTAAATAGTAATTTGGCTGGAAAAAAAAAGAAAAAAGATAAAATCATATAGAATTTACATACAGTTTCAGTATTAATCAGTTGCTTTTTGCAAGCTAGTGCGTGTTTAATCTCTAATCTCTTTAAATATTCAGTGCCTGTAAAGATACAAGTGAAGCAGAAGATAAGTAAGCTAAAAACTGCAGTTTCACAGTTACAAATAAAATGTTATGTTTGGGATAATAAACAAAATATGCTTTAAAATGTCTGTTCCGAATTGAACATTATTCTTCTCACAGATACATGTGCTGATAATAAGCAAATGATAAACATTCAGATCAGTCAGTTTTGTGTATAGAATTGTCAGTGGAGCATTAGAAAAAAAGACATCAACAAATGTAAGATAATAACAATTTAAATTCAGGAAAGCTCCACAAAGAAACTCAAGGCTCCCATGCCCAAACCCTCAGTGGGATATTACATCAGTTAATAACATTATGTTGTTCTAACAGGGTGTTACACATTTCAAGAGGTGAATTTCTGTTGAAAAAGTATCTTTTTTTTTTTGTTCAAGCTGAAATTATAAAAAAGTAAAAAATATAAATAGCTAGAATGTAATCTCACATTCTGCTTGTAGATTGAACATTGTTGTTTAGAATTCTGATCATAATTCAAATATGAAACTTCCCAGTTCTTGATCATCTCCATGAAAAGGCTGAAATATCTTTTTCCTCAAACTGAAATTTTTACTGCTTAACTGCAAGTTTATGTGTGTGTATGTGTGTGTGTGTTGGGGAGTGGGGACAGTGGGTGAACACCAAATCTTCGGGAAAGCAAGCATTCTTGTTTGGTTCATAAATTTAATTGTCTGACATATCTCCATACAGGATATAAAAGAATGGTAAAAATAAGATACCAGGATAAATAAGATTGATGAAAATGTTTTCCCACTGTTATATAGCACAGTGAACATTTTGTCATACTGGCCCTCTGCTGCCAGCTATCATGGTAAAAATAAATTCAGAGTATTGGTGAGAAAGTTCAGTATCTGTTGCCATACTGCCAGCATCTGTCTCTGATGTTGTGGGCCAACATAATAAAACAGGAGGCATTATTTTCAGAGGAACTCTCATATATAAATACCTTAGTGACAAAAAAAAAGGGAGCATGGCTCTTTTAAGTCATGCTCGTTGCCATGGCAAGAGGTAGTGGGCACAAATTGGAATACAGGAGGACCACCCTGACTACCAGACAGCACTTCTGTGCTGTGCAGATGGCAGAGCTCTATCTGCCTAGAAATGCTGTGGAGTCTCCCCCTTGGAGTTCTTCAGAATTTGCCTGGACATGGTCCCGGACAACCTGTTGTAGCTCACTCTGTCATTCTGTGGCTGTGTATGGGTAGTTTATGAGGTCAGCCCTCTTGACTGTTCAATCCTTGAACCTTCGAGCTACCAGAGATATTATTAGCTGCAGCAATATTCCAAAGAACGTAGGTACTACAGCTTTCCAGTGTTAGTTCTTGTATTCTTCATAATCATCCTATATATATGCAAATTAAGCCTATCTAGATACAACATCATTGGATGAATTCAAATAGAACACGAAATGTGCAACGTAGATATCCTTGAAGTGTAACAGTTAATAGTTACTCACTTCTCACCTGACTGTGGCAGAAAATTTATTTTTAGACTACTTAATTGTGATTTAAAGTGGTTTTGCGTCTTCTTTTGAAGTGTCTGATGGGAGCCATCTATGTAGCTTGTTAGGTTAGCTGTATTAATAGTCCTGTGCAACTACAGACAGTTTTATAGTTTTATACAGTACTGCAGATGTTATATGTGTCCCACACATCCCTTTCTGTTAAAATAGAAGTTTGAAAATGTAAAAAGTAATTTGGCTAAATACTTGCAATTTTATATTTTTCTGTTGTTTCTTCACGCTCACACATCCTTCATATTTTGATAATATCCCATTTTATGCCGTGTGAAAGAGCAGACTAAGCTATGGGATCACTTGTACTAATATTCCTGGTGTGTTTTTCTATTTTGCCAAACTCACTTATAGCATAGAACAATCTAGTCTCTGTAAAAAGAATTTGAAGATGGTTCCTATTGGAGGCTTAGCCTGTTTTTCTGGTTAGCTGAGCATCTTGGTTGTTTGTTTTTTTTTAAAGCCTGTTTTCTCTGCAATACGGGACTAGCAGGTTCAAGGTCAGTCTATGAAGAAGTTATATTCCTCTGTACTTACAGAAACAGTTTGGTAGTGAAATTCATAATATGTAGTTAAAGTCATTTGAGACTGCACATTTCAAAATGTGGGATATTAACATGTTTTGGATGTATTTCACATGCTCTACTGTGGTGTTGGGTGATGTTTTCATTCATTACGTATATTAATATAGCTTTCAGTAGGGAAGCCAGTATTTTTTGAAAACACTCCTATGTCAACACATATACATCTTATCTAATATAATTTGTCTATGAATTGACACAGTTAAGGTAATGAGTAGAAACTCCTAAGACACAACTTTCCTCTTCCCCTTTCTCTTTCCTTTGCCCTTTCTCCTTTTCCTTGCCCCCCCTTTTTCCCTTCTCCTTCAATTCTCTTCTTTCTCTTTCCTTTTCTCCCCATTTATTTTCCCATTCCTTTTTTTCTTCCTTTCTTCCTCCACAACTTAATGTAATAAATCCTGATTACTGAGAGTTAGAATAGAATTTTAACTTAACTTGTGTCTCAAACACTAACGTGCATCATAACATAAATGTTATAAAAATATATTGTCCTATTACACACTATTTCAGTCTCAGCAAGCTGAATGTTTAATATTTCTGTTCTGAACTAGATCTGTTTCCTCACAGTTACTCTCCTTTCCTGAAGAATACTGACAAGCTTAGCAAGAAATTGGAGAAAATGATGGGTATCGATACTTAGAAATGATTATATAATTATGATAAATACATTGATGCAGGAATCGCTGTTGTTAACAATGAGGTAAATGGGAACAAGAGGCTCTGACAATCTGTGCTTTATCAGTCTCTGTAGGATCTTTTCTATACCTGGTTTGAATGATAAAAGTGAGAGGTATTTTCTATTTATTGAAACATACAGGGTATTTCTCACAGAGTATGTCTATGAGTAATTTAAAAAAGTAACGTGTAAGATTTAACTGCTTTTACATGGTATAATGTGAGTTTTCAAAATACTGTTCAAATAAAAATACAAAATTTCTCATTTTACAGACAATGAAAAAGAGATACGGTGGTTAGAAATAGAATACACCAACTCAGCTAGGTAGAAATGGTACTGGGAGGGAAGAAAACTGGCTCTTTGCGCATAATATTATGCTCCTTATGGTAACACTGCTGAGATGCTTTGGGGAGCTCAAGGAAAGCTTTGCTTTGCAGTGATTAGGACAGGCTACTTTTTTTTCTGTACTAGTGATCATTGATAAGGACAGTGAATGCAAACAACATAAAAGGTAGCTTTTTACAGTGCAGGGAGACTGTTTTCCTATGTTTGTCACTACCACGTGTCATCTTGTTGAGAACTGTGGCTTGGGCTTAGAAAGTAATATTAATCCTGCAATATGCGTTTGACCTTCTGCTCTCTGAGTGAATCAAATAAATCATATGCTGGGAGTCTTGGACAGATGTAAATATTAGTCTTGCAGGAGATAGAAGTATAACACGTGGGAGATGATGTGATTTCATAAAAGCTGTAAATCGATGGTGTAGATGGTGAGATACATGCGAAGGTAAAAATGTGCACTGAACTGTCAGAAGCCTTATTGTTCCTGATTTTTTTTGAAAACTAGTATGTGGAATAGCATAGAAAGAAATGGAGATGGAAGCAGTTCATGCCTAGCCACAGAAATCAGCAATACCCTGTTATGGTAGTCATATTTATGGGAATGAGATGTAGTCTGTGACACAGCAGAGAAGCAGTGGTGCTCTGCTTTTTTTCAGTGGAAAGGATTCCAAGGCACTGACCTGTACCTGTTAGTCAGACTAGCTGAAAAACAGCAGTGTGATTCTGATGGATTTGAGAGGAAAGCTGGTTTTGTTTTGTGTTAGGTTAAAATCAAGAATTCTGCACATCCTCTGGAAGTATTTGTTCATGAATTCAAACCAAGAGAATAAAATAAGAATTAGCATAGAGTTCCCAAACTTCAGGAGCAGGGAATTGAAATGAGATACCTTATATTACATATTGATAACCATATTCTATATGGATAACCTTATTCCTTATATGGATAACCTGTTTTGTAGTCATTGCTTTCTTTACATTTTGACTAAAATTTAAATCCAAATTGAAGATGCTTTCATTTAAATGCTTTTGAATTGTCAAATATGA
The DNA here is from genome assembly GCA_023055505.1 of Callipepla californica brunnescens. Taxonomy (NCBI): domain Eukaryota; kingdom Metazoa; phylum Chordata; class Aves; order Galliformes; family Odontophoridae; genus Callipepla; species Callipepla californica. Next base: position 24,187,774 of record JALIRH010000005.1, read on the forward strand.
AGTTCTTACCAGAGATAGGAGTGTTCCAATTCATCAGTTTTCTCAGGTCTATTTCTGAAGGAGATAAGTGGGAGCCCTATGCATTTTGTAGAACACGTTTCATTCTGACTGATTTCCTAACATAGAATTATATGAAATCTAATGGAAATTGATTACATGACAGTCTTTTCCAAGAAATATGAATATAATATTGATGAAAAATAACTTAAACCTAAACTAAGCTAATAATAGTAGCGATGATATCATATTCATACATAGGTTATACCACCTAGTACGGTTTGAATATATGCTTTTTTACTGTAGGTTTTCCTGAATATATGGTCTGTTAGTTAAACTATTTACTTTATTCTTATCGACATATTTAATGCTGAATATGTTTCTGTTATGAAGCTTCTGCAGACTGGAAATTCATATGAGAATACATCAGTGCTTTGAACATTGATCAGATGAAAAAAAACACTAGGTTCAAAAAACTAAGACTAACACATCTAGAAACAAATTTGACATCATTTATCAATAAATCTGATGTGCCTTATGCATGCAGATGAAGAAAGGGCCACATGGCTGTGAATTTTTTTTAAGTCTTGATACTCAGCTGAGTATATAATTGTTGTGCACTGTGCAGAAAAAGGAGGAAAATGAAGGCACTTTGTTTTACAGTTGCAGAATTGAGGGACTGAAGGAATTGCTAAGGTCAATTTTCAAAGCATTTGAAATTCCACTGATTAGGTGGGAACTTTGTATGTATTCTTATTACTGGAAATAAGCTCTCAAAAACATTCATTCATCTACATCAATAGAACATTTTAAATGTTTCAGAATGTTGAAAATCCACCTGGATTTCAGACTTCCCTGCATGCTCATTACATGCTTCTAACAAATTATTGAACAACCATACCTTGAGTCCACTGTACAATCACACCTACTGCAGAGAGCAGGCCAAGGTTAAAGCACTGGATTGTCTTCACATCATTATTTTTCTCTTCTCTGAAGAGGCACTGAAGATAAAAAAACACGGAATGCACATCCCTTTTTCTTTAGAGTTACAACCAATGTAAAAACATGCTCTTGACATGACTCTGAAGTTGCAGTAAGCATTACGTCAATCCACTACTGTGAAGTGACCTAGAGAAAAACATCACTTCATTCTCACTGTCAATTCGACAGAAAAGAGCATGTAACTGTTTTCATCAACTACTTTCTAAAAAGATTTCAGTGAATGGAGATGCTTATAGTTCCATAGGTATGATTAGGGATATTTGGGGGTTGATTCATAGAGCAGATTCAGTAAAATGGGTTGGTTGGTATGGACTACTGAGTTCATGTGTGATCAGCTCTGATTATCTTTTCTAAGTCTTTTCATTTTCAGAACCTCTTAGCAACAGGCTTATAAGAACCAAGAATAGCCCCAGCTCCTCTGCCCTCCATCTCTTTCAAAATGTACACTCCTACACTCCTTTGGCTTTGTTTTCTCTAATATAAATGGAGAAAAACATGTACACTGTAAAAAGGAGCAGAAACCTATCAAAAGAAAACACTCCAGTGCACACAATTGTCCCCTCGGGGACAGAATGTGAGGAAGAATGAATTGCACATGACAGCTGGTAGGGTTTTGTTTTGCTTAATGCAGTGCAGGCAGATACTGGAAAGGGTGATATCAAAATCTCAAAGAAATGGAGTCTATCATCTGCTTATCAGGTACTTGTGTGGATTCACATTGCTGTGGCTGTATTATGCCTGTGGATAGGAGTTAGCATCTACAGTTGCCATTTTCTTATTTAACTTGTGCAAAATGTCATGTAATGGCTGGAAATCTAAAGATGATATTCACATGCTCTCTCCCTCTCTCCTTGCAACATGCACTGTGTGCAAGTTGATGAATTAAGAAGATTAATATCTTCTAATCAATCTTCTGTAGTATTTGAATTCCTTTTTCCCTTGCATTTTAAATTATGAAACATTAAGAAATATGGCTAACTTTAAATACTGGTGATGCAGATCTGTTTAAAGAATTTGTTTGCAGCTTCTTTAAGGAGCTAATGAACTTGATGACCTTTTTTTGCTTCTTTGCTTTCTGCAGGCCAAACAAGGAATGAGAGTGTTGGTAGTGGGGAGAAAACAGAAGCAGAACTTGATATAGATGGGAGGCAGAGCAAGATCTCAGGCCAGCTGTCATCCTGACTAAAAAGCCTTTACAAGTATTCCTGAGCATTATTTTCATTAATTTATGCTCCCTCCACTGCCTTTAAAGAAATGAATGACTCCCATCCTCTCATTAATCCACGAAGAGGCTTTGATCCAGTTTTTACAAGTGCAGTTCTTTGTAGAAGAAAAGAGAATGTTCTCTTCCTTCCCCACCCCTTCTTCCTCTCCTGTCTTCTTCCCAGAGGAACTTTTTGGCTCTAGTGTTAGCCAGAAATAGAATGAAGCCTGCTGACTGCAAGCTTCTGTTGGACAAATAATATAGCTTGCTTTATCATACCAGTACCCACAGTTGAGCCAGGCAAACAGATGGAAAAAGTTTAAAATAAAGCTGTGTAAGCTCCAATGAGGCAAGAAATATATACTTTTCAAAGTTTTGTTATCTTTCTACAAAAACGGCACCCCAGGGAAGGTTCTGTCACTGAATTTCATAGGCCAGGTGTTCTCATGAACAAAGGCTGAAAGAAAGAGGTGGTTGGTTTTTTTTTTTGTTTTTTTTTTTACTTTCTTTCTTTCTTTCTTTCTTTCTTTCTTTCTTTCTTTTTTTTTTTTTTTTTAAGCAAGATGGGGTGGATACTGTTTTCTGCATTATGGGAACACTTACACAGAAGAAATCAACAGGGGTCCCAAAATGCAACTTTAAAAACAGCTTAAAAAGCTTCTTTATAGTGAGTATTTAAATATTTTCAAGGTTTGTTTGCACGTTCCATTTCTTCTAAATTTTTTCTGTCTTAGAAGAATAGTTTTAGTTGCTTCTGAAGTGCTGAAAATTACTTTTAAGGAGACTTTTAAATGACATTAGATTTTTTTTTTCCTTCACTTCAGTCTTTTGAGTATGTTTTAGAGAAAGATTTCAAAGTGAAAGAGAGAGCTATGAAACAACAATTACTTACAGTGATTCATTGTTTTTTATTATGTTGTATTTTGACCTGGTTCTTTAGCTTCATCACACCTGTGATTTTACTGAATTGTTTTGACTATTGCAAAAGCATACCATTGAAAAATAGAACTGCTTATAATGCATGAAGTTAAATGATCAGAAAAAAACCTGGACTGAGTGAGCGACGTATTTCTATCAAGAGAAAAGAAAAACAAGTGTTTTGTTTTTCTAATAGATTTGAGTAAAACATGTAAGAGCTAATTACTGTTAAACCAGTGATTGAGTTTGTATTATTTATTAATATCACATAAGTGAGTAACTTGTGGAATTTGGTTTACTTGATTTATATTTTTCCAAAAATATTCTACTGCAATATGATCTAGATATTTCTGATACTATTTCAAAAAATGGTGCTTTTTTATCCTCATTCTTTATACATAGTGTAAATCTGGTTGCTTTACACATCTAAGTAGGCAACATTAATAGCAACAGATATACCACACCATGAAAAGTAATCACAGTTTAGCTAATGGCCTTCTCTCGATAAATATAAAAATCAGCTTTTCTCTGTAAACATAATTATAACTTTCTCCATAGTTATCTTCCCAGATCTATTAGAGTATATACAGTGGATGGCAAGTAAGTACAAATACACTGAGCCACATTTTCCCCAGAGTAACACTATTGTAGTGCTTAAATATTTTGTTCTGTCTCATCAGTTACAGAACTCTGCAGCGCTGGAGCTCTCAAAGCAGTCAGTATTCGTTTCTTTTTTATAGTTTAGTGTTCTCACTGATACAAATAATGGATTGACTCTTGTATGTAAAATTACAGTAGGAGAAAATTAAGAGAACTATTAGGGGATAGTGTTCAAAGGAGCAGGTACTATAACATTGTTTTGGTTTTTCTCCAGTGAGAATTTATCTGAAAAATATGGAAAAAATTTCTTTTTTCCATAAGTAGCCAACATAAAAATAGCTTTATATTGTCTTTTAAATCTTTTTTTTTTTTTATTTAGAGAATTAATAAGTTAAATAGTTGACTAGTAAAGCCTTATGTTTTGAGTTAAAAAAAACAAACAAACAAACAGAAAAAAAGAAAAAACAGCATATTTTGATCTGGAAACTGAAAAAACACTGAAGGCTCTTATTTGTCCCTAGGGGTTTAAGTCTAATGTTGTTCATGTAGAAAATTCTGAAGCCAGAATTTAAAAAAAAAAATAAATGTTATGAAAATTTCAACAAATTTCTGTTACTAAGGTATAAAATTTCCACACTTGGATGCAATAGTATTAGTATTGATTATAAGTTTTACTACATGGAGGTTAAACATCTGATTATAGTATATTACAGAATATGTTCTATCTTTAATGAATATTTATTTTATTCTTCCTTGACCTCTGTTTCTTTGCAGATTTGATGCTGGACAGGTGCGGTTAAATCCCTTTGTTTGATTGCACACAGCGTGAGGCAGTTATTAACTATCTGCAGGTGTTAAAGTAACAAGAGCAGGAATGTGGTTGTGGGTTTCTCCTTGCAGAGAGAAATACACTTGAATGACTACTCTTTGTATGGGAACTGTTGAATCACAGCCTGAACTACTGATTGATCACCTGAGGTGAACACTGAGTCAGGCATGGGAGCACAGGTGAAGACAGTTCACCTCTGTGACCGGAAGGGGTAGAGTCTGCTTCCACCTCTCCTAAACCCTATTTAAGGGCTGACCACCACTAGAGAAGGTTCTCTTATTGGAGATCCCTCCTATGTGGAGTTCCTAGTGAGCCTCGACTTTCAGAGACAGGTGAGCCCTTCCTTATGTACCAGTTGTCTTTATATATACCACCTGGATAAGCCATCCAAAGTAATACTATCTCTTTTAATTATATTGTGTGGGTACTGTTCTTTCAGGGTGTTCACTCTATGCTCTTACATACTGTAAAGCTAGCTTTACTCAGCACAGCTGGAACTATTTGACAATGCTTGCTTCACAGGTTTGTTTGGTTTGTAATGAAGGAAGGAAAGGGGTTGTAGTAGGGCCCTGGAGATTAGGAAAAGGGACAACTGGAAGATGGTATTTCCTTCTTGCCTTGATCTGCTATAACATCTCATTCAAAATACTAAGAATTTTCTTCACAGCTATTGGCTGTGACAATGTATGCAGATAATGATGTGTAAGCAATAGTGTGCACAGTGAATTACATTTGTATTAATGATGAGGAAATACGTGAGTCATAATTCATTACTTTACAGTTTTGGACAGATGTTCAAATACAGATTAGGGTTGCTTAAGCTCTATCTCTTATAATAGAGAAGACTTTTCTCATTTCCTGTACCTTGTTAAAAAAAACTGCAATATTTGAAACTTTTTCTTCTTAGCAACTTTGCTGCAAAGTATCTCTTCAGATTTTAATTTTATCACCTAGCTGAGGAAGTGGCAAGTTTGAACTCTATGTGCAGAAGAAAATGTCTTTTAAATTTCTCACAGGCATTTAATTATACAGTTACAGATCTTTTGGGAAGTAACTGTTCTTTTCAGATCTGTTCTATGAACTGCTAAACTGTTGTTAGTTTGTTTTTTGGTTTACTTGCTTGTTTGTTTGGTATTCTTCGAAAATAATACCTGGTTCCTTGCGTCTAAGCTCAGAAAATGCTTCATATATACTCTTCAATTTGTTCCTTTACCTCTCACAGAAATAGAACCCTGACCACATGAATTAAAAGGTGTTAAACAAATATTGCTGAATGGACTTCTTACCCCAATTTATTGTCACACAGTTATAATGATTTCCTATGGCTCTATCTTAATAGTATGTAATTTTTGGCAAATTCATCTTGTTTTTTGCTGTGGGAGTTAAAAAACACATATAAGTAATCTAGGAAGGAAAAATTATATATTATTTTACTGGTTATAGTAAATGTACTGATATATTTTAACCTACATCTAATGCTAGTTTCACTGAATTCTGTTGCATTGCTCTCTGTGTTTATATGATAGGAAGTGCTCACAGCTTCTTAGAAAAAGATTATAGCCCATAAAAGCCATGTAGTGCTGCTGATTTCTTTACTTTTTTCTTCAGGTTTTTTTTTTTTTTTGGTAGTTAAGGGGGAAAAATGGAAAAATGAGTCTTTCAGATTGCAGTAAGTCTTCAAAATTTTTCTTGTTGATCTAACACACAATTCACAGCTGAGAGAAATGTTATTAAGTAAACAGCCACCTATATTTCTCACTAAGGGCGTTCTGCTGCTCCTTCACAAATACATGTGCAAAACTTATGGGAAATTTAGGCTCTGTTATACATTTCTAACTGCAAAGCTCCTCTTCAACTTCAGTGGGAATAAGCAAATGCCAGTCTCTTGTATGAAGCTTGTGTGAAATTTTGAGGGTCTTGATTCAGTTACTTAAGTGGTACCTGAAACTATGTATTTATCTACACAAAGGAAAACCTTGTGGACATTGCAAATTTCTTTATAGGTGTTTATTTAAAAAAGTTGGTCTTAAAAATTATTTCCTCATTTGAAATTGTTTTTTATTTTTTATCTTTCCTGCCCCTAGAAATTGCTACTGTTTGTGTCTGAAATCTATCTCCTAGAGTAGCCCAACTCTTAGACAGTTTTTAGTGAGAATACAAGTTGAGTCACTATGTTTCAAATTGTAGAGTACATTCATCATTACTGAAATAATATATGCTATACACCCAGGCAGTCAGTCTTCCATGCTGCTCATGATATCCAAAGGCTTCTTCTGATTTACATTTAAGTAACTGTGTAGAAAAAAAAAAAAAAAAAAAAAAAAAGAACAGTATTTCATATGTCAAATTGGTTTTGGACACAGTCTGAAGCAATTAGGATTACTTCTGTTAATAAAAAGAACGCTCATGAAGACTGATGTGGTTTAATGGTATTAATTTGAAGTGGAGATTATAACTTTATTTTGACATATACTGAGTATTAGCTAGACGTATCACAGGAAAAAAAAGAGTTCTGGAACGACAGCCTGCAGTCTGACTAAGAGTTTGCCTGAAGCATTCAGCAGCAAATTCCAGATTCTAACATCTGTCCAAAAAAAAAAAAAAAGAAAGCAAGGTGGATTTATTATTAAGGCACTATATGGTTATTTTCTGTTCTTTATTACTTAGTTCTGCTGCTAATGAGCTAAAAAGGAAATAGAGTTATAGAAGGACTAAAGGATGTTTCTTTTCAGGGCTTGTCCTGAAATCAGCATTTTCTGTTTCCTTCCATCTTTTTTTTTTTTTTTTTTTTTCCCCCCTCCAGGGTAACTCCAGCACTCCTTTGCCTATAAAAGTTCATGCCAAACACAACTCTGCCCTTTTCGTATCTTCTTAAGCTCCTGCCCAGAGAACCAGAACAGTCAGGGCCATGCAAATATGTCATCAAGGGACTTGCCTGCTGAAGGTCTTCTCTAACACTGTGTATATGCAGTAGCGTTCCGTATGGGAACACTGAATAGCTTAAAAGTCCATTGAGAAATGGTTTGGCTAAAAGGTGATTGAACACAGTTCTTTTCCAGGCTAGGATCTTTTTTGTTCTCTGCAGTGTGACCCATATAGGGGATGTACAGGTTGTAGATGAGTGTTCAGGCCTTGCTCAACAGCCCATCCAACACAGACTTTTGGCTGGTATAATTCCCCTGAAGGCAATGTAGCTGTACTGATTTAGACTGATATAGAATGGGGCCACATATATCCACTAATTTTAGTTAGAATTACAATAGGGAAATGACTGCAGACTGTGTGAAGCAGAATGAATGATTAGGTATTTGCAGTGTGGAAGAGAGGAAGATTTTTACAGTTTGTTTGTGGAATGCGGTACCTAAAAGATTTGTCAATCAAAAAGAGAAGAAAAAGTAGGAGAGGGGTGTGAGAAAGAAATCTGTTTTACTTGAAGTCACTTGTTTGGTGTGATTTCTTGTCTACACATAGTTCTTCACCTGTAAAGACTTTGCATTTTCTTATGTTTTTCATTTTAAAAGGTAAATGTATTAAAACCATAAACTCTTCAGAAATATGATTAGAATATATATAGAAAATACTTCAGTAATCTATTTGTTCTTTCTGAGTTCCTTTGGTGAGGCAGTCTGTTGACGAGTGATTTCTGTTGTTTAATTTTATGAGAACAAAAAGAACAACATGAGATGAATTATTTAATTGCTACTGATCCGCTTTTTCTTTTCAGATTACTATTTTTCTTTTTTCCACAGAAAAGAAAGGGATAAAAACACATAACCAATTGTCTTAAGCTTACATTCCCAGATTGAACAGGATAAAAGTGCAAGAGACTAAAATAATAATAATAAAAAAAGATGAAGTCAATTTATTGCCTATTATTAACTCAGTCTGGTTGTCCCTCTTGTAGTCCTTTTTTTCACCTTTGATTTGTCTTCCATACGTGCAGCCATATATATTCAGCCACCCTGCATAACATCCTAATAATTTCTGTGAGTTATTCCAGAAATACATTTTTTCTGACACATGCTGCCTCAGGCTTCTCCTGAAAACATCTTTCTCTGCGTTAGGGTAATCACTTAGTGTCTGTCATTCTTTTCTGTCCTTCCAGTCTTTCTCATTGCCTTTTGACTATTCTCTGTGCAGCTGTTGTCATTGTCTGCTCTTAAATTCATCTCCATTTGAGAAAAAGCTTCAAGTTTGTAGTACATCAGTTCATTTCCAGCTCACTGCCATCTTTTGTTTGCAACAGCAAATCTCACTGCTTGCAAAAAGCAAGGAATCATATGTGATTCACTCATGTAGTATTTGTCAACTTTTTTTCTTAGAACATTTGTCTGATAGATCTTTTCCTCAAGGCAAGTATAAACCCCATGTGTCTGAGATCAGAGGGAAGTAAATGCAATCACAAATTGGAAGAATAATTTACAGATGGAATGTATTAATTATGAAGGAATGTAGGTTAATTTGTAAGCATAATCTTCATTGGATATAAAGATCAATTCCTCTTACACGTTATGTTCTTCAGTACTGATATATTAAAAAGTTCTCTAGAACATGAAGAGGCAAAGCTTAACTATTGACTAAATTCATGATTAAGCTAAGTATATAATGCTTTATTAAAATGCAGTGTGCAGTCAGGAGGTAAAGAACTAAAAATCTCTTCATATGTGAAAATGAATGTCATAAAAGCTGGAAAGAAACACTGATGCAAATATTTTGAACCACATTTGTGTTCTTGCAGCAGCAAGAATCACAGCTTTGTGCAGTTCAACACATGCCAGTGTATTCATAGGAATGGTTAAATCTTACTGTCAGTGTCATCTGTATTCTCGTGTAAAATATGATGTTCTGGGACTAGGAAGGACAGCCCAGATAACTAGCTTTATTTTGTTTACAGTAATTAACCAAGTGATTTAAACTAAATCTCCGTGCTAGTGGGGCAGTTGCTTGTACATTTGTACAGCACAGTGAACAAATTCTGAACCTGAACATTAACGAATGGTGGGGAATACTCTATCTTATCTTTGTCCGGAAAGAAAAAATGATTCCCTTTCACAGAACTGAAAGTGGATGTGTATTTGCCTTTCACTTGGAAAAACAAGGTCTAAAAAAAGTATTTTGTTGCTGTGGTTCTGTGCTTTTCTTGTTGCGTTTTTCCTCCCTGTTTATCTAAGATTGGTCTTTTTCATGTCTTGCGTAGTAGACAATATGCAAGCATTTCATGACACAGATGTTTGTTCTAAGAAAAAATAAATAAGCGAGACTTCAAGAAGCTGGGACAAAAATGGAAAGTTGGGGGTTCCAATTTCATAACTATGTTATTATGATTAAAGATTGCTCTTGAATAAAATGCTTAGCTTTCTCTGTTAATCTTTTTCAATCGAGCCTGGAACAGGTATTAGAGATTTCCCATAAGGTGAAATAGGGAAAGCTAGGTTGCTTCAAATGAGATAAGAAAAACTGTGCTCTGTAAGACTGAGCCAAATACATGGAGTCAATAGTAGGTTACTTCTGAAGTGCTCCCTAAGATTTTCCATCTGACTTAGAACTCCTAGCAGAAATTTCTTTCCATTTGATTTCAAGAATCTACTTCTTCCATTTTCTTAAATGGTCTTTTTGAATAAAGTGTTCCATTGGCTAAGGAATTGCACAGGAAGCAGAAGCATCAGGCGGCGTTCAGTATCTTTTAGGACGCTGTCACAGTCTTGGGAGCCCCAGCCCAAGGGAGTCTGAAATTTTGCTGAAGTTGAGCTACTGCATAGATTAGATTATTAAATAAAGAAATGGGATTTTTTTAAAGTGTAATTTCTTTGTCCATCTTTCGTTAAGCAACAATTTTTTGAATTCTTCCTCTTGAAACAGAGAAACTCCACTTACCGACAGTTAGTGAGTCTCCCCTTTCATCCATTCCCCTCCCTTTATCTGTCAGAATACTAGTCTGGGGGTTTCATTTTTGACAGTTGCCTTGTGCTAATAACAAAGTCAGGAAGGGAGTTTAAATCACAGAATTGTGGTTGTCATGAATGCTAATAGCAGCAATATGATGGTTTCACAGGATGTAGTTATTGCCATGGGATTTGTTTCAGCATCCGTGGAAGAGCAAAATCATTGTGTGTGTTCACTGTTAGCTTTCAAAACTTATAAAATTTCTGAAACTTTTATTGGTAGAATTCAACTGTGAAATAAAGTACGAACAGAATAAAAGGTGAATGAATTTGTTTTGGGTAAATTAAAATAAAGAGCTAGTTGTGCAAAATGTTGTTTGTAATTAACCATACATAATTCTTGGTTCAGTAGCTATTGATGCATTAAAGGTTCCTTTAGACACACTGCCTTTCCCAGTTTCTGAATTTATGGAAGTGCGTAAAGAAATTTTTCTTTGTGGGAAATTTATTTTCATTTTTCCCCACACCATAAAGAATAGCCTTCCTAAAATTCCTTTGTTGTTATTATATTCTATCAAATTGAAAAGAAATATGTAATAGGGAGAAAAATTGCCTATAGAGAAAGTGAAATTATTGCAGTCTTTTACAACCAATTATAAAACTGAGAGATCATTTCAGGAACAGTCCTGGTGTAATTTGATACACTAAATCATCATGATAGTTCTAGAAATGCCCTGAAGACATACTTACTTAAAATACTTAAATATAATAGCAACTAAAATGAAATAAAATTAACAGAACCTGAGGTCACTATCATCCTATTTCCATTTCTCTGAGTTATTTACAGAGCAACTGCTTCATTTTTCTGCACAAAAGATTTAATTTTAACCACTTCTTAGATAAAAATGTTTATTACTCAGTTGTCGTTTTTGGAGGTTTGTCTATACTCTCATAAAAAATCAACAAGATAATTTTCTGCTAACTCAGCTTCACCTTGAATTTAGTGTTTGCGAGTACCTAGGCTAGATTCAAAAGAACGTAAAATAATGTCTTAAAAATGTTATGTTTGAATACAGTCTGTTTGGAATTAAAGAAGAAAATGTGGAAAGGATCTGAAGATAATCTAGTTCTCAGCAGAGGGACTTTGTAGAGAAGGACCTGGGGGTCCTGGTGGATGACAGGTTGGCCATGAGCCAGCAGTGTGGCCTGGTAGCCAAGAAGGCCAATGGTCAATGGCCAGCAGGTCAAGGGAGCTGATGAATGCCAATAGGTGCAGTTCTTTCCCCATGGAGAAATTCAGTGATGCGTGCTTGCATCATAGACACTTCCACATCAGGTGCCATTTTGTCAGACTGCTCCTCTGCTGATATCTGTCACATAGTAACAAAATGTAATGGAATATTGGTGGGAAGGTTCAAGTTCTACTGCCATGCCACCAACATCCACAACTGGTACTGTGGGCTAACATAATAAAATAGGAGGCATTACTTTTGGAAGATCCGTCGCACATTTACTGATTAAGAAATTTCTCTGTCATATTTTTTTCCACACAGTTGCTCCTGGCATTTTTAAACATGGGCTTACTTCCCACAACCCTAAAAAAGAATTTGCTGTTTCTATCCTATTTTTTAAATTAAATACAGTGACTTTATTGTATATCTTACTTAAGTATGTAAGCTTCATTGTCAGCTTTTTATTTTCTCTTTTTATTCTATGACTTGGAGTAGATAGAGAAATAACACACTTGTAAGTATTTTTAAACACCAGACAAAATATTTTATAACTATTGTTTAATGTGAGTGTAAATGTGTGTGCATATATGTAGACAAAATATATGTTATACTAAACAAATATATATGTCTGTATTCCTGTTTTATTTGAGATATACATAATCACTGTATTGAAACAGAGAAAATTCATCTATAAACCATATTTTTAGATTCTTTCCAACTTCTTGTGGGAAAATTAATTTATGTTGGCATACAAACTGACAGATATACCCTGAAGCTACAGGAAATATGGTTCTTCAAAGTTGAAGGAAAACTAGCTAAACTATGTCTGAGTTTAAATCATTAAAATTATTACTCTAAAATGAATTGACTTGTCAGATTTTTCTGTGCTCCCACTTCAAAATGGCGCAAAACTTCTTTCGTATAAATTGAGCTATCTAAAAAATAATATACATATGGTATTAGTAAAATGTAGAAGTCAAATAAATCAAATATAATATTTTTCTTTTTCCTCTTCTAGTTTTACTTTAAGTGCTCTTAGTTATTGGATTCAGTGGAAATACATTTAGGCTGTGACCCAAAAAAACACTTAAACACATTTTTTGTTTCACTTTAAATTACATTTGTCACATAGGACTGTTACCTACTACTTGATTTACTTAAGCTGTATGATCAAGATTAAAGAGTTATAATCAAAGTTTGAAATAAAACTCTTGTTGAAATCAGTAGATTTCAAAAGTAAGAGTATTTCTGAGCATCACAGTCAGCATTGTGTTTCATCCAGGAATTTGAGATGTGCAGGCATGGAGCCAGGGAACTGGAAGACCTTGGGGCAATGCCTTCTATGCAGAAGTGCCAAACAGCAAAAAAGACATGGAAAGCTGATAGAGAAAAATCTGTGTTGGTCCTTGATGTTTATCAGAGGATGTATTGAGTAAGAAGAAACCTTAATAATTATCACATTCCAACTCCACTGCAATTGGCAATGACACCTCCCACTATACTGGGTTGCCCAAAGCCCCATCCAACCTGTCCTTAAACACAACCAGGCCTGGAGAGTCTACAGCTTCTCTGGGTAGCCTGGTCTAGTGCCTCACCAGACACTTGGTTAAGAAATTCTTCCTCGTTTTCCTCGCATTCAATTTAAATCTCTCCTCTTTAGGTTTAAAGTTGTTACTCTTTGTCCTGTCACTACACATACTGGTAAAGAGTCTCTTCCCATCTTTTTGTAGTCCTCCTTTAAATACAGGAAAGCTTTCATAAGATCTCCCCAGTCTTCTCTAGGATAAACAACTTTAGTTCTCCCAGCCTTTCTATAGAAGAATGTGATTTAAAGAGTTAACAGACTGAAGTGGAACAGACTCAGAAGCTGATTCTCTTAACTGCATTAGTCTTTATATTATATGAGCAGGAGGAAGAAGTAAGGCCATATAAATATGTCGATTTTCAAAGGCTTTAGAGATTACAACCTAGCACACATAATTTTATCCTGTCACATTTATGCTAAGATGATATCAATGCTATTTATCATAGGATTTCTGCTTTTCCTCAAATTGATTTCATAAAATGAATTTTTATCTTTTTGAAATAATTATGGTCTGTATTTTACGATCTTTTTCTTGAAATTCCTACCTTTCTCTGATGTTTAAGTTTATAATCATAAAAACTTATTTTGCTTTAAAGCTTTATTATTTCTAGTAGCAAAATGGTTAGGTGGTGACCTGCCTCTTAAGAATTAAAATGAAAAAGTGTTTTTATCCTTGCTGTATTCATGAATACAGTGAAAAATGCATAGATTTCTCAAAAAATAATGCCTCCTATTAATTTCCATGGAAACTACAACAGATAAAGTGCTCTATAAAATATTCTATCAGCTACAAAACACTGTTTTTCAACATAGTCACTACCACTAGCTGATTTGCACAGATGAGCTGATTGAGATGCTCTTCCTTTTGTGGTGTCATAGCTATGCATGGCTGTATGGAACATGGCTGCCTCATCTCAATGACTTGTTTCAGTGTGGCTATTGCCTCCGCTGAAACGCACCACCCAGCACCTCACTGAGCTGGCATCCACTGTTTGGTCATCATAAGCATTCAGCAAGTGTTGATGAAAGTCAATGGGTGCTGTTCTTTCCTAATGAAGGAGTTCAGTGATATACCATTATTTCACAAACACTTCCATGTTAGATGCCATTTTGTCAGACTGCCCTCTGCTGCCATCTGTCACATGGCAGAAAAATGTAATGGAATATTGGTGGGAAGGTTCAGCTTCTACTGCCATGCCATCAACATACACCTCTGACTTTGTAGGCTAACATAGTCAAATAGAAGGCATCACTTTTGGAGCAGTTGTAAGTTTTTCACTTCTAAAATCAGTTAAGGGCATATGTGTGCCTCATTATTACTGAATAATGACCATTCGTTAACTATGAAATCTTGCAAAAGGCTTCATCATTTTAGCCAATTAAATCTTGACTGTACAAGTATGAATAAATTGTACCTCATCTTAATAATGAAGATCTATTTCACGTTAATTATATCATAGTACAAATGCAATTGGTATAAAATGATTCAAATATACATAAAATGATTCAAATATACATAAAATAATTCAGATAGTTTTCATGAAGATTACTAGAATTTGCTACTCTTTAAGGATGCATTTCTAAAAGTATGACTCAAGGTCTTTTGAGAAGTGTGGTTTTCTAGATACTTCATGAAAGCCTCACTGACCCCATTATTTAAATGAGGAAGCCAGAGCACATGTCTCTATATATCAAACTTTGAATGCAGTGTAGCATGATATGCTTTTACTATTTCTTGATCTTGGAAGTCTATTTCAGGGTTTCTTTTTCCATAAATTTCTGGGAAATTTCATGTAACACATAGATCTGGGGAGGAAAATTGATAGTTACCCTAGCCCCTACAGCTGCAAGTTTGCTGTAAGCCAGTGGAGGGGAGCAGAGCAGTATTAATAGTACATGAAAAAACTGGGATATAGTTCTGTTTTAGATTTAGTGATCTAGTCTGGAAATGATTAGCATACAGAACTCAGTGGACAGATCCTTGTACAAAATATGCATAACTTCCTTGAAGAATGAAAAGTTCTTTTCTGGCCAGTGTTCATGGTGAGCCTCTCTCATACTCATCCTGACTTTGAAAAGCAAAGTCATAGCCAAGGCAATGTGCTATTCTGGGTTGTTGCTTGACATGTATTCTTCTTCCTTTTGGAGAAATAACAGTGATTACCTGTTTTCACAAGGCTATACTCTGGTAAACTAGTGTCAACTTTGGAATGTCAATTTTGATGCCTACCTCAGCTTGCAAGTATGATGTTAAATGTCCACACAGTTGTCTGACCTTATATATGATTTTTTTTTTCTTCATTTTTTTTCTGTTTTATTACTCTTCCATCAGTTAAATTCACTCACTGCTACTCTTTCACTCACTTGTACTACCTTTATCTTCCAAACAGTTGATTTATCACCAATGTGAGACTCTTGATTTATACAAGGTGTATTCTTCTTTTTCCAGACACTACACAGCCAGGCTTCTGCTGTGTTTTACATAAACTGGATGTCACTCTATGTTGCATGAATGTGAACCTTTTGTAATGCAAACCGTTATGATAACCTTATCTAAAGATGACCTTTAGCTTCATATTGAAGGTTAAAGTTGTGGTAGAAGTCCGTGTATGTATTGGATAGGATTCTGTCTTTTGTTCATTTTCTGTTTGGCTTGCTCTGTGTCATACAGTGAGAAACTGTCAAAACAGTTGACCTGGAAAAACATTACTATGTCAGAATGTGGTCATGATTAGTATCATTCAATTACAGAACAATGTCAGTGATGCCTGATAGCTTTCTGATATTTGAATTAACATTTAAGGCAACAATATAAGGCTCAATAAGATTTGGCTTCCCAGGGCTGTCGCTTTGATGTATCTCTCTTTCAAAGAGAGACTGACCTTACATACTGCAAGGCGTAGGTCACTGACTGTGTTGTGTGGACAAAGAAGTAAGTTAGATATTTCTTACTTATGATTTGAATGGGAGGAGGAGAAAAGAAGTGGACACAGCCAATGGAAGGCTAAGCTCTAGGATGTTAAAAAGCAAGGGTCTATGGCTACTTGACAGCTGTGGTAATTATGGCTTGGGGTAATAATTGCAAGCCCTGGTAGCAACATAGAACAAATCAGGAACTGAGAGGTCTGGAACATCAATTGATTGTGAAATTTTTTGGAAGAATGGTGTTAAGAACTGTTTCTATAAGCAGTTTTCCAAGAACTAGTAGCAGGTGGTATCTGCAAGAATGGCAATATGTTTTTTGTTGTTTGTAGTGCAAGATTTTTGCAGATGTCCTTTTTCTTTTTCCTTTTTCTTTTTCTTTTTCCTTTTTACTTTTCCCTTTTCCAATTCCCTTTTTCCCTTTTCCCTTTCCTTTTTCTCTTTGAAGCTAAAATAGGGCAGGGAGGGGAGACTTGATGAGTAAAGTGATTCTCTCTGTCCCTACCTAGAGGAAAAACTGGCCATGAAGAGATTGAAAGGATACATTAAATGAGACTGAATTTCACTTGTGATTTCATTTGTGCCATGACAAGTAGGTGGGGTTTCATACTGACACCTTAGATAAATGCCTTGTATGTACTTGACATTGGGCGTGATAGCATTGTAATGTTTTATTCTCATTAGTGGTCCAGAAGAATGAGAATTACCCTTCTCTTTGTGATGGAGAGCCTTTGCCTAGAATACTTAGATCTCTCAAACTCCAGATCTCAGATACCAGAATCAGAAGGCACTGAATGCCTAAATGTGCTCAGTTTGCAAAATGGCTCTTATTGTTATCAAGTGACCTTAAGGTTCTCTTCACTAGTTTAACTTGAATAATATGAAACCTGCATTCAAATGTCCCTATGGTAGCCATTAGTAGAGAAAAATCATAACTTCTTCAAGGTTAAAAGTTCAAACTGTGATGACTGTACCTTTTAACCCTGTTAACTGGCTTTTACCCTGATATCTGTAAGCCTGTTAGCTTCATCATGTTGAAGAGATTGTGACATCTTCCAAAGCACCTGGAGGGATGCATTTCATTTCAGTTCACTGGCTCAGGGATAGCAATATAACCCGGCTGTGTCTAGCCTTTTTATGCTTGAGTAATCGTAATATTTTTAAGGTTATAGACCTTTTTATTTTCCTTTATACTAATACAGTAGTATTTTTAACTTTCTTTGTTTTACTTAATTTTTATTTTGTAAGAGGGAAATAAACAACTTGGCTAGGGTGAAAAGCAAGAGAATGCAGAAGATAAGGAGTTGCAAACATTTTTTTGTTATTTACAAATCTTAAAAAATAAATTAACCTTCTGTCTTGTCACAGTGAACATCTGATTCATCACAGGCTATCACTGAATAGGTAATAGTCAAATACATTTCATAATAAATATGCTGTAGCGGTAACAGCAACTTTGGTATAGTCAATAAATCAAAAGCATCCACTAGTACTGCTGTTACAAAAAGGATGTATTTAATAAGACTTTCTGTTGAATTACTGACTTCAGTGTTCTAAATTGTTTGTGTAAAAGCTGCATTTAAAGGATACACAGTGTTATTTCAGGAATGACTAAAATTAGTTTTTCCTTGAGAAAATGTATTCTGCAAATTAATCTTGCATATAAACTCAGATATCTGAGTGCTGTGGTTTAACACTGGTAGTTGTCAAGCAACCACATGGCTGCTCTCTAACTCCATCTCTACAAGAGAAAACATGGAGAACATACGATGAAAAACCTCATGGGTTGAGATACAGACCGAGAGATTGTCGACTAATTACTCACAAGCAGATTAGATTTTGAATAGATGCCTTGTAGAATTCATACTTGATGTCAAATACAGAATTCTGGGAAGTGCCAATGGAAAAAGGAGTCGCATAGACTTGTTTTTATTATTATTTTTTTTTTTTCTAGATTAGGTTATTTGCAAATAATGAAGTTACATCTAGCTGAATGAGATCTGTGTGCCCACACTTGTTTGAAGGGAGGAACTTCAGTAAAATAATAATCTATTTCATGAAAACCCATACAGCTAGATAGTGTAGAATTATGGATGAACAGGGACATCCACAGCTTGATCAGGTTGCTCAGAGCCTGGTCCATCCTGGCCTTGAAAGTCTCCAGGGATGAGGCATCCACAGCATTTCTGGGCAACCTGTTCTAGTGCCTCACCACCCTCACTGTAAGACTTTTTCGTTATATCCAACCTAAATCTACCCTTTTTAAGTTTGAAGCCATTTCCCCTTGTCCTGTCACCACAGATCCTGCTAAAGAGGCTGGCTTCTGTCCTGCTTGCCATCCACTAGTTCCCTCAGTTCCTTTTTGGCAGGAATGTGCTCAGTCCTTTCATGTTCAAGCTTGAATTGGTAATGGAGGTTGTTTTGACCCAAGTCCAAAGTCTTTCACCTCTATCCTCTCTCAGATTTATGTGGAGCTCCCATAAAATTTTCTGTTGTGCTTTAAAATTTAGGGTGCATTTACTGGATTATAGTATGTTTATATACAAAGCGTGAAGCAAGGCTTAGGTGAAGCAAATTTGTTTTGGAAAACAAACTTAATCTGAACTGAAACAGACTAAATTTTGAGTAGATAAGGAATCGTTAGGACTTCTGTATACTCTTATTCAACAGAGACTTTCCTTCATTCTGCGTTGTTTCAAAAGAGTGATGTTAGTATGAATCCTGAGTGAAGGAATGCAAAAATAAGAAGCCAGCTCTACTCCCAAGAGCAAATGGTACCAACTTTAAGACTTCTAGACGAGCAACTACCTTCTCATATATTTATTAACAGAACAATAAGCTTTGAAACAAGATCAGGACCACTAGGCACTGTTGATATTCTGGTTTATTTAGGACTGGGAAGAAATTCATGTAAAATAGGGAGTGCTTTGACACATGGATGAATTGATGCCTCTGTGTCTTATCTGTCTTTAGCTGATGTCGAACCATGACAACTGAGCTTTAATTGTTACAGTTTTGCTGCTATCTATATCACTTCACTTCAGCTGATTGCCCATTAAATATAGTAATTATTAAGCATTTCTGGAAATTAGTATTCGTATGCCAGGCGTTTGCCATTTTCGTACAGTAGCTGGAATATTTTGGATAGTTGTGGAAACATTGCTAGTAATAGGTAAGAAATTCAATACTTTGTAAGCTGGTATTTTTGAATCTCTGTTTTATCATGGGCCAGTGACAGTTTTTTGAACATCTACTTTGCTGGTGAAAATAGCTTGCTTGTAGTGTTTTCTAAATTTTGAAAGACTGTATTTTCAGAAGAAAAAAAATTACAATATCCTTAGTTGGAAGAGAAGCTGCATATCACAGATTGTGAAGCTTTTTGAGTAAAATTGCATAGATTATTATGAAGTGTCTAATTGCATAGGTATTCTGAAATTAAGAAATTAAGAAAATGCTGGTTTTGAATTAGAAAAATTCTATAGAGAAATATTTATGTAGCTGAGACCAAGTTGGGCAAAGAAATACAATAAGATTAATTTTCTACTGACTGTTTCCTAACAGATAATTAAACATAAGATGGCAACTGTGTATGTCTTGTGTTTATACTCTTGATTTCACTATAAAAAATAATATAAAATATTTTATCTTTTAAAAAATATTGACTATAATCAGGGATTATGTTTAAATTAATATTGAGAATGGATTGCCACTTTCTGAAAGCTTGTTTTCTATTCTGCAATTTCTGTTTATTTGAAAATAGAAAACAAGCTAATTTCTACGCATTTTATTAGAAACATGTATATTTGTTTAAAGAATATTTTTCCAGAGTAAGAATAGATTAGAACATTTAGACTAAAATGCTTGTAAGATATCAGTCTATCTTCTGGGGATCTTAGAGCATAAGAACTGACCTGGAAATAAGGTCTTTAAATAAAGAGTTGCTGGGCAGGAAGAAGAAAGTCACAGAAATGGGAATAAGGAAAAAAACTTGAAGGATGTATTTGGCAGGAATCATTAGTTGAGTGAAATAGCCCAGAGGTATATTGGATGACCCTGAGGACTCATGTAATAGAAATGGGATGAAATTCAATAGCACAGCATGGAAGGTCATGCACTGGAGGACTAAAACCCAGACTTTCTGCAGTGAGTTAGGAGCTGATCAGCTGAGATGCAGTAGTCAATCACAGGATAGTTGTACATTTCTGATCTAATACAATCCAAGGGTATGATAGCTAATATATTTCTAGGAGAAATAAGGAAATCCACAAAACAATATAGAGACCTTACTTGTAATATTTTGAATAATTTTGGACATCTTGTTTCTGAAGTAGATTATTAATCATTTATAGGTGCACGAACATACCACTACAGCTTCTTGACATTTTAAGCCAAGAAGTGGTGTGACTTGTTCCATACAAATAATTTTAGACATTGGGTACTAGTACTAGAGATTAAGCCAATGAGTGTTGCTGGAGGAGGAACAAATATACATCACCTGTCCTTGGTTTAAATTGAGGGATAACATAAAAGAAAGGACATAACTTTCACGGTAGTAATATTCTAGTTCAGCCTTCTCAAATAAGCAAAACCAAACAACTTAAGTAAAATGAAGCTTTATCTATTTTATATGCGTTGTGATCTAGTTATCTGTAACACCACAGGCTGTTCTAGAAAAACCTTCTAGTTAACTTTGTGACTCTTTTAATTCCTGATTAAGATATGGAAAATGAAATCAGCAAAGGAGTTTACCTTGACCTCTGTATGATCTACACTGATCAAGAATATGAAATCAATATTTTGATATTCATAAACAGCCATGAGCATGTCTATGGTGGTGGAGAAAGTGGAAGTTGAGTGACATTTAAAAAGAAATGATTGAGGTAGCAATTTTGGCATGCATATAGGCTATGGATAGTATATTTTCAAGATGCTTTTGTTAGGGAGTGGAAGTGAATGAAAATAAATATTTTATAGCTAAATATATTGGCCCACATAAACAAATAAGAAAGGAGGAGAGTTTTTCAGAAATGTAAAACGATTCAAAAATAGTCTCAGGAGTTTATTTCTGACTTTAAAACTGAATCTATTACATTTTGATTATTACCATGAACCTGCTCAAACAGGAGTATCTGTTCACTAGTTACTTGCATGTAATATAGAGAACAGCAGGCTTATTATCTTTGCCTTTGGTCAGAAGAGCAAAAGGGGATGAAGGAAGAAATAAGCTGTCCTCATGGTGGAAGGCTCTAACACCTGCCATAGTTCTTTCTCCAACTTGCAATTGTCTCCTTAGTTTGCTACTCTAGCTGAATGCTCCCCCAAATTCAAGCGCATTGTAATTCACACATGAGCACTTAATTAATTGGTTCATTTAATCAGTGTGTGTGCAGAAAAGGCCTTATGCCAGCAGTATTTCTCCCCGGGAGAGCTTGCCCATCAGAGAGGCATGGTGTCTGTGTCCCCAGATAGCAATTAACAACTACTGAATTGCTCTCGCTGAATAATCATGAAATTCGTCTGTCTCGGATCATTTCATGGAGTCTAATAGTGCTTAAATTTAGTGTCTTACCATACTGGGACCCATTAGAATCCACAGTGATTTCATGTGCTTTTGAGCTAATTTGAATGAATGCCTTCTCTAGGTATAAAACTGCTTCATGCATGAAGTTTACACATTGATATTCATTTCAATATTTTTATAAATATTTTGGCAAAAAATGCAACGCTTCTAAATTTAAATTAAGAAAGAACAAAATAAATAGCAGTAAATATCAGTATAGATTTCTGCTGTTTAATATCAAAATACAAAATAAAATTTGTCCACGTAATTGCATTTAGACTTGGTATCGTTCTTGCTAAGTATGTACAAGATATGATTAAAGGCTGCATTTCTTTTATTTTATGTCAGTCCAGGTGAGTATAGTTAACAAAGATGTCTAATAGGTTTGGCACAATTTCTCTGAAAAACTCATTCAGAAAAATAACACTTTGTAGATGTCCTGTTTGAACCAGATAGCCCAGACACAATTGCCCATTTGATACACTTGAGTAAAGTCTCTGACCAGTAAGGGTCATGCTAAAAAAGAGAACCCTAACATTTGAAACGATTCACAGTAGTAACTGTGAATCAGAGTAATGGTTCTGTAAATTTGCTGCTCCTTGGGGTTGTAAAAAGCCCTGGCCTCTAAAGCTTCACATTCTTTCTGTGAAAGAGGTGTTGTCTGCACTGACTAGCTCTTGAACTCTAGAAAAATGGATTTTGAAGGCAGAATTAATTTGAGCTTACATGTTTATTTAAAAACAAACAAACAAAAAAACACATTCTGAACAGATACAACTTCCAGTTGTTTGAGGTACCAAGAATGTGAGTAATATAGCTGTCTGCAAATGCATTAAATCATGGAATAACAATATAGAGATTTCTAAGTTTCCTGGGGGAGCACTTCTGCTATGTCCAAGTGTGGGAATTTCAGCCAACAGGTTTTCCCTTAAAAGGGTGAAGAAAGATTCAGCCCATCAGCTGATCCCAGAAGCCAGTGATGTCCTCCTGACTTGTCAGGACTTGACTAAAATCAGGACTTGTCACTGACTTGACTAAAATTCCACACCTTTTAAGCCATTTTTATACTACTTTCTTATTTCCAGGTAGAGGTTGAGTGACTTTAGTCATACATACTTCTTGTTGTGATTGGTATAGCTGAAAAATTCAGAGGATGTGCGCAGTAATATGTAGTTACCCCTTAAGAGGCAAGTACACTTTGAGATGGAGATGTGGTTTTTATATTATGAGGTTATTAAGAAGAAAGTTCACCCAGGGATGCATTTTTGCCTAAAAATACAAAAGACAAAACCATTATTGCCCTATTACTTTAGGGTAACAACTGTGTAGTTTATCAGTTCCATAGTAACGTAAGTTTCCCATCCTTGCAGTGTTTTCACAGAGCCTAACTATGGAGTTATACAGTTTGCTCCACTCTCTTAGAGTCAACACACCAAGCTCCCCAGGTATTTCCAGTCCCAAGGCTGTAGTTCATGTTGCCTAGGGAACTGTCATGAAGCATATTCTTTACCCATTCACTGTACACTGCCTTCAGAGTTTCCTCAGTGTTGTACTTTCTTGTAGGAGGGGTTAATCTCAGCAAGTCCCCTGAAGTCCACAACTTGGCAGAATATTTCCACTTCTTTAATTGTATGATAAAATTGGCACCTCAGTTATGAAAGTCATTGCTACATCAGGCAAAATGTAAAGCGCTGTCATACTTAAAAAATGCCTGTGTCTTTCATCTTTAGCTTCTCCTTATTCGTCTTATGCTATTTGGAATGCACTGAATCTACATGGTTATGTTGCATGCGCACCAATGCACTAATGTAAATCAGGTACATTAAAAAGTGTTTAAAGTAGTGTTTACTTAAAGTAACAAACAAACAACTACCCACACAAAACAAAATAAAAGGAATTCCATTATTTAGTATTTGTTCTTTTTATTACATCTCTGTGTCTCTAGGTTTTATAGTTTTATATAGTTTCTCTTATTTTGAAGGCAAGACTCTCAGGCAGAAAAATTACTGAACTAAACTAAGGTGATAAAAGAATGAGAGGTGGTAATTATAAGAAAGACATTCCTTTTAGCATTTTTTTTTATGTTGTCATTTTTGTTTTTACCTCAATTAATGTTTAATTTTGCTTCTCTGAATTGCCTCCTTTGGTATTTATAATTATTCCTGAGATAACTTTTTTTTGCTTGACTTCTGTACGTTCAGCAAGTTCTTTCTTTCAGGTAGAATGAAACAGGTATTCTTAGGTATTTTAAGATGATCTCTTTTTCTTTTCAAACACTATTATTCTATAAGCTCTTTTAGAAATAGCCTAGATTCATGCCAGTAAGGGCTTCTTCTAGCACTGTCATGAGAGAATACAAGTTGTCCTTAAAAGCCATACACTTTATTTTCTTTGTTCCTCAAAATAAACTAAAAAAAAAAAAAAAAAAAGACTTTAAAAAATATTCTGAATGTTTTCTTTTAAGAAACTTAATACCCACATCCAGATACTTGTCAGATGCAATAAATTTCAGCACATCTGAACATAATGCCTAGCCTACTCATACCAAAGGCTTTCACTTTATGTGCCTACTTAAAAAACAGAGTCACAGCAAAACTGACAGAAGATTTGCTTTGCAGTTGTTGCATCTCCCTGAAGTCAAACCTAGAAAAGAAGATTTAAAAAATAGTAATAAAAAAAAGACAGCTGAAAAGATTTACTGTTATTTGATTAATATTTTTAAATTCACATAATTCCAGAAACATTACTTATGCTTGCATATTACTGCAAATGTCCTTCAGAACAACTGAGTGAATATGAAAAATCAAAATCAGTACAAAGAAAATGACACACACATGATTCCAGAAACTTTTTTTTTTTAGCAATAACTTTGTTCTGAAGTTTTTAATGTTCAGCAATATCTAACTTAAGATAAATGTTGCAGAAATACTCCCTGGATAAACAGCAATACACAGGTGCACATATGTCCTTCATCCACTCAAAAGGAAAAAAAAAAAAAAGTAATAATATATATATTTAGTTAAAAATATAGTTAAATAGGTATATAAAATATGTAATAATATAATATAGTAAAAATGTACTTTAAAACAGAGTTTATATGCTGAAAACATCTAGCAGTATAAACAGGTAAGAGGAAGCATGTTATCACTTTTCTGTATCATATTGGAATTGAAACAGCAATAGAAAGGGAGAGATAAAAAGAGAATAAACCACAAGAAGATGTCAGAGAAAATGGAAGAGTGATGTTAAAGGCTGCTGTGACACATTTAGCAAGGACTGTAAGAGTTTCTGCTCTGCTCAGTGCTGAATGGCAATTGCAGTAACAGTTGAATAAAAGTTACCCAAACACTGTAAAACTAAATACAGGACTGTGAAGCTAGTACTATGGAAAGGGAGGTTTTTATCAAGGATTTTGTGTATACTGTATCAGTAGCATGATACAATTTAAGGTCTTTTTGAAGATAGATTAAATAAATCTCTTTTCTCTTTTTGTAAATACTGATGAAATAAAGATAAGTTAAATTTAATGTAACTACAAATCAACTACACCTTCAGCACAAATAAAATGCATTTAATCTGCATACTATATATGAAGTTTATGTAACTAGAAAAGAGTAAAAACTTTATTTTTCACCATGCAACGATAACAACACATAGCCATATTCATGAAGTTGAACAGTGGAAATTACAAAATCTTTTATAGTAAGGAAAGATAAAAAGAAACTTAACCCTATCTGTAGTTTTCACAAGGTTATTTTAGCATATAGTATCTCAGAGAGCTGCAGGTCTATGCCAAAAAATTTTTTTCATAACTATGTTGAAATTATTTATTGAGTATAGAAGTTTAATGGATGACAACAGAATGGAAGAGAGTTCCATGTCATTAGTTTAATTTAATTTGGGGATTAGGATTAAAAAAACGAAGAAGCTCTATATTAAGCAGGTTATTTTTTGAAAGTATTAGAAATGACTGCATTATTAAAAACATTGTTATTATTCTTAAAGATGTCATAAAGAATTTAATATCCCATTTACATTTCCATCCATTAATTTTAACTTGATTTGTCTGTCTATATAAGTGATTAATGCATGGATTCTAGACACACTGAGTAAATGAAAAAATTTCCCATTGGAACATGTAACTGAAAATGTCGTCCTAGTAACTATGATAATAAGAATAATAATAATAGTTTCTGAAGATAAAGTTATATCGAAATTGAGATTAAACTCATAATGCCTAAAATTTCTTAAGTCAAACAATGTGATTCCAGAGCTCTTTTTTTTTTTCAAGAAAAAAGAAATTAAATAACAAATATGATAGTAAAAATAGAAATGTATGCCGTATAGGAGAAGTTTTATGTGAATTTGTAAACAGTGATTTTTTATATCTATACTCTCTGTATTTGGATTTTATTCTGATCTGAAGAGCACTTACAAGACAGTAGGAATGATAATAATTCCCGCAGCTGCAGTCTTTTTAATTAAATTTGCATTCCACCTATCTGCAATAGATGGATAAGCACTTGACAGGAGATTAAAGTTAAGTGATGCCCCTTGCCCAACAGTTATTTAATTCTGTATGTGATTTTGCTGGTTTCTTGGGCAATAGTTTTAGATTAAAAAACCTCTAAACTTGTAGACCTTATTGAATTGTCCATGTTTGAATCCTGATTTCTAGCTGCCTGTACGAATTTGGGCCCTCTTGCATTGTAAACTGTAAATATTATTTTAGTCTGAACCTGTTACAAAGTTACTGATACCCAGCTTCTTCTTCATGTCAAATCCTGTGTTTTGCATTCTTCTCTCCTCCGACTCCCACTTTCATTAATGCATTGTTACGCTATTACATTAAACTTTTCAGGAAGTCATTCATATGCATTGGTTTAATGTTTCTTAGTGGTTGTCTGCAAATTCTAGAATAAAATTCTCAACTGCTAATGTCTTGGTAGTTGGAATCACAACTGAAATACCATTTCTAAAAGATTAAACCAATAGCAAAGCAGCTTTTTTAGTTTCACAAACAAGTCTAGGCTAGAGACAGAATGTCTGCATAATAGACTTGAAAAGAAAAGAAAATTAAAAAAAAAATTGAGAGTTATATTAAGTCATTACTTTACAGCTACAGTTCCAGAAGTATACTGTACCATATGGCTGGCAAAAAGGTATTAAGTAGCAGCTGTTAATCCATGGAGCCGAAAACATGTTATAAAATGAAGTTCAGTTACTATTTTTTGCCATAGTACGTATCTTTCTGACAGATAGATTACCTTAGTGGGTATAGCATATAGGTAACATACATAAATTATTCAGATGTGTAGAAAAGGACAACCTTGAACACAGCTGCTTGTTAAAGACTCCTACAACAAAACTATTTGATACCAAATGTAAGAAAACATGAGTTATGTAAATCTGCATTAATTGAAGATAGAGCTAGATGTACCTCTGCAAATAATATCTGATTATTCATTTCCAAATAAATCTCATCTTGCAGTATTACGTTTATTTCATTACAGAGATTCAATAATATTACTAAAATTAGAGAATAGTGTAATTGCTAACAGTATAATTTTAATTGAGAGAACCTCTTAAGGGTAATAAACAATAAAGGAAAGAATCTTTTGTGCATATGTTGTAGAAAAACACACTGGGAAAATAGTGAGAACAGACACATGCCGTTTGTAAGAGCAGCATTCTTCTTATTTTTATTGCAGAGTTATCCTGAGGCCTGAACAGAAATCAACTATATGCGCAACTAATTTAGCAATATGCAAAACCATTATAAATTATTAAACATTCAGTGACGATGCTATTTTGTTTGCATTTTTTCTTTTTATCAGTTTTGGCAGCACAAAAATAACTGGCCTTACTGTGCTAAATAGTATGCCTACGTGGAAGACATATGGCTAAACTCACAGGATACTTAGGCAGTAATTGCTACCTTACTGCTTAGGAAAAGCATTCTGTCCGATAAACAAGTACTTCCCTCCATCCCATATGAAGAGGTGGCAAGGATGTCTTGGTTTTGATGAGAGAGAAGAAAGGAGAGCTTTGTAATATACTGCACAATACAAATACAGAAAGCCTTGTCAGAAATATTATATGTGTAGGAACAGTTCAGTTTTAGCTTTACATAAAGTCGCATTTTAGCATCCTAATCATCCTAATCACTTAATTCTTTTTTTTTTTTTTTTTTTGAATAAGCCTATTGATTAAAAACCCTTACGTTTTGGGATAGGATAATTTGTGGAGTAAATTAGTAAGTCAGTAAATTATTTAATACATCAGCTTTCTTCTTCAGAAATCTTATTTTTTCTTCTTTCTTATTTTTTCCCCATTTGTTGTTCAATTACAAGTATTGATGGAAATTTTGCCTTCCCCATTCCCCTGTGACAAAAATGTCATCTTTTTCATTTTGCAACCTGTTCCTGCAGCCT
Organism: Callipepla californica brunnescens; assembly: GCA_023055505.1. NCBI lineage: Eukaryota > Metazoa > Chordata > Aves > Galliformes > Odontophoridae > Callipepla > Callipepla californica. Next base: position 24,215,939 of record JALIRH010000005.1, read on the forward strand.
GTATTCTCCTGAGTATTTGCATTAACTTTATGAAGCAGTTGAAATGGAGATGCAGCATGATGAGCTATACTCCGTCTTCCTTTGCGTGGTCATACTACGCACGATTTTTTCAAAGCATCTGTCATTCTTGTGCTGGCACTACATGTCTGAGTAAAATAAAATATTCACCAGATTAAGAAGGCTTCTTCTGACAGTTTATTTACTGTCTCACTTGATTTTTGTCACAGTATCATGCTGAAATTGTTTATTTCCAAAATATCTTTTCTGAGTATATCCAAAGGGTGAAGAATGAAAAAGTACAAAGATGAAAATTCAAAGGAAGCAATTTTTCTTCTTTCTATTCCCCTTCCAAAAAAGTATATATATAAAAAAAAAAAAAAAGTGTGTTTTCTGCATCTTTCATGAGAATGTAAATTTAGGAATAGTGAGGATGGACAACTTTATCAATACAAAAAGAGCAGTGTTATACAGTCCCTGGCATTTTTCAGCCTAAACCTTGCATTCAGTCTCACTGATATAATTTTGTTTTCTACCTCGAGCCCCTGAAGCTTTTTATTCAACATTGAGTTTGACTGAAAGAGATGACAACCAGTTGTTTGGGCTCTCCACCACAGAGAATTCTTGGATTCGCTTGAGGCTCTACAGAAATTTGCAATGGGAGTTAGCTCAGATACCCACACTGTTTCAGTATCACTTTGATGGCAAAGAAAATGCAAAGAAACATACAGACTTCTTCAGGATTAGCAAGCCAATGCTTCATTCTCTTACTGCAAAATGCATTTCAAAAACAAAACTACTTCCTATTATATTGATTTTTCATAACAAGTTTGGTTGCAGGAGACTAAAGGTATGGTCTCTATGAACAAAGCCAGCTCCAGATGCTCCAAAAGGGATCTGCCATTGCCAAAGCTTAGCCATGAACATGCAGGGTTCCTCTGGGAAAGCAGATTTAGGAAATCAAAAAGCTACTGCACATCACTGCTGGGAGAGTGGAGTGAGAATATGAGAGCAACATCCTGACAGCACCAAAGTGCCCTGCAGGGGGTGGTCCAGGCAAGTGGTGTAAGCTCTCTGTAGCCCAGGAGGGGCTCGTGGTGGAGCAGGATATCTCTTATAATATATATATATATATATATACACATGTATATATATTATATATATAAATATAAACAATTTATATATATATGTATATATTAAAATAAATAATACTCCCCCTTTTCTTTTGAGGAGGAGTTAGAGAACAGAGATGGAGTTTAACCACTCATCAGGGGAAACCACCACACTCGTACCTACAGTATTACTGTCTGTGTTGTCTTCTACTAGTTTCTGCAATATACAGTTTTGAAATCTTAGGCAGAGAATGCTCAGCAGCACCTTTTCCTCGTTTTAAATGTTCTTACTGTAGGAGTTTTAGTCCTTGTTTTAGGCAAAACGTAGTTCATACTGTGGGCAAATGAAAGAAATGCATAACTGAGAGTTTATGACATGTACTGAGGGTATCTGAATTTGTATTCAACCTGTATTACAGTAAAGCTGTTCATACTTGTATGGGAACTGTTGAATCATAGCCTGAACTACTGACTGATCACCTGAGGTGAACACTGATTCAGCTGCAGGAGCACAGGTGAAGGCAATTCACCTGTGTGACCAGAAGGGGTGGAGTCTAGCTCCACCTCTCCCAGACCCCATTTAAGGGCTGACCAACACTGGGGAGGGTTCTCTTGTTGGAGATTATTCCTGTGTGGAGTTCCAGGCAAACCCTGACCTTCAGAGACAGGTGAGCCTTTCCTAATTTACTGGTTGTCTTCATACGTGTACTGTCTACTTTCATTATATTGTGTGGGTACTATACTTTCAGGGTATTCACCCTACAATGCTATATGAAACGCTTCCAGTTGAAGATACTGAAAGAGATTTGCTCAAGAATGTTTGTTATGAACTTATAGAAAATAAAAGATAAGGCTGGTAGGTTGCTTATTTTTGAAATAAACAGCTACGTTCACTGTGCGATGAAGTAATTTTAGAGCAGGTGGTTTGAAATTTATTTGCTAGTGTTGAACTTATTTCTGTGAATTTTTATCGGGTTGGATAGTATTTATAGATTCCACAAAGTGACACTTTCTTAATTTTTTGGGGAGTGGCATTGACCACTATCTCTCTGGACACCCCTGGTTCAGATCAGATAATTGAACAAAGCTCAGATGTTTCTTAATTGGTTGAAGGCATGTGAATTCTTTCATAACAGCTGTGTTAAAAGTCAGAGAGGTGGTTTTTGGGGGGGGGCATTGAATTGGTAGGTTACAGTACTGTTTAAAAGGCCTGAAACGTGTGCTTACTGTACTGTTCCTTCTGTTTGGATATTTGTAAATGCTTGTGTTTGTACAAGCTTACGTTCAACACAGTAGAGTTGTTGATGTCTTGTCCTGCTGAGATCATTTTAATTATTATTTCTTCCTAAATTAATTTGGAAGTTCAGTATAAGTTGCTGCATTCTCGTAGGCATATCACTAAATACGGTCTTTCAAACTGCTGTAAATATGGTCTGTGAGCTTCAGTCTAAGCATGTTTATCAAAGCAATATGTAAGTTACTTTGAAGGGCTTTTTTTTTTTCCTCTTATTTTATTGTTGTGTGGACCAGTATGATTTAATGCAGTGATATTAATATAAATATTCACAAGAAATTGTTTTTTTTTTTTAACTGCATATTGACATGGAAAATGCCAATATGGAAATATTTACCTTGCATAAGAGGTTTATTTATGCTTCTCAGAAGGTTCTGTGCTATAGTTTGTCATGTCCCTGGTAATATGATATCTCCTATTTTCTTTGTTTGTTTACATTCACATTTTAGTTTTGATGAACTTAGAATGCATTAAAGATTTGGGTCTACTCAGTATCTCTGAGAACACATTGGAAAGATTATGTAGTGTTTAATTGTTATTTAAAGTTAGCTTCCATTGCATACTGTGGTTCTTCAATGTAGTTTGTTAAAGCGTTGTTTTAATAGAGTGGTTGAAGAAAAAAGCTGCTTTGCTGTGAACTTTGTTGTAGTTGAACCGCTGTAGTTTTTTTTTTATTTCAAATTTCATATCTCTGTGTCTTGAGTGATTTTTGGGACATACCAATCTGAGTTTTCCAGTATTGCTGAAAAATGTGTTTTCTATCATATTTGAAAAAATGTTTTAAGGGAGAAATGCTAGTTTTTGATTAATTTTGGTTATGATTCTTTCACACACACAATTTCTGTCGAAATACTCAAGAGTGTTTTCAGTAGGATGAGTATTCTAAGCCCAATTGAAGAGAGTTAATAAGCTTGATTCTTTTGTAGTCTGAGTTCTGAATTTTGGTGCCTAACAACTGCATGCATTATTAGTTTCTGGCATTCTCTAGTAATGAAATCAGAGTTAGTAAATGAATAGTGGAATGTTACTAGTAAACTGATTGATATGTGTCAGTTGCTGAGAAGTTCCTTGGCTTGTTGTAGTTCAGTATTTCAAATGGAAGGAGTAAATTCTTAAAGTTCTGGCAAGAATAACAAGACTATTGAGCAGCCTTTCATGAAAACAAGTACACCTAAGAGGTTCTGAGAACAACATATTGTCCATCTAATGTTACTGGAGGTGATCTTTGTACAAAGTCTTGTGTGTGTCAAGAAATACTAAACAGAAGAGGCAAGTTTGTATCTTTTCTCTGCCACTAAATACTAAGCAAAAAAAGTATGCATTTTATTCTAATTATGTTGGTATACATTATTTTTGAGGCATGAAAATATTACTTCTGCATTTTTTCCCCTTCAGTGCTGTGTATTTTCACATATCTTCTCTTTAATTCTGCAAATGCATGGGTATGAGAGCAGCAATCCTTGTTCCCCTTTGATATGTACTATAGGTATAGATGTATGTTCTGTATTTGTGTTAGAAGGGAGGCAACTACTTGAAGTAATTGGAGTTACTAAGGCATTCTTCATTCTCTAACTGTATGGCCTTTGCTTGAAGAAAATGGGAAAATTCACTCCTCCTCCCCCCCCGCCCCCCGACTCCACCTTAAGTACACAATATGAATGTGTAATATATTTTATGCTTTTTCAAAGCCAGTGTTTACAGTGAATTATATTAAATGGGAAAAGGCTTTGTGGTAGAACTGCTGGTAAAGGACCCTGGGTATGCTCAGAATCTTTTGAAGTGCAAAAAGAGGAAAAAAGGACCACAGCTGAAATGCTGTCAATACTGTATTGCTAGTCCAGTTGTTTGGGTTTTTTTGTCATTTTTTTTTCTAAATCTGGTTTTAACCAAATTACAGGATATTGCATCCCTATAGCGATTGAGCATTATTTTTGTTCATAGTCTCTGATTCCATCTTATGTACTTTATCTCATGTTATTTTATTCTGGAGTAACAATCAATTCCAGCTATGCTGAATATTTATTTGTTCTCGCTATAAATTGTAGCAAGAAAAAATAAAAGCAACAGTAACCTGATTTCTTGATACTTTCTATCTTAGCTAAGCAACATACAATGAATCAGATAATCCAGAGCCCACGCCCAGTCAGTCCTGTTTGAAGCCTTTGGACTTTTACTAATAGTACATAATAAGTCAAGTTTACTAGTGTAATATTTAAGCAATCAAATTTCTGAACAATTTCTAATGTGCTCTGTGTAAACCCTCTGTTGGCACAGACGGAATAGTCAAAATTTCTAAATTTCTTAATGGTTACTGTATTAACTGTACAATTAGCTAGGGAGCTCTTATAATTCTACTGCATGCAACTTTTCTGCAAACACAGGACTCCTGTAGATCATAAAAATAGGGTCTCCTGTGCTGTGAAGTGAGTTCTAAGGGTGGAGTTTTGCATTGTTTTTGAGTCCTGCAGAAATCTCTGTGGAAATGTTACTGTACGTTTTCTATGGGTAAGAAGTGTAGCTGTCAACATTTTTTATGATGATCAATCATGAAATAGATGGAATTTACAATATATTCTATCCTCACTAGGTGTTCTGTAGCAAGTGTTGGGACTAGCTGAGTAAAGTGCACCTTCAATAGCTTAGTAAAAATACCATCATCACAGTTATAAACAGATACCAAAGTACTTTGCTAGTGCAGTTATTTTAAAAAGGAGCAAAGGCAGAAGGAAACCTGTGATTCACTAATGCAGGTTTTCTGAGGAATATTACTCCATGCTGATGATCATGCAGTCACAAAATCTTCTGCGATACTGAGAGGTTGCTAGTGGTGGAGGGAAGATAATGGGCATCCAGCCCAAATGTCCAGAGAACATGATTTAAGGTAAGTGGAGTAGGCCTACTGTCTGAAGACCGCTTACCACCACGTAATGGAGGTAGTGGTGGTTAGATCATCTGAATGTTTCAGTCTGTGGACCTTTCTAATTGAAATGTGAAATTATTGCCGAAAGGGTAGAGACTGGGACTTCTAGTTGGGAAGTTGCAGTTAAGGGAATGTAGCTACTTAGAGAAAATACATAAAGGATGATAAGAAGCTCTATACTGCTATTATATTTGAAGTGTATGACAAAGACCTTTTTCTCTGTTTAAAAGAGCTTTATTTTACCATGGAAGGATGGAGTTGTTGCTTTAGTTCTCCAAGAAACCCTCAGTTGTGACATTCTGTAATTGTACTTTGAGATGACCCGAATTTAAGAGGTATCAGGCGCTACTGAAGTGAATATAAGATCACTGGGACTCCTGCGATGATTTATTCTTTTATTTGAAAGAGTGTCAGGGGTTTGTGAGCTGGTTCAGCCCAGCCCTGCAACAACCGAGGAAGGAGACCCACAGGCCCACACCGCGGACAGGGGGAAGGGGGAAAGGGAAAAAAGGGAGATAAGCCCCAAAACAAAACAGCGGTGACGATCTGAGGGGGAAAAGCTAATTTACTAAATAAGACATCAGGAAGTAAATAACACAATATAATGCAATACAATTTGGAATTAAGCCCAATGAATCAAACAAAATGAGTGAGAGAGAGAGAGAGAGAGAGAGAGTGAGAGAGTGAGTGCCCGATAAACCAAAGGCCTTACGCTAACACTGAAGGCGGACGGCAGCGAGCACCCACTCCTAAGTGATCCTAGAGGAAAGAGAGAGAACGTCCCGTGACCGCAGAGAGTTTTTAAAATGACTTCCATTATCAGACTCAATTCTTTCTGGAGTACCATGTCGCCACAGGACTTGTTTCTCCAGACCTAGAATGGTGTTTCGGGCGGTAGCATGGAGTACTGCATATGTTTCAAGCCACCCAGTGGTTGCCTCCACCATGGTGAGCACATAACGCTTACCACTGCGAGATCGTGGCAAGGTGATATAATCAACCTGCCACGCCTCCCCTTATTTATATTTTTGCCATCGCCCTTCCTCCCAAAGAGGTTTCATCCTCTTGGCTTGTTTAATTGCGGCGCATGTATCACAGTCATGGATCACCTGTGCGATAGCATCCATAGTTAAGTCCACCCCTCGGTCTCTAGCCCACTTATAGGTCGCGTCCCTTCCTTGATGGCCCGAGGTCTCATGGGCCCACCGAGCTAGAAATAATTCATTCTTATGTTGCCAGTCCAAGTCTACTTGAGTCACCTTAACTTTGGCAGCTCGATCTACCTGGTGGTTGTTTTGTTGTTCTTCAGTTTCCTGGCTCTTAGGAACATGAGCATCTACATGGTGCACCTTTACAACCATGTTCTTTATTCGGGCAGCAATATCTTTCCACAGTTCAGCGGCCCAAATAGGTTTACCCTTCCGTTGCCAACCATTTTGTTCCCACTGCTGTAACCACCCCCATAAAGCATTCGCCATCATCCATGAGTCAGTATAAAGATAAAGCACTGGCCACCTCTCACGTTCAGCAATATTTAAGGCTAATTGGACAGCCTTTACCTCTGCAAATTGACTTGATTCTCCTTCTTCTTCAGTGGCCTCTGCAACTTGTTGCATGGGACTCCACACAGCAGATTTCCATTTGCGGTGCTTTCCTACAAAGCAACACGATCCATCTGTGAACAGGGCATATCTCTTTTCATCTTCTGAGTGGAAAACACGTTAAAAAATACAAAGCATTGCAAAGTCTGTAAGAGACTATTTGAATGCCATTGACTCAAAGTTTGCTGATGAACATGTCCTGGGGCAACGAAAGAGAGATAAGCGGCAGCTCAATGGCCGCTGAACACCCTTTTGTTTGGTACTCATCTCCGTAGGGAGATAGCCATCTCAGGAGACACTGGCAGCGATGGCCGCTGAACACTCTTTTGTTTGGTGCTCATCTCCGTGGGGAGATAGCCATCTCAGGAGACGCTTGCAGCACGGGATTTGTCACGTAGACTGGAGGAATCTGGAAGATAAAATAGGGGTCCTGCAGCCACGAATATGCGCGATTTTCTCTGCGAGGGATTTTCTCGAAGCTGGAGTTTCTCTTCGGAGGGACTACCCGAGCTGATCTCACTGCTGCCTGAAGAGGCCTTCTCTTAGGAGAGACCTCACGAGCTGATCACTGTTCGCTGCTGCCCCTCTCGGGGTTGACTCCCTCGCTGCTTCTCCGGTGCTGGCTGCTGCTGTTCCTGGGCTGACCCCGCGCCGCTTCTCCTGTGCTGACCCGGTGCCGCTTCTCCGGACAGCTGCTTGCTGCTTATGGCTGCCCATCGCTGCTGCTGCTCTCCCCGCTTCTGCCATTCCCTGCCCTTCTGCCTCGGACCGTCGGAGCCGTTTGCAACCGTACCGCCCCTAGGATCCTGGCTGGTGACTTTCCCTGCGTTGTACAAACCCTTGCTTCTTTCCTATCTTTCCTATCGCTCGCCTTCCCTTCCCCATCACCCTTAACAGTGTCCGCCTTCCCCTTCCCCATGTCTCAGGTCAATATTGGTAATAAACTGGTCGGACCAACATTTGAACCGTTGCTTCTTAATCTCACGCTGGGTATACACATAATCTTAAAGAACCTCGTCTCCCTCCTCTATATTGGAGCGTGACAAAGTCCTCTGGGGAATGTAGTTCTCCCTGACTCCCTATGCACCACATGATGCCATGATGTGGAATACCAGTACCAAAAAATCATAAAACCACGACAAAGAGTTTAATGGCTGTGTTGATATGTTAAAACTTGCTGTGTGAGTTTCAAGGCAAGAGTACTTATTTATAGAGGTCAGCACTCCTGTTTTTGCAGTGCAACTCCAGATTACCTTATGAGTCCCAGGAGTGGGGAGGGACTGGAGAAATGCGGCCAAGTACTTCTGATGATATTAATTACCTTAAGTAATGGTTACTCATTGTGCTAAATCTTTGAGGGAAAATAATGTTCTTTATGTGATGCTGCTGTTAGTTATGAAACAAAGAGCTGCTAGAATATTTTGACAGTGGCACAGCAAGAGGGAAAATAATTTAGAAAATAATCATGAAGCTAAATGAGCATCACCTGTCCTGAATGGCTGGTGGTAGTTAAAGACGTTTTAAGATTTCTCTGTTTAGAAAACAGATACCTGCCCAAAGAATAGGATTGTAAAATCACCAAGGTTGGAGAAGACCTACATGATCATCCAGTCCAACCACCATAAAATTCATAAAGGCCTGTGCAAGAAATCCATTGAGCACAGATTTTTATTGAGAACCGGGCACAATTTACTATGCTTTTTCTAACTTTTTTATACCAAACTTGAGTAAGATTTAAATCTTCTGAAATTATGGGGGGTGAGCCAGTATATTTAATTCTTTACTTTTTTGAAAACAGCTTTGCCTAAGAATGCAATATTGGGCAAGTTCCTAGATGTATTATTACCATTTGTTTGAGAATTTTATTTCTGTAGCTTACTTATTCCCATGCATAGTAGGAATTCCTACCTACTCAGAGGGTGGCCTAAGCTAACTTTGCACAGCTGAAGCAGCAGGAATCATCAATGCATCTGGGGAGTCAGAGGAGAAGGAAAAGCAAATATGCAGCTGCTACAGTGAGAAGAGGTATCAGGTACCTGCTGTGTTGTTCAGCCTTTTTAGTTCTCTAGCACATGCACACATGACAGCAGGACGCTTTCGAAATGAGAGTATGAATGAGCACTCCCATATGGTCATAGTGCAGCAGAATAAATATTCCAGGCAAGACTTCAGCAAAAAATCACACCTACCTGGTGGAGACAGCCTGTTCTGCAGTTCTTATGTACAGCTCAGGATTTGATCTTTATCATGCCAATCAGCTAAATCTTATGGTAGGCTGTGCTGAAACATGGATTGAGAAAGCTTTTGAAAAAATAAATCTGGATTTTTTTCAACTCTGTTGTGCTGTATTTTGAGGTTGCAGATTTCTTTCCCTTACACTGAAATTTGTGACTTTGTACTTCTTAGTGAAAGTTATCTTTTGGACTAGAGAGGAAAGAAAAGTTAAAAAACAAACAAACAAACAACAACAACAAAAAACAAACAAAAGAGAAGAAAAGCACAAGAACAATACATATGGCATTCAGCTGCTACAAATAACATAAAAATCCATTATTCTTTTCTTGTCCTCTCAATGACCCTCAGTCCTTTAATAACCAGAACAAAAATATTCAATCATGTTAAAATTAGAAATGAACTTTTGAACCTTCAGTGCTGAAAATTAATAAAACAGCTCTGTCCTCTTTCACTGACGCAATAAATGATATAATGCCAGTAAGAAGAAATTGTGTAGCAGAATGATTTTGAGTTAGAAGCATTGCACTACACCAGCAAACATGCTGTTGCTAGAGTAATCCTATTAAGAAGTAGTATGAATGAAGACATTTGTTAAGCCCATATACATACAGGAAGATGAAATAACCCTACACTGGTTTCAAAGCACAGCCTTATTTTGGATTTAATCATGCTGTTACCTCCTTGGAATGTATCCAGCTCTTTTCTTAATATGTTAATTATAATTCTCTTCCCCTGTGGTAACTTTAAAGCTCTATCTGTGTTAAAGTTCCTTGTGTGTGTGTGTTTGTATATATATTGTTTATTACATCTTAGGACCTGATGTAATAGCATGGAACTGTTTCAGGGGAGGGTCAGGTTGGTGGTTAGGAAAAAGTTCTTCACCAGAGGATGGTTGAACACTGGAAGAGGCTCTCCAGGGCGGTGATTGGAGCCTCAAGCTGCTGGAGTTCAGGAAGTGTTTTTACCATGCTCTCAAACATAGGCTTTGAATATCCTGTGGTTTTGTATGGAGCCAGGAGTTGGACTCAATGATTTGTGTGGGTCCCTTCCAACTTGATAGTATTCTGGGATTCTTTGATTGTTTGTTGACCTATGTCTATCTATACAGATTGTTCAACTGCAGAGTTTATTTAATTCTGCATCCATTCAGGCCTATTCCAGATTAACTGAAAATTAACATTCATCTAAATTGAGTCAAGAAGCAGAACATCAGTTTTGTTTTGTAGGAAGTTGCTAATAAATCTCAGTGCAAGATCTTATGGAAGGGAAAAGCACCCTCTAAAATGTAACAGTTCTTATGGCCTTATACTTTTGCATCAATTTTTTTATTCAGTGTCCATAAATTTTATGAAGTCTGCACAGTCTGCATCTTTTTTACGCTTCATCTTTTTAGATATCTCAGGGATGAAAGGGGAAGGAATAAATACAGTGTTCTTTAACTTTATCATTTTCCTATTACAAAGGAATAGGGTCTTTTTCCAGTGGTCACCTGTCTTGATAGTCTTATTAGTGTAATGACTTTCTGGTCTTCTTTCAAACAGTGGATTCATTAATGTTTCATAGTTGTAATGTTCCTGGTTGTTAATGGTGACCCTCTTCTATTTAGTGCTTTTTCTTTCTTCATCTTGGCCTCTCTCACCTGCACAGTTCTGATTACATTTCAATCATAGTATCTTGTATAATTCTATGGATTATAAACAAGGTATATTTGCAATCTTATCTTGGTACTGGCACGTTTTTATTAAAGCTTTTATGAGTCATTACAAACTTAAGTTGTTTATCTAGCAGTACTCATATCTAAGGGAGAGAACTAGAAGTTTAATTCCTCAATCTGTTAATCCATACAAAATCTACATAAAAGGTGGAAATAAAAGATAAGGAAGTCACAGCTTGCTTTACACTGGGCAGATTCTTAAATTACTATTAATATATATTATATTTATATATTGTAACAAATAGTATGAATAAAGTACATTTTATTTGGGTTACGGACTTCTGCCAGGAGCCTGACCAAACATCTGTCTCTGTAAGTTTCCAGTGTCTGGGTGAAAGAAGATGTAGGTAGTTTTAATCTTGCCAGAAAACTTATTTATCCTCACTGCCCATGTATCTGTGGCCTCAGTTTCTGCCAGTGGCATTTCCCAGCAGGTAGGGTGCTCTGACACAGTTCAGGCAGATAACTAGTACTGATTCAATTTTCAAATCAAATCTTTCTCTATCCTGTCTTAAAATTACATCCTGCATCCTGCTGCTTTTTCTTTCCTCTGCCACTACAAATGTTGTCCATGGTTTCTTCATGAATCTTCTGCTGTAATTGGCTTGCAGGCTTTTCCTGTGGACCTGCATTTGTCCTCCTACAGACACTTTCTTTGTAGGAAGTGGCACCCTATATCTTAAATAATCTCTGGGCAGATCCTTGCTAAATTCTTACACTTAGGTCTTGTTTTACATTGCTTTAGATACGTTATTTTCAAGAACTCTTAGAGAAATTACTAAAATCCTTACTTTTTTTTTCTTTAATTTATGGTGACAGGATGTCTAGGAGTGCTAGTTCTGCGTGGATAGGAGATCATCTCAGGGTGTGGTGTTATTGAGACAGACTGAGTTATAAAGTGCAGACTTGAAGATTTAAACTTGGAGAATTGCTTGGGAATAAGTTTTCATAAGTCTTTGTTTTATGAAAATTCTCATAAATACAGTTGCCTTCATGTGTTGAAAATTTATTTTTAAAAAGTTGTCTGGAAATTATCTTTTAATTTATATTGTATATTTTATATTGTAATGCGTTGTATTAACGTATATTGTCCCTGTTAATTCTTTTAAATTGACTATTTCTGACAACTCTTGAAAACTAAGTATGGGAGATGAAACTGTGAGAAATGTTTTTAGATTTCTTAGGAGTCTGTGTTCATCTGTTGCTACCAGTGCGACCATCTACTTTGAATAAACTGGCTAATTTTCTTTTATACTAGCTCACATTTTAAAATTCATTTCCTGTTGACTTCTAGAGATGGATTGTGCTACTCTCAGAAAACTGCTGTCATTCAGTTTTGTTTACTTTTTTAGAAAAAGCTACAACTTCAGTATTAATGAAAATCTTGAGGAGGAACCAGTCAAAAGTAGTGCCAGTGCTATGGAAATTCTGCAGTTTTTTCTTTTTTTGATGTCTCAGGTCAGTGTTAGAATTTTTCAAATGTTTCCTATGAATACTGTTTACGTCAGTGATGGTCCATGGATTTTCTTGTTGTGGAATCTTGGTGTAGTTATACCTATCTGAAATGTTACGTTCATGAGGACATAGAGTTCATAGAGAGGTTGAATAAATGAAATACTTGTAGGTAATTATGGTTATGCTTATTGCTTTACTGTGTCTAAAAAATAATGGTATAAACTAGGTTGGAAAAATTCTTTCAGATAGTACATCAGGTTGACAGTTGGAATGGATCAAGTCTCTCTACTCTCCATGTCTTTGTGCCTTGTCCATGGATTTTTTAAATACCTGCAGGGACAGGGACTCCAACAGTACTCACAAGTCCTAGCTGTGGAACTTGGTCAGGTTGTGGAAGCACAATAGTAACTTGCATCTTCACACGTTAACTTCATCATTGAGAAATGGTCACTTTTGATTTTTACTTTTTCCTCCCTTGATACTTCAGTACTACTAAGGTAAACAAGTGTGATACTTTTCATTTAATCTAGTACTCCTTTATTGTGCTGAAATTATATGTTCATTTATCTCTATTCAACTGTTCTTTTGATGTTAATTGAGAAAGTGATTATTTTTTGGGCTACCTTTCATTTAAGCTAGCATGTAGTATAAATAAGAATCGGGCTCATTTTTCAAAATTGAATGAAAAAAAGCTATGTTAAATCTCATATCAGTTGTTTAAAGGATTCTCAGTATTTTTTACTGATGTCAAATCATGTTTGTTGTGTTATGATGCTGCAGTGTTTATATCTTCACAAATTTTTCTCCTGGACTTTCTGTGAACCAAAAATTATCTTTTAACTTCACATCTTTATGATAATGAATTCAAACATCCATGCTACCTTGGTAAGAACTTAGAGAAAATAAAAAAATAGTGTAGTTCTTCCAGTACTAAAAACTAAGGGGAAAAACAAAAACAACATTAAGTACAGTTTAAAAATCTAATTTAGAAGTAGAGTTGTGAAAGTAAGTCATCCATGGATGACTTTAATTTCAGAATAGTTCATGTTGCCTATGTTCCTATGCCTCTCCTAGTACCATTTGTTGGTCTGAATTAATAATCATGGAGGCCCTCCTTTGGGCTCTTTCCAGAATGTGCAACTCTCTTTTTAGCTGTAGAGCCCAGATCTGGACCAAGCACTGTGGGTGCTACTGCACCAATGTTGAGTAGAGGGGAAGGACCTCTTGACCTACTGATGATACTTTGGCTAATGTAGTCAAGAATACCATTACTCTTAGCAGCAAGGTTTACCCTGCTGTCATATACTCAGTTTGGTGCCCACCAGGACTTCCATGTCCATTTCTGCAGAGATGCTTTCCAGCTGGGTGCCCCAAACATTTCTTGGTGCTGGGGCTGTTCCTCCCCAGGTGCAACACTCTGCACTTCTCCCTTCTGAACTCCGTAAGGTTCCTGTCAGCCATCTCCTCAGCTTGTTAATATCACTCTGGATGGCTGTGCGGCTGACACTCCAGTGTGTCAACCACTCTTCGCAGTTTCCAACTTCAAGTTCAAATGTATCTGAGACTGCAGTACTTCAAAATAAGCAAATCAATTATATGTGGAACAAAGTAAACCCTCACGAAAATCGTCTGAAATTGTACAACAGGGAAAACTTGAGTCTTTGTACCTTTTATTGTCTGGTACCTGCTAATAATAGAGAACCAACTGGAATCAGTCACGCTCTGAAAAATCCTTCTCCACTGAAACAACCTGAAGCATTTCAGAAAATTGTTTGTAAACACCATTGACTTCTGTGGCTGAGTATAGTTCAGAAGGAAAAGAAAGATTATAACTCACTTCTATGAAGCTTTGGTAGAAAATAAATAAACAAAAGCAAAATTTAAGGGCAAGATTTCCTCTTAGTGCATGTGATCTACAGTTATTTTTACTGACTTTATTACATTAGTGTTGCAGTGCTGTTCTTCCTGTGCTTTTTAGTTTAAGAACAAAGCAGCTTGTTTTATTAGAACAGAACAAACAGGTTATATATATAAAGATAAGTAAATATTACTGCTTTCAGAGGATTAGTACAAAATGAAATCTAAGTCAGTGTTGCAATTCCTCACACTTGTTTAGAATCTGATCATTAATAATTTAGTACTATATTTGCTTTCTGTATAGCAACATAACCTTAATGGGATTCCATAGTGATCTGTTTGTAATGGGAAAAATACTGTTCATGCATCATGATGGTATAGGTGAAGTTACAAAACAAGTAAATGAATTTGAAAGGCTATTATTGCAGTTAATCTGACCTGTTCTACTGTTGGAGACCAAGAACTTTCTCCTAGGGTAAAAGTTTCAGATGCTGTCCAGTGTCTTCATGTTGAAAAGTTCCATTGGCAAACAAAGATTTTTTTTTCAGGGTATTGGATGAAGAATTAGACTCAGTGCAGAGAATGATTTTTTTAGAATTAACATGCATCTTAAAGCGTCCAGGAAATTCTTTCAAATGTCATAGATCTGATATATTTGATTACTTTTCATTCCCTGTTGATGTGGAGTTGGTTAGGTATCAGTATTTTCAATTTCAAAGTTTGTAAATCAGCAGATGCTTCAAAAATATCCCATGTTCCCATATTTAAAGATTAGAGAAGAACAATGTAAAAGTGAACTTCCTATTGATTTATCCCATCACATTCCTGAGCCGCATTTGGAAAATGATACTTCACATCAGAATTATCCAGTGCCCTTGGGAATTGTGCTGCTCATCCCTGAACACTTGCAGTGCCTTTTCATTTGTTTATTCATACACTGGTAGAAGATGGTGATAGTTGATTGTTCATTTAGGTTGCTCCAAGAGAAATGTCTCCTATTTATTTCCATGGAAGCTACAATAGAGCACAATAACACTAGTAGGTAGAGGAAATTCTCAGCTTCAAAAAGATTTTTTTTTTTTTTAATAGAATTACCACCATTAACTATGCATTTTGGTTAGCAATTGCCAAGAGCCTGCATGCCATGCTTATAAATACCTGCACAAGTGAAGGTGACCCACTGTTAATATCACCACTGCTGAAACACAACACCTTCTGTCTCATTGTGCTGACATCCACTGAGCTGTCTCCATAAACTTTCAGCAAGTGTCAGTGAATGTCAGTGGGTGTTATTTCCTCCTCATGGAGGAATTCAGTGATACACCTTTGCTTTATACACAATTCCATGTCAGGTGATGTTTTGACACAGTGCCTCTCTGCTACTACCTGTCATACAGCAAGCTATAACAGAATGTTGGTGGGAAGGTTCAACCTCTGCTGCCATGCCACTAACATCCAGCTCTGTGGTCCAGCAGAATAAAATAGGAGGGATTACTTTCAGAGCAGCCTGTGTGTATTTCTGTTTGACAGAGTTGAATTTCAGTGTTCTGTACTCCTTTGCTAATTTAGAAAAGGTCATTTATCCTGTAAATTCTCACTTCAATTTTTCTATCCAGTATGCCCAGTAGGAATTGCAAGTTTAATGTAATTAATATTCTAAGCTCAGACTCCTTTCCTTCGTGTAAAGCGCCCTTCAGTCTTCTGTTAACTAAGCAGCAGTAGCAATGCCACAGCTTCTTAATGGTGCCATTCATGTTTTTGGAGTAAATGTACAGTGAAGATGATGAGAGGTGTGTACAGCTGATATGTGCTTGGAAACATCTCAGTCAGCAGCCATACAATCTACATACAGACAGACAGTTGTGAAAACATATTGGTTAATATTTGCTTTTAAATCTGCTATCTGCTTATGTCCACATCTTCTATTTGGGAAAATGTGGGTAATCATTCCCTACCTGCTGTTTTCATGGTTTTATAGATGTGATGAATTGGATTCAGGATAAATGTAGGCATCTGGTACTGCTCTAGATGCCAGGATAGTCATCTGATTGTCAGTCAGCTCTCCAAGAGGATATAGGTCTCTTCATGTCTGCCAGCCTACTGCAAGCATCACATACTTCGGGTATTTGAAGTGCATCTTTATTCTGTTTTTGAGATATCTGAATTTCATGAGTTTGAGGTCTATTTTGTTTCCTTTCATATGGAACTGTAGTGAAGGTGAATACACTTTGGAATTGATCAGTGGCATAGTGATATATTCTGCTCTTGATGTTGTTTAACATTCACTCGCTGTATGTGACCAGATAACCTTAAAGGAGAAATTGCTCTCTCCTTATACGTACCCTTACAATATATCTTGACAGTAAATGACAGGCACGCAGATGCAAAAGGAAATATTACAAATAAACTTGGATTTTTTTTTTCTCGGTTGAATACTGGACTGTGTCAAGTCTGCGGCTTTCCTTCGGCACAAATTTTGATATTATATGAATAACCATCCTAAATAGATGGCATCAAGCATTTTTATATGTAAAATAAAAAGGTGTTTGTGATTATACATGAAAATTGAACATATATAAAGAAATTTGAATCTATGTATATGTTTTGTCTCATACTGAAATGTTCATTACTTAAAATGTGTTTGCAGATGACCATTTAAATGTGGTACTTGCAGCCCAAACTTGTTATTTGATGTGAAAATTCTTTGGTTTTGATCTGCTCGCTGCTCATTTTTTTTTCATATTCAAGTATATATAACTTTAGATTTCTGGATCACTATACCTTATTCTTCCTTCTAAAGTTGACCTGCAAAGCAACAAAAATGTATTATTCTATAATTTATTTCAAATGCTGTACATTACTGGATATTTGTCTTGAAATGATGTAAGTTGATCGTTTTGTGAACCCCATTTACAAATGAATCACTGAGTACAGAAACAAGCTTTCTTACAACAGCTGAAGAATCTGCATTGAAGTTTTCAGACTATTTGCATAATTAATTTTCTCAAATCTTAATACTCTTTAATCTATGCAGTATTCTTCTACTACTGAATAGGAAGAGGTTTCAGAAATAGCTGGGAACTAAGCCCTGGGGCAGTATTATGACTTGGGCATGCAAATAGTTGGCCTAATGAAAACCCTGAATAAGGAGTTTGAGGCATGTCAGGGCAGGGGAGAGGTTGGGAAGGAAATTAAGCATATTACTTCTCTGTTGTGCATGCACACGCAATTCAGTTTCAGGAAATTTCAACAGGAGCATATTTTCACAGTTTGTCTTTCATTGCTCTTGCACGCCAGTCAAGAAATAGAAAATTGTCATAAAAGCCATACATCTTCAGTCAGAATTACTGACCACTACTGGAGTATCACCTAGTAAACATTCAGTGTTCTCTTATTTGAAAGCTTAATCTTTGGATGTTTTTAAACAGTAAGTACACGAAGGAGTTATGATTTTTTTTTCCTGCAAATAACTTAGGAATCAGATACTAAGTGAAACACACATACACCGGTATTAACATTTTTTTTTTTTTCTTTTCCTGTGTTGATGGAGAATCCTGTATATGAAATTCTGGAAAATCCAAATGAATTACATGATTAATGAGCTCTCTAACCTTATATTCCTTCAGGAGACTGCCATTATCTTGTATATTTGCAGTGAATTAAAAATATTCTAGCATAATACTGGTGAGCTGAGCATGATCAGCATCTTAAGTAAGGTTTTGTTTGCTTCTGTTCCTCAAAAACAGAATATAATGATGTCTCAAAATGCTGAGAATTTCCATTCTGTTTGTTTTTCATCTTGCGGTGTTAATAACGTTCTGCTGATCAAATTCACATACAATTATTTTGAAAGCAGCTGATGTTGTCAAATTCAGTTTTTATTAACCAGATAATAATGCTTATCTTTTTAATATATAAGGAATGAATACCTCTCTGATGTAAGAACATTCATTTTAGAAGAAAAAATAAATATCCTTTCTAGATGTGTTATTTCTTCTGAATCTCCATGAAATTTGGCAACTTCCAAGGTAAATCAGGGATCCTTCATTCTATTTTATCTTTTGTTGTCACTTCTGCTATTGTTTGGGTCAGCAGTTGAAGAGGTAAAAAGGAAGGATGGAGAGGTTAAAATGCCCCCACAACTTAGCTGTTCCATTATAGCACAGCAAATTTACTTTCTGTATGGTTAAGTTTTAATTTGGTTTGTATATTTTTTGCCAAGTATTTTTCTTCGGTAGCTGAACAAACTTAAATCAACAGATGTCTTGTCTTTTTTTATATGTATATTGAATGGATTTTAAAGTATCTTGGCTATTTTATTTTTAAGAAAAGATCTGTAAAGGAACTGCACAAATGATGAATGAGGAACTAATAACTGTATAATTTCTTGTGAAAATAACTTTATGCAGTCAATTAAATATTTGTAGCAATTTTTGATGATCTAAAGTGATGATACATGGTATGTTCAGAAATCATCATTATGACTTAAATCCTACTTCTTTAATCCCTATTCCTAATGTTCACATTCTTTTTTTGAAAGCCAAGTACTCTGTGTGACAATTCTGGTGCCATTCTTTTTACAATTCAGTAGATTCATTTTATGCTATCAGCCTCTTTTCTCCCTCAATTGCTATATTACAGAGCTCCAGGACACTTATCTCAGAGCTGAGTAAGAGCAATGTTATTGCTAATGTATGTAATGTAAACAGACAAAATTCTATTCTTGTCTTAAATATTTGATTTAGTGGATTTTTTCTCTTAATTTTATTGTTGTTTCTTCATCCTTTTATATCATAAATATCTCACACTTTTCCATTGAGTGAAAATGTGAAAATGCTATTTATTCACAGATTTGCTTTTCATATAGTACCTCTCTTTACGTTCTAGCTTCCTGAGTGTTAAGGACAAAATTTTGCTTAAAGCACTTTGGTTTTGATTATTTTCTGTTCTGTTTTTACTTATTTCTATTTTTTGTCCTTCTTTTATGATACTTATGCATAATTCAAGCTGAACTTCATATACCCTAGCTGCAATCAAAATCTTTTAAAGGCTGATTGATGAAGATAGTGGAAGTGATTCTTTGTAGGTTTTGAATGGAATCTGTTGAATGTATTTTGCTACAGTGTGTTTTACTGAATAAAAACTTTAATTTGTACAGAATGTGTCCAGTGAAGAGTGAGGAACAGAACAAAATCAGAAATAAAGAGAAGGCAGCAAGGGCTCCTCGTACTATGCCTGTGGTTAGGAATTGAGGCATAAGTTTACCTTCAGAAAGGCATCTTTGGATCTATTCTGCTTTTACCACCATTAGTACTTTCAGTTGTGAAAAAGGCTCTCTGAATACAGATGGTGATCAGGGTCCTGGTATGTGAAGTTGTAAAGCTATGCAGGCAGATAGGGAGTGGAGTAGATAGACAGCCTTTCCTGACACAAAGTAGAAAGCAAAATAAGTAAGGATTGAAAGAAACAGTGTGGCATGTTAATGGCATAGGAGCAAATTGCTGTTGTAGTTTTTAAAATATTTAGGAAGGGAGTAATATGTTTTCTTTGTATATAAGAGAGTAATTTGAAAAAGGCCATAATTATTTGATTAGGTTGGCATAATATTGATATTGAATATAATGAATGAACCTTAGTGATAGCACAGTATATGAAAGCAAAGTGTAGAGCTTCAGGAAGATAACATTTCATCAATAAGTTGTTAGAATTGCTGAGCTGTTTGGAATGGCAATTAATAATCCTTCTTAAGTAATTGAAGATGTTCTTGGGGGAAAGTGCAAGCGCACAGTAAGCAGCAAAGTATTGAGTAACTTTTTTTCCTCAACTGTTAAATTATTTTGTTTATCTGTAGCACAGAATCTGGTAATTTAGTCGAATGATGAATCTAATAAAGCTATAAGCTTGTTAAGGAAAACTTTATTCTTTGTTCCAGCCGCAAGGAGAGTCCATGTCTTTGCTTTAAAGTCACTGACAAAAAACAGAGGAACTTCTTAAAAAGTATTAAGTGATTAAAGTCATTGAACTAAAGCTTGTGAGATGCTTAAGCATAGAAGCCTCTGATTGACATTTTTTTTTTTTTATTCCCACCTCCCAGGAACATGAAGGTGTATAGTGATAATATGCTTGTTTTTTTTTTTCTTTTTTGCATAAATCAAAGAACTGTATGTACTATGTAAGTGCTGAAGTAATTTTGACTTTGAAATATATTCTCAAGGGGGAGTGCAGAGGGCACAGTGGGGAAGATGCTACAATTCACATGATTCATTTCCCTCAGGGGTGCTTCTGGGGAGAAAATAACCTTAAAAGCTGCATGGGATTTTTTTTGTTTTTAGAGAGGCCTGAAAATTATAAATCACTGGGACTAGCCAAGGGGGAAAAAATCTGGAGCATTTGAGTACTGTATTATAATTAATTGATAGAATGCAGTTTTTGAAACATAACAGATTTGCTGTGTTAATGAACTAGAAGACAGCTATGGCACAGGCATGAAAAGAAGCATGTGACTGTTTCTGGCAAGGTTTAAGCCTGTGACAATCTGTATTTTCTCAGTTGATACACCATGAGTAAGAAGTTGTTCCTAGGTGTTGGTATAGATAATAGAATCATAGAATTACGAAATTGCAGGGGTTGGGAAGGACCTTAAGAGATCATTGAGTCCAACTCCTCTGCTAAAGCAGGTTCTCTTCAATATATTGCACTTGTAGGCATCTACACGAATCTTAAATATCTCTGTAGGAGACTCAGCAACCTGTCGAAGTGCTATGTCACCCTAACCAGGAAGAACAACTTCTGCTTTTATTTTTGTATGAACTTATGTTAAAGTTCTAGACCATTGCTCCTTATCCTGTCACTGCACACCACGGAGAAGAGCCTGGCCTCATCCTTTTGCCTCCCACTTCCCTGTAAATATTTATAAACGTTAATCAGATCAGATGAGGCTGCCCTATTTTGAGAGGAAAGCAGAGACATGAGAAGATGAGTATAATTTGTCCCAGTGCATTGGGAAGTCATCAGAAAAAGTTATACAACTTTTTTTTAACCTCTGAAAATGTAGAACATAAGCACTACTTTAAAGTGTTCTTTGACAAATTGAGCTTTAAGAAATCAGCTATGGCTGATTTCACATACAATTTTGTCTCAAATAATTTTGTTACAGTAATCCAAATAGGACAAGTATTTGGAAGTGAAAAGTAGGGCTCTTTGTAGTGTACATTTGGGTCTGCTGCCTTGATATAAACAATTTTAATGTTATTTTGCAAATCTGCAAATCCCCTCCCCTCAAGTGAGTAACTTGTACTGCATTCATTCTTTATTACAGCAAGAAAAGTAATTCTGTTATTTGGAAAAAATTTAGTGTGTCTTTCATTGTTACAATAGTGGAATGTGGTAAAGCGGCACCATGTCATGATTTATAAATCATTAGAGCAAAAGTAACCTCAACAAAAGTCAAGATATCTTCTCAAATTAGTAGACATTCAAACACACAACACTTTGTCCTCAAGAAAAAAATAAGCACAGGGGTATATAGTGTACACAATTGAGATCAGATTTATGGCCAGTTTCCTGTTATCTATTTGTATTCGTCCTTTAAAGAAAAGAGGGAGTAGGGAATTAATAATTTCATATAGATTTTGAAAGGTTTAAAATTGTTATTTCTTATGTTATACTACAACAAACTAAGGTAATAGTTTGGGCATCTGGTCTAAAACTATTGAAATAGTCAGAAATGTTTAAATATTTAAATTAATTTAGTATCAGGCCAATTTTTCACAATTTTTTAATGAACTGGTTAGTATGATGGGTTTACGGAGTTCAACTGGTTAAGGAAGTAGTGACCCTTTTCAGCATGCTAGTTCAAAGAGCTGCATATCACTAATGATTCTTGATTTCCCCCCCCCCCCCCCTTGTTATGATGATCTGTTTCAGTAACTCATGAGGAACCTCCTATTCAGTATATTCTGGTTTTACTTTGGAGAGTACACAACAGGCAGCTTTCAAGAGATTTACTATTTAGTTATTTGCTTGGTTTTGTCTGGATGCATTTGGATATCTCACTTAGGTGGGCTTCTGTTCAGGAGCACACAGTGAATATTTTGAAAAATAAGAAAAAATTTAAAGCAAGCGTAGTAGCATATCTATTTCTAGAAATTAGATTTATTATTAAAAAATCTACATCTTTAAAACACGAATATTGTACTAGTCAATAAAAATGTCTTGGAAGGCAATTAGGCTTTACAATATCCAGTTGTTCTTGATTTCTGTTGACATCAGTAAGTCTGGGGAACAGAAGCCAAGGTCCGTGCTGGAAGTACTCTTCAGCATAGTGAGTTGGTGTGATAGAATTCTCTAGAATTTTCTCTGTAAATCCTCTTTCTTTTCATTAAGACAGTTCCTGAAATGGGTACTATTTAACTTCTAGTGCTTATTAATGTTTTTCTATGACCAAGATAAAAACTAAATATTTTATTAATTGTAGTGTGCAAAACAAACAAATGTAGGCAGAAGTTGTGCTTCTGAGTGCTGAACAGTAACATGCTTTCTCAAGGTCATCACAGTCCTTGGGCATTTTCATCTTTGCATTTTTCCTTTCATCTTTTGCTTGTGATGGCTTTTTTTTCTTTTTTTAGTTGTAAATATCTTCAGGAGAGACTTTAATGATTGAATACTAGATCATGAATTTTTAGGAGGGGAAAAAAAAAGCAAGTGACTTCAGTGCATCATTAGAAAAAGTCACTGATTATTAATTTCTACTAGATGACTACATAGGATGGAGGCAGCTTAGGCACCTTAGTGATTTGGCTGGACTAGAGCTTCATTTACTGACTTGCATTTTCCATTCGTTGACAGTGGGGGAAAGTGACTGGATGTGCCTTCTCAGCTGGCTAGACTGTAGTACACCCAGACGTAGAAGAAAGAAGGCAAATCTAGGGAAAGCTTCAGTTCCTGTACTTAATTATTTAAAAAAGCTGCCTAATTGTAAGCTTTATCTCTGACAGTTGTCAGATGTCTTCCTGCAAGTAAAGATCAAACGGAATAATTAGTATGTAGTCTCTTTGTCCCCCTGGCTAACAATTTTTTTTTAATCTACTAAAATGTGCATTGATGAAATCCTTAATGGAAGGCAGTGATTTTTCTCAGGTGAAAGTTTCCTTTCATTTTTATCTAATTCTGTCTAGTTCTGGCTTTCAGACAACTGGAAAAGTAAGAAAAACTCATCTTTGTGTATTTTGTTTAGCATAATTTCTTCAGTAAATTGACAAAAAGCTCCTACTGTGAGAGAAATGTTTCAACGTAGTTCTTTTTTTTTTCTAATGCAGAACACAGACCTCCCTGAAAAATGTAACTTTGAGCTTTGAAAATATCAGTAATTATGAATCCCATATTTACTTCCTGTTTTATTCCTCATTAAAGCCTTAATTGTCTTTTAGCATTGTATATTTTGGACTCGGTTCTCATTGGAAATATACAAATATATAAGTTAATTCTGTTTGTAGTTTAATCTTTGGATACTTCATGTATTTCTGTCTTTAAGTCTAGGAAAGTGAGAGGAGAAACTTCTGTTTGGACTTGAGGTGTAGCAGGAGTTTTAATGAAGTGGATGTGAAGGAGAGAGTTCCTCTGTTGTTCTTTTGGGCAAGCATGCTGGGAAAAGTGAGGCAGGAGAATCACAGTTGGTTAAGGAAGAATACAGCTCTTGATCCTCATGCTCCAGTAGCTGTCAGTGTGTTTGGTACAAAAGTTGAGAGGCTGTTAAACTTCAGCAATATTATTTTACCTACATCATTAGCTTTCACTTGTTCTTTCTCTTTGATGTAGCCTTTTACCTCTGCTCTTCTGTGTTCATCTTAAAATTTCAGAAACCTTGTCTAGTGGTTGGTAACCCTGCCCACCGCATAAATGTTGGTACTAGATAGTGGTCCCTTCCAACTCAGGACGCCCTTTGATTTCTTAATGTTCTCTTTGTATTTTGTCCCTCCGAGATGGCTTTTTTTAAAAAAGTACAAAACCCTGTAGCTTTAATGATGTGCTTGTGAGGAAAAAACAATTTAGAGGCTTTAAATTCTGTTAGCAAATAAGGTATATCCAATTGAACAACATATACTGTTTATTATATAGTAATAAAAGGGATTTAGTAAATTAACCATGACTTCAGAGTGATCAGAGTAGGTGGACCGATCTGTGGTGATCAATATCATAACAGTGACAGGCAGAGGAGGATATCTTTAAGGACGGATCAATTCTATACTATTTCCATTCTAAGCAAATGTGTAGAATTAGCTCAAATCATATCATTCTATCACATCAGAGACAACCAAAGAGAAAGTGAAGCCAGCCTGACAGTCATTGGTTGGGATCAGAATGAAGCGGACATTAGAAATGGTCAGAAAACTTAAGTTGTGTAATATCTGCATATGCTAAATCATAACCTACATCCATTCCCTAAGTTCTGTAACAGGCAGTAGGTAAGAGCTACTGATTTGTGTTTTTTTTTTTTTTTTTTGTTTTGTTTTTTAAGATTTATCTTCTTCCCCTATACAAATTTGCTCTCTATCCTCTATCTCTCTGCAAACATTATAATTCCTGAGATTCTAGAAAACTTTTGGCAGTATTGATGCTTTCTATGTTTCTTGAGATTCCTGAATCTGAAAGTTCTTTAACTGATAACGAATAGAACGTTTCTGTTTATGTACATAGAAAGCCATGAAAATATGATTTAAATATATAATAAAAGATCAAGATGCAGCACGTGGAAGTCACGTTATTATGTAGATGAATGTTTGTAAGGTCCAAAGGAAATTTCCTCATTAATCTGCATATATTTTGTTAGTGTGTTCATGTACGTGCACACATGCATATATGTAACTTTTGAAGTATTCATCTGATTTTAAAATATTTTAGATTATGCCAGCTTTCATACCTTTTGTATACACAAAGTCCATGTTTAGAAATTGTTTTTTTAATAATTTCAAGTGAAAGACTCAAATATAATGTATTTAAGTCTAAAGTTGATTTGTACTGTATGTGTTGGAGTCTTAAAAGGAGGGTAGAAAATGTAATTATGTCCTGGTGCACCATTGTATAGTGTGACATTTTCAACAAACCCTAAATTAAGAAATTCGAAACTTAAAAACTTAATGAGCTTTATAAAGTTTAGACTGACCTTTTATTTTATTTACTGTTGATAGACATTTCATATTTAATTTCATATTTACAAATATACCATGTTCAGGAATACTAAAATAATTCTAATACCTTATTAGAAAAGAAAACAAAAGACTTAGGGGACAACAACATGATGAATTAGAGGAGGGGAAAAAAAACACAAAACAAAAATAGAACAAAGCAATGCAGGATGAAAAATATAATTTATCATTCTTTGCATGTGTGTAATTTCAGCACTACAAATCTGTTAAAACTTAATGGGAATATTTTTATGAAGAGGCAAAAAAAAAAAAAAGAAGTGACAATATCTACCTGTATAATAATTAAATGAATTACTGGATCTATGCAACTCTGAGTCACATTTATAATGCTACATTCAGAAAGATCATTTGGAACAAAACAATTTATTACCCTCAAAACAAACAAACAAAAAAATCAACTTCTTACCTCCTCTTTGCCCCCCTCTCCTTTCTGCTGTCAGGCTGAAAGGATTATGAAAGGATTATTTCCTATTTCTCTTCACATGGCAACTTCAGCACAGAGAGGAGCTTGAGATGTGAGCTTTTGTGCATTCCCAAGGACTTCAGGATGAATTCTGAGTGCAGATGGGAAATAGTCACAGAACCAGGAGCTTGGGAGCAATTTAGGTATAGCTAGGTAATTCTTTCTCAGCCTGAGGGCAACTTGAGATGGGCAAGGAGGATGACTATTCTAGAGATTTGTTATATGGTGTCTTTGTTTTCAGATCTGATGTGATTTTCTCTAACAGTCTTTTATGATGTGCTTTCTTTAGGCTCCACACACAAAAAAAATTCGATGACCAAAACAATACAAAATGTGTCTTTCCTTACCTTAAGACTTAGCATTTTTTGGCTTTCTTTTTTTTTCTTTAAATCCTCATCTCAGTGTTCAGTTACTGTATTCAGTCCTTGTTATTGTCATCCACCTTTCCATGATTCAGTTAGTATGTCTTTTTAGTTTCATCAAATGGAACAGAAATGCTCTGGCACAGATATGCATTTTTTCCCTTCAGTTCTGTTCAGACAAGGTGGCTTTAATTATTCATGACCAGAGAAAATTTCTGGATGGTTTCTAATAATTATTTATTTCATCAGTGGAGCACGCCATTAATAGTTTTCTGATATCAATCTGTTTATAACTTATAACTTGTCCATTATACTTCATTCTCTTTCCTCCTCTAGGGACAGTGGCAGTAGTTTCAATCATAAGTCTCTGTATTTTAGATTTGACCAAATGCATATTGGTATTTGGGTGGTCAAGGCAAATTTATGCTTGGGCATCTAACATGATTCTGTCATATTATCAAGCCACTTTAGTTCCTGGGAGGCATCCAAAATTCACGTGTCTTTTCATCTCCCTAATATTTGCATTTAAAATGACCATATGCTAAGTGTATTCAGTCCAAAAGAAGTCATGAAAAGCAGTATGAGAAGTAGGTTTTCTACAGCAGTAAAAACAATAATTATGCTTTCAGTTAAATAGTCTTTAATTTTTTTTCAGACACCTGTGGTTTATTGTGATGTTTCTGAAAGTGTGTAAATTGTGATGAATTACAAAATAAATGGATTTCAGGTAGTTGAAATGGACTCTATCTGTATGCTTCTTACAGCTGTGTTATCTGTAAAGGTATGTTACAATTTATCTACATACCTCATTATAGTTCTTTAGGTGAAAGAAGCTATATAATTTTATATTAATGAAAAACTAAGAAAAAACCTAAAGAGGTCAGGTTAGTAAAATCCCAACAGACATAATCACCTGTGGTGTAATTTGTCAGTTGACGGAGCTGTATTCTGTTACATCAAGCTGAATTAGTCATTATTTGTGAAAAATACTGAAGCTGAGTAACAGGTAATAGTTTTATATAAGGAAATTTACATTGGAACCACAAGGTATCCACTGTATGAAGTCTTACAAATTATTAGGGACAGACTTTAAGAAATGTGAAGAGGATTTAGGTGATCCATGCTTGCCTGGGATTTTTAGAGTCTTGTCATTAGAGTATCTTTAGCTAAAATCTTACTACTTCATTGAATTGTTGTTTTTTACTCAGTGTCAGGTAGGTGGAAGTTCTCACAGACTACCATGAAAATTCAGTGAGCCTTTCAACATTCTTGTAGGCCAGTGACTGATGATGCAGTCATTCTGTAGCCTGGATTGGTGTAAATTGGTTCTGTTGTGGATCTTGATACTCATTCATGGGAATGGACAGCATGTCTTTTGTACTGACAGAGACATTCATACAATCATGCACCACTGTGGGAATGGATTTGGTTTAGAACATTTTTGAGTAAGTTATTTTTCAATGTATATTGTTCTGTTATTGCAAGTCATTGAACAGCTCTGTAAGTACTGGCAGTGACGCTTGGAAAGAGTTTTACGGCAGGAGAAAGTGGTTGGAGTAAGGGGGCGAACAAAGGATAAGACCGTTCCCGCTGTTAAAAATTCAGGCTTGAGGAGCTTTTTGAACAGTGGTGTAGAACATTTTTCACTGTTTGCTATGATTTAGCAAGATTTGAAGATATTCTTTATTACTTCGATTTGAAGCAGCTCTCGTATGCATTATGACAAATTTGAATGTGTTGTTGTTTTTCTTCTTTTCAAACTTTTTGATTTAGTTTGTTTAAATTTTTCTCATGTTATGACAGAATAACAACATTTTTTCTTTAATTTTCCTTAAAAGGTCATGTGAATGACAGAATATAGTCACGACTTGAAAATAAGACCAAATAACTGCATTGAGTCAAGAGAAAAATGTTGAATGATTGTGACTTTATGTTCACATGTTGCTTACTTACTGCATCCTTTATTAGATTTTATTCATTTTCAAAAGTAGCTCAAATAGTAGCTCTTACCACTAACATAAGAGACAGCGAATTACACTGGGTACTGTTACTGTGATTGTTAAGCTGTTTGTTCACCTTCTTAAAAAATAATTGTGGTGATATTTCATTGTCCAATCACCTGATCAGACTGTTTCACCAAACTTATCTCTTAGGGGAAAAAGAATGGAGGGTAGTTGAAGTACTCAAAATTGCCAATTCCTGCTCCTGGTAAAATATTTCTCAAAAATTAGGCTCTCTTTAAAATAATTAGTCAGTTTTAGAATCAGAATACTTCCAAAATTTGCCCATTTAATTTCTTAAATGGGAGCAAATCATTAAATGCTATGAGAAAATAAAAATAAGTCTGAGCTATATGGGATGTAAGAGACAGAAGTCCTGTGGGGATATTGTGTCTTGTGACCAGCACTATTGTCGCTGAAAAACAGAAATCCTTTCCATATTCTGTGATAATTTGTCTGAATTGATGTTGGCTGATAGGTGAAATGTAATTGTGCACTGATTTTTTTTATTTTTTTTTTTCCAGAAATATATTTCCAATTTGAGGTTTTATTTGAATTTGTAGTGCTTTTGAAACCAAAGCCTATGATATTCAGTAACTTCAGTGTCTGGATACTCTTACAAAAGGGGAAATTTTATCCTGTGAGGGTAACAAGGACATTGTTGTCAAACACTTAACTTTTTTTTGAAAACATTCTAATCTTGGAGGACTAACTTCTCTATCACCCTTTCTAAGATGATATTTTTAAGTATGTTATTCATTTAGTTAAAAAAAAAAAAAAAAAGCTTTTAACAGCAAGGGCTAGAACAAAGAGAGATGACATAATAAAGTTAATAGGGTTTCAATTGTTTCCAACAGTGTTCTGGACTAATGCATATTTTTTTATTGTCACTAAACAAATCATGAAGGAGAATTTACTTTAAGCACACGTACACCCACTAAAAGCTCTCAGAGGAAAGAAATGCATGAATACTTGTGTTTTTGTGTTGTGTTGGTCTTAAGACTGCTAAGATGAAAATCACTTCAAAACGTGTGAAAGGATTTCAGGAAGGAAAAGAAATTAGAACAAAACTAATGTATCATACAAAAAATAGTTTTCACTCCTTTTCAAATACTTTATATGGTTTGTATTGTTTCAGTGCTTGAGGACAGTGAAAGAATTTCAGTTCCAAGGAAAATCCTTTCTGTTTTTTTCCTAGGATGGTGTTAGATTCACACTGAACTTGGGCAGAGGTCTGTCTGGGTATAGTCTTGGGGGGCGGAAAAAAAAAAATTAAACCCTGATACACTTCTGTGAAAGTGAAGTGGGGAACATATGCCATAAGCAGTATGGTTACAGTGCTGTCACATTGTATCAGGTGCAGCAAGACAGGCAGGGTCAGAAGAAACAACCATTATTCCACTTTCACGCTGAAATGGAAGATGGCATTTCAGGGCATTATTCATTAATTTTCTTCACAGAAAACATTCTTCAGTCTGAGCCTTAGCTAAATGTATACAATGGACTTATTTACAATCTATTGAGTTATTGTTTCAGAGACTTTCTGTTTCTCCAGGAACTCTGCTTGTCCTGTTTGCACTAGAGTGCAAAATTAAGTATCAGGTTAATTGCAGAATGCAACCTTTAGTGAATGCTTTCCTTGTGTTTCTGAGACAGTTTAATTGTATTTTGTTGAAGATCATTATCTGTTTTTCCATTATGTGTTTTAGATTCTCAGAGTAGCTTGGTTGGTTGGTTAAGTCTATTTGCTTCAATACTTCTGGCTGAATTATGTAGCAGAATAAAATATTCAACTTCTTTTCAGATTTCAGTAAATGTTATATTTCATTAAGAGGTGTTTATTTGTGTGAATACGTGTAGCCATATGTGCATAATATATACAAAATATGTATAAGCAATGCTTATATACAGCTCAACATGTATAGAGATTCTGCTTCATACATAGAAACTATAAACTCAGTGACTGTAAGTCATCATAAATGACATCTAAATTGTGAGTAAAAATTCCTTCAAATTACTAGTTGATTCTGTACTGACAAACCAGCTTGTGAAATAGGAAATGAAGATTTTTGGAGAAGGAGACCTTGGTTAGGCTTGCCACCAAAGCACAGCATCATTTTTGTTTAATGCTGTGGCCCAGACAAAGGATAGCTGTGTCACATTATCACCTCAAATGGCTTAATGAGCAAGCAGACTTTTGTATCATATGTATTCCTCAGTCAACGTGCCTAGTTTTCATTAAAGAGCTCTTTTAGCAGATGTTTACCCAGCTTGACTGACCCTACAGTATGCTTTCTTAGGTTCTGGTTCCAGGGGGATGAAAACTGTGGTGTATCTGCATTGCATGTATCTATGACTTTGTGAGGAGAGGTGAGAAATGTAGAACTGGGTGTTGCTGGTGAGCCTTTTTGGCACTGAGTTATCTGAGACTAATTGTTTCACTCTGAGTATGCTTGACCAAATTTAAGTGTCTTAAGCGTTCAGATTTTAAGCCATGTTTGCTGGCATGAATTATAGCTGTTCCACCTCTCACACTTCAAGATAGCCTCAGTTTACATTTCTGTAATTGAAAGATCTAGCTGGTGATCTGCTGGGGTTAGATGTACAGTTTCCTTTCACTGTATCCAATTATTTTGTAAGTCACTGTCTCCCTCTCATGTGACTTGTTTGTAACTGTTAAATTATTTTGACTTATTTGCAGTAGGTATCACCATGTTGAACTGTTGATGGGATTTCACAGTTCCTCTTGCTTTTGTGTTTTATATGCATATATTTTCTTCACAGGAATGTGTCAAAGCATTAGTCAGGTTGAGCTGGCATATTCTTTCTTTTGCATTGGTAACTCATGGCTTGGTTCTGTTGATTAATTTATATTTAAATTTATTTCTTTAATGTTCTTCTTTAATTTTCTTTTTCATCCCCTCTAATAATAAGCTGCAGGTATTTCAAATTTGAGTTTTATTATCAAGATGAACTGATACATTAATGTTTCAATTAACTGGGTTTGCTTTAGACAGTGGCTGGTATGGGTGCATCCACTAGGCATTTATTTTTGAGTCTCTTGCTGAATATAGTTCAACTGTACAGGAAAATTTTGATGTTGAGCCTGAAGTACTAAGAACAGAGTGAAACTGCATGCCCTGTGCTGGGTTAATACTAGGTCTAACATAAAGTATTAAGAGTTGAACTTTTTATTTTTGGAGTGAGGATGTAATAAAGTTTCCTGATACATAGATGTTAGAAGTGTTACAAGTATCTCTCTTGTTGCTTGATGACATGAGAATTAATTCTGTAACCGGTGCCTTTATCTATCATAGAATCATAGAATGACTTAGGTTTGAAAGGGACCTCAAAGATCATCAAGTTCCATCCCCCTGCTGTGGACAGGATTGCCAATCACTAGATCAAGCTGCTAAGGACCTCATCCAACCTGGCCTTGAATGCTTTCAGGGATGGGGCATCTACAGCCTTTCTAGAAAGCCTGTTCCAGTGCCCCACCACACTCTGAAGAAATTCCTCTTGAAATCTATTAATCTCCTTTCCTGTAGTTTCAGACCTTTCCCCCTTCTCCTGTCACTACCTACCCATGTAAAAAGTTGATTTATCTCCTGTTTATAATCTTACTTTAAAACTGGAAGGCTGTACTGAGGTCTCCCCAAAGTCTTCTCTTTTAGAGACTGAACAAGCCCAGCTACTTTGGCCTGTTTTCATAGGAGTGGTGCTGCAGCCCTTGGATCATCCTTGGTGGCTCTCCTTTGGACACTTTCAGTCAAGTGTAATTGCTGGCTGTTTGTTACAGCATTCTCTTTTTTGTCCATCTTTTCACTTTTCAGTGTGACTCAGTGACTATTTCAAAATAGCAAAGTGTGCATGCAAGTCAGTAGCTGCTGTTGGTTTTACTCTTTTATTAGTACTAAAAGTTATCGGGGAAAAAAATCCCTTCGATTTAACAGCATAAAAAAGGAAGAGGCTATTGTGCTATATTATGGTTTTGTTATAGCATCTGGTATTCTCTCTTTGGTGAGTATGTGTTTGTTTACATTAGGCTTTTCTTCTGAAAATAGATTGGTTGTACCACCTTGAACACTGGTATTTTGCTGTGATGATCACAGATAATCATAACCTAGATGGTATGGTAGGAAACCAGCTTTTCCAGAAGAATGTGTTCTTGTGAATGAGAGAATTGGAAAAATATTGAGGTGCTATAATTAATTCTAAAGGTGAAATTTACCTAGATGTAAAGAATACATAAAATAGAATAAAAAGCCCATCTGTGCTTCTAGCAATAGTAAAGTAACAGGGAAAAGCAATTAGAGTTTGATGTAATTTAACTATTGGAGTGGAGTTTCCAGGACTTAAGAAGTTATAATGTAATTTTGGAAAGAGAAAGAATTGTATGGTGTTTTTTTTTTTTTTTTTTTTCAAACTTTCAAACCAGATAAAAAATGTTGGGCAGAATGAGAAGATCCTTGGTTGGGCTTAAGTACATTTTTTGATGTTTTTCATTTTACTGTTTGAGAAATATACTTGGTGGTAGGTCCAGTGGTATGAGCAGATTTTACAAGGACAGTGAAATACCAGTGAGGTACTGTATTTTCTATACTTCCTATATATATATATTATTCCTTATTTATGCTGAATAGCATTGTGTCTTTTAGTAACAGTTTATATCTCAGTGTCATATACAGATGTCATTGTGACTTGGTGGCCTTAATCTTGAGTTTATAGTAGGATTCTTTGAGTCAACGTACCGGGGGGCAGGAAATGACAGGAAGATGAAAATGTTCAATAAACCTGAATTCTCTGAAATTCAGATGTCATACAGGCTTAATGAACTTTGGAAGAGAAATACGAAGTATTAGTCTTTTTTGTAATTTTGTAATTTCATGGTGTTTTTTCCTAATCTTGTTGTAAAATATCCAATTATGGTATATTCTAAAAAAAATCAATGTATTAGAAATCAAATGGGCATGAATACCAGTAGGAGTCTATACATGCATTCAGAAGGAATTTTGCTGGACAAGGGCTTTGCAAACATCTTGACATTTCACCAGTATTCACAGTGCAAAAAAATATGCAGCTCTAATTCTTCCTTAGCTTGAGTTTCCTGTGTTTCAGATGGAATTTCCTTCCATGCATTTATCAAATCTCCCATTACCTTATCTAAATGAGTGTTCCATGAATGTTCTTTCTATAGACAGGCAGAAGATGTGATATTGATTTTTCAGGCACTGTTATTTGTAGTCCATGATCTTGGAGATGCTCCTTTATTCTTCGTGCTATACACGAACTGGGAAAAAACCCAGTCTTCCCCATACCTGTATTCTGTATCCCCCTTTTATAAGCCTTCCCCAATCCTTTTATCTCTGAGGTGCATACTTGGAGGCTACTTGCCCTTAATTAACTAAGCAATTAAAAATCTGTTTAAAAAAAGCCCTACAAACATTAATGTGCTGCATTAAACTTGCCTTCTTTTTTCCTATCGTAGCAGTGGGTAATAAACAGTAGTCTGCAGGTGTCTTAGATGTCTGACTGAGACATTTGATCCCAAATTAATATTTGCAGTGGCAGATACTCAATCCAGTAAAGTAATTTATCAGTGACACTGAGAACCATCTTCCAACTTCATCTTTATCAACAAGTCTCTTTTCACCTTTCCAATGAGATGTATTTCTTGAATAAGTATGTGTTGGTTTTTTTTGTTTGTTTTTTTTTTGTCAACATCAAAAATCTTAGAGCCTATATCTTGAATTAAAGGACTCTAGGAAAATATTATCTCAATGAGTTTTTTGGGTAAACTTGAGCAAACTACATAATGCTTCTGTTCCCGACCTATTAAAATTAGGGTTGATATTTTTCAGGGATAAAAACTCACCAAAGAACAGTAGTAAGTAGTGTAGTAAGTAGGTAGTAACGAAGTAAGTAGGTAGTTACGAAAGAATAGACATTAGAAAAAGAAATGGAAATACAAGCTCAAGTTTCAACTACCAAAAAAAAAAAAAAAAAAAAAAAGCAGCCTGGTGAAGGTTGTGTCAAATTGTCCGTAGTGCAGAATCTTGTTCTTCTGGAGCTACTGGAACTAATTCTTTCCTTATACCAGTTCTACATTGTCCAGCAGTGTGGCAGCCTGTGATAAGGGACTGTTTCACATTTAGGAAATAAGAATAGCAGCTGAGTGAAGGATGTTGCTGAAGTCGTAAGCCCTTAGAAGTCAAAATATGTAAGTTAAGTCAGACCCCCAACTTTATTTAAATGTATTTTATATTGAATTATAATCATCATCCTACTTACCTTCCATCTGCTAAGCTGCTTAGGAAATAAACAGTGTGTACTGCTTAAGCATGTGCATGGAAAATAAACTGTCAAAGAGCCATTACAGGCTTATTCTTTTGTTGTAGCTGTCATTGGATGAGATGAGCTGTTCCTCATCTGCTTGCTAAATTATGAGTTTTTTCTAAACTCCTTGCTTTACATGCCAAGGTGTCCCTGCTCACTTGTTTTATATAACATATTATTGAAATGAAATGGAGAAGCTTGATTCTGCAGCATTCATTCCTGTCTGCCATATGGCTAAGTAACTTCTGCTTCTGAAGTCTCAACATTTCTATGGCTTAACAACTGGATTTACAAATTACGTGACTGGGAT
Source organism: Callipepla californica brunnescens (assembly GCA_023055505.1). Lineage (NCBI taxonomy): Eukaryota > Metazoa > Chordata > Aves > Galliformes > Odontophoridae > Callipepla > Callipepla californica. Next base: position 24,250,799 of record JALIRH010000005.1, read on the forward strand.
ATCTTGAGATGAGAGTCAAGCAACTAGTAAAAAAAACCAAACAAACAAACCTGCTGCCTGCTTCTTTTCATTTAGATTTAAATCTGATGTGCTTTTCAGATACGAGTCCATTCCATGCTGATCAGATCTCCCTATTTGTTATCCAAACTCTAAGGGGTTTCTGATTGAGATTTCTGGGTAAGTGTAGGTGTTTTCATTTTATGTAGTATTATCCTTCACACCTTTTTTTTTTTTTTTTTTTCAAAAGTAAAGGCATTTTTACCTTCCTGATTGCTTTAAGGTTATTTCACAGAAAAATATCCACAAAACAGACATCAGTAATGAAAGAGTTTATATCAAATATTTTTTTTTTCTCTTTAAAGAAGAGTGGTATTTAGTAATGAATAAATTAATACTATGTAATGTTCCCCAGAGGAAAGCTATATGAGCTGTTTGTAATTAATGAAGAAATGTAAAACACCAATAGACAGAGGTACTGTAGTGTATTAACCAAAATATTCTTTTTGGACTATGTAAAGGTATGGATTTGAGGGCATGAGACCAAAAAGAGATCAAATCCAACAAATATCAGACAAAAAAAAAAAGCTATATATACCAAGAACGCTGAAAATACAGTTATTTGGGTCTTTCTTCTTAAATAGCAAGGGGAGTTGTTTATGTAATAAATAAAATGGAATTATTTTACTTCAAGTCAAGTTCTATGGCTTGAGGTTTTGTATGATGGTTTGATTAACTTTCTCTTGTTCATGCTTTTCTTTGCATTTGATTGAACAAAAGTAATGTTGTTTGGTACTGCGCAGAAAAATATTTTTTTATCAAGCTCAATCCTAGTAGTCCCTTAGTACCTACCATGCAACTGTGTTCACTGAATATTGTGTATATGCTAGGCATTGTAATGTTTGGTCATCATACGAAGGAACAATGAGTCCCTTCAAGGAAAATCATTGAAGCATAATAAATATTGTTGTTAAAAATAAATAAATAAAAAGAATGCCAACAAAGAACAAATCATTGTCTTTAATCCAGTAACACTGGAATGTTGTTCTAAGAATGACATGAGCTACTGCCAGACATATTAAATTTGTGGCAGCTGACATCAGTCTTATACTAGATGGTTAGAAAATAACGCTTCAGTCTCTATTCCACTAGGCTTACATAGCAACTGAGAAATTGAGGACTGTTATTACTGTCATCTATGCCACTATTTTACTTCCTGCATGCCTGGAACTGGAGTGCTTTTTGCTGACATCAGATGTTGATGTCTGGATTTCTTTGAATTCCTAGTTCTTCAAATGAGTCTGGGAAAGGAGCTACAATTAACTGCTGGATTATTTTATCAGGCTTGCTTGCTTGTTTATTTTCTGATCAAATAGCAATATTATTTAACTATTTTACTAATTAGCTTTCAGGGAAGAAGGTTAGCAATAACATGGGAATGTGAATCATACCATTGCGATGTTTTCTGTCCTCAGATAGTCTATTAAGATAACAGAGTCATAGAATCTGCCTAAGGTTGGAGTAGACCTACAAGATCATCCAGTCCAACTGTCCACCTATCACTAATAGTTCTCACTAAACCATGTCCCTCAACACATTTAAACAGTTCCTTGAACACCTCCAGAGTCAGTGGCTCTACCATCCCTCTGGGCAGCCCATTCCAGTGCTTGACCTCTCTTTTGAAGGAAAGTATTTCCTAACATCCAGTCTCAATCTCCCCTGGGGCAACTTGAGGCCATGCCCACTAGTCCTATTACTAGTTACGTGAGTAGAGGCTGACCCCTGGCTCACTAGAACCTCTCTTCAGAGAGTGATAAGGTCTCCCCTGAGTGTCTTCTTCACACTGAACGATCCCAGCTCCCTCGTCCACTCCTCATAAGGCCTGTAACTCAAGACCCCTCACCAGCTTCATTGCCTCTGAACAGTGTCCAGGTCCTCAATGCCTTTCTGACAGTGAAGGACAGTGAATGCAATAGTCAAGGTGTGGCCTCACCAGTGCTGAGTTATATGTGCAAATATGCCCTAATAGTAGTAGAGAATTCATGCAAAAATATTTTATCAGAACAATGCAACTTCTAAAAGTCAGGCTATGGAGAAAATACATAAATTATTCTTTTTCTAATTCAGATGCTGGCAAAGCTGTGCAATTTCCCTGTTTAGAGTAAGGATCTGAAATTCTTACAAGGAATGATCTTTGTCATGGTTCTAATTTTCCGTATCTCTCCAAACTTACGGTTGTCTGTGTTGCTTGACTACGCAACAGAATTTGGCGGCATTGCACATCTGTTAGTGCAGTGATGAATACTGGTGGTGATGCAGGAGTTGCAACTCTAACACCTGTGTGCTACAGGGCACACTGAGACTAGATTAGATACCTCATGTCTTCTATGATCTTTTTCCTTATATCTGTATATTTTGACTTTGAAAACTCCAGCTCTGATTTTAGGAGTAAGAACTGGAGGGTGGACAAAGAGGTACCTTGTGGAAGAGTTTTTGAGGAAGGAGACCAGAACAATCCTTCAGTGTGAGAGAGCTGGAAACTGTGTGTAAAAAAAGACGAAGACTAGTTAGGACTGAGACCCTCAATGGAGGTGAAAAGGAAGAGAAGCTGTGAAGAACTGATGTTGGCCAATTAAAGAAAGCAGGAGAGATGCTGACTGGGAGAGGTCAGAAGGTTAGTTTGAACAGGTAGTGTGGCCTAGGAGAGAGAATAAGATAGGCAAGGGGAAGACTAGATGAGAGATAACACAGGCAAAGGCAAGAACTGGTAACAAGTGGTAAGGATTTGGAAGTTCTAAGAGTGAGTCAGACTGGAGTGAGAAGTCTGAAGTAAAGAGTTGGGAAAATAATATTAGGTGTGGAAATCTAACTCTAGTAGGTGGAGAGAATAGGAGGAACTATTTAGAATGATTATTGTATGATATTATTGCAAACTACAAATACACTGTTGCAAAAGGAATCAAATGTGCTGCACGTCATTCTTAGGATAGTCTACTGAGCTCAAAGAATTACATAACTTTAGGAGTTTTCTTGTTTTGTTGTGCAGTTCAGGGATGCCAATGGAGAATGTATATGTAACACAAAATCTGAGCATTTATATCTGTTGCTTCTATAGTTTCCTGTCTTTTTTTTTTTTTTTTATCCCTAATTTATTTTTCTGAATGAACAAGCATGCAATTATTATCTTAATCATGAGGTAATTTTAGTCACAACTTACCAGAAAATTACCGGTAGATGCATGTGGTCCATGCATTTGATGACAACTTAAAAATAACAGCAATTTGATATTGCAGGTGATAATAGAAGTAAATGTCAAAATTAAACAGAATATATAAGCATGCATAAATTACCTTCCACTATAATAAAAAATGATTGAAAGAAGTGTAAGAAATAAGAAGCTACAAAAAATTATTTTCATATATCTACCGTATTTTTCACTTTTAAATGAAGAAATATTTGGACTTTCTTGAATTTAGATTTTACTTTCTATATTCTCTGATCCTGCTCATGCTTGACATTCTTGATAAGCATCAGTGAGTTCCTCTTACAACTGCTAATGCTGAATATAATTCAAAATGTTTCAGAATCAAAGTTTTTTTATTAATATTTCTCTCTGTAAAAGTTCCATTACCGATAGCAAAGTATTTTATAGAAGTAAATAATCTTAGTAAAAAGAAATTGAGCAAAGGAATTCAAAGATCAGTGTGCTCATTGTACCCCATGAGCATAACAGAAGGTTGTAAAGAACCAGAAGCACTGTAAAACACTCATATGTCAATAACACTGTTCTCTGACTGAGTTAGCCATGATTTGGTCAGGATTTTATTTATTATTCTGTATATGTTAGTGACATCCTCTAAAGTGATTGCTGCTAGTCACTCCAGGTCTCTGTATCTATTGCTACGTGAATGTGTTTGTCTGTCACAGAAAGAAAATGTATGTTTCTACAACAGGCCTTGAGCTATTTTTTTTTTTTTTAAAGAAAATAATAATACATTTTTCTTTTCTCTTTTTTCTTCCTAGCTTCTTTCAAGATTTTGATTAAATACTTTAGCAGTTTATTTACTATTTCTAACACAATTACAGGGAAATAATCAAGTTATTACATTATCCACAGGGAATAAGATTTCATGGATTTCTCTTATTAATTTTACTTCATTGAATAATTTCTTCTGTTGCTAATTTCAAAAGTATTTGTTCAGTCAGGTGCTAGTGCCTGTTAGATGATAATGCTAAATTGTAAAACAGTCACCCTCAGACAGTGCTTATCTGTGTTATTGGCAACTTTTGCAGGATGAAATACACAGACTAAAAGCAAAAATCCATAGCTCACAGTTCAAGAGCAAGCTGAAGTTATGAACCTTAGGGGAAAACAAGTGTAATTGTTTCTAATGGGCAGTACTCCTAGTTGACAACCCAGAAGAATTGGCTTCCAGACAGCAACTGTAAGCTAAAATTTGGCTTATTATTTGGGTGATACACTTCAAGAAGTGTTCATATGATTGAATAGAAGTTCTGCAGGTTTTCCAGTTAAATTGTTAGTAAGAGAGAATAAATGATAAATTTTAATCCTTGTCCATCCTCTGGGCATTACAGTACTGGCTAGAATTGAGGTCTGCCTGGGTTTAGGAGTTTTAGGGTAGCTGTTTGTCTGGGGCTAAATAATCATTTCTGTAAGCAGAAAGGAACCGATTTTTTAGGCATTGCAAGGGAGTGACAGAAGATTCAAAGAAAGATATGTTGGGAAGCTAATCCTGATTATTCTATTTTTAACCAGATTGATAATGTTATATTTGGTAGCAATTCTTTGTGAACACAAGTGTCTGTCTGTTGGTTTGTGTGTTACAGCATGCAGTTACCCTGTTGGTGGAAACTGGGTCATGCCATTTTTGTCTAGTGATGTAGTCTTATCTTGTGATACAAATAGGAAGGTTGGGGATTCAAAAGTGTTATTTCCAGTCTTGAATCTAATCCTTTTCTTCTTATCCCTTATTGGTCTAGTTCTCTTAAAATCTTGCTCCCTCTCTAGAGGATGTTTTCCTTATAATTGCTGTGTTAGAGATTGCCTAGAGGTATGTGAATACTTCCAGCTTCCTGTGGCTGAAATTCTTGCTGTAAAGACGTTTTATTTTCCCCTTGAAAAGTGTCTATTTCATGACTTTAGCAACCTTGCTTATAAGTAAAATTGGACAGTAATCCTTCAGAGTGCTTAGATAAGCCCCTGAGGGAATGATAATAATATTGGCCATTTTCTAAATAGCTGAAACAGTGCTCTGTGTGAAGGAGCCATTAAAGAGATGAGTAATCATTGGTGACAGATCTTTACAATAGTATTTCAACATCTAATTAGGATTGTTGTCACAGTTAGCAGCATTTCTTCTAAGTAAAGCTGCATGCAAAGCAGCCCTTATATCACAGAGTACTGGGGCTGACAGCCCAGAAGCAGGTGATGGTGAGGAGGTCAGTGTGCAGCTGCCCAGACTAGTGAAGAAATGATTAAATGTCTGCAACCTCAGAGGCGGAGATGTTCTCTAATTCTTATGAGACTCTGACATGTCATCTGGTGTTGATATAAAGAATCTTTCTATATGTAATTCCTTATCTAGAGTAAGGAAGCAGTCACTGAAGGAAGAAATTATTAAAGCAAAGTCTTCACATTGTTCAGTATTTATGCAGCAAATATATATGTAATCTTGGGTGGTGAAATGAATGATCACATTTTCAAGACTAGCAATCCATTCAGAAATGACAGAATAAAAACAGAACTAGGAGGAGGAACTGGGAAAATCAAGATTTGATCTGATTCCAAATATCTTTCCTTTTTAGGGCAACTGCAAGTTATACCTTCACTAATTCACCATGTGTTGTGGTTGACATGCCTGAGTGACGGGATGACATCCTAGAGAGTCCTAGAGACCTCCTGGGTTTGAGCAGTGAGCACAGGTGAACCTCATGAGGTTCAAAAAATCCAAGTGCAAGGCCTTGAAACTGAGTCACAGCAACCCCCATTGTCAATATAAACTGGGGGACAAAAGGATTTAACACAGCCCTGCCATAAATGACTAGAGGATGCTGGTAGGTGGAAAACAGGACATGAGCCAGCAATGTGCCCTAATAGCCCAGAAACCACCCGTATACTGGGGTGTATCAAAAGAAGTGTGACCAGCAGGGCAAGGGAGGTGATCCTGCCCTTTAGCTCTGTACTGGTGAGGCCTCATCTGGAGTACTCCATCCAGATGTGTGGTCCTCAGTACAGGATAGACCTGTTGGAGTTCTTTCAGAGGAGGACCATAAAAATGTTCCAAGGCATGGAACACATCTTCTACAAGGACAGGCTGAAAGAGATGGAGCTGTTCAGCCTGGAGAAGAGAAGGCTGTGAGGTTACCTGATGGTGGCCTTTCAGTATGTAAAAAGGAGTTATAAGAAAGAAGGGGGCAGAACCTTTACTGGTTCCACTGTGAATCATCTGAGGAAATAAGTTGTTTGTTAATGCTTCTTCAGAACAGAAGTCTAGATACTTCTGGAGAAAGAGTGCGCTTAAGAACATGAACTTCAGCAGAGTCCTTCAAAGGATAGAACTTAGTGAATTCCCAATTGAAGTACAAGCCTGATTTTAAACAGAAGCCTGCATATAATTTCCAACTTTTATCACTACATTTCCCCTCTAGCTCCTTTAGTAAGCTGAACAAAAAGCTGTCAGAATAAAAAGTAATATTATGTACTAAGGAGAATGTTAAAAAGATTGATTTAATAACTCAGTAACTCCTCTATAATTTACTGGAGTTTCAGGGCATAGAGGGTGGGAGGAGAGCAGTGGGTGTAGTCTACCTTTATTTTAGCAATAAATATCTAAGGAATGGGAGGCAAAGGGATAAGGCTGGACTCAGCAGTGTGTGGTGATAGGACAGGGGGAAGTGGCCACAGACTGATGCATAGGAAGTTCTGCACAAATGTATGTGGGAACTTCTTCACAGTGAGGGTGATGGAGCACTGGCACAGGCTGCACAGAGAGGTGGTGGAGTCTCCTCTGGAGATGTTCCAGACCTGCCTGGACGCCTACCTGTGCAACCTGGGCTAGGGAGCTGCTTTGGCAGGGGAGTTGGACTGGATGATCTTTAGATGTCCCTTACAACACCTACAGTTCTGTGATACTGTGTATATATATATGTATGTATAACTTTATCTGTATTTTACCTATTAGTTAATATTAAAAGCAATTTCACTACTTCTACTTCCAGTCTTTTTCTCTAGTGCACGTATTCTCATTATTTATCCAGTTCTTATGGCTAATTGATATGATTAATTCATTTTCTGTGATTTCAGAAGGTCTGTATTTTAGAGATAGTGGTACTTTTCAAATAAAACAAGAGTTTGAGATCCCTTTAAAAATGTTGCACATTTTTATCATATTATTTATATATATATATATGTGTGTGTGTGTGTGTTGTTTCCTTTAGAAACCATGTATCTGGAAAGCCTAACATGTAACATAAAAATACCACTTTTCCTGGATGACTTTAAGTATAATGAGATTATTGAAAGTAAAAGATGCTTTCTATACATGGTAGCTTAGTCTTCCACAATTAATATTTCTCTTCAGATATCAGTTGCAAGATATAAGCTAGAAGTCTTTAGTTAGCAAACTTATGCCTTGTGATTTAAATTTCATGGTATTTAAATTTCACGGGACACGTTTTCTTAAGATTTTCATGTTTCACTCATGAAATTTTGTTTTTGAAACTTTTATCTCTAGTGACATACCTGAGGTTCTAATATAACTCTGAGACTGAAAGTGATAAAAGTTAGGCACCTGCATGAGAGTTGAATTGGTTGGAAAATCTTGACTGATAAAGAGTTAAAAGGAAATCTTTCCCGCTCAGTCAACAATTAAAAGGTGGTAAACAGTAGATTGTTCAGAAATTGAGAAGAATGGAAGTTCAAAACTTAATAATGGGAAAGAGTAAAGACAACAATAATATACATTAAATAATGAAAGTAATTCTGTTCATATATAAATATATACATAAAATCTGTGAAAACCCTGCATGTGTAGAACTGTGTTCTTTCAAGATGAGTTATTTGCTTTTTGATGTATTAATAGCTGTTTTAAGAATCCTGAATAAACTGATATGCACAGAAAACCTTTTTAGTGATTGCTTGTAGAGCTCTAGTCTGATCTAGTGAAATAGCCTTAATTATCCATATGCTGCATCTCATTTTTAAATAGTGGGGGGAAAAAAAAGTGTTTTTTTTCCTGCTGATACCACCATCATTGTTGTCGCCTGCTGCTGTGGAAATTGCTGAAGCAATTAGCTTCCTTCTTTCCTTCTGTACTACAGTATGTTAATTCCTGGAATGTGTTTTGTGTCCTGATGTGTATTTGGAAAACTCAGTAGCCTTTCTGCAACACTTACATTTGAAAACATGTTCCTAAAATCCATAGCTGCAATAAATGCGCGTCTGTTTTCTAACACACTTACATACACGTGCATTTTCCTTGAAAATAGCCCTTAAAAAAAAAAAAAAAGCTAAGTCAAATGAGTACATGCAAAACAAAGACTGTAGAAATGGGTTATATCTCTGTGAAAAAAACAGGTAACATAATTTATCAACTTCCCTCTTAAGGAAGTTTTGAAGCATTTGCTTGATCATTAATGGAATTTGAACATTAAATAGGAATGCATTTATGTATTTTGTTTGGTTGCAAAATTACACTGCAAGTCTGTTCTTGTGAGCGTTTTATTTCCATTTTGCAGGTTTCAAAGCTCAGCATCTCCAACAACTTTATTGAGCTGTTTCCTGATAGGAGTCGACAAACCAAACAAAGCTCAGTAGAATAATTTAGATGTTAAGACAGAAAGGGAGAGAAAGAAATACCATTTACTTTTAATTGCTCTCTCACCTATACTCCTAAAAGAAAGAGCATCTTGTTCTAAAGGAATCAAACAATCAAAGAGAATTATGTTAGGGATTCTCATATTTGTGCAGAAAGTTGTCTTTTGTCATGTCCTTCACTTCCAGAGGACTAAGGAAAAGCTTTCTATGCATTCAGTAAGAATGAAATCTATCTCCTGGGACAGGGACAGAAATCTTCGTCAAAGACTTAAAATAGAAATTATGCAGTTCACAAGTCTTGTGTGGAGCCTGGTGGCAGGTCGATATCTTAACTACTGAAAGGTCAAGCTATTCTGTTGCTTCAATACAAAGTACTAAATAGGATTGTGTCATTCAACAACATGCCAGAAGTTCAACCAGCTTAATATAATCATGATTTGAAATTCCTAGCCATGGTTAACCTTTAAATATTTATTTGAGTCAGTAATAGATTCCAGTTTCTAATACTAAAATATGATAGTTGCAACAGAATTTAAGACTTAGAAATATAGTTTGAACAGACCTTGTAGTTGTGAGTTTTTAAAAATGGAAAAATAAGACGGAAATGTCCCAGATATCTAAGGGAATTAGAGCATTAATTACTTTCTTACTATTAAGCCTTTAAAAAATTCAACCTTGAGAGTGTGTTTGTTTATTGCAGTGATCTTCCATGCAGTATCAGTCTTATCCAAAATTGTATGCCCAGATTCCTCTGAATGACTGTATGAAGGAAACAAGAATTGTGAGTTAAAAATAAACAGAAGAAATATTGTCCTGTCTTCACTCACAAAAAACAAACAACCTTCAATACATCTATAAGTAAATAATAACTATAATAAATAAATAAAAATAATAAATATTTCCTGCATGGAAATAATAATCTGTAGGATAAATTCCTCTAAAACAGAAAATGCTATGTTTTGAACCATCTGGAGTGGATGGATTGCAGTCATAACTTTTTTCACTTTTACATTTATCCTCATTAATTTTGGGCAGAGATGTCTTCCTATTAGCACTCTGTTTTATTCATATGCTTTGCAGTGATCTAAAAAAACAGAGCATAGGTATATATGTGAATAAATTCGAATCATGTGGAATTTTGACCATTTAGTATTATTCATTATATTTTCCATACTCTTTGTTGGTCATTAGGATATATTTCTTAACTTCTGTACTTCAGAGCATATGTTTTTTTTTTTTTTTTTTTTTTTTTTTTTTTTTCCAATTAGGCTTCTGAAATGAATGTAGGACAAGGAGGGGAAAAAAACAGCAAAAACAGATTATGTGAAGGTACTGCTGAGTTATATGAAAAATTATGCTAAAAATATGACTAAAAATTTGCTGCTCTAGGATTTGTGCTTGCTTTTTTTTGGGGTGGGGGGGATGGGTGAGAGTTGGGGTAACAGGAGGAGTGTGTTTTTCTGGCTGGCTTAAAATCAGTAAATTTACTTATCAGTTTAAACAAATACAATTTGGATTCTCTGAAGTAGTATTTTATCTTCTGATCATTCTGTTTTTCTAGACATCTTATACTAGTGAAACCCTCAGATGCGTCCTTTGGCTGATAAGTGGTCAACAGGCTGATGTATTTAGTGCAGTATGTAGAGTAGAACTCTCCCTGGGAAACTGCATTTTGTGCGTGCATCTCTAGGGGACCTACCTTGCATATTGGTACTGGGGCTTTTCTCCCAGTTTGTGAACTTAAAGGCTAGGTGCAGCTGATTGGTAAACCGATTCCCTGTAGTGAAAAGGCAGTGGTGGTCAGTTTCACAGATATGAAATTCAAGTATTACATTAGGAGAAGAATTACAGAAACTTCTCAGGACAAGTCGTAGTTCTTAATTGCTTTTATTTTCACTTATGCTTACCTATTCAGTTTTCAAAGAATTAATCTTCTGCCATATACTATTAGAAAATACTACTAAAAATTTGCATTTGTGGTCTAAAATCATGAGAACTAACTGCTAAGCTTTGTAGGTAAGCAGTTACTGCATTCATTACTGCATTCATGTCTCTCTTGTCTCTACTTGCTTGATTTGAAATTTTAAATAATGTAACATCTGAAGATAGGTCCAACATGAGAACTGAACATTATTGCATAGGTAGCACTATGCTGCAATGAAGCCAAATACTTTTTGGTCCAAGCTTTTAAGTTCTAGTAAAAAAAAATATTCAGACTTTAAGTTAGCCTTTCCCTAATAGATACAGATTTTTAAAGGATATTTGCAGCAGTTGTTTAGAGCAAACAAGTTAACAAAATCTTTCATGTATTGTTAATCTGATCATTTATTATAGAATCATAGGGGTTGGAAGGGACTTCAGGAGATCACTGAGTCCAACTCCCCTGCCAAAGCAGGTTCCCTACACCAGGTCATCTGTTACTAGAAGATTAACTAGACTCTTCCAGTAACAGATGAATTGCAGTTTCTAAATATTAAACAAAGAGCATGCTACAAAAAACTTATAATTAAGGGAAATCAGAGTGTATAGGTATCACTGATTACCTGCCTTACAGGCATAAGTCCTAGCAAATAGGACTTAGCAGCAAATAGCTGCTATTATGAATCTTTCCTCAAAGAGGAGAGTTGTAATAGGCTGTTAAGGATGGATTGGAAGAAGGGTAATGGTGCAGCCTTGCAGATGTTTAGCAGGCTCTTTCTGAGCCTGGAAACATGAAAGGATATTAATTTATTTATATATTTATTTACTTATTTATTTTGGAGTTGGTAAGTTTTAAGGTGCTAAATTTCAAAAAGACCTGACCTCAAGATAATAAATATCATATGATAATTGAGATGGGGAGAAGCTTTGAGACTGTAAATAAGTAGATCTTATTTCATTTAATAGAAAACTATGGAATCATTTGTAGTTATTAATGAGGGAAATCATTTGTATAAGAATCACAGTCAGGGAGATTCTGTTAATTTGAACAGACACGTAAAAGAGAAAAAAGCATTTCTCAGTGATGTAAACAATATCGACTGCATAATTGAAATGTAGGTGGATGAAAACTTAGGCCACAGTTTTTGCCATTGAGTTAGTAAGGAAAGTGTTATAGGAATACGATGAAAATGTCATAGTTTGGGTCTTGGACATGAGTGAAAAGTCAGTCTGGAAGATGATAGCATGATTATGAGTCCAATTTATGCAATAATCAGAGAATGAGGGAGTAGAGTAGGCTCCAGAGGTGAACGTGCTGAGATTCATTTTTTTGTACATATTAAACTTGAATTCATAGCTAGTCACCCATGAAATCAGAAAGTCAGAACGATAAGCCAAGATCTTCCTGAAGGCCTTGCAAGAGTGAGAGTAATTTACTAAGACTGAAAAAAAGTACTCATTTCTTGAGGGGAAATTGTGAAGAATTTAGAACACAAGCATATACGTATTTTTTGCATATAATTATATGTAGCTAAAAGTGTTCTTGTAGAGTATAAAATTTGTATTCATGTAATACCTACAAGTTTGTCCCCCATATGGTGATTATATAGTAGCAAGGAGGAATAAAAAGGAAAAATGTTTCAGAAGCTTGCAAATTTTTTCATTTGTTCTTTCACATTATTTTTCCCTTTTTGAGAATATTATTGTAGTAATTATTGTAACAAATAGTGATTTTTTTTTCTTTGTATTATAGGGGTGTCTCAAAGCAAATACTTATTTTTATTCCTCTGTAGCAATATTTATACATAGCTCTCTTAATAATCAAGGATTTTATTGTGCTAAACACAATATTGAAAAATACTTCTTTTCCTGAGGGAAATTATGTGAGCTGTGTGCTATGTAATTGAAATCTTGTAACTGTTCTCCTTTGTCACCCAAACTTGGTTATTTCTATTACTGCTTTCTTGTGTCCAATCCGTAAGACATGGTGAGAAGAACATTAAACAGAAACTACTGACAGTTTTCATGTCTTGTCATTTTCTGACCCATCTAATGTGCCAGGAATAGTACTGAAAGCTGTATAAAACAAAGAAACTTCGCAAAATCAACCGAAATGAAACAACAACAACAAAACAAAAGCAAAACAGAAAAACGGAACATGAAAACTATGTTTTCTGCTTGGAAAATGAATTTTTGAAAGCAAAACCTGTCAGGTTCTTCCGGAAGATGAAAAACATGTTAGGAGTATGATTTTGATCATATACAAGTCTAACTCAAGATCATCTTAAATTGACATGAGAAAGAAATGTTTCTGTTCTCTTCCTTGTTTTTCTACCAGATGAAAGAATGCATGTTAATCTTTGTGAAGGTCTAAGTATAACAGATGAATAAGCAACAGCTGATGAGTAGTCTGAACATGCAATTTTTATTTTCTGTGCAAGTTTATTTCAAAAACTAGGTTAGTATTTTAGTACTCAGATTTTTAAAAAATACCAAGACCATTTTAGATTCATGAATTTTTAGGTACCCAACAATGATATATTTAATGTAAATATGTGCCCAAAAGGCTGTGATGAAATTGCATGCAGTCAAAGTTATCTTAATGTTTATCTTGGTGTATATATATCACTGGCATGAACAGGGACATTTGGAAGGAAATCAGATCCTCATTTCTACAGCAAATAAAATCCTTCGTACAACTTTATCTCTTCAGAAAAGGATGATATCTGCTTGAACACTTCTCATTTCGCAGTGTGGCTCAAAATGAAAGCAGCACTCTTTGTAGTTTCTTATTTGAAACTCAGTTGGTATTGTTTGCTGCTGAGAAATATCTGTAACAATGCACCTGAGATACCTAGAAAGAACATTGTCATTCTACAGGTGTTACTATCTTAGTTTTGATGCCTTTGGGTAAACACTAAATACTTTGCCAATTAGCGAGTGCTTTGTGAGCTACTTTTTGTGCTAGAAGCATTTCATATTCAGATGGTTGTTTCATGTGCTTATTTTTGAGGTTCTTCTCTGTTCTTAGAGATGAGGATAATATTACATAATCAAGGTAAATTAGTTTTCAGTTGCTTGAATGTAATATTTTTTTATCCTTGTTATAATGCCTGCTGATTTATCAGTAGAAGTTTTTTACAGAGATTTTATATATCCCTTCCTCTTCCACCCCTGCAGCTGTACTCATCCAGAAATTTTGTTTAGATACTTTTTGCCATGCATAACGAGGCTTGTGCATGCATACATACAGTTTACAAATACAAATAAGTTATGTATTGGCTAGTACAACCAGTAGATATATAACACTAGCAAGCTACCAGACTATTAATTGATGTGCTCATCACATCCAAGGAGTCAGCAGATGAGTATTTGCTGGCCAGGCATTCTGTGGTTAGCTGCTGAAAGATCAGGCTGGAGTATTGCTTGGACTCAGTTTCTCTAAATGCTCCGTGCATTTGTAACATGTTTATATTGGTTTTGTATTGTGTCTTTACTTCTGAGCATTCCATATCCTCTCCCCCGTGCCCTCTGCTGTTTCTTCAACAAATGCATATTCTTTTTTTTTTTTTTTTTTCCCCTGTCTTGCATGACTTTACCTTCTGTACTTTCTCACACCTTAACAATGAAAAACTAGCAATGAAACTGTAAAACTAAGCCAACAAGGCATTGCCGTTCTCCACTGAACTGAAATCTGCATTAAAACATCTGGGCTGAGAAAAAAAAACCTCTTGAGATGAAATTTCCCATTCAACTAGCTATGATAATGTAAAACTTTAGTTTTCTTATCAGGGTATGACATTCCATACACTGTGCATTGTGGCTATAGGTACTACTTTCGTTCTTTTGAAACTGTGAAGACAAATTGTGATTCAGACTTACTGGAGAAAAACATATCAAAAGAGATAAATAGGCCTTCCTTTTGTCTTCCTCTTCTAATACAAATTAACACATTACCATGTTGATTGTAAGATTATAGGATTTCAAAATGAGAAGAGAATGGAAGATGCGTTGCTTTGGATGAAAGCAATAATACATTTGTATTTGATCCAATTCCAGAAAATTGCTATATTATTTGCAAAGAAATAAATTATATAAAAAAAAAAAGTATTGTAGTAAAATTCTTCCAATTTTATGAAGAAATTAATTTTGCTTCCTCTTCAGTTTCTACAGGTCATAATCAGCAGGTCAGAATTTTTTCTCTCTAGTAGCAGAGATATTTCTGCTTCTAGATGTTTCAGTAGTTGTTGAGCAGTGTTGTCAGTAAAACATAGCTGTAGTATGAGACCAGTAGCAGCTCTGTAAAAAATGCTCTGAAAAAAGCTGATGTTATAAACTTATAAAATATAGGAAGACTACAGCAAAAAAACTGTGCTGAGAGATAAATTCACTGTAAGTTGAAAAAGCTTTACCAGTATAGAAGTTGGCAGTGGGAAGTTATGTTTTTAATGCTTTTTATTTTAAATTTACCTGATTAACACAGAATATATTTATTAAAGAATTATGTGAATATTCTTTATTAGCTTTTAAATTACAATGAAATCTAAGATATTTCTTTTAAAATGTGACTTAAGAATTAATCTAATTGCTTTTATATTTGGAGCTATAATCTCACCTGATAAACATTTCTAAGTAAAATTTGTAGCTTCTCCCCATGTTAACATTTTGTTGTTACTAGTAAGTATACTTTGTGGTATGATCTATTGTGCAAGTATCAACTGTATATTCACCTGCAAATATTTTGAAAATAATTTAGTAATTTAAGATAGTATGAACATTTACAGCAACCTGTGTTCAGTGCTTAAGTGTTCTGAGTGAAGGAAAAATTTTCAACAGTTCATCTTCTACATGTCAATATGCAGTAGGTAAAGACAAACATGCCAAAATAACTAATATGTAAATAGTTTCAAAGCATATAAAAATTATTTCTATTACTAAGAGAAGATGTGTAAAATAAAATAAAAATCTATTACGTATGTCGCATGAACAGAAAAAAAGCTCAGTAAAATGACTGAGAGATACACAGAAAAATACTTTAAAAATATTTAATCTCGGGAAAAAGTAGCATGGGTGATCTTTTCACAGTGTGTACTCCATAAGTGGATGTTTTTCACAAGTTGCTTTGAGAGAAATCAAGTGCTTAAAGTTTGAAGAAGTACAAGACAGAAATTATGAGATATTAGCTCTGAGCAAGTTTAATTGAGAAAGAGTAGGTAAGATACTACTGCATGTCCCAGTTTAACAAATCCTTTAAATGTTGCAGGGAAATTTTGTTGGTCGTTCCTGTTTGATGCAGTAAACATCCATTATACATTAAAAGAATACACAAATATGCCACTGATCATCTGGTCCTTGATAGGGTGCCAGCCACTCAGGATCAGCATTTGCATAAACAGCTGGAGTTTTTCTGGATCTGTTCCTATCATGTAGCTGGATTCCTTCCCAGTTGTTTGTACTTTATCATATCTCAAATGAGTTAGCTTGCTTATGATATATCTGACAACTTCATAGAGAGAAATGGATACATTCTTTAGTCACATCCACTTTAAGCAGGTGCAGAAATAAATTAAATATGGAGGATGGACTGGGACATGTGAAATAAGCTGTCCTCTACGTTTTCATAGTTTTACTTAATAGACTTTGGAAAATTACCGAAATTGGTGCTTTTCCCCAAGGGAATTGCATGCATCCTTCCAGTGAAAGATGATGTTCAGTGACACTGAGAATATGCATGAAAAAGTAAGAATAAGAAATGTTTAAAGCAAACTAGAGAGCAAATTAAAAACTGGTTAATGGAAAAGGAGATTGATTATGGCTAGTACCAGTCTATTACATAGCATAGTTCATTAGTTTCGGTCATATCTTTTAATATGCAAGTCATATGGTGGAGAGAGGATAGATAAATCATGCTGAAGGAATCAATGATAGAGAAATGATGACAAAAACATCACTTTCTTAACAAACTTCCCTGACTGGAGACAAGAACAAAGTTAAGGATGTGCATGAACCTGGTAGAAATGAAACAGTTAGCTTCTAAAGTTTACTGCACACATTTATTGTCAAGCAGATAGCACCAGTGTTTAGAATATTGAAATGGAAAACTGGCTTCTGTGTTAGGGATGTAATAAATCTGGGTAAGAACAATGGATTTAAGAAGTAGGGTAGCGTTGCGTGCAAAGTTTATAGAAACCATACTTAGTAACAGAAACCAGAGCGACCGGATCTGATTTCGATAGAACTAGACGTTATCTGAGGAATTGGATGTTTCTGGAAGCCACTAAACAATATGTAATCCATTGGGACATTAATTACTATAGCTTTTATGTAAGCCTCTTCTAACCAATCATGTAGCTAAAAGATTATGTGCTGGAAACCGAATCTTAGCAACAGAATGACTATATAAGCAGATATGTAACCAACAATAAACGAAGCTTGCTCACATTGAGTATGTGTATGCTTCCCCACGTCACTCTGAGTTAACCTTGGACAAATGCTGCAAACCTAGTTTGCAACACTTCTGTATTTCACGAAATATCTCCATCATAACATCTCATTCTCAGCTGCAGAATTAATTAAATCTTTTTTTTTTTTTTTTTTTCTCCATGAGGAAAGTAGGGGCACAGACTGAAAGAATGAAATCCTCTGAGGATTATTTCACTGTTAACTAATTTTATTTGTAGTATAAAACTCAAACATCTGAGAAATTATTTTTAGAGACCTACTTCCAAATTCTTTAAGATATATCTAATTAATCATGTAAAATGACTATGATTTCTCCTCAATAAAATGAAATTGAAGCTCTGGAAAACAAATCCAGTAAAATGCATTTGCTGATGTTACACAAATGGATGTTAGTTTTATGATGGGGTTAGCAGTTTTAACGTGATCTCTTTTGAAGAACTATAAAGTGTTTAAGAATAGAACTGCTATTTTAATTTGATTTCTCATCACTGCAGTGTTAGGTAGTTAGCTTAGTTACCTATATGAAAAAAGAGATATTGACAAAAAAATATTGACTTGACTAGAAGATCAAAGAGTCAAGATTAAAGAAGCAGAATATGGCAGGAAAAGAAAACAACCAATTAGATTATTATTCTGCAAACAAAATACTAGCATATATGGCAGTAATACTCCGTCCTGAAGTTTAAACTAAAGTTAACTCTTATTTAATTTCAGCTCATTGATCTAGTCCCGTATTTTGTACCACCACGAGTAATGCTTTATAAAAAGTTTTTTTATCTGACTTTTATGGTCAGGATAAATTCACAGATCTACAGCTGAAGTAGGTAAGGCAGTGTGGTCACTTAGCCCAAGAAAAGCTTGTTGTTCAAACAAGCTAAAGCCAAGGCAAGCCCAGGATCTTGTGCTGTCATGCCAGTTCAGTGTATAGCCTTTCACTAACAATAGCAGCATTTATGCTTATCTGAACTATGCTAGATAATTTACAGAAAATTGTCTGCTGCTTTTTGCATGCTTAGCCTTTTTAGAGTAAATGCTTCAGTTCTTCCTGGATTGCAGCTCCACCAGAGAACTCCTACAGCCTAAGTCTTTCCTGCATTCTTTTACTCTTGCTGCTTATTAGTCCCGAATTCCCTGTTTTCTATGAGTTGGCACAGGTTGGACATAATTTATTAATCATAAAGCAGATATACTTATTTTACTAAATTGTTAATCCCGGAGTCCTTTTCCATATGCTGCTTAAAAAGTTGCCTGTATTAATATTGCTTTACTTGTGCTTGGTCTTTGATTATTTACATCTTTAATTTTTTGATAATCCATACTAGCCTTCATAAGCAGTTACATCTATTTTGCTTTATGCCCTTAAGATGACTGTTTAGTTTGGCAATCTGGATCATTCATACAGTGCAGAAAAAGATCTTGAAGAAACATAAAATGAAATGAGGCTTTGAAGTAATATCAGTCTCTGGACTATTTTTCATTTTGCAGAGAATTTATGGAATCATCTCCACTTACTAGTCCTTGTAGAGAACTACCTGTGATTTGATGAATATTGCTCAGCAATTGTCTTGCAGAAGATAGCTTTATTTTTAATTTAGTTTCAGGGTTGTTTTTTTTTTTTTTTTTTTTTAAGCTTTTAGCTACATTTTTTTTCCAATTTCATTTTTCTTTTAAGTATTCTTTGTTTTAAATACATACTAGCAAGTCTCTGCCTTTTGGATATTGATATTTTTCTTGCTTCTTCTCAAAGTATCAGCATTTAATCTCTGGGAAAACTTCATTGTTTCTTGTTATGTATTATCTTTCCTGCATTAATTCTGATTATTCTCTTGTTTTTCTTGAGTACTATTTTGTGCTTTCCCAAGGCAGTCAGTCATTCTGGTCATGTTCTGTAATTTGCTCTGTGAAATGTCTATGTGAAATGTCTTTGACCTCAGATCCAATGTGTTCAGTTACATCTGTTAATCATTTTTATTTGGCTTATGTTTACTTGATAATGCTCATCTTAGACAAGCTTTATTAGTTGTCTGGTCTTTGGGTGATACTACAATAGAGTTATAATATATATATATATATATATATATATAATATACAGAGTTTCATTGTGTCACTGAAACTTAGTGAATTCTGCAGTTATATACTTGAATGCTCATGGACAACAAAATGCCTCAGAGACCATATTATTTCTGTTTCTTGCCAAGTTAATAAAATTAGACAAGTAGCTAATATTATCAATGGACTCAATTTTTAAGCTCATTGTAGTTAGCCAATATATTTATAAATATCAATTTATAAATATCAAATTCCTGAAGAAATACTAAAATGTAAGAGAAAACCGATGTTCGATACTTCACTTTAACCTTCAGTTTAGCTGAAGATCTGTCTGCAGCTTTCCTAAAGATGATAAAGCTTCAGTGAATTTTCAGTTAATACTAAACATGTTAATTTTCATTCCGCTTCCAGTGGGATCATAGAATCATAGACTGGTTTGAATTGGAAGGGATCTTTAAGATCATCTAGTTCCAGCCTCTCTACTACATGCAGGGATACCTTCCTCTAGACCAAGCTGCCCAGGACCCCATTCAATTCAGCCTGGCCTTGAATGCATCCAGGAATGGAGAATCCACAGCTTCTCCGGACAGTCTTTTTCTGATATCTCACCACCCTCCAAATACAGAATTTCCTTCTATCTAATCTAATTCTCTCTAATTTTATTTTAAAACTGTTCCCTCTTTTCTTATCACTGTCAGTCTATGTACAAAATTGGACTTAATCTTTTTTTTTTTCCCTAAGTTCCCTTTAAGTTCCTTTAATGGGCTTGTAAGGATACAGCTTTTTTTCTCCCTAGTCGACGGACAAGCTATAACTTCCTTAGCTTCATTTTCAGCACCCGCATTCCCACAGTGAATCCATCATGCTCATCTCCAGACAAACAAGTTCTGCAGTGCGTTTGGCATACGCGCTGGTGTATCTGAGCTGTTTGCCTCTTCTAGCAATGTAATGGTTACATCAGAGTAGAAGGCTAATTGTAAAGTTCTCTAATGTATTTATCATAGATGAACCTAGATGTGCACGTTTCCAGGAACTATCTATTTATAGGGGACTATAAATGAGAGTTTATGCTCATTCTGATTTCTTTTATTCTCTGGAACAAACACGTGTATGGGAATAATTTCAGAGAGAAGCAGAAGTGTACCGTAAAATAAGGTACAACATTGGTATGGTCCTTCAGAAGTAAGAATGAGATCATTCTTAACGTGTTGGGAATCCTTCACATTTCTTATTGATCTGAAAACATTCTGTCCAAACAGCAAGCCATAGGGACTGAACAGTACTGAATATAATAGGAGAGCCTGAGTATTCCACTAATGCACCCGTAACTGTAATTCAACAGTTAATATGTCGGCTTTTATATAAGTCTCTCTTGTTCAGTTTGGTGCTTTACAGAAACGTCCAATGCAACTTTTAATAAGCTATCAGGAGAGAAGAATAACTACCATGGTTAAAGTGTTTCTGAGGTTTGAGTTACTATCTCTACTAGCGACAAATTTTGCAGTGATGCTAGACCAGCTCATTTGAGACTAGAATGAGTATCCCCTTCCCTGAAAGACTTACATTCAATTACAGTATTTCTAAATTTTTTTTATATGTTTTAATTATTTTTTTTTCCAACAAATTACATTATACAAGAAGTTTACAATAGCAATTTGTACTACCTTGTGGATCATATATTTCATTTATTGTTGGTCTGGAGGGCTTCTGTTTAACAGCTCCAGCTACTTTTTTATTTACAATTTATTTGCATTATTTCACAAGGTGTCAGTCAGTGCTTCCTCACTAAGATGCTATCTCGTTTAGCAAGAGTAGGCTTAGGAGTCTGATTGCATTCTACTGATTGAAACACGTTAAGAATTAGTTGTATTTAATAAACTAAGTATGTTGGTCTTGCTAGTAACATGTTTCATTTACTATGTTACAGAATCATTCTCATGCATCTTTTTAAGATGTTATCCATCAGGTGCTCACAAATGCATCCTAAGTAGCATAAAACAGATGTTTAATTATCAGATGGCAACAATGATGGGATAGTCTCCTCTTCCACCTCATTTAGAGAGTGATATCTCCTTTGCAGCAATTTAATTCGCATCTTTAAATATTAATCTTAGAAATTTCCAAATATCAAGAATAATTTTTAGGACCTTCCCTCTACAATATATATATTTTTTTCATTCTTCATTTTTCTTTATCATGGATGAATTTAACATAGCTATTCCAAAGACAAGGCATATTTATTGAGGTTTTGATAAAGCAGAGCATAGTAGCTGGTTTGTTCTGCTTGTGCCTTCAGAGAGGTCTGGCAATAACAGCAGGATAAACAGAAGTATGTAAATGCTATCTCTAATATCAAAAATAAGATTGTCATCTGAATGTGAAAACAGAGTTTTTAGTCCTGATTGTAATTCTCTTGTCAATTCAGTGGTTGATTATGTTACCTCAAAGGTGGCCTCATAATGTTTATATTATGTAATTCCTCCTTACAGTTACTGTTTTGCTTCAAATAGTTTCTTCTGCTACATATAATTTTATTGAGTAATGTCTTGTATGCACCCAAATAAAACACACTTTGACTGTTACTTAACGTAATGAGGATAATGAATCTGATACCATAAAAGATGAGCTAAAAGTTAGACAAGTACAATGTGTATAGGTATATGTAATTTCATTTTATGCTTTCTGGATGAGGAGCACTTGCAAAAGAGTGCATTTCTTTTGAAGTTTTGAACATCCAATCAAGATGGAAGTACATGTAGTGTTTCTCGCAATCCTTAAAAGATTTGAATCTCATTCAGCTTTGGAATACTTCCTGTGTTTAAATATTTTTTTTTTTTGTGTAGGCAAAGACGAAAAGTTGATTTGTATTCAGTTTGATTGTTACGTTTTAGAAATATGCAAAAAATTTTCTTTTTTTTTTCTCTGTCAACGGATGAATACAAAGTAGACTAGAACAACTGTCATATTCTATTATATGCAACAATTATATAGTAATTATAGTATATATGTTTTGATAGTATTGTTTTTGTTAAATATCAGTTTTTATTAAATTTAAATTTATTTAAAAATATATTAGAATTTAATTCTACTTAATGATATAACAGGGACCTCTGTCTCTGGGACTGAAGAGCTAAACGGCTAGAGAACTGAATTATTAGCAACATTTCAACTGTAATTCTTTTAAAAATTATCATAAAATTATTTGTACTTGATCAAGAGTGGAGCATTTTCATTATGTTATATAAAATGTCACCTTTGAAACTAACTGGTGAGATTAAACTAGGGTTAGAGGAGAGGACAAAAACAGCATGATCAGTGGAAAACTAATTCTGAATGGATTGCTTGCAAAAAATAAGTGAACAGGTGAAAGTAATTGCAAATTGAGGAATTTTGTTGGGCTTCACTGCATACCTTTTCTTAGCTATGCTGTGCTCAAAATCATCCCTGCACCTGCCTTCTTTTGTGTGTTTTTTTTTCTTCAGAATGTGTTGAATAAATTAAAAGAATTGAGAAATGAGTAGCTCCAACAAAATTTTTTGCCCTGTTCTGTTACATAACTTTTCCTGTTGTAGTAAATTCAGCTAAGAGCTGGTTAGTTATCTTTTAAAACTATTTCTACTGGAAGAGATACTGTGATTTTTGACTGATGAGATGAAATTAAAGTGACTGTTGTTTAGAAATTGATAGTAATTTTGTAAAAGGTAAATATCAATTTACTTTTTGCTTTGGTAAATGTACTATTTAGGTGTTGGTGTATTTGTAATTAAATTGGGTATTTTGCTTGAAAGAAATCCCAGCCAGTTTAACTGGTAGTTACAGTCATGCCAAATTATTGGCATACACAGGGGCTGCTACCCTGGTATCAGAGAAAATGGTGCAATTATACAAATTCTTCTTACAAGCTATGAATTTACAAATGCTAAGAGATAACTTTGATATTACAAATTAGGGAAAAATCCTACCAGTTGAAGTCTAATGAGAACTTTGCTATTGGTTTATATATAAATACATGTGGTTATTGAAGCCATTTCATTTTATGATGTTTCATTTTATGATAGAAGCAATTCTGTTAAAAGTTCTGTCTTTAAATTTTTAAGTACATTATAAGGAGTGTTGATACAAAAGCCTAAAAATGTAAGGAATAAATGAGAAAATATATGATTAATTATTTCAGTTGAATTACCTTGTAACTACACCAGCAACCCCAAGTTCTTTGTAGATTTCTTCCACAAGATCTCATCTTGTATCAATAGTAATTGAGCCATATGACTGCCTTACTGGAAGATGTTGGTATTGTGGAGATCAATTCAGAAAATCTTGCAGAAATCTTTTGTAAATGAAAACTGAACAATATTCTAGGGAACCTATCATTCCTTGTGTCTGCATATTGTTTACGCATATATTTATGTAATATCTGAGTGTATATATGGAAAATATGTTATCTGTTAAATTACATAATTAAATATGCATACAGTAGATAGCTCTGTTGATGACCTCATCTGGATTAAAAGAATGAGAAGGTGGGGGAAATATTTTACCATGCTGTACTAAGGCAAGACAAGAACAGTGGTTTATAAACACCTTTGATGTTGATTTGCATCATTTAAATTGAGATAGAGACATACTAAGAGCCAAGGAAAGCTCTAATAAAAGCTTGTGCAGAGCTTTTCTTTCTGCTTGATGTTCTATAAATAGGGAGTTACAATGAGGGCTTTTTAACATAAAGAAAAGCAAAATATACAGCTTGTTTGGGTGTTTGGGTAGACTCAGGTAAAGGTTACATGAGAAATAAGTTAATAGACTGAAGTTTATAGCTGTGTGTATAACTGTCAAATCTCTGTGTAAATTACCTTTCTCTTCTGCTGGCTGGAATGCAAAAATCCAATAAACTGTTAATAAAAATGGAAAGGTCATATGTAAATACCACAGATCTTGAAAATGAACCAGAAAAATATGATAGTTTGCACACAAATATAATTTCATATTCTGCCTTTTGGTTTCAAAAATGGAATGGGTCTTAAGATATGTGTTTTTATCCAAGCATAGGAAAAGATTCTATTAAGAAGGGATTTGCTTTAGATATAAGGAAAAAAAAGTCTTTTTGATCACTAATTGGCTGTTTGTTTCTCTAGCGTAGGAATAATTTGTTTACCTTATAAAGAATGCTCAAAATAGAGACCAGTGGATTTATTCTAATGATTCATAAGGTAATTTACAGTGGAATATGCATTTAATGTTTTCATTCCACTGGAGTACATTCTTGTTTGTGTATTTTTATTTACACTGACATACATTGTTAGCCTTCTTTCTAAAAGAAAAAAATGAGGTATTTGCAAAATGCCTGATTTCATGCTCACAAGACTGGAATTTGAAGTGCCAGCTTCAAAGAAGTCATGATTGCCTTTATTTTTGTCTTTAAATATTGAGAATCTCTAGATACCTGGATGATATGCATTTATTTAATTTGAATTAAATAGACTGTGCAATGGAAGGGTAGTGTGCTGTGAGTCTCTGAAGGCTGGCGGAGAACTACATGACTGCAGTTTTCCTTCTTTCCTGTTTGCTTTCACACTTTTCAGTGAGGTTATGGTGTAAATATTTTCATAATAATGGTTGCTTATTTAAGAAATTATTATTTGTCTATTGTGCTGCTAAGCAGATATCAGAATAAGGGGTATCAACCTCAGTATTTATAACTCAGACAGATTTTTAAGGCAGTTTTCTCTTAAGGTGAGATTCTGGTACAGAATTAATATAGAAATGACTTGTGAGATGGGTGTGTTTTTACAAAAAAAAAAAAAAAATCCAAACTGCTTTCCCTCAAAGATACAATTTTATATCAAAGCTGCTCTAAAATTAGAGTGATAGCCCACTTATTTTTCTAAACAGTAAGATAAATAATGACTTTAATTAACAGTAAGCACCAAAAATAAATCAGGAAGGACAGAAATTGTGTAACCATCAAGTTATGTACTCATGACAGCACCGTCTTGGTAGTTTGTTGTTAAAGGATTTTCTTATTATGGTTTTTAAATTAAATTAAATTTTGTGTCATTGAACTGAATGGTAGAAAGAAAAGGTCACTAGAGCCATTGGAATACCTAGGGTATTCTATTTAAAAGCAGGAATCAAAGAAAAGTCTCTTTTCTTACTTTCAATTAGATTTGCTTTTTTCTTAAACGCTGTAACTTCTGAATTGCAGAAAATTTATAACAAGAAAGAGATAAGCTGGAAAAATTGCAAGTGTTGATCAGACTTTCACACAATGTGTTTTGCTTGAGATATTTACTGACAAATCCCTTGTATGTATAAACAGAAGAGGGAGTAGAAGAGAAAACAACTTCATGATCTACATTTATTATATGATGAAATGTTAGCCTCTCATCAAAAGCTTCTGGGTGAAAATAATTCCTCAATTTTATGAGACTGGACATATCTCCCATTTATAGACTTTCATTTATGCGTGTCTTCTGTTCTTATTTCTACCAGTGATGAAAAATTATTCTAATTATACATGAAGGATAAAGCTGCTGGAGCAGGCTGTCAGGACACTGGTGCACCTGTACAGGACTGCTCTGTATACTGCAGAAATGTGAGGATTCATCTTGGAGTATTTTAATAGGACAGTACAATTTTGCTGTGTCTGTGACAAGAATAGGGAGTTTTCACTCCATCCCCCAGTTTTTGTCTTAGAAAAGCTGAACGAAGTTGAGTAGATTAGAACTACGAGAGACCTAGAAATCAAAAAAAGGATAATTGAAAAGAGCCAGTGTCAAAGACAGTGTCGCTCCTTATATAGGTGTAAGAAACTACTTGCAGTTTGTTGGCTATGTATAGACAAATAATTATAAGTAGTATAAAACAATTTTGACCCATTAAAACATTACATGGTGGTATACATGCAGACTGATAGCACAAGAAAAGAAAGGAAAATCTTTTGCAAATGTACTGCATTTTGTTGTGTTTGTTTAAATACAGATTTGTAAATTTAGGTGTGTAAAAATCACTGGCAGACAGTCTAGGATAATCAACATTCATTTGTGAATACAAATGGAGTTTAATTTTCAGCAATAAAAATGCCACACAAAAAGCATTAAGGTACTTGCAAAACCTGGTGCATCCATGCATCTGGAGAAGCCTCTATTTTATTCTGAGGTAGATCTGTGTGCTGGAAAACCTGAATAGAATAAAATTAGCATGAATTCAGATTTTCTTTGGAAAAAAATAGTACATCTAGTTTTGATTAAAGAGTTTTAAGAATATGCCTTATACAGTGTCTTAAGGATTTGTTGGCTTACAGAGTAATATGTGACTCTGTCACTATCTGCATAATTAAAAAAGTTATTCAGTCTCTTTTCTGTGGAATGCTTTTGAGAGTCTTGAGCTCAGTGACTTTTACGAACACTGGAAATGAATTGATCAAATAATCTTCAGAACCACTGTGCTGTCATTTTTTCATTTGCTATGCAATTCTTTTCTTTATGTGCTAAATCATGTGGAAGGGAGAGAGGCACATGCTATAATCTCAGTAACAATAATTGGATTAAACACTTTTTTTTTTTTTTGTGTAACTCTCAGCATTTTTAAAATGTTATGCTTTGAAGAACCATGCAAGTGTTAAGTGTAGACTTGCAAGTGTTTTCAGTTTTCATTTCTATGCTGCATATTTTCAAGCATTATACAAAAAAAGTCTACCATCCAGCTAGACAACTAAATGCTCATGGTGCATAATTGAATAGCTGCATGGAAACTGATGAACATTATTCTTGGAATATGCAGGCTTTAAGTAATTATGACATATGCAAATATTTTCTGGACTCAGATAATCCAGTCTTTCATTTGTTTATTTTAAAGCTTAGATTATGTTGTCAGTAGCACGCATAGAAATAAGGTTTATATTTTTATACTGTAAGCAGATCATCTTCCCAAATCATACCAAACCTTGGTGCAGTTAGAAGAGACCCCTGGTCTCTTCACCTGGTAATGGACAAACAAAATGGCTTTATTCACCTATCTATTCTGTGTCAAATCTTGAATATAACTGTTTGACCACTGTTTTGTCATCCAGAAAAATAGGTTTTTGAAAAAAAAACTAAGGAAGATATTCCTTTGAATTAATGCAAATGTTTTTAATATGGCCGTTATCTCTTGACGGCTGTTATTCTTATTTACATAGACAAAATGTGCAAATAGAATTTAAAGCTTTTTAGATCTAGCATAATGCTTGATTTAACCACCTTCATTTCCTTTGACACTTTTCCTATTTCTGTTTCTTTGAGCTCACTCACTAGGAAGGCAGATGAAAGAATTCTGAATAGAAAAATAAAGTAATTAAAGAAAGAGGACCTTGGCAGTCAGGCTGTTGTTTTGTTTTTCCTCGTTTTTCCTCTTTTTTCCTCCTAACAGCTTTCATGAGTTAGTTTTAAATAGCACTAAAGCCAGTGCTTCCACAGTTTGGTGGAAGTAGTTGAAGTAGTTGGTGGGCTCTGAACAATTTTAAAGATCTCCATATTCCTAAAGTAGAATTTGTGTCCCACTATATCAATAAAGCTTAAAAATGCAGCAATAGCCTACTTAATCCAGCATGTGCTTGAAGGTTTTTTTTTTTATTATTATTTTTTATTTTTTAAACAAGAATGGCAGACCTAAGAAAATAACTAAACTGGATAGACAAAGCAACACGGAATCATTTTTGTCTGCAATGTTTCTTGAAGTAATGGCTACTTTAATAGACATGTCAAGATTAATCTGGTACTTCTAGATATGTTTTCTTGAAAAAGTTGTGTTTAATTAGAGCAATAGCTGGAATGTCAGAAGTGAATGTCAGAATGTCAGGATAAAGATAATGTCAGACAGCACTGGTGTTCTGGTGGGAAAGCAGTTCTGCCTGTGGGCCTTGGTGGACAACCTTGCTAGATAGTTTTTGGGGCTGGAATACTAGCGTAGATAGAAATATAAGAGGTTCCAGCTGTTGCTGTGAAGGTGCTTGTATGAAAGACATATCTGCATAGAAAGAAAAAGGAACAGATCTAAATGATATCTCACCCTTTTGCAGCATTTTTTTTTTTTTTTTTTTTTTTTTGCACAGACTTCAGAATTGTGGCCTCCTTTTTTTTCTCCTTTGCTTTTCATTCTACTTTTTTTTTCCCACTCAGAACTACAATGCTGGAATAAGTAATAATGTCTTCTCAGATTGTAGTATAGAGACACTGGATCTGATAAAAACCCAAAGTATTATTTAAAAATGTTTAAGATGCAGTTGTTACGATGAACAGAAAAAATGACATCATTTGAAGTGATGTTTTGTGACTTAATAAACCAAAGCATCATGCTCATGTTTTGCTCAGTTATCCTTAAGTTTTGCTTTCCAAAGTATATCAGTATTCACAAAGGCAAGTTCTATGGCACATTTTACTGGAAACAAGGAGCTCTTGTGGTTCTCTGAGATCTTGGACTGGGAAAGTCCTGAGCATCCCTAGACTGAATTAACAGAACCTATGATATGCCATTGATGTTAGAACACACATTTGATTTCTTTGTTAAAAAAAAAAAAAAAAAAAAAAAAAACCAACACAGAATCAAGGGAAACTCTAGTTTTAACTAGAGTACCTGTCAATAATTCTTAATAAAACATATACTTTAATAAAAATATGCATGTGTATTAAAATGTGAATATAGAATATAAAATGATTTTAAGAAATATAAATTAAATTGCTATTTTACAATTAACATCAATTTATGTCTACTTAGGCTTTTACTCAGAAAATTTTGTGTAAGCTGTGAAGCACAAAACAGGAAAAAACCTTGATTTTCAGTTAGAACCAAAAGCACTGTATACTGCCATATGAGCAGGATAAAGATAAATGTACTTATGTCTGCTGAGTCAAGTGTGCCACAGTTTGATTTCCTGCAGCAGTCTGTAGCAATAATGTAGAAATCCTGAGGGTAGACAAGCTGCCTTGACTTCTCTCTGGTTGCTCAATATCACATACTCTAAGGGGCAACACCACACTGCAGGCTGCAATGCTGTGGTTATCTCATGGTCATTTGTAATCCATATGGAGTCTGAGTGGAGGAACATACATGTGTATATCTCCTCTGACTTGTTTGGCTCTGAGTAGTATATACAAATCCTGTATTAAATGATGCATGTATTTGCACAGTGTAGCTTCAGTATTTCTATAAAATAAACAACTTCTTTTTAAGAATGTAATCACCAAAAGATATGTAGCAGAAAAAAAGTCACATTTATTTGTCTTTTTGTTATTCTGGGTCTTTTTATGACAGTGAAATTCTTTTTGCATAAAATACTCCATGATTTTCCCCTCATTTGCTTACACATAAACAATAGATGCAAGAAACCAGCTTAACACATTTCAGTTTTACCTTAAACATGATTTACTTTTTATTTCCTATGTTTTATGATTTGCATTATTTTCTGCTTGTGAGTTTCAGATTCATAAGGGCTAGGTTTATATACTATCTCTTAAGATATAACCCTGTTATTCAGGTAAAGCCATTCATTTGGTAGACACAACGGTTGTGGCACTGAGTTTCATTCTGGGTTTCTTTTAAAATACTGTACAGATTTTGTATGACCCACATTACACACTGCCTCCCCTTGCAAAAATCTGAGGTCAAAAATAGTGAAGCAGAAGTACAATAGTACATTAACACCTAATGGTTACCAAGCTTCAAGTTATTTACGGTGTACATGGAATGCCACTGTTCTTTTTCCCCCTATTTCTCTTATTCTCTTTAATATATTCTCTTAAAAGCATTCTTACTTAAAGTAATAACTATGATTTGAGGCCTCATTATGATTCACAATAGCTTTTTTTCTGGAAAGCTTTCATAAAAGTTCAGTGTAGCACTTCTGCTTGAGAACAAATGTGCACATAATGCAAGGAAATTTTGCTCTTTGCCCCTGGCATACTTGTTATTATGTCTCAGAGATGCTTGTAGTGACAGTGACCACTGTGTGGCAGGTGTTCCATGATGTTGGATAATAAAATCCCTATGGGAATCTGCATATATTCTCTTAATGTCAATACTCTCCTGCCAGCTTCAGCTTTTGAATGATAAATGTTTCAATTAAAGCTATTGAGGTGTGCATAAAATAACTTGGCTGCTTCATGTTAACCCCAAGTAGGTCTGTGACATTATGGAATAAATCTAACCATTAGGGAGAATACATTTTTTCAAACTTGACATTATTCCAAGCTTCCAAGCAATAACAGAAAATGTATTAAAGAAAATCCTTAAAAGAAAGCTTCAGTTTTCAAGGATGCTTCAAATGTTGACCAAACAAATAAGGCAGTGAATATTCCAGCTGCCATTTCTCTAATTTAGCTCTGAAATTATTAGCTTATTGTTGGTTTATGTTTAAACAAAAAGATGCTTCTGTATCCCATATAGTTGAGGACTTGAAGAGTATCTAGCAATTGTTTTTACTTGTATATTTTGATTGGCTTTAGTGAGATCTCAATTTGCCTATAGCACTGTCAACAGTTCACGGGCTGTTTTGGTCCGGTTCCTTGACAGCTTGGGCAGGGGATCCATGACTCATGCCCTGGGAAAGGGGAAAGGGAAAAAGGTAGGTGGGCCTAAAAATAAAACAGTGGCAACAATCTGAGGAGGAAAGCTAATATACTAAATAAGGTATCGGAAAGCAAAATAACACTATATAATACAATATAATTGGAACCGGAGCTAATAAATAAAATGAGCAAGAGAGTGTCTGATAAACCGAAGGCCTTATGTAAAGTGCTGAAGGTGAGCTAGATAGTGAGCACCCGCTGCAGGGTCAGTCCAAAAGGGAAAGAGCCTGTGTCTCATGACGCACAAACAGTTTTTATCTTTCCCTCTGAGTGGAAAATGAAAAAATACAAAGCAACGCGAAGTCCTCTGGGGTACGTAGTTCTGCTCTTCTGAGACAGGTATACCCAGAACTATCAATGATCCATAGAGCTGGAGCATTAACTCTTTAACTCTCCATGCACTACATGATGTTATGATGTGAAATACCAATAATAAAAAATCATAAAACCATGATGTATTTATATTGTATATTATGTAGTTCTCATCCAGTTTATGCATAAAACTGGAAACTGTACTTTTAAGTGACAGAAATAGCATTAAGGACATGATTTTATTTAACTGTCTGGAAAAAAAAAAAAAAAGGGTAAAAAATAGAAGGTAATCTAAAGCTATATTAGCTCTACTTTCTGTAATTTGCTTTTACTTCTGCTTTTTGTCCATGGGTCATTTGATGTGAAGCTATAAATTTTATGCCAGAAGTTTTTATGTCAGTTGTACAATTAACTGAAATAAATTTAGCAAGAGTTTAAACATAGTTTAAACAGTTCAAAGACTGTTGATTTTATAGGAAAAGATGAGAAAGCAGACACTTCTACCCCAAGGAGAAGGAAGGCAAATGTTAAGAAGGAAAATGAATGGCTCATTCCTTTCTTAGCTAAGTGATCAAATGCTGATCATATCTCTGGTGAGATGTGGAGGAGGAACGTTTTCCTCAGTGAGTTGCACCTCACATCTGGGGAGGAGTATGCATCAGTATAGGTTAGGAGTTCACCTGATGAAAAAAAGTACTGCAGAGAAGGATCTGGGTTAAACGGTGGACAGCAGCTTTACCATGACTCAGTAGTGTGTCCTTGTGACCAAGAAGGACAATGGTATCATGGGGTGCATTAAAAAAACACAGCAAGCAGATCAAGGGAGATTCTACTTCCCATGTACTCTGCCCTGCAGAGGCTGCATGTGGAGTACTATGTCCAGTTCTGGGCTTCCCGGTTCAAGAAAGACAGGCAACTTCTAGACTAAGTCCACTGAAGAACGAGGAAGATGTTAGGGGCCTGGAGCTTATCCTTTTCGAGGAAAGGCTGAGAGACCTGGGACTGTTCAGCCTGGTGTAGACAAGACTCAGGGAGTGATCTTACCAACACTTAGAAATGCTTCCAAAAGGTGAATGACAAGTGGGGTGGGGTCAGGCTCTTTTTGGTGATTTCCAGTGAGAGAACAAGGTGTAATGGAATTGTCTGGAATCACACAAATATGCAGAAGAGCTTCTTTATGGTACGGATGACAGAGTACTGGAACAGGCTGCCCAGAGGAGTTGTGGAGTCTCCTTAGTTGGAGATATTCAGGACTCCTCTGGATGCTACTCTGTTTAAGTAACGTACTCTAGGGAACCTGGTTTAGCAGGAGGATTGGACTCGATGATCTCTAGAGGTCCCTTCCAACCCCTACAATTCTTTGATTCTGCAGTACTTATCAGTTTTCACATTGCTATTTTGTATATTTTTGTGGTTTGGATTTCTAGCTGAATCACTGATCACAGTCAGTGAAGGAGGTGACCTCTGTACCACGAAATAGTCTGGGCCAGAATCATCAGTTACTAAGTAAAAATTTATTGCTTTATTAACTTCAGGTTTATTTAAAGTAAATGGGATTGTATTTGCTTTAATTTCAAGAATTGGAACAATAACAATTTCAGATTAAGTAACTGCTGTTAAGTTTACACATGTAATTCAAGAATGAAATTAAGTGCAGGATTTTTTGTCAGGACACAAAGTGCTACATTCCATTTCCCTATTGTTTTTTCTAATTTTTTTTTTTTTTTTTTTTTTTTTTTTAGCATGTCACTTCTGCTTAAAGTACCTCAGTTTATCATGTATGAGATATGGTTAGTGCATACTCATTTGCTGCAAGGTCTGCCAGGAGACAGTTCCTATTTACACTTTTTTATCTCTCCTCTTGTAAGGTACAATTTAAAAGAGGCAATGGCCTGAACTGCTTTTTTTGCTTATAATGAAAATCCAAATTTACAATGTGCTGTTAGTCACGTCTTGTGTGAATATACTATGATTTATTCTCAGTTTGTGATAGGTATGATTATGTCAATTGAGAAGTGTTCTTTTTCCAAAGAATTAAAATCAACAATTACCTGGAATATTATTTTTTAAGGGACACAGGTCTGTAGGTGGAGGCATTAGACCATATTTCAATTACAAGCATTTGTACTTGTGTATAAGATGCTGCTTTTATTTTAGAATTGTAACTATAGTATTCATCTGTAAGAATAGAGCTTTCATGACTGAGATGAGGAGCTTGCAGGGTGGATGTACAATGTACAAGCTACTCTCATCCATATTGCAAAGTCACAGACTGTATGCATTATTCTCCAGCTGTTATCACACTTATCTTTTTATGACCTAATTATATGAAGTCTAAGCTACTGTTCATTACCAAATTTGTTTTTTGTTTTGTTTTTTGTCTATTTTTTAATTTTTATCTTTCAAGCGGTACTAGCTGTTTTCTTTTCCATCTGTACTTTAACAAAATGCCAGTACTGGTGTTTTGCTGGGTTCTTACTTAGGATCTCTGGAAAATTAGGAAATATAGGCAATATGTAAAAGAAGGTGGTGAAGCTTTTGTCTGAAAGGATCCCAAGACTCTAGGAGGGAGAAATATCCTTACAAAAACTATGCTTGAAAATCAGACCTGACCTGAATTTTTGAATTGTCTTGTTCTAAGTTACTAATGAAGTCAGGTTCTTCAAAGAGTTTCTATGATAGTATAGATATTTTACATGTTAGTCCACTAGTCAATGTTTTACCCTGCTTACATTAAATACTTTTAAAATAAATTTCAATCTCATTTTAAAA
This sequence comes from Callipepla californica brunnescens, assembly GCA_023055505.1. Lineage (NCBI taxonomy): Eukaryota > Metazoa > Chordata > Aves > Galliformes > Odontophoridae > Callipepla > Callipepla californica. Next base: position 24,284,747 of record JALIRH010000005.1, read on the forward strand.
TACAAGTATAGAGTTAATAAGCTATTAAAAAGAACATTTGGTTTTATATTTTGTAAAGATGTGGTTTACCTTTGAATGATAGATATGACTATATACCCATGAGAACTCATAACTTAGGAATAACTGTGATGTAGTGAAAAGGTAACAAAGCCATTGTTTTATATACAACAGTGGCTATCAATACTTTAAGAATTAATAACTTAGTGATAACAAAAATACAATGATACTTTAAAATATCTTGGGGTTATCAGGTCGTTGAGCTGTAAAATTTCCTTCTGCTAAAATAACAACACTAATGCAATACAGTATTTGTTTTAGCAGAGCAATTCTCAGATCAGTGATTTTTGTCATGTTAATGACTGCAGAAAAATATAATAATCACACTATCAGAAAACTAGAGTATGATAATAGTTTAATGAAACATGGAAAATATTATGAAAATTTAAAGCTAATTTTAGGTAACTTCAGTTGGTTAGAACTTATTTAGTCACAAAATAGAGATCACATGGCAGTCCAGTTGAAAAACTAGTTGAATTTTCATTATTCCTACTTTGTTTGATATAGTCTCAAAAAATATACGTATATCAAAAATTAGGATACTTCTGTACTTCTCTTGCTTTATGTTCTGTGGAAAGGTACATAACATTCTAGCTCCTGGTTTCTTTGTGGAATCGGCACATTTTGCTACTGTTTTTTTAAATGGTATAACAGTAATAGACTCCTAGTCTTAACCAATAAGCAAAACCAAATAATAAATAAAACCTAACAGACATATTGTTCTCCAAGAACAAAAATACACTGTTGCCACTGATCTCAGGAAATAGTAGTTGGAGTGAAAGGTTTATGTCTGTGTATTCAATGAAAACAAATACCAAGTGCAAAAAAAAACCAAAAACATGTCTCTTGTATAAGAGTAATGTTTATTGCAGGCACATGGAAAAAAAGAGAAGAGATGCAAGAAATGCTATCTAATTAGGCAGAAGCTTTATTAAGATAATTCTTGTGGGAACTACCTGCAATAATTTCATATTTAGTGAAGTTCATGATTCCATTCTTAATAATTCCAAGCTGATGGAAGGCTCTGTGTACCTTCATGGAGAATACTGAATTCAACCGCTAAATTCCTATTTCCTGAAAGACATTTATTTTGTTGTTATTTTGTTTTCCCTGTATCACAAACCAGAGGATTACTGATTCATTCCCAAATTGCTTTTAAGGGTACTTGACTTTAAGTCAAGTTTCCACTTCAGATTTTCAACAAATGAGGTGATAGAATACTTCGAGGAAAAGCAACACTAATAGATAGACAACTGATCGAGCATCCAAAATTCAGATCCTCATTGTGCCTGAAAATGTAGTAGTTACTTAAAATTGAATTTAAACATATTATCAATTGGAAAATTTAGAATTCATCTGATTAGCTCCATCACAATATTTAATTTTATAGTTTTCATACAGTCTGAATGGTTTCCAAAAAATGCATTTCCTGGACATATGTTGTCAAATAACAAAACAGACTTTCCATTTCCTATTCTGTATTACCCGTCAAATAATTTAGAAAAACTTTACAGACAAGTTTTGCTTCAAAATTCTTTAAAGATCAATTTTTTAAATGCCCTAACCTGTACCTACAATTTCAAAATGCATTTCTATTTTATGATATATCTATCCAATGATGATCTAAGCCAGAACTCAAAATAAGTCTTTCTTTTCACTTCCCATTTCTTTTCCTCTTTATCTTATTCATTTGTTGTGCTGTAACAGGTGGGGTGCAGTAACATTCTGAGGGGAATCAGCCACCTACCTGAAGGGCAGTCATTTAACTGTCATGTATAGATCAATGAAAAGGAACTCAAGCTTTCATTTCTATTTTAAACAGATTTTGTGTAATTCTAGGACACTGAAACAGCTGCAGCTTTCATTAACAGAAAATGTACATTTTAATCAGTTCAGCACTCAAAATATCAAGTCATTTCTTTGTGATACCCTTCTCATGTACTTAAACAAACAGACTTTTTGGGGGATGAGAAGAAATTTAGAATTAGACTATCAACCCACCAGAGTCTGTTGAAGTTCTGTGTAATGAACAGATTTCTCTAAGTCCTGGTGAGCTAACACTGAGTAGATCAAAGCCTAGAAAAATTCTTCAGAAGGTGGAATTTATTAAAAACAAACAAAATCCCTGAATGAATGTATTGCTTATGAAATATCTGGTCTGACTAAGACCCTAGAGACCGGAGTCATTTCTGTTCATCTGAAGAAAAGGTATAGCCAAAGTAACAGCACGGTATCTGTCTTGTATTTCTACAGCAGTGTGAGAAAAAGGATGGATGTGTGCCTTAGAAGAATCAGATAGAAAAGAATGTCTGTAGTTAGAAAGTTACACGTATGTGTTGGAGGCAATACATGTAATACAGAAAAATTGATAACATATACACAGCAAGGTCTATGAGGGGGGAAAAAAAAAAAAAAAAAAAAAAGATGTAAGAAGAGCCTGACAGTGAATTCATATTACTGGCATGTTGAATTCAGTTGTTCAGGTAATTCTAAGTAATTCTACGATCAAGTAAATGTGCAGAGACTAGGTTTAGACACTGTGTTTCTGGATTAAGTGGTGGCTGTCATCCCATCTCTCAGTCCAAGAGCTGTAGAGGAAATTGGCATACTTGACTTCTTGATGTAGGAAGTTCTAAATTCCTCTGTATCTACTAGTAGGCTTACACTAACAGCTGAATAGTTCTTATTGGAGCAGTTAGTAAGGAAGATCATGCAATTTCAAATTCATCAAAAAATTCCTCAGAATATAAATATGTAAGCTAAAGGGACAAAATAATAAAAAATAATTGGTTTGATGTCAAGAAATATATTGACAAAAGGCTACCGATGCTTTGTCTTCTCGTAACAGAGTCTGCTTTTCTTGTTCTTTCTGTTTCTTGTTCTTTCTGTTATCATCATGTTTATAATAGTGTTCTTTTTAGGCTGGGAGCTTTCAAATAACGATGAGAAAGGGCTGCAACTCCAGCAGATTCAGAAACTAAAGCATTTTTATAGTAAAATGATTAAGAGAATTATGGAAAGAATTTGGTTAGATTAATTCTCTATAGGCTGCATGGAACAAAATTCCCTTCTTTGGATACAGTGGAAGTGTATGGTAATGTCGGAAGCAGAATATGCTTATGTTACCTGTTTTTGCATGCCATCCAAGCAAAGAACTAAAAATAAACCTAAAGCATTGGAGTGTATTTTATCAGTACCTTCAGTGCTTTTCACCTTATGCTTTACAATTAGTTTATTTCCCTTTCCTTAGATTGTAGTGCTGTATAATCAAAGTGGAATAGCCTAATCTTCTGGCTGAATGGAAGTCCTTTAACAGCAAGTCTCCTGCGTTATGGTTTGCTTTGACCACAGAAACAGATGTATAAAAATGACTCCAGTTCCTGCCATTATGGTAATAGAGAAAAGTAATACAGCCTGCTGCAATACTAAGGGAACTGTTGTAGATTACGCTTTACTATCCCTTTGTAACTGCTGCATTTAATTACTTGGATGACATTCCTACTGCTCTGCGAAGGAGATTTTATAACTTATCAGTGAAATTCCACAGGAGGAACATTTGGCCCAGGACAAAAGAGCACTTCCCTAACTACGTAGATGCAGGCAGTTTAGAAGAGGGAAAATGGAAGTCATTATTTTACAACAGACTTCCTATTATTGTATGGTAGGAAGTGATTAATGAATTGAATGAATAACATGCAAGTTATAAGCATCCACTCTTTTCGTATGTTACTGAGAAACATCAAAAGATACAGAGCCAGAATTATTCTGAATGCATTTTCTTCCGATTCTCAGTATGGTGCACAGGCTTAGTGGGTGACAAAGTGATACTTGCCAAAAACTGGTGTTGGTTGTTATTGTGTTGGCCCCAAAGAGCAATCATCGTTTTAGCTAATAAGGTTATAATGATTCTTCCTGCCATTACAGTTCATAGTTGGCAGAAGACATACAGCAGGTGGATGGAGACTTTTAACAGTGTAGTCATGTTGTATCAGTAAGAAAATTGTTGTCCCATATTCCCTACTTCAGATTTTCTTCGCTTGGATGTCTTGCCTCTAAGTTAGGTACTTTTGCAGTTGATATTTGTTTAGACATTTCAGAGTTGTCCTGGGAATATATCCTAACATTCATAACTACAGTACCAATGGGGGAGATATACAGAAACAACTTCTATAAATCTTTCTGTAGAAAGATTGAAAAGAAAATAAAGACTTGAAAAAATCCTTTGTTTACTCTAAACTGTAGACTGAGGATCATAAAACAAAGATGGTGGACAAGCAATGTTGGTGTTATTGGGAGATTTTTGCTGACTAAATTACATTTTAGCAGGTTCAGTTTATGCCTGGTGAGGATTTGGACTGGTATCACTGATAAGAAAACTCTGCTGTATGCACTGATGTTTTGCAGCAAGTGCCTCATTTAATTTTAGTTCAAATAGAACTGATTTGTCTGGCATGTAGGCTGTAATATCAAATTCAAGTCAACAGATCGCATCTGATGTTACTGATATTTATTCAAAAGCCTTGCAACACCAATATTTTTTCCTTGCTGACCTCCTGCTGTTCTTTAAAGTCCAGAGGGAATTTTACTTTAACATCCAAAGAACTTTTTTTAAACACATTTCACACATTTTCCGCTAGCTCTTTGTTCAGATGTTGAAGCGCCAAACACAAGATTGTTGTCATTTTGACAACCGCATTACGTTCTCAGATACACATGAATTCCCGCTGTAGAGGTGAACAGGCAAGTGGTTATTCTGTGACAACAGAACTGATAAGAAGGGGTGAGCAGAATGCCTTTATGTCTGTATTTGTCTGTGCACCATATTTATGCAACTGATTTCTGGAAGGTCGTTGAAGGAGCCTGTGAGCTAACCTCACTGCCCCAGGTACTTCTTTTCTTCTGTTATTTTTCTGCAATGATTGCTCTACCACTTTTTTTTCAATTAGAAACCATCAGAAATCATTAAAAAAGGTTGTTTTTTTTTTTTTTTTTCTTTTTTAAGGACTTCTGTTTGTAGGCCTATCACTGTACAGATAGTAAAGTATTGTCAAAGGCCCTCTACTCCTGCTCAGTAACTTTGGTATTGCTTTGGAAACAAACACATTTATTCAGTGTTATTTTCTTTTAAATGCTATAAAGTGAAAGAGACCTCAACAAGCTGTCTCACATCAAAAATAAAAATGTTTGATTTGAAACATTAATTGAAATAATGCATTTGACCCAACTGCAAAAAACAAAAATTCTTATTACAAAATCTTCTTTACTGTTTAAGTTTTTATTGAAAAATGTTTTGAATTATTACTCCCTGCTCTGAAAGCAACATCTTCTATTTATTTTCATGGAAATAACAACAAAGTGCACAGTAACAGTATTTGACAGGACAGTTTCTCAGCTACACTTATTTTTCAACACAGTCACCACCATTAGCTGTGCATTTTCACCAGTAATGAAGCAGAGCCTCCATGGCATGCTGGTAAAAATCTGCACCAGCGTTGGTGACTCACTGTCAGTGTCACCACTGCTGATGCATACTACCCACCCGCCTCATTGTGTTCACATCTACTGTTTGCCCTCCAAAAATGTTCAGCAAGTGTTGATGAATGTCAGTGGATCCCACCTTTGCTTCATACGCTCTTCCATGTCAGAGTGCCCTTCTGCTACCATCTATTAATGGAAACAAAAAGTAGCAGAATATTTTTCGGAAGATTCAGCCTCTGCTGCCATACTGCCAACATCTGCCTTTTTGTCATTGTTATCCAATATAATAAAATATGAGGCACTGCTTTTGGAGCAACCCTTTTAATTTCCTTTTATATCCTTATTTTGCTTTTATTGCCACTGCTTATGTTCTGTTGTTGTTAGTGACAGGCATCATAATTGTGGGTGAAAATATAATAATTAGAAGGAGTAGCAGGAGAGAAAACAGATGTTGTTCCTTAAATACCAAACTAAGATAGCTAACATTCTTGCATTTTTTCCTCTGCCTATATGAATATGTCTTCTCTTATTTTACTAAGACTTTTATTATTATGAAGAGGAACAAGGAGTTATCTTTCTGTGTTTAAATCATTTTTTTTCCTTTCATAAGGAAATAATGAAACTGTTGAACAAATAAATATAATATAATTAAATAATCTTAAACTCAATATAATTAACTACTGCCTGGAAAAGAGGCCTTAAGCTATTTACTTTTCAATGGTTATAGAACCACTAAAACTCATCCTTCACTCCTAAGGTTATATTTTCACTTTACTTTTATACCGCTGAGCATCTGGAGAAAGGTGAAGCATGAGGAGGTGACAAGGAAGGTGATTCTTACTGCAGAAATTGATGGTATAGTAGAGTTCTTTTTAGTCAGATTAATGGCTTGAATCACTGACTCAGAGTTGTCCTTCTGTATCTAGAAATGCCAGTAGATTCTAGTGTCCTTTTATCTGCATCCTTTGCTACACAATTTACTATTTTGAGAAAACTTAGCCTTTTGATTTGTAACACCCTAAGGAGGAGGAAGATGCAAAATCAGCTGTAGCTGAAATGCAATCTATTTAAAAAAATTTTTTTTGCATTATTGTTGCTTATTCTGTTATTTCTAACTGGAAACTGTTTTAAATAAATTAGCACAATTTCCATTGTGGTTTCTTTAAAGAACTATAGTCCAGGAATTATTTTCCAAAGAACTAGAATAAATGGGATGCTGCTTGAAAATATTAATGCATTAAGTGATTATCTCCCTAAAAAATAAGATCTAATAACACCAAATGATGGAGGGAATTTTTATCCTGACAGATGTTTCTCATGGAAAATAAACCTACACATTTAGGTTTTAGAAACAGTAACTATGTAATCAGAGCCAATAATCACATGCAAATTCATAAAATTAGTGGCATTCTTATCTTAAATTGTTAAGTTTAACACAAAGGTGAATCATTTAGTTCGGATGTTACTCAGGCTAGAAAGGAGACTTACTCCAAAGACATTATTGCTTTATTTCAAGGCAGTGTGCTGCCCCCCTTGCTACAGGCTGGGACATCTTCCAGTAGACCAGGTTGCTCAAAGCCCCATCCAGCCTCACCTTTAACCCTTCCAGGGATGGGGCATCAACAACTTATCTGGGCAACCTGTTTCAGTGCCACTGTTATGGTGAATAAATTCTTCCTAAAATCTAATCTAAATCTACCCTCTTATAGTTTAAAGCCCTTTCCCCTTTTCCTTTCAGTATACTGGTACATCGAGTACCCTGATAAAGAGTTCCTCTACAGCCTTCCTGTAAAGTCCCCATTAGTAACCTGAGGGCTGCTAGAGGTCTCCCTGGTACCTTCTGCAGGCCAAACAACTCCAGCTCTCAGCCTTTCATTATGAAAGAACTTCTTCAGCCTCTGATCATCCTCGTGGCCCTCCTGTGGACTTGTTCCAATTGGTTCTTGTCCTTCTTATGTTAGGAATCCTAGAGCTAAATATAGTACTATGATGGGATTCCATGAATTTTAAGGAAACAAACTAAATGTTTCATGTTTTCAGTGGGTGTCTGTGTCACATGGGAGAGAGGTGAAGAAAAGCATTATGAATGCTCCAAATATTGGTCTACAACATCCTAAAATGTAAAGAGCTAAAATTAAGGATGACTCTTGTAACTGGCAATGAATACAGATGAAAAAGTGACTTATCTTAGTAAAAAGCCGGAAAATTGCATGTTATATAAAGACAGCTATTACTCTGAAGTCAGCTTATGGAAGACTGGAATAGTGCATAAATATATATAAGCTGAGAAATCAAATGAAAAAATACGTAAGTTGATGAACTATGCCAAGAAGTATAGATTTTGGCAGCGTGAATTACTGTGACTATGACTGACTGGAGTAAGAATTACTGAATAAATAAAAATCAGTTTGTGTATGTGCCAGTCTTCAGTCTCCTTATATTTTATTTATTACACAGTATGTCTTGAATGACCAAAATGATCTGAGGAGATTCTAAGATCTGTTAAGGTGGCTTTACATTTAGAATGAACAAATTATAAAGGCTTTGGAGGTTTGATTTAGATAAACACATAGAGTCTGAATATTTGTTTGAAACTACCTGACTTCTTAGTTGTTTTTTTTCTGGATCTTTAAAAGCAATATTAATGTATGGTTGTAGTAAGGGAGAAAATATTAACAGCTTTTTAAGTGTTTGAGTTGGCAGGGAATGGCTTTCTTTTGCTAGTAAAATTTGCAAGATTTTGCTGTTTTTCTGCTCCGTAAAATACTGATGTTGTGTCATGGGGACAGTTAAAAAAATGAAGGTGAACAAAGGGAGAAAGTACACCACTAAGAGCTGAAATAGAGTAGCTACATAGTGTGTGAGCACGAAGTCCCTGTTACTCATTTTAGGCTAGGAAGATTAGTAATTGACAACATAGTGAAACTGTAATATAGTATTTTATTCCTTCCAACTACTTTTTAAAATAGAAAAATACATGAAAAGAAATACTGGAAAATCTTCAGAAGAATGATCAGTGAATACTTGCAGGTATTCACTGATAGGATCACGTCCTGAAGTTTCAAACAAGACCAATGTAAAGAATCAGTTGAAGATAATGTTTATGTGAGCACTAGGCTATTTATGTTACCTATAATATTAGCTGTGGGGAAAGGCTTTCTTTTTTCAGAGATCAGGTGGGAAATACTTCGAAGGACTCAAGCCTACGTTTTAGGGTAGAAAAAAAAGTTCTGTTTTTTGTCAGCAGTAGGAGAAATGGATACTAAGTGTCATTGCTATATTACTACTATCAGAGATATTTGCATCTGAAAGCCTCTTCTGATAGCTGTGCAGAAACTTTAAAACAGTTGGGAGATGGACCTTTGAAATTGACCTACAGTGAATGTTGTTTTGGTTTTCCTTTGCATTTTTGCATTTGATTCATGAGGGTCAAAAGCAAGGTTGTTCAAGACACTAAGAGATTTTCATTTATTTAAAATGCTATATAATATTGAAGAGCCTGAAAAATGGACAACAGCTGTTGGCAAGGCAATGTATATGGTAATGTTATAGAGTATTTCACTCTAAAACCATTAAAAGAAGTAATATAAAGTACACATGAGAGGAATAGCCAGACAAGTGTAACAATAAGCTCTAAGAAATTAATAATTTCTGATAAATTACTTCCCTTTGTCCTAATTTTATTCTTGAAACTTTTTATTGTGTCTTACAAAAGTGACATGTTAACTCTGCAATGCCCCAAATTCACGTGTCGTGAACCTTTTCATTAGAAAACACCACATCCAGCACTCTGCTGTAACTGAAAATTTCAGTATACCAGTAACTAAAGATCTGGGTTTCCCCTGGGAGAGATCTATTAGATTCTGACGGTTCTGATCATTGCTAAGTTAGGAAAAAAATGATCATTACTCAATTAAATTTTCATACACATGCTTTTGATTTGATAAACAACTGTGTAAATACATATACTTGTTCATTATTTTTGAAGAGAATGAAAGCTCCTCTTTGAGAAAATAGTTTCTCTACTTATGTGACATACATTATTTCTTCTGTATTTCTAGATGCCATGCTTAAATAAAAATTAAATTATGGACAGTAAAGTCCTTCAAAGGGTACATTTATTAGTTTTCACAGCATTGTTTACTATATTCTCTGGAAAGCAAAGGAAATATTAAGGGAAAAGTATCATTATATTTCCATTTTTGATCAAATGTTTGGTTGATATTCAGAAGTGTGTAGGCATACTTCATATTTAGCAAGTGATATGTTAGGTATTTTTAATGACCGTACAGTTCAGTGTGGTCTGCCATTTTCTAGGCGTATAAATGGCAAAGTGGCATATGTTCCTTAAGAATCCTATGGTAAGCCTAACAATAAACCTGAAGTATTTTTTTACTGTTGAGTTTTGTGTCAGTAGCTGAATACAGAGTGTTGTATTCTCTTCTCTACTGCTGCAAAGGTCAGAATTAACTGTAAGAATAAATCCTTGCAATGTGATCATATGTTATGGATCATTGCTCCTACTGACAGATAGCTCTATTTTTCCGAATTGCCACAATTGATGTCAGAAGCTAGAGACACTGAGTTTCGTTCAAGCTTTAATTCAAGCTGGGTCAAGTTTGTTCAAATTTAAGATCGAATTCTGTCCACAGTCTCTTTAAGTTTTGTAGTGCATCTTTGAAGAGGCAGTAAGAAGGAAGAACTTCTACAGCTCCACTTCTAGAGAACGATTCTTAGAACCTCTGTCCTTAAACTGTGGGCTATTGGTTTTGCTCCTAAGTAATAAACTTAAGTATCTTTTTGCCCTTTGTTGTAATGTTTTCTTTTTCTTACTATGGGTAGTAGAAGAATGAAAAAAGAAAAAAGAAAAAAAAAGAAAGAAAAAGTAAAGCAGTTAATGACTTGGAACCTGCAGTCTTACAGAGTCTTTTTCAGGACTGATTCTTAGCTTATCACCTTTCATTGTATAGGAATAAAAATTAGAAAAAAAACTTATATCAGTTGTTGTGAGAAAATGATATAGGAAAAGTGAAGGTAGCATGAGCAGTAATAGTTTTTCTTATTCCTGGCTGCAGATATTAGGTATTCTGTTCATACTTCCAGCATTTTATCCTACCCACCTCCTGTTTCTTGTTTTCTTGGCATTCAGCCTTACTTTGTCTGAGTTGCTAAGAGGCAGCTGGCTCAAAGAATTGTTTGCATCCTTCTCTAGGTCTGCAGTAACTCAGTGTGGTAGGCAACAGCTACATAGGTGAGAAAATCTGGGATAATCTAAGATGCTGGAGAAAGAGCAAAGAAGGAGAGAGCAAGTAGTAATCAGAGAGGTAGAAACCAAAGAGAGTGTTCTAAAGAGGTTGATATTCCTAAAATTGTGGGAGGTACAAGGACTCTGCTTGATAAGTTCAGAGCAAGAGACTTCCTCTCTGTGAAGATCTTAGGGATGTCATGATGAAGGAGAAATAATTTATTTGGAAAAGATTCTTCAGTGTTGTTTCCTTATATTTGTTATCTTTTTTATTTAGTATTTGTGAATGCAGTGGTGATACTCTTTTTTCAGTTTATGTGTATATTTAACAAACAAGCAACAGATCTACTCAGTGAATCTCCTAAATGGGAAGAGAAGGAAATATCATGTCTTGTAATTTGTACTGCTTTCTAATAGGCAGTCTAGTGTGTTTCTTCTTTTATTTTTCTTTTGCTTTAATGTGAGCAGATTTAATTATTTATTTTTATTTTTTTTTCTTGCTTTTGCAAGTAGAGTTTATCTCTCAGTGCATACTTCAGAGAAGTGAATCCAGGGATGTTGTTTCGGCTCTGAAATGTGTGGAATCTACTAAATAGCATTGATTATAGAAAGGAATAATGAATAAAATGCAATCGTATATTTATGTTTCCAGATGCCTGGACTGGAATTTTTTTTTTATAAATTTCCTTTATGTATGTGCTTAGCAAATCACGGTCCATGTTACAAACATTTCTCCATCGTCCTTAGTTTTGAATCCTGATGTTTATATTAAGGTAAGAGGGCAGAAAAGTATTTAAAGCAAATGCTGAAATTAATCCATCTAATATGATCAAGAATAATTCTTATGCTTAATATGTTGAAATAGTGTGAAAACATAAGAAATGCTCTTCTGGATCAGATCAAATGATCCATCAAGATCAGTGACAGTGAGAAATAATGTTTAGGGAAGGCACACAAATCTGACTAATATTGGATATTCATTTTCATTATACTTCTCCAGTCATATGATTAATTATCCTAACTGCTCAGCTCAGTTTGCAGGCCTATTGTTTATGAATTCATCTAATCGCAGGTTTTCTGGCCACCATTTTAAAAAATAGTGTGTTCTTTCAGTTTTCTAAATTGATCTCCTGCTTATCTCAACAGGTGTTCCTGAGTTTGAGGGTCAGGGAATTAGGTGACTAACAGTCCCATGTTCCTCTTAGCCATTCCATTAGAAAACTTGAAGCTCTCTTTCCACCATTATTCTCTTTTGAGAACTGAAGAGTACCTATTATTATTATTTTTAATTCTCCATTTAAGGAGAATGAGATGTCCTTCATCGTGTTAGTTGCCCTCATTTTGCTTATGTTGTTTCTAAGATAGCCTTTGTGGGATAAAGGGAGTGCTATTATGTGCACAACTCACAAAAAGAAAAGAACAGATCTTTCCTAACAAAGGTACTAATGGTTCTTGTTCTCTCTGTAGGCAAGTGAACAAACAAACAAACAAAAAAAGATATTTAATACTCATTGCAATTAATGTCCAATTTACTGAACCTGGATGAAATTTGAGGAACAGAAAATAAAAGAATAGAAATTGAGTTCTTAATTTTCTGTAAAACCTGTACAAAGTGTGACTGTGTAGTTATTATAACTGCACATAAGAATTCGTTTCCCCAGGTAGGCAACATAAGATTACTTGCACGAGAAGATGTATACTTTGTGGTTGATATGAATACTTGTTCATTCTACTTCTGTAATAACAGGCAATTATTTTACCACAGAAAATTCTGGGGTCAGAAACTATCACACAGTGACAGAAAGAGTGACTTGTACTGTACTGCAGAGTTCAGCAAGACTGTAAATTGCAAAGATATCAAGAAAGATTTTTAGAGTTAAAAAGACAATTCATCTCAGAGACAAAGGCCTGCATTTCTGAGCTGCAGTGTCTTTACCTGATAAGCAGAAAGTCAGAAAAGGACCACACACTAGTGGTTGCCATTACAGTACCATAATAGGAAAGACTTTGACACTCTAGCGTTTTGTCTATTGCATTTTCCCCACCCTCACCTTCTATATATGTGCGTGTAAAAAATCTGGGCAGTAAATGATTTCTGGCATGTGAGATATGGTCTATTAATGTAATATGATTTTATTTGTGTAATCTTTATGAGCTTGAAGAAGCAAATTATTTCACTTGATTTTGGAAAAAAAAAAAAAAGGCAAACAAACGAAACCAAAACAAAAAGAACTGTTTGATATTTCAGAAACCTTTGTGTGTAATTCTTTTCTTGTTGAAGTATAAACATGGTATTTTGAAAAGTATACTGTAAAAGGATATAGAAGGTTGTGTTTGTTTTTTCCATTAAAGAATGTTTAATGGTCTTCTCAGGTATGCAGATGTTTCTTATATGCAACATCTTCTCCAGACTAGATTATTTGTCAATAAATCTTCATGAGTGGAAAGCTCTTTCTTAGTGACTGAAATTTTCACTGAGACATATGCATGATAGCAGCTCTCTTGTGATACACTGACATGGAACGTATTCCATACAACATACTTTTAGCAGGTATGTTAGCAGACAATTGCTGGTCTATTGCTGGGTGATGAAGATGTTTTATTTTGTCAGGGTCTATTGTTATAAAAGTTTTCTGAATGCATTTGAGCTATTTTAACTCTAAAACACAGGTATAAATAGTTTGTTTTAGGAAGTCTTGTGTAAATGGATTTTCTTGTCTGCCTGACACATATTTTGTCTAATCTTAAACAGAAGCTTACAAAGATGCTCAAAACAATTTGTAATACATTAAAAATGGATAAACTTAAGATGGAGTGCATTTACTTGTTCACAGGCAGTGCACATTTGGTTCAAAAAATCTGAACTGAAGTATTCTTAAAAGACAGATACAGTTCATACGCGTTTCTCCAGATGGACAACCCAATGGCCCAGTTACTACTACTGTAATTTATTACAGATCTGTAGAAACGTCTGAATATCTCTGTTCCAGCTTCTTTTTTATTTTTTTTCCCATTTTCCTTTAAATATACATTTTTCACAATTTTAAATTCTACTTGGTGACCTGTAACCTCATCTCTTTTCAAGGGCACTTCAATTTAAGAGCAGCAGTAACAGCAATAGGAATAGCAGAAGTAGTAGCAGCAGGGATGCTAACTGTGTAGCTATGAGAAGTATTTCAGTAATGAAAGGGATAATTGTGGCTCCCTGCCTCTGCTGTAATTGAAAATCTAGTATAGTGTCTTTTCCATTTAACTTTATTGCTTGAGTTCAAATCATTGTAGAGGAGGGAAAGCAACAGTAGAATAATGTCTCTAATGTTGCTTTCCTGTCCGTTCACCAGTTTGAAACCTAGCATTAATGTTAAAAGGAGGAGCAATTAGATATATTCAATTATTGCATAGGAAAAGAACTATAATTATAAATTTCAGTAATAAAAAACTATTGCTTACAGGGCTTACCAAATATTTACTTAGTAGTTCTGGATACCAGGCTATCACTGATGAAGTGGAAAACAAGTAACATGTTACTATAATGGTCCAGGTAATTTATGTTGAATTTCAGTGGAAAACTATGTCATTATTGTAATTGCGACACATGAAAAAAATGTCTAAAGCTGTTCTGTAAACTGACAAAGCACAACCTTAAATCTGCAAAATGCTAAACATTTTTGCTTCCTACCGTCTTAATTGCTAATAAGGGTATGTAGTGCACTGCATAGTGTTCTTCTTTGGTAATAAATATTTTTAGACAGCATTTTTTTCTAACTTTCTTAACTTTTTTACTGGTGAACTGATAACTGAGTTTCCACAACAGTGTGTATATTAACAGAAACTCAGTAGGTTTAGTGAAGCTAAATGCATCTTAAATGCATGCTTATTGCTTACAATCACTTGTATTACTGTGGAAAAAAAAAAGAACAATTTTGAGAATAGGTACTAATTATACATTTCAACAGTTTATTTACTGTTTTCTCAGATATCACTGACCCGCAACACCCAGTGTTTTACTTACTGAAGTGGTGTTGGTTACTGTTTTCAAAGTAAAATCAGTATGGATATTTTGCAGCAATGAATCCATAAAATCCAATTTTGTCCTTATTAATAGTCATTATTATGTATTTCAGTTAAAATTAATGGGCCTACTATGGAATTACATTTTTGAAAATTTGAGGAAAAGCTGTCTGTGTTTTTATTGCATAGGGGTGGAGAGAGAGGCTCAGTATTTTGCATTAACAGGAAAAGAGTCTCCAAAGCCGCTGAATAAGGAATGGTCTATCAGTGTTTATCACTCACTCTCTTCTGCTGTAATGAAAAGTGACAGAGCCCTGTGTACTGTGGGGGGGTGGGGTGGTATTTGTATTTTAAATTAGCTGGTTGATAAGGGAAACAGTAATGTAATAGGTGGACTTCTCTAGTATGTTTAAGGAGGTAGCAGCTTTTGACTGAACTTTCCATTCAAAATCTTTTTAGTGTTTCTTGAAGCATTCTTGCACATTTAATTTATGTCTTGTAACCAACTTGTGAAGAATCAGTCATTTTATGATAGAGTCAAGAAGTGTCATGGAAACACAGATGTGAAGACAAAATTGCTAAACAACTTGAGGTTTCAGTGTCATCTAAGATGGAGATCTGTATGGCTAAGCTAAAACAGTGGCAATTGTATTATTACTTAGTCATTAGATGGAAGTGTAGATACAGAGATGTAGATTTATTTCAAGTATAACTAGAAAATGGAAATAGGCAGTATTTTCAAACAACTTTATGAGTTCAGACTGATCTGCGTTATGTGAGTCCATGAACAAAGCATTTACTTATATTATTCAAGAGACTACTAAAATGTACCCTTCTTAATCCCATATGCAGCACTGTATCTCCTAATCGTTTTCCTGTTTGTAAAATGAAAACACCAATTGTGTGCATTTAAGTTAGTAGAGAGAAATAAGGAAAGTGACAAAAGGTAATGGAGGTCTATGAAAATAAACTGTTAAAGACAAAAGCTAAGAAATGTCCTTTCAGATGTAACTGCAGAACAGAACAGAAGAAATCTCTATTAATATGGGAAACAATTTGAAATTCAAATTATTTATGCAATCTTATAATTTTTATTAAATATTATAGGAATTTCATAATGTATGTTTTGATTGAAAATAAAGTTTGCGTATGCAATAAACAGCAATTATGTATCAGTTTAACTGAGAAGTTTTCCATTAAGCTCACTGTAAGGTACACGAGTACCTTTCTTTCCCCTCAAAAAGGCAAATCAGAAACTATTTTGGCACTGTCATTGTTATAGCTATTTTTCATTGACAAAAAAAAAAAATCTCATTTCATTATAATACTCCATTAAAGTGGTGGAAAAATTCAATTATAAAAAAAAGGTGTGATGAAAATGTACACAGTTCAGGCTGAGATTTGAACAAAATATGCATATTGTCAGTATGAAGTATCTTCAGACTATGAGGAAACCATGGCATTCACAACTTGGAAAAATCATAGGTTTCATGGATGAAGATCGATGCAATGAAAACACTGGGGAGACTTAAATTGTTCTTGAGACTGCAGTTGTGTTCATATCCTGTGCATAGGGTCAAGGCAGCACTGGGCACATCTACACACTATACGAAGACTGATTTTATTCCAAGATCTGAACTGTATTACAGATTATTTACTCTTTCAAGTAAGTGTTGTTTTTTTTTCTCTCACTTCAACTTCTGGACATACTGTTTCAGTTTTGGTGGAAGTATAAAAGTTAAAATGCACATAATAATAGGTTTGCATTCTTTTTTTTCCTGCAAACAAGGAAAAAAATGTTGTTCATACTGTTTAAATACTTAAAAAACTGTGCTCTTCCTAGTGCAACAGATTTACAGCTGAGATTCCTGACTTCTGAGGTGTGTCAGTACATCTCATATTCTTCACAGTAGGATATTTTATGAATGTACTATAAAATGCTCTGCAAATACATAGGTAAAGAAAATAGTAAAAAAAAATATGTATTAGGAATCAGAAATTTATTAAAAAAAAAAAGTGATGATAAAATGTAACAAAATTTTTATGGGAAAAAATAAAATAACCCTGAGAATTATAGCTTTGCATCATCTCTATGAATAAAATCTAGTACTGTTTGATCAAGACACACACATATACTGCATGTCATGAATGAGATTAAATTTTTATTTTCACAGATGTACATTAGCAGGGGATTTTATCTCTCATGGTATTATCAAAGTGAAATTTAGGCATAACTGTCTTTTTTCATTTCATAAGGAGTACATGTTCAGATATGTGAGGTGATGCAACGTGTGCTGGAATTATGGTGCAGTGTTTGTCAGTAAGTAATAGTAGTCCCAGGGGCTGGTAATTGTGCCAGGTATTTTTCTGAGGTGATTAATTGTTACTCTTTATTTCAGTAAGTGACTAATTTATGTTGTCAGAGATTTACTGCCAGTTGTTTGGCATGTGACAAAGTGATTCCAAACTGTACTCTCTAAGTTACTTCAAGTGCAGCAAGGCTGGAGTAATTACAGAGTTGTGTTAGTTGAATTTCAATGGAAGCTGTAACTATAAACCCAAGAAGTACAGAGTGCTCTGCTGTCTGTATGATGATGCTGCCATACTGAATGTAGCTGTAAAAAAAAATACCCATAAACAAACTAGTGAATTGAACATAATGATTTAATTTCTTTTTTTAACTAATGTTCAGTATTTACTTTGTAGCATATGATTTTGCATACCTTATCACACATGTGAGGAATAATATTAATAATGTAGGCATTTTCTGGTAAAAAATGGAAGGAAAACCTAGGATCAACAATTGTTACAGCTTATGAAGTTGAGATTGGAATAGAATGTTAGTATAAGATATGAGAGATATTCCTATTCCCATCTGTTCAGCTTTTTCCATTACGCTAATAAACAAATATTGAAAGAGCTTCTATAAACTAAATACTAAACTCAATTTCTATGTTTAATTACATTAATGAAGTCTTTCAGGCAGTACAGTAGCTCATACTGATTATATTGCCAATTTTGTGTCACTGTGCAACCCTGGTTTGTTCTCTTAATCTTTAAAATCTTTAATCTTTTTGGGTAGTTATTTATTTATTTATTTATTTAAAATGCTTTCAGTTACAGCAGACAGCTCTGTGATGAAATCATAATATTTAAACAATGATATTAATGCTGTAAAATCTGGAGTAGAATCACTAGACCTAGAAAGTCATCATTTTTCTTTGGAAATTTCTTTTGGAAATTTGGTGTCTTCATAAATGTTTTAAGAGAAACAGAAAAGAGACACATCCAAAATGCAAACTGACTTTCAGTCAATAACTTTGGAGTTACTGTGATGAAATTGTAGTGGAGTCTCTGAGAGAATCTTCTTTTAACCATAGAATATACTTTCTACTCAAGGTTAAATTCTGCAGTTAAATAGCTATGAATTTTGTGCAGAACCATCTAAGAACATATCCAGTATATTTATTCTGAAAATTTGATTATTCTTTTGACAACCAAGACTGAAACAGTCCTAATCTACAGTAATGAAATAACGTCTCTGACAGCAAACTTTCAGTTTTAATGCCTCATGAGACTTCTTTATTAAACTTTGTAATAAATCAACCAACCTTGTATAAGGATCAGATTAGGGATTTGCATACTGGTAAAAGGTTGAGCAAATCTCTATGTTGTTAGTACTTTTAATTTACATCTTTAATGAGCTGTAGCATCACCAGAATTGCTGGTTTGGCTTCCCTGTAGTTGACTATGTAGGACCAGGTTTTACTTTTGATCTTCTTGCAGTCTTTTCCTACGTGAAGAGAATACTGAAGCATGTTACTTTAAGGGCCAAAAGTCATACAGATTTCCTTCTTATCCCAAACAATTTTGCACACAGACAGGACATTTCCATAGAGCAATCTAATGCAAGAAGAAGGCTGTTTCTAATCAGACCATTAGAATTTCATTAATTATAACTTTGTAAGCCCAAGAAATGAAGGGAAGTTTTCACGTTGACATACTTAAATTATAGCCTGGCATGATTATATTTCCCTTTCAGCCAGAAAGACTGAAAGTTTTGCACATTATTTTTTATAACTCAAAGACTGGTTTGCAAGACATCATTAATAATTACTATGCTCTAAAGGACCATTTCCGTTTACTTTCAATGTATGAATGGAAGTATCTTCTTTGGATATTGGGCTGGTGCTTTCTAATGAAAATCTTGATGAATATCAATGTAAATACTTAATGGGAAAATGCTTTTTAACATCGTTCTTCTAAAATCTCTATAGAGAAGAGAAGGTAATGTTTTTGGAAATGTGACTGTTAGGTGAGGAGCTTTGATGAGGAATGGAAAATGAGAATTAGAAACTGATGTGAAGAAAAAAAAGTGCTAATATAAATTACTGATTCAAGTTTACTGAGACATTTTTAGTTCCTTAATTTGAACTTAGAACTTTTATCCGTGCAGATTAATTTTCGCAGTGTAGAAGTTCTGATAAATTGTTGTTGATGTGATTACAGAGTCTTCAGAGTTGAGAGATGGAACCAGGATCTGGTTGACATTCAGTCGTTAAAGTGACTGCAATCTACAGATGCTATAAAGCCATGACAAGAGCGGACATAGTCCTACAGTGTACCTATCTCCAGTAGCCATATGGGAATATCATTGTGACTGGAAACAATATTTTAGATCCCAGTGTGAGACAGTACACATAATATCTTCTGAAAATACTGTAAAATTTATTCAGGCGTTTGACTTTGATGTCCTGAAATGTAGTTTTCTGAACTGTTTCTTTTGTTTTTATATGCAATAATATATTACAGTAGGTGTAGCTGCACTATATGGCAGAATCAGGGCCCAAGGGTTGAATTTCAAATGCTATTATATTCATATGCAGTATGTTAGCTGACCAAAAGCCATTCCTGAAGAACTCACCACTAATGTTAATACTCAAAAACAAATTGCATAAAGAAAATATAGGCCATTTGGTTTTAGTAGCATAGTGACACACATTAAAATGAAAATCTTTTCAGCTCTGACCTTTAGTCTAATTATTCAGATATGTCTCTACAGTTAAAGGAGGAATGAAGAAATAGAAAATTTTCCATTTAGTAACATTAATAATAGACTTCATATTTGGTGTGTACTGGGGAGCTTTCATCACAGGTCCTCAAAATATCTTGCAAATTTAATTTTTATCCCATATCAGAGACCCTTGAGAGTGGTCACTGGACTTCCAGGAAATTAAATATTATACATGCTCACATAGTATAAACATTTAAATGCTATATGTGCTTGTCTTGTTTCTGACTTATTCAGAGAATTTTCTAACAGATTGTTATTACCTTTCACACTTTTAACATTAGAACTACATCTGAATAGCTAGAGGAAAGACTCATATTTAGGGAAAAAAAAATACTTTCACAAATATTTTACAGAGGTTCATTATTCTGATTTTTCTTTTAAAATTCAGGGCATCTCTCTCCAGTTATTTCCACGTTTTACCCAGGTTTAAATTAAGAAAATAGTAGGTAAACTTAGAAATTGTATGGAATGAGTTTGTTGATGAGTAGTACAGAGCAACTTTTACTGAATTTTGGTTACATTTTTTTCTGATTTAATAAGAAGCTTTTAAGCATTTGGCTTCCCTAGTTTATCTGCAAACACTCCCTCTGCTATTTGCTGAATAAGATTTTTTTTCTTTGTTATAATGAATAATGATATTACAAATATTGAATATTTGCAGGCATTTTTTTTTTGTTTGTTTGTTTCATAGTATTTTTCTTGATTTTCAAATTAATACTATGAAATAGTGTAATATTGTGCTACTTACTTGCTATTCAGGTTGAGCTATATCATCAGCATTATGGACCTAAATATGATGGTGCCTTAATTTTTAAGGAATTTAATGTTACACTAGCCCTTTTCATATATATATGATCTATCAAATTTCCACAGGCTGAAATAATTTCATCTTTAAGAAGACAGTTTAATCCACAGTCATTGGAGAAAATGGTGTAGGCCATGGACTGAGAAGGAGGAAGGGAGGAATTATTCTCCAGAGTAGTCTGTTTTATTATCTACATGGGGATATAGCATTTAATATACACGAGATGACTGCTTTTCTTCTTCTTGGATGTACTTCAAGATGATCTTAGATGCCTTTCCATTAATTCAGATTATTTTCCTTATAATGCACTGGATGATCAGCAGAAAAAAAAAACAAAACACAACAAAACAAATTAGAGGAAGCTTTTGTCCTGTTTATGTGGTGTCACTGCTTCATAGTCAAACGAACACTGAAGAGTCAAAACAAACACTATTAAGAATCTAACAACTGCTTTCACTGTGACTATGCTAAAACTTCAAAATAGAAAAAAAAAAACATAAGAGCCTAAACTGAAGCCTATACTCCTCATTACCTGTGAGAAATGTGCATGTTACAACATAAAACACAATGTCAACACTATATCAGCTGTTCTCTGTGTGAAAAGAACATAGCAGAGCTTGATGCATATTCCCTGTTTGTTTAACACGTTTTTTTTCTCTTGGTGCTATTTCTCCCATATTAGAACTTGGAGTTGTATTTACTGTTTTGTTGCCTTCTGGGAGTGGGTAGGTGTTTTGACCTTAGAACATGTCGAAATTACTAAGTTTTACCTTCAGTATCCTCTGGGGACTCAAGTGTTGCAACACCATGAAATGAAGCTGCCAAGAATTCAGATTTATGAAACCTGTTGTAATGTATTGAATGGACAAGCTAATATTTTAGAGTGTTGTGTTTATAAAACTGATCTCAGTGTCCTTGCTCTTAAAAGCAAGACAGTAACTGAAAAAGAGCAGTAATTCCTTGTTTATTCGTTTGATCTGGTATGTCTTTAATCAGTAAGAAGATCTAGTTATTCTAAGTAGGTTAGGCTTTCTAGAACAGAACTTTTTCCCTGGTAATAACGTCATGCAACACTCTGAAGGTGAAAACTAGATGAAGATCACCTTACTTTGTTAGAGTCCTAGTGGCTCACACTGTGAGAAAAAGACCTTGTAGCATATGGTGGCAGCTGACAAAATGGGAATGGAGTAATCCTTCAGGATATCCCAGCTAGCTTCAGCTATTCTGATAAAAGAGGTCTCGTGCAACCCTATGTCCTTAGCAAGATTAAGGCTTGGAGGCAAATCCATTAGCTCAAATCAAACCAGGTATTTGTAGAAATCTTGCTTCATTTCAGAAGCCATGTAGAAATCCTCTGTAAATGTAATCCCTATAAAAGAGATGCCACTGAACTTAAAAGGAGTTTATTCTGATGGATGTAGGACACCTGTCAATAAGACTGCATAGTAAAAATTCCTATTAATACAGGAATGCTAATTTTAAATGATGGATATAGGGCACCTGTCAATAAGACTGCATAGTAAAAATTCCTATTAATACAGGAATGCTAATTTTAAATGCTGTGGTATGTCCTTAATGCTAACCATGGTTAATTGTTTTCCTGCTGTTTTTATTTTTGCTTAGAAATGGTATTATTTACAAGTGTGTATGTATACAGACACACAGAGTAATAAAATTGTAACAACATTTGATGTGCCTGAGCATCATCTATTAAAGTAAACATGATGAGATGATGTATGTGGTCAACAAATCATGCTAAACCAGATTTCATCACTAACAGCTGTACTCATTGCATTTTATTTATACTTAGTAAAATAGAAAATTTCTTTCCCTTCTGAAAATAACAGAAAGTTGCAAAAAGAAAATGAGGAGCTGATAATGTGCTAGCCAAGGTATACAAAAGTACTACTGGCAGAAATGGGCTCATTGAAAAAGTCTGAACAAGAGATAGCAGGAGACTTAGGGTGGTTTTAATAGGCTGATCCATGCTGAGGGGAAGGGGAAGAAGGGGAAGGATGCAATGTGAATACAGGAAAATATTTTAGATGCCTGTAGAAAGGGAAAAAGGACAAATTAAATGGATTTTTAGAGGGCACTGTCTTTTGTAGCATATGGTCTAATGCAGCAAAAGTGTGATTGCCTGCTGACTTTGGGCATGCAACTGGAACACTAAATAGTTATATTTGAGTGCTGATAGGCATCAGCACAAGTTTCAGTCAGTAAGTCTCAGATCTTGCTGAGACCAGTCCCAGGCCAATCTCAGTAAGGGATTTTAAAACTGCCTGTGGCGTTTTCAAATCAATCCATCAGTCTGTAGGTAGCAATGTAAAGAATGCACAGCAAGCACAATGCTTGTTCCAACCAGTGACAACTCTGCTACTGAATTCTGAGCCAGCCACAAGCAATTCAAAAGTCCTGTGAGGAATGAATTACAATAAATGAGTCTCCCCTCCTAAGAGACTGAATCATGCTTACAAGGAGCAGGATAAAACTGTGTTGTTTGGACAAGGAATAAAGCAGTACAAAATGACATGCACAAAAAATTGTCAGCATACAAATCACTCTAATTTACGATAGCATTCATCTTTCAGTAACCTTTTTTTAAAAAAAATAAAAATAAATTAGAAAAAAGCTAGAAGAAGTGTAATATAAAGCTAACAAGCCCATTTTCTTCACTGATGCTTTTTTTTTTTTATTGTTCTTAACTCTGCATTTCAAGACAAGCTTAAATTAAACCTACCAGATATGGCCCATCATTAAAATCTATCCCTTCTGTGCAAGGAAATGAATTACAGTGCAGGTGAACAGGTAACTGTTTGCAGTAGGGCTTATGATAATGTGCACTGGAAGAACATAAGACGTTAGAGCCAGATTTAGTAACAGCATTAAAGCAACCAGCTGTCATCTGTACTTGTGCTTTCCTATTAAGAAGTCTCTCATGGTGAATCCTAAAATTGAGCTTCTCTTCTAAAAGATTGCATTCAATTGAGAGTGCAAACCTACAAGTACTAATGCTTGTGAGACCATTCAGCAAGGCCTGGGCGGACTGGAGAGCTGGGCAGGGAGGATCCTGATGAGGTTTAACAGGAGCAAGTGTAGTCTTGTACTTGTGTTTCTGTGACCTGTGTGGACACCTGCCTATGAGAACTATTGCAGTGTACCTGTGTTAGCAGGGGTTTTGGACTTGATGATCTCTTGAGGTCCCCTTATAACCCGTGTGATTATGTGATTCTGTAAAATAAAGATGAGACCTTTTGCTCAAAGGTTCTGTTTATACTAGTGGCAAAAAAATGAATGAACTTCTCTGTGTAACTACATTTCCAGGCTAAGGAATCTTTTGACAGACATCTATTTTATTTCTGCTGTGTGTGTCTGGTTAAAAAATTCAAGTACGTTTAGGATTTCTTACCTTCTGATCATTGAGTAACTAAACAGCCGGTCCAACAGTAGAATCTTTCCAAATACCTCAATTCTGCTTGTAATGTTTTTTTATTAATATTCTTCCTCAATCAAAATGGTGAATATTTATGTTGAGATTTTTTTTAATGAAGTGAGGTATCACTCACTTTTTTGTTCTTTCAGGCCAGATCTTGTGTGTATGGTGATTAACAAACTTATAAAACTAAACCTAGCAGTACTCCAATTAAACAAACAAACAAACAAACAACAAACGAGCAGTATGTATTCAGTCTGAAAAATTCCATATTAAAACAATGTTTACCAGTAAAATAGTGTTCTGTGAGACCTTGCTAGGAATGGAAACTGTGGAGCTATAATAGACAGAAATCAAGCTGCAGACAGTGTTTGACTTTATTTCCATATTGATTTTGACTTTTTATACTTCTGCTAGTGCAGGATGCATGAATTTCAAGGAACTTTGTCCAGAAGAGTCATCTTTTGTTTGTTCATTTATGCAGTAAATAATTTTACATGTATTTCCATATGAATACTGTATGTCCCTTACATCAAAAGTAATAGTGGGCAAGGGCTTCCTTAAGAAGGAATTTCTCCTATTTTTCACAATCTGCAATACATTGTCACCATGTCCAGTTCCATTATTACTCTCTATTTGAAAAGCAATTTGTGTCTTATGCTATTAGATAAATACAGTTATTATGATAGCTCAGCATGTAGTTTTTGTACCATAGGAGAAAGTGAAAGGTAAAAATTAGAAGCAAGTTACAAAAGTAAAGAGGTGATATTGAAATTTAAAGCTTTTGTGAAATTTAATTCTTTCTGTAATCTTTTTCATAAATAATTGTTCTAAAAACTACACGATTTTGAGGAACATGGTGTTTAGTTCCATAAAATCTCAGAAAGAAAAAAATGAAATTATTTACTTAGTAATTGCCAATGTCCCCTTGGAATTCTGTAATAGTTCAGTAAAAACTGACAGCTGTGCTTTAGTGCTTTATAATGGTTCATTATAATCATATTTTTCTACTGGTACATTTTATTTTTGCTCTTTTATTAGGATAAACTGGTTTTGAATAACAAGTATTTGCACCGAAAGTTTTTTCATTTCATTTCTGTTTAAGACAAGTTTCCATTTGCCTAGAAATTTATATTTAAATAATCTCTACTCAGTTATGTGATAATTATACATATTTATTTGTTTAAAATTTGTTTAGCATAATCATGGGATATCAGTCTATGAAAGCATAGGGAAAAATATTGTTGAATAAAAGTATTCTGGGTTAAGAATATTTAAGAAAAACTGTTTACAAGATGGTCTTGCACATATTATGGCATCACTTATAGACTCTTTCTCCGTCTCTGAGATGCGAAAACTGAACCAAACCTGAAAAACGATGTTGATGGCCAAGTAATAAATGTTAAACAAATCAGTAAAATCTGGAGCTTAGAAGAGCAAAATCAGTGTTTGTACACCTTTTATGTATGCAGTTCTGTTACAGAAAAGGGAAATAATGCTTTTAAAATACGTAGAAGTTTGGAGTAGTTGGCATTCAGTAGCTGATGAAGAATGCATGACTGTTTTTGCATCATCCACAGACTACAGCAAAACCTTCCTAATGAAATAAGTTGTTTAGTGCAGAAACATTACATTAAACAATGCAGCTGTTTTGAAGTGGAAGTCTGTTCGTCACCAGTTACTGGCTGCTGAGGTGACATGGTGAACCTGGCAAAGAACTTGGTTTCCATAAACAAATCAGGGAAAAATGTCACCGACTTCTCTGTGACTTCAACAGTTTGTACAACTCATGCATCCTTTGCTTGGGTGTGAAAATGATTTGTTCTCAGGAACCATGTCCTGAAATGAGTAGTCATTTCAACATTTCTAAAAGTTATTGTTCAGGTGTCATGTGTTGAGTGTAAGAATGGACCCGTGCACTTCTGTACTTAGCCAAGGGTACATACAGTAATATGTTCCATCAACCAGGAGTGGTTCTATGTCTATTCTTTAATCTGACTGTGCTAAACTCAGTCATTTGCAGAACCTGAATTGTACAGTACTTGAATTCAAAATAATAGTGATCACTAACAAGCCATAACTGCATCAGAGATCTATTTAAGAACAGCTGTGGCATAATATAGTTAGCACTTAACTGATACATTATTATTTTCCTTTTCAAAGCACTCTACAAACATTAACTAATTAATATGTATAATGCATCATTAGCATTTCAAGGACTCACTATATAATTCTCTAATAGCTGTTACTAAGAAGTCCCTCAGAGAGGCACTCCAAAAGGTTAATATTTAGTGTAGAGAGATCATTAGCCCAGCCTTTCTAGACCAGTTGCTCTTGTATGTATTCAAGATATCCCACGTACTAATCATTTTATATGGTCTTTATGTATTATAAGCATCATTTTTTATTTACTTTTTTTTTTATTTTTTTTATGAGGACACTTGATTTGTCTAGTCTGTTGAAGAGGAGGCTAAGAGGCAACCTCATTGCTTTCTACAAATTCTTCACACGGAGAGATGGAGAGGGAAGCACTGGGCTCTGTGCCCTTGTAACTGTTTACAGTATGCATAGGAATGTCAGAAAGCTGTGCCAGGGAAGGTTCAGTCTGAACATTTGGGAATTTTTTTTATTTTTTTTTTACTGTGAGTGTGATCAAACATTGGAAGAGGCTTCCTAGCCTGGTTGTTGATGTCCCATGCCCATCAGTGTTCAAGAGGGATTTTGACAATCTGCTGATTAATCCGCTTCCAACTGCACTATTTACTCTATTCTGTTCTGTTTTTATGCATTTTTTTTTTCTTTTATAAATTAACCTTTCCTCAGAAGAAAAAGGTTGCTTACTTACTATCCTTTACCTTCCTAGAAAATGAGATAAAAAATAAGCACAAGCACAAATAAAGATACCAATTAGATAAGTATCTAAGAAAAACAGTATTATACATTTTAGAAGCAAACAGACATTTTGTACACAAGACTACTAAATATGTAAAATCAAAAACTATGAATGAATTTCTGAAGTCAGTGTGCCTATAAACAAGGATATCATAGTCTCTCTTGGATGGAAACTTCAGTTTCAGATTATTTTTCCATGGCACAAGCCTATATTAAGGCTAATGTTATAGGCTCAACATTATTCTATAAAAAAAGGTATACATTTCACAACACATATCCAGTTATTAATTGAATTATTTTTACATACAATGGGTAAAGGAGATATTCTCACTTTTATAGAATGTAACCCTGCAAATTTCAATTCCATTCCAAATTCAACTCACAAAATTAAGTAATGTCTCAGCAATACTAGCAATATCTTTCTTTTTAGAAGCCAGGGCCAGGAACATGCTCCATCGTTCATGACCATACCTTACTGTTACCACTGTTTATTATTGGGATGCTGTCTGCCACCTTGCCATGTAGAAACATTTTCAGATCATACTGCTTATAAGTTTTCCAATCTGTCATTCTGAGATGAATGGTGTGAATTAGAGACTAAAGTTGTTGTTTTAATATATTCATATCAGAAAAAAGTGAAGTTTGGAATAAGCTTAGATTTATTTTCTTTAGGAAATAAAATCCACCGAGCTCTTAAGTATAAAGTTCCTTGAAGTTGTTATGAAAAAAAAATAAGGAGCAAGGGTCTTTTCCTTACTCCTTGTTCCTTTCTATTTCTTAGTTTTTCCTTGCTTCTCTCTCATTTTTCTTTCCTCCTTTTTCTTACTTACTTTCTGTTTCCCTTTCTCCTTCCCCTCTTTTTTCTTTCTCTTTTATTCTCCCCTTGTTACTTTCCATATGTGAGAAAGGAGCAGTTGAAACAACAAAACATTTATTGACTAAAAACAATTATGCCAAAACCATAGGTAAACAATACACTTTGGAACTACGCTTTAACTGCACACAATACTCCACAACACTGAAGGACTGATAGATTATTTAATCAATAGAATCCGTCATTTGGTCAAAAAAATAATGTCCTGTTCATTAATTTGTGGTACTTATTC
Source organism: Callipepla californica brunnescens (assembly GCA_023055505.1). Taxonomy (NCBI): domain Eukaryota; kingdom Metazoa; phylum Chordata; class Aves; order Galliformes; family Odontophoridae; genus Callipepla; species Callipepla californica. The sequence continues at coordinate 24,312,848 of JALIRH010000005.1, forward strand.
TAGTAACATTCATCACAAGTTTCCAATTAACTATTAACATTCATCAGAAGGATTAAAATAAGATTTGCACTGTAACACAGCATTGATTATCTAGACTATCATTTTAAAGTACTACAAGAATTATATGAAATAGTGGTCTTTTGCTTTCAGCTATGTTTAATTTATGCTTATTACAGTTTCCAAGGATACATTTTTTTTGCTGCATATGCAAATGTTACAATGATCTGTTATTTAATGAATCCAAATAAACCTTTTGACAGTGAAATATTCAAATGAAATAAATAGAGTCACACACACATATATATATAATATATACATATATTATTTTTTTAAGGGAGAAAATTGTTCCTACATTCATGTTAATTTCTAATGACTAAAAATAAGTACAAATACTATCTGCGGCATTGCTCAGAAAAAAACAATAGCTGCTGCTAAAACAGACAAGCTAGCCAACAATTCCAGAAAAAAAAAAATTGTGAGTGCACAAAGGCAAATAGTCACACTTTCTTTATGAAAAATGCCAGACTGATATTCATTCTGGTATGAACTACAGTCTCAGACAAAGGAGAACTGTACATATGTACATTTCTGATGTACTTCTATAGTGTATGATGCATACGTTTTCTACATTCACAAGGATCTAATAATATCTTGATAAGTGACATTCACGTATATCCCCTCTTGGTTGTTTGTAGGTTTGCATGTTTGAATACTTTGTTTTTTCCATGAAAGAATGATTTGAGGATAGACTAGGACAGCATTGAGTAGGCTAGAAGAGCATGCAGTAAATGGTTTTGGTGTTTTTAAAATTCATGACATTCAATAATTTCTGCCTGGAACTAATAGTCAAGTGAGACTAGCACTTATATGTGGATCAATCAAATAGAATTAATTAGGTGTTAGATGCTTCCCAGCTGTATGTTCTAGAAGGAAAAAATAATCAGGATATGTTATTGTTGACAGCCAAAAATGCTTAGTATCCTTCGAAGCATAAGTATTTTCCATGCTCATATAAGAACAAAGGTTAAGGAACTGGAATAATTTCATTTCTGTGGTGCAGGTATTACTATTTCGAACATGTTTAAAAAATTGTTTTGCCTAGAAAATATTGTGTAGTGGGCTGATAAATTTTGAAGTCTGCTTGAAGAAGTCTTTACCAGGTGAAGACTTAGGGCTTTGAAAGAGAAGTGAAGATCTAAAGTTTCACATAATTTTTTTTTTCCAATTATTATTTTACCATAACATGGTCCCTAACTGATATTCATGGAACTTTTGTATTTATGATGTTAGACAGGAGATGTTCTAGGGAATACACTGTTAGAAGTAAATGATGAGTACTGCCATTTAATTATGCCTTTGTTGTGATTTAAATCCAATTTGCGTACTCTTCTACATCATCATTTGCCTACCTTGATTAGAGGGGTGACAGACATGACCTTGTCTGGTTCATCTGTAAGAGACTTGGCTTCAGTAATGTTTTTCACTTTGAATTCTGTCTATTTTCTCACTTTGCAATGGAATTCCATCCACTGAGAAGAGATTTTTCATCCTTTTGGTTGTGGTATCTGGATTGTCCTTAGGGTTTGTTTCCACTATTGGAAATGAAGTACTTCAGTAGGAAGCTTCTTTAGATCCTGTAACTGCTACTGGGGAGTGCTACTTGAGTACAGCTATAGAAACAGACAAAATGTAATCATCACCAAAAATTAGTCTTTTTCACATTCTGGAGACAGAAGAAAGTATTTTGGGTTTTTATAACATACTCTTTTCAGAGATCATACTTTATTCATTAGATAGTAATGGAAGAGATAGAGTGAGCTTCATAATCTATTAAGAATAGAAAACCAGAATTTTCATAAGATAAGTTCTTTAAATGGTTCATTTCACTGTTTATACAAGGAGAGACAGTGCATTACTTCTGACATTTTGTTCATGAAAGACGAAAAAAATAGGCTTAAAAGTTTCCAGGGAAAAGATTAACTTATATCAAAGTGATTTAAACATGAAAAAAAAAGTCACTATGCAATGTGCATTTAAGCTAATCTTTTAGCAAGAATGTTGCATGATTAGCTAATTCTGCTTTTGAGGGCTAGATGGTGACTTAACTGCACTGTGAAGTCTGGTTACTTTGGAACACTATTTTGGTATTTTAAATTAAATTAAAAGAACACAGATGGCTCTAAAGTAACACTGCATTTGGACACAAGCTGCTCTTCTTCTGAGAAAGTTCATTTATTTAAAGAGGAAATCTATTACAAATATCAAATGGGAAAAAATAGTCTAGCAGAAAGTGAGAGAGATCTTTTATGAATTACTTTTTGAAGAAAGCTTAAGAATTAGCAATCTCAAAGTACCATATGTAAAAGAAGATTAAATTGAAATAATACTTCTAGAAGTATGTAAGAAATACAGTGATTTCAGATACCACAAACAATATAAAACTGTTTTTTCAGTTAATGTATGTAGTACAGACACACAAATGTATATGAAATTCCAAACTCTTGATTTTTGCTTTGGATTAGCAAGATAAAAAAAATTCAGAACACTGTGAAAAGTACTAAGCATCTGTATTATAGCTGCTCTGTGAATATTATTACTGAGAATTCACTTAAGTATCAAAAAGTATACAGAAGTATCTAAAAGTATAAAATTAAACATTCGATTTTTAAGAGTTTATGTACTTTAGTACTTTTTTAAAAAAAAACAAAACATTCCTTTAGGGGATTGGCTAAAGAATGTTATGTAATACATGCACATTTGTATGGTTTTTGATTACAAATATGAACCATTTAATATTTATTTCACCAAGAGCAAAAAAATTCTTCTGGCATTATGGGCAGAAGATTTTAGGGAAGGTCACAGACGGGACATTGTGTAGTGTCAAAGAGCTGCGCTGTTTTGAATTCTTGTGATAACTCAGTGGTTATGGTTTCAGCAGTTCTTGATAGTTTGTTTCCTCCCACGTGTGGACTTTCATCTTTCCAGTACAGTATCAAGCATAAGTTTTTTGCCTATTGTATTAAAATTACAAGTGGAACTGGTTCTTTTCAGAAAGGACTTTTCAGGAAACGTGTTGTCAATTCCTTTTGTAGTGGGATTGCCTGGTCACAGCCTGAACCAGTGAATGAGCATCTGAGTGACCGGAGCGGAGGAACCTACATCCACCCGACCTTTCGCTCTCTCCCTCTCGATGATGCTTCCCGCGGTGCTTCCGGGAGCACAGATCCGCTCAGAGCCTGCGCGAGTTGCCCGCCCCGGCGCCCTTCCTTCCGGCGCGCCCTTGTTCGAACGAGAGGCGGCTGCGTTCCTTAGCCTAAATGGTCGCCGGGAGGGGTGAGTTCATTCCCCTTATCTCTAACATCTCTGTAGCACCTCTACCTCAAAAAAAAAAAAAAAAAAAGGCTTTGTCACCGCCTTTGCTTGCTTTACACCTTCTAATGAGTGTACGCTGATGGGGAAGGGCCCGTTGAACTTCAGAACAAATGTTGACAAGTATTAATATCTGCTAATAAAACGTTTTGGACAGAAATTGGTCTGAAAGTTTAAACATTGAATGTAGGACTCCTTTTACGTCAATGCCTAAAATGATGCAACTCAAAGTTTTAGATAACCCAGATTTGATTTTTACTTCTCTCTTTTTTCTTTTTCTTTTGCCTTTTCCACCCTTGTAATTAAGACAGGGTCCTGGTAAGCTCCCCTGTCTTTTCCCATTACTCAGCCATTCTACTGATGACATGATTGACTGCAGAATCTCACAAAGTTTTTAGAAAGCCACTTCCATACTCTTCTAGCACTGGAGCTAGTTTATGTGTCTGAGGTTTTCCTAAACATAGACAAAGCATTTTCAGTATTTCCTCCCCACTAATCCCAAAGTATGCTCAAAGAAAGTTCAGTGGTTTTGAGTTTTGCGAAATAAAAAAAATTGTCTCCTACAGGACAATATATTCACTTAAATGTGTGTTCTAGTTAAGTGGAATCCTTACTCTATCTGATTGTACATGAAGAGCCAAAAATACAGCTGATATAGTGCTCATACTACTTAAATTGTAAAAAGAGAGCAGATTTTCTGATTTGACTTTGAGACTCACTATTAAAAATAAAGAAAATACAAAAATCAGATAAATATATTAAATTTTCTAGAATTATCTTCTTGATACAAATGGAAGATCATGGTTTCAACTTCCATTATTTCCATTTAAAGGTAATTTTTAAAATTTCACGTTTATCAGTATGAATGGTTATCCTCCATTTCATATTATGAAATTGATAGCATTAATTAATTTATTTTTTAAGTAGAAATATATTATAAAAACTGTGTACTATTAATATATTAACAAGACTTTTGAGACTATGCTTATGTGTTGCACAGATATAAAATCCAGTCCTTTCCTTTTAGAAAGGGAGTGTTTTTTCCACACTGAAATATAAAATATAAAATAAAGCTGCTCAGATCCAAAAGGCTTTTTGAGTATATTAGCCTGATGCACGAATGTTTTAAATTAATATTTGGTGATGCCTCATGTGAAGTATCCTGACTTTATCTGGTTTTCAGTGAAAACAGTGATTTGCTTTTATTTGTAAAGACCCTTCTATATGAGTAAGAAGATGATTGCAAGAAATGTGTTTATTATAAATAATAATACTCAGGGGGAAAAGGGACATTCAAGGTAGCTATATCTTGAAATGCTTCAGAAATCTCATGGTTCTATTATCATCTAGGCTTGGATAAAATAAATATGAAAATAATAAAAAAAAACAAAGACAGGAAATGTCTGTGAACATTACAGATTACATCTTTCTGTAGATATTTGCTACGTATGGTGTCTTTAGCATTTATGAACTGAATGCTTACTACTTAAAGTTTTTGTATCTGTTGAGAATGTAGTGACCAAAATGCCCAACTCAAAAGCAGTGTCATCAGAGAAGAAATTTCAAGTCTGTATACTATTTAACTGCATAATCTATACTATATTCTGACTAAGTTTGAATATCAAAGAAAGTTGAATTCTTTTTAAAGTTTTCAAAATGATCAAGCCCTGATAGGCAAGTTGTAAATAAGGACTTTTTACGACTAAGAATACCTGCATGCAAACTTGCTACTTCTTTTGAGTTATGAAAGTATAACATCATGTGTCTCATAGGGCTCTCATACTTGTTCTTTTTTAATCCTTGGTCGAATTGAACTGAAAAACAATGGTTTTTTTTTGTAATGTGGTTATGCAAATTATAGCTCTCAGATTTTGTTTTGAGAAACATACTTTTCCTCTTACTCAAGACCAATCTCAACCATTCAGTGATTCTTTGAATAGTGGCTATTGATATTAATAAACAAATAGATTTTATTCTTCAGAGGTGTTTGTGGATAGACATCTAAAGTATGCTTAAATAGTTATCGCTGTTTATGCAGGTAGGATGTGTACTTAAAATTTCTCTGATAGGCTACACAGAAATGGGGAAATGTTTAGAAAGAGAAAAGTACTATGAATCTACATATAAACATTTCGCAACTTCACTGGACTTTACGTATGTATAACCATCTCATATAAAAGGTTCATTTCTTGTTATAAGATCATGTCAGGTAAAACATTCTAGCTACCAAAAAAAAGTTTAAATTATTAGAATGTCATAAGTTTGATTTGGTGCTATTTAATAATTTTTGTACTGTGCTATTTGACATTTAAATTCATAAGGAGAGATTTTATATTTAAAATGAATACCTCATATTTAGTCAGCATGTTTTATCATTTAGGCTAAAAGGAAGATACTTCTCCTGTTGGCCGCTGCTGCAACTCTATTTTATTTTTTGCATCATTTGATATCCAAATTAAGGAAAATCATAGGTAACAATGACTAATTCCAGTGTAGATATAAACATTTAATAATAAAATGTGTATGAAAAACCCTTTGCTCTTCAGAATGTTGCAGATTGTTGAATATGACTGTTTCCCCAAGTTCAGAACCATTTATTTGCACTCCAAAGGGTGTGACATGTCATTATTCATCTATACCTCACTTAAGAGACAAGAATAAATTATTGTATGCTGCTGCTGAAAATTAAACCATTTAAAGTACTTTATTTTCTATTTCTTAAAATGTTAGCTTAAATTATAAGCCAACTCCAAAATCGGAAGAATGGTTAAGCAGAAAATTGACATAAGTACTGTCTGAATATTTAAAGTACATCTGTTTCAAATGAAAACTGGAAAAATCTTGTTAGAGCAGAACATCATTATATACAAGCAACTCATTGGACATTCTGGTAGCTTTGCATTTTATAGTAGAATAGAATAGAATGTGAGCAACATCTCTTATGGTCTGGATACGTGGATACTTTATAATCTTTTACTGCAATAATGATACATTTTTCAGAGTTTTGTACTACATATAAAATACCAGTTTGCATGCCTGCAGAAAACTGAAAATGAAGTAAAAACCATTTTTATTGCGGCAGTACTGCTTTTTAAACTAGTTTAATACAAACAACTGGCTCTGACTGATATTCTTTAAGGGTGACTAGGACCCTGAAAAAAATGGCAGCAACAAAGAGAAGAAACAGTTTCCCATGTAGATGTCTGTAGGCAGAAGAAGCAAACTCTGGCAAAGATCATAGTCAAGTAGAATTGACCATATCACAGGGATTGCCCCTGAAAGTATGTATTTTTTCCTTTGTAGTCTTTTTGTTTGTTTGTTGTGGGGGCTGCTTGTTTGTTTATTTTGTTTGTTATTTTGTCAGTTGTTGGCAAAGATCTGTGCCAGGAGGAACGCTGGAACACTGTAAGAGAAAATAAGTACTCTGACTAACATAGAGATGGATAGGTGCCAGCACGTGCATACTTTTTGAGGATTGAGGGAACTACTGTGCTGGCACAGAACAACATATCTTCACACTGAAAACATTTACAGAGAAAAGGGAAAAAAGCCAAGATAGCAAAAATATTATAAAGGCAGTTTGCCAGTGATTTTAGTATGATTTAATTTGCAAATTGAGGAAAATGCTGGTGCAATTTACCCACATGCTATTGAATCTTAAAGAGTACTGTAGAAAAGTGAACATCTATTTGAGCCAGTTTGAATCACCACTCTATGTACTTGAACTGAAATTCAGATTTCTTATTTTCTATCTACTTCTGTGTTTTTTGCACAGTGTTGTTTCCTCTCTTATTTGCTTCCTAGATACTGGATGAGATCCAGGTATTTTCAATCAGTCAGAAAACAAAGTATGATATGTCCACAAATTCAGCAAATAAATTTCCACCTGTATTCACACATGCTTGTGACAACCAACTACAGAGGAAATGTGCAGGAAAAAAAAGGAGACACATGAGACCGCAGTGCACCATTGCAGTGTTGAAAGTTCACCCATGTATTTTTTGAAAGAATATTGTCAACAGGTTAAAAAAAGGTTTTACCCTTTCCTATCTTTCTGTCACTGTGCACTTCTCTTCTCTGTCTCCATCTTCTGTGTATCCTCCAGGAAGCTGGTTATAGGCAGCAATATGATCTCCTTTTAGTTTTCCCTCTCTGGGCTGAACAAACCCCATTCCCCAGCCTCTCCCCTCATGCCCTGTGCTCCAGCTCTCACCAATTTTGGTGACCTCTTCTGCATTCACTCCAGTGTATAAATGTATTTTTTGCACTTTTGAGTCCCAACTGAATGTAGAACTCCATATGTTGTCTCACAAGTGCCAAATGGAGGGAAGGATGACTGTTTCTGCTGGCTACAATCAAGCTAACACAGTCCACAATGCATTGGACTGCCATTGCTACAAGGGAACACTGCTGTTTTATGTTTAGTTTGTTCTCCATCAAGATAACCAGGTGCATTTTTTGCAGAACTGTTTCCCACACAGTCACATTCATGTTTATCTCCTTTGCTGGCATCATCTCTAGACAACCATTTGCTTTCCACACTCCATTCCTACATGAGTGGGCAGTGTCTTTATATTCCTCCCAAATAGCTTCCCCCTGTTTCCATCACCTGTGCATTTCAGCTTACAGCTGGCTGCTTAAATCCTTGATGACCTATTCTATTCTTCTGCAACAGAAAATATTTGCTATCACAGAAGAAAAAGATGAACTTTAGTATTTTGGGGATCAAGGTGGAATATGTGAGCAGAGGAACTGAGTTGCCTTTACCATGAGGAACAAAGACCAAACTATGTGTTTTCAGATAAGTTACAGCTGTTGAGGAGTAGTTTTACAGTAGAGATACACATTCACGCACTTCAATGTTATGCTACTAATTTTTATTGAGAGTTTCTGAACTCTGTCTGCTTGATATATTCACAGACATTTAACATGATTTATTCCATAGACTTTTCTACATGCAGTCATATTATCTAAGGAAATGGTACCCTTAACTTTTAAAAACAGTTTCCTTCCTCTTTGCTGCTCTAAAGCAACAAAGCAGAACTCCGTGTATTCTGATCTAATGTTGAGTGGATTCTCTTATCGTCTGTATTCACTGTTCATGTTTCTCTTCTGTATTAACTTTGCTCAGATTTTATCTCTTGAGGCTGGCTATCTCGGTTGTTAAAATTATCTTTAGAAATTTTATTCATCAGTGTCATATTGTGTGCATGTCAGTTTGCATAATTTAAACTAGTACATGAGAAAAAATATTAATTGGTTATGCTATTATATGAAGATAAAAATATACATGTGTACTACAGTATTCTTTTGTCTGTATCATTCATAATAACATTAAACATTCCTATATTTTTTGGTAAATCAGGAGCTACCTCATCAAGCTAATAATTGGGCATTAGGAATGAACACCTGTCTTCATGGCCTGGTGTTCCCATTTTTTGTTCAGATTTATGCCAGAGATGGTTTACATGTATCCATCCTTTTAGGAAATGAAAGTAGATTGACTACAATTCATGTATTAGAGAAAAACTTAGAGTACAATGTGCTTCTTCTCTCTCTTACTGTAACTTTTGATGGTTAAAAATTCTAAAAGTGAAGGGATGTGTAGAAAGGAATGGAGCATTTATGTAGAAATCAGAGTCTGGTAGTGAGTGATAGGAAGAATATGTTTGATTTGAATGTTCCAAAGCACAGGACTGGCTATAAGATATTTGATTCACATTCAGTTTTTAGAGTGTGTATTTCTTGAGAAGAAATGTCAGTATACACTATTTCCGCTATTACCTCTATTGGTTAAGATTACTTCTAATAGGGAGATAATATAGATATTCTTGTATTTGAAAAGTAAACTGCTGACTTAAAAAATGTAAAAGTCTGTTCTAACATGGAAAAAGGAAAGAGGTATTAATTTTCTATTGCACTGTTGACTTAAGAAACACAAGTACTGAAATACGTAAGATGAACTCAACAAAAGCTAGGAGAATGGAAAACTAATGTTTGATTTCCGAAATTAATGAACTTAAAACTTTTTCTTTATTCTTTTATTTGGGATACATTTGCCTTAAAGTGGCAAATCTCTAATTATTTGTTTATTTAATTGATTAATTATTTGTTACACCAAGAGAAATAGTAATAAAATAGATCCATAAGTAAGCAAAGTAAGACATTTTGGCTCAGGGCATTGCCTTCTGATTACCTTAATAATATAACCATATCTGCACTAATATTCTATCCTAATATTGGTCTCATGAGGCCAGCAGCTATGCTGAAAACCAACATACGAATTTTACATTGGCTTATTACTTCTAATAAACTCTACTTCTCAGAGAAAGGTGATATACTTTGCTTCATTAAATCTGGATTTTATGAATGGATAGTTACTAAAGTGTATTAAAGAGACTTTACGTTTATGTGGTTATTCAGTAATTAACATCTTAATCTTAGCTTTAAAACTTTCATTCTCTGTAGGAAACAGGTTCTATCAGAAGCTCCCTATACTATAAGAGTTATTTTTTCTAAAGATGAAGCTTAACCTGCACTTCAGAAGAGTACTCCTGGCAGCCCCATCAAAGACAGATAATGTTTTTAACTGATTTTTCCCTATTTCCACACTTGCTTGAAGCTCCTATAAACTGTATTTTTGTCCAAATGTGTATTAGGGCTGAACCTGTTGGTGATCACAGAATCAGAATCACAGAACCACCAAGGTTGGAAAAGACCTGTAAGATCATCAAGTCCAGCCATTCACACATCACCAATAGCTCTCACTAAACCATGTCCCTTAGCACGATGTCTAAACATACCCTGAATGCCTCCAGGGTCAGTGATTCCACCACCTCCCTGGGCAGCCCATTCCAGTGCCTGAGCACTCTTTCAGAGTAGTAGTATTTCCGTAACATCCAGCCTGAATCTTGCCTGGTGCAGCTTGAAGCCATTCCCTCTTGTCCCAAATGATAAGTGATATGTGGAGAAGTTATTCCCTCTATCATTCCTTCTCTATGGAGTGGTGCCAAACATACAGAGGTGTGAAATCTTCTGTCTTTATTTCCTGAAACATACAAAAAAATACTTTTTACCAAATCAATGTTAATGTTAATTTAGCTATGGCTAGGGTAGAAGACAAAGGAAAAGAACTAAGTGGTATGTAAAGTTAATGCCAGAGATTCCTTATAGGCATGTATGTGACTTTGTCTAGAAAAGTTGAATAAGGATAGTTAGCACAAATGGAATAAAAGACAAAATGCACAAAGAATATTATTAATCTTACACTAATAGATTGTAAATAAATAGGGAGCAATACTATATTGCTTTGTCATAATTTTATGCACAACTTACAGGGTTTTTTAACTTTTTTAACACGCATAGCATGTTTTGTGCAACAATTTTTCAGGTCAAGAAGCTATTTTTTTTTTGTGTTGACGTCGTTTTCTGGATCTGTTCAGTTTAATGTTTTTGCAGTTATTCAACTTCAAGTAGGATTTTCTTTTCTTTTCTTAGGGATGTGAATCAGTCATTGTTCCCCAATTTCAGAGTTTGCAGTTTACGCTAATTTCCCACTCTATTCCTTGTGCTTTGAATTATTCCTTCTTTGCCTTTTCTTCTGTGACACATAAACACCTTAGCAAAATCTGGGCTACTATGCAGAATATGGAAATGTTTGGCTTTCTCTTCATTATCAATTCACTATAATAGTTCTAAAAAGAGTCAGTATAGACCTAGAGATTCCTTTTTTATATTGCTCTAAGTTAGGATTCTTTTATTACCTTTTAAATAAAAATACAGTACTTACAACTCCTCATTTAATATTCCATTCCCATCAAGGGTATTTTTTTACTTAATTCTGAAATCATAAAATGTGCTCTGAGTATCACTTTTGCTGGACTTCAACCTGATTTGATAAAGGGAAGAAAAAAAACAAACAAAAATCTTTTCAGTAGAGTATCAAAATAGAAGTATTTAACTTGAGTCTGTTTAATTTTTTTCCACGTGGAGAAATTCAGGGACACACCTTTGCTTCATATGTGTTCATATGCTTCATATGCATTTCCATGTCAGAGTACCCCTCTGCTGCCGTCTGTCACATGGCAACAAAATGTAATGGAATATTGGTGGTAAGGTTCAGACTCTACTGCCATGCCACCAGTATCTGTTTCTGACACTGGCCAACATAATAAAATAGGAGACACTGTTTTCCGAGCAGCTCTCATACAAATTCCCTGTGGCTCTGTTAGCTCATTTTGGGACCATGTGTTAGGTTCTGTTAGTTCCAGTGAAGATTTTTTCCTTTGTTTATTTATTTAATAAAAAAGTAAAAGCATTCTGTAACAATTTGCACAGTTCCGGTCTTTTCCAGGCATTTTATGTTAAAGGGTTTGAAACTGCAATTTAAGTCTGCAGTCCCTTTGCTGAAGATTCACTGAAACTGATCCAGTTGAGAAGTTCAGTACTTTTCCTACAGTCAAAGGATTTTGGTTCATCTGTGAAATGTAATATGGCTCTCTTCTGACTCCAGTGCATGTTTTCCCTTGTGTGGCAATGATGTGGTCTTCTGTATATGTGTTAGGTAAGAAATATTCAAAACTGTTCTATTTGTTACTGATGAAACTGTGTGCTTCCATATGACTTAGTCCTTCAGATTATTTTGGGTTGTTTCATAAACATTGCTTATCGTTTCAGTAAAACTATTAGTTTCTGTTCAACCATCTGTTTTATTCTTGATTCTTTGTCACTATGAAAGCCCAAAGTTTTAATGAAATTCCTGTGCCACCCAAGAAGGGAATCTAGGCTTTGTTTATTGGGAATGTGGATGAAATACTTTGTATTTCAGTCGGTCATACACAATGTCAATAAACCCACAGTTCCTGATTGTAAGTCAGGTGGGCACTAGTTTCAAGGTGTTTGGATGTACTACGCAGTGAAATAAAAAATAATCAACTCAGTCAGAAAAGTAAAATTCATAAACAACATTAAAAACAGAAAAGTCTAGAAAATTGTGTTTCAGCTATAAATTACTTGATTGTTAGTGACAAAGAAGGGAAATCATAAATAATACAGTATTTTATGTTTTGCTTTGCATGAGCTTTATAGAGCACAAATGAAACATAATAAGAAAACAGCAGATCCCTCTGTGGGTACTTCATAAGTTGTGGGATGAATGTTCCTCAGTGATGCCATGTGAGCTTTTTTTCCCGTCATATAAACAACAGGAATGTATTTAATTTCACAAACTATAACAGCTAATTACAAATGACAGTAAGTGATAAATATATACCTGACATAACATAAGTTCTGCTTAAAATGTTAACCATCTGTGGTTCAAATTATAGTTTAAAGTCCTTTAATACTTTGTTTTACTTATACGTTATTGTGGAAGGTTGTCTACAAATTAAATAATAGGGCTTCTAAGACATGAAAAAGGTGAGATTATGCAAAATGACATTCTGTGTACTAAGGTTCACATCCTTATTAGTTGTAAAGTCCTTGTTTACCTGCAATTAGACCCACAATTAGCATGACTGACCATGTTTGCTTCTGGTTATTGTCTCGGTTTGTCTGTTAACTCTGTGCTTCAGCATGTTTCTTTCCACTTACCCTTATTTTAGCAAGGTCTTTGATCAGATGATTTTACAGAAATAAACTTCCTTCATCAAGGTTTGTTTCCTTTTCTTGTTTCCCTTATTTTTGTCAGATTTGTCTTTCTGTCTTGCTTATGTCTTCCCTCTTTTCTTATTATCTCCTCTGAATTAAAAATGCCCTCAATGCCCTTGATAATCTAAAGAAATTAGGGATGGAACAGATACTCTCTCCTTCCACATACTCTTACACTTAAAGTCTCAAAGTCTTCTCTTCGTAATCACACAATTATAGAGGTTGGAAGGGACCACTGGGAATCACCTAGCCCAATCTCCTGCTAAACCAGTTTTCCTAGAGCAGGTTATACAGGAAAACATCCAGGCGGATTTTGAATATCTCCAGAGGGGACTGCACAGCCTCTCTGGGCAGCCTGTTCCAGTGTTCTGTCACCATCAAAGTGAATTTTTTCCTCATCTTTCCTTTAGCAGAAGCAGTGTTCACCTGTACAATCAAGTGGAATTAAATAATGGATGATGTTGGAAAAAATTCTGGAAATCATCTCATCCAACCCCCTTCTCAAAAAGTGTCAGGTTTTGCATAGTTCCAAAGGTGGAAACTACCTGGATAAGCTGTTCCAGTTCTCAGTCATACTCACTGTATATTTTTTTTCCATCTGATATTGTAATGGCAATTCAGATTTTTCTCCTTTCTTCTTGTTCCTTTATCGGGCACCACAGAGATGAGTCTCTCTCCACCTTTGACACTGTCGTCTTTCTTACCCAGACTGGAGTGTCCTACTGTCACAGAGTGAAGCACCGATATTCTGTATTCAAATAATTACTCTTTTAGTTAGATTGAGGGGAGAGTAAAGCATATGTAATTGAAAAAATATAACTGTACTTAAAAATTAATTCTGAAAACTGTAATTCTCCAGATGGAGATCATATAACTATCAAGTCTACGTTTCTGCTGTGCTGAGAAGTTCTTTGTAACTATGAAGGAGATCTGTGTAGGCCTCAAGGTGGATGTGTTTAATGTTTAATAAAAGACTGTCAGTTATGAATTTTATAACAATTCTTTTTTTAAATAAGTTTGGAGGTACTGTCAGTTTTAAGTATTACATCCTGAATTATTAGAATACCTTTAATTGAATTTCAGATTACTAATAGAAGAGAGGTTCCTTGTGAGTGGGTTTTTTTGTTTTTTGTTTGTTTTTTTTTTTCTTGAGACATATAGAATTTAATTCATATTATTTAGACAGACTGGATTTAAAGTTATGGGAAATTTAAATGGCATTTTTGAAAATCCAGAGGATCTGATATGGCGTCTGTTCTGATATGCAGGTGATCCTCAAAGAAGTGGGTTGTACTATAAGTAATGGATTTGACTACAACACATGTCTAAACAAATATAGCTGCAAGAAAAATTGTGCAGCACAGAAATATGTTTGCAAACAGGAACATGTATTTTAAATTCTACCTACAGGTAAAGCTTTAAGCAAATCAGCTAATCTCAACTCACACAAAACTTAAAATGCTCTCCTACTAGTAATTCATGGTCCTAAGTTTTATTTATATTTTTATTTTTTAATGCCATGAAGGTGTTTAAACTCATGATTTGATAGTAGAAGGTCTTTACACTTACTCCCATTAAGTCAGTCATATTTGTAACAGTAACGGTAATGACAGTGTGAAAATTATTGATAAGTTTGTAGTCTTATATCATGGAAGGACAGTATTTGTGTCTTGATTAGTTTCTCAAATGGCTCAAGAATCTCACTTCCCATTATTTTTTCAAAAAAAGTCTTCATTTTCATTCACAATTCTGCCATACTTTATGCTGGAGCGTAGAGGTGTTTTATTTGTTTTCATAAGAATCAATAGGAAATTACTAGTAAGAAGCAGTGAGAAGGAACATTATGGTAATTTGGCACCAAATACATTCTTAAAAGAGATAAGATACCTTTGTGTCACTATGTCTTTGAAGGGTCATTAAAACTGAAAAATACTTCCTCTTGCTAGTCAAACCAAAATTGGAAAAAATCCAGCTTTTAATTGTGAGCAAAACACAGTAGTATCTGAAAATTTTAGTAGATGTTTCTTGATTTCAGCAAGAAATCATATATGGAGGGGAGGTACCTGACACTCAAACTAATGATATATGCAAAACCTAAATTATTGAAAAACTGGAAATGTTGCAAGCATCAGGCTTTTTGAAGCCTGGATTTTATTCCCTATTCTAGTAGATCAAACCTTTTCAATAAGTCTAGGGCTGTTTCTAAAACTTTGTTTACTGGAGAAACTATGCTACTTTTTTTCCACAATTATCAGACTTAAACGGAGAGAAACTGTAAAATATATATTTTTTTGTGTTTTGTAAGCTAACAGAAGAAAACATTTTGTGAAACAGCAGGGTAGTGGGCTTTACTGCTCATCGGAGAAAAATCTTTTCCTTCAGGTTAAGTGTTCGGTCCTTGAGAAAAATTATCTTGGCACCTGGTAAGACCATCTGTGCTCTTACTTCTGTTTCCTCTGTCCTCTATGTCTTTTGATGTCAGCTTGTTGTATATGGAAATACTACTTTAAAAACAGTAAAAATATAATGGCTCACATGCCCACAGTCATGTTTAGCCTAGCAACCCAGTAAATGTAGTACTGCATTAAGCTAAACAGCATAGGCCACGAGACATATAAAACTTTTAGAACTTTCCCTTCCCTGTTTGGAGCTGTTTTTTATAATATTTATCTGTAATGAGAGTTACCTAAGGATCAGTTGACAATTATTTACCTGAATAGTTTTTATAAGAAAAAAAGAAGAGAATACCTGAAATGACTAGGTGCGATACATTAGCAACACAGAGAATGATAAGAAGCTTGTCTGTAGTGTTTTCAAACATTCCTTCCATGGAGGGAGGCACACAAGAAATTATGTTACAGCCAAGACTATAAAAAGAAAAGTTTTTCAGTTGAACAATTTATAGCATGTTTATTGTACAAATATCCTCCCTCCCTCTCTTTATAGCTATAGTTTTTTTCCTGTGATATTATCAAAATGAGTATGTGGTTACTGCTGCTATAATCTGACAATAATTTTTATGAAGATCAGATAGCCTGTGTTATGGTCACTGAAGAATATTTCTCTTAAGTAAAATAATCATACTGTCTCCTGATAGTTAATCAAGGAATTATATTTGACTTGGATTCCACTAAAAGCTTATCCATCCACTCCAATGCAACATAGATTTCAAAACAGCAGGTAATTTTTTGAATTACAGAACATGCTGTCTCTCTGTTCTGTGAGAATCCATTAAGATCAATTAGTACCTTTATTTCCACAGTGCCTTTCATAACCATTCTCTGTAAGTACTTTGCAAAGATTAATACTGCATATTTTCATGTCACTTATAAGTAATTATTTTGTTATTATTACTTGCTAAATAATCAGAAACAATCTAAAAAGTTACATTCTGAATTACTCTGCAGAAAATAACATAGCACATTAATTGAAGATATTTAACAAGATAACTTCACAGAGCCTATTGGTCAAATAGTTTATTCATCCCATCAAGATAGAAGGTGCTGATGGAAGCATCTGGTTAAAATTTTATCAACTTTTTGACAGGAGGGTGAGAGTGAATTAAAAAGTTCTATGAACTTTACTACAGAGGCTGAGTATGAGCTATTTGTTTAGTTGTTCTGTGGTGGTTTTTGTTTTTTGTTTGTTTGTTTTGTATAATCCTATAATATTTCATGACAGCATCACTCAATACCAACATGTGACAAATGCAATGAAAAGTATTTCTTACTTTTATTGGCTGTAAATGTTTGAGTTCTTGCCCTATGCTTGGTAATTATTATTTCCAAAAACATTGCGAGTCAGACTGAAAAAACTACTGAAAAATTATTTGGTGTATATAGAATTTCTACATTTCTTTCACAATTTATTCTATCATATCTCTCTGATACTGTTACTGTTATATAAAATATATTTTTAAGTACGAAATTTGATACGTAGACAATGAAATCATACTAGATGCATTAGGAAATTGAGTGAATATACAAGCAAAGATGGGAAAAAAGTATTCTTTGCCAATAATCTCATAGAACTCTTGTTTGTCATGCATTTTTTCTGACTTTCTAACTTATTCTGGTGAATTCATGAATTTAAACTCAACTAATTAGCAAGTGTATTTTCCATTTGATTCTTGGTAGGCACATGCACTTAATTTATGGAGTCTGTGAAGTAGTCTATATGTTTGAGAGTATATTCATGTATCTTATTCCTTCTCATTAGTTTAATGTTCACAGTTATGCTACACTGCTGTGGCCCATAAATAAGAAGCCTGAATATACATTCTTAAAATGGTGGATGTTGGCACTCATTCTCATATATAATATGCAGAAATATTGAAATATTCAGATCATATTTAACTTAACTATATTAAGGCAAATATTAAGACAATCTATATTAAGCTGATGCATTAAGACAGCATGTTAATTCATAAAATTCCTGTAAAGATTACATATATTTACTATACAAAATTCATTAATTTTGTAAAATAGAAAAATACAGAAAAATGGAGGTGACAGACCTTTATTCATAAGAATGGCTTTCATATAAATACTTTATTCATATTGTTTCTAAGTTTTTGTACATTTCTGTACCTGATATTTTATAAATGAGTAAAGTACAAAAGTACTGGTCTGGGAAACTCAGCTTTGTTTCAGCACATTTTTTTCCTTTGGCTGTGTAATGAAATGGTCTGTGCAATCTAGAAATTGAAATATCAAATTCAGCATGAAGTGATAGTCACTTAATTAAGACAGATTTTCAGCTGCTTTTTATCTGCTTCCTATTTGTACTTCATTGAATTTGTATGACTAAGCAGAAATATAACTTTTATGTAATAATTTTTTCAATATCTGTCATTATTTCCTCTCAGATTAAGCTGTTCCACAAACTGCTTTTTTTTTACACATATGTAGACAAAGCTGTCATAGACAATGCCTAAAAAAAAACAGTACAGGAAAAACTAGGAGAATGAACTAACAGACTTAAAAATTTTCGAATTAGATAAAACATTTTAAAGTCAAATTCATGTACTTACTAAATACATAATATGAATATATAAATTTTTAAAAATACAGAGTTGCAGTGTTACCTACAAATCTTGTTATAGAAAAATATACAAGTCATTCTGAAAGTAACGCCTCCTACTTATTTCCATGGAAACTACAACAGATACAAAGAGCACAATTACACTATTTGATAAAGCAAAGTCTCAACTATAGAACTTTATTTTTCAGCAGTCACCACCATTAGCCAGTTTGTTCGGATGAGATGTTTGAGACGTTCTTCATTTTGTGTTATGACAGTTTGTCTTTCACATCACTGTTGTCACATGCCTCCCACCACCTCACTGTGCCAACATGCACTGTTGATCTCCTTAAAAGTTCACCGAGTGTTGATGAGTGTTAGTGGGTGCCATTTTTTCCACATGGAGGAATTCAATAAGAATTTTACTTAGATTTAAGGAGAAATTTTCTGTGATGTTTTAAATATAATGTGTGAGCTTTCACTTTCTTCCTTCTGAAACAGTAAGAGATTTACAGGTCTCACTAGGAGACAAATCTTTTGAAAACTGTTAGAAAATAACTGACTCTTACAGTCCATGCTACATTTTAACAGAAATACACTTCATTAAAAGCACTATCAAAGGCCCTTTGTTTTTCTTTTAAAAAATGATAATCTGCTTCTAGTTGTTTTCAGGTCATGCTTACCATCACCACATACTATTTCAGTCCTACCAGAACTTCCAAACCGTCTTTTGCCTCTATTTCCACAGGCTTTTGCTGTTGCCAGTATAGATCAGACTCAGGAGATTTTCCTCAGGGCTCTTTACATAGAGCAAAGATACTCATCAGACACGAGGAAAAAATCTGATGAAAATCAGTGTTTTCTTCCATATGATTTGTGAAGTGAGATGAGACAACATAATTTGTTGTAATTGAACTTAATTCCTCTTTCATCATGTACTTTCCATTACTGGCCACAGCAGCACCTGTAGCAGTCTGACTTTCTCTTAATTTAATATGAAGGAAGTCAGACAAACTAACTAGAAAAACTAACAGACGCTTCTTACTCACAATTCACATTTGGAATGGCCAACAACAGTTTGAGAAGTTCCTCATAATGTGCGAATTCCCAAAGATTCAAGAAACGCTCTCTAAGGCCATCTAAAGTTTCCAGACCAGATAGCATTTTGAGAACCACATCTATCTTCATTTTTCCCTAGCAAAGTTGATTGTCCACTTGTAGTTGTTACTCTTACTGCTGTTATTTCGCTCTGCAGGTTTAATTCCATTGCCTTTTTGCCTTTTCTTCTTTTCACATCCTGTCAGTGTAGGTATCAACATCAAGACAGTGTCTATATGCAGATCTCCTAATCTCTAAATCCTATGCTAAGTGTCAGTGTCTTTTCTTCCCATGTAAATTTAGCATTTATGAAAGGCCATTATACTAACAGAGGTAACTACTTTAGAAAAGATCAACTCTTGTTTCGACTGTTCAGAGTATGATGAAAGAGATGCAGCTGATACACAGTGTTGAAAGTGGTTTTGTATTCACAAAAAAAAAAGTCTCCCTCTAAAATTAATGATCTCTTTCTTTCCAGATGGTGATGTTTCAGTCTAGCATTTCTGTTACAAAGACTCACAATAACTACAAAGGTATGTGCTATTCATTGTAGTCTAACCTGAATTGTTTTTCTTAAGTATTGTGCTCTCATCACTTAATAATGAAAGATTTTCTTCCATTGCCATTTCTATTAGTCCTCCTGACAGTGGATTCTGAATTCAGCAGAACAGAATACATAGATATATGAGAATCTATGTCTCCACAATTCTACAGTGAAAGACTGCAAGAAAAAAATGATCACTATGTTTTTTTTTTAACGATGTCTCCACATGAAATATGAAAATTACACCTGAAATTGCTAAATGGCAAATTACCGTTGACCCAATTTGAGTATCAGAAATCAGTAGCTTTCTGTGAACTGACAAGCAGTTGTTTTGGTGAATTTGCCCTTGGATAAAAAAAAAAAAAAGACAACACAAAAAAGCCATCCAGAAACAGACCAAAAGAAATCCCAACAGCAGTCAACAACCAAAAATAATTAAGCACACAAGGGAATAGACAGCAGGGTCTTGGCAGTGCTATTCTTCTATTGTCTGTCCTGCCAAATAAATTTGGGCTTGAGGGGTTTTGGATATGTATCAAATGTTTGGAAACAATCCTGTCCATTTCCACACTGCATCTGATTTTCCATGTGACTAAATAGGGCATAAAATCTAAAAAATCCTTAAATTTGTTAGGGCTTGCAAATTAGAAATGGTGAGAACATAAATGATTTAGTTGCTTCTGAAGGCAATATTGCCTGAATCAAAAAGAATATTTAAACATACCTGGCAAAAGTAAGTTTCATTTTAAAAGGTTTGATGTAAGTAATCAGTTTGTGAAAGTGGAGATATCACTACTAAGATGCAGAACTCATAATGTGCTTTTTTGTATGGAGAGGTTAATATCAAGTTCTTGAACACAGAAGCTCATGTGAAGGTCACACGCACAAAAACAGAGTTACCAGAGACCTTTTGAGCTGCGTCCCATAAATCCTGTGATCTTGAAATATGGGAATGCTGTGTTTGAATACTACTCCCTCAACACTACAATGCTCTAATATAAACAAACGTATAAATTGAGGCCTGCGCTGGACTTGGCAGCCTTCTGGTTAAACAACTTGCCTAGGAATTATTACTGATGCATTTTCATTAATATTTTGTTTTTTAAGTAATGTCAGGAGTACCACACACAATGGAAGATTTTAATTACCTTTATAGAACTAGATGAAGTATTCTGAGTGAGAATAAAATGAAAATGTTGGAAATTAAATGCACTTCTTAAATTCTTCCCTTGAGCAGCAAGTTAGAGTGTCATCCAAATGTATGCTTCCATATATTTATGTGAAGTTTTTATTAATACAAGTGAAAACAGGATGCTTCGGCTAAGATTCTGAACACTTGAAAAAATGTATTTGTTGCTGACTTTAGACAATTATATTCATCATTTAATAATAAGTCAAAGTTAAATATACTTCTGGTTCATTGAATTATTGCAAAAAGGGTTGTGGTGCAAAATAATCAGTATCATGGAGCATGAGAACAAAAGAGGAAAAGAAGTTTCAGTTGACAAAAGCAAGTGTGGAAAATGAAATCTTCTCTCTTGAACAACAGTATTGTCGGGTACCCTGGCAAAGAGCAAAGTAAACAACTTTCCATTTCTGTGAAAGTGGAAAGATGAATAGCTGTTGTTGAGTCAAACACAAAGATTTTCAATTAAAGGAAAGGCTTCAAACATTAAAATGTATTCTTGCAGAGCTAGATATGAAATATCAAACAATTATATCACAGATCAAGATCTTTTACACATTTTTTGACTCAGCCATTAGTGCCAGAGGTGATCATAAATTCCTTGTTAGACAGAAAGATCTAAGACTTGCAGAATGGTTTTGTTGCTGATAGGCAACAAAATATAGTAATATAAGCTTTTGAGTAATCAAAGCATTTTAAAATGTTTTTTAACATTTAAGCGCAACTATTTTCTTGTTACAGAAATTTGCACTTTCAAAGTACAGCAAAGGAATATATAAAATATTGGAGGAATATAAAGTTTAAACCCTTCCATACTTCCATGGCAGATTTAAAATCCTCTTATCCCTTTTAAAATCATTGATGTTTTATATTTTCCAACTTCACCAAGGAGTTTTAGAACAGAATAATCTCTGAAGTATCTGGCTTGGAGGGCACCTAGATTTCCATGCCTCAGCTGAAGTGAGGCCTGCATGTTCTTGGTGATGTTTATTAAATAACTTTTCAAAGTAAATTAAAAACCACTTTTTTTTTTTTTTTTAATAGAATAGTTCTGTAGTCAGGACATGAAGAATTGCATTACAATAGCTAACTGACAGTTAATTATAAATTTGCAATGTCTCATTAATACATCACAAGACTTTCATAATATTTTATGTATTGTTTATTATACAAATGGATTCCTTAAACTTTGTTATTTCTGTTTTCTTTTGAGACCTGATTATAACCTTAATATATACATCTCAGTTTAAACAATTCAATATAAACATTCTTGAAAGAAATAAAATATTTTATAATAGTGTTGACCTTTATTCGGGTGAAACAAAATCAGAAAATGCTGTATGATTTTAAGTAATCTAAGAAACTGTACAATACATTTCATGTCGTTGCTATTAGGTTTTGATTTAAGATTTCTTTGTCTTGCCAGCAATGTAAAAGGCAAATGAATAATGATGAATGGGCTATGATGTGATTCAGAATTAATGGCAGTTCAGCTGAAAACTTTAATTAGTATGGTACATAAACAAGTTTATCTGCCACTGAAGTGCCAACCTTCCAATTGCAGGTATAGGTGGATAACTTAAAGAATAGCAACACAGTCCAGAAGCAAAGATATTTGTATCCTTGACATGTGACAGAACACCTATAAATGTAATTGAAACATATGATCCATTTGGCATTGATGCACATACCTAATTGTGATGGTGTAGCAGAATGAACGATGTGACATTTTGCTGATTTTCCTCTGTTGCAGCTTGTACAATTTCTCAAGAGTAAATGACCTTACTGTATTATATAATATAGACTTGACCCTGACAGTTATGGCAGCTCAGAGTGTGAGCATGGAGACAGGAAAACAGTGTATCTGACAAGTTATATATAAATTACAACTGAAAGTTTCAGTGACAGTCCTTGATGGCATTGACATTGTCTTAAGTCTATATTATAATTGGGTCAATTAAAACTGTACTTTTTTTCCTCTGGCTGCAGGTTTATTAAAAGACACATAAAATACAAAATCAGTTGTTAAGAATATATTGTGTGAATTGAAGCAATTTTCAATATGATAAAAAAGTATTTATTTTCCTATATATTAACATAACTGCATTTTAGTGACTCATATTCCTTACAGTCTAGATTATGTTCTAATGAACTAATTTCTCTATCTAGGTGATACTAGATGTAAAAGTGTTTGTGCGCAATGTTGTCATGTCTCTTAATACATATTTTAAAATTTCATGCTTACATAAGATCTAGACACTTCACATTTACCTACATTTCATATGTAGGTAGTAGAGCTGTTCTTGTACTGTGCCATAGATCCACACAAGTTTTGCATTTCCACAAATATAATGAAGCCTCTACTTTCCAGTTTTTCTGTAGATGCTTTATTACATATCCATAGATGATCTGGATGTGCCTGAAGCTTACTAATTCCCATGCATGGTATGTTATACTTAGCTAACAGATAAAATTTTATCTAGCCACTTGCACACTGTTCAACCTCAGTAGAGTCAGGGGGAAAATGGAAAGAAGCGGTGGAAACAAAAAGCACACAGAGTTGCGGAAATGACTAGAAGATCAATCCTCATTTGTCATTGTGGGTAAAACAGACTTAACATGGGGAAAATTAACTCATTGTTAACTCATTCTCAATTAAAATAGATACTGAATTATTGGTTCATTTAGAGAGAAAAATGAAAGCAGACACTAAAGGAACATCTTCCCTTTTCTCCTTCACAGGTGCACCTTCACTCCCTTCTCTACTCACTGCCAATCAGTGTAGAGAACAGAGGATTGAGTGAATGAAGTTGATGTGTGTATATAGTGGTTTTCAGTTTACCACTCTTTCCTCTCCACACATTTCCTCTGCTTTAGTGTAGAGTCTCCAGGGACTTCCCCTACTGTTCCAATGTGGCCTTTATATCCAAAGCCTTGCTCAGGCAGGGAATTATAACAGTACTGAAAACATTTACTGCCTTGCTAAGGCAGGTAACGACCACAAATCTCTCTAAAACTGTGTGCTCATAGAGATGATGGTAGACACCTGGTCCAACAGCTGAAAGCCAATTGAGCATGCACAGATACCAGGACTACGAGTCAATCACTTTATGTCATAAAGAGTAAGCAGCCCAAAAGCTTGTTCAGTTCTTCATTTGTGCTGAGTGAATTTGAAATGGAGCTCTTCTCAATGAAGTAGGGTTGCTTGTTGAGGTTATGCTGCTGATATCCCTCACATCTTAAGGTCAGGAGATTCATTAGTTCCTGGTAATTTGCTAATAGTTTGTTAAAAGCTGTGTTAAGTTTTGCTAAGATTATTTCCTGTATTGGTTGTACTCATATCATCCTTTGTGTATAAGTTGCTGGCTGGGTCTGGAATTAGAAATACATTAATTTGTACCTAGGTTCCATATTTCTGTGGTTGCATGAGTTTAGAAAGCAAGGTGGTCTGCTCTGTACGTTGTGAGTCAATGGGAGTCTCCTGTATGAGCATGTTTAACCCTACCATCTATGTAGTAAGTGATCAAGTATATTGTGCTGTCTTGAATCAGAGGGTGCTGTCTCACTTATGGTTAAGTTTTGTTAAATAATTAGATGATGTAAATAAGTATTTTGCTGCTCATCTCTAAGTGTTGATATCTGCCATGGTGTCTGGAATATCTCCTGTTCTCTAACCTTGCTGTTCAATCTGTTTCTTATTTTCTGTTCCATTCTCCCCTTTCTGTCTCATGCTTCTTATCTTTTTTTAGAAGTATTTTTTTCTGCAGAGTTATTACTTGATTGGTGTCCTCAGCTGTATAGAGTACTGTCTGCAAACTTCTCTGGAACTGGCTTGAATGGGCTTTGTTTGGAATCTCCTTCTCATGGAGTCCATATAGCAGTCCTCTTTGCTTCTAGCGCCTTGGAACATATTCTCAGTATACTACTCTGGATTGCTAAGCATGGAATTAAATACATAAAAACTGTAGACTTATTTCTACTCAATCTGTGATCCAATACGTAATCTCAGAGGACACTTATGTTGTTAACTCGTAAAGTACAGAGAGAAGGTGATGAAGTTTCCTTTTATATATAGTATATACTATTTGAATCACTAATGCAGGACAAAAAGCCATGAAATTTATTTGTTCTCCTTAAATTTAATGAAGTTCTTATAGTTTCTAACATGGAAGAATGCCTTAGCTGAAAGTCTGTGCTATGTTAAAAGTCAGCTGTTTTCAGCCTGACTTGATTAAGAGTAATCCTTTTGTCTTTATCTCTTTTAAGTCAGCAAAGTAGACTTTTTTTTTCTGTTCACTATATTCAAGAGAGACTAGAATTAGGACTTTAGCTTCTTTGGGTGACGTAGGAATCTATTTTGTAAACAAATGGGCATTGCAAAGATGGAATAGTCTCTTGTTTTTTTGACAGTAACTCATTACTTATGTCTGTAATAACTATGTATGTTGCTACTTCTCCAAGAAGGATTTTAATTTTAAAACATAAATTCCATAGGCTCTTTATCTTTGTTTTTCCCCTGGGAGGACAACTTAATAATTTGGTTGACCATCTAATTAAGAAAAAGTAAGAAGTCAACTTATTAAATCTATATTTTCCAGGTAGTAGGGTCAATTTTTTTTTTTTTTTTTTTTTTTTATTTTGCATGACTCTAATGTTTATTTTTATCAGAGTAACTAGCAGTGTGAGCTGACAAGACTTGTAAGGATAGTCAGTCATTGTTGGCCTCCATCATTATAGAGAGTGATAGAGTACACAATACAGGTGGTTTTTTCCTCCTGAAAACATCAGGTTAAAATTATTGCCAATGAGTCAAACTCTGACCTTATCAACTACATTGCCCATGTTATTAGCAAGAAACAGCTTATTAAACTAATATAAACGATGTTATCTGTTCTATAAAGACTATTTCAGGTCCACTGTATTTACTAGGAAGGTGTTAGTTCAGAAACATTTCTAGGGTTATTGCCTTATGTAGCTTTTTATTTCTTAATACCAAATGCCAACCTAGTGCCTAAAAATATGTGCTTATGGCATATGTACTGTAATGCATTTTAAAGCTCTTGCATATCTAAGCCATGAGCCACTGGGAGCAAGATATCTCATGATGTGTTTCACTGTAGAAATAGTGACTGCCTGGGAATTGTAAGCTACTTGCTACTTTTGCTGTGTTGTCCATTTTATAATCTCATTTCTCATCAATAAACTATCCAGCTCTCTGTACATGTCTAATATCAGTTGGTATAGAAAGAGTGGATGAGACATGCAGTTGGCAAATATCCCATAAGACTGCAGATCAGCAAATGGGAACTGTGTAAAATCGTAGCAATTGCTGGTGTCACGTTTTTTCTGTTATCGATATTCCATGTCATAACATCATGTATTGGACTGGGAGTTAAGGAGTTCAGTGTTCCAGTTCCGTGGATCGTCAATAGTTCCAGGTATACCTGTCTCAGAAGAGAAGTATGTACATAGCCCAGACGACTTCTGTTTTTCTATTTTCCATTCAGAGGGAAAGATAAAACTGTTGACCAGTCACGAGATATCTCTCTTTCTCTTTTGGATCGTCCCAGCAGTGTGTGTGCTCCCTGACCATCTTGCTTTCAGTGTTAGAGTAAGGCCTTTGGTTTTCAGACACTTTCTCTATATTATTTATTATCTTCCATTCTGTTTATATTGTATTATATTGTATTATTTTGCATTCCAATATATTATTTAGTAAAATAGTTCTCCTCAGATCATTGCCACTGTTTTGTTTTTAGGCCCATCTCCCTATCTTCTCCCCTTTTCCCTTTCCTGGGATGTGGGTTGGTGGGTCCCCTCGCCACATTCATCACAGAACTGAGCAGAACTGCCCCATAAATCGTTGACAATTGGTAAATGCAAACTAGTAGCCAATACTTATATTTGAGCAGACAAATCAAACCCAAAAACTTTTTGTTCTTCCTTCCCATTCTTTTGTTTTCCAAGAATACATTTTTCTATCCATATTTAGATCACTTACTACTTGTCTGTTCTGCTGAGATATAGCTGATCTTGCTTCATTGAAGAAATGTATAATGATAAATATTAATTAGAAGGTTAACTGGGGCATAGAAGTCTCTGTTCCCCCAACACTATAATTATAAAGGTGTATAAAAGGCTTTTCATGTTCATTCATGCCAATTCCATGGAATGTGGAATGTTTCTTGGACAGTGAAGAAATGCATGATGGCAGTAGTTCAGGATGACTGTAACTTCGGTGTTCTAGATGAAGTGCAGCTGCTCTAGCTAGCTGCCTATACAACTTAAAAGTTGCATATTTCCACCAAAGAATTTCAGACATCTCATGTATCTTTACCATTATTTGTAATTATTTGATTTAATATTCAGTATTTTTAAAATGTAGACATGGAAAAATGAAGGTGTTCTTAATTTTTATTTTATCAAGTGTTTCTTCAATGTCAAAGCTGAAAGTTTCAACATAGAGTTCTAATGTCATTTTAAAAAGCTAAAAATGTAAACCTTCAAATGAGATTCTAATACATTTTGTGTATTCTTGTGCTGATATTTACTGCTTTTCCTTTTTATCAACCTACTTCTTAGCATGCTGTCACTGAGAGAATTAAGTATCATTCTGTCAATGGTTTACTGGGCTGGATCTGCCCGGCTCCGCGACAGTTGGTGCGGGGGACCTGCAGACCCATGTCCCAGGAAAGGGGAAGGGGGAAAGTGAAAAGGGAAAAGTGAGATGGGAGATGGGCCTAGAAAACAAAACAGCAGCAACAATCTGAGGAGGAAAGCTAATTTACTAAATAAGATATCAGAAATCAAAATAACACAATGTAATACAATATAATTGGAATTGAAGCTAATGAATCAAATAAAATGAGCAAGAGAGTGTCCGATAAACCGAAGGCCTTACGCTAATGCTGAAGGCGAGACAGCAGCGAGCACCCACTGCTGAGTCGATCCCAAAGGAAAGAGTGTCCCGTGACCGCAGAGAGTTTTTATCTTTTTCCCTCTGAGCGGAAACACGTGAAAAGGCAAAACATCGCAAAGTCCTCTGGGGAATGTAGTTCTTCTTCTCTTCTGAGACAGGTATACCCGGAATTATCAGTGATCCATGGAGCTGGAGTATTAACTCTTTAACTCTTAATGCACTACATGATGTTATGATGTGGAATACCAATGCCAAAAGTCATAAAACCATGACACATTCCTGTTACATTTTACCTACCGTAATCTTCAGAAGCCTGTTCTGTGATGTTATTTTCTTATTCATAGTTATGTGAAACGTTTTTTTCTTAGTATTCTCATTTCTTTATGGATTTTGTATTTATACATGTCCTTTTTTCCCCCTCTATGATTCTTAAATAGTGTGGGATTTGTTTGGGAGAGAGGTGGAAAGCTTCTCTTTTAACAGCAAGCCTGCTAGGCAAATGGAAGAAGACTTCAGAGCTGTAATTTTTATAATGGCTATTTTCTTGAGCTTGCTGTAACAGAAATAGCTTACTCTAGTTGTAATAGATAAATCACTGTGGGGAAAAGCTACTCTGATTCTTAGATTTTTATATCAGCTGAGTTGTCCCCTTTGGTGTTTTAATTTAATGAAAGTAGTTAATTGATGCAGAAATAGCCTGGCAACATCCAGGCAGTGCTATTATTTTGAATGTCTGAGACAGACCTGAAGTATGATTTCTCTAACTTTGAAGTCTAACATGAACTTGTTTATAAAACCTGTGTCTGCTGGGACAAAATAGTCATCATTTTCTTCTAGTGTTCATTAGTTTGGTTTGCGTCTTCATTATTTTGTTTGTGTCTTCTGGAGGCCTTCCCAGAAGTGCAAGTATCTAAATTGCAGTCCCAATCTTGACAGTGTAATACATGTTAGCAGAAACTTCTGCTTGCACTCTGGCAGACTGAAATCAGCAGAGATCTGTAACAGTTTGGAGACACTCCTGAGTGACCTCCTTTTGGATACCTGCAGCCAAAGTTTAAGCAAATGCTTATGGATTTTTTGCGGAAAAGTGCTTTTATGTCATGCCAAGCATTTCTGTCTAATTACTGTTCTGTATCCTTTTCAAAAAAAAAAAAAAAAAAAAAAAAGGCTGATGTGATCACTAACTTAATTATCTAAGTTTCTTCATCTGTGTTTTTTTTCCTGGGCTGCTGTCCTTCCTACTTTGGGTGTGTTTGTGTGTAAAATCATCATGTAGCTTAATCCATACATCAGTGCAGTTTATCTGACACTTATTTTTAGCTAAGGTGATGAACTAGAATCTGGAGAACTGAACAATCACCCATACTGTAAGAATTGTTGCACTGTTCTTTCAGAAATGAATAACATCATTGTGCTCTAATAGGGAAATTACATAGTCAAACATTACCTGAATCAGGATGTTCCAGTTCATTGACTGTAAGCTTATTCTATGCTTGAGTGACCGAACAGTCTAGTGCATAATTATGCAGACATGTATAAGATGACCTACGTGAAGCTTATTCTGCCTTCTGCATGCTACAGTTTTATATTTTTTCCTTTTCAGTGCAAATTTAAAATTAGCTCTGATAGTGTGTAAGTTGATTGTTTTCTAGTAATATCAGGTGTTGTTTTTTTTTTGTTTTTTTTTTTAAGCAGTAAATGATTTTTTGGAATTATGTATCATTTAGCACTGAGGCTCTTTAAAGAAGCTGGGCCAGCTAGTATTTGACAAGGAAGATTTCTTTGGCAGTACTGCATTGATTTTTTTATTTTTTTTTTCCCTGTGCAATGAATTTAAATATTATAACTTTGGAATGCAGGCATTGATAACTGATGAAATATCCGTATTTACAGGCATCGTTTATCATAATTTCATGCTGTAGTAGTTCACATGTGGTCATTTAACAGGCTTTTGGGGAGAGGAGATGCAAACTGCAAGGAAAAGTTTTAAAAATAGTGATTTCTAGTAACTTATTTCAGGAGTGACCAATGGCAAAATGTTGATTATAAGGTAAGAGCATAAGTAACAGCAGCAGCCTTTTATAGTCCTGCACTCTTCCTGTGAATGTGAATACATTAGAGGAGGGAAGTGGCAGCAACATCAAAGTGAGAGAGAAAGTGATGGAAATGAGGCGTATGCTGCTTTTTCAACTCTGTAAATTAGAGTCTCATCAGCATGAAGGGGAAAGATTCCTGCAGTCTCTATGGGTTTAAGTTTTTCAACTTTCAAGGAAAATATATTTTTAGAAAATAACCCTTTTCTTTTTAAAATCATTCATACTCACGTTTCTAATTCACTTTTTTGAAATAGTAAAATAAGTAACAGTCTTACAAATATAGTCTAACAAATGTGCTATAGTGTTTTTGGTGGACTTTGCTATAAATTGCCTGCATTGAAGCAACTAGTGTATTAGGGATTATTCTGACATTGGAGAAATGTTTTCATTGAGTTGTTCAGTTTTTCATGCAAGAATTAGGGCTTGTTTGGTTTTGCTATAGAGAAAGAATGAGGGTATTACTGTGTAGATCAGAAGTTAGAGAACTACCATGGAAAGGAGTAGTCTTGGGTTCCGGACCATACTTCAAGATCCACGTTATCCAGAGAGATAAGAAGGGGTAGCCTTCAATGTTTTGACTTTATATTTGGAAAGCATGACTCCAGGTTGTTTCCTCTGTGTACTCAGCTTAATCCAGAGGCTTCGCTTAGCAATTACTGAAGAAACTTGAGTGGTGATTTTTTTAATTCCCTTTTTTACAGCTGAAAAAATACTGAACTGTCAGTGGCTTGAAATTATAATATAGCTTACTTTACACACTGGTTGTCTGAAATAGTTTTAGGAAATTTAAAGCTTTTTCTTTTTTGAAATAAATCTGTTAAGCACTGAAGAGAAGTTCCAGATGATCTAGTCTGTCAGAATTAGAGACCCATATTGCAACATTAGTAGCTTAATGGGTAGGGATGGTGGTAGGAGGATGGTTGGACTAGATGATCTTGTAGGTCCTTTCCAACCTAATGTATCTATGAATCTATGAAACATTACAAAGTTGGTAGCACATAGAAAATATTTTTTCACTTGCAATTTGAAATTATATTTCCTCTAGCAGGCAATTCTGGCACCACCTTTCTTTACGTAGATTACAGATGGAATACTACAGGAATTAAACTAAGTTTAAAATTAAAAATACCTCAATAAATGTAATAGTCGAGTTTTGTTTCCACACCAGAGGACAACAGCATTAGTATATTTTAGTCTTGATGTTTGTTAACTCTTACTTCAATAAGATGAAAAAAGCAAAATGAAATTACTCAGGATAGCAACAATTGCTTGTATTAGGAAAAACTTTCCCTTTGACTGCTAGGTCAAAAAAGTCTTCCCAGATCTCATTGCTATGTTCTTCATCTGTCCTCCACTGCAACACAGATAATTTCTGTGAGCTTCATCAAGCTGTGTCAATAGGACACTTCGGTGAGAAATGAGGGTTAACTTCTATTGAGGCTATCTTAAAGTAATTATTGTGTAAGTACGCTGCAGAATCAGGGAGGAAAAAAAGACTCACTTCAATGAATAGAATTAGGAGTTATAGGCATGCAGAGCTTTGTCAGAAACAGCACCTATCTCAGGCTGTGTTTGAGGAAGGTTGCACTTGCTGATGGTTTAATTCTTTTTTTTTTTTTTTATTTATTTATTTTACTATAGAGCACTTCTATAGAATGTTCTACCCTTCTTAATGTAATGATTTCTTTTTTGGTCTTCTTGTAGACCACTTTGTATTTTTAACAATAAGGGTAAATGTCAGAAAGAAAAGGTTAATCCAACTGTTTTAAAAATCATCAGGTTTGGTCTTTAGAATGAAGACTTTTACCTTTGTCTCAGTCACTGCAAGAATCTCACTCTTAAATACTTGGAAAAGAAGCTATGTGAGAATCATAACTTTGACAATTTAAATCTCTTTACACCTTTTTTTGTTTTGTTTTTTTTTTCCTACTGGTTGTTTGTTACTTGTCCATTAATATTCAGAGCTTAATATATGGATGAATTGCCAAAAAATGTTAAAGAGCAAAATTACAAATTTTCTAAAGTTTTCCGATAAGGAATCTGTAGACTTATCAAAACTGATTAGTCTGTATGTAATTACTTCCAGATATTAATAGCATATCATGAGGACCTGTAATGTAAGTAATTAAGCAGAAGAAGTTAATTTAAGTCAACTTCTATGTTAAGAAGCAGATGTGCTAGTGGATTAGGAACTCATTCTGTCAAAGTGCTTCCTATCATGTTTTCTTTTTCCCAGTCATCTTTGGTTTGCTGAGTATTTGAGCTTGTGGAAAGAAGGTAGTTCTAAAGTGATCCAGTTGCAAGTTTTTGAAATACAACTTCATTGCTTTTTTGGGAGGCTGTAAACCTGTAGGACTTTTCCTTTATAACATTATAGTTATAGCTTTTCATTTTCAGAACTGTCCGCTGACATCTGGATTTTAGCATACGTAGTTCAGAATTGTAATTTCAGTAACAGGATATTTTACAGGAGATTACAGCCCCTAAACCTCACCAGGTGTTTGATTACTGTAGAAGGTTTAAGGGGCTGTAATAAACAATATTCATTTTATGTAATTTGATATCTGTGTGATTTGATGTATGTGCCACTGGACTGCCTGATTAAAAATAAATAAACAAAAGGCCCCTAAGTGGATGGAGATCATTCAAAAGGAACAACAAAGGAATCATTACAATGAATTGTGAAGACATGCTTTTATCCTTCATTAATTGATGGTATAATTAACTAAATAGTCAAATAGAGAATGTTGCTGAATTTTAGGAAAGCCAACTTCCAGCTCTTCAGCAAAACCTCTTGAGGAAACTATCCTTAAATGCAAGGGAACAGAACATGGGAGACCTTAAGGAAGCTGACCTAGGGCACAAGAGCTCTCCATCTCCAAGTGTAGGAAGTTGGGAGAGGCAGGCAAGAGACCAGTGTGGCTGAACCAGGGCCTGCTGGCCAAACAAGGAAAGTAAGAAGGAAATCCACAGGCAGTAGAAGCATAGACAGGTACCATGGGAGTTTTACAGAGATGCTGCTAGGCTGTGTTGGGATGGGGTCAAGAATGCCAAGGTCCAGCTGGAACTGAACTTGGCAACTGGAGCAAAAAACTGTATCCTGAGCTATGTCAAGAGAAGCATGGCCAGCAGGTTGAGACAGGTGATCCTACCCCTATACTCTCTGCTGGTGAGACCTCACCTGAAGTTCTGTATCCAGGTGTACATCGCTCGGTACTGGAGAGTTGTGGACTTGTTAAAGCATGTCCAGAGGGACAGGACACCTCCCCTGTAAGGACAGAGTGAAATTGCTGTGGCTTTTCTGCCTGGAGAAGACCAGGTAGCAACCTTTCTGTATCTAAAGGTGGGCTTTAAGAAAGTAAGGGACAGACTGTTACCTGTGGTGACAGGACATGGGTTAATGGTTTCCAACTAAAGAAGAGGAGATTCAGACTGGATATAAGGAAGGGTGTTTGGTTGGTTGGTTGGTTGGTTGGTTGGTTGGTTGGTTTACATTGAGAGTAGTTAGGTACTGGAACAAATTGCCCAGAGAGGTGGTGGCTGCCCTGTCCCTGAAGACTTTCAAGGCCAGGTGGAACCAGGCTCAGAGCAATATGTTCTAGCTGTGGAGGTCCCTGATTTTTGCAGGGGAATTGGATTAGGTGACCTTTAAGGATCCCTTCCAACTCAAATGTCACCTTATCATAGAATCATTTGAAGAAGCAATCCCGGTGACTTGATTCTTACTTTTTGTTTGATGGCTACTAGGACTATCCTAAATAAACTGAAGATAAATAATTATTTTTGGGTGGGAGGAGGAGATTTGGATTAGAAAACAGGATTTAGATCAAAGTTGAATTATGCTGATGGCAAGATTGTTTGTTTAACCAGGAAGTTTTCTTTGAGTAGTGTGATATAAAACATGATCTTCACTAAGATAAAATATGTGATTAAAGGGAGTAAAAAAGAATCCACAGCAAGATGTCAGATTTTGAGTAAGAATATTTACCTTGACATAATTTCTTTTCCATTTACGTAGTTCTTTCAAAAACACTTCTGACAATACTGTTTGTTTTATGAGTAGTAAATTTTACTATTCATTTTATTTGCTGTTGTTTTAAATCAGGGATGTGTGTAGCATCTGGTAGTAGATATAAAATATAGTAGCATACTGTGGTTGATATAAAACATGAGTACTTCAGCGTTTTACCAAGAGCTCTGATTTTTTTAGTATGTTCTCCACGGGGTGTTTTTAAACAAAACTTCGTGGTCTGCTTGAAAGAAGCAGAAGAACTTTACAGTAAACAATGAGTATTAGAAAGTTGTGGATAAATGTGTGAACCTTAAGGCGAAGGAGTTTGTGAAAGACTCTTTGGATATCTGTGATCTGCTGACATTACCCTCCTTGCGTTATATCACTGAAGTTGAATAACTGGGAGCACCTGGAGCACCCTCTTCATGTATGTAGGATCTAAGGAAAATTCACCTCAGGAACATTAGCTAGCATGTGTTGTTTATCAGATTTAAGAAAAAAAAGAATAAAATCCAATAGTTGTAAAGCTCAGACTACACTCTGAACTTTATTCTCATCGTTGATATAGTAAATAATTAGTTGTAAATTTGGTGTTTACAGTTTATTCCTGTCAGTTGTTAAGTCATGTTTGTTTAAAGGCCTTTAATATTAGTAAACATTCTTAGAATATAAACTCTAAAATAATTGTTTTTGTTTCTAATTCTGGTTTTGTTTTTAGTTGTTATACTGCAGTACTATGTATAAATAAAAAGGATTGAGTATTCCTCCTATTACTTCATTTTTAGGAATACTTTATTAAGCCTGTTTCTTTTCTTTGCAGCTGCTTGTTATTCTTTGAAGTTGCATCTCCTCAGGCTATTCAATATTTTCTATTGACTGTTCTCACTTTAATTTAATTACTTTTTCTGAGACTTTAAAGAAATGGAGAGTATTCTGTCTATACAGACTCTTCTGAATTATATTTGTTGCTTGACCTTTAAATATTAAAAGATGAGCAGAAGTGTCTTGAAATAGATTTAAGCATTGGATCTGTGAATCTTCTTTTTGAAGCCATTAAAAATGTATATTCTTCTTGAAGTAAGGTTGCTGTTGCATGCAGAAGCTATGAATAAAATCAATAGTAAACAGCAGATTTTGTTATAACAAATGGGAATACTTGTAGTTGTATATAGTTTCTGCAAGTGAAACAAAATGAAGGGGAGGACTCAAAAAATTGCTCAGAGATAATACAGGAATTCTCTAGTAGATCTTTTTTGAAGAAACTGCACATCAGTCAATGTGACTATCATAGTTATTGCCATGAGTCTTTATTGTAGAATTAAAATAAATATTTAAATCTTTCCTCTTAATTATCCTTGCACTTTTTAAAGGTGAGGAAGGCATTGTATGTCAGGTTAAGTTGCACCTGCAATTTTCTTGCTGACTAATTTTCCTTTATCCATTGTTGTATTTTCCAAAAATGGCCCACCTCTATCGTTTACAGGTCACTTTGACCAGGTTCCATGACTGGTGGGGTGGAGGAACCCATGGACATGCTCTCGAGGAAAAGGGAAGGGGGAAAAAGGGCCTGAAAAAATCAAATCAGCAGCAATGATCTGAGGAAGAAAATTAATTTAATAAGATGTCAGAATGCAAAATAGCACAATATAATTGGAATTGAAGCTAATAAATCCAAGAAAGTGAGAGAGAATGAGTGTCCAAAATGGAAGGCCTTAGTCTAAAATTGAAAGTGAGATGGCTGAGGAGCATGCAGTGCTGAGATGAGCAGTGAGAAGTCTCAGGACTTGCATGCAGTTTTATCTTTCTCTCTGAGTGGGAAAGGAACACAAAGTCCTCAGGGGTATGTACTTCTCTTCTGTGAACCAGCTACCTGAAAATTTGGCAGTCCATGGAACTGAAGCATTAACTCTTTAACTTCCAGTGCCTTACATGATGCTACGATTTGGAATACTAATTACAAAAATTATAAAACCATGTCAAAGTGCCTTTGACTTATCATATTAAAATACTAAGTTAGTGTTTCTTGTTTTTACATTATTGACCATATTATGTCAGCGTAAACTGAATATGCTCGTCCAACATAAAAACACACAGACATCCTCAGTGTGTCCTTAATATATGTAAAATTGGGCGTTTTGGATGTTCTGAATGCGTATTTAAATAACAGTTCTGCATTTTTTTCTATAAATCTTTTCATGTTTCTGCTAGCATTTGTAATATTAATATGTAAATATGAAGCTTTCCTTTAAAAAAAAATTAGAATAGCTTTACAATAATTACTCAGTTTGTAGACTTGTAATACAGTATAATAAATACACAGTTTTCTTCTTGATTCTGTGTGTGTTAGAGTGCATATCATCAGAGTATGTTTGGATGATGAGGTGGGTTGATGGATGGTGAGTTGAGTTGAGAACTGGCTAACTGGCAGAGCTTAGAGGGTTGTGATCAGGCACAGAGTCCAGTTGGAGGCCTGTATTTAGCAGTACTCCTCAGGAGGTGGTGCTGGGTCTGGTTCTGTTCAACATCTTCAGTGACCTTGATGAGGGAATAAAATCCTCTCTCTTGGCAAGTTTGCTGAAGATATAAAGCTAGGAGGAATGGGTGATGCGCTGGAAGGCTGTGCTGCTGTTCAGCGAGAGCTGGGCGGGCTGGAGAGTTGGACAGTAAGGAACCAGATGAGGTTCAACAAGAGCAAGTGTGTAAAGTCTTACACCTAGGGAGGAATAACTGCATGCACCAATACAGGTTGGGGGATGACCAGCTGGTGAGGAGCTCTGAGGAGAGGGACTTTGGTGTTCTGGTGGATGACAGGGTGGCCATGAGCCAGCAGTGTGCCTTGGTGGCCAAGATGGACAATGGTATCCTGGGGTGCGTTAAAAAGAACATGACCAGAAGGTCTAGGAAGGTGATCCTCCCCCTCTACTCTGCCCTGGTGAGGCCTCACCTGGGGTATTTTGTTTAGTTTTCAGCTCCTTAGTACAAAAGAGACAAGGATCTCCTCAAAAGAGTCCAGCAGAGGGCTACGAAGAGGAGGGGTGTGTAACCCCTCTCTTGGAAAGGCTGATAGACCTGGTTCTGTTCAGCCCTGAGAAAAGAAGACTCGGGGGATCTATTCCACATCTATAAATATCTAAGGAACAGGAGGCAAAGGGATGAGCCTGGACTCTTATCAGCAGTGCGTGGTGATAGGACAAGGGGAAATGACCATAAACTAATACATAGGAAGTTCCCCACAAGTGGGTGTGGGAAATTCTTCACCATGAGAGTGTTAGAGCACTGGAATAGGTTACATGTAGAGATTGTGGAGTTTTCTTCTCTGGGCCTGCATGTCTACCTATGCAACCTGTTCTAGGGAGCCTGCTTTGGCTGGGGGCTTGGACTTGATCTCTAGAGGTCCCTTCCAACCCCTACAATTCTGTGATTCTGTGAAAGTCTGCCAAAACAGTGGTGTGAGAGAGCAGCGAAAGCAGTCTGTTTAGTAGGCTTAGTATTTTTAAGTATTTGAAGATATCCTGTGTTCTCTTAAGTATTTTCTGTGAAGTCTTAATATAAGACTGCCTATTTTTAAAAGCTAATATTTTTACTAGTTAAAACACAAGCGTACAGTTCTCTAATCATCAACAGAGGCTTCAGGTTATACTTCTCTTTATGTCCTTACATAAGCTTCTAGTTGCCTCGTTGATTCATAATAACAAGCGAATTTGTTGTTGTTTTTTTTTTTTTAAAGATTATTTATGGCTTTTTTTCTCTTTTTTTTTTTTTTTTTTTTCCCATTTGTGGTGCACTTAGGAAGCAACTAGAGATGTTAGTGTTGTGAAGTTAACTACTATTTTAATGATTACTGTATGATCTTATGAATTTATAGTATAGCTGAAGAGCTAAAAGTATATATTGAAGTTAATTTGCCCATAGCTTCGTGATTACTTATGGAAGCTTAGTGGATTCTGCTAGCTTTGGATCTTAAAAATTCAAGTTGATATATTCATGGTAGCGTTTAAAGAGTGCATTTCACTGTAGCTGGTTCCCAAAGGAATAATTAATATCTCAGCTTAGATCATCTTGGCAGATGAAATCCTGTTTCTCACATGGCATCTTCGGCTATTACTTTGTGCATGTGTTAAGGGAGCAAAAGGTTCATCAGTTGCAATGTCTGGCAAGTGTGACTGATGCCTTAGGGACTTAAAAGACAACACTGGGGAAACCTGTGCTCCCTCTCTGGTTACAAGCTTTCAAATTGTTAATGGTCTCATTAGGTGTACACAGAATGCATGACTTGTTAATTTTGGCCTCTCTTATGTGAAATTGCCTGCATTAAAAATTCAAAGGAGTTTTTTAGTGAGGAGTTGTTTAGGTGTTTTATTTTTTATTTTATTTTAGTTTATTTTTTGTGGAGATGGTGAGGAAGGCACAAAACCCTCCACCTGGGAACTCTTCCCACCAGGGAAGACAATGTGTTTATGTATTTTGGGAAACTCTTATGGTGCTTTCATGACAAATCAATATGAGGAGTTTCCAGCACTGAAAGCTATTTTTTTTTTTCATTTTCAGTTATTAATGAACTTGGACTTTCTGGTCAAAGAGTGTAATGCACTCTAATGAGTGTGCATCTGACAATAAATGAAGGCTGTTTACACTGTTCATTTAGACTTTTTTTCCAAACAAAAAACACCACTCCATGTAAACATTTCTATTTCTGTGTAGAAAACAGTATTGTTTTGGAATACCACAGGTACATGCTTTCTTAAATTAAATTAGTCAAAAGTGTCTCAAGCAAGTTCTCAATGTAGGGATTACATCGTTTAAGATTTTAATATGAGATGTAAAATAATTATCTTTTTAGGGTTTCCAGCTATCTCAAGTAGATTAATATTCTTCCTTTTTCTCATGAAGTACACAGGGATGATGAATTTAGCTGTGTGACTCCAGAATAACCTGTATCTGAGAATTTAGATTTTTTAAGGCCAAGTTTTAAGTCATTACTCATTCTATGTTGTATTTCCCAACCATGTGCACTCAGAGTGACTGCTGGGGGGAAAATAGTTATTCTAATATGGTATCACTTGTGTTTCCTGTATGCGTCAATGCTCTTGTCTAAAGGAAGCCTACGGAAGAATCTTCCTCCTTGTTTTTTTGCATCAGCCTGTGCTGAGTGATGAGTTCTTGCAGCATTGAAACAGCTCAAGGAATTGATCCATCCTGTGTGCTACTATCAAAAAAGCTATTTTTTGCAAGTGTGAAGCAGTAATCAGACAATGCAACTAGTTATGGAAAGGATTGAGGTTGTAGGAGTTAAAAGAAAAAATTCAAGTCAAGTAGCAATATTACAATAATTTGATATGCCTTTATAATAGATAAATAATATATATATAAACCAAACCATTTTAAACTTTTTTGTTTGTTTTTGCAGCAGTTGTAGATGGTTAACTTTCTAGAAGATTTATAGGTTAGAGGGCATCTGTTGAAATAAGCGTAGGAGACAAAGTATGTGAAAAAGATGAAATATGATTTCTTGAAAGTTTTGTTAATGTTTTGTAGATAAATTGATTTTCAACAGAAAGTAGTAGAGTTTCATTTGTTTGGTTATTAAAATTATTCAAAATGAAAAGATACTGTTGAAGAAATCCTTTACTGGTCCTGATCAGCTTCTGAAAGCATGAGTAAGAGGTATATGGTTGTACTGTTAGTATTTCCTGATCAGTCTTGTTAGACAGCATTCTAATGCATTAGTCATTAGTTAAAGGGATTCTTCTCTCTTTTTATTTTTTTGTTTTTTTTTTTTGTTTTGTTTTTGTTTTGTTTCTTCCTTTTTGTCCTTCTCTTGTTTCAGTAGAGCAAGGAATCCCAAGCATAAAATAAGACTCTGAAGTAGGAACTTTGTGATTATCTCAGTATCTCAGCATTACCTAGTTTACTGACAAAAGTTAGTTCAAGGAACTCATCTTGTCTTCCTGCTATTAGAGTGGCCCACAGCATACTTGTCTTGCTTTATGTCTTCAGCCTTCTGTAATTCTTAGTATTTATTATAATCTTACTTATTGAATACATTTGTCACTTGACTGTTAGTCCTAGTTATTATCTTGGTCTTGAAGAGAATGCATTCTGAACCAGGGCAAGTAGATTAATTAAGCTGAGTCATAAATTATGTGAATGATAGGAACTAAATGTTTTAAAAATCATTAGCAGTCTGTAGGACTACTGTTTTGTACTGATGCGTTTAAACAGTTATTGTTTTAAACAACAAAAGGGTTGAGTT
The DNA here is from genome assembly GCA_023055505.1 of Callipepla californica brunnescens. Taxonomy (NCBI): domain Eukaryota; kingdom Metazoa; phylum Chordata; class Aves; order Galliformes; family Odontophoridae; genus Callipepla; species Callipepla californica. The sequence goes on from JALIRH010000005.1 coordinate 24,352,995, forward strand.
ATCTGATCTGTTTTTTCACTTGCGTGAATGATAGTGGAATTTCTGAGAACTTACTGTAATCTTGTGCATTGTTATATAGGCCCAAACCACAGAAAACTGGCTCGAATAAACAACTAAAAATGAAGGACAACCAGTGAGATAGTACAAATTTTTTAGAAAGAACAACAAAGCAAACTAATAATGATAATGTTGCCCCAGGAAACTGTTTGAAATTCACATTCCCTAAAAAGATCTGTCAATATTATGTATTTCAAAATGTTTGTCTTGAGACTAGGAACTCAGCTAAAAATGATAAAGGGGAAAAAAAAAAGCTAAATACCAGTGGAGTGAAATGAGGAAAAGACATTTACAAGGGAAGGTGAGCTCCTTACTGTTGCAACAAGTATTGTAAGTGTAGTTATCGTACAATTGTGTGACTGCATTGATTCTGTCAGACAGAGATTATTTGTTATTACAGTCATAAGATTTTTGTTTTCCAAGTACAATAAAACTTGGAACTTGTCTGAGTAATACAAAACAATATGATTTTAAATTCCTGGTTGTCTTAGCATGGTTGCTTTATTTCTCAGCATCTAATGAAGATGCTTTTTTAAAATCACCTTTCTAGAAAGGTCAGATCATTTCATACCACGTGGGGCTTTCTAATACTTCTTTACCATCGTGCCAGACAGCAACAAGGAGCAAAATGTCTTTTGGAAGTGACTGTACATCCTAAAAATTAAAATACTCATATCATGACATCTGAATGAAAGATGACAAGTGCTATTAGCTTCTCTTTTTTTTGGTGGTTCACTCTCTGTGGATAAAAGAGGAGGTCTTTTTTTGTGTTACTTTTTATTCAGTGCCAGTACAGTAGTGGAGAATTAGAAAAGATCAAGCAGATTGAAACCACTGCTTTAAATAAGTCCAATTATTTGAACATAATCACAACCATAAACTAATCTACTGGCTATATATTATATTATCTTTACTATGTACTGTATTCTGTCTCTATGCCCCAGATAAGGATGATTTTTGTGTGTTCTGTGGTAAGAATTTTCAATGTTTTAGGAATTGGGTTTTTTTCCCCCATCTCTGATAGAGGAAAACTCAATTTCTGTTTTATATGAAAAGCCACACTTTTAAAAGCCTCAACATTTGAAGAGAACTAAATTGAAAGCTTTTCTTCGCTGCAATACTCTCCATGAAATTATAATGATCCTCTCTGTTTCTATTGAAAGTTCCATCTCAGTATCTTGTACTTTAAATGTGAATGTAAATTCTTATTTACAAGAAGGCATAAATTTAAATTCCTCCTATATCTACTATAGTCATTTTTGTTATAACATTAGTAAAATCATAAACTTCCTTTGGTTGTTTCAAAAACAGCATATAGCCAGATCCAAAACTTGAGTTTTAATAATGTCAGGTATATTACTTCTGAAGGTATTAGTCATATATGAAATATATTGTCTGTTTAATATATAATATTTGTGACTTGATATTTACAACTACCTGCAGCAACATTAAATGACATCCAGCCACACAGATGCTAATGATATTTTTAGGCACCTATTGTTTAAATAAAATAAATAAATAAATAAGATTGGCTTTTTTAATGACTTTATAAAGCAAACAATAGCCTTTGTGGAATAGTTTTTCAGTTTTAAAAAGCACTGTAAGAGCTTAAAAACGTATGTCTTAGTAACCTTTTGATTAAGAATGGTATTTGAATGATTATAAAAAATTGCGATTCAGTATTTGAAAAATAGCACTTTGATCTTTAAGAACTGAGAATAACTTCATAGAAGTCTAGAATAAAATTATACTCACAGATGTGTTATTCCACAAATGTATTTTAAATTGTATTTATCAGTTATCATTTATCAACTAATACCTTTTTATTCCAGTAGCTTAATTCTGTATTTGTAACATGAGTGTTTTGCCATGCTAGTAATATAATTATTTTGAAATTAAAAGTAATACTTTTCACAATGATAATCTTTTGATAGAAATAATTGTATATTATAAGCAGTTTATGCGATCTGCAAATCTTTGGAGAAAACAAAATTGATGTATTAATGCATTAAACTTAATGCATTGATGTATTTGTCACTGCATTTTAAAAAATTTTGCCCAATTAAGAATGGGATTCCGGTTTTCCTAACGGATCATAACACTGTAAATGGTTATGTGAATTCTGCCTCATAACATGCATTAGCTTCAGTGTAAGGTTCACTGCCACATAACAGCATCCAACAGCAAGGGGAGCTCTAAGACAACCTGGAGTAAACTGAGAAACTTCTGAAAGATTACAAATACTGTCAGTAAAATATAGAACTTGGAGACTGGGTTTGGAATCAGGGAGGGACCTAGCTGTTATTCACCAGAACTGAAGCAGCCAGAATTGTTTAGAGAAGAAAAATGTGTAGGAAATACAGAAGCAACTAAGTGACTAAGTAGAAATGGACCAAGCGCTTATCAAACTTAAAATATGAGACATGCCAAATAGTGACAGAAACTCCTAGATATGATATACTATGTAGAAAGTTGTTGTAAGTAGTAAAACAGATGTGAATTTATCTATCCAGTATATATAGCAGCACTTATAAATTACAAATTTAATTTTGTTTCAAGTTTAAGTTTGAAGAAAAGGCTGTATGAGGGGATGTTACACTGACTTTTTCACTCAAAAGAAAAAAAAAATTGTTAGATCGCTTTATGTACCTGGAATTAAACTTAGATAAACATGCTGAACTGATTAATTTTCAGATAATCTCTGTGGTAAGTTTGTGAATGCAACTTCTGAGTAAATAAAGAATTTACTATGTAGCAGGTATTTGATCTGTAACAGCCTATTAATTATCAATGACATCAAGGTTTTAATAAAAACATCTTAAGAACAGCTTTCATTTTTATAGGTCTAAATCTAGACTTCTGGATATTAATTATACAGGATTCTTTGCCGTTTTCTAATTTTGAATTTGTTTCGCTCTACAAAAAAAAACATGCCTTCATTTCTAGCTGCTTTTGTGTACTGTAGCGTATGATTCAGTATGTGCATGTTTTCTTATGTTCACCTACCAGCATACTTGTGCCTACTAAAATATATGAACAGAGATATTTGCAATGTGACTGTAATAGCAGACAAGATTTGTTTTTGCAAACTATTGCTTTATATACACTCTGGAAGAAAGAAGAAATTTTTTTCAGTGCAAGTCAAAAACAGTGGGTAGGCTACACCAAGAGCAGAAAAAGAAATATATAGCTGTACTTGGACCATCAGTTAATGCTGATGTTATATTTTTACATTGTACACTTCTTTGTTGCTGGCTTGCAATAGATGAATCTTCTGAATTTGATACAGCTTTGAGATTATAAACTAAAAATATACAATTAATTTTGTGAAGATTGGCAAAATTAAAGACTGAGAAGCCATTTAATGTCCAGAACAGAACACAAGTTGTTAGACTGTAGTCTGTGTCAAGATGTGTTGTGAAAAGTTGTAGTATACCTTGACTCACACCTTCCCGACAACCCCTGGACTTGGTACTGTCACTTCTTTGCTCTTACTCAGACTTGATTGAGTGGGATGTGTCAAGAAATTTATATTTGTTTTTGATACTTGAAACACTAAATTAACTTTTTTTTTTTTTACTCAAAATACTATATGTTAGTAGTATTACCAAATTAATTATATGAGAAATGGAACATCTAATTCCATTGAACTTGAAAGGAAGCCTTCACTGAATGTTGTAAAGCATTCTGGTTAAGAATTAGACTAAATTGAGTTAATAAATGTTTTTCCGATATCTTTGATAGTCCTCCCTAGAGAGGACTATCAGATGATGAGTTTTTAGTGAGAAATGCGTATTATTAGACTACATACTAATCATTCTTCTCCAATTACAAAGGTTACGATAATTGTAATAACATTAGTTGAGCACACTACCATGTTTAGTATCAAACTTGTACTTTTCATATCATTGTAATTCTATGTGAGACAATTCTCATAATTTCTTCCAGAAAATTCCCCACAGAAGAACTTTCAATTTATGTAATATTGAAGTAAAAGAGATAAGGTCTTTACAGTATTATCAGTCTTTACATGAGGCTAAAAGACTTGATAAAGCAGATGAGTTAGAAATTGGTATGTATTGCCTCCAGAAATTACGCATCTTGTGGTGCTTATGTAACCATTGTTGCATGTTCTATGTGGGCTATAAAGTGTTGTAAATATCAATTTTTTTAACAGCAGTTGTTGCATAAAAAGCAGTCTAACACTACCAAATTTAATTTAGCTAGTAGTGTTTTCTGACCGAGACAGTGGAGCAGATTATAACACACAAAAAAATGCTTAGTATGAATTTACCTGGAATTTTGTCACATATTTAAAATCTGTATCCCATGAAAGTGATTAGAGTTACATTGATTTGTTAGTCTCACTTCAAAATTATCAAATATGTCTGATGTAAGCAATGGTTCAGTGATAGTGGCCCCAGGTAGGCAAGGTTGCCCTAAGTTTGTTGTGTCTTATATTATCATAATGAAGCATTTTCTCACAGCTAAAATGGTATATATACATCTTGAGTTTATTTTATTTATCTGGGGGTTTCCAGTTATTTTATCTGATCCCATCTGTTTTTGAAACAGAATACTTTTTACATCAGCTCTTTAATTAATCTTTCTCCTTTTTTTTTTTTCTTCCCACACTAATGTGAGCAAGTAAATGTAAAGCTATAGACACTGCTGCATTCTAGATCCTGAATACTGTCTTCGCTTCATTGATCCTGGAAAACTCTAGATTTGTTTTTTCTGTTGAGCAAAGTTTCTCCTGAGCAGAGTTTCTGGTTCCTACTAACCTTTGTAGCATTCTTATATCCTCTGCATGCAACCTTCAAGTTAGCTGAAATTGTGAGCTTAGGATGCCTCTCCTGCTCTGTCAGATAACTTTTCTAACATCTGTCAAGGGCTGAAGAAGTTCTCATGGCTGCCGGCTTAGTGCAGAGTGGCTTCTGAGTCCGAGTTTGAGCAATCCTTAGAGATTTTTCCAATAGGCTGATTTAATATTCCTCATAAATACATATAAGCTTACCTCACAAGGTCCTTATTACCAGACATTGTATCAAGAAAAAGTGCAAGATAATTTTTACATAGTTGCTTAGGTGTTGTTAAGAACCTGTTATTAGATTTGAAAATACAGGCAAACACAGGCAAATGAGTTAATGTTTAAGGCAAGCAGTTGAAAGGATAAATGATTTTTGATGCTGTTAGAATTGGAAGACAGATAGGAAAGTTATGTCTATAGGCATAGTTTTCCACCACAGAAGAAAATCCTTAGAGGATTGTTCCAAGGCACAGAGAGCATCAAACATGAAGCTGCTGTCAGCCTTTGAGAACATTCCTAACTTGGCATGAGGATTTCTCTCTCTTTTTGCTCTGTATGCTAAACTACTTGCAAAGCCACATGATGGTATTCCATATTATGTGAGTACTGTCTCTCCCCACCCATAATAGTTATTTTTAAACTGAATTACTGCAGCAATTCCTCTTGATAGAACAGACTCTCAAAAAGGTGTCAAGTGTAAAGGATGCTGCTGTGAGACATGGAAGCAGAAGTCATGAGAGCAAAAACCTAGGAACTTTAAACTCACTAAATAAAGCATACAGTTCAACAAACGTGGAAGTTTTGTGTGTAACATTTATTCACTGGATGGACTATTGAATACTGGTGTATTTCTGTGTTTAGCTCTGCTTTTCTCTGCAAGGCTGCATTTCTGTGTCTAGTTCTGGGCTCCCCAGTACAGGAAGGTTGTGGACTTACTGGAGTTACTCCAGTGTTAGGCCATGGAGGTGGTTAAGGAAGTGGGGCATCTTCCAAATGGGGAGAAGCTGAGAGAATGAAAAGTGTTCAGCTAGCAGAAGAGTAGGTTCTGGAATGATTCTATCAGTATGTTAGTATAATGATGATATACTGAGAACAAATAGATATCACTGTTTATCAATATGAAAATTATCTGACTGGAGGGAATGAAGAAAAGATAGCCAAATTCTTCTCAGTAGTGCACAAATGGGGAATGAAACAAAGGATGCTACTTTAAAAACTGTAAATTCCAGCTGAGCACGGAAAAGCCTAGTTGTTTCTATATTCTATGTTTCTATATTGTCAGAGTGGTTGAGCAATAGGACCTGCTATACAGAGAGGTTGTGGATTCTCTATCTGTTGCTGAAGTTTCAAAGTATGAAATTACTTTTGTTTTCTTCTAAATCATCTTTTAATACGTTGTACACCAATTTCTACTTCCAAAACTGACTTTCCTATACAGCTGACCATTTACTCTTATGCTAAACTAGTATCGGTACTCCATGTAGTCAGGCAGCTTTCTGAAAAGAAATTGGAAACTGTATTTACTTTATCCTATTAAAAATGCTGCACATAGTCTTTTTTTTAGCCTTTGAAAAAGTTTTGTGTTCATTGAAAACAGATTATGAAAACTCAGAAACAGACATTATTTTCTTCATAAGATAATTGTCTTACAGCTACTTAGAAACAAGATGTCTGATTATATTTTACAGATACGCATTAGGGCAGTGTTGGCAACAGTTTTCCAAATAAAACAGTGAGTTCGTCACCTACCACAGGAGAGTTTAGTGATCTCCCTGCTGAGTAAAATAAGTATACATGTGCTCTTATGAATGTGAGAATGAGGATATAGTTCCACTAGGTGATAGGTTTTATTGTTTTTATTTTGTTCCCTAGTTTTCAGATTCCTTCATTTTATTTATTTATTTATTTATTGCCGTGGGTATTCTCAGTCAACCACTTAGTTTGCGTTTTGCAGCTCGTGTTCACTTTACTAGTGCCAGTGTATTCCTCTGCCAATATACCAGTATGGCTGAGACAGATCTGAACATAAAACAATTTAAAAATAAATTTAATTTATTCAAGATTAAAATAGTCTGCACTGGTCAGTGACACTACTTATTCTTGGAAAAAAACCCTCCAAATTTAGATATAACAAAGCTGTCTGCCTTACTAGATTGAGTGGAAACTATATTCCTCTCTACACATAGAATCCTAAATCAAAGTGGGAATTATTAACAGTATTCACCAACTACATCAGTTAAGAATGCATAAAGAAAGCCTGCAGTGTAAAAATGCAGCTAACAGCTTCATTGTGTACAAGTGTAAGTCTGAATTATTGCACAGTGCTTTTTTAAAAAAAGGCATTTTCTTCATTTTAGATGCTGAATTGATTTCATACAGCCAGCCTTATTATAAGCCTACTCCCTCCAAATACATTTAGTCTGACTTTCTTTTTCATAAACATTTCTAAGTGAGGAAAGGGGAAGGTTATTAAACAGTTTTTGAATTACAGACCAATACATGTAGCATATTTTGAATTGCTTACTTATGTCTAATGTTTTTCATCTCCTCACTGAAAAAGTGATTATTACTAGCTCGTTAGACTTCTGTACTTAAATCTGTTTGAAGTCACTCAGAAGCTATTCTTGAGTACAAGTATTTGAAACTAATGGAAGTTCATGCTTATGTTGTCATTTCTTGGATGTTTACATGATTGTAAGTGCTAATGTAAGAAACCTATTTATGAGAGTAGAAGGGAAAATATTTGAGGAGTGTGGGGTTTTTTTTGACTTTGTTTATTATCAACGTAAACAAGTCCTGGAAAATTTCCATCGTTTTTCTTATCAAGGAAGCAAAACTTACAGATGCCTCAGCCAAAGATAATGCCATCTTTAAGCTCGTGAAAGAGGGGTCTGCATATCACCCTTCCAGGTCTGTGATGCAGTTTCAGTATTGTAGTATAATTCAGTAGTATTAGTCCCTCATCTGAGAGTAATTTCTATTTTTCCTGTAATTACAAAAAGATACTTTCAAGTCATGGATTATGAAAATAGTTTGATCTTGAAAAGATGAGTAGGTCTAATTTTCTTGTTAGATCTGTTATCTAAAAAGCTGAGATATGAACAGGTAAGGTAGGAACATATCATAGCGTTACTGTACAATCTTGATGCAACTTTGTATCAATTGGAAACCAGTGTCTGATTGCAATTTATTTGTTCATTTGACTTATGGGATAATTTGCAGATTTGAAGTCTTTCTTAATAGTGCACATAAATATGAGTATAAATGTCCAGCTTTCCTCAGTTTCTTCCTTCTACTTGGTGCTTACCCTACTTCTCCTTTACTACTTCATTCTACAGTAGCAAAGGGACTGATGGTAGAATGTCTAGGAGAACAAAAACTTACAAGAGTCATTCACTGTGGTTTTTTGTGCCACAATGTGAGATAAGCCCTTGCTTCTGTTAGCTGATTGTCTGCACTATTTGTGCGTAGCATGGTTTGTGCAGTGCTGTTAATGCAGCTGCAGGGCTGCAAGGGTGTATATGGAAGATTATGGACAGAGAGAAATGAAGGAAGGCAGTCACTGAGGGGAATAGGGAGGGGTGAGTGGAAGGAGTAGTCCTCTTGTCCACCAGTGTACATTGAGGTCCTGTAAAATAATTATTCACATAAAATGTTATTACATGATTTTAAATCAGTAAGAGCTGTTTAAATCCTAAAGAACTATTTCATTGCTGGTATATAGAAAAATCTTATCACTTTGAATCTTGGGTGTGTACTTAAACCTTCTTGTGGATTAGTTACCAGAGGCTGTTCCATCTGTTTAGCATGTGGCCCTGATAGCCTTTTCAACGCTATGACCTAAGAGTTTATAACAATTTTGGGTAGTCTCTGTGTATTCTTAATTCAGGTGTCTCATGAGAGAATAATTAGTGTGTTTTATCCAGTGGAATGTGTAACCAAATAACTAATAGAACTATATGTTCTTAAGTAGCTAGTAATCTAAATTACTACAGTTTAATACAGTAATATTGACCTTGTATTGTCTAACTGTGTCCCTAACTATTAGAGTAAAAAAAAAAAAAAAAAAAAATTGAACGGAGAGATCACATTTACTTTAGTAATGGAATCCACCTCATATAAGTTTGTTAAACATTCTTCTGGTGAATCTAAGCTGTCTTAGGATAAATTTCGTTAAGTTCTCTCTTAACCCGTCTTTGTATGGTAGAACACTCAGTTGGAAGGGACCCTTAAAGGTCATCTTGTCCAACTCCCTTTCAGTGATCAGGGACATCCACAGCTCTACCAGATTGCTCAAAGCTTGATCCAGCCTGGCTTTGAAGTTTCCCAGTGTTGGGGCAACCAGCACCTTCCTGGGCAACCAGTTCCAGTGCTGACCAAAGTCTGCAAAGTAAGCTATATTCTAAATAACCTGAAAGGCATTTCAAGGAGAGCTCCTGTGTTGGAGGATTTTTTTATTTTTATTTTTTGCCACTGTTAATATCATAAGAAGCAACCTAACTGTGGTCCAAAAATGGAACCAAAAATGTTCATTTGTAACTTTTTCTCAGTCAAGTATGCATTTTGCCTTATGTTAGTACGTTAAAGCAGAGAATAACATGTAGAATTATCTAGCTCTTCTATTATCTGGCTATTGGAATTCATGATCAAGCTGAAAAACACTTAGTGGTATTCTGCAACAACAATTTTTTTTTATGAGAAAACTGACATTGATTTTCTGCCAAATAGGCATCATCTTTTTTTTCTTTTTTTCTTTTTTTCTCTTTATGGAATACCAGAAATAAATAAAATCTGTACCACTGGTGAAAGAATTGATCATGGGAAGAAGAGCATTCACTGCTGTGAAATCAGGATAGACCTTCAGTATTTGTTTCTACTTGATTGAACTGTGAAGCTGTTTAGTCTGTGCGAAGTTATAGGGCCTGTTTTTTTTCTACTGGAAAATACAGTGTGTTATTTCAGCAATAGAGATTTCAAAATGAAATGTTACCAGTCTTATTAATATTATATTTTCTACATAAACTGCATTTATGTATCACGTATATGCCCTCAAATAATTCAAGTTTGGTATTCTATTCTCTGACGCTGATTATAGTTTTCTTGTAAAAAAGAAACTCATAATTACATATGTTTTTCTGTTGACAAATAATGAGTTATGTATCTAGTTATAAGTACGTGTACATCTATCTATATATATAGAGAGAAATACATTATAAATACAGGTGCTTGAGCTAGGAATGTGCAAATAAAAAAGGAATATAGACTTTGTATGGCAACCACCAAAACTACTTCTGTATTCCTTCAAGGAAAAATGAGGATAGCTTTGGAAATACTTTAATTTTTAAGCATTACAAATATTGTTGCATTATTTGTTGAACTGTTGAAAAATTTTGCAATGCCAGTTTTGTCAGTAAAATGGTTGAACACTTTCAATTCTATTTCCAATTATTGCAGAACATCTACTTTCTTCTGCTATTAAAGATTCTTGAGAAGTATCTCAAATTTACATAAATAGAGGAGAAAATAATTTCTAGGTGTTAGAAACAATACTTTGTTTTACTTTTATGCTGAATATTGTACAGTGGATTTTAAACAAATGTGTATTTTGATATACATATAGCTTTTCATGTTCTAGTTTTTATGATTATCTTTAAAAAGTAAGCAACAAAGCCTTCCTGTAGCAGAAATGTAGCAGTTAATTCTTACAGTAGTTTCTGTAAGGTTTACAGAGGGGTCAAAATTCAGATTTTGTGCTTGAGTTAGGAAACTGAAAAAAGTATTCAGAAGATTTGTGCATAGTGTCCTGGAGGTGATCTTGTAGAATTCTTATTATATTTGCGTACTTGAACACTGAAACTATACATGGTATATTGTAGAAGCAAGACAAAAAAGTTATTCTGCTTCAGTTTCTAATTCACGTGGCACTGAATTTTGAGAACTGAACAAAAATTCACAGTTACAGTTCAAAAAATCACAATGGGGAAAAAAACAGGTATTTAATAAACAGTAATTTTGAAAACAAACAATTTTGCTACTAGTCATGAAGCTTTCCCTAGTTAAATTAACTTGTAGACGCTGCAGCTAACAGAATTTTTAGTTCTCTTGAACAAATGTTTTCTACTTGCAATTGAAAGTAATGATAGAAATGCCGTATCTGATTTTCTCTTGGAATGAGAGGGGTACATTTTTTCATCTGTGTGAAAGAGCATTAGTTTGAAATTGTCAACTTTAAAACCATTTTATTGCAATTACCAATTATTTTCAGATAGTCTTATTTAAATGTAATGATCCCTATTTGACTCTGTCCTGCACTTTAATACTATTTCATCAATAATAATCACTGCAAGTATAATTAACAGCTCAATTACGCAGTATTTATGCAAGGTATCTACTTGGACTAAAAGATTGCATTTAGCACAGTGTCAGGAAGACTAATTTGAAAACAATGAGTAGTCATTTAGAATAATCAAGTCTGCAGAGATTTGAAAATTTCATAGGGAAGGTTTTGTCATATATCCAATTGCACTAAGATCAGGAAGAAAGAGTGCATTTCTTTTCAGCTTCATAAATACCTTTTCTTCTGCTTTCTATACTTTTGAGGATATTTCAATATTTGCTGTACCTAACATAGTAAAAATCCTCTAAAGTTAAAACATGACAAACCCTTCAGTGGAAAATGTGAAATGTAATAACTTCCAGAACAAAGCAGTTTTATTATGCAAGATGTATTTCTCCTTTTTTCAGCTTGGAAAGCTCAAAGAAAAATACCTGTTATGTCCCACATTTTCAGTTTCCTGCCTGAAGAGAACTATAGTTTTACTTGAGGAAAAAATGTATTTCTAGCTTATCTGATAAGATACAAAACCGTTTTTGAAGAGAATGTGCATATAAGAATTTTTCTTAAAAAAGAGACATGATACAACATAGGTAATGTTAAGAAGATTTTTCTAAGTATTCTCTTCTGTGACAGCATAAGAGAAATATTATATTAAAAACATAAAATGTATTTCTTCCCACAACTTTTAGATTACTGAACTTGCTAAATGTTTAGACTACTAACTTAGTAATGCTCAAAAAAGCATTACTGATATCTAGTGCCGCACACCACAGGAATTCACATGAAACAGAATCACAGAATTGTAGGGGTTGGAAGGCACCTCCAGAGAGATCGAGTCCAACCTTCCTGCCAAAGCAGCTCCCTAGACCAGCTTGCACAGGTAAGTGTTCAGGTGAGACTTGAATGTCACCAGAGAAGGGGACTCCACCATCTTTCAGGGCAACCTGTTCCAGTGCTCTGTCACCCTTTGAAGAAGGTCAAACTGTGTGAAGAAGTTCCCGTGCACATTTGTGAGGAACTTCCTGTGCATCAGTTTGGGACCATTTCTCCTCATCCTATCACCACACACTGCTGAGAAGAGTCCAGCCTCATCCCTTTACCTCCCGCACCTTAAATGTTTATAGAAGTGGATCAGATCCTGTCTGAGTCTTCTTCTTTCAAGGCTGAACAGACGCAGGTCCCTCTTCTCCAAGCTCCTCTCCAGCAGTTCATCCCCCGACCTGCACCAGTGCATGCAGTTATTCCGCCCTAGGTGCAAGACTCTACACTTGCTCTTGTTGAACCTCAACTGGTTCCTTTCTGCCCGGCTCTCCAACCTGTGCAGGACTTGCTGAAAGGTAGCACAGCCCTCTGGAGTGTCAGCCGTTCCTCCCAGCTTTGGACCATCAGCAAACTTGCTGAGGGTGGATTCTGTCCCCTCTTCAAGGTCATTCCATGTTTCATGGACTTTTCCCTTTGAGTTTATGCATGAGCTCCTTGCTCATCCACACAGGTCACCTGCTACCCTTGCCCTGATTTCTTACTCTCAGGGATGTTCCAGTCCTTGAGCTTGGAAGATGCACTGTTTAAATGCTGACCAGCTCTCACAGGCTCCCTTGCCTTCTAACACCCTAGTCTATGGGATAGCTCTGAGAAGGTCCTGCAAGAGTTTGAAGTCTGCTCACCTGAAACAGAAGTGCAGACTGATGAGCCTGGCATCTGTCTGCTTGTTTGGGACTGAAGAGTGCTCATATAAGCATACTTTCACTCTTGTTTCACCAATACCCACATTTGTGGATCCCAGCCCATAGTCTAAGCAATGTTAAAATAACAGCAAGTGAATAAAAAACGAAATGTTATAGAAATTTTATCCTGCATTCTGCTTTGCAGAAAATAATGAAATATGTAGCTTTCTGAAGTTCTATCTCAATGTATAGTCTTCTTAATTGTGATTATAAAGGTTAGCATGAAATGTAATATGGAGCGTCACAGAAATTTTATAGTTACTTTAAATTTCAGAACTTCTTTGTAAAATTTGTGGATAGGAAGATGAATACAGAAGGTTTAAATTAACTTAATGCTTAAACCAAATTTGTGCTGTGCGAACTATTGGCAGCCTGTTACCATCTAGGAAGAACAGATGATGCAGAATTTCATTTTAGGTCAGCAGAATATCTACTCTTTTTATCTTTTAAAAATTAAAAGTCTTAAAGCAGTATCTTTTAAATGTTGGTTTTACTGCCAAGTTCTGCCTTTGTCTCTTTAATACTATTATTTTAGCTGTCTCTGTAGGGGGTTACTTTAATATTAATTCCTAAATCTAAACCTAGTTTTTCTTAAACGTACCAAAACATGCATAAACCTCATAATGTCAAAGTTAGATGTCTTTTTGCATATAAGGAATCTTATATCAGTGCCCCTCTAGAATGGGAAGTCTTACTCTTCTCAGAGTATAGGCACTCAAGGGAAAAGGTAGAAGTGCAAGGCAAATATATTCCTCGTACTGTACCTTCCTAGGTTTGTACAGTTTGCATCTTAGTAACTTCTTCTGCAGGGATTATAGCTTTCTGTTTGAATAGCCAGCAATTGACTTTCTCTGATTAAAAAAAGTCAGGCTTTTGATATTCAGTACGGATATCCAGGTAGTGGATATCAAGAGGTTTGTGAAGAGCGGTTGCCAGTGAAGTCTGAGGCAGAAATGTCATTGAGTACCTCAGGCTTCTCCTTGTCTTTTATTAGCAGCCTTCCTGTTTTACTCACTGGAGGTTGGGGAAGCCTTGTTGGACTTAGTGACTATTACTTTGAGGGACTATGTTTGGATTTATGTCAAACATGCTGATGGCTTTTTTTTTTTTTTCATTTACTTCTGTTTTGTCAATGCAGTAAGCCTTTGCTCTGGTTGTCATCACACGGTGTATGATTTGGATGCTTCATAAATCTGAAATATCCATTTATAAATGTAATTTATAGCCTCATTGTTATAAATTTTTGCATTTCTGGAACAAAGCCTGGTACTCATCAATTTTGTGTATAGGGTCTGTTGAAGTATTGCAGTTTCAGTTTATCAGTGTTATTGTTTCCTATGAAGTAAGTGTACCCTTTAATCTTAAAAATATCTACTGAAAGAGGCTCAATTTTTCTTTTGGTCAAGTCTGAAGTATGAAACATAGAAGCTCCTAGCTTTGCTCATTATTTGAATTATTTTATACATAACTTTCTAACAGTCTTTGATCTTGCCAGTGTAATATTTTTGCAGGGATATAATGAAACAATCTCCTAATTTAAAGTAGGTGACTCGCAAAGCACAGGTAATTGGGTCTAAATAATTTTAGACTCACAAACACCTACTACATTTATTAAAGACTCCGGAGACTTTCATAAAGTACAGAATAAAACTAAACTATTCTAGTGCACTAATTAACAGTACTTGCAGAAAAGACTACAAAAATGTGTTGGTTATGTCTCATCAGTGATCAAGAATATGCATGTTTACTAAATAATAACTCATAAATTATAGTAAAAAGGAAGAAGTTACGTCTGAGCTTCATTAAATGAAAACTATTCAGCATGCAAAAGAAAGAAAATTAAACTTTCTTCTTTTTCCACTATACTTTCTGTTCCATGAAAACGGAGGAACCTAAAGAAAAGCAAACAAAAAGCATTTTTACATGTGTATTTCACTTTCATCTAGTTCAGCCCTGCCTGGAATGCTGGTATATTCATCTGAGTCAGCAAATAGTCACGCCTTTCATCCTTTTGCTCTGTTTTGCTTATGTACTAACATTCTGCTCATTCCTCACCTATTATATTATGTTATGTTTTGACCTTTGCATTTTCTTCTGTCTCTGGATTGCAGACTCCTAATTGCCTCCTTGCCTATCATTCTGTCCTAATTTCTTGCACTTTATTTCTCCATTCTGTTTCTTAAATGTAGTGTTCTGTCCTTCAGTTCTGCCTTAATTTGAATAATTGTGCAATTCTGTAATTTTTTTTCCTTCTTGAAACTGAAAATTGACTGAAAAATTTACCAGGTCATAGCCAGTAGAATTTAATGTGAAATGTTAAACATAAAATAATATTTCAGAAACATTGAAAGTTTCTGAAGTTTTTCTGCTGAATTTAAAATCTGATAAAAAGTGTTGAAAGCATAAAGGAAAGGGTACTGTGAATATAATCCAAACAAGTTATTGTCTTGAGTTATTCAGTTACCCGGAGAACCAAGAAATATATATTGTATAATAGAATATATAGTAATACATTCAATATATAATGTATATATAATTTTTACATTATTATCTAAATGTATTAATAATATATAACACAGATATATAGTAATATATAGTAATAGTATAGTACAACAGAATTAGTTTTGAAGACTGGTTATGCAAAATCAGCTGTACTTTCTTTTTTATTTGAGCATGATTTATATAGTGTATAACACAACAGGTATCCTAAACTGAAATTAAAAGTTTAAACACAATAGGATCCTAGAGTTAAAATCCTGAAAACCATTTTAGATACTGAGAGAAGTTCAAGAAAATTCTGGGTGGAAATGTGAAGCTTAGTCTTCTGACCAGTCTTTTTGAAGAGGAAAAAAGAAAAGCGCATCATATGTATTTCAGTAAAATTTTGAAAAATGTCTCAAGTGAAATAAGCTGTCCATCTTTGATTGTGACATAGGGGGCTGAAATAACATCAACTGTCCTATAAATGCCAACTCATTACTTATTTTGTATTCCAACGGTCTAGCTAATACTCATATTTGCTAGCAAGTGGACATCAAAGCTAATCATTTTGCAAAGCAAATAGTTTTTCACCAAAGGAAGAAGCAACTTTTCATTTGGAGAAAGCCACATGAATTCAGAGTTGTAAAATGCCGGTTAAAAGATTGCCCTTGAGTAAAATTAGTAAATGAATATTTTAGTGGTTCTGCTTGCTCTGCAAAATTGATCATGGCTGTAATCAGACTAATTTGGGAAACAGCCATACAAAAATTGCTCAGAAATACTCTAACATGAGTGTTTTGTTTTGAAAAATTTCCCTCTGTGGAAGAGAGGCTCAAAGTTTCTTTATTTCTATTAATTTGCTTTAAGGGATAATTAGAGATAGCGGATAGATTTGTAATGAAAATTATGCACACAAAATGAAAGTCACCTTTTTTGTTACTATATTTCGTAGGCGTTTATAATGGCTAGTGAAATTGAGGAAAATAGGATAATACAGAAAAATGGCACACATAATGAAATCTTTAGTTGCTGAAAAAAATTAAACACCAGTACAAGATAGGTCTTAGATATTTGTCTTATCTTGATAATTAAGATATATTAATGCTTTATATTGTTATTTTCCCTGTTTCACTCTGTGACTTTCTCTGTATGACTATACTGCTGCTGTTTAAGTTAGATGAATCTCTCTACAAGTCTTATGAAACATGAAAAATTAAGTTTATAGCTGTGAGCATTTTCCTATAATGGTCAATAGTTTAAGATATTTTTCTTTAAAATAAATACATGAACGCTTCTTGCCTTCCTCAAAATTTTTCTTTGACATGCTCTCTTCAGGAGCTTTACAGATGCTCAGCTTGATGTGCTATGGCTTCTATCAGAGGAAAAGTAATGTTTCATCTTTTCTTTTGTCCCATCTTTGTGATCAAATATATTGTTTTTTTATTAGACTTTATATTTGTAGGGGCAAATGTTGCTTTTCTTTTGTGCTTGTATAGTATCCAGACAACAGAACTCCCAGTAATAATATATAGCCCGAGAGAACTACAAGGAGGGAACAATAACATTTTGTGGTGGATTTAATTTTTTTCTCACACTTTTTTCAGAATTTTATATGGTATCTGTAGCTGACTTGTGTTATTCCTAGAGCAGAGGTATCCCATAAAGTCCTCCTAGTCTGGCATATTTCTGTTGTTTTGCTTTGATAATATAATGAATGTTTATAAGAATAAACTATATTGATACTCAGAATCATAGGAAGTTCAGTTATTTTTTCCTCTATGTGACACTGTTGCACTATTTCCTCTGTTTTCTGCTTGTACGTTATTTTGCGATTGAGAAAAAAGGGAAGATAATTTCCATTATGTTTCACTTTTCATGTTCTGGTAGTAATGACTCATATATTAACCTGTTGCATGTTCCACATTTGTTAATAAAAAGAGTGTAGAAGGATTTTACAAATTCTTTCAACGATCAAACATCTATTATAGAATATGAAAATTTTATTCTAATTTCTCATTTGCTATAATTTATGCAAAGTTCTCTCACCATGATTGTTACATGTATTTTATTGGATGTTACATCCAGAAAGTTTAAGTCTATTTAGTTGTCTTATGTTTAGTGGAAGCAATCTTCTGATTATTGCAATGATCTCGATGAACTTCTATGTATGCTATTATGTGTACATATTTGTGAAGTTTTTGTTGTTTTTCATATCCTCAGAAATTGTCTTTACTTAGTTTTATTATTTTATTTCATTATTGGCTTTTTTGCATCCATTACAAAGACTCTAGACGTGTAGTTGCTGGGAGTATTATGGGAAATGCAGTGACAAAGCTGCATTTTAAATTTGACTGGAAAACTGTGCCCTGTGTCTCATAAGCATTACAAGATCCAATCATAGCTGCATAGTTTCCTTCTTTTCTCCGTTGCGCTGATCGGTTAAGGACAGCACCAGCATCCACAAGACAAGTATCTGGTTATGCCCATGTGAGCAGAATGATTTGAGATGTGCTTTTAAATTATCCTTATAGATTGTCCTTCAGTTAGCCACAAAGGCTGATCACAGAACCCAAGATCTGGATTATTTTTAGATCAAAATTAAAGTAAAAAAAGTAAGTAAACTTAAGTAAAAGGTTTACTCTCATTCAAAGTATTCTGCATTAAAACCACATCGTCTGCACATTAGATCCTGAGTAACAATGTGATCTGTTTATATTATGCTGTACTAATTCATAGTGTTGAAATGAGTAATGTTGAGATCTTTTTCCAAAATATATATGAAAGAAATATATTTAATGGAAGTAACAGTTCACAAGCTTGTTCTTCAGATATGACGTAAATGACCATATAAAATAGATACTTATAAAACTGTTACTAGTGAGTTTTCGGCAAAATCTTCAAATTCTGTTATCTGTATGTAAGTAATACATTAGTGTACTTAATATGATGTAGTGTGTCACAAACTTTTGGAGTTCTGTGGAATACTAACATCTAAAGGAGCTGTCTTCATAGGTAAATACGTGGAAAGAAGGAGAACAGTACCTTAAACAAGCAAAAAAAAAAGCACCACCAAACAACTAAAGTCCCATTAAATCAAAACAATAACAACAAAAAATTCTTGAACAGGTTTACATGGTTCAGTCTAATATTCTTAAACTTTGCTATCTATCTTAGTAAGTCAGATCCATAAAGGGTGCTTATAAGAACTTCAAAAGACTGAAATTAAAAATATTTTGGTTTTTTTTAAACAGTATGTTTTCAGTAGTTTTTGTTTTCTTGTAACCTTAACTGGACAAAACTTTCTAGTGCCATTCTTCATGCATTTAAGTCTGTATTTTTTTGCTTAGTAAATTTGAAAAATAGGTTTCTTGGTATTGTAGTTTCAAATATTTGACTTTCCTTGTATAACTTTAGAGAGGATGCTACTGTATCAGAAGAAGTAACATAGTTATAAAAGTAATTCTCTTATAGAAAATATTTGCTGAAGACGATTTGTACCAATTCCTAAAAATGTGTTTTTACATCAAATAACACTGAATTGTATCCTGAACATATTATGCATTACTGAGAGTAGAAAGGCTGTCATTAAAAACATCCTATCCTATCTTGTCTTTTAAAGCCTACTTTTTTCTTTTTTTTCTTTATTTTTTTCCCTCTGGCAGTTTCTCTAAAATGCAGCTCTTTCCACTTTATAATATCTTCATAGTACAAAATAGCAAAACATAAGCCTCTTAGTAGAAGTTGTAGTGTCTGTGATTCATATCTGTACATCTAGAAATTACTTCAGTAACTTTGTCTATGTATGTTACAATAATTTCATCCTGGAGTTCTTTAATTAAAAATAACATAGAGAAACAGGGAATTTTAACTTCACTTATTTTCTCATAGTATTAGTGTAAGTGGGAAGGTTTCATATTTCCTTTCGATCAATCAAAATGTTGTTTCTAAGATGGAACATTGTACAAGCCGTATCTCAGCACCTGGAGTTGTACTTACTCATTACCATTGCATGTAAGCAGAGGAGCAGAGAAGAGGTGTAAATGTTGTGTTGACTAATGTGCCTTTCAAAAAGTTTTAGTACATTTGTTGTTTATTAAAAGTCCTATGCTACTCTGGCAATAACAGAGAAAATACACGCAGTAATCTGAGAAGATGCAAGCTGTATCACAACTCTGCTATATGACAAATTTACTGATAATATCTATTACAAATTTTTGTAGAAGCAACAAGATATGTCCTTGTGAGGGGTCTTGCTTGTCAAGAAAGAGCCTCTTCGGCTATTAATTCTTCAGGAAATGCATACAGTAGTTATTTTAATTGATCGAAAGGTTTCAAAACTGTAAAAGATTTGAAAGATGTTATTTAAGACTTAACCTGATAAAGTTTCGTCAGTGCATTTGTCATTTCACATACTTCCAAACTGTTCACTAGTTGTAATTAATTTTAGAACTGCCTTTTCAGACTCTGATCAAAACTGTAAAAGGATCTTCACATGTATATTTAATGAAGAAATAAGATCCTCTTTAGAACAAAGCAGATATTTCATCCCTTTTTATGAATAAGGGCAGTTATAGTTAATTCCCCTTCCACATTCTGTCCCCTCTGTCCCTCTGACAGTGCATGATACTGGAATGTTTTATTATAAATGGCTATTGAATGACAGTTTACATGCTTGGAAAGTCTGTGGGATTGTTTTGTTTGTTTTTATTTGTTTGTTATTTTTTGTTTTGTTTTTTCTTCAGGTTTAGAGGGATTTTGTCTTGTTCTTTCTTGATGTTTCTAACTCAGATACTGGAATTACAACTGTAGTACACATATTTTTCTTATTAGTTGTAAATGCAGTGAACTTTGATTTTTATTTTTTAGTTTGTTTAAAATCTTAGACCAAAGGTTTTACTGTGTTCTTATGTGTCGTGGTGCTTGTAAATACAACAAAATCATTTGTTTCTCTAGGCAATTTACAAATTATAGGCAAACATATGCTAAGTTTGACTTACAATTTTGGAGATTTATTTACAGATTTCCAAACTGCATATCACTAATTTGGCAGAAAAGTGAAATAACAGTTTGAGATTTATCTCCGTGTTTCTGATATAATACACATTATTACTCTTGTGAATGATATTTCCTGTAAAATTATGTATATGCATATATTCTGCAGTTCTAATGCTGCTACTGTATTTCTGCTGTTGAAGATTCTAATGCTTATAAAAACCATAGCCTCTGCCTTAAAGAGTTTGAGATTTTTCCTTGTAAATGTGCAGTTCTTTCACAACAACATCAAAGGTGTATGGCTGTATGTAAGACAAAGCTTCTCATCTTTTTTGATGTATGTCTTTTTATTGGATTGGTTTTACAAGAGGAATGTAAACATTTTTACAAATTTTATCCTTTATTTACTATTATGCTCATGTTTTTGATATAATTCTCAGATTATAAAGGAATGTAATATAACTCAAAAATAAAATTCCTATTCTGTTGAAAGTGTTTCAAGAAATAATGTGTAATAATTTTATGAACTGCAATTTACAGGGCAGAATTTTTTTTTTAATTTTACTGCGTCTTCTTTGTGTAAAATTCTGCAAATACTTTCATAGAATTTCAGCATGCTACATTAATTACATCTGAGGTAGGAATTAATACTACAGTATCAGTGTTGACTTAAAAATCTGTCATTTGTAAAACAAGTAAAACTTTTTGTAAAACTTCATGAAGGGTGCACTATAATTCCATGTATATAAGTCTTGAAAATAATTAAAACTACTAATAATAGGAACTGTTTAGAAGCCTAAGATGTAGGAAATTTGAAGGACACTAAAGATTTATTGTTTTCAGTTGATAAATATTAGAATCCTCATTACTGAAATATAAGAAAAGCATCTTTAGTGTATATTAATTCCTTTGTAAAGGAAGAGGCTTGAAATTAAGTGCAAGTTACTTTCAGATGACTTATTTTACTTTCTGTTGCTATATGACAGAGTTCAGTTACAGATGTTCTGGTTACGTAGGACATCTTGATATATACATACGGTATTAAATCATTATTTTTTGCAGTCACTAACTAAAATAGGTTATGATCAGTTCTAGCAATTTAGACAATAAATTCAGCTTCAGTACTTCTAAACAAAATGCATCAATTTCTATTTGTTACCCATCTGATAGTCTCCTTCCCTGTGTCATTGTAAGAGTTTTTAAATTTTATATGTATCTGGAGTCATTAATAATCTGAATATTAATCATCAAATCCTCCTATAGATGTACTAAAGGCAGTTACAGATTAAGCCTTAATCAGGAAATTGATTATCTAGAAAAACAGGGTAAAAAATCAGAAGATAAAAAAAATTATGCTAAAAAGAAAAATGCTTGTTAGAAAGTATTTAGCTTTTCCTAATAACTAACAGAATGTGGGAAATAGGAGCCTGTGATTAATTGAAGGAATGAAAGACAATACAGAATTTAGAACTTTCTAATAATTAAGCACACAAGGATGCTTGATGTCTTTCATCAGCTGTTTGCATACGCTGTTTAGTTTACTGTATATTGATATCATTGCATGCAGGAGATGGACTCTTATGTTTGAATGCTGTTGCATCTGGTGCCCTAAGGAAGAGAGACGCAGAAAAATCCCTCTGTAAATGCATATTCTTGTGACCATTAGTAATAAACCTGCTCCATTCAGTAGTTTTAACCAATGTAATCAATGTCTGAAATATTTTTTATTTAATTGTGGCGTATCTCACATAAATGCCAAAGGATGTTCTATCATTTGAATACAGGCTGAGGTTAAAAGCTACATTTTGTTTTGTAACTGTACATTAAGGGCTCCATTCATTAGTGAAGAAAAGATTTCAATATAATTATTAGCAAGTGTTTTAACTATAGTAAACACATTTAGTGATTTTATAACAGTCTACAGAAGATCACAATCTAAGCATCCTATGATTTTTTGCATGCATGTGTGTGTGATATTATCATTAATACTGACTTTTTTTTACTAGTATAATATTTGCATTTGCTATTCAGAATTAAACATTCTATTTTATAATTAAATGGCTTAGCTTTCCAGAAAAATATCTGCATTTGCTATTCAGAATTAAACGTTCTATTTCATAATTAAATGGCTTGGCTTTCCGGAGAGTATGCCACTCTCTTTAGGAAGAGTCTTTGTAAATCTTCAACTATGTGGTTTACAATTCAAAAGTTTGTTTGAACTAAAATGTAAACTCTTGTCCTTTTAAAAGTAGAGTAACAAAGGTACTTTGTTTCACCCATCATTCTAGGTTGGTTTATAAATCATGTTGTTTCAGGTGCTGCTACATTTGTAACACTACGTTGTTGTTGAACCCTACCGGCAGTTTCCCACTGCATTCCTCATGCAGGAAATTCTAAGGCACTCAGCTTTGCTCTAAATCTGTTTCTGTTAGTTAATAGTGAATACTACATTGACCTCAAAAGGAATTGTGTTTAGTTCAGACACTTCTTAAATATTCCATTGAATGTGAACTTAGAAGTGCAAGGAAATCATGAATAATTATGATTAATTTTAAATATGTAGTGTCTTAGATTTTTGGTTCAGTCTTCTGTGTATGTAGAGGGTGGGCCTTTCACCTGCCTTGCTTTTTTCTTCTGAATTAGTGGGCCATCAGTTTTCTCATTAGAATATTGTACCACTTGAAGCTTTGTTAGTTACAGCTTGTAAGCGGAAGACCCAAATATATGTGTTATAAGGGCAAATGGGAGAAATTAGTGTTGCTTTAGTGTTACTGTAATTTTAAATGTGATACTAAAATTATTTTGCATTAAAACTGCTGGAATAGAATTATTGTTCCTGTGTTTCCAAGTGTAACAACCGTTATTTCTGTTCATTTCTGCCTTCTCTGCTTTACTTTCCGCCCAGCAGTTCCCCCACCTCCCCTGTTTCACTTCATCAGAGCATACCTTAGGGAGCAAAGGTGACTGTTTCTTCACTTTGAATAATAATCATAAATAAGTACAACCTGTGGGGTGGTGTAACTAGATAAAGCAAGTTATACCAAATTAAGTAGATGCAATGCATACTAACAGTGATGATTCTTACAGAACATGATGTTTTTAAGACAGTGAAGGGAATAGTAAAAAAATATTTATTACAGTAATGACTACTTACAATGCTAATCTTTGTAGAATCATTGGTAGCATCTTTTTAATACATTTGTACTTTGACAAGTCTGTTTTGTTTTAATTCATGTTCCATTTTGTCTGTTTGTTCCATAAGAGAAGTCTTGTATTTTCTTTTGCAGTGTTTTATAGTTAATTCAGTTGCGTTTGGACATGAGTGTAAAAGATTATGAAGGTGAAATGGAGATCACAGAGACTATAAGAGAGATTGTAGGAAATCAAAAGTGTGGAAGTACCAGCATTGAAGTTGCTTTTCCAGTTTTAATTATGTGCTTTAAATTAACACAGTGATATATATATATATATATATATATATATATATATATATATATATATATATATTTAATTAAATTATCAAAAAGAGATGTGGTACCATTATCATAATTATGCATGATTTGAAAGAAGTGGTAGATGTGGTTGTATTTTGCAGACGCTGGCTAAACATCACACGTGCACATCACACAGACTTAAGAGGAAAAATAGCTAGTCAGCATGAGATAGCCTTTTAACTTTTAGACTGAAGCCTCCTCTTCACATTATGACTGCGAAGAGGAAAGGGACCTGAAGGTGCTGGCTGATGCTTGGCTGAACATGAGCCAACAGTGGTGCCCAGTGGCATCCTGGCCTGCACTAGAATTAGTGTGGCCAGCAGGAGCAGGGAGGTGATCATCCCCCTGTACTCAGCCTTGAGTATTGTGTTCAGTTTTAGGCCCCTCACTACAAGAAAGATGTTGAGGCCTTGGAACATGTCAAGAGAAGGGCAGTGAAGCTGGTGAGGGGTCTGGAGCACAAGTCTTACGTGGAGTAGCTGAGCGAGCTGGAATTGTTCAGTCTGGAGAATAAGAGGCTCAGGGGAGACCTCACTGCACTCTATAAGTTCCTGAAGAGAGGTTGTGATGAGGAGGGGATTGGCCTCATCTCCCAGGCAACAAACAGGACCCAAGGAAATGGTCACAAGTGGTATCAGAGGAGGTTTAGATTGGACGTGAGGAAAACATTTTTCTATCAGAGAGTATTCAGGCCACTGGAATGGCCTGCCCAGGGAGGTGGTGGAGTCGCCATCCCTGGCAGTGATCAAGAGGTGTCTGAATGAGGAGCTACGAGATATGGTTTAGTAGCTTGTGGCAACTGTGGTAATGGGTGGATGGCTGGACTGGACGGTCTTGTAGGTACTTTCCAACCTTGTGATTCTACGATTCTATGTGCAGTAGAATTTCAGTCACTTGGAGTACTGTGAGATAAAAATCCACACACACAAAAAAAAAAAAATTGGTCCTTTGGGCCTTTCAGTGTTTTAAATAGTGGCTAAAAAAAGTGCTTTCAATGTCTCTGTTTTGCACTTATGTGGTTAAGTGATATTTAACTGGATTCTTTTCAAGTGTGTCCTTCTTTCTCAAACGATTGTAATATTCTGTACCATGCAATTACTGTGAAGTTGAATTATACAATGTGGTTTTCACAGTGAAGAAGTAGGTGGTATAAGTCCAGAGTGAAACAGAAATTTAGTTGCTCTTGAAGTAATAGAAATGTTAATGGTCCTGCAGTCTGCTGTGAGAGGCATTCATCTATCAATATGCAGAGGATCAAGTCCAGTTGTATGAAGAAGTAGTTATCTTGTACTGTGTTTTAAGTCAGTTTAGAAACACTCAAAAAGTAACTGAAAATTGATGTATTTTTAATGTAGGAGAAGAAGTCTGGTTCTTGTTAAAAACTGAAATCAAGCTAGTTTTAGATATAGAATGGTAAACCATTTTAGTTCAAGCTCAGATGAGAAAGTTGAGGCTGAGGGAGGAGATACTGAGGTCTAATATATCAGCAGCTCCAGAGCATATTGGCCAAAACTGACGCCTTAAAAAAAAAACACTGATAATAATCATGTAGATTAGAGAGATTGTTGTTTTGTTGTTGTTGTTTTGTTTTTAGTTTTTTTGTTGTGGAGGGTCTAATCACGTTTATGCAGAATAGTTGTGGCAATGAAATTGTATTGAAACAAATTTGAGGAACCAGAAGAATAAAAAAAGAAAATTAATTTATTTTAATATCAGATATAAATTCTTAATGAACGCTAAAATAATTTGTATCAGTTAATAGTACTTCAGTACCTTTAAAAATTACATTAGTAATGAAATACTTAGTAATTTAGGAATGAAATGCTTCCACTAAGTATTTTATGCTGTGTGCTGCAATTGACTGCCATATGATTTATTTATTATTATTTTTTTTTATTTTTTTACATAGTAGGACCAGTAGTTAATTTTGTCATCATACATGCTGTTCATAAGGTCAGAAAACCTGTTAGAATTTGTCAAACCTGTGACCTAAATTATAGCACATGCAGTCATAACCTGCATGGTAAAATAACTTCTAGTTGTGGATATTGCTACTTTAAATTAAATTATTTGGATTACTTATATTTTGCTGTTAATTTTATTTGGGTATAGATTCCCACATTTATCTGTTGTAAAGAACATACTGTTCATCTCTTTGTGATTAAGATTTCCCCAGAATATTGTATTTCTACATTTCCAGGAAAAAGGAAGAAATTGAAAGTATTGAGCCATTTGTTATATAATAACCAGTAAATATATGGTGTTTTATATTATTTCCATAGTAGTTCATCTCTGCACGTAGAATTTTTCATCAGAGAAAGTATATACAGAAAAATAATGAATAAATGCAATTTTTGACTATCAAGGGAAAAGCTTTCATGTAAAAAAAAAAATACGTAAAACCTAGTCTTTTACCAATCTCATAGAGATATCTGTATTGGCAAGGTATTTGTTCCATATTGTTCTTTTTTAATAAACAGGCAGTAGTGCTTTGATACACAGCCAAGTTAAGAGACTGAGAAGAAAGCTCTTTTCTTTCATGGACTTTGAATCAAAACTTACATCCATATCTTGTCAATTTTCTTATCCTTTTCCATTTTCTTTTTCAGTGATTGAAAGTAAGTCATACGTTTCCAGATACTCTGTGAACGGAACAATTTTTTTGTTATAAACCAACATTTGTGGTTATAGAAACTACTTATCATACATGTTTATGACACTGCAAATTTTATATGTAATGTATTTTAAAATATCTTTTTTCCAAAAGATCCATTGGCTTTGTGAATATTTCTCCATTTATGAGATTTAAGACTGTACTTTATTTTTGGCATAACCTGTTGAGTCAAATCACACAGAAATGTCAGCAATTGGATGGCTAGGCTGGAAACTCTTTTATCTACATATATATAGGGATGGAAATGTATTATAATGTAAGCCTTTGTAACACTTCAGTTGTTCCTTGAGTGTCAGCAGTTAGATATATTTCATTTGACAGTGTAAATGCGGAACTTGAGACTTAAAAGTGAATTATACATGCCTTTATTCTACACTATTTGTCTTTTTTCTGTGCTTATATATAGTAATTGAAGGACTGCTGGAAAACTGAGCTAAGATAATGTAATTTCTGTTTCCTCCTATGCATAGCAGTGTTACCATAAAAGGACCTACACTTTAGCTTTTATTGACTTTACTCAGGTTTAAAGGAATTCATGTTTAATTTTTGTTTTGTCCAAGAAGGACATGGCATTTCCTATTAAAATTTTTCTCTAAGCACTCATGTTTAGCATTGCTGTGTTCATTACAATTCTTGATTCTGAATTCATTGCTTGTCTTTTAGCCTTCTCTTATCCATTAGTTGATGAAAACTGAAGGATGTCTGGTTTCTGGCATCGGTGCTGTACTTGTCTTCTGAATGCAACTATACTGAATGAAGAAAAATGCTGATCTTGACGGAAAATTTCCATATGTTTTCATAGCTTATACTAAATGCGAGTTAAGTATTTAAACATCCCTAATGTTGTAGTATATGGGTGAGGTGAGAGCAGGAGGTCAAACTTGACAATCGAATCTGTGGTAGTAAGAATAATAACCTGGAAAATGCCAGAATATAAGTGTATTTAGCCAAAGAGTAAGTAGTATTTTTTTCCATCCCATATGGCTTTATTTAATTTTTCATATCTTTGAGTCTTTTTGTTTCTGTTTTGTTGGGTTTTTTTTGTAGCTTCAAAATGAAATTCTCAGCCAGTTTCAGACTGGGATTTCCATCTGTGTGGTTAATGCAGAAAATATTTGTTTAATGCTACCTGACTATTAAGAACAGGCAGATCGAGCTGTACCAAGTTTTTGAACATTTCCTGGTAAGCTTAACACTTGAAAGAAGTTTGTCTTTCTAAATAACAAATTATCATTTACTCTGTGGTTATGGAATCATAGTATATGCCAGTCATTACACAAGGAAAATTGCATTTCTGTAACTGAGCATCATGCAGGTCAACAAGACTGAGTCATGAAAACTATAGTCAGCCTTTTTTTATTAAACAAACTAGGTAAAAGAGAAGTGGGGGGGAAAACAAAACAAAACAAAACAAAACAAAAACAAACAAACAAACCCTCTCGAGAAATAGAATCGAAAGAATATGACTACAGTCATATTTAGGTATTAATGGATAGAATAGAACATAGAGAACATTCTGTTTCTTATTACTGGATTTTTCTAGTTCGGTTCCATTCCTTTTGGCAACAACTCTGATGAAGAGAAGAATGTTCCAGGAAAGAACTGAACTCACTGGAATCTTTCCTTTCAAGTTGCTGTTAAAGTAGTGGCTGGTGACAGACAGTGGTACTCCACCATGAATAATTTTTATTTTGAAGCACTGGCAAAATATGTGGAAATTCAATTTAGATGGAAGTCTTCTGGCCAGGTTTATTTCATGTGTGTCTGACAAGCTGTGTCTGCACCCGGTTGTTGTACTGCAGGCATTTTTTCTAAATACTTCAGGGACTTTTAGAAGGGGAAAGTAAGTAGCTATGCAGTGAAGAAATAACCTTAAGCAAATGTTTGGCGGTATAGCTAGTGTTCATAACATGATTAAAGGCATTTTTTGTGGTATACTTTTGCATGTTATCATTTTGTTTTTGCATGTGATAGAAGGGTGCAAAATACAGTCTAAGAAATGCTCTACAACTAAGTACAAACACTTTTTCCAGGAGGAGTCGGGAACTACTGAAAAATTTAAAATTAAATAATATTTTAATTGAATATTAAGCTCTCAGATGAATAAGTTTTCCTTTGTTTATGCTTTTCCAAGTCTTCTAATGCTTTGAGGTGGAAAATCCAGCACCTCAGGATACTGTTGTGGAGAAATTTTAATGATGCAGAGCTACCTCTGATTATTTTATTGTGGACGAGGCAGGCTTTCAATGAAATTATACTAGAAGGGCTCTCAAAAAGTTGCTCTTCAGAAAGATAAGAAAAATTTCTTCTCTTTCTGAAGAAAATCTTTTGTTAGAACTGAGGCTGTCAGCCTCTCCATTAGAGGTTCTGTTTCTTTTAGTGCCAAGAAGTGGTAGGATAATAGTTACGAGCCAACATCTATTGCTAACCCAGAGAGAATGGTTCCAAAGAAGACATTAGCACAAATAATAGAAATACTAAGACTGTGAAATTTCTAGCAGATACAGAAAATGGTAAAATAATTGGACAAATGTTTAGTTCAGAATATTAGCATGTTTGATTGCAGGAGCTACGTGATGAAATGAATCATAGAAATAGCTTTAAACTGGAAAAGGGTAGCTTTAGACTAGAAATTAGGAAGAAATTTTTTACTGTGAGGTTGGAGAGACACTAGAACAGGTTGGCCAAGGTGGTTTGAATGCTCCCACCGTGGAGATGCTCAAGGCCAGGCTGGATGGGGCTTTGAGCAACCTGATCTAGTGGGTTGCATCCCTGCCCTATAGCAGAGGGCTTGGAACTGGATGATTGACAAGGTCCCTTTGAACCAAAATCATTCTATGATTCTGTGAAAGTTTACGTAAGTATCCTGTAATATGAGATGTCCTTTATATGTGAATGGTGATTCTCTTAAAATATAAAACAAATATGAAAAAAAACAATATTGAACAAACAAACAAAACAACTGAAACTTCCATTTGCAGTAAAGGTTGTAGAAACAAATAAAAAAAAATCCATTATACACTTTGGCTTCAGCTGTCTTTATGGTAAATTAACACATAATTAAAAGCAGAGTTGCTGTGCTTCCACAAAATTCCTCAGAAAGAATGTGCTGCTACGTGTATCATTTCTGTCCTCCAGAAGGATGTTTTTGGAAAGAACTTCCTTACTGATGTACAATGAATCAGAAAGAGTCATAAAGGTGTAAAACATTCTCATTATTCCTAACAGCGGTCATAAATGTATGCAAGAAACAGGGAGCACACTCCTGGCACTTCAAGTAAATATAAAAAGAAAAAAAGCTGGAAACAGTTTGAAAGTACTGTATTGCACAGTTTCTGGGTAGTCAGTGTGGTTACTCTGATGAAAGTTGTATCGCTATTGTAATGCAATATTAGTAGCCAGTACAGGGTGCTTTATCAATTATATACTGTAAAAAGGGTAATATTATGGATGATAATTCTTTGATTTCCCTATTAAGCATGAGAAGTGGCACAATTTCATTTGATTTTCTTCTGCTCTAAGTATATATCTAGGGTGACTGCGTTGAAGGTAGTGTATCCTTTTTTATTGCTTTATGTAAAATAGCACATCTTTTAAGTTTTATATAATTTCCTTTTGGCAGGCTTCACATGTGCAAAATCCCTACCACTACAGAAGGTGAATAGGGATACCTGGACTCAATCTGTAATGCAATGCTGGATCCTGTTTCCTAGTTTCACCTGTGCATGTGTGATTCTGTCTCTGTATTTATGAATAATACCTAGCAGGTAAGGTAATGTTATACTTTGTTATCAGTAATAAAATGGAACATTTAATTCTAATTTTCAAATGGCTCTACAATTAAAAAAGAAGATATTGAAAGTATCAGAGGCTTTTATGGAAGAATTCCATACTTATTTCTGGGGACTCTGGGAAAGTAGATACTAAAATAATTGAGTGAACTATACATTGTTGTGCTGTAGCTAAGGAATTATGTTAAGAAAAGCTAGGTAAAAGTTCTTGACTTGAGATATAGTTCATTTGAAAATGACACAGATGACTTAATTTAAAAATTTATTTTAGCAGAAATACAACGAATAATAATTTATCAACCGTATAAGTGCATTACCAAAAGCAAGTCGCAAATGAACTTGGCATTACTTTCTGTTCTCACTCATTTCAGGAAAAGATAAGAAAAATGAATTAAGTGTTTGACCATTGGTATTCTAAACTTTTATTCTGTGAACCAGATACTGCTGCTTTTTGCTCAGATAAATTCCTATATAGGTTTGTTGGTCTCAGGGTTTATAGACTGTAAAAAATTTGAAGTGATACTTTTATTAGTGCAATAGTTATACTTCTGATATTTTTCCCACCATGCATGTAACCTAGAGAATGTTGCTGTGAGTGGTGCATCTAGTTTTCAGTAGAGGTTCTGCTGAGTAAGGAAACTGCATCCTGATTTCCTGTATGGAATTGTAGCAGCCTTTCCCCAGTATTTACAGTTTCAGAGATGCTTTATGCCTCCACTGTGGTTTAACATTTCAAAAAGAAGATACTTTTTCTTCCCAACATTTCGTAAGGAATATCCAAAGTGCAATATCAAGAATCTTTCTGGTGCAATTTCTTAAATGACCTAATTGATGTGTTCTCCCTTGATGTTGGGACACTATTAATAAGATGTTTTTTGGTTTTTTTTTCCATAAATCTGTCCGAATGACCATTTCTATGGATGGAGCCCAAGACATAGGCCAAATGAAATTAATGGAAAGCTAAACCGAGAATTGAATGGGAATGGCCTGTTGACTAAAGAAATGATATCTGTATGAAAGGACGGGGAAGAGAAAGGAGAGTCTTTTTATGAGGACTTGTTCAATACTGTAGGATCTGAGCACTAATGTAAATGATATGGAATAAGGTGTTGCAATTTTGCTAAGTTTTGCTGGAGTGTGGTTATTTTTCTTTACATGGTGCTGTGTTTTGTGACTAATGGTGCACTGATGTTTATCTATTGCTGAATAGTGCTTGTGCAGCATCAAGGAATTCTGTTTCTCACTCTGTCCCCTCAGCAGATAGGCAGGGTTGTTGTGGGAGAGTGGGAGACACAGCCAGGACAGGTGATTTGAGCTGACCGAAGAGGTGCTTCATTTTCCAAAGCAGCTGGTGCTGAAGGCCTGGCTTAGCATTGGTCTGCTGGAGGTGAGTTACTGCTTTAGTGGCACTTGTTCTTGGATTTATTGTCTGTGTTAGTTCTTTGTATGGATTATTTTGGTTGTTGTTTTTAAAATTATTGTTTATATTCCTTTCATTCACTGGACTGTTTTTATCTAGATCCATTAAATTTTTTTTTCCTCTCTTCTGCCTTTCAAATGCTCTCCATCATCCTGAAAAGTGAGTAAGTGGAGGGCTTCTCTGTTTGCTAGGGACTGCCCAAACACATAGGAAAAGAAAGTATAAGAATGTAGTATAAAAGGTTAAAAGCCTTTTATTTTGGTTTTCTGGTGCTATTTCCATTGTTTCTGTGCATTTGCTTACTGTGTTTTTCTGCATCATAATGTTGTTGGCTGGGGGTTATTGTTGTCTTTATAAAACTTATGTTATACAACACATAAATAAACAGAAGAAATTAGCTGTTGACATCTGGTCTATCAGAGATACTGTTGCTAGAGTTAAACCAAGTAGGGAAGAAAAGCACTACAGGAGAACTGAGAAAAGTTCAGATAAGTATCAGTTCTGACAATTCTAAATATACTAGTCAGAACTGTGCTATATGTTTGCGTTTTTACTACAGGAAAGAGATGAGGAAGATAAGACACCCATTTGGAAGGTTTTACTAGGAATCAGGCAGTAGCAACTTTGACTAGTATCACTGGACTGTGTGGAGTGGAAAATTTTTTATTGAGTTTGGATCTAACTTTGCAAATGGTTCATTAAAAAGCCATTAAATAAGCTTACAAAAGTCTCAAAGATCTTTTTTAACATACTTTAAGATAGGCCTGTTGAAAATAATGATTATAATTCTAAGAATTAAAATTTAGAGAAATAAGAATGGAGGGAAAATGGAAAGAAGCTTTGAATTCATGTGGTACTGTATTTCTGTGCAATATGCAATGAAATTAATAGCAAGTACTGTTACAAGAAAAGTAAGGCAGTAACTGCAGTTTTTGACAGAAAATAAGAAGCAAAAAAGGCTCCTTGAAAGAAGCATTTTTCCTGTTCAGACAAAAATATTTTTCACCAAGTAGGAGTACAAATTGCATTTGACCAATGCAGTGTATAAATATTTTTTTAACCATGTAGATAAAAGATTGTAATCCATAATTGCGATTAATATTTTGTTTACAACAGCATTAACCTTTCTGAAATTAAAACTGTACAGTTAGGATAAAAAGGGAAGCAATGACACTGGAATACTTCACTAGATTTGAGCAATATGAAGTCACAAGTTTGAAGCATTCTGTCAAATCTCTTTGTATTTGCACAGTGGCATATGTCTTTTGTTTCCTAAGGCAGGCTACATTTAAGAATTCACTAGCTATTTCTTTATGTAGAACTACATTCACAAGTATTCACAGACTTTCAAGGGAGATTCTCTATTAATAGTTTAGTGTGAATGTGTAGTAATTTTTACAGCTTAAATCTGCAGTTTATTCAGGTTGGATGCAAATAGTCTTTTGCATTTGCTTGGAGATAAATTTATGGGTAGCTAACAAAGCCTTTAGCAACTTATGGCCAATTGACTTTTACAGCACGTAATTAAGATAGTGTTGCTGTTCCTGTAGTCAAATACTCTGGGAAAATTATTTCAATATGAAATAAATGGGAAAATTTTGAATTATATTCTGCATTATATTCATATAAACACATTATTCTTTATTCTTTGAATCTTTATCCTGAAAATATTTTTGTCAGAAACAGAAATTTTTATTAAGAGGATAAGGTTAAAGGAACTTTCTTTATAATGGAAGTAAACAATGATGAGATTTAAAGTAGTTGTTAATTCTTCCTTAGAATGTTAAATGAGAATAAGCTGTAACATCTTGATAAAACTATTATTTCTAAAGGCTTTTTATTTTCTTTTAATCAGTATTTGTAGTTTGAGAAGAAACAGTTTGGAAATATCAGGATAATTTAAGAGCTTAACACATGAGAAAAAGAAAAAGTCCTTCACTAAGTTGTCATCTTATGGACGAATGTTCCATAATTACAGCTACTTATAATATGCTAGAAGGTATTATTCCTACATTCTACATTCTTTGACAGCGTAGCTCTAAATAATAATCAAAACATTCCACCCAAAAGGATAAATAATAATTGCATATAGAAAAAGAAATGCAAATGTTAATTATGCAGTGTACAACATGTAATTTTTATATAAACCTGAAAAAGATGCATATTTTAATATTTTGATTACAAATAAATTAGAAGTATCATTCTGTTTAGAAAATTGAGAAAAGTCGATAGTATTGGAGAATGAGAATTATTTTTCCAGTGCTACTGAGACGTTATCCAGTAACATGTATTATAAGTAGGAAAGGTTCTGTTGTTAAAATATGAGCTAAATTCTCAGGTAAGTTTCTGTCTGTTATGCTTTTATGCTCCAGAGTTTCTAAATGCATGTCTCAATCTTTTTGTTTTGCCTGTGCCATTCTACTGGGAGAGGATTGGAGGCTTTTCAGATTACAGTGTTATCAAAAGACATTTAATTCTATTTCTTTATCCTTAACTCTGTATTTGTGATTTGTGGTTTCTTTTTCATTGGCTAGCTGAGATCTTAATCCATGGAGCTGAATTAATAGGTAAAGATTGAAATAATGCAAGAAGGAATTTTACAGTTAGTTGTTTATACAAAACTGTAGATAGATCAATCACTGTGTGTGGTAGTCCTCTGGCCTGGGTCTCTAGAACATCATAACTTAACCATATCTTGTGGCATATTGCTATCTGCACTGCTAGTTAGTTTGTTCTTCTTGCTGTTATAAGTAAAGAAGTTATATCTACAGTTAACATTACTTCTTGTATTGTCCTGGTTTGTTTAAGAAAATGATAGATTACCTACTTTTTCTCTTTCCCATACATGATACCACCCTTTTCTGCCTATACTGAGATACCATCTTTTATGGATGACCTAGCTGATTAACATTGCTTTTAATCATTTGTTAGATGTTCTAGTTGAAGATAATATCTTTACCAGTTTGTTTTACATATAAGATGGAAACCTGTACCTAAATGTATAAAAAAATGCAACAACGGGAAATAACGTATCTATTTGAATTTCTTTGTATCTAAAAGAGTAGCATTTCACTTTATCTGAAATAGGTGATATGAAACTGTTTCCTTAACAAGGAAGAAGAAACAAAACAAAGCGACGCCTTCAGCAGCGTGTATTAGACAATTTAAAAGTGATTCAGAATTGATACTTGGCAATATTATTAATTTATCAGGTAAAAAAAAAAAGATTAAATTTGAATGACGCTCTAATACTATGGTCACCTGAATTTAAAAAAAAATAAAAAATAAAAAATACCTTAATTGTCAGTCACAGAATCACAGAATTTTAGGGGTTGGAAGGGGCCTCTAGAGATTGAGTCCAACCCCCCTGCCAGTTATCTCCCTAGCCCAGGTTGAACAAGTAGGCGTCCAGGCTGGTCTTGTACGTCTCCAGAGAAGGGGTCTCCACAACCTCTCTGGGCAGCCTGTGCCAGTGCTCCATCACCCTTACTGTGAAGAAGTTCCATTGTATTTGTGGGGAACTTCATATGCATTTGCTGGTGGCCATTTCCCCTTGTCCTGTCGCACACACTGCTGAGAAGAGTCCAGCCTCATCCCTTTGCCTCCCACTCCTTAGATGTTTATAGAAGTGGATCAGATCCCCTCTGAGTACTCTTTTTTTTTCAAGCCTGAACAGACCCAGAGTAGATGGGGAGGATCACCTCCCTTGACCAGCTGGCCATGCTCCTTTTAATGCTCCCCAGAATGCCATTGGCCTTCTTGGCCACAAGGGCAAACTGCTGTTTCATGGCCAGCCTCACCAGGATAATGTGGTCCCTCTCCTCCAAGCTCCTCTCCAGCAGGTCACCCTCCAACCTGTATCAGTGCATGTGGTTATTCTTCCATAAATGCAAGGCTCTACAGTTGCTCTTGTTGAACCTCATCTGGTCCTTTTCTGCCCAGCTCTTGAGCCTGTCAATCACATATCACAGTGCTCTGCTGGGGGGGTGTGGAAGACCAGCATGCATTCAAGATTACAAATATTGAGAGAAGATAATAAGTCATGAAATAAGTTAGCTAAGTTTTGTAGTGTGGTAGGATAAGTAGAAAATGATGGTACGTATTGTTTGCCATATTTATAAATTTTTCAATGTAGTGATCAAAACCATTACAAAGGATAAATAGCAGGCCTAAATTTACAGGAACAGCGCACTATAAACAATGATATTTGAAATTATTTGCTGGGAATTACAGCTTCTATCAGTGGTTTAGAATGGTGAGATAAGCCAATATCAAATACAAGATCAAACACTGGAAAAAAGAAACAAATTTAATGATTTGGGTGTTGAGGGTTGCTTCTAGGTCCAGTGCATATTCATGATATCAATTAATGCTGATAAAAACACTTGGATCACAACCAAGTGTTTATGTGCCTTAATAAGGGCATGAGAAGGATTCTTCTGTATTTAGTGGTGGATTGTTTTCTCTGGATATATTGCTCCTAGAATAATTAATCATTAAATAAGTGAATTTTATGCAAGTACTTGTATCAGAAATAGGTCCTCAGAACAGGAGAAGGTAAATGTTGAATGCTGTGCTTGCTTGGAGCTGTTGACTGCTGCTTCCTAATTAGTAGAATATATAGCCCTGGTATGATGAAAATTCAGAACTGTGGTTGATGAAATCATACTATGGAGTTAAAAATAATAGCTATGAGGCAGGAGTGAGGAGGAAGAAAAGGGTGTTTTTAACATTAATGGCAGTCACTTTCAACCAGAAACCTTATATAAAAGACATGACTATACTTCAGTGCAAGGTCACGTGGATGGCAGCACTTGACATATTGGGTAAAGACAGTACCACAGCAGCCGCAGGATGTGTAATGAAAGGTTGCAAGGGTACAAGTGAACAGCATGCTACAGAGCTGAAAGAGGAAGGCCCTCGATATTACAAAGGTTAAATTTCTGAAATGCCATGCAATGCAGTAGAAATTTTTTCTGGGACAGCAGATTCTATAAATTTAATGATTTTGCCCACATTCTCTTCATAGCTTATCTGTCTCACTGGTTTGGGTGTTCCAAATTATAAACAGATTTTGTAAAGTGTGAATGATTAGTTTGGATGTATTTAATATTTTGGACCGATTCAGGTTTAACACAGCCCTTTCTGCATGCCAGATGCCAATGTATGGTGCATTAGCAGTAACTGGACTTATTTGGGTAAGTTAGATCAGTAGATCAGTCAAGACCAACAGATCAATTTGACAGTAACAAAGAATTACAAATTTGGGTCACCATTGCGAAAGACAGCAATCGTTTGTTTGCAAGTCTCAAAGCTTGCTTTCTGAGGCATTTTTTGGGATCAGACTCTGGCTTATCTAGGAGGCAAATAGTGGGTGTCATGCAGCCAGCAACTCTTAGTGGGCAGTTTTACATTTGGAAGCACTTCTCTGGATGTGTTTGCCTTTGAAGGAGGGTGCTCAGGGAGTGTTAACTGGCTGAAGATCTGGCCTGTGACTGTGTAACTGGTTCAGGAGATTGGGGGATGATACCATTGTATCCTGTGAAGGCAAGATACGATTTGGCATCTCCCTGCTCCCTCTTGTCTGCTGGCAAGGCCCGGAAGATGGGAACAAAGGAGTTCCTGTGGAGATCCAAAAACCAGGAGCTGTCCCTCCAAAAAGAGCTGACTCGACCACTTAGGACTTCTAAATTTGTACCTTCGTTAAGAATGTAGGGGAAGAAAGAAGTCATTGTCATCAACCAAACAACACAACCTCCAATGACCCAT
Organism: Callipepla californica brunnescens; assembly: GCA_023055505.1. Taxonomy (NCBI): domain Eukaryota; kingdom Metazoa; phylum Chordata; class Aves; order Galliformes; family Odontophoridae; genus Callipepla; species Callipepla californica. The sequence goes on from JALIRH010000005.1 coordinate 24,390,544, forward strand.
CACTACTGGAGATCAGCATCTGAATTAGGAACCTTGCTGGACCCACAGTGGTGACTATCTCTCTCTTGCTTTCTACAAAGACCTTTTTATTTATTTATTTCCTATCTCTTTTATATCGCCCATCTTCCCTTCCCCATATACCTAAGCAACTAGGATTTGTAATAAACTGGTCAGGCTAATGTTTGACCCGTTGTGCCTTAATCTCGCTATCGAGTATACATAGGATGGAGAATAGGTTCTTTTTAAAATATAAATTGGAGTGAGAAAACCATTAGCTGTATACTAAACTTGTACTAATCATTTTAAGTTCCAGCAAGTATATAGACAATGTATTCCAGTTCTTTTAACAGAACTCCAGTTTTATTATGTTTTTTGTTACAAAGTAAATGCATTAGTCAATATTCATAGAAAAACATAGAATCTAACACCAGTTATACTGCAGTTAGAATGCAGAAATCATGGTGGGGGGAAAAAAAAGCAATTTAAAGGCAAGGGAAATTAAAAAAAAAAAAAAAGAGTGAAGCATTTTTCTGTTGTTTTACACAGCAGAGAAAGCCTGCTTCCCTTTCCAATTCTTTGTTTCTCCATCAGTCTTTAAGCCTTGTTAGTACTTGAACGCTTCATATTTTGCTGATGCAGGATTTATGGAGGCTCAGAAAGGTTAGATTGAAAATATTTAACCTTTCTAAGCACATTCAGTATGTGCAGCCTGATGCAATTTGTATTTATTAGTCATTTTAAAAGGAAACTGTTTTTGTGTACTTGTAGCGAGGGGGTCATGTTAATGACCAGATTATCATTTCCTGTTCAAGAGCAAAAGAGAACATAACTGAAGGTTATTATGTGCTGGTACCATATAAAGACTAGAAATGACATGTAAGTTTCTGACATATATGAAGGTTCGTGTGAGTGGTCCAGACTCATGTAAAACACAAACACACACGGGCAGCCCTCCCTTCCCTCTCTTCCACTACCATAGGCAGTAGGTTACACTGGCACAGACCCATGCACAGTTTCATGAGCATACATGCACTCATCGATCCCTCATGTACTGGCAGAGCCATGCTGTTCTCCCTGTACTCCTACAGTTTTGTCAATGTTAAATATTCTAGTCTTCCTGTTGGGATATTTGATTTTACACATTCAGGGTGTTCTGATGGAATTTTACCATGTTTTTGAGTTTAATTTTCTTTCCATATATTGGAAATTTTACTTATGTCCGTAGGTTTAAAAAAATATATACAGTATTAACAAAATGATAGTAATGTGTTACAGAACCAAAAAGTTTAAAGTGAGGAAAAACTATGATTGACATCACTGACACATTAATATGATCCACTTTATGTGTGCACCTTCTGTTTTACTTAAGACACAATATTTATACTGAGAGGATTCCTTGATCCATTAAGTTTACAGAACATACTACTCGGAACATAAATCTCAGTTGTTAGAGGAAAATATATCATGTTGGATTTGACAGCCTGCGAGAGCTGAGGTTGCTACAGCTCCATGCCCTCAGCTCAAATCTGTAGCAAGGCTGAAAATGTATTCCCATTTTGCATTCCCAGTAAAGACACACAGTGCACACATAAGCTACGCCTTTATACCTACATACATGGCTAGCCACACAAGTAACAGGCAGACACATAAAGCACTCGCACAGAACAGCAGTCTATGACCTCATTCTGCCCCCCTCTCTGGCTCAGAGCAAGACAGAAGTTTCAGTAATGTATGTACCTACATAAAATGTCAGTCGCTGCAGCAGCTGGATTCATACAGTGTGCCTAGTAGCTCCTGAATTCCAGTGTTCCAATTTCATGGTGGCTTGACATAGGAATCCCTGAGCCCATAGCACTACTGTAGCTGGTAGTACAGACCATCTCACACTTTTATACACACAGGATTCTGTCCCATGCTTCCTCCCCAAATCACCTGAACTCTTCTCTTTTTCTACTTTTGCTTCATCCCCTCAACATCCCATAATATGTCATGTATAATCTTAAATAAAATAAACTAAAATCTTCCTGGCATTCCATAGGATTTTCTACTTCCTGGTAGCAACTCTCCTCAGTCTGAAATGTGATCTGTACAGTTTCTGTCATTGTCTTAATCTTGGGACTGAGACCAGATGTTCCTTCCTCTGAATCTTGAATTTGGTTTCTTGTCTGTCATAATGCCTTGTGTTTCTATGTCCTTGGAGAGATGGGCCCTTGGTGGGCTGATGACTCTTCTGTGATGCATTCCAGCTACCAGGCAGGGTTATTTGTTCTCATCTCTTGCTCTACCATTGTTTCTCTGGGTTCCTTTGTGGGTGTGCAGATTAGCCTTTACTGTATTAAAAATTCCACAGTAAGATAAGGGAGAGCAGTGTCTGCAGGACTCCTTCAACTGTTGCAAAGGTTGAAATACATTAAGTAAATGAGGCAGAGACCTGCAGGAAGAAGAATGATGGAGTCATGGTGAAGGCAACAGAGAAGTGTCCAGGGCAATGATCTGAATCTAGATCTCTGCTTCAAAATTCCTGTGTAATTCTAGGTAGGTCACGTAAAAAGCATTTTCACAGTTGGACAGTAATCATGTATTCTTTATTTTCTGGGTGACTGACTTTATTCCCTGTGGTCTGATTTGCTGAACGACTAGGTACTTGTAACTGCATCATTAGCAATTTAGAGCTGTGCATTGAATTTACTAGGTGTAGTATATTGTTATGTTATCTAAAAATCAGGCTTATGTTATGTGAAATTTGACACTTAAATTTATTGACTCTTTTGACCATATTATCTGCATCTTGATTCTCGACTTGTGTTTTATATATGATAATAGGACTAATAACAGTACCCTTATTTATACAGCGATACTACAGGAACTGATTTGTTTTGGAGGAAGCTTCCGGATATTGTTATTGTTGATGGTACTATTTGAAATTTCCTGTAAGTGATATGATCAAATATAAAAGTAAAACATTTTGTGATATGATGAAATATTACAGGAGAATGAGAACATTCTTCACATAGCCTTCCTTCACTTTATTTCTTAATGCAACAGATGCTACTTACGTTGTATTTCAGGGGTTCCTCTTTCTAAAAGTGCCTTGAAAGTGGGTTTTTCCCCACAACACAGATCACCTGCCTCCACAACTGTTTGGGTGTACGATCTGTCATATTTACATGACATTTCTGTTCTACTTAGTCTCTCTGTTAAGAGAATGTATGCAATTTTTTTTTTCAAATGAAAAGAATTCAGGTATGAAGTATCAGATATGAAGGCAGTAGGCACTGCCAAGAAAGAGGGTTAAAGTGGGACAGTGGAGAAAGCATAGGCCAAACTATACTGACCATTTCTATACTGTCAAAGCATTAAAATAGCAATATATGCAAGGGTAACAGATGCATCAAACTACCATAAAGTTGCTATGTCACGTGTCATTAAATGGAAGTCAGTGAACAATTGTTTTGTAATCAGATAAGGTTTAGACTATTGCAGAAGAAATGCTGTTGGTGGGGAAAAAAGGCTTCTCCATAAGCACCACGTGTTCTACATGTTAGGAAAATATTTACAGAAATGTATATTTCAAGGCTTGTTTATAACCATAAGATTAATCCTATATATCTTTTGATTTTTTAACTTCACCAGCATGATAACTTTAATGAAAAGTTTTCTTAGTGTTTAATAAGTAAAAGTGCACAAGATTCTTGTCAAGAATTACAGTTGAATGTATCTTAATCTGCAGTTGAAAAGATGTCAGCTTTTTAGTATGAGACAAAAGCAAAGTAAATCACCTGTGCTTAGCTAACAGTGATATAATTATGCAAACAAGATTAATGAATATGTGGTTGACTTCTATGTATTTTAAATGGTAACTATGACTAATACACAATAATAAGAAAAATAAATGTACAGAGAAATACAATAAGTTTAAAACTGTATGTGCTATAATTTATTTAAGCAGATATTCTCTTACATACAATTGAGGGAGAATGTGATATCATTATTCTGTTAAAACTATATTACTGAATAACTTACTTAAGACTGAAATCACTTACTATGGTCAGTATTGGATACTGAAAGCATTAGGCCCATTCTTAAACTTAAAAACGTTCTTTTATTGTCATTCTGTGTTCTATTCTTTTTCCAACATATGGAAAAACATGTACTTTATTTCATTTAGATTTTGTTTCCCAGGAATGGCAGAAACAAAAGCTCGGTCAGATACAGACCTTGAGAAATATCAGCAAAATCATTTGATCATGTAATACTAGAAAACAATATTTAAGGAGCAGAAAGGAAACAGATATCCAATATACAGTGAATGCATTTTGAGGAATGCTGTTGTGGTATTGATGCCATAAAATATATAGTACTGAATGATCTCTTAGCATTGTGAGGAAAAATGAGATATCTCAAAGAGACATCTTAGTGTAGTAAATCAGCAGGCTTTTATATAGTGCTATTATTAAAGAATTTTGTGCCATTTGAGTCTATAGTTCTGTTTGATTGCAGAGATGAGTCCCTAAGTGGCAACTTGCACTGGCAATAGAAAACAGTGGGTTTTTTGTTTGTTTGTTTTTTTGAGGGGGAAGGAGGGAATTTTTGTTTGGGTTTGGGTTTTTTTTTGCCCCTTTTCTGTTTTTTCCTTATGCAGAGCAGGGATCACAGGGTGATTACAACTATTTTAACTTATTTTTGCTATTTCTAGGTAAGAGGTACAGTTAAGACATATACCAGGCAACAGTAGGTAGCCATAACTGAATATTTCTTAGAAAATACTTTTTTTTCAGAGGGTTTTTCAGCAACATATGATGAGTTTATAAACAGTCTTGATGTAGGTATGCCAGGTTCTACTCTTTTCAATTTAGTTTCATGCATGAGTCTTTCATAACAGAGCCCTTTTAGGTTTTCAGTGCATCAGTATTTTCTCCTACAATTCTTGCTTTACTCCTTCTAGCTCTGTTAGTCTCATTCCAGTTCTATTTTGGAATTTGTTTACGTATTGTTGTACTTATTAATGTAAATTTTACGTGTTTCTCCAAAAACTTTTGTTTTACAACTTACCCATTTGATTTATATTCTTCCAGTAGTAATACACAAGTAAACAATGTTAATGGAAGATTTTCAGCAATCGTGTGCTTTGTGTCTGCAATAAAGAAAGTGAAATTACATTGAATCATAACCAAAATGTCTGAACAATCACCTTTTGCTTAAGTAATACTGTCTAGGAACAAGGATGGCCTTCTCAGGAGGGAAAAAAGTCCTGTAATCATGAGGATTAAAGCAGTTAATCTGTATTTGTTGTCATTGAAAGAGACTAATTTTAATCTTTACAGCATAGTTTGATAAAATTAAGCTTCTAAAGTCAATATGCTTCAGATACAAATACATTTGTAATGATTTATAACTCATCTGGTAGTGGCTTTACTTCTCTAGGTCTAAAACATTTGTCATAAACTTCTAAGGCATTTCTATCCACATTGACCAGTGATGCTTAGGTTTTTTTTCCTTTCCTATTTCATTATTAAAAAAATAAATAAAAGCAAAGGTAATCCAGATATCAGGTGCCATGACCACAACTATTTTGTCACTTCCTTAAGTGTTCTTACAGTAGACTGCCAGGTATGTGCCTCTATTTAACCTGCTAATAATCTTTCATATTTGGAACTGAATTATTATAACATAAGTGGATATCTTCACACTGGTAGAGCTCAGCCTTGCTCTGAGCTTATCTCTACGTATGTTGGAATAAAAATTTTGATATTACAGTTAGCTAGAAATTGTCAGGATTACTTGAATCTAGGTGTGGTAACTGCAGTGAAGCAGCAAGATGATCAGGAGAAAAGCCAGTTGAAAACTTAACTGAAGGGAAAAACGCATATTGCAACTTTTTTTCTGTCCCACTCTGTGGACCATCTCTATTTTAAAACATCAAACATTGCCTATGCAGAGAAAAGACCCGAACAAGTAAAAAGACCAGAATTGCTAAGATGACAAATTTAAAACCTTTGCTTCAATACAATTCTCAAGAAAGTCAGTACATTAAGAAAAGTATTTGGTTGCTATTTTATTTTTTTTTAGCATGCATTATCAGCTGATGTGGAAAATAAGTTTCTTCAGGGACAGAAGTGTCAAGTAAAAATAAATTAATAATACATTTAGAATCATCTGTGAAAGTATGAAAGCCTGGAAACTTCAGAATATTTTTCCTTTTTCTAAGCAGAGGCTTAAATATATAATGTTTGAAAACCCATCTTTTTTGTTTTTGTTTTAGATTAATGCAAATGAGAAAAATGGTGATAGACCCTGCAGCCACAGAACTTTGAATTTAGATGAATTGTTATTGGAAACAATTCATCCGAAGTCAGTGAACTATGGTGAGATTTCTAGGAATGTTGAGATGCTACATTAAGTTGGGTTCCAAATATGAGCAACTGATAGTGTATTACTCTATACATTTCTATTTGTGTCCCTGTGAATTTGTCTCACAATACTGTAGCTTATTTTTGGTGTCGGAACTTTAGTGGGAAAAAAATCCAGAATAGCCCACTTTGTTCTGAGCATTCAGAACTGTACTATGTATTTGTGCTTTGATAGCATTTTTTTGAAGTATGTATGTGATATTCCCTTTCATAATTTGGTTTCATTTGGAAAAAAGTAAGTACAATTTTCTCTATCTGAAATGCCCAAAAAGGAAATGGGAGAAACTGAAAAGAGGGGAAATGGATTTATCTGCTCTTTCCTTTTACAAGATGCCATGAGAGAAATGCAACAAAACATGATACATGCATTTCATTCCATAGTGAACTCTTCTAAGTTGTTACCATTTCTTTAATATATATATAATCTTTGTAACTGTATTTTATATCACTACATTTACCTTTGTTTCTCTCTTGCCTAAACAGTATATCCAGCTTGACTACTGTTGTAGTTTAAACCTGGCAGGTGGCTAAGTCCCCCTCTGCCATTTGCTTGCCCCAACACAGCAGATTGGAAAGGGCAAAAATAAGAAAAGTCACGTGTTGAGATAAGACAACACAAAAGCTGTACATGCAAAACAAAGTAATGAGTTCACTTGTTGTTGGCAGGCAGATGTTTAGTCACTTCTGAGAAGCAAGGCTTCCCATGTGTAGTGATTATTTGGGAAGATAGATGCCACAGTTCCCAAGCCCCTGCTACCATTCCCCAAGGTACACACTTTCTCCTTCTCTCCCTCAGCTTTTATTGCTGAGCACTACATCACATGGTGTGAGATATCCCTTAGGTCAGTTGAAATCAGCTAGTTTTTGCCTGTGTCCTATTGTGGTTTAATCTAGAAGGCAGTTTAGCACCACGCAGTCATTCACTCACTCCCCCATTTCCCGGTGGGATGGAAGAGGGAATCATGAAAAATACAAAGTAGAACTCAGGGATTGAGATAAAAAACTCTTTACTAAGAGAAAGGGAAGTGGGAGAGAAAACAGTAGTAGTTGTGATAATTATATATATAAATAATATATGTATATAAAACAGGTGATCCACAAGCAATTGCTCACCACCTGCTGACCAGTGCCCTGCCAGTCTCCGAGCAGTAGCCAGCTGCCTAACCAGCTCTTCTCATTTTCAGACTTTATTCTGCATGATGCCACAGAGTATGGAATATCCTTCTGGCCAGTTTAGGTTAACTGTGCTGGTTCTGTCCCCTCACAACTCCTTGTGCTCCCTTTCCCCCCTTTCCAACCCTTCTGTATGAGAAGCTGAGAAATTAAAATGGCCATGGCTCTGTACAGTCCTGTTCAACAAAACTGAAACATTGACGTGTTATCAGCATTCAAGATCTCGAGTGGAAGAAGCAAATCAAAAAGAAGGATTGCTACCCTGGACTTGGTGTTAGAAGGTAAGGGGGCCGGTGAGAGCTGGTCAGCATTTAAACAGCACTTCTTCCATGCTCAGGATCAGTGTATTTGTGTGATTGAGAAATCAGGCAATGGTGGCAGGAGGCTTGTGTGGTTGAGCAAGGGAGCTCATGCATAAACTCAAAGGGAAGAGAAAAGTCCATGAAATGTCTGACCACTTAGGAAGAATATAGGAATGTTTTCAGGGCCTGGAAGGATGCAATGAGGAAGGCCAAAGCCAACCTGGAATTGGATCTGGCAAAGGAGATGAAGGATAGTAAGAAAAGTTATTTTTTAAGTATGTCAACAGTAAAAGAAAGATTAGGGAAAATGTAGATCCCCTACTAAATGAGAGGAGTGTTCTAGTAATGGGGGGTCAACACGGGTCCTGTGTGTCCTGGTGGATGACAGGCTGGACATGATCTCTAGTGGTCCCTTCCAACCCCTACAATTCTGTGATTGTTTTTCTCCTAAAACCAAAGCTTAGCAGCTGAAACTAGGACAGTTCTCTCCCAACATTTTGTCCACCCTGAGCCCATCCACTGATGGGACAGACAGCAGGAGAAGCAGAGTGGTCTGTGAGACTGTCAGGATGGTTCAGTAGTAGCTAAAACACCTGTATGTTAACAACACTATTTTGGTCACCAACCCAAGGCATAGCACCATATCAGCAAATATGAAGAAAATTAACTATATCCCAGCCAAACCCGATGCAATTTTCAGTTCAGATTTTTCTTTCGAGCATGTTTTTGTTACCTTCATGTATCTGTAACATAGGTCTTCTTATCACATGTATATATGTGTCTGTGTATATGCGTACATAAGTGTTGGCAGCACTTTGCGGGTGATGATTCTCCCCCCTCTACTTCACTCTTGTGAAACCCCATCTGGAGTTCTGAATCTAGCTCTGGGTCCACCAGCATAAGAAAGATACTGTTCCAAACATTTTGTCTTTTCCAAAATATTCTTTCCTTTTTTTTCCTCATTTTACAGCTCTTTGTAATATTACATTGTCAGAGATATGTTTCTTAGTTATTCATATAAAATTAATTCCTTCATTAAGAGTTGCTTGATAAATTTTTGATAACAACGAATTTCAAGTAATGTCATAAAAACATTGTGTACTAAGTTCTACTTTAGTTTAAACTTGGCAACAAATATTGTTTGTCTTTGAAAATCGTGTTTTATATTTCAGATTTCATAACATTGAACCTTCAGTTCAGACAAGCACTTGAAATTGATTGCTGTTGAACAAAACAAAAAAAAGAAAATGTGAAGAGTAATGATTCATAGTTCAGTAAGTTGGCCTTAAGAGGATTGTTTCAGGGTGACCTCTGATTTTTCACACACAATTAACTAGCAAACAGAAAAAGTAATGAAAAAACTTACAGGAATTCTAACTTGTAAGCCCATTATTTTCTTTTCTATACTCACAAGATCATTATTACTTGGAAAACAATGCATATCGGGAAACAAGTTGTTACTTTTTGATCATAAAAGTTTTCAAATGTGTTATTCAATTTATTTCTCCTTTCAGAATCCGCAGACAAAAACAGTAATTTATGCCATTCCACTATGAATCAATCTTTTTCCTAAGCAAATCTCTAACTATTATGCAGAGAAACTTGTATGGAACTAAGTAAAAATGCTAAATATTACAAATAATTTTGTTATAAATTAAAGTTCATTCAGAAGAATCACCTCTGGTTATTATACACTTCAGATTAATAAAAATATATATATATTTTCACTAGCTAATGTGATTAAACATCATTTGTCTTATACTCTTTCCTGAATTGTGCAACTATTCTGGAATTTAAGATATATAGCCTTAACTTTTACTCCATTAACTTTTATAGAGCAATAACATCAAGGATTGTCTCCTATGTACTTTTGTCGCAAGAAGTGCACTTAAAGCTGCAATAAACAGGCAACTAAAATTTGTCCTTGTTTGGGAGAGTTAGTAATTATCACTACAAATGCTTCACTATCAGTGGGATGCACTCTCTTTACTTTATTTGTTGAACTCTATAGCTTATTTTATTGTTAAGTGAATGCTCAACAAACAAAACAGACTTCCCTTCTACTTTTGCATGATTGGAGTCACTAATTTTATTACATTAAACCTCTTTATTTCCATGAGTGTATGCATTGGCTTAGCATACCAGAAGAGTTTTTGGTCAAAAGAAAATTATATATATGCATTTAGATCTTATATATTATATATTTATGTCAGTGTGTTAACTGTTAGGGAATAAGTGAAGGAGCTATGAGTATTGAGTGATTCTGAAGGATACTGGTATCATAATCTGAAAAGTCTCTGCAGTGTACATGATATATTCTAACAACATCAGTCTATCATTGGCCACAAAATAAACACATTAAACATGCAATTATTTTTTTATGTTTAATTTGGCTTAGAAATTATATGCATATCCATAATAGTGTAGGAAGATTAAAATGTTCAGGAACCAACTGGTAAAGTTAATGATAAATAACAGTAAGTAATAAGAAGAATTTCAAAAACATTGTGAAACAAGTGCCATCCAGAGAACAGGAGAATGGGGAGAAAGATAATTGGAGCCTCTTTGCATTTCAAAGTACTACTCAAAGGACAAAGTGATAGCAGAAAAATTAATTTAATTCTTTGTATTGATGGATATTGTGGAGATGCTAAGGAAGATTCCTGCATCAAAATCTTTGCAAGAAAAAAGGACAAATGTTTCATAACATAAAAAAGAGAGTTCAGTGAATAGTTAAAAGAAGGTTAAAACCATCTTTTTTTTCTTTTTAATTAGCTTGTCTTTCTTATGAACAGATTCACCTGAAACATTTTAGAACAGTAGAATTATTCTACCAAACAGGCAGTTGCCAATATAAAGAGTTAGGTTTTTCACTTAAGAATTTAGTTGTTTTTACAAGCACTTAACCTTCTGTATTGCAGAACACAAAAGGATCTGCCTTGATTTATTGTATGTATTCTTAAAGAAACTGATTTTGATAGCTACTCAATGCCTATCATAGTAAGTCAGTAATAACCCTGACAGATCTTAGTAACAATGCCCAGAAGTCGATTTGATCTCTAACAAGTGTGCTCAAATTGCTTACTTAATTATCCTATTTACTAATTTCTTTATATTCCTCTATGCATTTTTCAGGTCCACAGCAGATCCTTCCTCAACTTCTAATTAAGAAGTAAGATTAGACAATTAAGAAAAATATATTTTCCCTTTGTTTTTCTCCATAGATCTTAAATATCTAATTTTCAATGCTGCCATGGTATACTTTTATGTTTATTCAAATCAATATGTATCAAAATACAGCTAATGGGACCAGTTTTGTTACAAGTACGTGTGTGTGTATATATATGTGTGTAGATACGTGTGAGGGCTGCACTGAAAGTCTTCCAATTTTGTTGTGTTGATCCATATTGTCAGAGGTGGTTGTTGGTGGTATAGCAGTAGAGGTTGAACTTTTTGTTGCCATATGACAGATGGCAGCGGTGGGGCAGCCTGAAAAAAAGGAAATGGTGTCTCAAAAGTGCAGATGAAGCACAGGTCTGAAGTTGAATTCCTCTGTGCAGATAAATGTCACCTACTGACATTCATTGATGCTTACTGAACATCTATGGGGACCAAACAGCAGATGTGATTGCAAATGAGATGGTGGGTGGTTCATTTCAGCAGTGGCAGTTTGTCAATTCAGTCAATACAATTTAACAATTTAATAAGGAAACTAAAATTATGATTAATTTGGTACAAAAATCCTAATATTTCTAAATGTAGATTCCTACGATTCAAATAAACGTACGATAACTATAAATGTTTGAATTTTCATTTTGACTGAATAGTCACTGTTTGCACTCCTGATGCTAGCCTCAAAAAACCAAGTCTGTGACTCAATGTTAGATCATTACTGAACATCGGAATGAACTGAGTGTATCAAATCACTCTTGTAGCTGACCTTTCTATAGGTATTGAAGTCCTTTAATTAGTTCAGATTATATGAAGTCTGCGCAGGGCTAGAACTGTACGCGTACAGATTCCAAAGTGATTGCAATGAAGTACTGTTTTGATCAGAACATGTGGTTTAATGTAGTAATGTTCCCAAGCCAAGAATTCATGCTGACAGCAAGAAACACACCATATGTGGTACTCAATTGCTCAAATTATTATCTCATTCAGCCTAAGTTGTTCTTGCAGAATGTAGGAAGAAAACAGTCTGACTTAGCTGAAAAAAAAAATTATAATAAGAAATCTTACTTCTAACAACAATATTATTGTTTTTAATTTTTTTTTATCACTACTCACTTTTTTTTTTTTTAATTGTTAATTATCTTCTTAGCTTAATTTTACAAGAGGGCGAGAAAAAATGTCAAAATAATATCTGACCTCACAAAAATGCTTACAGAACACATCCGTGTGGAATAAAGACAAAAGTAAAACTAATTCCACCAGATGAGGAAAAACAAACACAGAAGGTAAGGGACAAATAACACACATATATGTACATTTTTGTCTTATTACGTAAGAAAGATGTAGAGCTGTTGGAAGGCCATGAAGGCGATCAGAGGGCTGAAGTACTTCTCTTATGATTAAAGTTTGAGGGAATTGGGCTTGTTTAGCTTGGAGAAGAATCTGGGAAGACCTCACTGCAGCCTTCCAGTACTTGAAGGGAGCTTGTAATCAAGGAGATCAATTTTTTACCTAATCTGATAGTGACAGGGTAAGGGGGCATGATTTTAAACTAAATGAGGGGAGAGTTACATTAGATTTTTAGAAGAAATTCTTAAGAGATTGATGAGGCACTGGAACAGCTGTGAATGTCCCATCTTTGTGTTCAAAGCTAGATTGGTTGGGGCCCTAGGCAGCTTAATCTAATAGCTGGCAGCCCAATCCATGGCCAGGAGGTTGGAACTAGGTGATCTTTAAGGCCCCTTATAACCTAAGCCATTATGTGATGCTGTATGTGTCACATCACAAAATTGAGAGATTCTTTATCAGCTCATCCATGTGAATTGGCTAATGGCGGTGACAATTTTGAAAAATACAACGTTTTGTAGCTGAGAATTTGCTCTGTCAAATAGTTTTGTTCACTCAGTATCTGTTGTAGTTTCTATGGAAATAAATAGAGGTTACGTTGCAAATGAAGTAACTAGCTTTCAAGTGTGAAGTAGTTGGAAATGTTTTTCTCAAGTCTGTATGTGATACTTATGATGTATTTTCACATCATGTGTCATGTTATGCTATCCTTAAGCTGAGCATTCATCCACTCTGATATATTCTTAGCTGATAAAAAAAATATATGTTTTGCAACTTGGAAAATTTTTAAATGTTGTGACATCAGTTTTAAAGATGGATTGAAATAATTTTTGACATACTTGCTTGGTGATGTTTGATTGTTTGCTTTTACCAGTTTATATGTTCCCAGAGCTTGGTAAAAACTGGGCAGATCCAGTATACTCTTCCATCAGATCATCAAGCCTGGGGCAAGCTGAGACAGCTATTCGCTTTCACCAGCTTACAACTAAGAAATAATTAAACGAACAAATATATAACAGAATCGTGTTGAAATCAATTTGATTTTGTCCCATGTTTTTGACCTGATACAGTTTAGAGGAAAATGTGTTTTTTCAGAGAGTAATTAGCAAAGAAAAAAACCCAAATCTCCTATACTTTTGGAAAACAGTTAATGTATTGCATTCCCTTTATTCTGTTTTTAAAAGCCCAAGTGTTATTAAGTAGCTATTATAGATGTTGTTTGAATTGCATTGAACATCACTGATATCAGTAATATTAGTAAAAATGTAGCGCCTATTATGATGACTATAAATGGCTATGTGTCGAGGGTTTACTGACCAGTTCTGTGATGAATAGGATGAGGGGGCCTGTGGACTCACACCCTAGGAAAGGGGAAGGGGCAAGGGAGATGGGCTTGAAAATAAAACAGTGTAACAATCTAAGGAGGAAAGCTAATTTACTAAATAAGACATCAGAATGCAAAATTACACAATATAATACAATATAATTGGAATTGAAGCTAATAAATCAAATAAAATGAGAGAGAGAGAGAGTGTCTAAAAACTGAGGGCTTTACAATAATGCTGAAGGCGAGACAGGTAGGGAGCACCTGCTACTGGGTCAATCCGAAAGGGAAAACAACAGCTTCTCGTGACACATGAACAGTTTTTGTCTTTCCGTCTGAGTGAAAAATGGAAAAAATCGCAAGGCAACGCAGAGTCCTCTGGGGAATGTAGTTCATCTTCTCTTCTGAGATAGGTAAACCTGGAACTATCGATGATCCACAGAACACCAATAACAGAAATCGTAAAACCATGACAATATAAATCTTTTTTTTAATTAGGACACAGTCTTGCCCATAAATTTAAGGAAGTTTGGGTTGGGCCTAAATTAGTATGCTAGTAGTTTAGACCTACAAGAGAACTTATTCAGTAACAAAGGCCAGGCCACACATTTGCCATTTCAAGGTATGATACAAAGGATAACATTTCCCACCTTAAAGCTTTGCCCTTCAGATTGGTAAGTGCTCCTTCTGTTTGTTTGTTTGTTTGTTTTCTTGGTCTAGAGGGAGAAGTTAAAACTTTCCTTTCTTCGGCCTTGAAATCCAAAAAAGTTTTATTTCGGTATAACCCTTTGCAAAGCTCAGTTTAGAGTAATGTAGTATCCTTATTGCTGTCAAAATAAATGCTTCCAGCTGAAGCAGAACTTTTCATTTCTTGAAAATTAATAGAAGTTTCTTTTTTGAACTTACACTCATACATTCAAGAGTGCATTAGCAACATTCTGTTTTTCTAAAGCAGTACAAAGTTATGTAATAATCCCTTTATTAATTTTCATCTTCACAATTCAAGCTGTGTAACATTTAATATTAGTGCTAAGGGAAAATTCAAAGTTCACATTTTCAGACAGAGTGTAATGAAAAATCTAATCTGCTACTATTACAGATACAGAAAGGCAACTGTGAGTTGAGCTCTAAATTGCTTACAGGCTCTTGTGTAGTTTTACATTTGTCTAACTGCACTGTGGAATAAACAACAAAAATCTTTGCTTAAAGCTGTTTTCTTTCTGGCAGGGTCATTCACACACAGAAAAAATCTTTATGTTTTTGAAAACACTTGAGCATTCTGTCTCTTGCTGTCTAAAGTCTTTGTCAACTCAGTTGTTGCATTTTCAGATTTCATGTCTACATTTCTTTCCTTCATGTTTGCCTAGCAGGCATATGCCCACACTCCCACCTCTCTTACAAGGATCTAGATTGTGACTGGTGTATTAAAGTAGCTGTAGTGAGCTTTGGGAATAACTCTGGGGAAAACAGTATATTTTATGTAGTTATGGGCTGTGATTAATTACAGATGAGATATATACAAAGTCTTCTCTGTCATTTGAGTCATGAGGTTGACTGCCTTTGTAATATATATCTATTGGGTAATTTAAATAACTGTTTTCAGAAGGATGATGTCTGAAAAATAAATCAGTAAATCAGAAAGATCTAGTAATTTTCATTTATGATTTACTTCCAGCCTGGAGTTCACAATTTTAGCATTATACATTGTTCTTCTGACTTCCCTGTATCTAGTACTGTTATCAATTTATGAAGAGTATTCAGCAGACCTGGTGCCTTTGAGTGTTCTCACTATTTTCACTAGACAGCTGTACTACGTATTTGCTACTGAATTGTCCATCCATTTTTCTGCTTCAATCTATCAGGATCCATAATTTTGGAATTACTTTAGATATTATGTTAGATTTCAGAAATGGTGAAACATAAAATAAGGTATATCTTTCTAATTATATGTCCATTAATAATGAAACTGCAGGAACCCAAATTGGTTGCAGTTTATCAAGAGAAAGGTTATTCTGTATTGGATTTATGATTAAATAGTGTTCACTATGCTATACATAGTTCGAGATTTTCATAAAAGCATTTCTGCAATGAAATAAGATGCAAAATTTGATTTAAATTTACAGTGTTGAACATAAAAAAAATGATGATAACTATTAGCCTGCCAGTCTACTCAGTAAAAATCTCTTCTTATTTTCACTGTAAATGGAAAGGACAGTTGACAGATGTAAAGAAAAAATAAAAAAAATGCACAACTGGATAATGCTAGATTTGTAGATCAGCTAACTTCAGAAAGGAGAACAAAGTGTGGCTGTGATTACTTTTTTGTGTTATATTTATACATGGCATTCAATGTATTTCTGTATAAGAATATCTGATTATCACATGCAGTATTCTCTTAGCAGCAGCCTTACCTTGATCAAGTCAAGAAGCCAAAAAAAAAAAAAAAAAAAAGGAAAGGAAAGAAGAGACAGAGGAAAGACAGGAGACAGAGACAAAGCTATTTTAGCTATTTTGCAAACAGAAAGTGAATTAATTCAACTTCATTATATTCTTTCTCCTTAGGGTACAATTTCAATGCAGTTACCTTATTTCAAAACTGTCAAAAGTTCTAGAGTTCTGATTTTTTGTAATAAAATATTTTGAATCATATGCTGTAGGATAAAATGCAGCTGGTTTAAAAATTACTTTTGGAGAGGATTAAAAAAAAAATGCCCTGTGTGTTCAATTGCAGTAGTGTGTTGATATTGATAGAGGAATATATAAATGATAAAAATAACAGGAAAGATGAAGTTATTTGCATTTTTAATACAATCTATCAAATATTCTTTTAGTGGAATTAATTTTGAGATACTATGGCACCATGAGCAAATAAAAATATAAGTTTTGGCATATATTGATCTAGTATTGCACACTGATTTACATTGTGCATTCAGGACGTGACTCCACAGCACAACTATTCAAAGAGAACAGCCATTTCCAGTTTGGTAATTATGTATTTGGTTATCAAGGATGTAAATACTGGCTCTGAGAGGGCAAGACATTTTCCTCCTATTTTTGAAAGTGTCTGATGCTAAGTCCAATGAATTGATGAATTCTTCTTGTAGTACTGAAAAATTTTGCATTGGATGAATTCAATTAATAGGCAAATGAAGGTGAGTATTAATTTTTTTATGACTTATTCTTGAAAATTTAGAGTAATAGCATCTCATGAAAGAATACAAGTTTGTTTAGATGTTTAAAAACCTCAGATTACTACCAATAAATTTTTCTTAACACTATCAAGTATTACAGCCAGATTTGTATCTTTATTTCATAACAGAAATTAATATTAATGTATCTTTAATTACTAATTTAATTGAAGCTTTAGTTGAAAGACAGCTAATCTTAGTAGCATTAAGCTTCTGTAGAAATACACTTATGAATTTGACAGTATCAAAAAAATGAATAATTTAATTTACTGTTGTTGTGGTTTAACCACAGTATGGAGCTAAGCACCACACAACTGCTTGCTCACTCCCCCAGGATGGACGGTAGAGAAACTATGAAAGGTTAAAGTACAAGAATTAGCAAGTTGAGAAAGGCAGATAATAAGTAAAATAAAAGCTGCACATGCTAGCAAAGCAAAGCAATAAATTTGTTCACTCCTTCCCATCAGAAAGCAGATGCTCAGCCGTTTCCAGATCAGGATTCTTCACATATAGCTGTTTCTTGGGAAGACAGATGTCATCACTCCAAACCCCACTCCTTTTTCTGTACTACAGCTTTTTGTGCTGTAGTGCTCTGTTGTGATCTCTGAGGCAAGAGGTAGGAGTACGTGTGTTTACCCCCATAAACAGTGAGCAGCCCAGAGTACCCTTTAAGCTCTTCTGCACAGCAGCTGGCTGCACAAGATCTCCCCTTGAGTGGGAATGCTTCTCAAGGTTACAACTGTGCAGAGATCCGTTATGCCTTGGTGATATGGAGCCTTGGTAAGTGACTAATTGTTTTAGGCTTTGTTAGCCTCACTAAGCTCATATATTTGGTTGTAAGCTTTGTTAGCTTTGCTAAGATTGTGTCTTAGACTGACTTTGCACATACAGTCCCTTAGAGATAAAGTGGATTCAGCTGCACCTAATCTCCTTACCTCTATGTTTCAAGGAGTTTAGAAAGCAAGAGGATCCAGTCTGAAACTCATAACTCATTGGGTGGGCCTCCTGTAAATGTGTGTTTAACTTTGTTCTCTATGCAGTAAGTAATCAAGTGTATCCAGCCAACTTTAATCTTGTTAAGTCTCTGCTTTAGTTACAAATAAGCTTTGTTAAATCATTATATTGTATTTATATTATAACAGTAAATACATTCTGGCTTCTCTTCTGCCATTGCAGTACAGTATAGTGTAGTTGTTTTTGATCTGCAACAGCATGTCTAAGTTATTTTAATGTCTAGTAAAAGACCACAGTTTGAGCTACTCAGTGTCTGTCTTCCTTGAAATGAGCTTCTATTTGTTTCAGCTGCAAAATATCTCTAATGCACTACTTTGCCAATCTTTCTATTATATTTACCAAATACTGAGAAAAATCTTTCATTTCCTAATAGCAGTGTTACAAACTGTCAGCATCTGTTATGCTGTACCTATACAAGCACATTTTAATGCTCCTGTTACATAGAGCTGTTATTCTATCGCAATATATTTAGCTCTGTAATATATGTAGGTCTGTATTTTCCGGAAGTATTTTATTTGTGTTTGAATATGCACGTGCATTAACTGTGTGTAAAAATGAGTCCTCTCATTATTCTGTTTCCAGTACAGCTTAGGGAATGACTTGCTGGAGGGGAACTCAGCAGAGAAGGACATGGGTGTCCTGGTGGACATGGATTGACCATGAGCCAGCAGTGTGCCATTGTGGCTAAGAAAGCCAAAAGTGTCTGGGGATGCATTAAAAAGAGCATGGTAAGCACGTCAAGTGAGGTGATCCTTCCCCCTCTACTGTGCCCTGATCAGGCCATATTTAAAATGCTGTGTCCAGTTCTAGTCTTCCCAGATCAAAAAAGACAGGGATCTTTTAGAAGGAGTCCAGTGAAGGGCTACAGAGATCATAAAGGTCCTTGAGCATCTCCTGTGTGAGAAATGTAACCTGGGTCTGTTCAACCTGGGGAAAAGAAGACTTGGTAGCACATAGCAATAGGACAAGGAATAATGGCCTAAAACTTGAACATAGGAATTTGCATACAAACATTGCAAGAGCTTTACAATAAGGGTGATGGAGCACTGCAGCAGGTTGCCCACTGAGATTGTGGAGTCTACTTCTGTGAAGATATTCAAGACTACCTGTAAGACCTGTTGTGGAGTACCTGCTTTAGCAGGGAGATTTGACTTCATGATCTCTTGAGGTCCCTTCCAACCACTGCAGTTCTGTGTTTCTATGATTTTCTGTTAACATTGTGTATAATTACAGTATGTGAAGAGACAGCCTTGTGAGTTCAGATGCTCTTTTCACATTAGCGCACACGCATTTTTTGCAAATGTGAATAATTGAGTTAAATATTATACACACAGGTGTGTATTTCTAAATTTCAGGTATGGAAAGCTAGTAAAATAATTGTAAAAGTTTATATGCAGTATCATTATGCAAACTGTTCTAGGGTGGATTTATCTGAATATTTTTTAAGAACAAGAGTGTTATTGACCTGATTCACTAATACCCTATAGACTCTTCTCAAAGGCTTTGCTTCTGTATTACCTTTTGAAGTTGTAGGGTAGGTGTGCAGTTTGCACTACCAACAGCCTAATTAGAAAGAATAATGTCCCTTGGGACAACAAAGCCTTCTTCTTATTCCATCTTCTAGTCCAAAAATATGCAGGGTGGGGTAATGAAACTTAAAAATGCCAATTTAGTGAGTTTCTAATCACAGATACTTCATCAGCTGACAAAAGAAAAACCTCAGTAGGTGTAGCACTTCAAAATCTGGGACAATTTACATGTAATTTCAAAAATCAGCAGGGATACACAGCTGGATAAAAATAAAAAGCTAGCTGTAATTGAAAATTGCCTTGCAGCTTCTTTGTGATTAAAATGAAGTTCTGTTCCTTGAAATCTTGTTTAGCAATTAAATCTGTTTTACTTAGACAGTGAAATATTGTCTGTTGTTCTTGAATGATAAAACCAGTACAGACAGCCTTTAATATTTCATGCTAATTGAACATGTATACACACAAAAATTCGGCAAAATTCAAGTTGAACAACTCAGAAACTTTCATTTGAACAAATTCAAGATGTACTCTCTCACTAGAAGAGGTTGTAGTCATCTGTATTTCTTATAAACTATTTTGATGACAGCCTGTTTTGTTTTCCACCAAAAAATGTTTCCATCTCTTTACTTCTAATGTAAAGCTAATGTGATAATTTAGTCTAATAACTGATGACGTTTAAAGTTTGACTAAAATTTAAACTTTATTAAAGTTCTTATTTATTTTGTTTTTCAGATCTTATTCTATTTGCTGTGGGCAAATGATTGAAAAGGTTGAGAACTGATTTTCTTGCTATGAAACGGGCGTTGGAGACTTTGAACTGAACAAAGAAATATTCCATAGCAGATGACAACACACTGAACAGTAGAACTGGAGGAAGTTTTCCAGAGGAGCTGCTCTTGCTCAAGGACTACATGGGTATTGATTAGCTGGTAGCAAGCTACTGCACTATGCATCACTTGTTTGTATTTATTCTTGTTTTCTTCCCTTATTAAATTATTATTGCCCTTATCTCAACCAACCAGTTTTTTATTCTGTCTGCTATCCCACTGAGAGGAAGTGAGCAAATGGCTGTATGCTGCTTAACTGCCTGCTAGGTTCAACCACAAGTTGATTCTTTCCCTGTTGAGCAGTTCTTTGGTACATATTTTCATAATTACAACTTCCTTAATATTGGTATAATCTAATAAGATATGAATTCAGAAGATAAAAGCAATATTGAAATAAGTTAAAGTATTTAATTTTTTAATCCAAATTAGTAATTATAGGAGTTTTTTAATCTTTCCCTTGTTTCAGTCTGTTTCTAGGATATATTCAGTTCTGTGTAATTTATATATCATTGTAACGGTGTTGGAGTGCAGTTGAATCATAAAGGCGAGTTTCTTGGCAAAGAGCAGATGATCTGCAATACATACATTGCTATTGCTGTGCCGACTGAACTAGTGAAAGTGGCCTGAGAGGACATATTCTCCAGCCAAGAACTTGAAATTAGAAAAAGAAATATATATATATATCAAATTCTGTGTAAATGTTATTCAAAACAGCCTACTTTAAGTGCTTTAAGAATTGCTGATAGGTCACTTGAAAGTGTTAAGTGAAAAACAAAGTAGTTAAGGACAAAATTAGACAACGGAAAATCTCTCCATCTGTCAAAACAGGATGAGAAAACAGGGGGTACAGATTCAAAAATGAACAGAAGAGAGATAAGAAAAGAAGAGAAATAGCTGAAAGGACTGACTAAAAACATACACATCTACACATCCAATAGGTAATTCAGGAAAAATTGTATGAGCTACATAAATTAAATGCCACCATATTTTAAAACTGTTGTGGCAAATCTGGAAGTAATGTTACACTTATAAATAATTGAAGCTAGACAGGCTTGCTATTTCATCTCATTATTATTATTAATCATTTATAATTTCATTTCAGGAAATATTTGTCTCCATATCACAATTATGGAAAAGCTTAAGGAGGTGGCACAGCAGTTGCTAGCTACGATGCCATTAATCAGTAAGTTCAGTGTTCTTTTCAGATAATGTCTTGGTGCTGTAAATGGCAGAATATATTCCTCAGCAAAAGACACATTTTTAATCTAGAATTCCCTAAAAAATTCTGTCCTAGGTCAGTGAATTTACAGATTAGTAGATATTTTTAGTTCCATTCTACTATACTTTATAGTTACTGTCAATTCTGCTTATGTTATAAACATGCTATAAATCCTTAATGCAAATGCATAAAATCGGGCTGATCCAGCCCATAAACTGTTGACAGCAACCAA
Organism: Callipepla californica brunnescens; assembly: GCA_023055505.1. Lineage (NCBI taxonomy): Eukaryota > Metazoa > Chordata > Aves > Galliformes > Odontophoridae > Callipepla > Callipepla californica. Next base: position 24,412,280 of record JALIRH010000005.1, read on the forward strand.
AAATTTCACAGTTCTTCATGCTAAGGCATGGGAGAAAGCGATGTACCCAGCATTTATAGGTTGAGTGAGACATGAGCAGAATCTCACATATAGAGTGAGAAGTTTCCTGTCAGGTTCTGACTTATGTGGAGATGGGAACTAGACTGGTATTTGGCTTCCTTAGTGCATGATGAGCTTTCTGAATAGGCTGTAAAACAGGAGCAAAACGTCCACATTGGAAGACCAGAGGTGTTGTTTGTAAGAAACTTAACCACATTTAACAATAACAAACTGCAGGATGAATTCTTCTGCTCCAGCTGCTGAAATCTGCTCTTCTGGTATTGCAGTAGTCTCTGTCCAAATGTAACTTCTAAGGTGGCTCCTACTGTCTAGGTCTTGGAGAGAAAAGTTTGATGTTCCTTGTTGAAGACTGAAATGGTGAGGGTGTCTCATGCTTACGAAGATGTACTTTGGTAGATGTAATGCAGTATAAGGCGAGGAAGATACACGAAAAAAGAGAGGTTTGGGGTTTTTTTGGTTTTTGTTTTTTTTTTTGTTTTTTGTTTTTTGTTTTTTTTTTTGCAGCTGTAATGATATACAAGAAAACAAAAGGAAATTCATAAATACTTCAATAGCAGGAATCTTAAGACTGCTGGCATGAAAAGGTTTGTATGGCCAATGTTGGACAGGAACAGCAGAGGAGAATGGAAGCAATAAGAAGAAAGACTTCATCTTCAAAAAATCATAGAATCACCAAGACTGGGAGAGACCTCCAATATCATCCAGTCCAACCATCCACCTACCACCAATATTTCCCTTCTAAACCATGTCCTTTAGTACAACATCTAAACATTTCTTGAACACCTCCAGGGATGGTGACAACTACCTCCCTTGGCAGCCTTTTCCAATACCTGAACACTCTTTCAGAGAAAAAAATTTTCCTGATGTTTAACCTGAATCTCCACTGGCACAACTTGAGGTTATTCCCTCTAGTCCTATTGCTAGTTAAGCAGGAGAAGAAGCTGACCCCAGCCTCACCACATCCTCAGGTAGTTGTAGAGAGCTATAAGACCTTTCCTGAGGCTCCTCTTCTCCAGACTAAGCAATCCCAGTTCTGTCAGCCACTCCAGAGTTGAGAAAGTTGTATGACTTGTGCTCCAAACCTTTCATAAACTTCATTACTCTTCACTGGACACAGTCCAGTTCCTTGATGTCTTCATCATGTGTTTACACAGAGGATAAACTCATAGCTACAACAAGAAAGTAGTTTAAAGATAGTCAATATTTAATGGACAGAACATTTCAAACTGTTCCAAGTTTGAAATGTAATTGTCTTTTCAGCTCTACATCATTAATTTGCTTTGAACTCCTTGCTGTAAAAAAAATAATTGCTGAAACTTCAATTGATATAACACCGTTAATTATACACTACTTTCAGTATGCTAGGCTCCTAGGTATTTTAGAAGGTGATTAATTTTTATACTCTGTGACAAAGAGTTACAGTGTTACATTTCTAGATATATTAGTGAATACAAGAAAAAGAAAATAGGGTTATGATAAGTTATGCAATCAATTAATTACCGTAAGGAATTGCTTTCTGTCTGAACGATTGGTCTGACATTATAAAAGAAAATGTGAATTGCATCCCATCTGCAGTAAGTTTTAGAACTTTCTTAGACACTCAGCAATTCAGGAGAACTGGTTCTGAACTAAAAATTCTCTGTGGCAGGTTACAGCTGAAGTTTTAAATTCATACATAGAAAAGCTAGTTGAAAGATGTATGTTTCTGAAAGTGAGAACTTTTTATGACAAGTTGTCATGGTTTTATGATTTTTGATATTTGTATTCAACATCGTAACATGATGTAGTGCTTTGGGAGTTAAATAGTTAATTCTCTAGTTCTGTGGATCATTGATAGTTCTGGGTATATCTGTTTCAGAAGAAAAGAAGAACTACATACCCCGAAGGACTTTGCATTGCTTTGTGTTTTATCCATTTTTCACTCAGATAGAAAGATAAAAAATGTTCACATGTCATGAGACACAGGCTTTTTCCCTTTCGGATCAACCCAGCAGCAGGTGTTCCCTAGCTGTCTCACCTTCAGCATTTAATGTAAGGCCTTTGGTTTCTGAGACATTCTCTCTCTGATTTTATTTAATGTATTAGCTTCAGTTCCAGTTATATAGTGTAATTTTGCATTCTGATATCTTTTCTAGTAAATTAGCTTTCCTCATGAGATTGTTGCCACTGTTTTATTTTTAGACCCATCTCCCTTTTCCCTTTTCCCTTTCCCAGGGTGATGGTTCATGGCTCCCCCCACCCCAATCATCACAGAACCGGGCCAAATCATTTCATAAATCTTTGACACAAGCTCAAGAAAAAAAAATCTCAGTTTTACAGTGGAGTACATGACTAAACAGAAGATATTTCTTCTTGTAGTAATTACTGAACTACCCAGAAATTCAAATCTCTGTTATCTCTGATTCATTTAATGAGTTTTAGTTTCTTGCCTGCTTGTCATTAAGGAGCAATTGACTTTACTGTAGGGCAGTCTTACTAGCATCTTATTTGGTTCAGCTTTACACAAATAAACAAATACTTATTAGGCTAGAAATAAAGAAGTCTGGGATCACTTCACTGATTGTTTCATAGCCTGAGAATGAACAGGCATAGGTAAAAATTGTAGTCCCTAGACTTTCATGAACTTGTTCAAGACAAAGTCATCATAGTGTAGATGTTTCTACATTATTTGTTTCAAATGTGATATATATATTTTTGGATTGATATTAGGAGGCTGACCTTATCATTATAGGATCACTTTTAGATGGGATTACCATGAGAAAATGTCTTTTCGGGTTCTGTTGAGCACAAGTAGTTCTTTGAATGATATGGCACTGGTGCCGTTTCTGTTTGTTTTTAGAAGAAAATGCCTTATTCTGTACAAAGCTTTTAGATCTCTAAATCTGCCAAACGGTTAGCTTTTCATAAAATGTCTCATGCAATTATTAGTTTTTTTCTTCTTTCTTTTTTTTTTCTTTTTCTTTCTTTTTTTTCTTTTTTTCTTTTCAATAGAAAGACTGTAACCTCTGTTAATTTTGTTGCCTGAAACTCTAAAATAATGATTGCTTATCATTGCAACAGTTGCCTGGCTAGTTCTGCTTTTTTCCCAAATATTTTTAATAACGGAGAGATTGAAATGATTTGTCATCATAAAGTTTGAAAACAGAGTTTAGAAAAGTTTTTAATTCATTAAATTGACCAGAATTTCAGCCCAGTTGAGTTAACAGCAAATCTGACAAGCTGGAGGAAGCTAACTATGTCCCCCCTGGCGTTAGCAATATTCTACTTCCTCAGCACTTACACCGGGCTTTGAAACCTCATCATGACCTTTTTGCACCAATATGTTCTGGAAATTCATTGACACCCATCATCCCCATGACATCCACAGACTTTACAAACCCAGACTTCTCTAAAAGCATGAATTATGCTTGGTAAAGTTTTCTGGAACCTACTTAATACACCTTTTTTAAGGTTTCAGTGCAAATATTTAGCACAGAGACTAAAAAAATCCATTAAAGATTTAGTTTAAGGTAAATTCTAAGAAAAAAAAATCATTTGCTCTTTACAGTGTAAGAATTACTTGGAAATTTTATCCATATTTCAATCCACTTAAAATATTCTATTGATCTTTATATTTCTATAATATGAAGAACATCAAAATGTCAGAGAAGCGTGGCAAATTCAGTTTTAATTTACATTTGTTATAAATGTGGGTAAACTTGAAGTAATGTGTGCATAGATGTCTCTAGGATTTTTCCTTTATTACGAACAGTGTCTTAACTGACACTGGAGAAAATACAGACTCAGCAGTTAGCAGAATTAAAGTAATGTATTTAATAAATTATAAATAAAACAGTACAGAAATTTACTAGGATTTCAGCTGCAACTTTTGACCCATGCTTGCAGAATAATAATTTTAAATAAATTTTATGTTTCATATATTTATCAACATACTGAATAGGTGACATTAAAAAGAAAAAGCTGTTATATTTATGTTGAGTAACAACTGCCTTTTAGATTTCACTCACTTGACATTTAAAATGAAAATATTATTCCAACTTTCTGATTACCTTTGAGAGATAGACACTTAGGTTGTTCTCATGAGTTTTGAATAAGTTTTTGTTAAAGGGGTCTTAATAAATATTTACAACAATTCAGTTTAAGTACCTTCAAAAGCATTTTGTTAACATAATAATAGAGATATTGCTGTTCAACTGTAATGATTACTAGTAATTGCATTGCTGAATGTAATGTAATGTAATTATAAGAGGGAAATAATAAAAAAAGACTTTTTTCCTTCTAATCCAGGTGCCAAAATTATTGATTTTGATTCTTCACTGAATCCTGTAGAGTCCCTTCAAAATTGACCAGGTAAATGATTACACTGATGAATGAAAACTGATGATGCCTATTCCTATTAGAAGTTTAGCAAAAAAAAAATAGTATATAGTTTTATGTAACATACAATAAGTCCTTTAAAAAAAAAACAACTTAGAAGTTCATGTGTGTTTCTTGCTGTTGACAGAAGTAACTAAGAAAGTCTAGAAGTTTACAACACAAAGGGCATGAAGTTAATCATAGAATCACAGGGCTTGGAAGGGACCTCAAGAGATCATCCAACCCCCCTGCCAAAGCAGGTTCCCTACACCAGGTCGCACAGGTAGGTGTCCAGGCAGGTCTTGAACATCTCCAGAGAAGGAGATTCCACAAACCCCCTGGGCAGCCTGTTCCAGTGCTCCGTCACCAATGGAATATTTATTTACATATTTTTGCCTAACAGAGTTGTGTATTCAGTAGAAGGAACTGTTCCTATTATAAATGCTTAATATATTATAGAAGAAAGATAAGCAATCTTTTTATTTTTCCATAGTAATTAGCATTGATCTAATCTCAATTCTAGTAGATTGGAATTAAATTTCATTAAATTCGGTTAAGTCATTTGAGTTTCAGTTGCTCTGGATTGTTATTATTACTATTATTATTATTATTATTTACTGGATTCTGTCTTCCACCTCTTTATAGTTGTCTGATGACATTTATTGAAGCATGGAATCTCAAGAAAATTAATCTTAGAAAGGACCTTGTGAATGCTGTAGTACTGCGTCCTGCTAGGATGGTCTCCCTGGATGGGAGCTCATACCAGAGCTTCACAGCAGTCACCTTGAAGGAATTCTGAATGTCCGCTCTAATTACCCCCTGTTGCAACTTGAGCCTGTTTCCTCACAGAATTTGGAAGGGACAGTCTAGAGATCATTGAGTCCAACCCCCCTGCCAAAGCAGGCTCTGTAGTCCAGATTGCACAGGTAGATGTCCAGGCGGGTCTTGAATTCTCCAGAAAAGGAGACTCCACCACCTCTGGGCAACCTGTTCCAGTGCTCTGTCACCCTTACTATGAAGAAGTTCCCACACACATTTGTGAGGAACTTCCTGTACTTCATTTTGTGGCCATTTCCCTTTGTCCTATCACCGTGCACCATTAAGAAGAGTCCAGCCTCATCCCTTTGCCTCCTGCACCTTAGATATTTATAGACATGGATCAGATCCCTACTGAGTATACGTTTTTCAAGGCTAAACAGTCCCAGGTCACTTAGCGTTTCCTCATAAGGGAGGCATTCCACACCCTTTATCATCTTTGTAGCTCTCCACTGGACTCTTTAGAGGAGATCTCTGTCTTTTCTGTACCAGGGAGCCTAGAACTGGACACAATACTCTAGGTAGGTCCTCACCGGGGCAGAGTAGAGGGGGAGAATCACCTCCCTTGACCTGTTGCCCATGCTCTTTTTAATGCACCCAGGGATGCCACTGGCCTTCTTGGCCACAAGGAGACACTGCTGGCTCATGGCCAACCTGTCATCCACCAGGACACCCAGGTCCCTCTTTTCAAAGCTCCTCTCCAGCAGGTCGTCCCTCAACCTGTACCAGTGCTTGTGGTTATTCCTCCCTAGGTGCAAGATTCTACACTTGCTCTTGTTGAAGCTCATCTTGCTCCTCTGCCCAGCTTTCCAGCCTGTCCAGGTCATAGTGAATGGCAGCACAGCATCACATCCAATCACTTGTCACCTGAGAAGAGTGCTCATGACCTACCAGCTTGGTGGCCCCCCATAACTATTGCTAGTTAATATTTTCCCTCCATTGGAGGGCCCAAAAATGTTGAACAGGAAGGGGTAAAAGAATCACTTACGTGGACCTTCTGTCTGTGTTCTTGGGCTCTTGGCTTTCTTTGCTTGCAGGCTTTTCTTCTGGCTCATGCCCAGCCTCCAAGCACTCTTCTGGTCTTTTCACCAGATATGTTCTCCAGCAATACAGGTCACAGCCTTTGTCATTGCAGAAGATGTCTTAATTCCCAGAGGCAGGACTTATTATGTGTACTGTCTGAACTTTATAAGCTTTCTGGTGGCCCATTCCTCCATCATGTTCAAGTCCTTATGGATGGCAGTCATGCTACAGAGGCACAAATGGCACAAATTCAGTTGAGAGTTAAGGTTGTTACCTTTTCAATTTACATCTAATACTCAGGGGAAAAAGCTGACTGTTCATAGTAGAAGTGCAGACTATGTCTGTCTGTTATACATATGTTTGTGTGTGTGTGACTGTATGAGGAACTAAAAGTTTTGATTGGCTTAAGTACAGTTCTTTCTCTTGTATGGAAAATGGTGTATCAAAGCTGCCCATCTAATAAAGCTGAGTTTGCCAAGGTTCATTTTGATACAAAATCTAATAAATATTTCTATATTTGACAAAGTAATCTTATAAACATCAGAAAACTGTGCAGCAATATTATATATTTAAGAGAAAAGCGTTGTCTTTTAAACTTGATGATTCAATATTGAGATATTTGGATCAAATTTTTGATGGTCTAACTCAACCACTTGAGTGTCACAAGTAATAAACATATTCCAAATTAACTTATATCTATATGCATATCAGGGAATTAGAGGTCTCTGATGGGTGTGGTTAGTATATTGTTAATTGAGACCAGTCTTAAATTTTAAACAAAACTTTAGTGCTTTTATTAGCAACACATGTTTAGTTCTCAGACATAATTAATTACTATATGTTTACTACAAGTAATAAGATGTCAGATTTGAATAATTACATAGTCTCCATAGAAATAGATAAAAGGCATTACTACTTTCAGGGCAAGCTATGTAAAAAATTATGAGGAGAGTTTTAGTCATCAGATTTCTGTTACATTTTGTTTACTAGTGTAGTAATATTAGAATGAAAGTAAATTTAAATTAAACAGCTTCCAAATTTTTGAGATAGCCATATATTTGTGCACTCTACAGAATAGTTCACAATAATGTTAATAGCATTTCTGCTTTTTTTTTTTTTAATAGAGACAAATACAAATTCAAAAGATAAGTAGATAAGTAGCATTCCCCCCCCCCCCCCCCCCCTTTTTTTTTTTTGGACATGCTTAGGGCTATTTCCTGTGCCTCAAATGTAAATAAATGTGCCATAATACCAAATGTTCTCATGTTTTGTACATCTTCCAAGTAGGTGTATCAAGAAAACAGGAAATCAAATATTCAAGCTTTTGTCTTCATTATCTTAAAGTCTAATTAGTTCCTGCTCTTTACATGTAAGTAGCTTCTTTTTATACTTTCTAATGTAAAATTTTAATCAGTCGTATATCCTTACAGATGTAGTCTCATTTTAGGGTGAAATAGCATAAAAAGGAACTTGTTATTACGTTAAGATTTATATTTTTGTCAGTGTAGGTATATATATGTTATGTTCTGCCACTTCATTAATCATCCTGGAATTGATTCAAACTGTAGGTAACATACTTATTTGTACATATACAAGCCAGTAGATTGTCATTAAAAACACATTATTATTTCTTAGGTATTTTGTAGTCCTTAGGTGTTCTTTAGTCTTAGTTGGGGAAAGACTTCTCAAATGACAGCATTTGAGCGTATCTTACCTTCGTTTACATGCTTTCATTTTCTGTCTGGATTTTGGGGCTAAGAAACAGTAATGGCCCCATGATTCTATTTAATCTCATAAATATACATTACGTATGTGTATACATACATATCATTTAATGCAGCCATTTGTATTCATGTGGCATATGTCCTTAAAACAAATTTTAAGATAATAAGAAAGGAGTATAGTTTCATATTTTGCTTCTTCAGAGCTGTACCCAGGAATGCGACTTTCTTAAGATACCCATTCTTCCAAATTAGATTGGTTCAAAAAGTTATAAATGAACGCCTAGCAGTAGACGTCTAAATATATATATAAGCACCTCAATGTAAATACCGTATTTTTCAGACATCCTGGCTGTCTCTAAGTCCCACTGAAATCAGAAGCTAGAGAGATGTGGGAGAACACTGGGAGTTTAGATTTTAAAGATTTTTTTCCTTTCCACTGCTACAATCAGCTCTGGTGGTTTTCTACAAATTTTAAATAACAAGCTACCTTCTCCTGTACTTGCTTCATGTTACTGTTTGAATACATTTTAAATGTTAAATGCTTTTTTAGTGTTAGCTTACCCAGGATATGAGTAATTGTGGAGGTTGGTCTACTTGCATCCAAAAGAGCACAGAACATTTTTGTTGATATTTGAGGAAATTAAATATAATCTCTTTGTATAGCGTGCTGTTTGCGTTGAAAGGTTGTGGAGATACCAAAGTAAGGACTAACTGGCTTTTATTCTTTTAATTTCATATAATGTGCACTGCAGTTTCTGTTTACAGTGTCACCTGGCAAGAATCTGAATGCAAACATTTCCTTACATTAGTTGTACGATGCTTCTGGCCTCCTATTCTCAAAAGAATTATAAATTGATGTTCATGCCATCTATTGGTGTTTATTTTCTACCCCATCAGTTTAGTTACACTATTCAATTCTCGTTAACAACTGACAGGAAATAAACACTTTTCTGGAAAAAGATGAAAGAATAGTGAAATAGAACTCCAGTTGTGACTATCAGAAGGTTCTTACTTTTTCCTTTTTTAGCCAATTATTTCTGTGAACAGTTATTTTCTGCTAATTATGGTATTTGGTCAGAAGACTTAAGAACAAATTTAATTCTCACCTCAGACTAGAATGAAATGTCTTCAGATTCCATGAAATCCTTCACAGTGGTTCCCTTGGATACAGGACCTTACCATGAGACAATTTCTACTGAAAAGTATTTGTTGACTGTGTGTTTGTGCATTTTTCCTTTTGCCCAGTGGCAAACTAATTGCCTAGCAACCAGACTATTTCTTTTTTAGTGCTTTGTTGTCATGCAAGGCATTCATGGTGTGAGTGACTTAATTTATATATAATCACCACTGGATCAGTTTCTGTTTAGAACTAGCAGTGTTTCCGTTTTCATTGTTTTATTCATTTAATTAGAAGTAAGAGTTTACAGGGAACAGCAAACAAACAAACAAATAAATAAATAGATCAACGATATTCATTGTTAGTTTTCTCACATTACACAGTCATATAGTTCTAAACCAAACAAAAAAAAACAAACAAAAACACCAAAGCAAATATATGTCCTGTTAAATTTGTTTATTCTGCTCTATGCTTCCTAGATCTGTTCATATACTTTAAAATTGTGAATTTGATATAAACAAATACAATTATCTATAATGAATGGAACAAATAGGGTCACGCAATCCCCGTGTCTCTTTCTGTTCAAAGTATTCTATTTGCCCCTAACTGTAGAACTGTAAATTGCACCATTGTAACTTGTGCTAATGTATAGTTAATCACACAGCCACAAGATTATTTTTTAGGCTGAGTCAAGTTAATGGAACCTTACTGTAACTCTAGTTCTCTTAATGTCTATTGTACATTTATTGCATATCTGCTATACATGTCCCGCTAAAACAAAATAAATTTCAGTAAGCAAAAAAATAGTGTTAATGATATCATACTTATCTCAAGAGGAAAGTGTAAGTACATGTATGTCATATTGGAGCAACCATTGCATTCAATTTGATGAGAATAAAGAAAGATAAGAACCTCAAGAATGTAATTAATATCTTCTGAGTTCTGATCTGGACAATATTCCTATTAAAAAGCTTTACTTTATGTTATCATTTTTTATAGAACATACACTATATATATATACAACAGAAGCAATATGTAGTATGACAGAAATGTCTACTCTTAATGACTCTTCCTCTGAATGTAATGAGATATCTCTAGTTATAAAAATCATATTGTTTCTGAAATTATGGCTTTTGAGTTTAGGGACTGTCAATGGTTTACTGGGCAGGTTCAGCCCAGTAAACCACGACAATTGGTGCAGGGGACCCGCAGACCCACGCTCTGGAAAGGGGGAATGGGAAAAGGGCCTAGAAACAAAACAGCAGCAACGATCTGAGGAGGAAAGCTGATTTACTAAATAAGATAGCAGAAAGCAAAATAACACAATATAATACAATATAATTGGAATTGAAGCTAATAAATCAAACAAAATGAGCAAGAGAGAGTGGTCCGATAAGCCGAAGGCCTTACGCTAACGCTGAAGACAAGACGGCAATGAGCACCCACTGCTGAGTCGATCCCAAAGGAAAGAGAGTGTCCCGTGACCACGGAGAGTTTTTATCTTTCCCTCTGAGCGAAAATGTGTAAAAGTGCAAAGCATCACACAGCTCTCTGGGGAATGTAGTTCTTCTGAGACAGGTATACCTGGAATTATCAATGATCCATGGAGCTGGAGTATTAACTCTTTAACTCTTAATGCACTACATGATGTTACGATGTGGAATAGCAATGCCAAAAAGCATAAAACCATGACAGGGACATAGAATTAGGAGAAATGATAACAAAGGGTCACTTGCTACCATTCCTTGTGTCAAAGTTTGTTAGGAATTTTTTTAAAGATAATTCTGTCTGCCCGGTCTTTATTTAATGATGCTCTCCTTCCTTCATAGTACTTCATATGTAATACAAACATCATGTGCAATTATCTTTAGTTATACAAAAATGTTTTAAAAAATCTGCATTTTCTCTTATTTTTGCACTCACATTACACATTTACTCACAGTAAAATATAGGCTGTTATTGCTGAAAAAAAAGTAAGCTGAGGTCTGTTTACTTCTGTTTCATTCCAATCAATTAACATTTTTCTAACTAAAAACTGAAATAATGCATTTTTTTCAGTTTATGATCTACATTTAGATTATCTTTAATCAGTAACTTACCTTTTTTTTCCCTTCTCTCTCCCTCTTTTTCCCTTCTCTCTCCCTCAACCCCTCATTTTTAAGAATAGCCTAAGTTTCTGAAGGTAGAATCTTATTTAATTGCCTAACTAGTCCTCTGACTGTTGCATGTTTCCCATCTGGAAATTAAAGCCCTAGTTATAATAGTGTTGGTTATAAAATTATATCAATTTTCGCACCACTTCTCTTGCATTTAGCTTATACATGATTGTCACAGGGATCTGCTTTTCTTATCCAAATCTAATTTTAATTTCAAAAAGAATACATTTTGCATTTCTTTCTGACAGTATTTCAGTGGACATGTACTTAATTAAACATGGATTCCACTGTTTAAACCTGGATGGGAGTCATGAACATTGATGGGTGACTGGAGGACACAATAGGAGCTAAAAAGCTGTATTGCAGCCTTTATCTGCCTTTCTGGGTACCCATTCTGAGGTCAAAATGTGCAATACATGGTAGTCCAAACAACATGAATGTTCTTAGTACATTAGTGCAGAATTTTCCACTTACTCAACCGGTCTGATTTACACTGATTCTTAGAATAACAAGAAGATAGAAAACAAATAGATTGCTGCTTGGTCCAAATTCTTGTGGTACCATTTGTAGAGGAAACAGATCTACACAGAAGAGTGTGCCCGTTTATTTTTGTTTATTTTTTTCTGGTTTTAAATTCAATCGCTATATAATATAAAATCGATCTATCTAAAAAGTCTAATTGTGGATGCAGGAAGACAGACCATCGGTGTGTAGATTTCAACACCCTTTTGTTCTCCTTCAGGTCCCATTCTTTTTTATAAGCGTACAGTCATATACAGAGATGTCAACATGAGGGATTACAATGATCTACATTCTGCCCAGTCTATAACCTGAAGAATGCAAATATTTTGTGAAGAGATAGTAGGCTTGTGAAGATCATTCTGTATCCCAAATATCTCACTCACATTAATGCAGAATTAAAGCTGCATTGCATAATTGTGCATATCCAGGCTCTTTCTTTATGATTCTTCTGCAAAACAATGACCTTTTTCAGCTACTATGTCTTCTCTCAGGTCCAGACATGCAGCTATGGCAAGGTACATAAAATGAACAGTCTTCAAGATAGACTGCTTAAACATATAATGATTACTTTTGCCTTCTCTCTCATATAAGCATATATAAGTCTAAAAGAAGTAACTAGTCTTTTTATTGTGTTTTACTTTTGTATTACTTGTATTTACTTGTATTACTTTTATTGTGTTTCTCTTATATTGCTGATTGTGAGTTTGGTATGACTTTCTATCTCCCTAACTTTTTCCCTGCTCCTGTGTTGACTAAAACAAGGCTCCTATAAGTATTGCTGTAGCAACCGTTACTTCTGGGTATTTGAAGCAGTTCATGTCTTTCTACTTGAAATTTTCTGTTCTCTCTACTTAGCAAATTCATTTTTTTCAGACTGTATTTTCTTTTTTCTCAAAATATGAAATCTAAATCTTAAATTTTCTTCAAGGATTTTATGATGTCTCCAGAAGCTCAAGTTACTGGGTTAATACAGTCAAGAATGCAGAGATCAGCTCTGACACTTCTTTTTTAGTTGTCATCTCAAATGTAGTCACGAAGTATGGTTGACAAAATGAGGTGAAAAGAAATGTCTGAGGAGAGAAAATTGGTGAGTGAACCGTTAACTTTCTTTGTGCTTTCCATATTCTTAAGTCAGGGGTAATTGCTTTTAGCTTTCTGGGGTAGTGTTATGCTCTAAGATGCAGAATAATTATTTTGACACACTCTATCAAGTGCCTTTTTAAAATCAATAGAAACATTATGTAGTTCCCTGTCTATGTGCTCAAGGAATTTCTCTGTTAGTTCCTTGTCTTGGAATAAACATCTGCTTGATTGTTCCTCCCTGGCACGAAACCCCACTTGTTATTCTGCTAGCTGACTTCTGATGCGTGGTTTGAGTCCATATCATATCACTCTTAGGAGTCATCTTGCTAGAAAAGCTCAACAGATGCAGTATTTAATGTAGTATTTAATGTAGTTTTTTATTAATAGAGATTTCACAGAGAGACTAACAGTTTTCTTATAGTTTCAGCAGCTATTTCATGAATTACTTAATGCTAGTGTATTTTATTCTTACATTCTTAACATTTTTAAGATGAATTGTGTTGTGTCTCCAATTCTACAATTATACCTGTTCTTAGGGATTTACGTTGTTGAAGTTCAGGGAAAATTTTATTTTTCATTCTAAATTATTTCTCGTCATATGTGTTTATGTTCTTCAAACTTTTCCCAGTGTTCCATTCTTACAGCATTCTCTAAATCAGCAGTTCTCCATTCATAATGTTATAACAGTAGTGCTTAAAATTTATTAAACTGAAGAATTATGTAGAATTGTTTCCATTAAAGACACAGTGAAGCCAGTACCCTTAATGTGATTTATCTATGAATTGTTAGAAAATGTTTAGTAACAATGAAACAATACTGTGTGCAAAAAAAAAATTCTTTAAAATAGGAGAAAATTTATTAATTCTGTTTTGCTTCACTATTCAATGTACGTGCAGATTTCAATGTTTTGAAAGTAACAGGATGGAAATGGAAAACATTAAAATTTTAACGTGCATCTAGAGATAGGCAGCTATTGTACAAAGTCTTGTGTTCCTTCATTAAGGTATTCTTGAAATTTCACGAGACCCACAATGATATTAAAAAAAAACAAAAACAAAAAAAAACCAACAATGAAAACTGCCTTTGTCTCATTTCTTCTGAGGATCACTCCTCAGATTCATGGCACCTCATGAACAGATATTTTTGATAGGGGAGATATATTAACTCTCCAGTATTAAACAGCTTCACTGTTAAGGAATCAGAACTTTCAACATCTGTATATACGCTGCAGTGATTTTAAGAATTACTAAATTTAATGAATAAAATCAGCTTCGAAGTCTGTAGAATTTTATTTTTACTTTATTAGTTCAGCAAAACTATTCCTTTCTTAATTTTTTTTTATTCCATTTTAGTATGATATGTGATTCCAGACATCTGCTTTCCTCATCAGACCACTTAGAATATGTCTTTCAGATGATTACATTCAACAAGCTCTTCGGGAGATTTGTATCACTGAGCAATGGAAACCTGCATTTATCTGACTTCAGTACTGACTTTCATTTATTTTCTTATGCAAGCCACTTAATTTATTATAATAGGAATTAGAATAGGGCTAAAATTTGACTACTGCATTTTAAAATCCTTAGAATATTAGTTTAGACAGCTAAACATCCCCTACTCAGATAGCAAAGATGTTTCAGGATAATGCAGATAATAGAAGTAGTCATGAGATAGCACTTTGGTAATAGGTATTCCTCTATCCCACTTATAAAAACATATTTCTTTTCTTTAGTGACAGAAGTTTATTTAGGTTACTTCAAAAAAAAAAAAAAAAGATAGAAAGCTGTAGATTTAGAACTCTGGCCATTATGAAATATAATTGTAAAGAAATTGAACGTGTGATGTTCTATCATGGACTGAGTCAAGCACATAACAGGTTCAAATGATTACTGCTGACACAATGGAAAGTGATGGTTATACAGCTCAAAAATGTACAAAGACATAATTATAAATAGGAAGATGTTAAATGAGATCAAGGAGCATTATTACTAGTGATCATGTCTTATTAGAACCTATTTTTTTCTATTCCCATTTTAAAACATAGTGTAGGTGGACAGCTATAAGCACAATCTTTTTAGCTTATGCACTGAACTTATTTCGGAGGTTAATTAATGTCTCCTGATTTTGTCCAGATACTTGATTTCTCATTAGCTAAGAAAGGAAAGTACCTGCAATAATTGTACAGAGTATGTAGTTTACCTTGTTGACCTGAAAATCCTCATCGGGGCTGCATGTCAGAACTACAATTGTCTGATGTCTGAATCGGAATCAGTCACCTCAGAGGCAATCTGAAAACAACTATGTATTTTCTGTGTACTGTAGTTTAGCACATGAAAGTGGAAGTGATCCTGTGGAAAGGATTATGTGGTTTCAACTGCATGTGTATGTGATGCATACACATACATTTTAACATATTAATATAAGCACCTAATGATAAACATGTATTAATAACTTAATACCTTAATACCTAAGTAATTTTATATTGAGCTTGCTTCTGGGAGAAATACTGAATTTTTTAGGCCACTCTAAATACTGTTATTTACTTTTGCAGTGGAAACAGTACAGAAAAGATGAGTAATGGATTGTTGAAGAATCAGAGATAGACTTGTTAGTTCCTTTTGCTTTTAAAGTCATCACTCCTTGTAATTTAGGGATCTGTTCTAAAATCCCTGTATTGTTGCATCATGGTTTCAGGTGCTACAGCACTTAGAGATAAATGTATGTTAGCTGGTTTTAAAAAGTCAGTGTGCTGAAATGTCAGTACTTGACATACCAGAGAGTACTTTTGGTCTCTGTACCTGGCGCCTTCCCTCATCATTATGCTCATCAAAGAACATTTGTAAACAAAATAAGTGTGTTTTTTGTTTTTGTTTGTTTGTTTCATTAATTCCTTGTTATTTTCCTTCCGTGTTATCAATTCATTGTTTAGTGTTTTCTTGCAGGGAAAATTATTGAAAAAGTGTAAGTGGATTTTTTCATAGCTTTCCTGAATAAGATTTTTCTTCAAAGTACTTATTTTGCATTAACTGCTGTGTCAGTTTGCAGTTTTCTTTCATCTCCGATTATATACCATGCCAATTTATTGTACTGTGCATGCACCCTGAGATAATGTGTATGTGTATGAATTGATTTGATGTTGTAAATCCAAAACTGACCTCAAAGTCAAGCTATGTTTCAGCAAACAGGAAGGAAGTTTATCAATCTTTTTACTTTACACTAAATTAATTCTAATGCTGAAATTTCAAACAAGGTTTTGTGCTCAGCTGCATCTTTTAAATGGAATAGTAAATCAAATAGATTATTTGTAAAT
Organism: Callipepla californica brunnescens; assembly: GCA_023055505.1. Taxonomy (NCBI): domain Eukaryota; kingdom Metazoa; phylum Chordata; class Aves; order Galliformes; family Odontophoridae; genus Callipepla; species Callipepla californica. Next base: position 24,428,447 of record JALIRH010000005.1, read on the forward strand.
TATAGGTATTTAGGTTATTTTTTTTTTTTTTTTTTGTTAACAACTAGAAACTGAAGATAAATTTTCACTGATTTTTTTTTCCCCTGCTCTTAGGTTAGTAACATGTATGCTATGTGGTCTTTTTCTGCCAACTACATTTATATTGCTTTTGCATTTGTGTTACTCTTTAATCTAAAAATATGGCTTTATATTATACATTTTGGGTTTGTGATAGGTGACTGTTCTGTGGAAGGGATGGAAGGATAAGAGAAAGTTATTCATTGGACTAACATACAATCAGAGAGAAATATGTAGTAAGTATTTTTTCCTGTGTAAACTCAATTTGAGGATGTAGTCTATCATATAAGTAGTAATGGTTTTGTAGCGTAATATTATTATGAAGTATAATTATTTAAGAAGGCGTGGAGATTAATCTCTATGGTACATGCTTTAATACTAAATTAGTATCTGAAATTTTCAAAACTAACCTTGATTGATCATGGGTTATATTTCAATAGAATTAAAAGATACTAATACTCTTCAGAAACCTGAGAAGTTTTTAAGCTACTACAGAATCTTTTACTTTAATACTGCTAAAGTAATGGTTAACTTTTGTACTATTGTATAGTATTCTTCCTGTTCATTGCACATTCTTAATTGTTTCAGCCCTTTCTTTCCTGAAATCACTCGCCTTTCTTCAGTTAAAGCGGTCCTATAGTGGTTTAAAATTCTGTCATCAGTGTTAACAGAGGCATTGACCTTCAGCCCTGATGAACTGATCTCAAGAAGGCAGAACCAGCTGCCATTCATTGACAGGAGCTGTCACTTTCAGTAATTTCAGTTCGATACAATTGTGACTGAACAGAATAACAACAGTATCAAGCAAGGCATTTTGTGGTCATTCTGTAAAATGAATTAAGTTTTCAGTAAATTTTGTAACATACTTTTAGGTATCAGGTACAGAATTTAAAAACTGCATATGTTACAAATGTCTGACCCAGGACTGTCCAGTATATATTGGGAATCTGTAAAAAGGTAGACTGAAAGCATTGTGCCTGGGCACAAGTGTGACGAGTACCCAGAAAAGTGCAAAAACATTGAAGGTGCCAAACACTGTGTAGAACAATAGTCTTTTTCTGTGTTTGTTTGTTTTTGCATATAAGCAAGTTGACAGTTAAATATTGTCAGAGGTAGGATACTGTTAATAAATGTGATCTGTTACCTAGTCCATTATTACTGTTTTTATAGTCTTTGATTCTTATGGTGTTTCTAACAACAGATATCTTTTACTTTGCCAGTGCTTAAGGTTTTGCTCCCACAGCAACAAACTCTGAATCTAGCAATGCAAGCCATACAAACTCAAAACCCCTCCAGTTTATTATCCCATAAATCCCCAGTGATTTTAGAGAGGAAGAATAACATGTACACATTTGCTCATCTCCTATGTATTTCTCTCTTAAATTCTGTAATACAAATCGTCACTGAAATACTAAATTAGAATACTAAAAGTGACAAATTTAAAAATATTTTTAAATATGAAAAAATATATAAAATAATCCTTTCTTTCTAAAGAACATTATGATCCTGATCCGTTTTCATTTTACTTAATGATAATATTCTACAGACTTCAACAGGAGCAGGATCAAACCTCTCATCAGCAGTGGCATTTTGATGTATTGCACCAATACATCACCCTATGCAGCACCTCGATGATGTATTGCACTAGTGCTTTATCAAAGTGTCACTGCTCTGATGAAGGCATAGCACCTCCTGGCAATGCCCAGTAATGAAAACTGTTACATTATAACATGTATTTATGTTATGTTATGTCTTGTTACTATATGCTATACTGTGTTGCACAGTGCTAAGTTGTTACACTAAGGAAAAATATTAGAAAAAAGAGAGTCTAGGTTTCAGGATCGAATGGCAGAGACAAAGACAACTGGTCAGACTACACTGACACAATTAAGTTCCCACAGGAATTAATGTTACTTAATCAAAACATTAGTCCTGCATTTAGAACTGTATTGGTATCTTTATTTTTGATTGGGCAAAATGAAATGTAAAAGAGTATTTTTGCTTAAGAATGATTTCTAAGTTAAAGAGAATCCTTAGTTTTGGTTAGAAAGAAATAATTGCTCTTTTCAAATCACCATGTGATATGTCCTTCGGAAAAAGATTGTTTAGTAAGATATCACACTTCTAAAAATTTAGGATGGAAACTTGCAGCTATATGCGGAGCTGTCCTTGAAAGGGTCAAAGCAGATGGCACTGGCTGACTGGAAGACAGAAGGGTGAGTCTGTCTGTACATAAATAATTTGATAAAGTTCTTAAGCCCTTCTCTCCTTTCTGCAAGTAATAAGATTTTTGTTGTGGCCTAAATAAAGTTACACCATCAAGTGCTGCTGTACCTGACATGCTGGAACTTCAATATGAACTAGAATCAAACATAGGTGCTATGCCTAAGACATTACTACACTGGTAGAAAATATGGCCATAAAGATGTGTTAGATAGATTCTTATGTACCCAAGAGCCATGTCACTGCAGCACATAAACCTCTAACCAGCAGGTAGATCAGGCCACTAGTTTTGAAGTGGCTCAGATACATTTAGGCTGGCAACACAAGGGTGAGGTATTTGAACCTTGGTGGGCCTATGAAACCTTGGGCCATCAGGGAAGAGGTGTTATATATAAGTGGGCTCAAGATCAGGGGGTGGTTTTAACCATGGACACTACTGTGCAAGTTTTTCTTGAATGTGAAACATGCTGCAGTTAAGCCAAGAGAATGAAAAGTCTCTGGCATGAAGGGCAATGGTAGAACTATAAATATGGAGAGGCTTGGCAGATTGATTAAATCACTACCATGAACTCACAATAGCAAACGTTATGTGCTTACCATGGTGGAAGTATCTACTGAGTGGCTTGAAATGTATCCCATGCCCCATGCCAGTGCCCATAGTACTGTATTAGGCCTAAAACAACAGATCTTACAGTGACATGGCCAAATTTTTTCTAGTGGTATTTTATGTAACAATCTGAAAAATAGTCATTAAAAAAAAAAAAAAAAAAAGAAAAAAAAAACCCACGAAGAAGAGTATCAGCTGGAAAGATAGGCAAAATCTTTCAGTATAGCTCTAAGTATCATATATAAACATCTAACTAAACTCATAATATGTAAAAAAGTTTAAGTAGCTATAATACAAATGGAATACATCTGAGAGACATAACAAACATCTTTAACTCTTCTTACTGATGCAGTTCAGAATATATAAGGAGACAGGATACATAATAATAAACAGCACTTTCAAAATTTCAGGTTTTCTGTAAGGCCTTATAAAATTTTACAAGTGGAGTGCCAAACCAAGCATGAGACTTATAGCATCATTTCACATACAAAGACAGAAGAAATTTTTAGTCTACATTCTACAGGCATTCATGAAAATATGTAGATTGGTCTGAAGGTAATGCCTCCTATTTATTTCCATGGAAACTGCAACAAGTACAAAGAGTGCAATAACACAGTTTGATGGAGCAAATTTTCAGGTACAAAGCACTATTTTTCAACATAGTTACCACCATTAGCTGTGCATTTTTCCCATCACTGAACAAGAGCCTACATGACACATTCATAATAATCTGCACCAGAGGAGGTGACCCACTGCAGCTGTCACTGCTGCTGAAACACACCACCCACCACTTCACTGTGCTCACAAACACTTTGATCCCCATAAATGTTCAGCAAGCATCAATGGGTGTCATTTTTTCTGTATGTAGGAATTCAGTTTCATACTTCATCTATGCTTCCGTGTCATGACAGATGCCATTTTGTCAGACTACCCCTCTGCTACCATCTCTCACAAGGCAACAAAATGTAATGGGATACTGATAGGAAGGTTCATACCCTACTGTCGTACTACCAGCATCAACCACTGAAGTTGTGGGCCAACATAATAAAAATAGGAGGCATTACTTTCAGAGCAGCCCTTGTATTAGTGTCAGACATCTCCAGAGACGGTAGAACTTCGGAGAATTAACAATTGCATTTCAGTGATGTATAAATAATATTTTGATCAGCTAAAATAGCATTTTTGGGAGTTGTGAGTGAGTTTCCAAGTATAGTTCATTAACTTTTTGCTACATTTGTAAATGGCAGAAAATGATGAAAAAAGATAAGTGTTTAAATGTGTCCTATCAAAATGCACTGTAACTTCTTAAAGAAAATCAGTCATTTCTCCTAAAAAGTATCCATTAAATAGCATTATGATTTAGCAATTGTAGCATTTATTAATTTCTACTTGATGTTAGTACTAAATATTACTGCAAAACCAACATATTTTATTGGTGTAATTATTTGTTCTTCTTTTGCCATATATTCATTGCACTAGTTTATATTAATTATTTTTCATTCAGTAAGTATTCAGTAACAACCCAAAGGAAGTCTTGCCTGTATTACCGTAGTTACTGTAGCTATAACTCTAGTTTTTTCAGTATTGTACAGTAATAATATGTTTGGGTTTAGTGTCTATAAACTATATCATATATGGCAAAAAAAAAATCTGAATTTCTATATTACTTTATTTCAGTACTGGATTACCGGAAAAGTGAGTTTTCCTGTTTCCCTTGTCCTTTTCTCAAGCTTCCCATTCTCTCTTTTCAGTCTCTGACTGGGAAGAAGTTTCTGATTTCTGCAAAATGTTTTCTGTTCTGTTCTACTGTAGGCCTTTCATTGCTACAAGAAAGAAATTAAGATGACATCTTGTTGATGTTACACTTCTCATTGTATCATTTTTCTTTTGTTGATAAACCTGAGGAGATGATATAAATGCCTTCATCTTTTTAATGCCTTTCAATTTACCACTTAGTTTGCTTTTTTTTTTACTTTTACAGTAAGTGTTTTGCCTTAGGAAAAAAAAAAAATTCAGTGAACTATAATTTAAATAACTATTTTGTTTTGAATGCTTATGGATTAGATATGGCAAATTTCTTTTTAGGATTTTTCAAAGATTGTATTAATTGATCTGGACTGCTGAAGCATAGTCATAAATCAAATAAGACTTTTCTGACAGATAAAATAACAAATATTCATGAATAAGGTTTAGAAATTGGTGTATATTTTTCATTTCATGGAATTCAATTCCTTCAGAGGACAAGAATCCTGAGATGAGTACTTTGGAATATTACATAGGTTATATTTGGAAGACACTTGGAAATCTTGAAGTGGTTACAGCTATTAAGTCTATAATAATTTATGTAATAACTTTAAATAAAACAGTATAAGATCAAAATTTGAATAAAGCACCCCAGGAGTGGTGGCACAGAACTTGGCCAGACAAATGTACTGACCAGTCACCTCTTTAAACGTGACTTTTATCCCCTTATCCCTCCTTTTCCCCATTCCTTTAGATCCCCAAATCTCTCTGCTTCCACCTTTTTACCACCTTTGGTTCTTCCAGTAAACATCCTGTAAGTCTTGAGCAATCCTGGAAGTCTTCTCTCCTGCATACTGTAGTTAGTCCCATCACCCTAGGCATTGTTACCCCTCTGTTTCTAGGGAGATCTAGAGAATTGCTCCCCTCATACATCTGATTGCTGGGATAGGGCTTGTGTTGCTGATCAGATAATTGGTCTCCTCTTCCTGCCCTTTTTCCCTCTGCACTGTTTTGTGCTAATGAAGGTGAGTATACTGAATACTTTCCTGTGATGGGCCTTGTTTTAGCCAGATCTGGAGTTTATTTAGATTCTCTGTGCCATTGTTCCTTTGTGCTAATAAGTCTTTGTGGAGGCACACATATTATCACAAAGCCCTGTCATTAGCAGGTAGATTCACGTGGGCAGGGATGGACCACTTCGAGACAGAACATCATTTTGCAAGTTGGGGTCCATAACAGCACCTGTGAGTTCTAGTTCAGTCTGTGGTGTATCTGAAGAGAGGCAGAGCATAAACAGAGACCAGGGCCATAGGCAGGGCTTGGAGTAGGCCTGCATGAGGCTGATCAGAGCCATCAAGGCACTGGTGAACTCAGTTTCCCAACTGTAAGGAGCAGTGCTTTAAAGTTTGCCTGAATATTTGTGTGGCAAAAATAACACAGTCAGTGCTATAGCTCAGAATATCTGTGAGAAATTTTGACAGTATATAAATATAATATATTGGAGCTCAAATAATTCTGAACACATTACACTATTTATTCTGAAATAATGAAAATTGTATTTTCTTGTTGTTTTATGCTTTTAGATGACTGACATGACAATTAGATTATCGAATAAATACATAAGCTGAGTTCTTGACTGAAAGTGGCATTTTAAGATTAAAGCTTTTGCAGTACTGCATTTTGTCATACTGTGATGAATCACTTCAAATTTTTAATTGAATAGCTAGTGTGCTTGCTTCTAAAGCTGTAAGCAGAAGCTTGAGTAACAAGATACAGCAGTGCCTTCCTTATTCATTCGGGAGGGGGAAGGGCAAGCTAATGATTTGCTCCTTAGGAGGTGTTTTGTTTTGGTTTTGGTTTGGATTATAGTTCTGTTCTTTACGCTGTTATCCTCATTAAAGGCTTGATTGGAACTACCATAGCTGTGACATAGCTCTGTCAAAAGCAAACTTGTGTTATCAGTTTATGTTTTGTTGTAGAGAAGGAGTCATAAGTGTACAACTTATGAAGATCCCTTCTGTCATTTTGCGTCTCTGTTTCCTTTTATGACAATCTCCTGCTAATGTTCAGTCATCTGCAAAGAGACACCCCATTGTTTTTAGCTATCCAAGGGTGAGAACTGATTTATACAGATGTTCTTGATAAAGAGAAAATTATTCCTGTAAGTATTTTCTCTACAAGTGTAAGCAGTAATGGATTGACAGTAACATCCCTTTCCCCACTAAGCCAATAGGCATTTGCATTTGTTCAATCACTCTACTTTTCACTTGAAAAAAAATTGGTTGACAGAATATTTTGGATTGTCTCTGTCAAAATGTGAAATACAGTGGTGTATAATATCCAAGTAGAATGAAAGCAAATTTATATTTTTGATACATTAAAAACATCTCATCACTTGGATTTTGTGTTTCCAAGCTGACAAACAGTGGTTATAGGTATTTGTGTTCGGGTACACACATATATCTTCCTAATTAGTGTCCTATAAAGTTAATATCAAAATGAAAATAATCACTAGAAGTTACCTTAAAATGTCTTTTACTTTATTGTAGATTCAGAGAATTATAAACCCTTTGTATTTACACTGCTGATCTGAATAGTGCAGATAACAGTCTTTCTCTGAATTAATTTCAGACTGGAAAAGTACGTAGTCTTTATTCTCATTTTATTCCCTTAAAAAATAGTAATTTAGATAGTTAAAGAGTAACTTTTTATTTCTCAATAAGTTTCTACAAGATAACAAAGCTACTCATGCCAAAAGGCTTCATTTTTAAAACTTGAAATTATGTTCCTTTTCCATTACTTTTATATTGAGCTTAGTTCTTGCTGCTTAAAAAAAATGGCAAAGCTTCAGATAAAAAATTTACTTTTGTATATAACTCTTAATATGAAATTGTAAAATACTACAATTTTATATAAGATTATATACATACGTATTTATCAATAAATAACATTTAACTATAAAAGCTGTTGTAAAATCAGCCATGGAGGGCATTCTAACTTCAAATTAAATAATAAAAAAAAACTTCTGAGTTTGTTCAAAAAAAGGTTAATGGCAGTAGCTCAGCCCAACCTGACCTCACCCAAACAGGTTGTCTGTAATCAGCTTTTTTCACTACTAAATATCTAATCAGTTTTCCAGTTACACAGAACTTAGTGGCAAACCAAGTTCAATTATAACTTATAAATACTCATAATTGATAAATCACTCTGAGATTAGCATATTGAACTAAATGTTTGCAAAATGTAACACAAATTTTAGGAGGCAAAGTGGTAGTTTGTCTCAGTTGTAGCATGTCAGTCAAGGCAGAATTGTCAACAGCATCCTAAATATCTAATGTGATGAGGTATCAGAAAGATATAAACAAAATATAGATACAGATATGTGTGTGTGCAGTATTATCATTCTAATTCAAAGGCTACTGTGTTTAATGTCATGAAGATAGTCAATGTAGAACTTTTCTGAGTCTATTTGCAATGTCAGAAATAGCGCTTAAATTTCACATGCACATTTCAAAAAGGTACCGATATTGTGTTCTTGCTACATTTCTGAGCATCACTTTGATACAGTATTTCAAAGGTGGAAAGCTTTCTTTGCTTTTATTTTTACCATAACATAAAAGTAGGAATACACTGGTCATATACACCTCATAAGATTTTTGACTTGCCAACATTTATATTAAAAAAATAAAAACAAAACAGCAACAAAAAACGTTGTGATTGGTAACAGAAATTCTCTCATTACTTTGTAATGTAATAGTTCATTACAAAACTGAGAAAGGGTCTAATCTGAAACTGAAAATGAATTTTGTGCCCTGAAAGGTAAATTGATTATTTTTTTTTAGATTGTTTTGCTCGTTTTTGTTTTCTTTGTTTTTTTCTGCTACATTTTGTTCTACCTCCATTCCTTTTTCCCCTACGAAATCTGCAGTGTCAGCCTTTTCTATCAATTATATTTCCGTAGCTGTTCTGAACACTAACCACTCTGTAAATTTCTGTAGCTGCTCATAATGAATAGAATGACTGCAGTTCAATGAATTACTTATCAGAGTTTGAGTTGTTCTCAGTTCGTAAACAAATAGTACAAGAAAGGTGATCACCAATTATTTCTCATTATGTGGAAAGAAATTTGAAAAAATAAGCAACTAATTAATGAAATACCTGTTACTTTTTGAAAATGTCAATAACAACAGTCATAATGCAGGAGGTAGATTTCTGTGATGGCTGTTATCAGAGTAACAAAAGCAAGCAAGCAAAGAAACACTCCAAAATATAGTATATAATTTTAAAACTTAATGTCCAATATATGGTTGAGTGAATGAGACAAAAAAATGGTTGAGATAATGCACTCAGAATGTTTATTTTCATCCTCCAAGTAGGAACTTTCTTCCAGGACAGGGAAGATCAATCAAGTGAAATGGATATTCAGATTCTCTTCCTCAGGTCTTCTATATCTAAACTAAATGATCATTTTAATGGAAGGAGAAAGACAGCATGCTATAATTTCACGACTAATATTCTGCTCTCATACTACTCTCATAGCATTGTACTTCTCAATGTTTGCTGCTTTTTCTGTGCTCACTTCATTAAATCTTTCCAAAGCCTTTGTCTCTTTATGTGCTAGTATGTTTTCTGCCTTGTGCAATACAGCGAATTTCCAGTTATAAACCTTGGTGTATTGTATATTTTTATCACAAATTTTCCATCTTATCTGTTGTTTCTGTTTTTTAGAACTAGTTTATAATGCACCATATTAAGAGAATGGAAACTACCTTTATGTTCTGACCATGAAGATATATTGTCCATTTATTTTTAGATGTTTAGTTAAACTTCTGCCTAAAATTCATTTGCAAATTAATGGTAGGAGGTGCGTGGTAGATGGGTTAAATCTCATCAGACTTCCTGATTCCAAAGTGAATATTTAATGTTATCACAAAACACGCACATGAAAAATAGTAGAAGCAGGAAAGAAAGTATGGCATTGCATGTAAAATAGATTAGTATCTGCCATGATTAAGGGAGTTAATGTTGAGGTAACACATGAAGCACTGACTCCAGTTCTGGGCCCTCCATGACAAGAGAGATGTGGGTATACTGGAGAGAGTCCAGTGAAGAGATACAAAGATGATGAAGAGACTAGAGTACCTCTGCTGTGAGGAAAGTGGACAGAAACCTGAAATGTAGGAGATTCCCTCTGAACATCAGGAAACACTTTACTCCGTAGGTGACTGATCACAGGTTGCCTAGAGGTTGTGGAGTTCTCCCACTATGGAGGAGAAAAATACTCTCTCAGCCATCTGGACATCATTTTTTGTTATTTTTGCTGTAGCTGGCCATACTTGTACAGGGAGGTTGGGCTAAATGACCTCCAGACATCTTTTCCAACCTCAATCATTCTGTGATCTATGAAGTACATGAATCAGTATGGAATCTAAGAGATTTCTGTGCCTCATCATTCGTTACTCGATCTTTTGTGATTGTACAAATGTTCTGTGAAAGACAGAAACTGTTTTTCCTTTCTTTTGTCTCAAAGCTTGCTTCGTAAGGCCTTTTCTGGTGACAAGACTCTGACTGATAACTGCCGGTTACCCAGATGGGTGTTATGGTGCCTCATTGTCTCTGCTTATGGTTGTAAAGATAAGCAGAAATAGTGGCAAATAGTCTTTTCCAGGGGGGTACGGCTTGGAGAAGCTGACCACCACAAAAAGACAATGCTCCTGCATGGCAAGGAAGGCAACATCCTCTGCTGGCTTATCTTTTGGGCTAGGCATGTCACACAAACAAAGAGAAAAGAGAAAAAAAAACACCTGAGAAATGGGGATAAAAGGCACTGAACCAAGAATTTTAGAAGAGAAGAATTCCTGGAGGAGAAGAACTCCCAAAGAAAAATCTTTGAGGAGAACTCCCGAAGACAGACCCTGAGGCCTGCTTGCTGCCATCTCCCATCCCCGCGGTGACCAGACAAGTTCCTGAGACTACAAACCTCGTTGGACCCACGGTGGTGATTATATCTCTCTTGCTTTCTATCGAGACTCCTTGCTTTTTATCACTTTTCTATCGCTCACCTTCCCTCCTCCATATTCCTAAGCAACTAGTAATTGTAATAAACTGGTTGGGCTAACATTTGACCTGTTGTGTCTTAATCTTGTGCCAGGTATACACATAATCAAAGAACCTCATCTCCCTCCTTTATTGGAGTGTGACATGTTCTCATGGTACTCTTTTGTGTATACACAAAATCAAAGAACCTCATCTCCCTCCTTAATTGGAGTGTGACATGTTCTCATGGTACTCTTTTGTGATATCACAAATAGAGGTTTACATCTTCAGTAGGAATTATAGTGTGGATCAACTGGAGAAAGAGAAACAATACTTTGATACATATATGCTTACCATATTAGCAAAAATTAGGAAGGAAAAATTAAAAATAAGCACATCTTAATTTCATCCTCTTCAAAGCTTTTCTTTGATTTGACTAATGGATGCCTGATTTCAGTCTTTACAGAGTAACTAAACTTAAACTAACTTGAAGTTGTTAAAGATGTGCCTGTTGGATGTAATTGTGTTAGAAATTGTGGTATATAATGAAAAATACAAGCATCAACACTTTTTGCTAGCTATACTAGTCCCTTAATATATATTTGTTGTTGTGTTGAGCCTTAAGAATCAAAATGCCTAGTATCCTGAAGTTCTGTTGTCTATTGTCATCTCTCAGAATTCACCTCTTTTTTGAAAAGATTGATTATTAAGTACTTCTAAGTGTCTCATAACATTTCAGTGGATCCACTGGGGACTGAAATGCCTAATTATATTCAGAGGAATATTATTATGATAGAAGTAATTTGATGAATGTGTTTCTATTCAAATTCGGTTTAAAACATGAAGGTCATTGTATTATGTTAATTTAATTTGTAGGTCCGATTGTAGATGTATATAACTTCAGTTTCACTAGGCACTACAAGTTATGTAAATATGATAAAGTCCCAAAACTTAATATTTTATGGACTATGTAATTAATTTTTTTTTTCCAAAAACTTGATTCTTTCACAGTTGTAGTCATGTTTTGAGTTATTTCCTAATCCAATATCACTAGAAAAAAGGTAGAAATGAGAGCTGTGTTGGTATTGTTCTGTAATATTGGAATTAACTAAATTGTATGCAAGATAATTCACTGTTTCTTAGATTCGCTATTTGTGGCACTGGGTACTAATGTGTTTTACATAACATGATAATCAGAATATAAAAACTAAAAGTCTTGATGTCAATAAATGGTTAAACCAATAGACTTGTGCTCTTACACTATTTAGATGCTACTCTTTCTATTCCTGACTTGTGTCAGCTTTGAAGGAGAAGTTATAAATTATGAAATCTCCATTGGTGGTGAAATCTCTGTAACTATCTGAAGGGAGGTTATTTTAAGCTGGGGATTGGCTGCTTCTCTCATATAACTAGTTACAGGACTGGAGAGAACGGCCTCAAGTTGTGCTAGGGGAAATTAAGGCTGGACATTAGGAAATAATACTCCGAAAGAGTCGTCAGGTGCTGGAATGGGCTGCCCAAGGGAGGTGATGGATCACTAATCCTGGAGCTGTTCAAGGAGTATTTAGACATTGTATAGAGGGATGGTTTAGTGGGAACTATTGGTGATAGGTGGACGGTTGGACTGCATGATCTTGTATGTCTTTTTACAGACTTTGTGATAATGTGATTTTATAGCATTTACCATTTGTTTTTCTTTTCTGTATTGCTCTACTTTAAATATGCAAAGGATGTTTATAAGAATATTTACAGTGTGAAAGAGACTGGTATCCTTCAGTGAAAATACTTTTTACAGAGAAATATTCATGATGTCAATGTGCTTCTAAAAAGTAAGGCATAAGGTCCATTATTCCTATGAAGTTATTACATAGGTTTCTCCCTACTCGTTTGGGTTAGAGATGAATAGCTATTTGGGATTTTCAAAGGCACATGAAAATGCATGTGAAGTTATTTTTAATAAATAATACCAAACCTAAAAAGAGAAACAAACATAATGATTGTTTCATATTATGTTAACTTCACATCAGACCACCTAACTCAACTCTGAAGTTAAACTCTTACATTTAAATAGGTTTAAATAGTATTGTAAACTGATTTTCTTTATATAGAACAAGAGTTCTAATAACACTTGAAGTAAACTCTAATTTAATGCAATTTTAGCTGTATTCAACTGTGCAGCTTCATCCTGATTAAAGATACTGTTTGCCTAAGTATAATCACAAGTTGAATTTTTTTTTCCTTCTCCTTTAGTGTTATGGATCAGTTGCATTATTCTAATCAGCTTACACTTTAGAGACCCATCACCAGTTAGTGTCCTACATCCATAGATTTTATTTAGAAGTCAATTATTCAGAGTGGAAAACCACAAAGAAATACTCCTAGTTCTGCGAAACATCAGTACATTACAATATAGTAAATGAAAGGCTATTATGTCTCAGATTGGTCTGTACACTTAGGCACCCAAAAGAAATTGGTTGCTGAATTGATTATAATTTCAGTGGAATTGACTGTACATGCATGTTTAGCAATTTTCTTCAAAATTACAAAAAATTGGAACATCACTGTAGCAATATTATATTGAATTGTAACAAAATATTATAGTCTTAAATAGAAACGTTTGATATGTATTATGTTTTGTAAAATCCAATCTTATTGAAATGATTTTTATAAACAGCACAAATGTTTATGCTAAACATTTTCTAGTTTTCAAGGAATGTAAAAAAATTTCTAAGTTCAAGTGAATGTTTATTGAAAACTCTTAGAGATAATGTGTTGGAGGGCAGTAGCAAAGATTAGCTGTTTTCCTTATTCTCCTTCAGAAACATGGTACTTCCTTCCAGATTTCTAAAGAACCTCAGAATGCTGCATGCAGATGCAAGGACTCAGGCTTTCATGACCAGCTGCAGGTTCTTAGCAACATGCTTTATGTAAAACTTCAGAAAATGTTTGTTCATCTTCCTTGGTCTAGCATACTACAGACATTTTGAAGTTAGTATTTTGCTTCTTTCCATTAAAAAAAAAATCTCAAACAGGAGTTCTTCCATCATCAACAATACTTCATCTCACTCCAAGCCATCTGTTTACACTCAGTTCTGTCACAAACTTCTTGTTGATTTTCATTTTGCCCAAGCTGTCAGTTTAGCCTTTGCCAATGTTAAATAACATCACATGATTGTGGAAGTTCTACTCAGTCATAGTGATAGAAAAAAAATTCAACAACAGAAGGAATGGCTGAAGATAGCTGCATGGATATGTGAAGTAAGCTTAAAATTATGTAGAAAGCAAGCTGTGTATGCAGAATATGTTAGTGTACATGCTGTTTTTTAAAGTTGGTACCATTGACAATATATCAATCATACAATGTAGGTATCAACATTTATTCTTAATACAATTTAGCTAGTGATACTAGATTTATATTTTTCATGGCTCAATACAAAAAGCGATTCATCAAAATTGTGTCCAAAATAAAAAATATCTCAGAAACAAACAAACAGACAAAAAAAGAAACAACCACAACAAAAACACTCAAAAAAATAACCTTCTAACATTCTCCATTCTGGAAGACCTCTCACTCCATTCTTCCACTTGTTTTTAAAAGTATTTTCTCCTTTTTGACAAGAAATAGTGGAGTCTGTTGTACTCCTTTTTAATGTCTTTAATGTACCTTTATGCTCAGTGTGAAGAGAAATGTAACTTGTCTGGCATTCGTGAATACTGTACAGTTCATTTAACAGGAACTGGTCTCTTTGTGGTCGTTTAAAATGAGCTAGTCACTCATTTGGTATTGTTGATGTAAAGATTTCTGAAAACTGTGAGATAGTACCAGAGCTTGAAGTTTTTTAAATACAAGAAGTTGTGCCCAGAAGTATTTGGCTTTATTGCTAAATTTTAAGAATTTTCAAATCTGAGTGAATTTACAATATAATCAAGTATGTTCTTCCATTCATTCTCCATCTACCATCTGTTGTCTATGGTAGTTTAAGTATTACAGAACTAAGCTGACACTTTCAGATGTATACATTTAAATACTCAAATTTCTAAGAAATGATTTTTTTTTTCTTTTCAGAAAGTTTTTGAAAAGAAAAAAACAATTAAAAAAAAACACTCCAAAAACCTGTTGATAAAAAGTGCTGATTTGTTAGTTGTAGCAATTGGAATCACTATGGAGGCAACAGATTGGCAAAGGGAAATATAATGCAGTGTCATAAAACTGTAGAACAAGTTTCAGATTAAACTCAGAAGTACATCTTTTGGGGAACAAGATCACTCTGTTTCTGTTAACAACTAATTTTGTCCATTTTAGTTTTGCTAAAATAGGTGGTTCTTAGTATGGTGAGAAGTCGTAGGGAAAACAAGACTGATAAAGGAGGTTTCTGACTCTATCTAAAATAATGTAATTGGTTTCAGTGCTGTTTTTTCATGCTTCTACAATATAATTAAAGACTTACTGTATGGAGAAAAAATAGAGAGACTTAGAGCCACACAGATGTGATGATATAAAAGGTTTTAGCAAAAGAATAAAAAAAGTGAGAAAAATCAATCTGAAGCAAAATAAATATTAAAATATATATGTATCAAAAATTAGGTAGAAAAAGGAGAAACATCAGCAGTCATATTCAGCTCTTGTGTCTGTGAAGATATCAGTAACAAAAAGTCACTGTAAGCCCTGTCACTGTCAGCTGTAAATTTTAGTCAGAAACAGCCTGCTCAATTTGAGGCAGTGTGAAAATGCAGAGTCTCTTGGCTATAGGTTGTTTGGCCTGTATTAGCAATTTGCTTGCATGTCTTCAGACCTAGATTACTAAAATTGTTTGAGTCAAATTTTCAGACATTGAATAACTTGAGCATTTTTTAGCTTCACTTCAGAATTTTGTGTACAAAAACTGCAGAGCCAACAAACCAGGCAAATTATCTATCCATTTGCATGCAATCATAATTAATATAACATGAACAGCAGGAGAAAAGTACTTAGAAGATCTTAGAGATTTTATTTTTTTCCACATTATAGTAAATGATAGTTGGGTTAAACAGTTTGTAACTTTGGTTCCAGTAATGATCTGTTTCTGATTTATAAACACTCCACTTCTGTTTGTTCCATAACCAAAAAAATGGAAAATGAATTTTACAGATCAGATTCTGCTTTATAGCTATGCAAAACTATTGTCTTCTGCCATACTCCTTTACAGAATCTGAGCTAGATATGCTATTTTTAATAAGGAATATATAAAATAGAGCTTTTATTTTGTAGCTACAAGCATTTATTTCTCTATTTATATCTTAGAAGCTATAAATTACTCTTTGTTTACAAGCTAAGAAATTGCTTTTAGCTACAATGCAAAGAAAGAATTGCAGAAGTACACGATTAGTGCAAAGTTAGTGTATTCCTGATGTTCTAACGACGTGACATGATATGTTTTTAATCAGAGGTAATGTTTTTTGTTAAATCAGCTGTAATGACTGAAAAATCAGGTAAACTTTCAGACCTGCAAGCCCTTCAGATCTGAAAGAAAAGCTTACTGAAGAATAGAAGCAGCTTTCAAATTGACACAGAAGTTGAAAACCATTGATTATAGTTTAGTTAGCTATACACCAATTAAGTTAGCTACAAATGGTGTTAATTCCTTAGAAAGATCTTTGACCAAAGGTCATTGACAGGAACACTATGTTCCTGAAGTACTTTGTGTTTAAATTTGAGTCATAGAATCAGAGAATGCCTTAGAGTGGGAGGGACATTAATGATCACCTAATTCCAATCCCTGCCATGGACTGGGTTGCTAGCCCTCATATACTTCGACTCAAAATGTTCATATTTTGAAAATGTCATCTGAGTTTAGATTATGTTATTAGTACACAACCTGAAGCACTTTATGCATGTAATATATGGCACCTGGACCTTGTAATTGAATTTTTTTTTAAGTATAATTTTTTTTTGGCATCTCGTCTGGATGAGTATTTTGGACACCATCATTTACAGTGCACACGCAATTAGTCAGCTTGTTAAATATGGAAAAGTAATTTTGAATGTTAAAATGCATGTAAGCTGTATTTATTAAAAAGAAAAAAAAAAAAGAAAAAAGGATAACACAAATGACAACAGAAAAAGAAAAAGAAAAAAAAAACAACATGATAAAAGACAGAAACCAAAAACTGATTTTGTCCTTCAGTTGTTAGTGTAGCAGCACTTCCTCCATTAGAGTTGGAAGGGACCTCTGAAGGCCATCTAGTCCAATTCCCTTGCAGTGAACAGGGACACCACAACTAGATCAGCTTGCCTTGTTTAGCCTTGCCTTGAAAGTCTCCAGGGCTGGGACATCAACCACAACACTAGGTAACCTGTTCCAGTGCCTCACTACCCTCACAGTAGATTTTTACTTATATGTAACATTAATTTACCCTCCCTGAGCTTGAAGCCGTGTCCCCCTGTTCTATCGCCACTGACCCTGCCGAAGAGTCTGTCCCCTTCTTTCCTGTAAGCTACCCTTTAGATATTGAAAGGCCGCTAACTGGTCACCTTGGAGACTTCCCCAGGCTGAAGAGCTGCAGCTCTCTCAGCCTATCCTCATAGGAGTGGTATTCCATTCCATGGATCATTTTTGTGGCCCTTCTCTGGATGCGCTCCAACAGGTCTATGTCTCTTCTTTACTAAGGGCTGCACATCTGTGCAGTATTGTGTGGTATTTCTAGTATTTAAAGCCAAAGTACATAGAAGTCTTAGAACAAACCTTATCTTAATTTCTCTTAAGGAGGATTATATATATTTTATATACATATATTTTAATATGTTTCTGGAAGACTTACGTTTAATTATAGGAATAGTTGTTAATAATACTTAATAAACACATCCCCTGCTTTACAGACTGTGAAGGATCTGATCTGTATATGAGTACCAGAAGCTAACCTTACATAAACATAAATTTGAGTAAACAAAACAGCAACTGACCTAATACTAGCAGAGCTCCACTGTTCTTTTCTGAAGAATCCTTTTAATGTTGCCTATTCAATTATGAAATAGAAGGCAATTTAGAAAACAATTTTATGAGGATTATTATTATTTTTTTAATCTTTTGCAAAGCTCACATCATTCAGATCATGTAGATGTTTAAGTCTAATTTATAGTGTGTTTGATTTCTATGGAGTTATACTGATCTATGTTAACTGAAGACTTCTAGGAGTTTGGCATTCTTATATTCTTCTTGTTTAGGAAATAACATCTAAACTTTTCTTCATTTTCTACAATAATATGAATACCATGCTGTACTTTCATAAATTCATGAATATATTTTTGACCCGTAGATTTAAATTCTTTATAAATCCCTTAAAATTAAAAATATGTTCAGTAATGTAACTACTTACGTCTTTGGAAAGGATCTACTTTCTTTCTCCTTTAAATGAATGAGATAAGAAAGTGAATAAGAAGCTCTGACCTGATCTCATTGCTATCGGAATAATTCCAAGTCTGTTATGCTCACTGGGAGAAAAGGTGCAAGAGAATGGGCTTTTTTTAACTCTGAATTGTAAAAAAGATTTATGATTGGAAAACTAAATGTTCTACCAGTAGTGTAGGGATTTCTAAAAGAGATTAAGAGAAATACGAGTAATCTCAAATGCGTGTGCCTCTGCCCATTGTGAGTTCAAGGAGATTTTTCATAATTTTATGTACACAGTTGGTTATAATGACCTTATTCTTTCTTAGACTGCCTGATAACTTTGGACATAGCTAATACCATTTCTTATTTTAGAGAACCAAAGTAGCTTGCAAAATCATTACTTTCTTAGATATAAGTAAATCAGTACTATCCTTTTTCGAAATATGACTGGGGCCATTGATACTGCTGATTAAATCAAATGCCTTATCTTACGAGCCAACAGTTTAATTCTTAATCTCCTCCCACACTCATTTTCTGATTCCAGGCCTTATTTGCAGGCAATTAGTCTCTATACTTTGGCTACAACCAGTTTGAAGTCTGAAGGCAGTATAAGCTCTGAGTACTGACTTGTGACCCAACTTGATTTTCCACTGTATGAGTTACATAAGTAAAATGTAACAGTTGTTTCTGACTGTCTAGCATAATTCAACTTATGCAACTAGAAAAAAATCCTTCTTTTTTTCCTTTTCTCCCTGCATACACCATCTTCAACACCTTCAGTTCCTCTCACAAGATGCTGTGCTTATACTCTTCATGAAGTTTTTATGCTTGTTTTGAGTCCAGTTATTTCAGACTTTAACGGAATGGATGGGAAAGGTAAAAACTAAAAATGTCAAAGTTCAATTATCTGTGTTCTGATTGGAGTAAGCATGATGATTTAGATCTGGATGCCCAGTTATTAGACAGAGGAATTAAAATTAATGAATAAATGAATATGAGTTCTGTGAAGTTTCACATTTAATAACATCTGTTATTTCAGTCCAGGCTTATCTTGATCAACTCATATATTTCAGACTATGCAGGTCTTTGTGTGTCCAGAAATCTTATGACAGTCTGTATCTATGAGACATCCATCAGTATGCAAAACAAGAATATGAAATGTGCAGTAAATGCTACAATGAAACATAAGAATGTATACTTCAGCAAAGTTGACAATGTGAAGATTTTTTTGTGTGCTTGGAAAGTTACTGAAGGATCAGGGTCAAAGAGAGGTAACTGTGGCTGCACTTCTGCCTGTATACCTGAAGTATAGCTGGGATCCTTCTGTCATAGTAACCTAGAAAATTAAGACATTTTCAGAGAATATGAATATATGAATGAATGTAGAAATGAAAAAGGAATTGAACACTGTTTACAAAATACTATCTTAATATGGGTAGTGGCACATATGTCCTGCATTCCAATTTGCCTTCTAGAAATGATGAGGTGGCATGACTTTCACTGAAATATTAATTTTATAAGTGAGCTTGGAAAGGTGGCTTGATATTATGGACTCAAGGAAAACAAAAATTTACCAAAAAGAGTTGTTAAAAGCCTTACCTGTTGAGCTTACAGGTGTTAGATATATTTAAAGGGATAAAGAGGATCTATATGTGATTTTACCTTTCTAAAATATAACAGTATAGTATTCGTAGAAGATTTCTTCTCTGACACCCTTCTTTTCCTATTGTCTCGTGGTTTTTGGAAACTTACGGAACTTAATTTCTATAAGTCTTAAGAGTTTTGCAAACTATAGTGATTTATTTTGCTAGCAGAGGCACAAGAAAGAACAGTTTTTATTTACCAGATCTGTGTCCAGAAGAGAATTAAAAGATATCCACCCAATAAACTTCACATCTTTCTAAGATTTTTCACTTCAAGATCATTATTCTTCAGTGAATGGAAAAGTTCTGAGAGACTGTTAATTTTCAGCTAAATAGAAAAAACAAAGAGGTTTCACAAGGCAGAAGCGTAATAGTCCTACTTCCTATGCATGCAGAAATAACACTATTTTTTCACAGGCTGGCATCTTCAGAATAGAAAGTTGGAAAGGTCACAGAGAAATAGTTTTCTAGAAAACTCCACCTCCCTTCTGATATCAGGCTCTCAGGATATCATGCACCTCTTACCTATATCTCAATTCCCTTTCTCTCTTTCCCTCCATGAATACTCCCTGAAAAATCTGCCTGAAAACTTCATTTGAATGAAGATGTCTGCAGTAAGCGATGGACTAATTTGTTCTTACATAGATTGTTCTCTCTTGTTGCTGCTTTATATGGCCCTACCAGGTTTAGAGCAAGTTTCTGTGGTTTTGTCATGAATAACTTTCAACTTTTCTCACATTCAGTTCCTCTCTTTAATCTTTTTTTTTTTTTTAATGGAGCAGAATGTTAAACGAAGGTGAGCACTGTGTCATAATTTATATGCAGGTGGCATTCGTAGGAAGTTGGCTAGCAGGACCATGTAAGAACTGATAGAGTACGTTTTTCCCATTAAATCATATCACTGTAATAAATATCAATTAAGTACCAGAAGTAACTTCCTTTAAAGATACTATCCCTTATTTCCTTTGCTAAGAGTGGAATGTGTTATCAAAGCCCAACAGCTACTGCTAAAGAAAAGATCAAGCTGTTTGAAAGCCAGGAAGTACTAATGTGCTCAGAACTGGAAAAATGTAAATGTATTTTTAGTACTGATACTTTTTCAATGCTTACACCTAGGTAAAGCAAGAAAACTGCAGATAGCATGTTCCCATTGTGTACCTTTCATCAGTAGCATTTTTAGAATCTTTTAATCCATGGGTTTAAAACAGTTAGAGTTGATGAGAACAGATCCTTTGAGTTAGCTACGACAGCAACTGAGTGAAAAATTAGCTCCCCTTAGCTGATTCAAAATATCAGGGTTTTTATTTCATAGGAAACTCCTAATCTATCTGTCATTTTGTGTTTTGGTTTGTTTTTTTTGTTGTTGTTGTTGTTGTTATTTTTCTTTTATATTATATTCAATTGTAAAGCAGAAGGATATGAAAGTCTTTACAAGAATAATAATTAGCAGACTTTAACATTTTTTTCAGAATTATTCTTGTTCTTATCCAAAAAAATAAGCTTGGATAGTTGTGATCATAATTGCCTAAAATCTCATGATCATTCACTGAAGTTTACTGTGTGTAAATTATATTACTAAATTTTATAACTATATATTTCCTGTACAGATGTATTTCATCTAATAAACTAAACTACTGCCGTAGTATGGAGAGAAACATCTATGATGTTTCTAGACATGATTCCATTCATCCTAAGGTATTTGTTTTAAGTAGATTGTATGCATTATTCCCAGTAGCTTCCTTGCTTAAAGATCTACTGGTAATTATCCTTGGATTTGAGGATATTTCAGTTTCAAATATTTATGGAGAACAAATGTTAATGTACAGTAAAATTTCTGCGGGATTTATGGAACTGTTCAGTACTTTGGTATGCATTTTCTCATTTTGATAACTTTAGTTTTAATAAGCCACTCACAACTAAAGATATCTATTGTTAATATTGGTATAAACACTTTTAAGAATGTGGCCACATTTTTTTTTTCCATGCCTTGGTTAATAGTAGGAGTAATGTGAAAAGAGGTCTCCAGAAAATTGTTATATTTTGTGAATTAATATTGAAATCATCCAAAGTAGATTTTTTTTAATAAAATACTAAGCTTTGTCTATGTATTATTAGGCTGCGATTTGTTAATGAAAAGTTCCCATAAAACATTTTCTTGGAAGGTTAGATAACCGTGTCTTGTTGAAGGAAGTCTGGTTTACAAACTCATTGAATCATGCAACATCCTGAATTAGCAGGATCCCACAATTCCAACTCATGGCTTCACACAGGAATAACTAAAAATTAAACCATATGTCTGAGAACATTGAGTTCTCAACAGACATTTATTGAACTCCTTTATCTTGGTGCTAAGACCACTTAATTGTGAAGACTGTTGTAGTGCCCAACCACCCTCCAGTGAATAATATTCTCCTAATTGCCAGGCTCACCCTCCCCTGACAGAGCTCCATATCAGTTCATTGGGTTCTGTGATTGCCACCGGAGAGCAGAAGTCAGCACTGCCCCACTGTTCCCCTGTGAGGAGCTGTAGGCCACCATGTGTCCTGTAAGCCTATTCTTGTTTGGGCTGAACAAAAAAAGGGACATCAGCTGCTTCTCACATATAGTCCCCTCTAGACTCTTCACCATCTTCATAGCCCTTCTTTGGATGCTAATAGTTTTACCTCTTTCCTATATGGTGGTGCCCAGAACTACACCAGCACAGAGTAAATCAGGAAATTCCCTTACACTGACTTAGCAATGCTGTTCTTGCTGTACCCCATGGCACAGTTTGCACTTTTGGCTGCCAGGACACATTGTTGACTTGAATTCATCTTGCTGTAAAGCAGAACCTCCAACTGCCTTTCTATGGAGCTCTCTCTAGCCTCTTGTCCCCTAGTATGTACATATATCCAGGGTTACTCCCTCTCAGTTGCAGAATACAGCACTTGCAGGATGTGACTGGATGTCAAGTTGTCTTTACTTGGTATGAATTCTGTTGGTAAACATTCTTAAAGATATAAATACCAACTGATTTATTTTTCATAACCACAAATTTTAACACTTTCATTTTTTGTTAGTATCCTTAATGGTAGTATTCATATAGAGAATAAATGTTGTCAAGATATAAGGAGAAGACTTTTCATTTATACATTATTCAGAATTAGATGATTATTAATTGAATATGTATGAATACAAAAATGTTGTAAGTATTAATCAGGAGTTAAGTTGTGGGAAAAGAATATTAACTGGGGACATATTCCAGCTATATTGAATTTTGTCACCATAGAGCTCATGATTAGGATGACTGTCATTCTTGGGTGGAAAAAAAAGAGATATTGAAGACATAGATTTAAATATTAAAGAATTAAAGATCGCATTAGAGAATAAGAAGAAATGCCTAAATTTAAATAAACAATTTCTTACGCTTATTTTTAAGTGGTTTTTTTTTTTTTTTTTGTACTTGATGTTTTCCTCAATTTTTTTAAAATAAGCAACACTATGTTATTAGCTAAAAATTGCATTTAGGGTCATTTTAATATATTTCAACATTTCTTTTTTTTTATTAGTTTGTATAACCGTAGAAATGCAGTAGAAATTTAATTAAAAAAGGACTTAATATAATCAATATTTTAGAACATTTGTTAAGTCTTTATAAGTCTATGCACAAGGAAAACATAACTTTCCAATATGTACATCCAATTTAGGAAAGAATGTTATGGTTTTCTTAAGTGTTGAAAAACACTAAAGACTCGTGAGGGTGGAAACTTGGAAATACATGTATAATAATTTCTTAGGTTTTTATTCGTTTCCAGAAATGGTGTTTTTCTTTTTTATTGATCTTACCCTGATTCTCCTTATCATCCTGAGCGTTTTATGAGCTGGAGTATTTTTATGATAAATCAAAGTTATGGAAATATTTTTAAAATCCTATTGTACCAGTTTTACAAAGGACAGACTTTTGTTTGCTAGATAAATGATAGGTAGCTTAATTGTTCTTTTTTTAATAATGAAAATAATATTTTATTATGGAATACTGAAATAAAATTAAGCCATGGACAATATTGGATAAATTATTCAAAAAGCATGCTTATTATATACTATTTCTCAATGAAATCCTTTAAAAAATGTATGTTTCACCTTGGGAAAATAATCAAGATTAAGGCACTGGCAAAAACCTGATTAGAATATGATGTTCATACAAATTAAATTTGTATCAAAAAGTCAAGGGAGCTCTCTCCATTTAATTCAGTGTATATCCAGATAGACAGCACAGATACATGCCACACTGAAGTAACTTTGTTGCCAATTTAGGCTGGAAATCACCCTAGGGTTGAAGGCTTTCCAGTTCACTTCGTTCTCCTGTTCTCTTTCCTGTCATGAGAGGGATGAAAGGAAATGCAGATATCTTATTCCAGCTATATATTCTAAAAATGCTAAAGCATCTGGATGAGTATAGTTTGGTGAACTAATGACTTTTTGGAGTCAGGGAGGATCTTTTTACGCAAAATACTTGCATAAGATTCTTTGTTGCACTTGTTAATCTTGTAAACACATTGAGGTTGTGAAGGACTGCAAAGTTCATATCTCATTTGAATGCAGTGGCAGGTTGCTAGTCTAGTAAATAAAGTTTTTTCAAGATAAACAAGAGAATGTCTGAGCCCATTTGCCACACTTCCTGGAGAACAGAATGGAACAGCAACAGAATATAACTACAGATCAGACATTATACTAATGATATGTTTCATGTAGACATCTGTATATTTCAAGAGTTCAGGACTGGTAGAACTGCATTCCTTCAACTCACAAGATTTGGAAATTGGAAAAAAAGATATAAAGTATGAACTTGAAATATTTTGAAGTGAATAAATGCGCTAACATGTTTAATTTTATTTTACACACAAAATAATGAATTATTGAAAAAGTACCTTCAGGAATGTAGTAAAACAAATTGTATATATTTTAGCTTAAGTTGTTTTTGTTAATAAGTTCCTCGTATTTTTTTATTTGTCAACATCTGACAATTTTCAGTTGAATATGTATCTTCATGTGTGTGTATATATATATATGGATTTACTTTTCAGGTTCATGAAAACTTTATTAGTACTGCACTAGAGGGTGTACAGATGACAAATTAGAAAAGATAGGTAGATTTTGGTAATCTAAATAACATACATCAGAACACAGCCAGAATACATCAAAACTGCATGCTCTCCTATGAATTCTCAATTAAGAGATAAATTAACAAATTTAATTTTGCTATCTGACAGAGTAAACTTATTCTTAAACACAAAGTTTATTTGCTTTGTCCGATATTGTCACGCTCCAATATAAAGGAGGGAGACGAAGTTCTTAAGATTATGTGTATACCCAGCGTGAGATTAAGAAACAACGGTTCAAATGTTGGTCTGACCAGGTATCCATTGTTTAGTATTTTTTTTTCCAAACCCAGATGTGTTTATTATTGAAGTCCTATATTTCTATTCTAATAAAAAATTCCATAAGCATTCTTGCTACTTTTCTGTTAACTGCTTTGAATTTTCATTTTATTCCTGTTAATATTAAGAGCAGTAATGTTTGAGAGTTGTGCTGACACGATTATGTCAGCAGGTAACTCCAAACCTTGAAGGCTGTTTACTTTTTTCTTACTTGCTTTCCTGCTCTGTTGAAGTCCATCACACTTTTATCCAATTGCAGGAGAACTTAGTATGCATGTGAAGTTACTTTTTGATATCATTTCCAATCCAAACACATTTTCACATGATGTTCTTGTTTTGTATGTAGGGAAATAAAAATGGTATTCTAATATAAGTTTAATGTTGCTTGTACTTTTCTATTGCATAAATTGAGGTATGGAATCTGTTAAAATTATAACACAATCAATGAGGTAACTGTGGAAGAACAGTAGGAAAACAGTAAAGAGGGATATAATAACAATTCATGTGCCTATATGAATATTAAAATATAGTTATAAATTACCTTGCAGGTATGACCTAGAATTTTTTTCCTTAGGTACTGATAGTCTCAAAATAGTAATTGTTAACATTACATACTTGAGAATATCTAATTATATTCTCTTTTCTATCTTTTTTCTCCAGGAGCAAGATGTCCTTCAACCTCATGATAAGGTTGAGTTATAGTTTATTATTTGAGGAATACATGTAATAATATGTAAATAAATCTTTTATGCAAGAAGATTTAGAAATAGGCATGCACATTTTTAAGGTCACATAACAACAGAGGAATTATTAATCTCTTCCATTAACTCAGAATTCTCAAATTTGCAAGTGAAACAATGTCTGAGGAAATATTCCTTTTATGCTTAACACAAAAACATCGACTCCATTCTTGGTTCCATTTTATTGGTATCACTACTCATTTATGATGCTAATTTACGTATAATTTATTAGCCATAAACATTCAGATAATAAGTGTGCTAAGCATCATTGTACTAGATAACATTAAAGAACTTTAAACATTTAAATATTAAAACCAGAAACTACATAATTACCAGAAACTTCTTGCTTTTCCATGCTGCTAATACATAGTTCTAAACAGAGGAAGCTAAACTTAAAACCTAAAAATCATTGACTATGAATCAGTGAGTTTCCAAACTCATGAGTTTAGAGATCTAAACTTGATTTTAATTGTACTTTTAGCAAGTTTTTTAAACTTTATCTGTTTTCCTTTTATTCTTTGTCTTTTTTTATCCAGAAAGCATTCCAAATCCAAAAATCATTTTGAAAATCATAGAATTATAAATCATAGAGTTAGAATAAACCTTATAGTCCACTGAAAATCTGATTATATGATAAACATCACACAAAATCAGTATTTACCACAGCTGAATTTCATGTTTTTATTTACAGCAAGATACCAGTAACTGTATAAAAGAAATTCAAGACAAAATGTCTAAAACTTGTAGGATTCATCAAAGGATGAAAACAGTCGATGACCTTGATCCTTCAGCAGCATCCAGCAATACAGCAGTAGCAATGGGAATTCTATGCAAGCATTTGAGAGTCTTGTTGTGCTGTTATCTTCAGCATAAATTGTTACATTCCCTTATGCATCCGTTTTAAAAATTGGTTCATGGGAACTTTGACCAATTAATGTTAGCAGATATTTAGATATTACATCCAGCACTCAATTTAGAAAGCACATCAAAAGAAAAAATCCCCATTGTCAAACTGGAAATTCCCCAGATTGCTCTTCCTTAACTTGTGATTTTTTATTAATTAATTTATTTATTGCATAGCTATTTCAGTGTACGGTTTCCTCTGAATTAAAATAAGATCTTCAATATGGTATTCAAAATGACTATTTTTTTTTTCCAGGTTCCACCAACATGATTCACAGAAGTGCTCTATATTGATTCTTTTGGATCATTTATTTTGACTTGTAATTGAACTTGTATTGTTCCAAACTAGTATAGCATTTATTATGGTATTTTTATTGTTTGATTGTATTGGACTACACGTGGATTGGATTTCTTTTGTACTTGTGAAAGAAAATATTAGTTTGCATCCACGCTATTTGTAGGGCTTAAAATCTCCCTTTATTGCCATCTGGTCAGAATCCTGTTATGCTGAATGAGAGGACACATCAGATGGTTGATATATGCAGCAGTAGTCAGTATTGATAATTTTAGATGATTAGCTTATGCAATCAGGAGAAGAGAAATGCATTTTGACCCCTGTTATCTGTCACACAGAATAGAAGACAATTATCAGTGAGCAAATCTTTCCTCAAAAATTCTGAAGATTAAATGTAATTTTCTAAAACATTTGTGCATAATTAAAATTGTGTTAGTTAAAAAATAATGTTTGTTTAATAAGGATTTGATAATAAAAATTAGGTATTACTAACCACATTATTCATAAGGAATCTTTTACCTGTGTGTTATGAAGAGTACCGCCTTCTGAAGAATATAGATATTTTCTGTCTGTATGTCTTTCTGACATAAGAAGAAACACTGAGAGAATTTGGTCTGCCAAACATACACAATAGAAGTATGGGGGATCTACAGCTCCCCAGGACTCAAATCCAGATGACTGTCAACTGTTTATTTTTTTCTTCTATTCCTGCTATTCTATTTATCAGGTGTAAACATACCTACTAAACACAGTAGTGTCAAGTTTTGCAAAAAAGAGTTTGTATTGTCTTTACATATTATTTTACTTTACCTTAATAGTTTTTAAGAGGTATTTGTCTAGTGCCATTTTCTTGCACTTGTTTCTGATTTGTGAATGACCACTGATGAAAAAATCACATTCAGTCATCATCTGAATTTCACTGCTGGTTCTTCTATGAATTTACTTGCTGACGTTTTAGGTTTAAATAGCCCAACAACCTTGGTGAATGAATTCAGAGGTAACATATTTTCTGACCACATGTGTGAGTGTGCGTGCATATGTGAGTATAATCTAAGAAAAGCAATTTATCTGTAATTTCTTCAGAAAAGAAAATATAATGTGTAGTTATTTTATATATAGCATGCTAATCAGCAGGATCTACAAGGTGGCACTTCTCCCAAATTACCTTCAGAAAACTGACAGTTAGTTTTTGTCGTTTTGCTAAAATTACATAGTATAGTATAACTGAGAAAACATTTTTAAACATTTTCTAGACTGCTGAATATTTACAGCATCAATCAACATGCATTTTAGACATGCAAATTCAAATGCAAAAAAATAAATTATATGAAAAATAAAACAGAAGTACTGCTGGAATATTTTCAATAGCTTCTAAATTGTTCATCAAGATTTAAAATGTATTTTGTTTCAAAATGAAACAGTTCATTTCCCAGGAAAAAGTAGTGACTCTTTTTTTTGTTTGGTTTTTTTTCGGAAATCAATGTTCTGCCAACATTATGCCTTTTATAACCTTTCCAAAATGTGAATATGCTGATTTATTCACAAGACATAGATCTTGAACTACCCTTCTAAACATCAAGAGCTTTCATTGAAGGCCAATTCATAGCAGCTTATTCCAAGGAGGCAAGATTTGACTTTCAGATTTTAATGTGATCTTTTAGTTTTTATTTATGCTTATGCTGTATTTAGCTTATCCCATCTGCTTCCAATTACTGCATATGTTTTGTTATTGTTTTTATTTTGGTATCGTTGTCTGTTTTTTATAGGGCTGTCCTTTCAGATGAAGAAGATTTTATTCCCCTGAAATTAAACGTATTCCAAGGTAGAGCAGGAAAATTAAATGCATAATTATTTCTTACATGTTTCTGTGGAAGAGATTTCAGGTGTTTGTGTCTACATGCTAAATCAAACTCTGGACATACTGCACTAAAAGGCTTACTGTGTAAAAGAACTTTTAACTAAGCTTTAAATATCTGACTCAGACTGTGTTTAGGAGGGTAAAATAGTCAGTTATCTGGATGGAAGGTGAATCAAATTTGGAAGTTTTATACTCTTTATAGATTTTTACTGCACTGTAGCCATATTAGCAAAAATAGTTGGCTTTTTTTGTTTGTTTGTTTGTTTGTTTGTTTTTGTTTAATCACTTGTATTTTGCTTTTATACTATTTTAAAGAGCCTAAGAGCTTACTGGAGTTATAAGAGAGGACTTCTATTCAAGAATAGTTGAAGATATCAGGAAGAGAGGGCTAAGTAGGCCTGAAATACAGAAAGTTGTTTATTTAATAATGTAATTTGTTACACTGGGGCCCCATATTGTCTGTTTACACAAGCAGGTGGATTTGCTGAAGAAAAGTGCTGATAATGCAGTGTGCTGACCCACATATCAGTTCCCAACAGACTGTACCAGCTGGTGTAGTTTGTGCTTATATCTCAAATAATGCCAACAATTTTCCCTTACTATTACCTCCTGCTGATGAAGTAGGAGATAATATAAATATTGTCAAGTTATCCTCCAAGAATATGTCTGTAAGGAAGTCTATACTTAGTTACCTATATTATTTATTTATTTATCATCCTCTTTTTTTTTTTTTTATGTGAACATCAAATAAAACTTGAGAACTAGAGAACTAGAAATCTCAGTTTATATGTTTATTAAATTAATCTAATCTGCTCATATAGTTCAAACATCAAGACTTAACTTCAGTCTCCAAAGGAAAAGAAAATAGTTCCTCTTTAATTGTGTTTTGTTTCACAGGTGTCTGAAGTGGTAAAAGAGCATTAATAAGACATCTTAAGTTTTACTTCATGTAAACAGCTTTACACCTAACTATTCTGAAACTTTTGAAAATCTGTTTAAAAAGAGTACTGTGATTAATGTAATCAAAACATTAATTTTTGTCTTATCTGAGATGCTTATGGTTATAGTAGTTTTCGTTTAATGTTTTTTCAGCTCAGATCACTGTTTAAAAGAATGAAGAGAAAATGCTGCGAAAAAAATACCTCTTTAGTAATCAAGGCTGCTAAAATGTAAAACTTTATTTTTTGTGGAATAAGAATTTTTTTTTAATATAAAAACGTTTTCCACATGCAGCAGTATCCAAATGTAGTAATATTTACTCATAATTGGGAAATAGTATATGTTGAAGCTATTATGTTTGTGGTCCAAGAATATATATTTATTTATTTTAACAAAGTATATCTACTGACTCCTTTCACATTACACCACAGATTGGTTATGACTGATGCTAATGTGTAAACCTTATGCCTATAGGTTATTTTACATAGACTTACATACATAGGGAATAGGACATTGACATAGGTAGAAAAGGAAATGCATTAGTTATTCTTAAAAACAAACAAACAAAAATCTTCTAAAGAAAAAGATTATTGTCTTTTTGTATGTTACTTATATTAAAAATGAAGTAACTGTGGTTTTCCTTATACATTATCAGCATACTCAACAGAAATTTCATTAACCTGTCAGATTTTCTAATTGAAGCACAGATTTAGTCATGAATATCAGTTGGAAATGAGGTACTTTGTATATGACAGAACCCTTAATCTGTATCCGTAATTTATAGTTTATAGTGAAAGAACTAAAGGTTCTTGATAAAAGAAAGTACTTTGTGTGATATCATATGACAATTAAAAACATTAAAATAAAAATAATTTAAAATGAATGCCTTATAGTTAGTCAGCATATTTAGGCAAAATTTTAGATGTTTGTATTATTGGCCACTGCTTCATCTGTACCTTGTTTTGCATCATTTTCATTACAAATTAAAGAAAATCATATGAAAGATGAAAGCTGGGATAGCCACAAAAACTTTTAATTATCAACCTTTTTATGATTCTGTGCCTGAGTCTGTGAAATGCTTTGATTTTGTAGAACTATGAAATAGTGGGAGTTGATACAGAAGAAAAAGGGAGACTGTTATAACACTGCTATTCTAAAAAAATCTAATCAAATTAGGAAAAAAAATATTCACAGAGTCTGTAGCCTGATTTCTTTTCATTATTATTATTTTTTATTATTATTTTCTGTATTTTTGTAACCAAGCTGAAAATGCTTGAATATGTTTACCCCAAGATATTGAAGATGTTTTGGGGGAATTTCTAATTTTTCACTTGAGGTAAACTTGTTAAAATACAGTTTTCTTCCACAACTAAATTTATATACTTGTTGCAGAAAGAAAAGATGATTGAAAACACCAAGAACAAAACATTTTAAATACATAAATTCCCATATAGAAGTCCAGCATGAAAGATGCAGGGAAATGAGAGAAGAGAGTGAAACAGAAGGTTTCACTTCTGTTTTCTCAGCCTTCAGTTTCCTAAAAATACTGTATCCAAATGAGGAAGAAAAAAGTTATCAGAGGTAAGTATTTAAACTAAAAATCTTGAAAATTGGAAGCATACCTCTAGCTTTTTCTTTTTTTTTTTTTTTCTGAACAAGTGTGGCATTCTTGCCACTTTAACAGTGTTTAACTTATTTTCACAAAGTTCTGGAGTTTCTTATCCAAATAATGGTTATTTCAGATAGGAATACAGTGGAAAGAGTCCATTTTGGGATCCTGCTAGTGTTGGATATTTCCTGCTGTCAAGTTAGAATTTTTTCAAATCTGATGTTACATGCTTCTTTACCTCCAAAAAAGGAACATTTCACTGATAAATACAGATGAATGCCCTACGGGTTTATTTTGATATATTTGATACTGTCCTTACATCTCTAGACTAATATATTTTAGGTTTTTTAGAGGCCATGATTAAGATTATTCCCCTTTTTTATCTGCTTCACCATTTTCATTTGGAAGAAGTAGATCCTATTTTCACCAGCAAGAAAAGATCCTTTGACATCTGTGGCAGTTTTGTTTCCCTTTCTTTAAACAAGTGGAAAAAAGCAAAAATATTATCAAATCACTATAGCCACATTATACCCTATAAAGGTTTATAATTTCTTAATGACAGGACTTTCTACATTTTCCATTATGTTCGTGTTGTGATAAATTTAGTAACAACATTCAGAGCTCTAAATACATAATAATTAGGAGTACAAAAACAAAGTCACTTTAAAAGGACTAAAGAAACTAAAATATTTAGTGCAGTACCATAGGAAAGATGTTCTTAGCTGTACCTTTAGAAGAGATCTTTCTGCCTAATAAGCAAGAGACTGCATAGTAAAGAGCTGAGTGTGGTAAAAGTGTCTACAGAACAGTAACAGTGTTCGAGATTGTGGAATAAATTCAAATAAAATAATTACCTTTACTGGCTCTGCAGAAGTTTCAGTAAATTCTGAAAAGGATAAAAATACAGGTGCTGACTTCAGAGAGTTGTAAAAAATCTCAGTAGAAAACTAAACTGTACTTGTTTTTCTCCGTTCTTCCCTCCTGATGCTGAAAGCCCACCTGGTCTCGTACATCTCCTATTCAGCGTATTTAAAATTTGCAACAGCCATTTCAGGTTTGAACATTACAAAATTATGTTAATAGGGCAGGTTTTGACATTCAGAATTCAAAATTAAAATTCCTCTTGGAGAAAATTACATTGAACTCTGGACTAAGAGAACTTGGACAGCAACAGTATGTTTTTTTCCTTAGTTGTATTTAGCAAATGGAATACAAGCTGCTTCTATTTAAATCTGCAGTTTTACT
Organism: Callipepla californica brunnescens; assembly: GCA_023055505.1. NCBI lineage: Eukaryota > Metazoa > Chordata > Aves > Galliformes > Odontophoridae > Callipepla > Callipepla californica. The sequence continues at coordinate 24,461,129 of JALIRH010000005.1, forward strand.
GAATGAAGGAGCAACGTTTGGTGAAATGTATGCAAAAAAAAAAAAAAAAAGATATTTATGAAATGCTACCATAACATAGCTGTGTTACTCTATGGAGATGAATATTTAAATTTTAAGAGCAATGTTTCTCAGGGGTACTACTGTAGGTAGGAATTGAATTATATGAGTCTCAGAGGTGTGAAGTGTGTCTCAACTGTCTATGTTTCATTCTCCATTTAAGATCAAAATATGTTTTAGATTGCCTGTAACCTGCATGCTCATGCAACTCTAGCTTCAAACATGTCTTAAAATCTATACCATAGAGAAGGATTTTCTCACTACAGAAAATTTAAGAAAAAAAATGTATTTGAGATTGTTGCTTTTCATATAGTAACAATATTTTAAATTTGCCTTGGTATTTCAATAGTTTTTCTATTCAGAGTAAATAAAAAGAAATATAATTTATGTTAAATACAATTTAAGTGGTCTTCAGTGACAATTTGCTATAACAAAGATGTGCTTAAATATGAGTTTCTTGTAGGTTAGTCAACAGGTGTAATTATCTATTGTCTGTGAGTACATGGTAAGAACACTACCCATGCTCTGTAAGCCTCAGAAATGTTGCTGGAATGGTGTAGAAATCTTTGGATTTGTTTCAAGCATTTTTCTCAGAATTCTAAAGACAAAAACAGACTTTAAGTGGTCCATTTTGAAATGTATTTTTTTAAACCTTTGAGCACCGCATAAAAATGACAATGTTCACTAATCAAAGTAATGTTCAAAATATCAAAGTACAAAAGTGTTCACAGAATCCTGAACTGCTAGTACTGCAATTATGTTGTTTGGAATACTCTGAACCCTTTGACATCTACAAAATAAGGGAAATAATATTGAGGATAATAGTTACAGTACAAAAATTCTAAATAAATAGGAAAGAAGTACAAACAACGCATAGAATATCTGTGTTTGCTGGTTTTATTTTATTCTCTGTATATCAGAAAATCTGATATTTTAAATGTGAGTCCGTACTTCCATAGAACTCCAGTTTATTTTCCCTCTCCACCTCAGAGTAGTTGCCATATTCAAGTGCCCTTTAATATTTTAATAATTATCCAATGAAAATAATGCATTTATATGAATAATCCTGTGTGTAAATATTCCATTGAATGAAATTATTTTTCAGTATAATTTTGCATACGCAATGCATCAACAACTGTAGTGTATGTAATAAATTAAAATTTAAAGAGAAAAATTTCCAAAAATCAGGCTGTTCTAATATTTGCATAATCAATTTGAGAAGGACTAGAAACTTTACACATACAAACACTATATAGAGAGAGAGAGAGAGTTGTCCCTCAAAAATGTCTCACCACTAACTTACTCTAATTTTAATAACTTACTGCAGAAAAAAAAGAAAGGATTGTTGCATAGATGCACTCTAGTGAATATTTTTACTGTCATTACTAATCAAAGCCTACAGGCTTTGTACAGACCTTACATAATAGGCTTTTGGGGCTGGATCTGGACTTGCCTTGTGTTATGGTTTAATCCTAACAGGCAGCTCAGCACCACAAAGCCACTTACTAATTCTCCCCAGGAGACAATTAAAAAGGTGAAAGTGTGAGAATTCTTGAACAGAGATAGACAGTTTACTAAGCAGAGTAAAAGCTGTGTGCACAAGCAAAACAATAAATTCCTTTGCTACTTCCCATTGGCAGGCAGATATTTATCCACTCAGAGGAAAACAAGGCTCATCAAGCATTATGGTTTCTTACATGATAAACAGCAGCACTTTGAATGTCCCTGAGCACCATATCCAAATGAATTTCAAACACATTTTGGGATGGTAACACAACCACCTTCCTGGGGAGTCTATTCCAGTGCTTAACAGCTTTGTAAATAAGCTTTTCCTTGCATCCAGGATGCCATTGGCTTTCTCAGCCACCTGGACACGCTGCTGGTTCATATTCAGCCAACTGTCCATCAGTACACCAAGGTCCTTTTCTGTCAGGCAGCTTTCCAGTTACTCCTCCCTAAGCTTGTAGGATTGCCTGGAGTTGTTGTGACCAAAATGCAGGACCTGACACTTGGCCCTATGGAAACTCATACGGTTAACCTTGGCCCATCGATCCAGTCTATCCAGGTCCTTCTGGAGTGCCTTTCTACCCTCTGGCAGAGAAAACACTACCTCACAATTTGATGTCACCTGCAAACTTACTGAGGGTAAGTTTGAAATAAGTGGAATCCCCCAAACCCTGGGGAATTACACTCATGATGGGCAGCCAAATGGATTCAACTCCTTTTTATAGTTATCAACTATATGATAATTATAATAGTACTGCGTGGTAGGTTTTGGTTGTTTTTTGGTTTTTTTTTTTTTGTTTTTTTTTTTTGGAGGGGGAGAGGTGTGTAATTTCTGGTAGTAATCTATGTTACAAATACATGGATTATTGGATTAAACATAACTCTCTACTGTATTTTGATCAAATTTTAAGTTAGACTGACAATACATAATTCTCGCCTCCACATACAGAATGTGTTCAATTTTTGCCAATAACAGGATTTTGAGTCTAACATTATACATTAAATTCACTAACCTTTTCCTAGAAGCATTTCAGCATTTTGGTGAAATTATTCTAGGGAGATTTAGCCTGAGGCTAAAAGCTGACATAAAACTTTGACCTAAATAGCATGTTACTCTTATCTTTTGTTCCTCAAAATATGTCTTTACAATTAAGTATCAGGTCAACCTTTGAAACAAGTAGCTCCATTTTATACAAAGTACATATAAGCAAATGTAAAATATGTTCTTTTTTCTGCAGATGATGCTAAGAAAGTGAGTTTATCCAGTTGTCCAAGAAAATCTTTATTTATATGTATATAAAAATGAATAAAGGATAGAAATATTATTTTAAGAGCTGTATACATGTATATGTAGAATTATTTAATAATGAATTTTCTTTATAAATTAAATTTTAATTTTAATTCTAATTCTTATTTTATTATTATTTTAATTTTGTGTATGCACAGAAAATCATTTTTGTTATATTCTATGGCATTAATATACATCTATCCAGTGATAAATGAATGTTCTGAAATAATTTGAAATGACTGTTAGAATAGTTTGCACTGTCTTGCCCTGTAAAATACACAGGGACCATGAATTATAAAGCTAGTTTGATATAAAGGAATGCTTTTCACAACTGTCTAGCTTATTACTTAAAAAATAATAATAAGAGAATAAAGGTAAATAGAATTTAGTATTTGAATTCAATATCTGTCAAGCTTCTAAGCAAAATTCATTAGTCATCCTTCTCTTACTAAGCACTATTCCACTTAGTACAAACATTTCTTCTTAAGAACTAAGCACGTAGGTTGCAACAGCCAGAGCTACGTAGACAGTGAACTGTTTAACAGAGTTGCAGTGTAATTGATAAGTTGAGAATAGATGCCAGCCATAATATGTGATGGATCTGAGTTACAATTCTTGCCTAACATAAAGGATGCTATCCTTAAATATGAAGAACAAATTGGTAGTGACTTGAGGCATAGAAAAAAATGCTGTTGCAAAAATAGTCACCTTCAAGACAACTTCAGTAGTTTATCTTTGAGAGATGTCTTAGTTTTAACTGGGACAGAACTGTTTTTCTTCAGGATGTCTGGTATGATGCAGTGTTTTGATTTTAGGAGAAAGGCAATGTTGATAACACACAGATGTTTTTAGTTGTTGCTAAGCAGTTTTGTGTAGAGCCAAAACCATTCAATTTTCTCAGTGCTAATGTAGGTTTTGGAGAGTGTGGAGTGGTGGCAAGGAGCTGGGAGGGGATAGCATCAGGACAGCTGACATAAACTGACCAAAGGGATATTCCATAGAATTTGACATCATGTGGAAGGAGAGTTTTGAAGGAGGTGGTACTTTATCTTAGTCACTCACATGGGGAAGAGCTGGGCATCAGTCTGTGAGTGGTAAGCAAGTGCTTGTGCATCACTTGTTATATAAGTTTATATATATGTATTAATAACTGTTTGTCTTTTACTCTATCTTCGTAAACTGTAAATAGTTACATTTGAATCCACAAGTACTTCTTTTATTTTTCAATTCTTTCCCTGATTCCACTGAGAAGGAAGTCAGTGAGTGAGCAACTGTGTAGTGCTTAGCCACCTTCTGAGTTTAGGCACAACAGGGATTTGAGAGTGCCTTATATGCCTTTATTCCTCACAAAAAAATAAAATAAAACATGCACACACAAAAAAAACAAACCAGAACATTTTAAAACTATGAAAGTATATTGAATTGTTTTGTGCTGTAGTAATAATTTAGATGTTTAAATAAAATAGGCTGATGGTAGAATCATAGAATGGTTTGATTGGAAGTGACATTACAGATCATCTACTTCCAGCTTCCTGTTATGGACAGGGACATCTCCCACTAGACGAGGTTGTTCAGAGCTCCATCCAGCCTGGTCTTGAACACTTCTAGGGGCAGGGCAACTGCAACCTTTCTGTGCAACCTGTTCTTGTGCCTAAACACCCACATGCTAAGAAATATTTTCCTAAACTAATCTAAACCTACCCTCTTTTATTTTAACCATTAGCTTTTCTCCTATCACTGCATGCCCTTGTAAAAAATCCCTCCTCATCTTTTATGTAGAACCTCTTAAGGCGCTGGAAGGCTGCTGTAGGGTCTGCCGTGAGCCTTCTCTTCTTCAGGTTGAACATAACCAGCTCTTTCAACCTGTCTTTACAGGAAAGGTTCTCCAACCCTCTCGTCACCCTCATGGCCCTTCTCTGGACTCACTCCAATGGGTCCATGTCCTTATTATGGTGGGAACTCCATACTGATTGCCATACTGCACGTGGGATCATGTGAGACCAGAAGTGGGGGGAAAATCACCTACATACTGGTCACCTGGAATATTGTGTTCAGCCCTGGAGTCTCCAGGACTTTAAAACATGGACCTGAGAAACTTCATCTTGAGTACAGCCACAAAAATGATCGTGGAGCTGAAGTACCTCTCCTGTGATGAAAGTCTGGGAGTGCTGGCCCAAAGAAAAGGTTATGGGGAGACCTTATTGCAGCCTTTCAATGCTAATGAGGAAAGTTGGAGAAAGATTTTTCATCAGGGCCTTTTGACAGGGTAAGAAACACAGTTTGAAACAGACTTTTGTATTAAATAGGGTAGTGAGACATTAGAACAGGTTTCTTAGAGATGTGATGAATGCCCTACCATTAGAAGTGTTCAAAGTCAGGTTGAGGAGGTTTAGAGCAACTTGATCTAGTGAAAGATTTCCCTATATGTGGTGCTGGGATTTGGACTAAATGATCTTTGAGGCCCCTTGTAACTCAAACAATTCTATGATTCTACAAGTTTTTTTACAGAAATAACTGATGTATTAAAAAGTGGTCCAGTGTTAGCAGATTTTTGCTGTAAAGGCTGTTCTACTTGAAAAATAATCATGCCTTTGCCCCATTCCTTTTTTCCTTTAGCCACAGAATGTGTCAACTCCAAGGAAGTTAATATTATTTTCATGTCTAGAAGTGTGAAGGTCATGAGGAGTACTTCACTCCATGCTTAAAAAGGAGATATTTCTATGCTTTATATAACAAAGTCCTAGTCTCTTCCATTTTTAAATGTATGTAATATTCAGTGATGTGCAACAGGAGTCTTTCATGGATACTTGCTCTTACATTTGTGACAGCGTGGTCAGAGAAGTATTAACTATGGCTCTATCCTCAAAGTTAACTTTCTAAGCTGCTTATTGGAGAGGAAAATCCAGGCAGAAACTAGTAGAAGAGAATTCTTTTCTGATCCTAAATAGCTATATAGCTAAAAGGCAAAATTGAGAAACCAGGGTGAACAGCACCATCTTATCACCCTCCAGCATCCATTAAGAAAAGTAATGATTTGATGCGAGATGATATATGACAGGAGCTGAAAATCCTTTTTTTAGTGTAAATGTGCAAAAGAGAAACTGATGGACAGTGCTCCAGATGATTCCATGTGGTCTAGTCATTTTTCTGTGAAAGATAAGTCGTGTTACTGGGCTTCCACATTTACTTGATACAAACATGATAGGGAAAGGAATATTGCCCCAAGATTCATATATTGAAGATTTAGCTCAGATCCACAGAACACCTTGGGGATGAAAGGATAGTTCTGTTCAGCTCTTCTTTATGTTAAAGGCAAAGCTTATACATTCTATATTAACTGTATTTTTATGCCATTTTCAAATGATAATCACATTCAGAGTGTAACCAGGATGCATTAAAAATGTGTAAAATATTGAGAAATTCTGTAGAAAAACATTTAGCTACAGGGTTTTACGTGTTGCTTTGAGTCATTCTGCAAAATAATGTGGTTGTAGTGAATCTTTATTACAGGACGGTATCAACTCCAGGTGAGGTATTTTCTGAATTTTTAATAATCTGCTTTGGAAGTGAACTAATGGATCTTTTCCTTTCTGTAGAGCATTTTTATTCAAAATTTCCTTTGCATGTACAAAAGTTAGGAATATGATTAAACATGTATGCAATAGAGGCAAGAAATAAAGAATTCAAAGGAAAACCATGGGGAGATATGATTGGCCTGAGCACTTCACAAGCATTTCTGTAGGATACTGTAGGTACTCTTTTGGATTAGAAAAGTTTATGACTACAATGACTTTTTATTCCCCATGAAACTTTCTCTCTTTTTGTCTTAGTCACTCTTTTCTTGTATCACTAATGATATCGTTCAAAGGAAAGCCACAAATGTTTCACTCGGTAAGTTAAAAAAGAACAGTATTTCAAACTTTGAAATATTAACTAAAGAAAAGGAAGGCATAAGAAATAGAAGGTGACCACTTTGCTCTCTTCAGTGACTAACTAACTCAAAGTTTGTTATTCTAGCTATCTCAAAGACTTGTTCCAAAGAATTTTTTGAAACTTGAGTATTTTGGAACTAAGAAAATAATAGTTATACAGAGCCTACAATTGATGTATAGAATAGATGAAATATAGCTATAAGGATAGAGATTCTTAATTAGTTTCTTAATTTAGATTTATTTTGTTATTATTTTACCTAAGGTTGTATTGTAAACAGCAGATTTTTAAATCCACATATTTAGCAAAAGTTTTCTTTGCAAGTGCATCCAGCTACCATAGAACTAATACAAACAGCAGCCTGATAATAAAAGCTTGAAGACAATATTAAAACAGCTCTGGTCTAAGACAATGGATTATGCACTATGTTTAAGTTTTCTCTACTTTCATTGTACTTGCACCAACTTTTCAGCAGTGCCTAGTACAGTAGGGATGATCACCTCCCTAATCATGCTGTACTATTTCTGATACAAGCTGGGATGCCATTGGCCATCTAAGCCGCCTGGACATACTGCTGGCTTGTGTTCAGCTGGCTGTTAACTAATACCCCCAGATCCTTTTCCCCTATGCAGCTTTCTCCTGGAAGGTGTCCATTGAAGGGCCACGATGAAGATAAGGGGCCTGGAGCATTTCCCCTATGAGGAAAGGCTAGATGACCTGCGTCTGTTCAGCCTTGAGAAAAGAAGACAGACAGGGGATCTTATTCATAAGTATCTTAAGTTTTGGAGTCAAAGGGAGATGAACAAGCTCTTTTCAGTAGTCTGTGGGGACAAGACAAGGGGAAACAGCCATAACTGGAATATAGGAAGTTCTGCACCAATTTGCAAAACAACTTCTTCATGGTGAGAGTGATGGAGCACTTGAGCAAGATGCTCAGAGAAGTTGTGGAGTCTCCTTCTCTGGAGATGTTCAAAGCCTGTCTGGATGCCTATCTGTGCAGCCTGCTGTAGGGAGTCTGCTTTGACCGTGAGATTGGACTTGATGATCTCTAGAAGTCCCTTCCAACCCCTACAGATCTGTGACTCTGTGATTTCTGAACACTCCACCCATTTCTGTCACTCTTCTTTACATCACATATAATTGCCTGGCAACTATACTATCTTAATTAGAAACATTTTATGGAGGTGAATGGGAAAAGACCTTTCTTCCATCATGCAAGACATTAACAAATTTGTTTTGAGTGCAAAATGAAATAACAAAATTTATCTCCAATAGTCAGTTTCCCATCTTTGATATGCAACCAAACATGTAAGTAGATGGTTCTTAAAACAAGAATGAATTTTTATACTTTTTGGCATGATGCTATTCTATCCAAAGGAAATACATAATTAAGGCAAAGAAAATTTTAAATAGAAATGTTTAACATAGGTATTTTATTAAAATGATACTCATTATTACGGTCAGATCCAGAAGTAGAAAAAGAAAGAAGGAGAGCTGATAATATTCTTATAATTCAGATATTATTATTCAGAAATTGATTATATCATCCAATTTAAGATTGCAATCTTTGACATATAGATGTATATATGAGATTTAATGTTTGTGTGAAAATACCATATGTGACATACACAATGGAGCACAGTGTGCTGGGGAATTTATTTCCTAAGTTATTACTATGGAGTACAGTGGTATGCAGAGGAATAACCATTTGCTTAGACTTCCAGCTGAAATCTAAGTTATCTGACGGCGGCCAACACCAAGAATGTGATGTCCTGAGTAAATGTGATTATATTCCTAGCTGCGTGAACTGTTTTTATTTCAATTTGATAATCCCTACAAACCTAAGCTTTCATAGTCAGAATGTAAAAAATAAATAAATTTTAAAAAAATTCTCAACTTTCAAGCTAAATAGTCTTAAAAAAAAGGTAATACTTCCCTCACTGAACAGTAAAGCTATTGTGGACCTCAGTGGTATTTTTATATTTCAGCTGCAGTGTGCAACATTGGTGACATTTTTAAAGGTTTAATTAAGAATACTTATCATAGCAGAATTCCATAGGAAGTGCTGGATGACAAAACCCAAGTGTTGTAAAATTAATTGCACCACTTATGTGTACCTGAAACAAGTAGAATGCTTGAACCCAAAGAAACAACTCATTAATCTTCAACCAGCTGTACTGTGGTGGGTGAGTCACTTCTGTATTCACATCAAGTTATCTAGAAAAAATGCTAAGGTCCTTTATTTTCAATAAGAAAGATTACTTTGCAGCTCAGTTACGTATTTTACACACATGCTTAGAGCTTTAAAATGTTTCTCTGAGATTATTCCTTAAAACTCTTAAAATATAGCTTTTAAAATACATAATTCCTTCTTAATGTAAGAAAAATACCATTCCTTATTTCTTTCCTGTCTCTGTAAATAACGTTTATCAACAATAAAATATATTTAAAGAGAGGAAGGAGATGTAAATGTCATTGAACATTGTGGTAAGAACTTTAAGTATGATCACACAGTATGATAGTAGCTTATTTGTTAGTGGAGTAAATGATTCATACTGGGCCTCCTGGAAGAATACGAAATACATTTTTCAGTTAATATTTTAATACAGAGATATAAAAGCATTTCTAGAGAATGCCTTATCAGAATTAGTGATACTCCTGTTTTTCTCAATTTAATTATCACTGTGAGTTGCAAAACATTCCTCTTCAGTAAATGAGTAATAACTTAGGAAGAGATGAAGTTTTCTGCTTTTTGCTTTTTTATTTTGCAATCACTCATCCTCAGAAATCAGTGATGATATTTGACTTTGACCAAGTCATATGTTACAGCTCAGTCCAATATGAAAGATAAAGAACAGAAAAAGTTGCCAGCAACTCACATAATTTTTCATGGTATGGAGTAAAGTCTTTACATTGCTCAAAAATTTAAGACGTAACTCCTAGTGACTATTGTTATAGTTACTATCATGATCAGTTAGTTATAAAAGATCCTAAGACCCACCCATGGCAGGGTTTCTAAGGTCCTTCAAGAATTTATATTTTTAAAAAGCCACTGAAAATTTTGCCTATAAAGGCATCTTAACAGACTTGATCTTCTGAGACTATGAAATTAACACTAAAGCAAAATTTGGCCTTTGAAGGACTATACTTGACACCAGATGAAGAAGTACTATATCTCAAACTATTTTTGAAAGTTGCCATTCAGAAAATAAGCCCTCAACCCCACTGCCATGGGCAGGGTCGACAACTACTAAACCAGGCTGCCCAGAGGCACATCCAGCTGTGCCCTTAATGCCTCCAGGGGTGGGGCATTCACAACCTCTCTGGGCAACCTGTTCCAGTGCATCACCACTCTCTGAATGGAAAACTAACCTGACTTTCCCCTGTCTTAGTTTAAAACCATTCCCCCTTGTCCTATCACTATCAACCTATGTCAACAGTTGTTCTCCCTCCTGTTTATATGCTCCCTTCAAGTACTGGAAGGCCAGAATGTTTTCCTGGAGCCGTCTCCAAGCTAACCAAGCCCAGTTCCCTCAACCTTTCTTACTAAGAGAGATGCGTGGGAATATAAAAAAGTATATTCAGAGCAGAAGCTGTGGAACAAGATAAACAGCAGAGATGCTCCAGCCCTCTGATCATCTTGGTGGCCCTCATAGGACCCATTCCAAGGACTCTGCATCTTTCTTTTGCTGGGGACTCCAGGCCTGGATGCAGTGTTTCAGATGGGGTCTTACTAGAGCTGAGTAGAGAGGGACAGTTACCTCCTTCTCCCTGCTGGCTGCCCCTTTTTCAATGCAGCCCAGGATATAGTTGCCTTCTGGGCTGAAGATATGCACTGCTGGGTCATGTCCAGCTTCTTGTCCACAAGGAACTTAAAAAGCTGCCAGCTCTGTTCTGTTACTATGCTCTTCAGGACAGTTTCCCAGGAGATCCCATCCAGCATTTCCTTGAACAGCCAGAAGATTGCTCTCCTGAAATTCAGGGGACTATACTTCTTTACCTGCATTCCTCCATGATCACTACAGCCCAGGCTGCCTCCAATCTTAAACTTTATAATGTTCTCCTCTGCGTATGTAATCAAAACAAAATATAATCAGAAGATACTGATTAAGTTTGAGGAAGAAAATATGTAAGGTAGAGCAAATTGTATAGTTGGGCTGCTCAGCACTTCCACTCAAGCTGTTCTTTTACTGATCAGAACAACTTGAAGCAAAACAATTTATTGTTGATTTGATCATTTCTATGGCTAACTTTTTAGGACAGATCTGGTGTGCTTTTTCTGCCACCAGTAAAGGATCAGCAAAAAGAGAATTGACATCCTAACTAAACTAATGAAAAGTTATCAATTAGGAAAGTTTGAAATGAAAATAAACTCCCACTCTGTATAATAAACTATTAACTACCAAACATCATACCTTTAAGGAAAAATATTTTAATTCCTTGCAGGGCAATACTAGCTGTCAAATGGACTTCTTCAGCTTGCCTAGGAAAAGTGATCCACCATACCCTGATCCCACCCATTTGTGTTTTTCTAATGGAGTGCTAGCTTTATTCAGCTGCTTGCAAAAAAGACACGATGGTTGTTTCATGTTTGAACCTTTTCTTTTGAAGTATGTAATATATGTTCACTATGGGAATTTGAACCCAAATAGAGAAAGATGCAAGAAGGAGTGACTCGCTGTTTTGGCTCACTCACAGTAATCTGGAAATATTGTCCATGTATAAGAGTGAATATTTATTGTGAATATTTGTACAGTTTATAGCTCTGAACACTGAAAGTACCTGAAATGCATCCTAAAATTTTCAGAAATAAAACCTTGCTAGAATGTTGTAAAGCTTTAACAATAACTGAATGAAAGAGTAGTAGTGCCAGTCTTTAGAGGCATTGCTGAGAGACAAAGCTATCTTTGTTTACAAATGTTTCATTTCATCTTAAAGATATTGTTGTTTAAGATGAACATAAAGTCAGTAGATATCACATTCAATGCCATCTTTTAATTAGTAACAATAAAAAACCCTACGTTTGTTTTGATTGGGTACCTGTTGCTTTGATGATATATAACAATGAATTTAACTGACTGAAATGAAAAAAAATACATTTGAAACATATTTCTGTAGTATCTTAAGTAAGTTCATTTCACATTACATTGCAACATATAGATTAGATAACAGTGTCCAGATGTAATAGATCAGTGCACAAGTGTCAAAAAACAAAAGGGCCATAACCTGAAGTTGAATCAGACATTTATTCATGAATTCTAATTTGAAAGTTTAGCTTACAATACTAATTAGAGGATCTTTACCTCAATGATAATTATAATAGTAATATTCTTTCAAAGCTCATGAAAAAGCTCCAGAAATGCTGTAAGTGCAGAATAGTATATAGGACTCATCATATGACAATTTCTTAGAAAGACAAACACCATTACTTTAAACTTCCTTCTCTTTTTCAGTCTTTACCCTTGTTTTATTACTGACCCTGAGTCCTGTTTTCAGGGAAGAAGGAAAAAAAAAAAAAAGCATTCATAGCACACCAATGTCTTGGTTATTTCTCACTGTGTAGTGATGGGAACACACCTGGAGCTGAGTAGCTGGGGGTAGGCTGGAGTTTGGACAGGTGGTCTAAATTAGGCCACCCATTATTCTGAACAGTGGAAGGCTACAAAGCTGTGTGGGGGTTAGCCAGGGAACAACAGCTGCTGCTCAGGGTTTGCTGTGTATTGGCTGGTGGGAAATGTTGATGGCAGAGCATCAGTTGAAGGGTATTCATGAATTGTATTCACTGCTGTGTGTTGGGTGGTAACTGCATTGTGTCTATATACGAATAGTTATGATTGCATTTTTGTTTATGTTTTCCTCTTCTGTCTTAGTAAATAGCTTTTTGTCTCAACACCCACATTCTTTGTGTTTCTAATTCTTTCACTTGTTCCACCTTGGGAGAGGGAGTGAGCAAATGGCCATGTGGTGTTGTAGTGGAAATGCCAAGTCATGTCTTGAAACAATGATTGAGCACCTGGTAGGAAGACAGGGCCAGTGTAGTGGAGTTCAGGTGCCTGCAGTGTACATGAGTGACCAGAAAGGGTGGAGCCAGGATTTACCCCTTCCCAGACCTCATTTAAGGGTCATCAGCAGAGGCATGGCTTTTTGTTTAGAGATCCCTGCGTACCTGAAACCTTCTAAAGGTAAGCAGCTTCTTTTTATTTTTTTTTATTATTATTATTATCATTATGTCAGTGCTCGTGGTGGTTGTGGTTGTGCAAATCCTCATTTGCTGTAGTCTGGGATCTTGCTGCTCAACTATTATTGCTGTGTTTTCTATTCTAATGCAGATGTTTAGGTGCTTGCTGGTTTAAACTGTAACAGTATGGCATTGTATCATCTGGGATTTTTTATTTTTTTTTAATCCATTTTGTGCACTCTCTACTTCTCTGTAGATGGGGCAGCGAGGAGAGCAAGGAAGTCCTTGAGTTTGTGTATTCTTTACTCAGCAACAACTAAAGCGTCAGTGTGTATCACTATTTTTTTCAAAATCTCAAAGCCCAGTGCTGTATGAGCCTCATTTGAGAAAAATACCTCTATCAGCCAAAATCATGACCCAACTGGGTTAATGTGGTTTTAACTTGTATTTTTTTGCTGTCCTTCTATGTGTAGCAGAAATCTTCTTTTGTCTTTTTAGGAAATTAATGCCTATTTTTTTTCTTCCAAGTATCTTTCCTTAGCAGCTTATAGATGCTAATTATGCAGTGTGTATTCATCATACAACTTCAGTGTTGTTATTTATACACTTCTTTGAAGTGGGGAATTTCTATTCATTGTGAAGTGCAATTTTTGTGTGACATAGCAGATCATTTTCAGATCAACTTACGGATTGAGATCACTTTTAGAAAGCAGTAAGACTAAAAGTATGACTTTTGTCAGCCACCCATAAGTGCTTGTTTGAATTATTTGAACTTATGTGACAGAAGACACGCAAAAATAAAGCAACAACTGTAAAGTGGTTTGAGGATTTGGTGACATACAGTAAAAGCACTAGTTCAGAATGTTCATTTTCTCTGTTACTCAAGTCTGCTTTCCATTATGTTCTGAGAAATGCACTGCTCAACTACAGTCTTCTCTATGGATTGGCATCAGTTCTGCCCTTTGAGCACTTATAATTTAAAGCCTTACATCTTTGATATTGGTTCTGCACTAAGTCTCTTCCTTTTCAATTATGCTATTGACTTTGTTTTATAGTTCATTGTGGTACTTCATGTCATGTTATTGCCATGACTGTTCATTCCTAAAAAGATAGGAACAGTCTTACACGCTTTTCGACCCTTGTGTAGCTGATTGCAAGCATCTGAAATTTAGTATTTTTCTTCTTTTTTCAAGATTTAAAAAAAAAGGCAGAAGATAACCATCTTACTCTCGTAACTTTTAATTTTACCGAGTGTATTCAAAAAGTGAATTTCAGCAGTATATAAATAGTCTTATTCTTCACTTTCTATGGTTATCTGCAAGGTTAATCACAATAAGGGCAGATGGTAACCATGCTTAATGAACAGGTGCTTAAGACAAGCCATTGGCAACATTGAAAAGTATAAATATTTTTAGATTTTTTTTTTTTTTCTAGAGAACCCTTTCTTGGTTCCAATTTCAGATGTATTAACTACTGATATAGCGCCTCTCTCCCTCATTTACTTCCTCAAAAATATATGTTGAGAATCAAAGGTTAATGGATGTCAGGTTGAAATGGAGATAGCAGGTGACATATGTGCACGTAAGGATTCCTGCAATACTATCAAGAAACTGGAATGTGATATAATTACAGAAACTAATCTTTTATTTTATGTCTCCAGACATCATCAGGAATTCATTAACCATCAAGCAGACCTAATTTGAGTTTCAGGCACAATTGAATACCAAACAGAAAGAATCTGGCCTTGATTTTTCCCTTCAATTTTTGTTACACCTGCTCTGAAGATATCAAGGGATACAAATTAATCTGCTTTTGCTCAGAACCAGATGTTACCTTTTGTAGCAAGTCATTAAATTTCAAAGTGGGTATTCCAAATGCAGAATTATTTCATCTTTTAAATTCCACTTCTAGTCTTCTTAGAGGCATTCTTGTTAAATGTTTATTTGTTTCAATGTCTTTTTAAAGGGGCATTTTATTTTTTTTTTTCCCTATGTGATTTAATTTGTAATTACAATCACCAGTATATATAAAGAAGCATATTTCTAGACTGGTCAAGATTGTATGATTGTCCCTTTCTAATTTTTCTTGCTTAAAAATTATATGTACAAGGGCAGTCTGCTTTTTCCCAAGGATGTAAGGCATTCCTCGAGTCATGGCATCTCCACAGCTGTAATAATAAATAGTTTCTTAACATCAGTCATGGGTTGAGCAGATGCTCTTTTCCTGCCCTTCTTTCCTTTTCTATCCTTTTTGATGCATAAGTGTAGAAGTGGTCTTATTTTTGTTTGAGGGGGAGAAGAAACATCTGGATGAAAATGTCTACTGATTTTGTTTATTTCACTGTTTGAAGGGTACAAACCTTTTATTCCTTGTGGCTTTATTCTTTACAGAGGGTGCACAAACTATTTCTCCTTTAATGTTCTGATTGCCTGTGAAAATTGCATTATTTTGCATAGTAAGGTATTTTTAATAGCCACATGATTGCATTGGTACTTCAGCATTAATATAAGTATTTAATATTAATTTAATATTTCTGATTTCATCTGTTAACTCTTGAACCTCTACAATACTCTTCTTGGTGTACGTGTTTTATGATTTTTTTTATGACTTACAGTTCAGAATTCAAATACATGCTTTAAAATTTTCCGTGTTTGGGTTTAGGCATGCTTTCTCTGTAGCAGAGAGAAAATGTGTGTAGAGAATACAGAATAAAGAGCAGATGTTTTAAGAAAAACATTATGCATAGTAGTACAGTAGTTTCAGCTGTACTGTGGACCTGCATACTTCTGAACATAAAACAAGGTGTAAAACTGTGTTAGAAAATGCATGCAAATAGTACCAGTGGAATTCTTGACTGAGGTAGAAGAAAATGCTGCTGATAAAATAACACTTCTACTGATGAAAATCTGAAGTTGCTTACAACTTCCTGCAAACATCATCCTTTCTTCTTCCTGTCTACTGATGGTGTTGATCTGAGGAACATAACATAAACATACATAAACGTAAACATAACACTCTAGGAATCTTCTGCTTTACAGTTTTTAATTATACTAATACTACTGATTGCTTTGTATTGATTGGCTGTTTTGATGTTTGTGATATCAGTGATATCACTGATATTTGTGAACATCAGTGTTACTGTGTCAGACTAATTGTACTATTTGTTATATTGTAATATAATATTAAGTATATGTCCCTGACTTCCTGGAGGATGTGTTTTCCCCCCCGCCCCCCCCCCCCCCCCCCTTTTTTTTTTTCCCTTATTATAAAATGAGAATTGTAACATATCCAGACAGTCTCCAGGATGGTTGCAGCCTTTCAGAGCACTTTATCAAGCCTGTGCCCTAACTCCTGTCTATCAGTGGTTTTCTGAGCAGGTGTTCCTAGTCAGCAAACATGACTTGATGTGCTAGTCTGAGTAACAGAACTTGTGAATTTGTTAAGGATGGAGGATGTGTCACCTGTCCTTTATCAAGAAATGTGCACAGAACAAATATGTCATTGATTCATTGAGAAGCTTTCTGTGCTAAATGTTGCTTTTGCTTTAATTTGGAAGTTGGATAGTTAGTTTGTTTCTTGTCATCTGTGGCTATTGATAGTGTTGGGAGCAGTGTTAAATTTCTTAAATGTAGATTTAATTTTTGAATTTTTGAGATTTATTTGACAAATTGGTAAGGCTGTGTACGGATTGTAGTGACAGCTAGTACACTCCACCAAGACAAGCACTATCTGTTTACTTTGTGACTCGCTGTTATTACCTACCACAGTCTGCCTTTTATTGCCTGTTTAATGAACTGCAGAGCTCTTTCATTTATTCTTGGTATTCATCTTGGCACAAAGTTTCTCAATGCCTGTGTTAATAGAATGAATGCACAGAAGTAAAAGAGTAGAATTCCAGGAACAGTATTAACAATCTAATTTGCTTTTTCCAAATGATTAGTGAGTGAGCACATATGCCACTGAAACAAATGAACACAACTGTTGCAGCTAGAAGATTAATGCACTAATGTAGTGAACATGCTCTGAACCCCAAAACATGCTTAAGTGCCCTGTTGTTCAGAAGAAGCAAGCTGCAGAATATCTACCATTACAGTCTGAGCTAGATCACTTAGCAAACTTTTTAATTAAATAACATGGATTTACAGATATAGTTATTAATATGCAATACAATTCTTCTGTATGTTTTAATTTTATAGCATACACTTATTGTTAGAAGGGAAAATTCACACAGGCAGTCTGAAGGAAAAACCACAGTGCACTGTAATGCATATTTTGGACATGAAACAAATGGTCTGCAGTCAAGCATAAGTGTTATATGAGGTGAAATTCCAGGGTAGCAAATTACAAATAACATATAAGTTAAGACCTACTCTTAAGATCCATTTTTGGAAAGCTTTTTTACTTGTTTTCTTATTTTATTAAGAGTGTCCATTATGTCTGTGCTTCAAGCACTGCACTTTGGTGAAAGGTTTTTATTGCTAATGCAGAAGATAAGTATAAAAAAAACCCCTCTATCTCATGTATAAGTTGTGAACGTGTTTCTTACTGATTTCTACTTTTTCAGTAGAAATACAGTGAAAACGAAGCGTGAGTTAAGACATTATTCCTCAAAATCTGTATTCTTTAATTTTAAATTTGAAAAGGCTTTCCTATGTATTTTATATCTAATTCAGTATTACTCTTGGAATGTTTTAGAGACTAGAAAACAACAGCTCACAGGAGTCTGTCCTCTAACTCTAGTAGGTCCAGTCAGTCAGATGAAAGCCTTCCATTATAAGCCTCTCCTGATAGTGGTGTTGTGTGAAAGATACTAAAGCTCTTGCACCTTTGTCTGCAATAGCAAATATAATATATGCCTCCGGAAACTACACACAGAGTTACTGTTTGTAAAACAAACACACCTGCAGTGTTCAATCACCATAAGCAAAAGTTGCTTTAAATGTGCTACTAAGAGTACTGTGGTAAATTTTACTAGTGAGTATATGAAAGCCTCTTTGATTTATCAAAATACATTTTTCTCAAGTGTTGGTATAAAAATATTCCAACTGTCCTTCATTCTTGGTATTTCTTTTATGTCGTACAGTTTCTCTTCTAATAGTTACAAAAATGAACTCAAATAATTAGTTTCTTGTCTTTCATACATCGGACAATAATCAAACCTCTTAGACAAGAGGATCTTATTCTCTTAAATTAAGCCAGATATCTTTAAGTCTACAGTATAATAATCTTCCATGATTTGAGCTTCTAGTCAATAATAATGATTAAAAAAAATAAATACACTCGCTTTTATTTATTTCAATTTCCTATTCTCCTATTTGATTAGAGGATAAAACTCTTCATTCAGAAACAACTGAGTAGAAAGTTATTTTACCTGCTTCCACTTTACACTTTCTAGAAATAAGATATATGATCAAACCTTTCCATTTTGAATAAAGTGCAGACTGGTGTTAGTTATCCACCTAGAACTAAGTGAATTTTCTTTCATTAATTTTAAAGTAGTAGACACTGAGCGTGGAAGCTATTCTCAGAAGTTAAGCTGCCTGCAGAATGACCTTGTATTACAACTTAAAATATCAAAGATGCATGCTGTAGTACCAGGAGCACAATACAGTCACGTGTAGATGAACTATTACAAGCTTTAAGTCTTCCTGATGTGGGAATAAATACTAAAACTAAGGTGTAAACTTGTTTTACTTCATTTAGACTTCCAAATAATTAGTTAATTTTTTGTCACAAATATGTGCCTGTCTGCACGATTGATTTTAATGTTAATATGAACAGCATGCATATTTTAAGAATTTCACTCAATATGTTAGAATTAGCTTCCAACAATTTTTCTATGCTATGAATATTTTTTTTAATCTGAGACCTGGTGAAATGTCCTCTTTTGCGATAGCATATGAGTATTAGTGGCTTTAATAGAGCTGTAGTGATAAAAGCAGAAGGTTAATTACATCATGTTAAGTTCTTTACAACTGTATGTACTACTCTAATATATATCATAGCATTTAGATTCAGACAGCATTAAGTCCCTGAAACTCTTGACAAAATTTATGCATACTATATATAGCAGCTACATTTAGTTGTAGAGAACTGATCAACATCTACTCCCTCGTGTTAATTTTTGATTCTGAAAATCTAATCAATTAGATGCTGAAGAAATTCTGTTAAAGAACAAAACATCTAGTAATTTATTTATAGCTGACATCTTAACAGCTGAAGTCTATAATCTTTTGTTCAGTTTTCTCTTCCTAATTGTGACAGGAGTCAAGGTAAAACCTAGCCATCTCCTAAATGGAAAGGTCTAAGTCTGTATTCTTCTTGGACCAGATAATTGCCAGAATTTTTTTCTGATGCCAACCATTTTGTGATTCACATTTATTAAAATAAGGCTTGACTCTAGGCAAATTAAGTGGAATGTCATGATACAAAGAATAATATAGGGAACAATAGGCAGTAATGAGTTTAAAAAAACAAAAATTAACAAAACAAAACTCAAAAGTGTTTAGGTATATATGAGGTCAGGTCAAATTTTATTTGAAAAGCATACTTTGAATATTCAGTTATCGATTTGATTCTTAAGCTAGAGCAGCAGTATCACTTAGCTTATTCTGCTAGGCTTTGACTACAGTGCTATAATCTTGATTAACTACTCAGGTTTTTTTTTTTCTTTTTACATTGCTACAAAAAATAATCTACTAGTTTAACCCTGATTTAAATTAAACTTTTTAGCAGAGTCTGTGTTTTCAGTGTTGTTACACATACCTTATGTGAAATGAATGTATTGCTGTAAATACCTAGACTGAAAGAAAAGCAGTTATTCACAGGATCTGGAAACAGCAGCAGAAATAGTACAAGGTGTACAGTTGTCACATAATTGACAGACAACTAATGGGGATATCATAAGAATTCATACATCTTTTGATTCAGAATTATTTCTCACAGATGGCATATAGTATAAGCATATAGAACATTAATAAACTGTCTTGTTGTCCTACAGAAGCTTCCAAAGCATAGGCCTTCATTGAATTTACCAGCCTTCTTTTTTGTCTTTGCTTTTTCTGCCTACTAATTCTTTGCTAGTAAAAACTGTATTTGGTGAAGAATTGATCAGTAAATGAGCAATTGTATGGAGGATGCTCTGAAAGTAATGCCTCATGTTTTATTTTGGTCCACAATGTGGATGTTGGTCATATTGCAGTATAGTCTAAACTTTCCTGCCAGTGTTCCATTACAATTTCTTGCTGTGTGACAGATGGCAGCAGAGCTGCAGATGGACAAAACTGTCTGACAGGGAAGTATGTGTCAAGTAGAGGGATGGAATTTAATTCCTCCAGGTGGAAAATATGACACCAATTGACATTCATGAATGCTTGCTGCATGTTTATAGGAAGTGAATTCAGTTAGAACCAAAGGTATGACAAACTGTCAACAAACTATTAATGTTTCAGTCTTGACTTTCTACTCAAAATGACACAGTGTTTGTTTAATGTGCTGAATATCCTAGATCTTTAGGATTTCTTGGATAAATACCACTGGCTTGAATTTAAAACCTCTTCTTAAAATACATACTCATGTCTTTAACACTAACTGTAATGTCTCATTTCTGTATCCTGTAAAGTGGTTTGAGTTCAGTCTTACAATAAACAAACTTTAGGCTGAACTTGTTACATGTCAACTTCTAACTAATGGATTTTGTTACACTTCTGTCAGAAGTAAAAATCCCTGTTTTTTTCTACATTTTAACTGTCGTTTTAAGAGGAATCATTTCCTTGAGAGCAATGTTTATATGCTTTGAGATTCTATTATTTACAGTGCATTGTTCTCGAACTGAGGACAACACAAAAAATGAGGTTGAAGAAATCAGATTGAAGATGACAGTGATGCAAGTATTGAAAAGATGTATCAGTCTAATAGTTTGACTTGAGCCCATTTACTCATTAATCTTAGCAATATGACTTTATGGAAAAATTCTATACTTAATATAGATAATTCAGTTCAACAATTGATGTGATACAATGTAATAATAGGTTCAACAGTTAAAATTGCCTTTCTTGATTATTAATCAAATATCTTAATGTAAGAATATTAATGTCTATTTCTGAAAAATTTCTCATGTTTTCCTATATTGTATAATGTCTATATAAGAGATACATTTTCTGTCACATATGTACTAATCAAATGTACTTAAATTTATTTCATATATATGCTTTTTTTAGTTTTCACTATAACCGCAATGTCACATTTGACCATGTCTTAAATAAAAGAGTTGCTTACTCTGCCTCCTTTTCAACTTGTGTTATGAGTTGAATTGGTGAACACCAGGGAAGATCTCTGAACGAAGGTGAACAGGTGAGAAAGATCACATGATGCAAGAAATCTTAATACTCAGAACTAATTGAAAATATTGAAACAGCTTTTTAATCCCCTTTTTTTTCCTGTGATGTTTTGTTTGCTTGTTTTTGTTCTAATGTACTAGTGCTTCTGTTTTAATACAGTTCTGGCTGTCAAGAAATAAAAAGGGATCTGACTGGGATCAAAACTCAAAAGCACAGTGTACCAGCACTTCAGAGATCAGAGCTGCAGTCAGTGGGATTTTGCTACCAGCTATTAGGGATGGTAAAGTGGAGAGAAGCAAAAGAGTGAAAGCTGATCTTTCTCACACTGAAATCAATAAGAGATTTGCCACTGACTTCAAAAGAAGTAGCAGCAGGGCATAATGCTCAGCCAAAGAGAAAACACTGAGAAGAATATCTAGGAAGAAGAGTAGAATGACAGAAGATATTTAGGGAGAGAGAAAAATGATTGAAGAGAAGATAAAAATGTGGAAAGAGAGAAACTCTGATTAGTAAAGATGTAATAGCATGAAGTACCTCCTTATCCTGTTTCAAATGTTATTTTCATCTCAGAAAGCTATTTCCTGAAATCTCTACTCAAATTTGCAAATATGAGAACAGGAAGAATTCAGTAAATTTGTCTTGGCTACTCACTTGTTTGAGCTCTAGGCAAGCTGCTCTATAGCCTCTAAGATATCTTCCTCCAGAGTAGGCTAATGAGTTGTGGGCTACATTTTTTTAATAATGTGTAGAATAAAATGTGAGTTAAACTAATTCTATCTTGAAAATCCCAAAACTGGCATCAAACAGTTGCTTCTGAAGCCAGATATAATTTGAGTTTGTGTGCATACCCACACACAAATGATATGGAAGTTTGTGTATCTATGATTTTATTGGATTTTAATTCATGATAATAGTTCATTGCACAGGTGCTGAGGTTGGGCTACCACCATATTTGGTGCAGTGGAAACTTGTGAATATTTTGAGATCTTGAATTGTTTCTCCTATGCTTTAAGGTGGAGCGGTTGCATAATACTGCCTGATATTCTGTGCATCTTTTTCCTTGGTCTTATGTACTTATCTTTCAATGTGATCTGTGGTAGAAAGTAATAGAAAAAACAAGTTAAAGAAAAATTAGATTCTGAATCTTTCCTGGATACTTAGTTTTATTCATTTTTAATCTTTAGTTAGGATTATAAACTGTGTATGTTATTTAAATCACTCTCATCGAAGGATGAGAGAAAGCTTCTTTGAGAGACAGATTAAATGCATCTATTAGAGAAAAGATTGCTAAAAATCTCAAGGCTTTTTCATAATTTTTGGAAGAGTACTATTTCTCACTAATAATTTAGAATAAATGAAAGACTTTCTAAGTTAGAGTTAGGTAACAGACTGCTTTATTTATGGCATTTATCAATGATGTTTAAGTATTAAAATTATAAATAATAAGAAAATCCAGTTAAAGATTACATCACTACCAATAAAGAAAATATTTGAAATGAAAACTTTTATAAGCATGAATGATACATATATAAGAAATGCACTTATTCCTGAAATTGAAAGAAATGTACATACATGCCATTGCACTATGTTATATGTAGAAAGATGTTTATTCTTGATATGTTGGCTATGTTAATCATGAAAATTAAAACATATACATACATGCGTTAGTATGATTTGTAATTCTTGAACAGCAAGTTAATGCATTTTTCTGATTCTTGTTCATCACCTAACCAACCTCAGAATTCAATAAGGATATTATTCCATTAAAAGAAATGGGTGAGTCATTTTGTGTGTTTTTTTTCTTTCCTTTGTGCATTTGTTTATTATCTGAAAAATGAGTTGGCTCTGAAGAAAACTCACTGTGAAGTGTCAATGCACCAGGTAACAAATCAATGGTTGTTTAAGTGACTGTGTTTTCCAGAGGAAAATATGCTTCAGTTTGGGCTCCTAAATTCATTATGCCTTGGTGCATACTGAGTGGAAGATACTATCTCTTTCATTAATGTGTTTATAAAAGGTTGTTCTTGTTGACACGGAAGAGTCTGGTGTTTGCTCGCTCTTTTGTTTTGTGATGTATTATCTGACTGTAAAAGCTAATGCACTCAATCTCAGAACTGATTTTAAAATTTACTTAATTTTTTAAACAGAAACAAGTTTGCCTACATTAATTATGAGTTATTGCAATATCTTGTGGAAAATGTTGATTAGTTTAAAAAAAAAGTAAATTAAAAAAAATGTTCATGGTTCATTGAAATTGTTAAAATCAATTCTTGGGCTTTTTTTTTTTTTTTTTTTTACAGTGGTTATCTGCATCTAAATATTTCAAATGTTGTTCATTTTTTCTTTTTAATTTTATTCAGTGGAAATTTCTTAAAGAAGGACAAAAAAATGAGAAGCAAAATTTGAGTGATTTTTAAGCCAAGTATTAAAAAAGCAAATAAACCCAGCTGTGTTTCCCAACAGTTTAGTGTATCTATCTTATTTTTCCTTTCTAATGTAATGACAAAGTACTGTGTAAAGCTGATCCTTCACAAAAATTATATCACCCAATTGAGGGCTGTATACAACAATACTTCCAGGGCTCAAGACTCCATCCTCCTCTCTGACTGGTAATAATGTGTGTCTGTTTTCACTATTTAACTTAATATCTCTGGGTTCACATGCAAACTCACATTTGCGAATTGTTCAGGTTTATGGCATGGTCCTGTTTCTCCAGCACCCCCTGCTCAGCTCCCTCATTATTTTATGGCTCCTCAGTCTGCCCTGAGTGCTTGCCTGCATCCCAGATCCTCTTACCTACTGCGTGATTCACCTGTTTGCCCACTGTTTCTTTTGAATTTTGCTGCAAATGTGCCCGTTTGTCCCTCATACCCATTGTGTTCACAGGTCCCCCTGTGTATACTATCAAGGACTTACTGTGAGATTAATACCCTGGCCTGGTCCTGAGGCCACTGCTACTTGCCAGCTGGTCCAGCTTTAAGTTTGCTATTGAGTACACATGCACATCCCAGCAGCTACATCAAGTTAGGGAACATCCAGTGCCTGCTATCCTTTCAGCTGCCTCCACCAGGTCCAAGGGCTCTTGCCCTCAGTCCTCCATACAAGCCATGCAGGCTCATGTTTGCCTCAATCATGCCAGAGTCCCCTAGTAGCAGGTTTGGAATTGCAAACTGTTCCTGCTTAAGAGACTGGGAGAAGTTCCTCACTCACTCCAGCAGCTAGTAACCGCAGATCGGGGCACCTATGCTTCCAGTCTGACTCCAGTAGCTGGCATTCAGTTCACTCACACTGATCAAAACAGGAGTGGGCACTCAGCACTCAGAGTCTGTGGGTCTCTCCATGAGCCTAGCAGAACTCTCCCAGTTGGCTCTAGAATCCCCACATACTTCAGTATCTGACATCACAGTCTGGATGTGCCTCCACCCCAGTTCTGACTCCAGTAGCTGTCATCTGGTTAACTTGTGCTTGCTCCCACAGTATCTGGGGCTCCAGGTTCAAAGTCTATAGGTCCCTGTTTGGATGCAGAGAACAACAGCCATTCTAACTAATGCCTCTATGATGCTCACTCTGGTAGTTGACACCACAGTTCATAGGTGTCTGCACATCTGACCTGGCTTCAGGAGCTGAAAATAAATTCACTGACACTGTCCCGGCTCAGTAGCTGGCATTTATACATGCATGCCTACTGTCACACTAATTCCACTGCAGTGGCTGGTTTGGGAACACATTCCACTCCTGCCCTAGTGCTGAAATTTTACCCAGAAGTTATTACTGAGAATGCTGACTTATTCCAGCAGCTAAACCCCTGCTCTAACTCCAGTATCTAGCACCCACTTCACTGATATTGCTCTCCCCAGAGCTCCATGCTCAATGTCTGCAAGACTCTTTTGGATACAGAGTTACAGCTCCTGTCTAGATCCACACTAGCTTCAGTAGCTGGCACAAAATCCTGCAAGCCTACACTTCCAGCTTCACTCATGTAGCTGGCATCAGTTCCACTCACACACACACACAGATATCACCAACACTTGATGCTGAGATCTTTACACTCCAGTAATGATGTGCACCACAGACAGCAGTTCCCCAGTCTAACTCGGTCTGGCACTGAGGTTCATTCATCCACATCCAGGTCTCTCAGGTAGCTGGCACTTAATCCTTTCAGCTCACGTGCACACAGGAAGGAGTGCAAATACACAGAGAGATAATTAGGGAAAGGATTTAAGGAGAGAAATATATAAGAAGATGGGAAAAATTGCAGTGATCAGGCTTTTCTGACTGGCTTTGTTTTGTATGTGACTGGCTCTATTTTACCCTTTTCTACCTGCCCCCTCTTTGTTCTTTTTGCACCCCTTTGACTGCACAGTCACCACAGATTCACAGTGCTCTGCTTTTTCTTCACCCTCCCAGTTCTCAATCTTATCAGTTGCAAGGTTCATTTATCCTGGAAGTGATTCCTGTATCTTGTTAGCTCACTAATTAGTGTGACTGATAGGTTTTGTTTCTTGTGTTTACTTCCCACCTAAGAAGTTCTCAATCAGATAATCCTACTGGAATAAACATTCCTATATTTTCAAATGCTCTCATAAATCAGTGCAGCTGACCAGATTTGATCCCCTATGCTTCCTCCATTTTTTTCCTTGTAAGGCATCCTTAACCTTCTACTCTTAAATAGTCAGACACTCTCCTTCTACATTTTCTCAGGATTTCTTTCCATTTCTGCTTCTGACAGCATCAGGTAAGCATTTCACCAGGTGAGGCACTGAGAGTCTCTGCGTTCACAGCACTTTCTGGTAGGATGTGGAGAGAAAAGTGCATGAATCAAAGCTGGTAGAAAAGTTATTGGACTTTAGTAACTGTAAGAACTGGATGAGTAAATTATCATGCTGTCAGTTTCCATGTAGGGAGAGAGGATAAAAGAGGAAACCCAGAAAAAGGAGGTTTGGCCGAGGAAGATAGAAGAGAGCTGATTGGGCTGGTTGGACAGAGAGCAGACAAAAAATTACTCACTTTTTGAAGACTCTTTGAACAGATCAACCACATATTATCATCACTTGAACTAAAATCCTGCTGACTTAAATGAATAACAGATACAGATAGAATAGGAACAGAAGGGGTAGAAGTGTAGTGGCAACTTGTCATTTTCATGTAACATTCTGGACCTATTTTTGGTGTTCAAATAATTGAAGAGTGATACATCCTCTTTACCAGGTTGTACGTTAAGAAAGGGCACAGACATTCAGCAACTAGAGAGATACATATCCTCTGGCTTTTTCAGACCATTCTATCACTTACCAAACCCTCATAAGACAGTGGAGAACATAAAATGTTCTCTGACATAAAATGTTCAGCTGACTGTCATTGCAATTGCAGGCATAGAAAGAAGGCTGGAAGAATGGCTGGTCTTCATCCTCTCAGTTAATTTGTTCTGTCTCATACAGGCAACAATAGCAGTATTCAACCTCCTGTTAAGAACATGATGACTTTTGGAAGAGCTGCACTATATCTGCAAGGGGATTTCCCTATTTCCCTATCACTGAAAGATTTTTGTCACCTTATCTCCCAGATACATCCATGCAGCTAGAAATCTTTTTTTTTTCCTTCCTACCATGAATGATCACAGTCCTGTACAATGTAATGTCTAATTCTATCTACTGCAGATGTGTTAGTTGCAACAGCACAGATTTCGCTGTAGGCTAATGACAGTTTCACGTCGAGATATGTATTAATCGAGTTATTAGACTGTTTTCAGACCCCATGCCTGAATATTAAGTGCTGACTAACACGTGTGTACTTATCATAGGGAGACTGGCAGATGCAGTCAAACAGATGTAGAACAGCTCAGAGAGGGCAGCAGAATGCTGATTTGCATGCATATGGCTGGAGCCATCTGTAAAGAGGTATTTTTTTCCCATCTGTAAAGAAGTATTTTCATGAAGGACCTGCTTATTTTACACAGAAGAACTTTTCTCTGGGTACTTAAAAACATCTGAGAAAAACTAAGAAGAACTAGCTGAACAATATATAAAGTCCAAAGCAAGTAAGGAAGTGTGATTCTTGGGGGGGAAAAAAAAAAGCAATTTAATATGGACTATACAAGATAATAATTTATCATATGGAAGCGTGGCTTCTGAGAATATAGGATTTCCAGGTAAAATCCTCGTGGCCATACAGGGATAGTAGAAACAAGATGTGGGATAGAAGGAAGAGAAAAATGAAAGCAGATGTGGAAGAAGAGTTCTTTTGTATAGCTTCACTGGAGGTAAAGAATAATAGATTATTGCTGTAGTAATACCAGTACTAACACAAATAATACTATAGATTCCGTTAATTGTACTCTGTGATTACAAGAAAATTTAAGCCAAAACTAAGAAATAAAATATGTATGAAATTGTCTCACGTGAAAACTTTTACCTCAAATATAGTGCTGGTAGTATAAAAATTTACCATTAAAATAACCAGATAGTAGTCGGGGTCTGTGATTCCTATTTAAGGAAGGACCAGCAAGAGAAAAAGAAAACAAAACAGAAAGAAGAAATAACCTTCAATAAAAAAGCAACTAAGTGGTCTAATTTAAGAGTCATATATATGCACTGATGGAACAAGTAATGATTGAAGCTGAAGGAGCTCAGGAATTAAGATAAAAGTAATTGATTCAAGAAATTCAAAATGGGAGATAACATAAAGGTGGAAAAATAAAGTAATCCTTTGTCAACAATTTATGGGCCAGTTCGTAACTAATGGGGCAGGGGACCCATGGATCCACACCCAGGGAAAGGGTGAAAAAGGGAAGGGGATAAAAACAAAACAGCAGCAACAGTCTGAGGAAGAAAACTAGTTTACTAAATAAGATGTTGGAATGCAAATTAACAGAATATAATGCAATATAATTGCAATGAAGATAATAAATCAAAGAAAGTGAGAGAGACCAAAGGCCTTACTCTAAAGCTTAAGGTGAGACATGGAACTCCACTGTTGAGATGACCAGCAAAAGAGAGAAGACTCAGGACTTGTGTGCAGTTTTATCTTTCCCCCTGAGTGGAAAACAAGAACACAGAGTGCTCTGGGGTTTGTAGTTCTTCTCTTCTGAGAACCAGGTACCCAGAAATTCAGCAGTCCGTGGAACTGGAGCATTAACTCTTTAAATCTCAGTGCCTTGCATGATGGTATGATGTGGAAACACTAAAATCGTAAAACCATGACATCCTTCTGGGCAGTGGTAGAAAATAAAAAATAAATATACTTCAACTTTCCTTGTCTCAATTTACAGGTTGTTCATAAGATGTTTAGTAAGTGATACCCAGTTCTGTAGGCTGTGCCATGTGAAAAGCTGATGTACCAGAACTTCTCTAGAGCTATCCTTAATAGTTTAGGCTAATGAAAGTGATTGCTGTTCTAAAGACTAAAAAAATTATCTATTTTTCATTTTCATTCTGATCATTATAATAAAATCACTCACTACTTCTATTTTAAATCCACACTGGGGAAAGCTGCAATGGATTCTCAGCAATGTTGACCAACAGTGGCATAAACTGGAGAGGCAAAACAGTGAAAATAATGTACTGTAAAACCACTCTGAGGATGTAGGCGAATGTAAACTGTTGATGAGCTGAAAGATTTTGTGGTAGATGATGAGCAATATTACAATGCAAGACTTAGACTGGATTGCACTGGACTGTCACCAGCATGAAGGAAGAGAGAGAACAGCCAGCAAGTAATCTCTCCACCAGTGTTACAGAATATGAGAACATTTCAATTAAGTGAATCAGTAAAGGACCAAGAAATTTAGAAAGATGTTGCTCTGTTTGCAGTTGTGAACTGAATTCTATTAGCTGAGGGTGTGCCATTGAAATGGAGGAAATGAGCTTGCAAAAAAAGATCAGTACATGGGCATGTGCCTTGAAAGCTGAACACAGTGGATGAGCAGTCAAATAGTGGTGAGAAAGCTCACAAGTAAAAGCAACACCTGTACTGATTACAAAAATAAAATAAAATAAAATAAAATAAAATAAAAATGCTTAACAGAGCACTGAAGGAAGTCAAAGCTTATCAGTTGTGACTGAGGACAGTCTGTTCCAGAAAGGGTGTTCACTGTGATGTCAGTAATGGTTTTAGTTTTACGGGATTAATCTACTTTCCCTTCCTAGTGGTAATTTTCCAAGAGAAAGAAGCTTCGTGTGCTTTTCTTTTGCAAATAATTGAAGTACACTGTCCTATAAGCAGAATTATAGTATTTTTCATTTGAAATAATAGTAGAATCATAGAATACATCTATTTCAGAATGTTGGCTTTTTGTTTTTGTTTTTTTTTAAGATGAAATGTCAATTTCATAAGGGATAGTTAGTCACTACTTGCAATCTGTAAGATATGACTGGATTTCTGTGTTTCTGTACAGAAGGTGAAAAAAAATGATCATAATGATCCCTTGTGAATGAAGAAATTGTAAAAGAATTATCAGAGGAAATTTCATCAGTTTTCTTTCATCTTTCCATGTCTTGTAAAAATGATTTCAATATTATTAAAATACTTAAACATTTAAGTATTTATTAATATAGGCCTCCATACCAGTAAGGCAGAATTCTGAGCACACGTTTTAAAGAGGCTAGGATTTTTGTCTTCAGTATCCTTCTAAACACAGTGATAAGCGCAAATCCTTTGAGATATTCCTTATTCAGTGTTCACAATAATGTGCTATATTGTATGGGGAAAAAAAAATCTTTTGGACTAATTAAATGTCACTGCAGCACTGTGGAATAATGAATAATCAAGATTATATTTTAGTTTTAAAGTAGAATGAAAAAGTTTGGCAAGGGTTTGGTTTTTTTGTTTGTTTCTTTTTTTTTTTTTTTTTTTAACAAACCATCCTCACAAAGGAAGGAATAACTGCTTGTATGTAAATTTTGAACTTAATAAAAAAATTAATCTGTACTATTTAAATTTAAATTATAAAACCCCGTAACAAGGATGTTGATTTCAACAAACCATAAGTGAGAAAAAATATCATTTTTTTTACTCCTGACAGTTATGAATATTAACAAAAGGAAAACATCAGTTGCTACGTGTAAATATGTGTGACAGTATAAACTATAGATCAGACTATTTAAGAACCTAAACTGCAAGATGTGATTAAAAATAACGCTTTGTTTTTTTCTTTCCATCAGAGCTAAAGAAAGAAATAACAGAGTTAAAAATTAGAAATGCAGGATCATAAGTACAGGAATAATGTTATTTCTGTTAGCTTGTTAGCACCTATTTGTTTCTGTTTAGATCTTGTTTTGCATGACCTAGAAACTCTTATATAGAATAATTGTATATCTGTGCCTATACACATGCATAATGAGTTAGTAACTGGAGAAAGAATCCAGTAATTTGTGGAGGTTAACTGTAGCAGAAATGCTAAGTCACAGCCTGAAACAGTAATTGAGCACCTCCTGGAAAGGCAGGACCAATCCAGGGGAGCTCAGGTGCATGCAGTGCACCTGAGTCACCAGAAGGAGTGGAACCAGCATCCTCCCCAGACCTCATTTAAGGATTGGCAGTGGAAGTGTGTGTATTTTACTGGAGGTCCTTACCTACTGGAGGTCTTCTGAAAGTAAGCAGTTTTTCATCCTTTGTTTCTAGGCTTATGACATTTTGTTTTGATTAGTTCTCATTTGCTATAGCCTAGGATTGTGCTATTTTTTGGTTATTGCTGTACTTTCCATCATGTCATAGCTTTACAGTATTCCATTAATTCTGCTTGTTTTAAAAGACAGGATTCATGACTGTGATCAGAAGAAGCCTGTACAGACTTAATATTAGACTTGGAATTAAATTGAGTATTAACTCTTAATTAAATAAAAAACTTATGGTGTTTGTAGACAGTTGGCTTTGCTGGCAGATAGTCAGCTGAATATGAGCAAGCAGTGTGGCCAAGAAGGCCTAAGACATCCTGGTCTGTATTAGGAACAGAGTGGTGAGCAGGAGTAGGGAAGTAATCTTCCCTCTGTATTTGGTAGTGATGAGGCCCTACTTTGAGTACTCTGTTCAGTTTTGGGCACCTCAATTCACAAAGGACATTATGTTGCTGGAGCAGGTCCAAAGAATTGCAACTTGTGAAGGGCCTGGAAAATATGTCCTATGGGGAGCAACTGAAGGATCTGGGGCTGTTTAGTCCAGGGAAGAGGAGGCTGAGAGGAGACTTCATTGCTCTCTTCAAATACCTGAAACGTGATTGCAGTGGGAGTGGTGTTGGTCTCTTCTCACTGGTGACAGGACAAGTGGAAATGGCCTCAAGGTGCATCAGGGGAGGTTTAGGTTGGATGTAAGGAAAAGCTTATTTACAGATCTGTTAAGCACTGGAATAGACTCTGCAAGAAGGTGGTTGAGCTACCATCCTGGAAGGTGTTTCAATTTCATTTGGATGTGATGTTAAAGGGCATGATTTAGTAGTGGGCTGTTAGAGTTAGGGTGGTATAGTTAGGTTGTGTTTGGACTTGAAGATATTGAAGGTCTTTTCCAACCTGAGCAATTCTGATTCTGTACTAAATTCTGTGTAGCTTGGAAGATGCCTTTACAGCCTATACATAAAACAGGATCAGAACATGTGTCTGTAATAAGGACTGAGTCAGAGATGTACCATTGATCTATTGAGTACTTTCTCCTCACATGCTTTTTTTATTGCCCAAAGTAAGAGGGGAAATGTATACAAGTAGTTGATGCAAGTAAATGTAAATTGTACTGCTTGGAAAAAAAAAAAAAAAAAAAAAAAGTTGAAAAGTGTTTATTGTATAACTGTATTATAAACAGTCCAAACAAAAGTGTAGAGAGTGTGAAAGAATAGCACAATGGAAGCTAAGAGGTCCCAGTTGCATATTCTTAGGAAACTGTTCTCTTTTAAAGTAGTTGTTAAATCAGGAACTTGTTAAAGTATGTGAAATTGTCCTTCTTACGAGCAAGCAAGAAAGTACAGTTTAAATTAGTGATGAGATAGAGTTTCCAGTTCTTTCCAGAAGGCATTAGAAAACAGAAAGTGAATACCCTATCATAAAGTATTTTATATGTGTATATGTAAAATAGAGAATACCACACTTTCAGAGGGAGAGGAAACCCAAACATTGTACATGTTTTCTTCTGCATCTAGCAGTTTAGGCTGCAAAGTTCCTTTGCATAAATTTTCAAGCAATACTTACCTTTTCTCTAACCAACATATATAAAAACAGAGTGGATGTTCCAGGATTATCACTTATAATTTAGGACAGATGCTATTATATGTTGTCCTCCAATGTTTTTATATGATTTCTAAATAATAACTAAAACCAAACAAATAAGGGGTTGATGTAACTTTCAAAAGATACTGGCAAAGCTGGGAGAACATCTTACATGTTACAAAGAGATATTCAGTAGTATCAACACAGTTCCTTCTCTCAGAATAATACTAACAAGTTTTATTTACTGCATATACAAATCCAAGATATAATATTTGCATGTACAAAGCTTCTTGAGTGATCTATGGGAGTCCATTTAATTAGCTAAGTAAATTACCATCAGAGGACTCCAGTAATTATCAGTTTTGCAAAATTTCTGGGGAAATCTCTTCTGGTTCTCTGCTGATTTTATCATCTTGATTTCACTGACTTCACTTGAGTACTAACAGGCACTAGGGAGTATCTGGTGTCAGGTCTGAGGTTATGAAAGTATTTGAGTACCTCCTTAATTTTTAGCAAACGATGCAATAAAATCAAGAATGTCATTCATTTCCCCCAAGGCCTTGAGACAGTTAGCATAATAGTTATTGTGATCTTGAACTCTTTAATTGGAAAGCATGGACTAGCATTAAGTGCTTTGATAAATGTCTGGTTTTGGTGCTTACTTGCATGCAGGCACACATTCATCTGACAGGCAATCCACATTCACAAGTCCCCTCAATAATAACCCAGACTCTCTCTCCTGACACACCTGCCTAAAGCCCAGTGGTTGATTTTGAGGATGCATACCACTCCTGTCCCTGTGTCAGGAGTTTGAGTACCCCACTCTGGTAGCTGATAGTGAGACCTCACTGACTTCAGTCACTTGCACCATGGGCCAGAGGTGCCCATGCTGCAGGCTTCAGGAGATGGCACTAAATCTAGTTACACTGGTCTTGTCTGTAATTGACTCTCAATTTATCACTACAGTGCTCACACACAGGACAGAGTAAGATTACAAAGAGACATGGTTAAAGAAGGATTTAATAAGAATGTAAGACAAAGGGATTGTCAGGCAAATTTTCTGGCTACATTTTACATGTGGCTTGTCTGTTTTTTAACTGTTTCTTTTTCTCTCGTCTGTTTCTCCCTGATTATCTTCCCTCAGCATTGCTATTTGTCCATCCTTCTATGTCATCATGAAAGTCCTGTTTTCATTGTAATTTAAACAAAATGTTATATTTAAAACATAGAAAATATTTAAGGATCAGTATTTAGCTGGTTTTAAATTTCTATAAATTCTTTTGTCTATATTACTTGTTTGAATAACAAAACTTTTGCATTCATCAATTTCTATTTCTTCAATAGAAATTACACTTAAATAGAAGGTTGAGGAATAACGCAATAACCTAGATATTAAAAGTACATTTCTTATTAATATTAAAAGGTTGTTTCTGTATCTGCATATATGAGTAAGTTGTATTAGTGCTTTCTAAGATAGGGGTCTTAGAAATGCAATTTGTGTAAATAAATAATGGAAACATTTATCCACACCAGAATATAAATTGTTCACTGATCTTAGAAATTTACTAAGTATCTGTGATTTATTTTTTATTTGACCTCAATACATTATGGATGACAATGTTAGATAAATATTTTTAAGAAATTAAAATAAAAATGCCTTGGGATTTAGCTGCGTGGCTTATAGATCTGTTTATAAGTTATTTTTATGTTCTTTTAATCTGCTTTGTCTGTAAACTTATGCATGTTTTAAAGTCAGAAGAAACAAGAAAAGAAAGAAATACAAATAAAAATTCAGTTTACAAGATGTTTTCTTTGTTCCTCTCTACAGTTCTCAAATAATTTGTGTAATCTCTTCTATTTTCATTCAGCTACTCAGTCCTTTGCTGTCATAAAAATAAATCTGATTAGATGATAAGGAGCTCACTTTGTCTTTCTTGTTGCTGTAATCCTTTTTAGAACATTTGCATATATGAAATCTCTTAGAACTTCATTGATAGAAGCTTGGTTTTGCTCAACACAAGGTTGTTCAATAAATTATTTGTAACTTTTGCTCAAATACTTCCACCTGGATTGTGCTGCTGTAGCATTTATCTAGATTAAGTTGAAAGATGTTTTGAAGGAAATAATGAACAGTTGTTCTGTTATCAAATTTTAAGAAAATGTAGTTTGTTTTTTTCTTTTCAAAATGTGTTTATTTGTAGTGAAATTTATTTTACTGATAGTCCTTCCCCAGAAAGTAGATACTTTTCTAGCAAAGCTATGCATTGTCAATCAGCTTTATCCTTACAGCACACGCATACTAATTCCTGCATAAATTTACCGTCATTTCTTACAGAATATATCAGTTTATCTCTACAGTTCCGAGGGGTTACTATTCGATTTCCAGACTAAGCCTTACACGATGAGTATAGTAATTATGAAAAGGGCTGCCGATGTCAGGAAGTCTTTTGAAGGACTAAAACCACTCTACTTATCTTCAAAGAAGACATAGAGTAAGGAATAGCATACTCAAACAGCACAAAGCCGTGGGATCACTGAAAAAGAAAATAAAGTGCACAAAACAATGACCAAAAAAAAAAAAAAAAAAAGAACAGCATGGAACTTGCATATCTAAAGATTTTTTTATTTTTTTATTCTTTAAAAATTGCTCTATATAAGTTCATTCTGAAACAGTTGTAATTTTAAAAGGTTATGAAGGAAAAATTTGCTATAAATACCACAGGCTCACAGGATGATAGGAAACTGAGTTTAGGAAGGAACCTTGGGAAATTATCTAAATTCAGTGTTTGTTCTCAGCAGGGCCAGCTCAAAAGTCAGACCAGGTGTCCTAGGGATTGGTGCAGCTGTTAAGGGAAAAGCATGGAAAATGAAGACTTCAACTTCTCTGGTTACATTGTTCCACTGTCTGTCCTCTTGGAAGAAAAATTTTTCATGTATATAGACAACTTGGATATCTGAGCTTATATCCATCATCACTCATCTTTCTGCCTTGCACCATTGAGAGCCTGGCTCTACTTTCTTGGTAAGCTCCCAGTAGATGCTTGGCAGGGTCTGTAATTAGATTTCCCCAAAGCCATGGCTTGGAAAGGCTCAACGACCCCATTTTCTCAGTGTTAACTTCACAGGGTGAGTGCCCTAGCACTTTGCCAGCCAATGGGTCTTCTGATGAGTTTGTCCCAGTCTATTAGTATCTTTTATGAATGGAAGGAGACAAGACAAGATTGTAGATTAGGTGAAGTTAATGTCACACAAAAAGAACTCACAATTTCCCTTGACATCCTGGCTATACTTAGAGTAACCATAGTTAAGTCCAGTGCTTCCCATAGTTTTGTATCATCTATAACTTTTCATTAACTGATGTGAAGTTCTGCAGAGGCATCAGAGCTCAGATATGTATATAGTATGAACTTCGCATATATTCCTGTGTTTTACCTAGTGGATGCATCAGATTAGTCAGAGTTTACTTCAGAGATCTCTCACTATCTGATTGCTTGTCACAGTACTGGTAGGTGCTTCCTAAAGTCAATTCTTGCAGATAAGCTATGCTTAAAAACTATGAGGCATGCACTTCCTGAAAAAGCAATTACAGAAAGAAAAGGATAAAAATAGAATAGCATTTTTTGAATTAAAAGAAATAAAATCTATATAAGGAATAAGGAAGATGTCAGTATGTAATTGTTTACATTTTTCCACAATTGTTCCTGGTTAGGAGTAGTGAGTAGGTTAAAAATTACTTACGTGTTTTATATACATACATAAATATATACATATATAAAATGCAGGGCCAGTATGATGTACGCTTTTTTGGAGGTATTGAGTATGTAATACTTAAAGTGGAAATAGCACAATAAAGCATATACTTTTTCTCAGCTTTTAAAGTTTTCTAAGCTTCTATTTTAATGAATTAGCCTACTAGGAGAGTTAAAATGAAATTGGAAGTATTCAACAGATCATAATATATAATTACTGTGACTAAAATACTGAAGGAAAGTCTATATAATATTCTCTAAATATCTTAGAGAGACCTGTGAAGATGATAGGAAAAAAGAATGTATCACACCAGGAATTTAATTGCATTTAATTCTACTGACTTTAATTGCTCACTAAATAAGAAATTATCAAATGTCATCAAGAAGTGCAAAAAACAAATTTCTTTTCTGAGTTGAAATCAAGTCCTGGGTGATTGGTTTGGTGTTTCTCTCTTAGAGAATATACCTAGCTCTATTTCATGTCAAAGAAAGCTGAAGAAGATGTTCAGTAGACACTGAAATATTAAAGACCTGGAAATTTCTCATACATCTGAAAGAATATTTGCCCTGCTGTTTGTCATTTATTTCATTTTCCCTAGCTCTAAACAATTTTGAAGTTTCAAATTAGGGTTTTCAAGTAGAAATTAATAATTCCTAGAATGACCTGATCAACATACTTCACTACATTTAGATTTAAGACCTGATTCTCCGAATGTCTAAAATATGATTGCTTGCATTCATCTTTCTGATGCATTTTATTTCAAAGAGACTGAACATGAAAGTGAAATGAATCAAATGCAATAATACTTGCAGAATTGGGCCTTTAGCAAAACAGCTATCCAGACTTGAAGTGTATAGAACACTAAGCAGACAATAATGCAAAAAAAATATTCTGCTATGTAATCTATTTTGGAAAAAAAGTTATTTTGGTTTAAAGGATATTCTGAGGTAAATTGTGTCTGTTGAAAGTCTTTCCTCTTTGCACAGAATATGTAAATTCCCTAAATGGAAGTTTGTCAGGGAGTTTCTTCTCAGAGAATCATTTAATTTTATATGTGGAATAGTATTGTTTCAACAGAAGACATATACAGATCACCTTTTCCCAGTAACTGTAGATAGGTATCAAACAGCTGAACAAAGAAAATTGTTACTGTTATTGTAAATTTTGGAATTCTATTCAGCTTTTCTCTTGTTTTGAGTAAGCGTGTCTGGGTTTTAGGTAATGATGAGATCTGCTTCTCCTGACTCCCAGTTTGGTGAATTTATCCCTTTGTTTTACTTGCTCTTACAGCAAGTTTTGGTCTTTATACCAAAGTGTGTGTGTATATGTATATATACATATGTATATGTATTTATACACACACATTCAATTACATATACATACATTTAACCAGAAAGGTTAATCCAAAGATTCATTTCTTCATTTTTTAATTCTTCACACACACAAATATTCTTTAAAAGAAGAAGTTCAATCCTAATTTTTAAGGTTATTTAAAACTCTCTGTTGTCATCCTAAGTGCATGCGTGTGTAATTGATTCATGTGTGATCTGAAACGACATCTAAGTTTCAAGAGTTGGCCATCAGGGGGCACTAAAAGAGCATACAGATACTCTGTTCAGTCAACTAGGATTGTAACATGTCGGCTGTATGGCCATCCCACTTTCAGATCCCCTTAAGTGTCTTATGCTTGAAGCTACAAATCAGTCTTGTAAGCGCTGAGGGTGTGCACAGATCCTTGTAGGTAGGTATTCAGAGACACATTCAATGCCTACTCCAGCAGCTTGAATTTACTGTAAATTTAAACCTATGGGCATCTAGTGTAGGACTCCACAGAACAGCATATGCCAGTAATAAATCAGGACAATGACACTCATAATTTTCACCTTTTCTATGTAGTAACAATAGATTGGAAAAGCTCTAGCTAAGCTTCTTATTTGTACTCCTCTGAAATGAATGTTTTCTTCTCATGTCTTCCGTATTCTCATAATGTCCTCAAATACAGTAACTTGAACATGAATTCACCCAGATAACTATGATGAAAATTTTTTTGAGATCCAGACTTATGGGCACGAAAGTGGGATTATCTTATAAGATGTTCTATTTACTGGAATATGTGCCTTATGTTATCTTCACCCAGAAATATTAAATTATGCAATTCTAACACATATCCAGGTAGCTGCGTTTTTGTGATGAATTATGTTTTGAAGACACTCATCACTCTTTAAGTATTTAAGGAGCAGAGATTCATCTTACTTAACTTTAGTAATCTAAAAATTATGGAGAAAGTTAAACCTCTTCATATTGATTTTCTCTACAGTCTCTATTAAGATTATTCATGTCACCTATTTTAGATACAATTGTCTTCTCTGAGAGATGTTTTTCTTACTATGTTGTTCTGTACATGGATCCTACAGAAAAACAGACTAGCTGAAAACACATTATATAGCATTTGTATCGCTTCACATTCACTGTTGTATATCCAGTAAAGTCTAATTAACTGTTTTCTCCATAGTTGGCAGGTGAAACATGTCAAATCTGTGAGAAAACTTGTTCTATCTTTTGTAGATATCTAGATTCTTCTTAGATATTGTTGAAGGGTTAACACAGCAGGCAGCTAAGCAATACATCCCTTTGCCAGTTTAAGTCAGCTATTCTAACTATATTCCTTTCCTGGTTCTTGAATGTGTCCTTAGCCTCCTCAATGGCAGGCCAGTGTGAGAAGCTAAAAAGTCATTGACTTATTGTGACCACTGCTCATCAGTTACTAAATCACTGGTATCCCAACTGAAACCAGGACATATATCTTGTCTTTTTTCCTGTTTCTTCTTGCCAACAAGCTCAACTAAGCAATTTGCTTTAAGTAGATGCCTGGAATTAACCAAGATGATTTAAAAAAAAAAGAAATGATACAAAATCAGCTAAGTGGTAATCCTATGGAGGTTGTTCTGAAAGTAATGCCTCCTATTTATTTCTGTGGAAACTATAACAGGTATGAAGAGTGCAATAACATTATTTGGTAGAGAAAATTCTTGCTGCAAAACACTGTTTTTCAGGATAGTCACCACCAGTAGCTATGCATTATCACCAGTGATGAACAGGAGTCCGCACGCTGCACTTGTTAGTATCGGCATCTGTGGAGGTGATCAACTGTTTCCAGTGAAACACATCACCCACTGTCTCACTGCATTAATTTTACAGCATCTCTTCTATAAACAAACTCTCAGGTTGGGGTTGTTCGTGGTGAATTTTTTGTTTGTTTGCTTTTCTGTTTGTTGTGATCCTAATACTTCTGTCTAGCACTGTTCAAGCAGAAAGAAGCATGGAAGTGAAAGTGCACATCATGAGTAGTCAAAGAGTTTGAGAAATTACAATGAGAGATCGAGTTGATATCCAGCTAGCATTAAAAATAGAAGGCACTGTTACTAGATATGTATTAGGTAGTCTTAGAGTATTTTTTTAAAGCCTTCCAAGTGTTCAGATGACTCTACAAATGCTTTAGAATAGAGGGAAGTAAATGTAACAGTCTTCTTTCATACATTGCATTGATTATGGTTTAAATACATTCAAACCAAGTATGAGGGTTTAATGTTAAAATACGGGACTTAGGATGGGTTTTATACTAGAGTTACATGTGTCTGCACTGGTAATGTATATCAAAAGGAAAAGGAGCTAGTACAAAAGGAAAAAGAAATGGACCCTTACACTTTAATGCTATGACCACTTTAAATGCTTCTCTGGATATTCTATTTTTGTTTTAAAAAGACTCAGCTACATTACCTGTGAAAAGTTCCTTCATTTTATTTCGTCAAAATGGAATATACATTTCCATATTATTCATCTGTCTAAAGAATTGAAAAATCTGAGAAAATTCAATATATTAAAGTGAAAAAAAACCTTATCTATTTTTCATTTTCACTCTTGTCCCTTTTTCCTTTTCAATGAGTAATTGCCCTATGCCTTTAAGAATTTTGATAAACAAGGCCAGATGTAAAAATCGCTCTCTGCCATTCCTTGTAACCCAGATGTAGATTTCTCAGAATAAAATAAAAAATTAAGAAAATTAAAAAGCATATATTATGTGCTACCTTGTAACTAGCATTTATAATAGTCTGTTTCACTTGTAAATTTTTTAAGAAATAAACTTACAGCTTGCTTTCACTTCTGTTTTATATTTATGAAACCTTCTTTGATATGCATTGAATTTTGCAGGATGTTTTTGCATATCATGTCTTTGAAAATTGTAATCTTTAAAACTGACACTATGTTCTTACAAATTAAGCATAGTACCATATTGCTTATCTTGACATTAAAGTACTTCTCTCCATTTTTCATTGAACACTCTTTCTTATCCAGGTTTATACCCTGATTATAATGGTTACATCTGCATAGGATTCAGACTGAAAATACCATTTCTTCCTGACCTAAACAAGTGCTTTGAATTTAGATTCTTTTAGTTGTTATGACTAATGTGATAACCTATATGTTGTTATAAGGTTAGAACATTATAAACAAAGATTTATAGACTGAAAAGAGCCTCATTTTCCTGGAACAGCTTTTTTCTTTTTTCCTTTTTTTCCCTGATATTACCCATGTGTAGAACACTTTCAAACTCCTTCAGTTTCAAATCATCATTATAAATGTATCCCAGTGTTGATGCCTAGCAATAAGGATATTGTCACTGATACATGTTGCAAGTATTCAATTATAATTAAACAATCACCACACCAAGCTACATTCAGTTACATTATAATGTGATTAAAGGCTTGCTTTAAGAAATAGTCAGGATCTGCTCTGCTAGTTTTACTTTCTAATCCTCTAAGAGGGGATTAACATACAAAAAAAAAAAAGTCTCATTGTTTCTTTGCTCCTTCATTTCAAGGCACAAATAATATTTGATCATTAGAAAGCTTACTTTGTTTCCTACTATTGCTATTGCACAATCAAGCATAGCTTTTTAACATAATAATTTTATGATTATATCTGTTCATTCTTCTGTTACTTTTACTTTTGTTGAAACATTTTAGTTTTTGTGATTGGTGCAGGTCTGTCCTACTGGCTAGTATATGCTGTAACACTGAGTGAGTCTTCCATTGTCTATTTAAATACTGAAATGATATTTCTATTATCTTAACTAGATCATTTCAAATCCTTGACATGCATACTCTGTAAAAGTTTGTTTTTAATGTAAAATACTTGTTAATTTGCCTTCAAAAAAAGGAAGGTACTGTCAGAAATATTTACTAGAAATAGGAAAATATAACTCAAAAAATATTTAAATCATAAATGTTTTCCCAGTTGCTTCTATTTTTTTTAACTCAACTAAATACTGCTTTTCAGTTTAACAAGGAGGTGTTAAATTTAAAAATGTATTAATTTGGGGAGTAAAAGTTATTTTGCTGAATATCTGTATCACTAAAGCATTGAAACATCTAAAATATACAGGGTACAATGATATTTTCACAAAACACTACTTGACACCACAGAACCTAAAACTTATTGCTTATCATCTGCGACCAGGAAAAGTAATGTCTTGTTCTGTATGTGCCAGTTATCCAGAAAGGTAGGGATTTTATAAATAAGTTCATACATTTTTAGACTTTATTCCATAGGAAATCAACCCGACTTAAAATAGCAACTTACCTTGCAGAAGGAAAATTTATTATTTCATATTCACTCCAGAGCTGGGCTCAGTGCCCAGTGTTCTTTTTCAGAGTACAATGGCTTTTGAATCTCAAAGTTTTGTTGATATAGAATTTATGTTTCTGGTGTCATTTTTTAATACCTTTTTTATATCAGTCTCATATTTACAGATTTTTTTTTATAATGTTTTCTTTTCAAATAGCATTTAATAGCAAATGAGTACTGGACTTGAATAGCAAAATATTCATGTTTAATAAGTATATTTTGGAGAATCCTTATGGGAAGCAGACTGACTTAAAATGTTCTTTAATTTAAAACTATCATTTCAGATACAAGGCTACTCTGTAAGCACCGTGTGAAGTAAAACTTCTGAACAGGACTAGCTTTCTGCATATGATTAGAGAGACCAAAATTATCTTTCCCTTGGCACATCTGCAAGAGACAGCACTTAAAAAATAAACTCTTTCTGCAGGCTATTGAAATTAAGCACAGTGATCTCATACAAAGCACAGTGCAGCTGGTACCATGGGATGAAGACATTCTAATAGAAAAATGAAGTCAGACCAAGCTTG
Organism: Callipepla californica brunnescens; assembly: GCA_023055505.1. Taxonomy (NCBI): domain Eukaryota; kingdom Metazoa; phylum Chordata; class Aves; order Galliformes; family Odontophoridae; genus Callipepla; species Callipepla californica. Next base: position 24,503,575 of record JALIRH010000005.1, read on the forward strand.
CCTCCTTTCTTTCACAAAATATAATTATGTAAACTACAAAGCTTCATTATATACAATGTTTATAATTAACAACTGTTTTTCCCTTAATTTTAAGTACAGCCTTTTAATGGTTTATGTCAAGCCAACACATTTCCTACAGATGCCACAAACAATGAACAATCAAAAATCTGTTCTGTTGTTTTTTTTGTAATTATTCCAAATTGTGGAAACCTGTAATAAAAATCAACATAATGAACAAATACCATTGCATGTTGATAAACATCATAGTCTTTCAATTTTGGGAAAGAAACTATGGCGTACTAAATCAGAGAGAAAGAGTTTTCTTTCATTTTACTGTGATAGTGACAATTCCGCTTCATCTATTTTAAAGTTTGCATCATTTTATGGTATACAGTTCTGTTGGTCTATGTAAAGTTTTGTAGGGGTTTGTGATACTCTGCTTTATGTTTGGATGATGTTACATATGATTAGAATACAGAAATGGGAGAATTCGAACAATGAATTGCTATATTCAGCAGAATGATGTGATAATGCTTTTCATTCTTTTGTGGTTTTTAGAATTTATAGGCACGTCAGATATGATTCTACATTAGACTCTACTGAGGCAATCTCCTGCATAAGTCTAAGCTTTTACCAATTTTTATTGTTTCATGAGGCTGTAGGTATCTACTATTTGCTAGATAGTAAAGCTAGAGCTTATTTACTAAAACTTCTGAAGTGAGTTCCTAGAAGTGACAAAGAAAATGTAAATTTCCGTGTTTTGGAGAGTTGCTTTCTATATAGATATAGCTCAAACAGAAAACACTGATAGAGTCATCAATTTCAATAGATCTTTATTAGAAGGAAATAAATTATTTTAAAATTGTGTATAACATTTTCTATCACGCAGTCCACCCATCAAATCCATGTATTTTTATTTTGGAGAGAAGGATGTTTTGAAGGACAGCATCAAAGGCCTTACTGGAGTCCAGACAGATGACATCAGTGTCTCTTTCCCTTTCTACTCACACAGTTGTGTCATCATAGATTGGTCAGTCAGTGCTTTCATTGATGACACGATGCTGGTTGTCTTGTATCACTTCCCTGTATTTCAAGTGCCTTAGCAAAACTTGCTTGCACATTCTGATTGTTTTTTATTTTTCACAAGCTCTTATACTGAGTTTTGTCTACTTTTATGAAAGTTTTAAGGAGTTTTATTGTAGAATCATAGATTCTGATGACTTGAGATAGCTCCATGCAACAGCATAAAACCAATTATAATTAAATAACAGCCCTTCTACTCAAACAGGACATGATGTTTGCTGACTTTATCTTGTGTTTTCCAGATGAAAATAGTGATGAATTGATTACTGCAATGAACTAGTATGGTGCATTTATTTTGAACTTCCTAGACAAGCATAGACAAAGATATTTTTAATTATCTACTAACTATAGCTGGAGGAGAAAGCATTCACATTAAATAAGGGGGAATACTGATGGCATGTTTTTTCTGCATCTTGAAGACATCTAGAGACAGTGTTTTCTAGGTATCTCAGAGCATCAAATTTACGCAGAATAATTTTTCTTGGTTTTGATTGGCAGTTGTCCTTGAACAATTCTAAGGAGAACTGATGATAATTATTAATTTTCATTCGAAGTAAGGAATTTTTTTTTATGTCTATATGAGGGTTTTTTCCTCATAGGTTTAAATGGATGTTATTTATGTTGGTCTGTGAAAATTAAAGATAAATTGACATGATCTCCTCACCAGAAAGTTCACGAGTAGCCCTTTGAAAACTTAACTGTGTTTGAGATAACTTTTTGTTTGTTACATCATGAAAAATAAGGCTGAAAAAATATTTTCTGCCTTGAGCTTAGAAGACAGTATGAAAAATAACTTTTTATATGCCTTGAAGGGATACAGAAATTGAGTTCTTAGGAAAGTAAATACTACTAGAACACATTTCTTAGAGGAGCAGAAAATTGTCCATAGCTCTTTAAAACAGGAATTGTTATTTCTCTCCCCCTAATTATTGTAGAAATTAAGATTGATACTGAGCTAGCAATAAATTTTAAATGTAAGATATGTGAATCAAAACATAGAAGTGCAATCTGCAATACTATTGCTATTATTTATAGTATATATTTGTTTGCACAATAAAAAATCTAACTGTATTTTCTTTGTTGCACAGAAATATATTATCATTAATTCTTTGTGATCACTGTAATGCACTGGGGCTAGTGTTTCTTATGATCCCAATAAAATAGCCAACTGGACGCTGAAACAAGTACAACGTCTTAGAGTTAATACTAGAAGGAAAAAGAGGATAGCTTAGAGAAATTATTCAGATATGGGGAACCTTCAGTTCATCATCTAGTAGCAAGAAACCTCTGATGATGGCAAGGCATGCCCTGATCCACTCTCAAGTGAGAAGTACACTGGCATTTTTGTCCTTCCCAGTTCAGTCTCGATTATTTTAATAGAAAATTAAATAATTAATAAATGTTGTTTAATTAAGAATGTTGTTCTCCTATGTTATTGTTATTATTTGGAGAGAGAAACAAGAAAGAACAAATACAAAAACGTGACACCGTAGTGACAGGAAAGACCAGATTTGAGACTTTTTTGTATTTTTTTTTTTGTGTTTTTTAGATTGAAACAACTGCTTGTATTTGTGTCACTAAACTATGTACTATTTATGCCTGTAGCTTTTTTTCACATGTTCTACAAATTAACATTAGTATGGACAGCAGTAAATGCTCTTCTGTGATCATAGCTACATCTGTACGGAAGGGATTGCCAGCATAACAGTATAGCACAGTTTTTGTTATTTTGTTTTTGTTGTTGCTGAACTGCAGAGTGATATAGCTATCGCAACAGAACTTTGTAATATAAACCAAGCCTCAGGCTCTCAGTCTGCAACTGACCCAGTGTAACATTATTTTGTAGTCATTTAGAAAAAAAAATTCACAATTCTGAGTTCTAGAAGTGTCGTGATTGTTCTACAGGTGTGTCTGTGTTATTGCAAGTTCTAGGAAGCCCTAGGGCCTTTTAAATTTCTAAATCCAGCACTTTTAAAATATCATAAAACACTTTCTGTCATATGTGTGATAAAAGTTTAGGATAACTACTGAGATGCTTCATTTTACAGTTTACCAGTACCAGTTTATCAGCCTCAGAGCTGGAATATAATTTAAAAATGAATATACTTCAAAAAATCTGAAATGTACTTTGTCTCACTTTTGTATTTGTCTACTTTGTCACAGTATAAATTGTAATCTGGAGTATAATTCCAATTTGTGACAGCTTTGGAATTTTTAGAAGTTTTATATTCAGCAAAGCTGAAATAAAACTTCTAAGTACTTCGGTGAAGCATAGTCATGGAAAGACTACTCATGATATTTTTGTTTCTTCACATGCTAGCACAAATCAGAAGTGACCAGAAATATTCTCCTTTTGAAAATGGTAGACTGAATGCCTAAACTGAATTGTTTAAATTTGATTCAAATTATTGTTCTCAGTTTAAATGTGCACAAATGAAATTAAAATATTAAAACAAAATGAAAAAATAATGAAAATAAATGAAAATTATAGTTACATTCACTGTTTGCAAAACATGAAATCAATTCCTATACAGGGTTATTATGAACAATTAATTTAAAAGAAAATGTTGAAGAACTGTAAGTTAGTGTATTCCATGATTAAGGATGTATGTTATTAGGTAATTTATTACTGAACTAAAGTTCAGAGAAATGTCAGGACAAATCAAAGTCACACTGGAAACCTGTTTTGACTTTTCTTATTTTCAGGATAATTGCTTTCATACTTTCTATTCTCTTAGTATACTTAGAATAGATTTCCTTTGAAGCTATGAAATGTTTGTTTTCTCAAGCAAGCTAAGGAGATATCCCAGAGCGGTATCAGTAGGAGCTGTATTTTGAAGGTAAGTCTTGGGATAAAGGTAAAATAAACTCTAGAAACATTCAAAACATATCCAAAATAATCACATGCTAGTGATACAATAGAAGGAATGGGAGATATAGAGAAGGGTATGGAATAACTTCAAATGTGGGCCCATGAAAACTTCATTAAAGGTCATGAAGGTCAAGTGCAGAGGAATCCCATAGCATATGTGCAGACTGGGAGAACAGCCCTAAGATGAAGTAGTCAAGGTCCTGGTAGATAAAAACCTGGATATGAGCCAGCAGATTGAACTTGCAGCCCAGAAAGTCGATGTTATTCCGGGCTGCGTCAAAAGAGAGGAAACCAGCCAGGTGATTGTCTCAGTCTGCTAGGCTGTTGTGAGACCCTACCTGGTGCATTATGTCCAGTCCTGGGGTGCTTGATATGAGAAAGGAATGGAGCATGTCCAGAGCAGGACCATGAGGAAACTCAGAGACATGGAGCACCTTTCCTATGAAAAAAAAAGTTAAACTTGTTTAGCTTGGAGAAGGGAAGGCTCCAGTTCATTGTGGCCTTCTGGTATTTGATGAAAGCTTATGAGCAGCTAATAGAGTGACCTTTTAAACTGTCTAATATTGATGGAACAAGCAGGAAGGACTTTAAACTAAAAGAGGGGAGATTTAAGGTAAATGTTAGGAGGAAATCTTCCATTCAGAGGGTGGTAAGGAACTGGAACAAATTGCCCAGAGAAGTTGTGGACTTCCTGGAATTGTTCAAGGCCAGTGTGGATGGTGCTCTAGTCAACCTGATGTAGTGGTTGACAGCCTTGTTAAAGGTTAGGTTTTGCGGGGGTTTGGATAGGGCTGTACACAAAGTTTTAAATCAGTTGTTAACACTACTGCTGATGTTTACATATTAATGTTACAGTTAAGCAAAATTGCTTTTTTTCTGTCCCTTGGTAGACTCTGAGTTTCAAAATTTTTTTTCATTCCAAGAGAACATGAAAGAATAAATGTTGCTTTTTCTTGAATATGTATTCAAAATATTTCTATTTCAAAAGTTTCATATTGGTTTGCTGAAATGCCCTCAAACAGATTTAAAACAAAATCCACCGCTGCTGCCATAACAATGACAAGGTTTTGACATTTAAGTAGTGAAATAAAAATATATTCTTCAAGGAAACTTTCCGTATCACTGATGTATGTAGACAGCACATCTTATTTTAGGATACAAAGAAGAAAGACTCCCAGGGGAAACAGAAACCCTTAATCATGGTTTCTATAAAGGTGGGTTTCCAGTCTGTTGATAGAGAAAAGGCACTTTTTGTGGATTTGTTTCTTTTTTTTTTTTTTTTTTTTTTTTTTTTTTCAAATCTTAGTTGAAGTAGGAGTTGGAGTCACTGTTTTGTCACAGTTTTGGCCACCCATTTCTCAATTACTGCTTGAATTATTGCAACTGCAATTTAATTGTCTCTATTTTACATGAAACTAACGAGAACTATTTTGTGGGTTAGAATGGTTCTAAATATTTTGAGGGAAGGGAAAGGAAAAGGGAAAAGCATCCATTATTATATATTGAAAAATATTTTTAAATGGATACATTTCACTCTGGTTACCTTGAGAAAAGAAGACTGAGAGGGGACCTGATCCAGGTTTATAAGTATCTGAGGTATGGGGGGGAAAATGGTGAGGTCACACTCTTCAGAAGTGTGTGGAGACAGGACAAGGGGAAACGGACAGAAGCTTCAGCACAGGAGGTTCTGCACGAATGTGCACAAGAACTTCTTTACGGTGAGGGTGACTGAGCACTGCCACAGGCTGCCCGGGGGGTTGTGGAATCTCCTTCTCTGGAGATATTAAAGACCCACCTGGACGCCTACCTTTGTGACCTGGTGTAGGGAACCTGCTTTGGCAGGGGGGTTGGACTTGGTGATCTCTTGAGGTCCCTTCCAACCCCTGAGATTCTATGATTCTATGATACTCCAAAACTGTGTTAGTATAAGATGACTCAATATTATAGAAGTACTTATATTGGTAGTTTATTTATTTATTTATTTATTTATTTTAGATTAAATCTACAATGACAAGTTTCCTCCGAGGGCTCAGAAAGGGCTCAAGTAATATATTTTCAAATGTGCTCCAACTTGAGAATCTGCAGTTACAAAAGGAAAGTAAAAATTGTTCAACCTGTTCCAGTCATTGTAAACTCTTTCAAGATGTTCTTATAATTTCTACATGGATCTAGTATAAATACCCTAGGATAAAAAATCATGCTTATGGTTTTTTGTTTTTTTTTTTATTATTATTATTTGATCTGTTGGCACTAAATACCTCTCACTTTACAAATATCAAATCAATACTTTTCCAGAATATTTTTTTTTTTCTATGATATGGAAGTGACTGTGACACCTCATTACATGCTGCTTCGAATCTAAAATGACATTCACAATAGTATAATGAATAATAGGAAAGTCTAAGTTTCTTTTTAGGAAAAGTCAGAAATAATATGCTGAGCAAAATCATTTGAATTTATTTCTCTGTAGCTACAACCACCAAAACCATATGCTATTTCATATTGATCAAATCTGGCAAGTCTATTCCAAGTTCTGCTATATTATTTAATAGTGATTCATTATCATTCAACATGTAGAGTAAGTTCAGGCTTTCACATTAACTGCTGTGAAAGCTCAAAGATTTTTGGATTTGTCAGAGAGGGGAAGTAGAATAATAATCATTTTGTAATGAGAGAGAAAAAAGTAGCTGTCCCTGTTAATTTCTTTGCCATATAAAACAAAACAAACAACTAAAAAAGAAGTATTAAGTGTTCTGGATAGTGCCATGATACATTGTTTATGACACTGATAATTTTTCCATACTTTTCATTCAAGCTAAAGATCACTAACAATCATTTTTCAAAGAAAATACTGTTCCCGTTCAGATTCTTTTTCCATTATTAAAATGCAAACATAAACACTTCAATTTTACTTACTCCTAATACTCTCTTTTCGTTCATTATCTTACATACTTTTTTTTTTATTTTCTAAGATATGTACACAAGTGTTTGTTTGCTTGTTTTCCTTCTGCTGTATCCCAGCACTATGACCTTACACTCTGAAATAAAGATAACAGACTGGAATTACCTTGTTAGGTTAACAAGAGAACTTAATCAAACAGACCATTGTATACTCTTTTTCTCCTTTTTTTATATGGCAAAAGATTTTGAGCTGCCAGAGAGCGGATGAGTAGAAACCGCACTTTTCTTGATTATAAAAAGTAGTAGAAAATGGATGAAACATTGGATGGAGTTGTGGTCAATGGAGTAAATCCAGTTGGTGTCCAGACATGAATTGTGTCCACCCGGGCTCTGTACTGAGGCTGCTTCTATTTAATGTCTTTATTAAAGATCTTGATGAGGGGATTGTGTGCACCCTCAGTAGAAGAGAGAAGGGAGAAGAGCACTACAGAGGGGCCTGGATAGACTGGATCAGTAGGTCAAAGTTAACTATGAGTTTCAATAGGTCAAAGTGTCGAGTCCTGCATTTTGATCACAACAGCCCCAGGCAACCCTACAGGCTTGGAGAGGAATATCTGGATAGCTGCCTGATGGAAAGGGATCTTTGTGTATTGACCAACAGTAGGCTGAATATGAGCCAGTGGTGTGGCCAAGAAGGCTGATGGCATCCTGGCTTGTATTAGGCATAGTGTGGTGAGCAGGACTATGGAAGCAATCCTGCCCCTGTACTCGGCATTGGTGCGGCGTCCCTTGAGTGCTGTGTTCAGTTTTAGGCACCTCAGTACAGGAAGAATGTTGAGGTGCTGGAGCAGGTCTAAAGAAAGGCAACAAGGCTTGTGAAGGGCTTGGAGAATATCCCCTAGGAGGAGAGGCTGAAGGATCTGGGGCTTTTTAGCCCAGGGAAAAGAAAGCTGAGGGGAGACGTTATTGCTCTGTTCCATTATCTGAAAGGTGCTTACAGTGACAGAGGGGTTGGTCTCTTCTCACTGGTGACAGGGGACAGGACAAGGGGAAATGTCCTTAAGATGTGCCAGGGTAAGTTTAGGTTGGATATCACAAAACATTTCTTTACAGGAAGTGCTGTTAAGCACTGGAATAGGCTCCCCAGGGAGGTGGTTGTGTTACCATCCCTTGATGCTTTTAAAAATCATTTGGATGTGGTGCTTACAGACATGATTTAGCAGTGGGTTGCTAGAGTTAGGGTAGTATGGTTAAGTCATGGTTAGACTTGATGATCTTTGAGGTCTTCTCCAACCTGAGTGATTCTATGATTCTGTGAAAAGCTATTTACAAAGCACTCCAAAAATTTGATAGTTAGTAAAGGAGAGTATTAAGGTATTAATTGTGATTTCAATCCAAACCAAATTTGTAGCTATGTCACATCTTGTAACTAAAATAGAAAACAAGTTTTATGAACTGTTAAAATAGTTTATTAAGAATTCCTAGTGTATATTCTGATTAATTACCCTATCATCTCAATATCTGGCAAACAGGTTTTCTATACTGTTTAATACCAGTGGTTTCTAACTATTGACTATGATAACACTTTGTAGTTACTTTGCTCATGACATAAACAACTACTTCAGCCAAAGTCAGTTGACTTAAAAAATTTGAATCATAGAAAGGCTTGGGTTGAAAAAGACCTCAGAGACCTAGTTTCAACCCCCCTGTAATGGCCAGAGTTGCCAACCACTACACTAGGCTGCCGACACAATTTTGGTAAAATAAATGATAATTATTTTGGTATAGGATTATTTTTCTACTTTTATTTAGCTAACAGAATAGAAAAAAACAGTAACATGTTAGATCAACCATTAACTGTCTCTTTTAGATCTCAGGAAAACATGGCAGCTCTGTTAGACAACATGTGCTAATTAAAATATAATGGAGAAAATGGGCTTGTTGTGTTGACAGTTTTACAACTGCATGTATTATTTTTACAGAACAACAACAACAACAAAAAAAGGCATAGATAAGACATGACAAAGTCTTCTGAAAGGGCTTCACAAATATCTTTTTACAGCAAAAAACAGTCTGAATGGAAATCATCGAATATTTCATATATATTATTATTTTTTTTATTTTTATTTTTTATTTTTTTCAGTAGGAATTGGTTCATTCATAGTGACCAGACTGAAAAATATCATGTTGTTTGTAGCTGTTATACTTCATGGTCTCGAGCAGCACCTCAGCTTTATCTTATGTCTTTGTCAAATAATTCCTATGTACACACTAACCTTCCTTCATTTTTGCCCCAAAGAAGGGGTTTTAAAAGCTTTTTAGAAAGTTTTTCATAAATTTATTTCAACAAACACCAGAGCTGTTACTGTTCTGCACAGAATATTTGCTGACAAAATCTTTTAATCTTTGACATCAGACAATTACTGACTTATTATTTTTCTGTCCTTTCTAAACTATTTTTCTGCCCCTTACATAGTTTAGTTTTACTTCACTCATGAGACTTCTAATACTTTTCTTTCCTTCCCTTTACATTAAAACTCCATTTCTGAGGCTGGTGCTTCTGTATGTCTATTGATATCAGATACAGAAGTCAAATATGGTTCATGTCTTTGCTCACTTACATGCTGCAATAAGAGTTGACTTCTGGAAATAACTATCAGCTTTTCAAGACTGAGTGAACTACAGACTTTTCTTGAAAAATTTGTACTCCTCTGGATAAATTAATTTCTCTTCCTCATAAGTTCAAGTTACTTCTTAACTAGATAAATTTACAACTATAAGCAAATGAAGAGAAAAAAAATATTTGTTTTTGAAAATGTAACTGAAATAATTTCTTCTGTCTTGGATAATATGGCTAAAGAGAAACAATTTAAGTAGAAGATATTTTAGAGAGAAACATTACTTTATGTATAGCATATTCTTCAAAATCAAGTAGGTTTGATCTGTTCTTTGCTCATTTGAAAATATTTCTGATAAAAAACTTTGCTCTTAAAGTAATGATTCCTATTTATTTCCATGGAAATAACAACATATACAAAGAGCACAATAATACTATTTTATTGAGAATATCTTCAGCTACAAGGCACTGTTTTTTTAACAGCCTTCACCGTCAGCTGTGCATTTCCAACAGCAGTGAACAATAATCTGCATGCCACAGTTGTATGAATCTGCACCAGTGGAGGTGGCTAACTGTTACACAGCTGCAATGAATGTGCTAGGAAAATTTTACCACTGCAGTCCACTTTTCACTGTGCTAGCATGGCAACAAAATATTATAGAATCTTGGTAGAAAGGTTCATTCTCTGTTGCCATACCACTAACATCTGTGTCTGACCTAATGAGTCAAAATAAAAAAATAAGCCAATAAAATAGGAGGCATTATTTTAGAAAAGCCCTTGTGAGTACAATGAAGAAAACAGGAATTTTATTAATGAGCAGTAATAAAAGTTCTAGCCTATTTCAGAACAACAGATTTCTAACAGAAGAATGAATACCATCAACATAAATTATGTTATCAATTAACCTTTAAGTTTTTTTTTCTTTTTAGTGTGTTGAAAAAAAGAAAAAAAAACCCTGAATGTCCACAGCTATTCCAAGGAATACAAAAAATAACTTAAACATCAAGTTTACACTACTAGGCTTTCCCATAATTTCATTTGCTTTATAGCATCGCCACTTTCCTTTCAAAGTTAGTTTTTCAGTAAGGTTTAAAGAATTACGTGTCATATTTCCAGGATTAATCTTTTTCCTTCTCATTCATGTCTTCTTAGCCCCTGAATACATGAATTTGAAAACCGAAAACATAGTTAGTCCTTTCAATTATTTTATTATAATTATTTTTTTCTTTGAAGTTACTTTCATGTGTTTTCTCTTCAGAATGTTTGTGAACATTATTTTAACGCAAATGATTTTTACCTCCATGTAAAACTGGGAAATAAATTATGATGAGTTATGATTCTAAATGGTACATAAAATCATGAATAATAATTGACAATTATTTTTTCTTCCTTAAATTACTGTATGTCACACATGGAAATTGTAGATTTTAAGGGAGAGGAGTTTCTCTTAAGTTCTCTAGGGTATAAAGTAGTTTACATAAATTGTAAAACACAAGTATTTCTCTGATAACTTATTCCCTTGACTAATGAATCCATTTTAGTTGTGATCTGACAACAAAAGAAAATAATGCTTTGATTCACTGCAAACAGATATTACACAGTACCCACTGTGTAGATTTAAGAAATATTTATGATCATAGATTTGATATGAATTATTTAAATTAAGCAGTAATAGAAATAAGATTCGATATAATATGTCAGAAACAAAATAAAATAGAACAAGTGCTTACACAAATATCAGGTATTTCAAATAGACCCAGAAAATATTTATTGTTTTATTATTTGGATTGCAGAGAAATATTTGCATAAAACTTACCATATCATATAATATGTATGAGTTTACAAATCTCTGGAGTGAACAATAGTAAATAAAGTATTAGCATTCATTACAACTCTTTTTATTCCTGTTAATAAATTTATACATACATGTATTTGCAATCTACTGTTTTCAGTTGCTGCATATTTTTTTTCCTCTGTTATTTGAAGATCACTTTTACCTTTGGACATTTTCCTTTTTCTACATTTTCACTCTGAAAGTTAATTTTCAAGGGAGAAGCATTGTAAAATGATACAATACCTTATTGTTGACAACCTTGAAGACTTCTTTCTCAAATGTGACAAATAAATACATAAAGTTATTTATTTATTTTCTATTGTTATGGCTAGGTGGGACTTCAAAGAGCATTTTAGCTTAGAACACATCTCCACTATCAAAAACGTACTTTTCTATCAAATTCAGTTTAATACCCAAATACTAAAAAAGTACAATAATTCAACATACCTATGCTATTCTGAGCAGTTTGTCTACCACTGTTGCAGTGTAATTGCCAGGTCACTGCATGAACCAGTGGTTGACGAACAGGTGAGAAGGCAGGGATAACCCAGGGAACTCAGGTGCAAGCACTGTGAGTGACTGGAAGGGGTGGAGCCTGGAATCTCCCCTCCTCACCCTCATTAAAGGATTAGCAGCTTGGGGAGTTCTGTCTCTATGGGTAGAGATTGTACTCCTGTTTAGCTGTCATTTGCTGTTAGAAGGGGTAAGCCAATTTTCTTATCTTTTTTTTTGTTACCTGCTGTTGCTCCATAGTGTGTGTATCACCTTTGAAGGCACTGTTATTGTTTCCTATTGCCATACAGTCATTCTTCCCAAAGAGTAGTCTTACAGATGCAAATTGTTTATTGATTGAATTCTTAAAAATATCATAAGCATTATTTCTTTCAAAGTAAAGCTTCTAGCTACCTGAGAAAACTTAAAACCAGGGCTGTCTGATAAAAAAAATTTCTCAAGCAGTATTTGGGTACAATTCCATTATTTATTTTTCTATTACCTGTCCTAAATGCATTAAGTGTATTTTCCAGTTGAGATATTATCCTGTTATAGTTTCCTGTTCTTTCTTTATGATATGTAAATAGACAATTTACAAACATATAGTTAAGGAACTGCTTTGTGATGGAAATAACTTCTGAATTTTCTTAGGAAGAATTGTGAATGAATGTGTTATTGTTTGTGTGCTCTAGAGTATGTGTGCTAGGGAGATGATCCTATGTTCTTTCTTGACAAACCATGATGTGTAAGATATGCATTCATTTGCTCTAGGCGCCCTCTGAAAACTCAGAGACGTAGTGTTTCATATTAATGACGTAACTGAGATGACTAATTATGCTAACTTTTCTATTAATTCTGAGGAATCACAGTAGAATTTGGTTTCTCCACGTTGTTCTTAACATTACTTGGACATGCAGAAGTAGATGGTCTCGAGAGAGGCAAATCCTTTTTCCAGAAGAAACAGAATTCAATATTAGGAAAAGAGAAAAAATTATTCCCCTTCATACTATGTATCATCTAAATTAACATAGCAGAAAAGCTAGTTCAGATATTTACTTTAGTACTCACATCTACTGTGGGTAAAATGAGATATAAGGGTTAAATCTCCCAAATTGTTATCACGTCCTTGCAAAGCTGGACATGATAACTGCATTTCAATTAATTATTTTCACTGATCCATTTCCATGATAAACCATTTCATTTACTACCATGAGTAACATAATTAGAAAACCAATGTTAATTTTTAATTTTTAATTTCAAAGACCTTTGGCATATAGGTGTTATTATTTACCTAACACAATACGCGTGAGTTTTGGAAGCCCATAGATGTTTGAAAAAATGAAACAGAATAATTGTGAATAAATCAAATAAAAAGTAATAAAGCATCGTGTTCACAGAGAGATGTAGTAATAAGATGGTAATAGGGCAGCAGCTTTCCAGAAAGAAACTGCTCTTTGAACAAACGCACTACACGAGTTTTGCTGTGAATTTGTGAAGTATGTTAGAATGAAAACTTTCATAATTAAGCAGTAAAGGGTGAGAATAAGGAGCTTTCTTGTTATTATATGTCAGTGTAATACGTTTATTTCAAACCATGAGAAATAAAGGGAACAACTTAAACATCTGCAAGTATGCAATTTCCAAACAAGTATCTAAGGACTACAAATAATTCATGAGGAATGCTCTGAAAATAATGCCTTCTTTTTTTGTTTAACTACTTGAACACTAGAAGATTGTATATATATTTATTTATCTGTATGTATGTATATATTTGCTATTGGAGTTCTTGGATTTTGAACAGAATGAGTATTTCAAATCCTTTACTCACTGGGACTTCATTTTTTTTCCTTTAATTTTCCACTTAAATGAAATAAACAAAAATTTTTTTCTCCATGGGAGCACATCTATTAGCCATAGTACTGAATGTTCTTATTGTCTGTAAAGACATGGAAAACTTGAGATTGCTACTGAACTCTGTGAATACTAATGAAGCTATATTCAGCTCACATAAAAAAAGAAAGCTTAAGAAAGGTCAAATTGATAGGTAAACCAGAAAAGAATTTTTTTTTTTCAAGAAAGGGAAACACTGCTCTGTATCCCATCTTCAAAATGATAGTTATGAAATAGTTTTATACTGAATAAGAAGGCTCTACAGTCATTTTAGAAATCATTAATGAAATAATTGTAAGTCTATTATTAAATAATAAGGAGAATACTGCATTACATATGTGTATTGTAGTTTCCTAGAATAGGTTGTCTGATTTCATACAGGAAATGACAATTAATCTGTGAAATAGAGGAATTCTGTTAAATAGTATAAGAATTCTATTGTGTTGTTTAACTGTCTTGTAAAGTGCAATCTCAGTCTTATTATCTGATTCTTCAGCAAAGATTGTTCTACGTAAAATTTATTCATATCTCAGTTTTTTCCTAATGTACAGAAAGAATAAAATCTCTCATAGTCAAGATAGGTGAGAAATACTTCCAAAACAAACTCACAAAGGTGTTATTTCCATGACTACATGTAATAAATTGACTATAAACTCTGTGAGCCAAATTAAAAAAACAAAACAAAGACATCTATAAGATATTTTTTTTCTATTTGACCAAGTGCTTCAACTGAATGAATAATGAATAACCATGTTTATTATACATATAATGGTGTGTTTACGAATAAGTAAATTTGCCTACCTCTTATTATTGGGTTGAACATCTCTAATTTGTCTAAAATTGGAACCCTGATTTCATTCAAATCCTTCCCACCTGTCTGAAGGCTGTAGTACCCATTTTCATTTGAGGATGAAGTTCAGAATTTGCCTTTGACTCTGTGAATTGCCATTTGGTTTTTGGTCTCAGTGATTCCAAAAACATCTGTGTCTTTCAGGTCTATGTAGATCCTTTCTCTGAATCTTTATTCTGTAGAATTATCAAATTCATTTTGATCTGCATTCTAGCAATCTTAATGATTATACTTACTAATTAACACTGATAATACTAATCTTAAGACTTATTTTGAAAGTACTTTTTAAGCAGAGAGGCATGCATACAGCTATAATCAATTACTTTTCATATAATGATAATAAGTCTCAAATATCCAGTTTTATGTAAGTTTATTACATTGATTTTAGAACATATTTTTAAACCTCATATATTCTGAATGGGCAGTATTATTGACCAATGAGAACTGTAAGAATCAGGATAACAAACATCCTATAAGAATTCGAGTATATCTTGGAAGATTTTTACATCTCAGGAAGTGTAAACTTCACATGTAATTATGAGAAAGGTTAAAGGTATAAGGTTTTTAGCTTGTCCCTATAAAGTGACTAATAATAACAGTTATAGATTAATTAGATTTCACTGTCTTTCAATACACGGTCTTCACGGAACTTATAGGAATATATCAAAACTCATTGATATGAATAGAAAAACATTGCATTATATATTTAACATAATACAAAATAAAAGATACTTAATGATATTTTTAAATATGAAAATTATTTATTAGGAGGTTTGTTATTTCTTTAAAATGTAATGAAAATCATTAAAAAAAATCAATTTTAACCTGAGATGTATATGGATCAACAGAATATTAACATTATACATATGCTGTACTGGAATTAATTTTCTAATAAATAAAACAGCTTAGCATGGAGATAATCTTGTATAGTGACTAGAGAAATAGCTTCTGCTACTGTTTAATTATACTAATGTGTATTGAAAAAGGTCTTGGTGGAGTCAAAGACATTAGAGAATATTTTCTTTGATGAAAAAATATATATTACAAAACATTACAAACATAGCTTTCTCTAAAATAAATACCTTCCTGTGGTAAGAGTCTGTTCTCATTCCCATATCCTGTGCTGTCTGAACACTGAGAAAAGCTTCTTATTTATTATAGCTGAAAGCATTTTTAAATGTACAGAAAATGAGCTGGTCAGAATTCCTTGGAGGAGGAATGCAGTATTTTGAACTTACAGTTTGTGGCTTAGTGCCTATAAGCTACTCTGAAAAATCTAAGTTAGTAATTTGTGGAAAGACAGAGCCATTAGCTACACTCTGTTTACCAAGTCAAAGCAATTTTATAAAAAAAAATTTGATTTGTAAATAATTTTCTTCCTTATAGAATATTTTTTTACTTTGCTATTCAATTGATGGATGAGACGTGAAGTAAACATTTTACAAAATGTCACCATTACTGAAAAAATTCAATGCCCAAGTAAGTTTGTCTATTTTAAAATACAAGCCTTCTATGTTATTTGATTCATTTCATTTTTTTTCCTATAAAGAAAACCTTCTTGAATATAAATATTTCAGGTATTGAATATAATAAATATAATACCTCATTCAATAATGATTTTAAGATTTTATATACTTGTTTGTATGATATTCTATATACTGATGTTAAGTTTTGACACTTCAGATGAAAATGAATATAGCATCGAATTCCTACTGCTCTACACAAGCAGTAGGGGATAATAAAAAGCTAATTCCTCTATCATTTCGAAAATATCTTATGGGAGATCCCAAACAGAGTAAAAGAACAGCTAGGTCATTCTTATGCAGATATGTATACAAGCAGAATTGAATTTTTATTTTAAACAGAGATTTTTCTGGAAATGTTTATGATGTTATATTAAGTTTCTAGAAATCAGTTCTTATAAAGTGAAGTTTTCATTTAGGAAGTGAAACTGTTCAGTCTTCTTTCCCTAGATTTCTCTGAAACTGTTTCCAATAAGTTCAAGCATATTTTTTTCTACTCATGCATTTTGAGTAATTACCTTACTGGAGAGAAGTAGTAAATACAAATAACATCTGGTTCTATATAGATAGTGTTCTGACAAGACATTACAACAATGTCTTTGTAAGTGAAACAGTTAGATACAGGAAAATGCGTCTGGTAAAGGATCCATAACTTTTCTATTTCAAAGTATGTGTATTTTATGTAACAAACCATATCTTAATAATCTACTATATAGTTGCTTTTATTTGCAGACATTTCATTATAAAAGATATCGGCATGCCATTTACTCACTGAAAAAATTGAAGAAAAGATAAAATGTAAAAACTTTCTTAAATATTATTTAAGTTTCTAAATATTGGGCTTATACATAGTGAATTGCATTAGTATCACACTGAGTTTTACTTGATTTGATAGTTAAGATATGGACATACTTGAAACCAGAAGCTAGAAAAAAATCAGTAAAATAATAGAAATCACTATATTTAAAATACAAGAATTGAATTATATCAGCTGATAATTCAGGTTGTTGATTTGAGGTGTACAATGAATCATGATAATAATGTGTTACTGAGTATATTTTTTGAGTAATATTAAAGAGTTGGGCACAGATCCATAATTGATTGTGGCACTGCTGAATGGTATCATAATTGACTACTTCTTGATTAAAAAAAAAGCTTGGGCTACATGCTTGAATGCTTTTCAAAGGTGTAATTAATGCACTGAAAAGCTATTGACATTAGGAGACATTTAAATTGAATCTCAGAAATAACAGGAAAGGTGGATTGAAGTCCTGACTTTGTCCCAAATAAATAATACTTCTGGCACTTTGTAACTGGAACTTAAGTGAGACCAACACCTGTCAGTAACCTCAGTATTCCTAACAATCATACTGTCCACACAAATCAGTCAAGGCTTGGAAATATATACATTTATTTATAGTCATATTAAGAGGTGAAGTCTATCCTCCTGTGCTCTAATAACATTAAAATATGAGTTGTAAATAGAAACATTGATAAATAATTACTAAATGTAACAGTTTTCCATGGAGAGTCAGTCAACTCCTTAACTGACAGCCAGTGACAGTATTTCAATAATTTCTGAGAATTTATTGCTGTGAAAACTAAGGACCAAATATTTATATTATATTGAATAAAGTTTACATAGAACAATCTCTGCTGAAGAAATAGATTAGTAATGGCACATCTCTTCAACCATGGGTTGATAACCTTAGGACAGACAGATGTTTGGGTGTTTCTGACTGGGACTTACGCTCTTAGCAAACACATATGATGTTCATTCATGGTCTTTTGGTTTTCTGTACTCTCAGCCATCTGTTAAAATGATATCTTGTCTGTTAACATTTTAGTTGCATTGCTCTGAAAAGATAAGATTCCTAAATACTTAAAAAATTGCAGTTGAAATAAACACAGCTTCTTTCTAATCTTTATTTCACTGTCCTATGTCATGTTGTGCTTCTATTTATCTATTATATCTTTGAATATTATATTTTTTATCTCTTTGGCTCATATCAATATCTTTGTGGCTTAAACCACTGGCTTCAGTGAAACTTGTTCATTTCACACCAGCTAAGTGCTGTACTAAAATATTTTTATTTCAACATATAGAATCTTATGATGTTTAAATTTTAAAACTCAAATCATATTAACCTCTCTCTTTTCTAATATTGAAGAGAAAAAAGAAAAATGACAAAGAATTTTATGGCTTGTTCCAAGCAATTGCTGACAAGACAATGCTTCCACTTGTGAGATTTAGATTTAATCATGCTAAAATACAATGACCCACAGCCTTGACTACTGACGTTCTTCAAAGCTACTTCTGGGACTGTTGCCTGGAGAATAGGTGACTGAGAGGGGGCCAAATTATAATTTATAAATACCTGAAAGAGAGGATCCAATTGAATTGGTCTGGGCTCTTTTTTTTTTTTTTTTTTTAGTGGTATGCAGTGACAGGACAAGTGCTAAGGGCTGGAAGTTATCACAGGCAGTTTCATACCAATATGAGAAAGAACTCTGAGACTCACAGAATAGGAGCAGGCTGTCCAGATTGGTTGTGGAGTCTCATTCTCTGGAGATATCCAAGACCTACTTCGGCACTTAAATAATGTTCAAAAAATAGATCACTATGGTGAAAAATCCTTCATAGGGGTACCAACATGAAAATGGTGTGAGGTGAGAACAATTGCAAAATTAGCTTAGAATGAGCGTGTACCTTAGGAAAACAGGAAGCTAGAAATTTAGAGAAAACATGAGATCACTGAATCAGAATATTCCTTTCTTAGCTAAATATTTTATTTGATAGTTTATCTTAACTTACATATGTTCATTGTAAGAATTCTGATTACTGATTAAAACTAGATGATGAAAGTATGTAGTTTGGAGAAATACATTTAAATGTATTTTTATTTTTATTATATTTTTATATTTAAATATATTTTTTATTAAAATTATAAAAATCATTAATATACTAGCACATTTTGACTACATTCTGACTACATAATTCTATTGTATTTAAAACGCTTTTTAGTTAAATATATCCTTCTTAGATCATGATATATTTTTAATGGTATTTTGTTAAAGAAAACAGAAAAAATCACAAATTTCAACTTGCATTTCTCTGATGCAATATTTTCAGGGATCTTCAATGTTTCTCAGATGACCAAAGCAAAGTATTTTGCATACTGAACCTAATCTAATCTAATTTATTAGAAAACTTGCCACCATAGGCTTTTGAATTTATTCCTCATCCTGAACACCATTTGTCTTCTAATAATACAACAAAACTCTGGACATAGACAAGTGGTGATTTCTGCAATAAATTTTTTTTGCATTTCATTGTTTCTGAGTCATTAATAAACCATGTAAGCTTTTTAATACACTTGTAATTTCTATTTCAGTTGAAAGATTTTTTTCTAAATTATTCATTTTGATTTTTATTTATAGTAACATTAGTTTGATTATCTAGGTCATGTGGTACTGTTCTTCAGTGTAAGAACTTCGCTGATTCTTACTGAAAGAAATGTTATCCATTCCATACACTGGAAATCATTGCAAATATTCTGTAATCCTATTTAATTTTTGAAAAGAAAAATATGTCTGTTTTAACTTTATCTCACTTCCAAAATTTGTGATAAAGGATAATATTAAAACTTATTTGTAGAATTATGAAATCAGTAACAGAACTGGATGAAAAGATGTAGCATATTTGCATTGGTATTAGTTACTATTTCTTTTTTTCTCTCAGCTGTTTTCTCCTACTGTACAGCTTTTCAGTGCAGAGGTTACTCCTTCCCTGTGTCAGCTGGAAGGTAAATTAGATGCCACTAAAATAAATGGGGATTCTGATGGAGTGTACATCAACAGTAATGCCTTGTTATTACTGGTATTAACTTAATGAGAGGTGGCATCAGAAAATCCATTACACAATAGTAAGTTTTGACTTTGATTTGACCCAAACAAGTTCTTACTTTGTGTGCGTATCTAGTAGGTTTCTCGTTTAAGGTTCCAACACTTCAATACATTTTTCAAAAGTAATGTCTATAACCGGCTTTTTGTGTAAGTTAGAGATCTGCTTTTAGTCATTTGTTGATTTCTGTGTTATGAAGAAACACATTCCATCAGTGAATCTGTGAGTCTGAAGTGGGGAGCGGAACATTTTTCTTCAAGTAGTGAAATAGCATTATCTGCTCAGTGAAAGATATTTTAAATAAAAGTTGTTTTCATGTTCTTTTAAAGTCAAATGACAAAAGTAACTTTTTCACAGTAAGATGAAAAAAATTACAGTTTTATATGTAAATCATTAGCAAAATAAGGACGTAATTCAAACTAAAATAAACTCAATCCCATTACGATAAAGTCTTAAGATTTTTCTTTCAAATTATTTGTAGATTAGATTTGGTAGAAAAATGTATAGAAATGATTCACCTGTCATTAGTTGAAAAATGAAATTAAATTATTGCTGTTGGTATCATTCATCTTTCTCTCTCTAGGGAAAAAGAACCTGACTGCAAGGCTTCTAATAGCTTCATAATGTAAATGAAAGTAGAAAAACATTGACAGAAACAAAACCAATTCAGGGAAGGGAAAGCATCACTGAACATAGGAATTCCTAAATGTCAGATGTATTGAGACAACATATTGATTTGACGTTTACAGAGACCATTCAAGAAAAAAAAAAAATGAAATTCTTCCAGAACTGTCTGATAGACCTCCACAGATTAATATTTTAATCCATACAGTATTCACATGGCATAAATGTGAGAAGATTATTTTCACTGTGTGTGCGTGTGTGTGTGTGTACACACACACACACACACATAAATGCAGGCAACAATTTTGAATTCCGTAAAAAGTGGATTCCTGACGGTGATAAGAATTTTTTATGCTCTTTCTCTTTAGCATCCGGATTGTTGCCCATATTTAATGCTATATTCTTTCTCGTCTTATCCCTCTCCTTGTCCCTTTTTAGGGAATTTTTCCCACTGCTCTAGATGTGTCTGACTAATGTCAATGAAAGAGTCAAAGACTATTACTTTTTATTAAATTGAAATAATTACCCTGATGATCTTACTGGAGTTTAACAAGTGCCTTGTCTGCTCCAATACTAGGCACCACAATTTATGACTGATAATCTAAGAGAGGGCATGCTGGTCTTCAGATTTCACAGCTTTTGTCTCTTACCCTATCTTTTGGGGGTTTCTATCAACCTTCACAAACCCCTAAGAAAGTGGCTATGCATTCATTCTTTTTTGAATAATGGACAAAATAAATACATAAACAAAAGAAACCACACAAAAAAAGCCAGCAGCAGATGAGCTAAACATTAGAGATGATGAGATTGAGGAAATAGAACTGTAAGAAGTTTAAGGGGCAGAATGAAGGCATGTAGGAGTGTAAGATGGAGCAGGTCAGGATAAAAGTGCAACAAAAAACTATGTCTTCAAAATATAGCTTATCTGGTATAACTGGTGAAATAGAATGTGAAATTTTGTTTAGAACTGTGCAACAGTTGATCTATTTGAAGAGTTTGTTTATCTATGGTAGAGATTTACCTTTCTCCAGGTGAACCAGCTCACACAACTACCTTAATAGACGTGGAAAAATCAGAACAATAATTATTAATCACTCAAATGTTTTTTAGGTTAAAAGACAGATTTTAGTTTAAGGTTGCCATTGATTTACACTGAGATTAAAAAAAAAAAAATTTTTATAAGGCAGTGACAATGTACACTTGATCTGTCTAAACAGCTGCTTATGCATCCATTTTTCTCTGTTATTTTTTGAGATTTACTCTCGCCTTAAAAAGGCTTACAGCTGCAGATAAAATGTTCACAGTTTATATAAATAAATATGTATATATATGTGTATATATAATATATATGTGTAACATAATGTAAATATAAATAATAATTATATATGAACAAATATGTGTGTGTGTATGTATATATATATATGTGTATATATATATATATATAAGTTTTTCTGGAGCAGGAGGGAATCAAAGTTTTGAAAGCAGTTTGTATCATAGTAACTACTTATGAACAGTAACCTCATATTCTCTTCTTGCTTTTTAATTACTACTTAGCAAGCAGATTAAGTTCTATTGCATTCCAAACTAGATTTAACTTGCTCTATTGCTTATCAATATAACCAGCTGTTCAGTGGTAGATTCAGCAATTATGGCTTTTTTAATTCTTTTTTTGTTTCCATTTGACTAAGTAAGTTCAGATGGTCACTAATTAGTTCTGTCATGCTGAGATAGTTTTGAACAATGCATTATGAACAATGCAATCAGTGTTTCATTGAAAAGACAACTTTTGGAAGTTCAACACTGGTTAATTATCCCTAGGAATCTATTCTCCATTTCTTTATTTGTTATTGCTGTCATGAGTAAGGTGACATGAATTAAACTAAACTGCCACTTAAAAGACGGCTTCTGCTGATGAACATAATTATTTCTCATTTTTCTCTGCTCAAAAGCAATCAATTGAAACAGTCATAAAGATGTATGCCTTTCTTTAGGGAAGCCCTTTTTTTTTTAAAATTATAAGGAATTGAAGAGGTTTATGATATACAAATTCATGTTTGTGTTTGTGTTTCTTTTACATAGAACTTCATTTTACTTATAGATTATTCTTAGATGTTTTCATCTAATTGAATGAAAATTTCCCAAAATATCACAAAGTAGCAGCAGTGACTTCTGTTTTTTTTTTTTTGTTTGTCTGTTTGTTTGTTTTGTTTTTTTAGTAGTGGCAGATAGCAATAGATATAGATTAAGAAATAACATCAAATAAAAAAAAAAACATCCTATTAGCTGTTTTTTTTTTTTTTTGCTTTGTTTACTTATCAGAAATCTATTTGTACAAAATTTTATGAACTTGTTCTGGATTATAAAGTTTAGAAAATTCATTCAAAGTTGCAGATAAGAATGTTAGTGTAACTTCTTACTGAAGTTTTTCATGGAGTGTTTAAATAGTTGTTTTTTCTTCTCTTCGTTATAGATTTTCCAGGGTTTTTTTTATAATGGCTGTTCATTATAAAAGTAAATATACATTGATTTATTATAGAGGTTAAAGGTTCTGCAGGGAAATATTGCCATGAAAAGATGTGTAAACTTTATAGAAAATGTATAAAGAACACCAGGAGATTATGTAAAAGTGAGAATATTTGTGTAGTAGGGAATTTTTTAGATATTTCCTTGTCATTTTGTATCACTCCCAGAGTGCCACAGTAGCTCCTGAGATTCTTACTAACTTCTATCTTTTTCAATCCTATGCTTTTAACATGAATACATGGGAATACCCAAGGGTGTTTTAATGAGTCAGTTTATACTTCTGAGCTAATAGTGGCTGTTTTGACTTACTATGTGATCAAATCTCCAGAGGAATTTTGAAACAAGATGTGAAAAACAAAATCTATGTCAAAACTGCATCTTGTATGATAGATTTTAAAGACTGAGAAACATGCATTATCATGATCTGCTGAAGGAATAAGAAACTGAAGATGTTAATTTCTTCATATAGTATTCCTGAAAAGCTCAAATCTGATAATCATTTAGAAAAACATGAACCACAGAATCAGTCCACGAAATAACAACTGTAGCTTTAAAAGTATTTAGTTATAATCATACCATGATGCTGTCATGTGCAGCAATAAGAAATACATAACTGATTGTTTCTTGAAGAAAAAAGGGATGAATCACTCATAAACATGTAATTGCAAATGTATAAGAGCAGACACAAACAAACATAAACTGCACTTGCATTGTAGGCGATTCCTTTTTTTTCTGTTTGCAAATAAAGAGTTTTCAAATAAATTATTCTGTTACAATGAATAGTTGCTGTGAAACTGTTAGAACTGATTATGAGATGAAAACAGAGATTTTGCACTTTTGGTATAATTAGACGTGACATTCAGACATATTATATTATCACATTATTTCTGCCTCTTCTATTACCTATGCAGTGTAATTTTGTTTATGAGCCTGTTGCTTTATCAATAGTCCTGTTCCTGGAAGTGGGACTGTCTTGTCCCACTCAGTGAGGTGGATCTTTTTCTGCCTCCTGAGTCACACCTCCTGTAGTCAGCAAGGGGTTGCTACTGCGATGGAGTCATCCAAGACTCAGAGGAGTACTGTGCATTAATTTACTGAGAGCTTTCTCAATAACTAACAAGAATTACTTGGAGGTAAAATTAGCTAATTGTTACCATAGGATACAATGGTATCAACTCCCAATTTCCGGCATAGTGCTGGAGTTATTTGCTCCCAGGCCATGTCTTCGCCCAGTTAACACTTCTCAGCTCTCCCTTTCAAGGCAAACAGCTCCAAATAAGTGCTTTCAAATGTAAAATTGTCCACAAAGTCATACTGGAAGTCTCCTGTTGATTTGAGACAGTCCTTACCAGTCTCAGACAGGGGCTATTTAACATTTATACCCGTCAACAGCTTTGAATGCAATTCAAACATCTGTGTTGAAAGTGTTAAGTGGATCAGACATCAAAATTGACAGTTAGGCCCTCTGATAGTCTGTGAAGTATACAGGAACTAGCATTTGTGAAACAATTTGGAAAGTAAAACAAATATGTGGGCTATATACTTAGGTCACTCCAAAAGTAATACCTCCTATTTATATTTATTTCTATGGAAACTACAGCAAACACAAACAGCACAGTAATACTCTGATTCAAATAGCAATTTCTCAGCTGCAGAACACTTTTTTCAACACAGTTGCTACTATTATCTGTGCATTTTCACTAGCAATGAACAAGAACCTGCATGCCATACTTGTAAATATCTGCACAAGTGGAGGTGATCCTCTCACACCACAGCTGAAATGTGACAACCAGCACCTCACTGTACTCACATTCATTGTTTGGTCTTCACAAATGTTCAGCAGGTGGTAATGAATGATAACGCATGTCATTTTTCCCATGTGAGCAAATTCTGTTCCACACTTTTGCTTCATATGCACTTCCATGTCACATGGCATTTTGTCAGAATGCCCTTCTGCTGCCATCTGTTGCACAGCAGCAAAATGCAATGGAATACTGTGTCGAGGGTTCCACCTCTGCTGATATGCCACCAACATCTTCTTCCAGGCTGACATAATACGATAGGATGAAATACATGTAATGATGTGCCACACATACATGTGTATATATATGCTTATGTATATAGTTTATTCATACACGAAGGGATATGCATATTATAGATTTATTAGAGTTTGTTGCTGAAAAATCTCCTGGTATTTTTCTTTAAGAATTATATCAGTGATTACTGAATTGAGTGATAATGATTCTCATCCAGTAATAGTAATTATTTAGAACAAACTTGTGAAGGATAGGAGTTAATATGTGTTGAAGAATATTTTAATTCGAATATATTAAATGCTAGATATTTTATTCTTTTCATAGGGTGTATTTTCCTATATTTTCTTCAATTTAAGAGTATTTTTCTAAGATCGTTCAAGTAATTCCTTAGAAAATTATTTTTGGCATCTGCAAATCATAAAGTTACACCTAGAGTGTGAATAAAAAGATGTTGCATGAAATATATAGCCTCTTCTTATCAGTTTAATGTCTAAAGATAATTTGATAAATTACTTCTGCAACCAGACAGTGAAACTGGGTTGGGTTCATGCTTAATTCCGCTGCTGTAGTGCTGTTATAAGTAGTGATGGAGAGGGTCTAGAGCACGGCCAGCTAAGAGGGCTGGATCCTCAGCAGAAAGGCTGAGGGAGCTGAGCTCTTTCAGCCTAGAGATGATGAGAAGGTCCTAGGAGACCTCACTGAAGCCTTCCAGTACTTAAAAGGAGCTTATAAACAAGTGAAAGACTGACTTTTTAAATGGTTTGGTCATGACAGGACAAGGGGGAATGGCTTTAAAGAAGGAAAGATTTAAAATAGAAATTAGGAGGAAATTATTTTCTCAGAGGGTGTAGCATTTGGCCAGAGAAGCTGGGGATGCCCTGTCACTGGAGGCATTCAAGGCTAGGTTGGATGGGACCCTGAACAGTATCACGTAGTCAGTAGCAGCCCTATCCATGGCTGGGGTAGTTGGAACTGGGTGGTCTTTAACTTCCCTTCCAATCCAACTTAGTGTGTAATGTTATGATTCTATGAAGTACGATTATAATATCACACATATTCCTAGCTATTCCTTTTATATTTGTAAACTGTAAGGCCTGAAGGCATCACTGTGATGATCTTGCTTGTCTTCCTGGAAAAAAAAAACAAACAAAAAACAAAGAAACATAGTTTCAAATTTCTAATTTCTTAAAATCAAGAATATACTGTAAAGAGAATGAATAATCCCTAAACTTTCCTGCTTTTATGTTGAATTTTCGCAGTTTGGATATTTTTATTTATTAATGAACTAACAGAAAAGCAAGCACACAAGGTATCACTGAAAGCCTGACAATGTAGCAATGTGTTAGCTTGCAATAATATGTTTGTGTGTCCAAATCCTTATTTGACACACATTGCTTGATATACTGTTAATTTGCAGTCAAGTGTTAAGAACAGGACCGCTGCCTAATCTTTGCACCATCGTTGTATTTTACCATTAACTATTTATATTGATTCTGAATAATTGGTAAAGCATGTTCAATTGTTTTTATTAGTTCTATCACTTTACAAATAAGTTGATACAATAATCATCTCCTACATCAATCATCTTTTTTTTTTTTTTTTTTGTCTTTAGGTAATGCAGTTCTGGTGAACATGTGATTATATGGAATATTCCTTTTCCTGCATATGAGTAGAGTTCCATAAGGACCCCATAAAGGTACAAATGACTTACAAATGACCCGGGGTAAAAATGTAGTTGTTAAGAAACACTGAGGAAACAGTATTCTCCACAAAAAGATTAGCATTTTTCAGTATAGAAATTTTAGACTATGACCTTTCACATACAGTAGCTAAAATATTATAACTTTTGCTTCTTTAAAAAGCCTAAAAATACTTTGATAAATTTGATTATGCCTATGTTCCCATATTTTAGACAGAAAGACAGCTTTGCCTGTTACTCTGATGATCTCTTTAAAGAATTTTAAATTCACAAATGACAAAAGATGATTTGACTAAGAGAAAAAAGGATAAAATATTATTGTTCCTATGAAATTGTAAAATTTGCTTTATTTTACATAATTTCATTATTTTTCTCCAAATATGAATATTTTTATATTTTCATGTAATTTAATGGGGATTGTGTATTTTTTTTTTGATACTTACATGAGTAGGAAATAAAGATACATTCCAACAAAGCTGTAAATATTCATACTGTCTCTTGTTGATTACTTTTAGGTTTTCAGAAATCGTCCAATAAAGAACACAAATAGATTATATATAGACTATATATTAGATACTTAAGAAAATGCAAAATAATCAGATTAGATTAAGATTGACTTAGATGATACTGGCAACTTAATTAGTTCACACCTGGGGCTGTCTTGAGAGGGTTGATTATATATGATGCATGACTTGTAACAAGATTTATTTTTCAGACAAAGAACATTGCTTCACAAGTAGAATCTGAATGCTTATTGATTTTTATTATTCTTTTCCTTTCTTTGTACATGGAAAATAAACTTTCCTATTCCTACTTATTTTTAGTTGTTAATCCATTGCAGCATAGTAACGCTAACTTTATATCAGTATGGAGATGAACATGAATATCAAATACTTGATCTGCTTAGACAGGTTTCAAAATATTACAAAATAATTTTATAAGTATTTGTTGGGCAATCCAGACAGATTTCTGGAAGGATGAGAGGAGTTAAGGAAAGAAGGAACAGTAACTAAGAAGGCTGCAGTGAAAGTAATACCTCCTGCTTTATTATGTTGACTCATGACATTGGAAGTGTGTGTTGGACGTATGGTAGTGTAGGCTGAATTTTCTCCCTTTTATTCCATTTAACGTTGTTACCATGTAATAGATGGTAGCTGAGGGGCAGTCTAACAAAGTGGCATCTGATATGGAAGTGTTTACACAGCAAGGATGTGCTTTTTGAATTTCTCCATGTAGAAAGAATTGCACTCACTGACGTAGATGCTTGCTGAATATTTATGGAGGGAGTGGGTGGTGTATTTCAGCAGTGAGAGCAGACCAGCTCCACTTATGCAGAACATTTGCTCTATCAAATAGTATTATGCTCTTTGTACCTGCAGTATTTGCAGTTTCCTTGGATTAAAAATAAAAGGCATTATTTTGAGAGCAACCTACACGTATCAGTGGAGGAATGAAATTATGAAGTATGTTTCCATTGTTATATTTCTATTTTAAACTGTACATTCAAATTTATTCTGTGTTCTGAAAACCATTCTGCAACCTGTTTAATGCTATGAACACTTTTCCTACTGTCATCTAGGTATTTGCTCTGTTGTTACAAAACAAGGTTAAAATTGTTTTTCTTCAATTCTCTTCACAGTCAGGCATTTTGATTTTAAGATTATCTCAAATCTCTCAAATCTTAGTTTTGGCAAAGGCAGCTTCAAAACAAATGAAGTTGTCAAAAGTCATGTTCATTGTGTTGAGACCATTTTATGTCATCTTGAATTTGTTTTCATAAAAGAAAAGGTATTTTTCAAATATTAATCTTGAAATAAAAATTTATGGGTTCTTAACACAAAATTTAACCTAACTAGGGTTGCATTCAACTTATCTTAATTTTGTTGGTTGTTGTTGATATTCTCCATGGATTTCCCTTGACACAATTAAAGATCAATAACTTTGAATGCTAAGTAAGGTAAGTATGGAGGAACTTCCTCATAAAAACAGTTTCAGGTTTTAACAATAGACAATACAAAGGTATATAATATTTAAAACATAAATTCTGTGTTTTGCGCAAGTTCAAAAATATGTATCAGAGTAGTGTGTTTCCTAATTCTATGCTGCAGAGATTTTTGGATAATCAAGGGGAAATAGGATATGTCTACGTGAAGAAATCTTTATTTTCTCTGCCTTTATGAAAAGAAATATATATAAGCTGAACATATTAAAGAGTCAGAGTTAATAGTGCTTTAAAGATTGCAGTGGATCTAAACGGGATCGCAGTTTCTGTATATGTTTAAGCTCTTAACTCATTTAATAAGTTTACAAGTAGGTTAAGTCGATGATCCAAATATATTTCATAGATAAAAAGAGAAAGTTTAAAGAAGAAAAGAAAGTTTAAAGGAAGAAATTTTAAAATCTATTTAGTGCAGTGATTAAGAGATCCATAAATTGAATTAAGGAGATAAATACAAAGTATCCCTGTCATGTCCTTAATTATCTCAAATTCTAAAAATATTTACTTTTTTTTTTTTTTTAAGTTTTATAAGTAGTAAGTATTTAATTCTTTAATCATTTAAGGAGAACCTTTTACCGATAAAAAATATATTTGTGAGATCCATACTTCTTCTTGTGAAATATATTTCATATTCGAGTTATGTCTCATTCATTGTATTTACATTTCCCATTCCCTTACTCCATTATTCAGATTTTTACAAAAATTAAGGAACCAAGCTATACAAGGGCCTAGAAATGTTTCAGATTAAAGTGAGAACACATGTGTGTGACATAACACAAGCAGCGCTCCTTTTCAGTTAAGCATTCAAGCCTTGGTGGATTGTAAAGAATTTTTTTTAAATTCCTGACCAAATGAAGTTCTGACTGTGATCAAGGTATCTGGTGCAGAAGAAATAAAAACAAAAATAAATAAATCACATCTACTACGAGCCTTCAAAAAATAAATAAATCTATCTTTGTCTTCCTCAGTGACGTCATTAATGACAGAGAACTTCTCAAATATAGCATTCTAAAACAGCACATGGAGTTTTCTCATTTGGAATGATAACAAATGATCATGGTTGCAGCATGCCTAGAGAAAATGGTGCTCTAGGTAACTGTTGTATAGCCACTCACTACATTTTTGTGATGATATAATCAGTGCAAGTGTACAAAAATTGCAAAAATTCTTGCTCAAATTTCTACTGTTCCTGAAAGGTCAACATGATGAGATTATATGCCTAATAGTGAACTACAGATACCACTGAAATAGTACAAATCATTTATGTTAGCAATATTTGACTCAGTGTCATGGTTTTATGATTTTTGGTACTGGTATTCCACATCATAACATCATGTATTGCATTCAGAGTTAAAGAGCTAATACTCCAGCCCCGTGGATCATTGATAATTCCAGGTATACCTGTCTCAGAAGAGAAGAAGCACTACATTCTCCAGAGGACTTTGCGATGCTTTGTATTTTTATGTGTTTTCCGCTCAGAGGGAACAGATAAAAACCCTCAGTGGTCACGGGACATTCTCTTTCCTTCGGGATCGATTCAGCAGTGGGTGCTCGCTGCCGTATCGCCTTCAGCGTTAGCGTAAGGCCTTCGGTTTATCGGACACTCTCTCTCTTGCTCATTTTATTTGATTCATTAGCCTCAATTCCAATTATATTGTATTATATTGTGTTATTTTACTTTCTGATATCTTATTTAGTAGATTAGCTTTCCTCCTCAGATCGTTGCCGCTGTTTTGTTTCTGGGACCATCTCCCTTTTCCCTTTTTTCCCTTTTCCTTTCCCCTTTCCTGGGGCGTGGGTCCGTGGGTCCCCCGCACCAGTCGTCACAGAGCCAGGTAGATCCAGCCCAGTAAACCGTTGACACTCAGTAAATACGAGAATGGCTTGGACAATGTAGAGAAGAACTGTTTCACACCCATCTAACCTCAGACGTTTAACAATACTATGCAATTTAGTAGAACAGCTCTCAAGACTCTCTATAAACAAGGGAGATACCTAGGTGTCTCCAGCTGGAGTGATTTAGCTCACTTAAGGTCTGAATAGAAATGATTATGTGATTGCAGGAAGTGGAAATTATGTAAATAAGCAGTACTTTATTGTTTTATAGACAAAAGGAGATGATTACAGATGAAAATCATTGGAAAAATTAATAATAGTTGAAAAATACAATGCAAAGTGTATATTTAGAAATTCTATTTTTGTTGGTTTTTCTTAAATATCATTATAAATTGACACTTCGCACAATATCACTTAAATCTAAGAAGTAAAATATGACTGTTCTGAACCTCAGACAGAACATAAACCTATTGCTTCATGAGAAGTAAAGATTTCTATAACCTTTCAGTCTGTTTATCTGAACTTCGAGTCCTACTGTAAGATATACAGTGTTAATGTTTACATTTGAGGTTGCATATATGCTCTGAACAAATGAGAAACTCAAGAATATCTCTAGGTTAATAGGGAAAGCGTAAACCTCTCATCACCAGGGGATGAAAATAAAGTATTAATTGAAGTAAGAAAAGGGAGTAGTTGCGTTAAAATTATCATAGAAAACTCCTACAAAAAATTAGTTCTCTGCTGGATACAAATTTTGTTCTTGTCTAAAGATTTACTTTATAGGTTATGAGTAACATTAAGAGAGATCTTAGTTACAGTTCTGCTATGTCAGTCTTGAATAAAAATAACTGCAACTATTTCATCATATGCCATGAAAGATAAGCTCTCTTACTACAATTCTAATACAGAAACAATTATAAAGACAGATAGTAGAAAGAATTATGTTATTGTCTGACAAGCTTTGGGAAAAAAAAAAATAATGATTCAGCGTTACTATTCAGGATGACAGACATGGGAAAATATAATCTAAAATAAACATGTTTATTACTATAGACAGATATCATTAAGTAGTTTTCACTACCTTGCAGTAAATAATTACCAGACAATAATGGAGCTCATAGTATTGTTTGTTGTTGTTGTTGTTGTTGTTGTTTTCACAGACAATGGCAATATGTGTTAACTCAAATATTGGCATTAAAAACATGAACTTGGAAACTAGGCTTCTATCAAGTAAATTTAAAGAACAAGATTTCCAAAGCCAGTGATATTCTCATTATGCCAGTGACAGTTATATTTCTATTAATTAGAAATTAAAATAATTACACAGTATTTTTACACCCCTAATATTTTTAACCTAGTATTACTGAACAGGTTTTTACAACAGAGCTTTGTCACAAGAGCATGAGACAATATAAGTTGAGAATGTGTTTATTATTTCTGCATTTTAAATATGCCTATTATTCAGATTCACGGTCAAAACTTATATCCTAAGTACTATTCAATTTTTATCTTTTTTATTTTAATTACTATTTTTAATTGCATATTGATTGGTAGTAGCTTGTATTTAAAATTTAAAATCAGTTTAGGAACAGGCATTTATTGCTAACTAGCAACATATAAATAATAAAGTAATATTTTCTGTGACAATTTTAGATTGTTACAAAAGCTCCAAAAATATACCAGCTTTTATGTTGCCACTGCTTGATGAAAGAGAATTAACTTTGCCCTCACAGATTAACAGCGTTCTAGTGTGTGGTTATCTCTTTCCAATCAGTGGGGTTTTGCAGAAGGTGAAACTTTTTCTACCTCCTGAGTCATACCTCCCCTAGTCAGCAGGGGTTGCTACCACAGAGGAACCAATTTATTGAGAGCTTTCTTAACAACTGATACTCCTCTTGGAGGTAAAACTTGCTAATTTGCTAGTAACAACAAATAAGCGTTACAGGTAATACAGTACTAGACAATGGTTACTACAAAGAGTGCAAAAGTAAAAGAAGAGAAAGGAAAGGAGAGACAGACATACAAATATAGAAGCTCAGGAAAGCAAATCAGTTCACCACTCCTTGATCCAGTGATGTCTTGGTGCCTGGAGGCGCTGGTCTTCGGTAGTGGTGGGTTGTCCGAAGTTGTGGTAATAAGTTGGCATTAACAAGTAAGGTACATGTTTAAGTCCAGAGTGGCTGAGTTGCTCTTTGTAATGGGAGCTTCTGGCTTTGGGGATTTCAGCAGGAATTCTTTTGTTCCTTTCTTCCAGATTGTGTAAATTTAAATCAGTTTACATAAGAGTAAGCAGGGAGACACCACCTTGTACCTTACTTTCACAGAATACAATGGTATAATCTCCCAATCTCCTGTATCAAGCTGGAAACACTCGCTCCCAGCTGGAAAAAAATTCTGGGTCTTCCCATTCAAAAGCAAACAGCTCCAAAGAAATGGAAAGACGTGTTTTGAATGTAAAACTGTCCACAGAGTGGACACCTCATGTTGATTTGAGACAAGGCATTCCTTACCATCCTCAGATTAAAGGGAATTAAGAGTTAGTAGAAAAGCAGGAGAGAATACAGAAATATTTGCTTAAGTCAATGAAGAGGTATCTGACAATGTCAATAACTATTGGATCCGATCTCTTGAGTCATTAAGGTGTTTTTCATTGTTACTGAATATCTGCAAAAATGATTGGATCCTCAAATCTAGCTAGTTTTGAGCCAGTATGTAACTTTCAGTAGTGATAAAATCTTAGGGTTTGGTACTGATTTAAACAAATCCAAAATTACAGTAGATTTGTATCCACAATTTCTAATGATTATATAACATCTTGTTTCAGATTATCTTTTATTTGTTTGTTTTGGTTTTATTTTTATAATTTTCTTCCAAATTTAAAACATAGGGATATAAATGAAGATTGATATAAATATATAATTACATTTCCTTGATCTCATTTTTTTTTATCTATCTCCATTTCACAGAAATATATAAATAACATGTTAAGCAAAAGATTCAGTTAATGCACACTGAACCTTGTCTGTTCTATCATAAACTGCAGTATTTTATGTGCATTTATAGAAAAAGATGAAGGAAGGAGAAGATATCAAGACTTTTTAAAAATTAAAGTGATTTAATAATAATTATTTATTATTATTAATAATAGAAATCTGACTTCTTCTTATTTAGGTTCTGATCTACAGAAATGGTTTTATTGCTTTTTTCCTTTCTCAAAATTTGGCATGTTTCTGTCATTTTAGAGAAGGTTAAATTATGAAGGTTAAGAAACAGGCATCATGTTTTTCTGTTTAACATTTTTTCCTTGACATAATGAACATCTTTTCTCCATTTCTGCTTTAGTCAGCACAGACCAGGATCTAATAAAGCAAGGTCTTTAATGGATTAAAATTGCCCCTGACATTATCTTGTCAGTTTTATCAGACCTTGAATGATGCAGACTAGGAAAATCTTTCAAGAATATTTTGATAGAGTGACAGATTATTTGTAAAACCTGCAAGAATTTTAAATCATTTTCATGGAAATAAAGTAGCATAAAAAATATTTGCCCAGAGCCAAAATCCTAGATTCTAAGTTTCACAAATATATTCTTCAAGGTTAAAGCTTTATAGCTCCACAGTATAATATGTACTGACAGTATAGAATCATTTCCTAACCTACAGAATAGTAGAGAATATATCATAGCACGTTTTAGATCACCAGTTTGTTGTATGCTTTCTCAATGTTTAAGTAATAAAGCATAGGGGGATATATTATACTCTTGAACTTAGAATTTGTCAGCTAAGTTTTGTAAAGCCTAAGGATGTGTATAAATCCAAGAACACTGGAATGAGAGGGTCCCTTTAAAGATGTCACAGAAAAAGTACAAAATAGGTATTTCTGGTCAGCGTCGATTGCTTTTTTAAGGGTGCAATTAAAATTAAAGATGAACTAGCAATCAGTAGGACAAAAAATTTCAGCACAAAGTGTTATGCGGATGATCACAGCAGAAAAGGCAGAAATTTCTGACATACTGATAAAAGTTCCATGTAGTATCACATAATTATTAATACTTTAAAGATCTTTATACCACTTTGTGTAAAGAAACACCAGAAGATACAACAGATGACAGAGAAAATCAGTAGCAACCTGGTAGACTCATAGAAGTCTGTTAACTTAAATTTTCATTGGCTATAAAAGTCACCTGAAAGACATGTATTCTAGATCATTTTACCTTTTTTTTTTTCCAAGAACTTCTTCATGTATGAGGGAGAGCATAGATGCAGATATCCATAATATATGTAGGTAAAGATAGGGAAATAAGATATTTCTGTTCCTTCTGGAGAGTTACTTAGAATTTTAGACAGGTGAATTATGCTCTAATTTAGTCAGTCAGTTTTAAAGGAACGTTAGTTTAATGGAAACAATACTGTATTAAGAATATTCCCAACAATCATAGAATAGAATCATAGAATGGTTTGAGTTGGTAGAGATTTTAAAAATCATCTCGTTTTAACCTAGCTGCCATTGACATACTCAAGGGTATTGAGCATTCGTACACACTTTTAAGAGAAGTTTCTTCTTTTATTCTAATATCTTATTCTATCAACATCTATCCCTGACCCTAAATTACAATGATATTTGAATATATAACCAATATCACAAGTGAGTTTTCATATAAAGTTACGCTGGGTATTTTTACGTTTTGCAGGAGTCGGCTGCATTTGGAACATAAAGGAGCAGAATGTCTTTCCTGTTCACTAAAGGCCACTATCATTGACATTAGTTCTACTTAAAAGTAGAGTTCACCTGATGTAAAAAAAAAAAAAAAAAAAAAGGAAACTGTTACATTTTATTAGGAGTATCATTGAAGTATCTCTTTCAATTTTCTACATATTTAGTTTAAACATACATAAGAGTTAATCTATTTATTTTTTATAAAGATGAAAGCATATCCTGAAAATAAGTAAAATAAAACAGTTCTACATCAGTCATGGTGACATTTTATTTCTTATAAAAAATTTATCTCACCAAAAGCTAGATTTAGAATGATACACTCCCATAGCTCTGTTCCTGTAACCTCAGGATAGAGAACCATCTGGTATTTCCTGGCTAAACTTCTGCCCTTCGCAAATACATTTTGTGATTATAGATGGTGTCTTAAATGTTTGTACTCATGCATGATTCTATGTCCATCTGTTTGCATGGCATTATGCTTACATTCAGGTCTTTTCAGTAGGTCACTGGTTCTGTACATCAGTGAGTTTAAATGAGTCTAAACTCTAGTTAGTCTAGATAAATCTGCTGTTGCCACATGTTTTTTATCTGCACGTATAATTCTATCTCAGTAACTTTATTTTTGTGCTACTGACACATCACTTTACATATAATTGTAGAGTGATGAAATTACACCTTAAAATCAGTAGATGGATACTTGAAATTCATATTAATGACAATGGCATCACTCTAAATACTTGTACTTCAATTTAAGGTTGTTAGATGTAATGTTAGTATATATTAGCTTGCATTAAAGAGAAATAAAACAGAAAACATAAAAATTTGTAATGTTCTGAATAAAGACATATATAAAGAATGTAGAAACATCCTTAATATTGTTAAGAGTAAAGCATGTAACAGCAGTAATATGCCACAGAATATGCATCAGACTGAAAAAAATATACATCTATTTTCAAAGTATTCAAAGGACTCTATTAACCATCAATGTTGCAGATGCCTTCAGGTTTCTGCTAAATTAATTTATATTTCTGGCAAATAAAAAATGCAAACATCTCCAGATTTCCCCAGTATGGAAATTGCATAGTGTTATGAGTTAATATTTAAGTTTTGCTTTAGCAAAAAGCACTCTTGCTGTCTCAAGAATTCTGCAATCACATAAAGTATTTTCTTCAAAATTAGCTTGATGGCCATACTGAGGAGCCAGCAAGCAGACTTGCTATCTAAAAAAATATTTTAACCTATATTCATTAGGGAAGAGAAAAGAATTCCAGATGTAACCGAATAAATTGTGCAAAGGAGAAGATGAATGTTACAGAGGGACTTTGACATGCCTGCTTAGAAGGGTAGGTCTTTAAAGGATTATCTTACTTGTCTATGCAGTGGCACATAAGAAGTGAATAAAGGCAGAAGACTTTGACATTGTTAGAAAACCATGGTAAAATAGTGCGAATTACAGAAACAGTGTCACAGGCTATTAAGTCAGGAAGTACAGGCAAGAAAAAAGAAAACCTTTCCTCTTGTCCTGTACACTAAAGAGATCCTAGGCTGCACAAGCTTTCGGCATGAGCCCCAGACATGCCTGTCAAAATCTGTGGCTTAATACCAAAGAGAATTTAATCTGGGGGACATTGTCAGGGAATTTTTATACAGAATGCTTCACCAAGCAGATGAAGTGCATAAAGCTTTATAGCAAAAATCTCCATGTTACCAGCTCTGTTCCTCATTAGGGATTTCAGCCATTCACACACCCTCTGGGAAGGCAGCACAGCATTGTACAAGCACGTGAGAAACTCTCTTAACTATATTTGTGGGAATTTCCTATCGTTTCCTAAGATTTTGGAACAGAAGCTTGTTGCTTAAGTGCATTGTGAGGTACAGCGATGTGTCTTGATCAGGAGTATGACTCTCAGCCTCATCTGACACAGAATCATAGAATCATAGGATGTCTTGGGCTGGAAGGGACTACAAGGATCTTCAGGTTCCAAATCCCCTGCCACTGGCAGGGCAACCAACCTCCAGATCTGGTACTAGACAAAGTTGTCCCAAGCCTCATCCACCCTAGCCTTGAATGCCTCCAGGGAGAGGGTATCCACAGCCTCCCTGGGCAGCCTGTTACAGCACCTCACCACTCTATGTGAAGACCTTCCCCTGACATCCAATCTAAACCTTCCCTCTTTGAGCTTAAAATTGTTCCCCTTTGTCCTATCACTATGTACTCAAGTAAAAAGTTGATTCCCCTCCTTTTTATAATCATAGAATCACAGAGTGGCCTGGGTTGAAAAGAACCTCAAAGATCAGCTACTTTCAACATCACTGCAATGGGCGGGGTTGCCAACAACTAGACCAGGCTGCCCAAAGCCACATCCAACCCTGCTTTGACTGCCTCCAGGGATGGGTCATCCATAACCTCTCTGGGCAACCTCTTCCAGTGCATCGCCAGCATCTGACTGAAAAACTTCCTCCTAATATCTAACCTAAAGCTCCCCTGTCTTAATTTAAAACCAGTTCCCCTTGTCTTACCACTACCAACCCATGTAATCAGTTGTCCCCCTCCTGTTTGTATGCTCCCTTCA
Organism: Callipepla californica brunnescens; assembly: GCA_023055505.1. Classification (NCBI taxonomy): domain Eukaryota; kingdom Metazoa; phylum Chordata; class Aves; order Galliformes; family Odontophoridae; genus Callipepla; species Callipepla californica. Next base: position 24,541,548 of record JALIRH010000005.1, read on the forward strand.
AGTACTTGAAGGCCACGATGAGGTCTCCGTGGAGCCTTATCTTCTCTAAGATAAACAAGCCTAGTTCCCTCAACCTTTTTTTCATAGGAGAGATATTCCATCCCTCTGATACTCCTAGCGTACCTCCTCTGGACCCTCTCCAACAGATCAACATCTTTCCTGTACTGGCTGGACACAGTACTCCTGATGGGGCCTCATGAAGGCAGACTACTGTTTGCCTATCTGTTTGCCAGATAATAATCTGAGATTACCATAAGGGGCTTCAGGTAAAACAGGTGATATGTTAGCCACTTGGCCAGCAGTAATTATTTTACAAACATAGCTCAAAGTAAGCTCTGAGACTTTTCACTATCAGGTTACTGTATTATATAGGGATTATTACCATGCAAAAAATGCTATGGTAGCCACACCAGAGCCAGTCCAGCACAAAAGGTATCAGTAACATCACAGTAAGTCTAGAGAAAATAACAAGGAAGTACCATCTATTAAATGTGGAGGAGGTTAGCTGCTTCTGAAATCAGCAGGACTTTGAGTCCTACTACTATTTTTGTGTATACTACAAAGTTGCACGTATCTTAACAAAACGACATAAAATATTATGGCACTATCTATGTTATCAATTTGTGTGATCTTTTCTGAAAATTAAAGGATTAATTTTTCAATACGAATTAAATAAACCCACATTTTATAAATGTACTGCTCAAATTGTAAAAAAATACTGAGACATTATGGTGATACAAAGTTCTTGCCAAAAATATAGAAGAGATATTGTGACATGTAACTGATGTTATTGTAACTATTCCTCAAGCAAAGGAAGATTCTTGGCTTATGGTGGAGCTAAATCTATTTCCACATTAGGCTCTAAAACATACCTACAAAATACAATAGATTTTTAAGTAGATTTTTAAGTACTTGCTGTGAATTAGACAAGGTGAAAACTACAGTTTGATTCATGCCCTGTGAAAATTTCCTACTAGTTGAATTCCAGTGATTTACTTCCCTATCTCACCAGAAATGCCTCTTATGTAAACTGGCGCATATATTTATCCTAATCCTTTGCTTTTATGAAATCCTCTCTGTAAAAACATTCCTGTGGGAAAAACAAGCAAACAAACAAAACAAGCCAAAACATTTAGAATAATCACAGCTGTTTCCATCCTCATTATATTGTTGTAATACTTCTATTCATGTCCAAATCAAATGGCTCTTGCTTAAAATAATGAATGGTTGGACTTTTACACTTGTTAGATGGGGTTCATAGAGACATTAAGAAATTGTCTTGAAGAAATACTTGTATTAAAAGAAACATTGTATTGAGGAATTAACATCTGTAATCTTTCACCTTTACATTGATTTCAGAGTTTATGAAGCTGTTCTCTTCTGTTTGATTAGTTCATTATGAAATTTTTATACCAGGGCTATTTTTTTCCAATATGTGTTGCAAAGATATAAGAAATAGTGACATCACCTCGATTTTCACAATTTTTTTCTCTTCAATAACTATTAACTTTCCCGAAATGAAATGATATCTTTAATATTGACAAAATAATACACATGAAACTGTGTAACTTGGACATTATGCATCAGAAAAAGTATAATATGAAGATCTTTAAAAATGTAAACTATGTGGTTTATTTGCACAGTCTATATCTATGATTAAAAGACTGAGTATATGTAGAGTTCCACCAAAACTGTCTTTCGTATCAGAAGAAAAATCCAGAACCAGTAAAGTCATAATTTATGATGAGAATATTTATATTACACTTCACTCTACAGCTAAAAATATATGATGATAATGTTAAAATAGTGTCCAGTCATGACTAATATAGTTAACTTCCCATTATAATCTTAGATTAATCATGAAGAAATCTCATCTTCAGAAAATACATGAGAGAACTCTCAGTAGGAGTAAGGTTTCCTAATAGATATTAGAGCCTTTTCATTCTTCTAGCAGTGTTGCTTTCATGATTATGACTTTGGTTCATCTAAGCAAATCTGAAAATGTTGTGAATAAATCCAAATAGGTGAGACTATCTGAACTATCTGCTTAGTGGATAAACGATGTTCACTGTGTGTTGCATTGAGTGACATTAATTTAAAAATAATTTATTCATATAGTCAATCCTTTTAAAGAGCTATTGAATAGTTTATTTACAGTACTGAAATGACTAATGGAGCTGCTAAAGCTACAGCTGTTCTTAATCACTGAAATTTCATGATCATATAATTATTTGTGAAAAGCTGAACACTGATCAGATTAGATATGTCTGTCATCTGTAAATACATACTTTGTAGTGCTTTTACAAAGGTGTTTCTTTCTTTTTCTTTTTTTTTTTTTTTTTTTTGTGGAGAGATATGACTTTCATGATTTGAAATGTATGCTTTCACAATTTACAGGTTTTACTGGATGTGGAGGCGTATGGGGACTGCTGAGTCAAAGCCTGAGCCACTGACTGAGCACCTGAAGGAAAGACCTGGTCAGCCCTGGGGGCACAGGTAAGGCAATATCACCTGTGTGACTGGAAGAGCTGGCTCTGGGCTCCACCCCTCTTAGACCTGACTGCCACCGAGGAAGGATCTCTTGCTGGAGATCCCTCCTTTTGATATTCTTTCCCTGTGAGCCTAAAACCTCAGAGATGGGTGAGCATTCATTTTCTTTCTTTTTTAACACCTCTGTTGTGCTGGCTCCTTTGCCTTTACAAGAGATTTCAAACTCTAGTTGATTTAATCCTCTCACATCCAATTGGAATTCAATTATCTAATTACATTTAAAACCAACTAGAAGTATGACAAGGGGAATAATAGCCCATTATTCTAATAATCCGTCCAATGGAAAACAAAGAAGAAAACAACAACAAAGCATACAACAAAGAACAACAGAGCTTATTGCATAAAATGGAGAAATAATTGTCAAGTAACAATTCACTTCCTGGACCTTTCTTGGTTATCTTCTTTTTGTCTTTCCAAAGGTATTTGTGAGATTGTACCTGTGCAACTTGTTTTCTACTTATCAATTAGTGATTGGTCACAATTAAGAGGGAAGGAGCTGCCTGCATGTAAAGAAGTGTGATTGGCAGTTCTAGGTAAGAACATTTTCATGCATCTGGGTGAAAGTAGCCTCTTACAATGTTCTCTAGGAAGCCTGTTTTAGCTGGTGAATTGGACTAGGCCATCTCCATATGTTCCTTTCAACCCTCATAATTCTCTACATTGCTTCTAATAATTGCAAAGAATTAGAGTCTTGAAATTACTGTTTGTGTCTACAAAAGGCTCAAGAGTAATAAGAGGATTTGGATTATTGCATACAAAATGTTCTGTTTCTAGTTGTAGAATCCTATCTTTCAGAAAAACCACAGAAAATGTGATCCCTCTCAATAAAAATTACCTACCCCACATCATGAGCTCTCACTAAACATAGCACGTTTTCTAACACCAAATATTTTTTGAAAGCAAAAAACATTTTAAAGCAGTAAAATGCTTACAAAATGCTCCATAGTATACTGTTTTGTGTGTTTAAGAGGTACGTAATTTCATGACTGACTTCTTTATGGCAAAACACTTACTTATGGAAGAAGCTCAAAAAGTCAAGAAATTAATAATTGCTTAACAACCCTGGAAAATGAGAGACTGTATAGAGGAAAACAGATAATAGCAAGAAAGAAGAACTTGAAAAAAACTACTGACTTAATAAAGTGTTCAGGTAGACCAGCTGATCTGTGCTGCTTGCAGTGTGACTTAAGATTTGATCTGTTCAAATTATGATTTTCTGTATATACATTTGGTCCCTTTTCAGCCTGTTATTCCAGCTCATAATTTTATTATCATGTGTTTTTTGTTGATATCTTGGAGGAATTTAATAATTAAACAGTTCCATCTTTTTGGTTTGGAACACTGAAAGAACTAGATAGAATATTTGAATTTACTGTGGTAAGTATGGATACAATATTTAAAATACAGTGTTAATTTTCCTCTTTCTTTTTTTTCGCATTAAAAAAAGTTTACACCACAGATGCTGTAGATTATTTGTGAGACTTCCCATGCTGGGTTCTTCATAAAGGCCTTACATGAGTTTCTCATCCATGCATTAGAAAGAAAGAACGGAAATAAAACCAGAAATATGAGAAACCAAATCCAATCTTAGAGTCACTGAAGCACAGAGCAGTGGTAATAAAAGAAGGTAGGTTTCCTGTGACACAGTGTAATGCCCTTTCATTGAATCGTGACATTCTGGTTTATTATAGTTTTGTTTTCAGTGAATAATTGCAATGTGAGATAAATAATTTTGTTTACAAGAAGAGAATTCTCACGCTGTCACAACACCAACATGAAGAATATTCAGACCAGCTACACTCTGACGTATCTGTGAAGCAATGTAAAAACCCACATAAATAATTGGTAAGAGTGTCCCTATTGTTGTTACATAGTTTCCAAATCTTTCCCTTTTCCTATGGAAGGTGTTAGTGTCTTCAGACCTTGGCTGTCTTGTTAGCACTTGAAAATGATATCAGTGTCCCAGCTGACTATATTACATGTTTTTTAGGTAACTTAAAGTCAGCTAGTGACTAAATCAAATATTCCAAAATACCACATGGATGCTGTCTTTAGGTCTCAGAATTTGCAAATCTGAGTGGTCTCAGCCCAGTACAACAAAAGAATCATTCATATGAATGGCCACATCATTTTCACACTTTTGTCTTTGGCTTTGAAAGCTTTTGCAAGTATGGCAGGCAGGTGTTTAAATATATGTCTTTAAAATAGTATCTTTTTGAAGAACTGAAGTAGAAAGTCTTTATTAGTAGAACAAGAAAATAAACAATTTCCTATAGTATTTAGAATATCTACTTGCATTATAGAAATAATTTTACTTGGTAATATGGATATGCATATATCTATATATGCTTGGCTGAAGTTCCCATGGGACAATCTGAAATTTTGCAGTGAATATCTTTAGAAAGCTCTTCTGTTTCCTCAGTGTTTAGTTTTAATTAGCTTTCTGTTCTTTTAATATCTACATTTAGAAATTCATCCCCTAACTCAGTTATTTTTATTAATTGTCTGGCACTAGAGGTACTGTTATATGTTCCAATTGTATGTTGTTTTCTTCAAGCTTCATTTTCTAATAGTAATTCTTAGAAAAGCTGACAAAATATTCATGAGTAGAAACTGGAAAAAATCACTGTCAGTTCTGTAAAACAATGTCTACACCTCAATTCCATAGAAGAACTAAATTAAAAATAATAATAATAATAAAGAATTAGAAAAAGGAGAAAAAAAACCCAAAACTAGTAATTTGAATAGTTTAAAGTTTAGAGTTATCATCAGGTCAACAAACATTTGAGTTTGATTTTAACTTGAGATATCCATAGACACATCTAGCTATCAATAGAAAAAATAATTAAAAGAAGAAAAGTTGTAAAAAACAGTGGCTCTTAAAACCCAGCTTGCAGAGCTGTGTTATTTTATTTTAATTTAAGGTGTTATTTATTTATAGATATATGTTAAGTATTAATGGAAATTCATGGAAAAACATTGATTTAAAATAAGTAAAGAAAACAGTGAACTAGAATTGATTGCAAGCAAAAAATTCTTTTGACAATTTAGACTAAATTCTTTTGGGGTTAACCAAAAATCTGTTTTAACTCTTTTGACTCACAGACAAATTCAGGATGAAGTTTTACTTTTTTATCTTTATTTTCATAAAAAGACTCTACTGTGCCATTTGAGTACAAAATTCTGAGAATTCATGCACATTATTTTCAAGGGCATTTTAGAAATGTATTTTAATTCCTAGTAGTTGTCAATTGTGGGCAAAAGTGTCCCGTTTTTAAGTTCAAGAATGACAGTGCTTTGATTAGTATTTGTTTTCAAATAGGTTTTTAGAATTCTCTATCAATTTATAAGTTACTAAGTTTTATTTACCTTTTGATAACATGATACATCTCTCATTGAAATTTGTTCATTCTTTCCAATGTTAAAATAATTATCTCCAGCTATACTATCATTTTCCCATGAGACACCCCAACAATTTCAAATGTATACCAAATACATGGCCATTAAAATGTCATTTAAAAAAAAAAATTCCTGCTTTTTCTTATGTGGCATCAATGCTGATGGGAGGAAAGCTTAATACATCACAGAATACAAATGTTGTCTTTGCAGATCTTTTTGGAAAAAGTTTATGTCAAGCTGCATAAAATTCAGGTTCTAAATTTTTATTTTTTAGTTCATTTTGAAGCTTAGAAGATAAAGGATTTAGCTGTACTTAGAGGCTGACCTTAGAGGCTCCAGGGAAACTATCTATTTTGGGACAGATTCTTGTAGCAATAAACCATTACCCTCCAGGAAATCTAAATACTCCACTTCTGTATCTGGTCTTTTCACTTATTTCCTTTTAGATTAAGTTTTCTCCCTGAAGAAAAAAACTTTTGGCTAATCACTACAAATATCCCAGCCTCTTTCACTCTTCCTCAGTTCAAATAATTTAGGCTCTCAACTTATTTTATGAATTCTGTCAAAGACTAAAATTAGAGATAATAGAAATTTTTATAATCATAGAATTTGATCTCTGCTTATATGTGTTCTTCAGAATACAGCATGAGTGATAATTAAAAACTAATATGTGCTTACAGAAAATTGTTTAACTGCTATTTAAATCTCTGATGAAATGAAAGACTAAAGCTTGATGGACAAGGGAGTAAGATTGTGTACTTATTTCCCCTCCCCCCCCAAAAAAACACATAGCGTGGATTTGCATAGGCAATAAAACTGAAAACCTTCTATGCTTGCTTGCCAATTGGGCCAACTGTGACTGTTTTAGAAGTACTCTATTTGTATCTGTGTTAAAATCAGATTTTCTGATTAAAGTTTAGAATTTAAAAATGAAATCAGGAAATTTATTTTCTGCTATGTATATCTTGAGTCCCATCTAAAAATATTAAAATACTCTGCCCAAATCACAGTGAAAATCAGGTTTAGAATTTTGAGGTGAGTGACAGCAATTGCATTTTAAACGCTGTATTTGCAAAGTATATTGTATATTATATATTTTTTTTAAGTAATAGAATGCATGTAGGAGTAAAAATTTTATATGAATGAAGAGTGCAAGGGAAAAATGGTGCCTGATTAACAATTTGACTTGTTAAACAGTAATACTTGATACATGAGGATACAGGAGGAAAGAATAACCTTTTCACAGAGTCTCTACAGCATTCTATGAGAAAATTCATGAAGTCCAACTGAAGCTGCAAATACATGATCCATAGTGTATGAAGAAAGTAATGCTTTCTTACTCTCTACGTTCCTCTTTTCATTCTACCTTATCAAAACACTTATTTTATTATGCTATTTGTTTTCAGTACTTCCTTACTGACATCCCAAAGGAACTTTCATGGTTCCTCTCATGCTCTTTCCCTCCCCAGAGGTATAGAACATCTCATAAACTGATTATTGTATTAGTGCCTAATAAAAAAATAATTGTCTCTAAAAATACCCAAAATAAGCATTAAAATGATGAATAAAACAAGTGCCTCTATTTTAAAATAGATGTTCTTACACAGAATGGGCAGAACTAGGAGTGACAGCACAGCCCCTCCACATTTACACAAGGCTGCCCCTAGGGAATGCAGTAGCTAGCATTTTTGTAAGGCAATGGTGTGGCAAATTGTGGAAGGAAGGCTACATCCTTCTGTACTAGGAGAAGCAGTCCTTTCTGGCTTAAAGTAACTGGTTTGGGTATAGCTCCATCCAGGAAGAATTGCATTATTTCTACCTGGTGCCTAATTTCAAAAAGTCAGTTTCCTTTGCAATTTTAGAGTTTTCTGTTATCACAGTAACTGTTGACATTAATGAGATAATGCTGGAAGGTATTTTCTTTATTACTTTTTTAGAAGAAAAATGAGGAGGAAATGGAAACAAAAAAGAAAATCTGTCAGTAAATGATTCCATGTTTTAGTAACAGGAATGATATGTGTGTATATATAAAAGCACAATAAATAAGGAAATAATCTAGACAAGTAGATGTATTGCTAATCCTTATTTCTCTGTAATTACAATATTTTAACCGTGATAAATACTCAAATTTTGTGGAGTTGTGCAATACAGACAATCACCATACAATAGAATATACAAAGTCAACATTCCCAAAGGACTAAGTGCTACCTGGTTTATTTTGGTTATATGATATGCTTGTGATTACAAAACCTTAGACACTGTATGCAGCACTTTGTTTATGTAGCTACCTATTTTTTTGCTATTTTAAGAAATCTCAGAATGTATTATTACTTTAGTAACTTTTGCATATTTGTTCTTACTGTTAAACTAGCTAAACTGTACTTAGTTGGAGCAGTTCATCACTGTTATTAGTAATCATCATTTTTATTAAAGGAGAGCAAAACTGAACACTTTTAAGTATGAAGTATTTGTTACAAATTTCTCCCTATGAGTAGATGTAAAGTGATAACTGGTAAAGAATTAGGACCTTTAGAACTTGATTCTAGATACATAGATCTAGATATATTGATTCTGTCTTCTGAATTGTCATACTTTGAAGTATTTCTGAGAAATACATATTAATATTTGTAACAAAGGGTGTGTTATTTTTTATACACCTTACCAAAAATGATTTTCATGTAAATAACATTTTGTGTTAGTCTAAACCTTGATCTTGATCTTCATGCTGTCAAAACAAAGTTTTTTGCACCATATTTATTTATTAATACAGGCTACTGAAGTCAACCTACAGCTGTCCAAAACCATAAAACTAATCTTACATAAAATGACAAAGAAATTTAGAATAATTCACAGTATTGGCCTTTAATCCTCAGTAGAATAAAAGATGATTTTCCTCCTTTCTTGGTGATCTGATAGTTCTATTTGTAAAGAGGAGCACTAGGGTAATTTGAGATAATTGTTCCACGATGTTAATTTAAAGCAGTTGTTTCTTTTTCTTTCTTTTTTTTTTTTTTTTTCAGTTTCTTATAGTAGAATTGTTTGAACTTCTCTTATTTTATTTCTTGAAAGATTTCTCATCTGTTTCTTCACATCATGATGCTTGGATTAAAACAAAAAAGTCATGCACAGGCATTACACAATGACAGATTCATGCACCCAGCTTTTCTATTTGTAAAGCTGAATAATTAGCTTTGTACTTCACAATCATATTTCTAAGATAGATTAATTACTGCATTACTTGTTCTAGGCAGATGAAACCAACTGTATGAAAAACAAACAAAACAATCATAAAAATAATATCTAAATGGACTCTTGTATATTTATTAAAATAGTGTGTAATAAAGCATGAAAACCACTCAACATAAAATTCAAAATAATCAAGGATAAATACTGATAGAATTTTTTTGAATAAGATAATTTATGTTATAGATCTCTCAGTATCTAACTTCTGCAAAACATACTAATTCAGTAATTGTGGAAGACAGAAGCTATGCAGCTCAAACCATCTTCATCTCGTATGACAGTATGTATAAAGGAGATTGTCGGATTCTGTCCATCTCATCATCCTATCTTTCTCTCACTGTTCCTTCAGGTATTTAAAGGTGTAGACACAAATGGATCAAACACAGTCCACACTAATATGTCTGCTCCAAGGGCTAAGCACAGATATGCCACATTTCATATCATAATTGTCCAGATTCACAGGTGAATAATATAATGATTTGCCTGCCCATTCTTTTCAGATTTGAGCATTAGTTGCTCTATTTGCTATACTTCTTTCTTTTTCCTCTGGATTCCTGCTTACAGTGTAGGGTGTTTATGCATGAATTTGCATTCTGTATTCTTTGTATTAAAAAGTAAGAAAAGGGAAAGTTAAAAAAGAGAATAGGTGAACCAGGAGGCACTAATTTTCAAGAACTGCACTCTCAACTCTTCGAGGGGCAAACCAGAGAGGGAGGATTGGAGAAGCTAATATATGATTTAGTATAAGAGGTAAGATTAAATGATCTAGGATGGTTGTTTAAAACATCACAGAATCACAGAACTGTAGGGGTTGGAAGGGACCTCTAGAGAGCTGTCAAAACAGCTCCCTAGCCCAGGTTGCACAAGTAGAAGTTCAGGCAGGACTTGAACATTTACAGGGAAGTCTTCACCGCCTCTGGGCAGCTCATTCCAGTGCCTTGCACTGCATTGTGAAGAATATTCCACGCACATTTGTGCAGAACTTCCAATGCCTCAGGTTGTGACCATTTCCCCTTGTTCTATTGCCACACAGTGTAGAGTAGAGTCTGGCTTCATCCCTTTGCCTCCCACTCCTTAGATATTTATAGACATGAATCAGATCCCCCCTGAGTCTTATTTTTTCAAGGCTGAACAGAACCAGGTCGCTCAGCCTTCCCTCTTAAGAGAGGTGTTCCACACCCTATATCATCTTTGCTGCCTTCCACTGGATCATTCCAGGAGATCCCTTATTTTTTTTTGTACTGGTGAGACCAGAACTGGACACAATACTCCAGGTGAGGCCTCACTAGGGCAGAGTAGAGGGGTAGGATCTCCTCCCTTGACCTCCTAGTCACGCTCTTTTTCATGAGCCCCAGGATGCCATTGGCCTTGTTGACCACCAGGGCACACTGCTGGCTCACGGCTACCCTGTAGTCCACCAGGACACCTAGGTCCCTCTCCTCAGAGCTTCTCTCCAGCAGGTCACACCCCAGTCTTCTATGCCTTGCTGAAATCACCGCTTTCCTCTCACCCACCCAGCCAGTAATGACATCATAAAAGGCCTCCAGGTTGGTCAAACACGACCTGGCCCTGGTGAACTCATGCTGACTAAAATGGGATCTAGGATCACAAAAATAAAGACAAAAAATAAAAATGTTATAGAAAGGAATATATAAGGTAGTGGAAAAGAAATGCAATAATTGCGCTACTTGCTATTCATCCCTTAGATTTATTATGTTTTAGCATTTAGTTTCATAAATCTCTGAAGTGCATTACTTATGTTTCCTTGTCTTCTTTTATTTCTGTTCTTGAAGTCCTGAAATACACCTTATTACTTATGGTACTGATTTAGAGGATCTAATCTTTATTTCAAAGCTAAAAGCTCTTTATTATTTACTTACAGTGAGAAAAAGCAGATGCAGAGAGTTATCTATTCCTTCTTTCAATATAAGTAGATTTCATACATCATACATTAATACATTAGCACATTGAAGCATGATTTTCTCAGTTTGACCAGCCTGCCATTTTCAGCCAGTGACCCAAAAACAGTTGCTTTACTCTTCAAATATAAGTTCTGAATTGAAAATAAATTTCTTTAGCTGTGTAAGCCATTTCTATAATCTTTGAAATCAGTTTATCTAGATTCATTTTCCTTCTCTGTTTATTGTGAGACTATGAAGTATGGGTCCTTTTTGCTAAGGGTTAATTAAGTAAGTCACATGGGAAATGACTGAAATAGAGATCCATTAAAATAGTTAATTATGCAGAAGTTAATTGTTCAAAGTCTTTGTTTTGGCATCAGGTTTTTAACGTTTTACACCACGTTAAATTATGATTACTTATATGATGAGACTCACTATTTATGGGTATTCTCTTGTGCTTGAAAAGAAACCTGGTAGTAGAAAGAAAAATATTTTGCATTTGCAATATACTTTTTATGTGGATTAAGTATAAATTAAACACAAACTCAAAAAAAAAAAACCTGAAGGAACTAAAAGAAATAATAGTGGGATTTTGTCTGTTCAATAGGTATGGGAAGCCAAGATTAGGACTAAATCTATAAAACAATACATTACTGACAAAACAATAGTGCTTTCATTATTACATTAATTTTTCAACATTAATTTTATTGTGTGAAAAGCTAGAACAATAGCCTCACGGATCACACCAGATTTTTTTTTAAATCAAAAATTAGGATAAAAAGTCATTAAAAGAGGTAATCTGAAAATGTAGTAAGTTCTGAAGTTTACGCTTTCAACTTGTTTTATTTTTTTCATTTGTAAAATGAATACATTTATTCTGTAAAGCAATAAGCAGCAGTAGTACCACAGAATATCTCACTGAGTCCTTAGATCTAGTATAAATATAAAGCAAGAGAAATAGCTGAGACCACTCCACATACATCATGCAAATATTTCATCTGGTAAGCTAGGTGAGACAGAAAACAAACAAACAAACAAAAAAACCCTTGATATTTACATATTAGTTTCAGAAGCCTGGGAAACAAAATGGAGAATTAACAATTCTGATTCAATACATGAAATCAGATCGTACAGAAAGTAAAAATAATAACAGTTACAATTGAAGCAATATTATTCAAAGCTGAATTGAAAAAAGAGAAATATGGATGAAACTAGTTGAAAAATGACATATATGAAATGTTTCATCTTTAAAAAGGAAAAAAAAGTAACAATAAAAGACCAGAAATTGTGTGAAACGTGTCATAGCAAAAACTCATCATTTCCATGATGACAAGTCTGTTTTAGATCTCTAGTGCTGGTTACAAATAGTGATCTCAACAGAATAAAGAAGCCAAATATAGAACATAGATGACAGCAAGGATTTACAAATTTAATCTTCGTAAGAAGTGTCCAACCAAAACATTAGTTAAAGATACCAAGTTTGGAGCAAGTAGTCACTGTTAGGATTTATAATTTAAATTCCCATTTTAGTCGTAAGTAATTCTATAATTTATAGTAATTTATAATAGTATTGCTTTAGTAATGTAGAAAGGAAAGTTTTGATAGAAAAGGTTACTTATGAGCATGGTCCTTTTTGGAAGGAGTAAAACACTAAGTTAACCTTAAAAACTGCTATTTCCCAATTTGAACTTGTACTGTTAGAATATGTATACATATTTAATTTTTGTATGTTGTACCTTTTTATGATAAATTAATTATACTTTTTATTTTAATTATTTGGTTAACTTCTTCAAAAATGTCCACTTGCTTTCTTTGATGTATACTGTTATTTTTATTCTTTTTCCTTCAGAATGTGTCCCCATGTCTTATGGTTCTGACTGATCTGTGGTCTCTTGTGTTACATAGATTAATAATTATTAGCTATTTGATTATGAGATTATGATTCCTCACAACTTGGTTTCATACCTCAGCTGGACATTATTAATCCCATGTTTTCCTTTTAAAAAACCTGAACAGGTGAAAAACCCATACAAGCTGCTGTATTCAAAATATTATACTCTCTGAAATGAAGTGGCACTTTGTATTTGACAGTAATTTCTTAGTCACATTAAAAATACATTAGTTTAAGTCATCATTAGAAACCAAAGAAATTAATCTGTGAAAAGAGAACTGATATTTTACTCCAGGTCTTACTATAACTTTCATATGCTATTTTAACACTTTTATGAAAGGCCAGGAGAATTTCCAATCTCAAATAAAGGTGAATGAAGAAAAATGCTGCTAAGTAATTGTTCACACAGTATCATCAAAATATGGCTGACACTGAAAGGTGAATCTTATGAAAATGCAGAGCAATTCTTCTTTTAGAACTTAGAAAACAGTGCCAGACATGCATGGTTCTTACAAAAGTATTTAAATATTAAAAAGTCAAAATCCTTCATTTGACAGTGTCTGACCTTTAAGCTTATCCGCTCCTAAAATACATCTTACCTATCAACCAAAACTTTAATCACTTTCTCATTTCAGATATTGAAAGAAAGATTCCATTTAAATCCAGTAAAGGTCATCTTTCTTTGAAATATAGATTACTCATCTGCACATTTTGAAGTAAAGACTAGAAAATAAACTCAAGAGAAACAGCTCTCTCTCCTCACTGACAAAGTACTGAGTAAGCAGTGAAGGGTTTAAACACAATTATGTAGAACTACCAGATGCTGTATGTTCCAGCCCAGAAATGATATGCAATTCTGCTTCAAAATGTATGTACGTCATATAGTGACGATCTGTTTCTAAAATGACATTTAATATTTATATATTTAATTATATTAAAAATGAGATTTCTGTGGTTCTCTGAATGTTATTTTGTGAAGAAAAACACTAACTTCTGTTAGAGAGTATTGTAAATTGATAGTGGAAGAACTACTGCTAATTTTCCATCATCTGATAACCTGATGATTAATTCTCTATGTGTGGTTGATCTATCTGTTATGATTGGAATATTAATTTGAGAGTATTTTGAACTTTTAAATGTTGAATACTAATGCACAAGCGAGTGTACTAATCCACAGATAGAAATATTAAGTACAGTTGCTTTACAAAGCTCTTACAGATGTCCTGTGCTTTTTTGTTGTAATTATTTGTTTATTTCTTGCCCACCAAAATGTCCCTGTCCTCACTCAGCACCGTGATCAAACCCTGGAATTCCACTTTTGTCTATTTACCACTTTTTTTCATTGCACAGTTTGGAGTCACGGAACTCTTTAACAGTGTTAAGTAGTAATGTAAGATGTAGCAATACAAGAGAAAAGACTGTGACAGTTACTACTTAACTGAGTTTAAATGTAACTAAACAATCTTGTTTAGATTTTGTATCCAGCAAGGACTTAGCCATTTAAAATACACCATAACCTATGAGTTCAATGAGAAAACAAAACAAAAACAAAACAAAGCAAAAAGAAACCATAAATTAGACAGTATTTTAAGTATATGATTTATCTGTAGAAAAAAAAAATCAGTCCCTGCCATTTTTTTTTCCTAAATATAAATGCTATGAAGTATTTTTGAAAGGGTATCTAATGCAAAATAGCATTTTGTCGTTTTAAAGTATAATCCTTCTTCTTGGGAAAAACATGTTTTCTGACAGCATTTACAACTCAGATATCTGCCAGTATTTCTCAGATACAGTAGATTACGTTCTTAAAATGCAGAAGCACTGAAAACACCATAGTATGTCTTTACATATGTATGTTTTAGTATTTCAGATAAAGGATTATATTTCTACTGAATTCACAATATCTCATTCCAAGAGAAGAAACATGCTTTGCTACTTTGCATATGGTACAAAGTGTTCTAGCTTTAAAATCTGTTAGGGATGACATGGTTACAACCTCCATAAAGGATAGTATGAAAACTAAAAATCAAAATATAATAATAATAACAACAATATACTAATAAATGATTAAAATTAGAAATATATTTTTGACAATTTTATGCAGTTTTTTCATATTCTGATGCATTTTCCTCCACTGAGTGGGTGAGGCCCTGTGTAAACAGATAAGAGCAGCTTCACATTCACAGAATTACTGGAGATTATATCTATATAAGTATTCTTTGTTCTCCTTACTACTAATTGACTATTCTGAAATAGACCTACAAAGTAGCATTAGTTAATATTGAAAACACAGGTTGAATCAGTCTTGTATATATTGTACTAAAACACGCTAAGTACAATAAAATAGAACTTAAGGATGTATGACACTGTACTTAGGGAGTGGGTGCTGTCAGTATTCTCATGGAGTGGACATACTGGAAATTTTCAGTATGTAAGGGGGAGTTACAGGAAAGAAGGGGACACTCTTTAATAAGAGTCTGTGGTGACAGAACAAGGGGAAATGGTTTCAAGCTCAAAGAAGGTAGATTTAGGTTAGATATAAGGAAAAAAATCTCTTACAATGGGGGTGGTGAGGCACTGGAACATGTTGCCTAGTGATCTGTTTAATGCCCAGTCCCTGGAGACTTTTGTGGTGAGTCAGAGATAAGGCCCTGGGCAGGCTGATCTAGCTGTGGTGTCCCTGCTCATTGCAGGAGAGCTGGACTAGATAGCCTTCAGAGGTCCCTTCCAACTTATATTGGGTACTCCAATTCTATGAAATAAGGACCAAATATTATATTCAATTTTTTATATACTGAAAGCTTGCCATTTAACAAGTCATGAAGACAATGACATGAAGCTGGAATATGCAACTACATTTTTTCACATTTTGTCTTCTGAATGTCAAGTTGCACAAAACTATATTTTTAGCATATTATTTTAATAGCATATGTAAATAAGGAAAAATGTAAAAGTTGAATGCCTGCATTATTTTTATCTTATAAATTATCTCATTTTTCATAATCAAAAATGCATAAGAATTATGCAAATATTTAGGAAATAGAACCATTAAATTAAAGAAAAACAAATCTTTATCACTCCATGAGGCTCATGAAGCTCACAGTATGTAGAATTCCTCTGTTAATACTGATACATTTTGGAATACTAATACATCTTGTAGACTGGGATTTTTGTTCATCACAGCAGGTGAATGAAAAAGTATTTTGCAATTATGTTGGTAAAGTTTCTTTCTCTTCACATCACTACTAATTTACTTCATCAACAATTTATACTGCTTTAAATTTTAATAGTACAATTATTTAAAAATAAATTATTTTTCTCTTTCTCAGCAAAATGTGAAATCTTCACTACTTCAGAAGAGTTTCTTGCAGTTAGAACTCATAAGGCATTCTGATTTTAAAAAGAAGCATATGAGCTACATACAAGGATAGTCAGTTGATATAAATTTTCTGTACTTCAGCAAAGCTTTTCATTTCAAGCATAGGTAAATCAAGAATGAAGCACACATGGTGCAGTCTCATAGAAAAAGCTCTCATACTTACTGTGAGAAATGAGAACACTTCCCTTCATCTTTGTCTGGGCACTAACACCTACAAAACTAACAGGGAAGAAACGGGAGGAGTTAGAAGTCAGTGCAGTTACAGAACAACGACCTCGTTGAGATCAAAGAGATGAGGTGGAAAAGGAGTTAATTATGCCAACATCAATAAAGAGAACAGGGAAAAAATCTCAGTATTGAATAGCAGTATTATAACAAGATTTTCACATCAGGTAATATATGAAGAATATAAAAAGTGCTATAAAATGACTTCTCCAGGTACCAGGTATCTTAGTTGTATTATCTCTTCTTTCTCGGTGCTCAATATTTTCCTGGGTTTATTGTTATTATTATTATTGTTGTTGTTGTTGTAGCATCATTTCATAATGGTTCAGTTTTCTATAATATCAAGCAATATCATGAATCTAGCTTTGTAAAATATATAAAACAATACATGTGCATAAATATCTAAGCCCTATAGAAATGAATGTTGAACAAAACAATGACAATTTAGTCAGCAGTCAAATTATCCTAGGTCCTTATTTCAGCCAAATCATTTAAAACACTAAGTTGTGAGCCAAATGAAAAAAATTATCAAATGAAAGAATGTACGATATATTATCAAATGCAGGTCTAAGAATAATAATTTATTAGTTCTGACAGTACTATCACTGAATAAGATGAAAATATTCACCAAATAAATGTGTTCTCTAACAGAAATTTTAATCAGAGTTGTTTATTTTTTGTCTACAGATAACCTTAATTTAAAAATCAAATATTCGTAAGCAGGATTATTTTTTTTACCGTAGAAAAATACGTACAGATAATCACAGAAAAATGAATATCAGGAGTAATTGAGCAGATAACTAAGTTTATTGATTTTCTTGTGAGAAATTTCTAGTTAAAAAATATATATATGTATTATATGGTAAGTTTCATATTTTGAACAATATTCAAATTACAAATTGTGATATGCAAGCATACAGTTCTCAATACAAACTAAATAGATTCAAGAAATGGCAATGCATTTGTTTGTCTTCTATTTAATCTTCCCAACAGTGTTCTAGTAATTTTATTAAATACTACTTATGTTTTTACCATTGTGAACTTTCCCATCAGATAAATAAACAAGTGCTTAAGTAATAAAATTCACATAATGGAAGGGCTGGACTGTAGGGAGCTGTCAGTTTATGATAACATGATTTTGTCTGTATTTAGCGAAAACTGGAAGGAAGACAAATGTACTCAAAAAAGAGCTATCAAAATTTCCTCAGATGTTTACCCTATAATAGAATAATAGATATAATTTTTTTGTCCTGATACTAACACAGATATTCGGATATCATTTTATGACAGAAATTTGTTTCTTATTCTGCTTGTAAACTCTGTAATTTATCTTTACTGATATAAAATTGTAATTTACAATATTCTTATGCTCATGTATGCAAAATCTGAGTATTCTAATCCTATGAAAATTTACTTTTACTGGCAGTTGTTTATCCTTAAATTAATAGCAATATTCTTCCCAAATGTTGTATTCTAAAATGAGTCAGTTTGAGTCTTGTTTTATACTCCTGCTAAGATTTCTACATAAATCTGCAATGATTTAAATTGTAAGTTTATGATTGTAGTCCCATTGAATCCAAATTCTGAGAAAATGCATTGATTTTCAACCTCTCCTCATATGAGAAGTGTTCCAGTCCTTTGAACATTTATGTCGTTTCTCCATTAGAATATTTCCAGTACGTTCAGATCTCTCTTGTACTGTGGAGCCCACACAACTGGACTTGTGTGGCCTCACTGATTCTTTGTTGAAGGAATCATCTCTGTTCACTTCCTGGACTCAAGATTGATCCCTAGGGTACTACACTTATTAGTAAACTCCAAATAAACTTTTCAGCCGGTTTTCAATCCACCTCACTATCTGTACATTTGACCCATTTTTCAATAGCTTTAAGTGGGACAGTGTCAAAGACCTTAGTGAGGTACAGGAAGACCTAAACCTCAAAGGAGTCCTTGTATTTTTTCTTGATGGATTGCAATCTACCCATTTGTTAGGGTGCTTAAAGTTATCCTCACATAACTCATGTATGGGGTTCATAAAGGCATAAAATTAGAGTTTAGTTTGACAGAGAATGGATGTTTATGTTATTTTACGTTCCAGACTTGTACTCATGCAACTGTTGGATGTTAAAGTGGAGTAATCTCTGCACTATGTATCTATTTCTTTTGCTGTGTAAGCCTCAGTAAGCCTCTGGAAGTTTGTGTTTTGTGCAGATGGCCACAATCTCAAAACTGCATGTTGACACTGCTTCACTGAGTTCTGTAATGTCCTACTGTACTCTAAAGCACCTAATTATTGATTTCTATATAACAAGTTTTCATAAGCCACAAATTATCTGACTTCATCTTACTCAAGGTAAATTACAATTTTATTCTGAATTGTTTCAAACAACAGACTTTCTGTAAATAATTTCTGAAGAACATCTGTGTATATATGAATAGTACACTGGTACATACTGAGTTTTAAATGCCATAGTGAGTTGTTTACACAAGTTAAAAGGAGAATATTTTCTACCCTAAATTTTAACGCTCTTAAATACTGTGCATCTGTTATTATTTCAGAACGTTTGGATAGCAAGAGATCAAACTGTCCATACCTAAGGTTAGATATACGTGATTTAAATAATTTTGTAAATGCAATGCATGTCCAACAAACAGTCAAGTAGAGTTCAAATTTCCATTTCTAACACTAGCTGGAAAATGGCAGCATGTGTTGAAATTATATTCTTTCAGTTTCTCTTTCACACATTACTTACAGGTCTAAAAATATATTTTCCATGTATGCTCAATATAATTCTAAGCAATCAACCTGTCAGGTAGCAAAAAAAAAAGAGAGACAGGTGGAATTTGAAGACTGCAGTAGCCTTAATAATTACTGACTATATTCATATAACTTTTGCAGTGCTGTTATCATTTTTATACAGAGGACACATTTATTGTATGTTTACTAGCTGTTCAACTCCAGATGGCCCAGTAAATGTGAGGCTGCTATGGCTGAATATTTCCTGATATACCCGACACTGTGTCTGAGCAAAATTGGCATATGTGCACATATACACACAATACATACACACATATGCCTGCAAACAGCCACACAAGCCAACTAATACAGAAAACAAAGCATTCAGTGCAAACATAAACACCCCCAGTAGCTCAATTGAACATGATGGAAATTCGTTGATGAAAATATGTACGCAATGTTTGCAGTATGGATTGCTACAGTAGTGGGAGGCTTAGATTGGATACTGTATAAAAATATATATTCACTAGAAGGATTGTTAGGCATCGGAACAGATTGCCCAAAGAAGTAGTTGCTTCACCATCCCTGATGGTACTAAAAGAAGTACAGGTGTGGTGAACTGGGACATGGTTTAGCGGTAGACTTAGCAGTGCTAAGTTAAAGAATGATGATTTTAGAGGTCTTTTCCAACCTAAACAATCCTATGAATCTATGCCCAAGAAAAAGAAATAATTTTTTTTAATTGCCAAAAGAATTTTCAGATCCTATATGTAGAAATTCTGAAAATCCAGAGCAGCTACCAAGTGGATAAAAAATCAACTTGCAGAAGAAATTTACATCCTTACTGATTTTACCTGGAAGCTAACTTTATTTGTTTCTTGTGGGTATCCTTAAGTATATATCCATCTCAATCATATTACTTTAATTTTCTTTGGCATTACTATTTCTTCTTTTTAATTATTTTTAATTATTTTAGTCAAGCAGCAATAATCAAATTGTTATTTCTCATATGCCTGTGCAACCTGCAAATGATGAAAGGTTTTGAATCTGCAAATTCATATATAAGCTCATGGTTGGGTAGTAGTTTTTCATTTTATACTGATTTTGAAAGATTAAAAATAAGAGTTCAAAAAAAAAAAAGTTCTTTAAAGTTCTTTAAGTTCTTTGATTTGAACTTGAAGAAATCACTAACAAGAGTGAATATTTTTTGATGAGTTGATTTTGTTCTTTGACCTTCAGCACAATGAAATCTTTAACTGGCAGAAGAAAATACATAAGCATAATTATTAGAGCTACTTAAAAATATTAACCTAATTTGAAATATACAGTCAGTTGTAGAAAAATATTTTTCTATGGATAATATGAAATAAAATGTGACTCATAGTTTTTTTGTTGTTTTTTTTTTAATGAAATACATATTTTCACTTAGAATTTTGATAAAATAATGAGTGTGTAAAGAGAAAAACAGTAGGATAATTTTAAAAGCCTACAGAAATTTTGTATTATTCTATTCCTTTTCACAACACTTTTTATTATTTACTTATAATACTAGGCAAATACCGTTTTGGTTTACAAAAAGGTGTTTTCTTGTTTACTAGCTGACAAGTTACATTTTCTTTCCAATAACTCTTGTTGTTCTTTCTGCCTTCTTGGAACAAGGTACTTTGTATTTTGTCCTTCAGACCTTCACAGAATTTCTGTAGTAGAGAGCTGCAAAAGCTTACCTACAACCTTGCTTTGTAGGAAAGATGGTAAGCGATCAAATGACCTTTGTTGAGGTAGGAGTAATGTAAAGGGTACATTGAGACAGCTTTTCTACAGCAGTCAGTGCTTCAGTATCTCTTTCATATAACACTACTCAGGATAGAAAAACATTTCCTTTTCCATTGATCAGAATGCCACATGCAGCATTTCAAATGCAGTGGACTTCAGTAGTTCAGAAAACTTCAAGCTGATTTTAAGTGATTGAATCCAGTCCAAAACTAGCTCTCTACACTATTGACCTCAGTCACTGAACTATGTAAGACTGAAGTTTTTCAGCTCTCCAGTGGGAATGTTTGTGAGCACTTTTCTATCCCAAAGGGATGAATGTAAAATGCAATTGACTCAAAAAACAAATTGCAAAACAACTCAGCAAACAATCTTAGAACATAAATGTGATATATAGTTCAAAGGTGGTTGTTTGTTTGTTTGTTTGTTTTGTTTTTCCTGGTGCTAGTAGAACCTAAAACAAACAAACAACATAAAACAAAACAAAAACAAAAAACAAACACACATTTTCTTGATTAATTTTCTGCTATTCCTGTAACAAAACAAATGTAGCACAGCGCTAATGTGACTTTGAAACCAATAAAATTTTTCATTAGCAGCCATTATTCACAGTATAAATTAAGAAAACAAAATAAAAACAAAATATACATAATATGCTAGTGTATTCCTCAAAATTCATTTGCTTTGGAAGTCTCTGCACCATTAACTATTATCTTACATCCTGAGTGATTGAGATCTATAATGAAAGAGAACATGTCACAGTTTTGTCAATACAGCTGTTAACTTTGTTTCTTCCACTTGCATAGCTGCTAAGTCTGCAGAGAAGAAGAAACTTAGGAGGGAAATAAGCCATAGTTTCTATCAGTACACTGTGCCTAAACAAAGATTATTTCAGAAAATGAAGCAGTTCTTGCCCAGTGTCATGCGATGCTTTCTTCTAAAAGGTAAAATATACAGTAAAGACAGATATAACTATGAAGAAAAAAATGTAAAGAAAAGATACGATTTGAGGGTTAATGTGGACCCCATTTTCAGTATAGGTTAATTGATTATAAGTATAAAAGAATACAAAGCTATCCAAACCAAAACAACAACAGGAAATACAGTGACAAATGTAACAAATAGGAAAAACTCAAATAAATGCTACCTACCTTCAACTGGCAAAAATTAGGTGAAAGTCAGCATTACACAATTTTTGAGTGCAAACTACATTGAGAGGATAAATTAACAGTAGAATTAAAAGCTTAAGTTTAAATTCAGAACTCCTATGACAAGCTGCTACTCTGTATAATGTTAATCTATCTTCTCTATTTTTTACAACTCCTGTATTTTTTTCTGTTATCTAACACATTCTATCATTTGTAGTTGTAATAGACGCGTATTTAAACTGTCAAAACCCATGACTGGAGCTGTATGTTATAGGAAGTCATAGAGCAGGATTCACCCAAAACAAAGGAGGCTGAGACTTGCAAAAGACACCAGGCAAATGGAGTGGTGTCTCACTCTGAGCTGTCTTAGACACCCAGTACAATGTGTTGCCTCTCCTGTACTGAGTGACAATTACAACATGCCCTGCTCAAGTCATAGGCTAAATAAACTTGCCCCTCACTCCAAGAAAGACATTGAGGAACATGTCCAGAGAAGGGCAATGGTGTTGTGAGGGGTCTGGAGCACAGGCCTTATGAGGAGCGGCTGATTTTCTTTGTAGTGTCTGGTATGATGCTGCATTTTGTCTTCAGGAGATAACGCACTGATGTTTCACATGTTACTGGGCAATGCTGTACAGAACAATGCTGCACAGCTTCTCATACCATCATGCCAGGAAGGGGGCCAAGGTTGTGCAAGAAACTGGGAGGGAACAGAACTGGGATAGTTGTCCTAAACTTGCCTAAGGGTTATTCCTTATCATATGAAATTATGGGACTAATTGGTCAATGAGAGTTTAGCTACATTTTTGAGACTGTTGAGCATTGGTTGGTGAGTCGTGAGCAATTGTGTTGTGCAGATGGTTTGTAAATTACTATTATTTTCATCTTCCTTTTCTATCTTAATCATTTTTGCCTCAATCTACAAGTTCTACATTTTTTCTCTGTTCTCTACCCCATCCCACTGAGGGAACGGCAGTAGGGGAGTGAGCAATCAGCTTTGTGGTGCTTAGCTGCTTGATGAGTTAAACCACAACAGATAGAGTGCCTAAAGACTACAGATATTTAGATACACCATGCATCATTTGATTAAGCACAGTATCAAAAGTGAAGAAAATAATCAAACCATTGAAAAACAAGGTTTTTCAATACTTTGCTTTAATTTTATCTTTCAAAATTAAATGTCTTAGTGAGATTTTTTAACAAAGAGGATGGCATAGGATATACAAGCAAGAAAAGCAAGTCAAATTGTATTTTGTAAAAGTTATGCACTTTCTATAGAGTATGCTTTCTGACAAATTTAGTGGAAGATATCCCTGTTTATGGTGGGGGAGTTGGAGCTATATATTCTTTATTGCTCCTCCAGACTCCAAGCATTCTGTGATTCTATGATTTTCCATAGTATTAACTTCAAAACCCTGTCTTAAAAGAAATAAAATAAATAAATAGAATGACTTTTTGTTCCATATTTACTTATTTATAAAATTCACAAGAAACTATATGTTAAACTATTACCCATAACTATGAAAAGCAAAAATTCATGAGCTTGAGAATTTCTTAACTTTAGATTTGCAAATACAGAGTTATAAATAATCTAAAATAGAATAATTTTGAGTCCATAATCCTAAGGACTATACTCATAGCAGGTAAAATTAAGAAAATTATGCTCTGCTCATTGTTGCAGGAAATCTATATTTTCAGAAATCCTGGACTTTAAGTAATTAATTATAATCAAGTTATTAAGAAAAAAGAATCTGAATAACGAAGAAATCTTTATTTTTACCTCTTTCTTTCCTATATGCAATGTTCAAACAGTCTTTTATTTACTGATGCTTTCTTCTAACTTCTTCCTGTTAATCAAGAAGTTTAATCAGTCTTGATAGTGTTTTATTCACTGAACCACTGTATAGTAATAATATGCAGTTATTACAGTAGTACAATAGTATATGATATCTGAATGATTGTTTTTTGTTATTATTCAAGTGATTTAATTACTCATTATTATAGTTAAACATTGGATGGTACTTTTGAAATGTCATGTTAAACTTTTGTGAACTGTTAAGATGTGTTGTACAAAATACTGAAGAACTAAGGCGACAGACTTGTCTATAGCAATCACATTTTCATTTGACTTACATGTATCGTATCATAATGCAACAAGGGAATTAAATGAATCTTGTTACAGTGGTAGCTCTCATGAGCTGTTCCTGTCTTAATACCCACTGACAGGAAATAAGGAATCTTATGATTTGGAATAGGAAAAATCTAGGAAAAGGTGCTAAAGTCTGGAAAGCTTTCCAGATACAGGAAAATGAAGATGTTGTAAAGCTTTTTATAACAGTGAGACTTCCAAACAATTTTTGTTGTCGTAACATCTAATACATTCCTACGATTTGTTATAGCTCCTAATTCTTTCAATGAAAATATAGTTATGACATTTCCTTTGACTGTTTCCATGACAGTCATGCTAGTATTATCATTACCACTAATTATCATAATTACCACTAGCTATCATTGCCACTCAAAAAAGTTCTATATGTTATATGTTATATTTTATGTGTTATATAAAATGTTCTATGTATATGTCAAACAATATTAATAAGGATCTGAATTATTACTGATTTGGCAATATTCCTATTTTTTTTTTGAAAAAAATCTTCAAAAACTATATTAAATCAAGTATTTATATATTATATATATCAAATCAAGTATTCTAGGCCAATATTTTTGAGATACAATGAATACATGCCACAACAATTTAGATGTCTCATTTCCAATTCACTTCCTTACAGTACAAGTAGGTGACAAAAAAATCAGTGAAAAACAACAGGAACTGCAACTTATCTAAACCTTATCTGGGAAACCATCAAATATAGTGCCTACTAATATATTGAACTGAAATTTTTAATTAGAAGACAGTAGCTGCAGGAAGTCAGAGACTGTTTCAATACTACCAACCCATCAAGTATAATTGTTCTGGACTTTCTCCAAATTTCAGCAGTAGAATTGAAATTAGTTGCTTTAGGATAAACATTATACAATAAAGATTTAATGTTACATTTATAAAATAAATGCTAAATAGTTCTCACTGAGTTTTAAAATTTGGAATATTTTCTAATACTGAGAAAAACATTACAGAATATATATTTTATATAAGGACATTATATCTTCCAGAAAAAAAAAATAACAGAAGTATGCTAATTGTAAGCATTACATGTTGATATATGCAGAGGATAAAAATTACGATTAAACTTATTTTACTATATCTTAAAACATGTTCTAAGTTACTACAGAAATAAAAATCATTCCCTGTGTAAAAGGTAGTACTACATATTTGTCTTGAACAGTAAACAAAAATATAAACGTTTAAACATAACTTTTCTAATGTATCAGTGATAATTAATTCAAATCTATTTCAATATTTGTGAAAGTTTTAAACGTTTATTCTAATCCAAAATGTTACTCACGGGATGAAATTTTGGCTGATTCTAGAGAAACATTCACAACTTGATATTACTAAACTCTCAAATAAAGGAAAGAATCCCAAAAAGATTTAAAAAAATTGTAATGAATCTTCATTTACTAAAACAGAGATATGTCTCTGAAATACAAAACTTCTGCCAACTCTCATGCATTGAGACAGAATATATTCTAAGGAATTTCTTGAAGAATGAGCTGTTTTGGGGCAACAAAGATAATAGCAAAAAAAAAAAATAGTGTAAAATGTTCAGTTAAAAATGGTAACTGGTTTTTATTGACAATTAGCTATTAATACTTGAAATTAGCTGGATCTCTGAAAGGAGAATGGAAATCACATGGCTACAAAAAGAATTTCTTTAATTTCTTTTAATTTTGTTAATTGTCTGTAAGCATCAGAATATAAGCTTACAAATGCATTTCCTTTAAGAACTGTATTCTGACCAAAAACCTAGTTAGAATTCATAGTACAGTTCATACACTATAGTCGTATTAGTGGGAACCGAATTATAACATAAAGCTCAGTAGATAATAAAAGTGTGAGATTTTTGTAGGTATTTTATAGGTAGAGTATTTTTTGTAGGTATTTTTATAATCTAGTCATTTTTAATTATATGTACATAATAGTAATCTATAGAAATTTCATTGCAGAATATTAATCACAGAAGTATTTCACTGTAATTAGTTCATTCATTCTGTTTTGTTTTGCAAACAGAATTTAAACCTGTAGAAAAGCATTGCTGAACACTATGAAAGTGCATTTTACTTAACTTTAAATTTTGAAGTGCAAATATCAGTAATGACTGAGGGCTGAATATGTGCTGCTGAATATTTTACCTGAAATCCCAGTGAATCATTTTCAGGAATAATAAACTGGAAAATGCAAACATCTTCCCTCTTTTATAAAATCAGTATAAATCACTGTACTTTAATATCAGTGAATAATCAATACAGTTGTCAGAGTTATATGAAAAACATTTAATTATTCACATTTTCTCCCTGAAATTGCAAACAATTACACAATTATTTTGGCTCATTTCCTCTAAAGGTAACCTTTATAACTGTAACCTGTGTCTGGTGAACCATGCAAATCCCAGGCATCCATTTATTGTCTCATTTATTCCCTGAATTAAAGATTACTAAAAATGGCCTTTTGCCTTCATAACAAATGACTTCTTTAAATAAGCTTCAGAATAAAAGTCTAACCCCTGAATATCAACTCCTACATCAGGAATGAAATTATTTAAACAGTTCAAATTATCCTGTACCTCTGATCCAACCCAGTAAAAATTTCAATATTTATCTTATTTAAAACATATAAGGATTTGACAGCACACGTTATCTTTATTACTCTAGCTTTATAACTGCTGGTTACGTATGATATATTTCATGTAGTGATTGTTCTATTATATTATTCATTGTGATTATTCACTTCAGTCATGTAAACATAGACATTTTAATCACATTTATTTTCTAATTTTATATCGTTTATTTGATCTACTCCTTTTTCATTTTATTTCTATTTTGCTTTGATCAGTGCTTAATGAATGCAAATTTCTTAGTCAGAATTATTACAGTACTTTGTAAAGTTTTTGTATAACCTTAACACAGTTTTATGACTCAATTAAATCATAGGTTTTAGGATCCTTTTTGTTTGCTGAAACAAAGCAGATATTAAGAAAATTGCACTAAAGAATTTGCTCAAGGCTATTATGCTGGGAAAGAAATTTGACTTCCAGAGAACTCCTGATGAACAGTGGCTTCAACAAGGGAAGGTCATGCCTAATCAATATGATGGCCTTCTGTGATGGAGTGATAGCATCCTTGGACAAAGGGAAGGCAACTGATGTCATCTACCTGGATTTCTGCAGAACTTTTGATGTGATCCCCCCATTGTATCCTTATTGGAGGGAGATGGATTTGAGTGGTGGACTATACTGTGGATAAGGAAGTGGTTGGAAGGTTGCAGCCAGAGAGTTATGGTCAATTGCTCTATGTCCAGTTGGAGGCTGGAAATGAGCAGCGTCCCCCAGGAGTATGTCTAGCAAACAGTATTCTTTAATATCTTTATCATTGACATAGATGATAGGATTGAGTGCACCCTCACCGAGTTTCCTGATGACACCAAGCTGATGAGTGTGGTTGATACAGCAGAAGGAAGGGATACCTTCCAGAAAGACTTTGATAAACTCAAAAGGTGAGTGCCTGTGATCCAAATGAGGTTCAAGAAACCACAGTGGGAGGTTTTTGCACTTGAGTCAAGGTAAACACAGTTATGTATACAAAATGGGAGAAGGACTCCTTGAGAGTAGCCCTGCTAAAAAGGACTTAGGGGTTCTAGTTGACAAAAAACTTAACATGAGATGACAGCATGCACTTTCAGCCTGGAAGGACAAGGGTATCCCAGGTTCCATCAAAGAGAGATGGCCAGCAGGGGGAGGGAAGTGATTATCTCCTTCTATTCTGCCCTTGTGAGCCTCCAGGTGGTGTACTTCATCCAAATCTGGGGCGTTCAATGCAAGAAAGATATAAAGCTTTTGCAGAGGGTCCAGAGGAGGGCCAGAAAGACAGACAGAGGCTAGAGCACCTCTGTTATGAAGACAGGCAAAAAGAACAGGGCTCGTTCAGCCTGGAAAAGAGAAGGTTGCCAGGAAACTTCATAGCAGCCTTCCAAAACTGAAAGGGAGTTTATAAACATGAAAGAAATCAATTTTTTACATGACTGAATAGCAAAAGAACAAGGGGGGATGGTTTTAAACTAAAAGAAGGGAGATTTAGATAAGATGATGTCACTTCCAACCCAAGCCAGTCTATGTTTTTATGATTCTATAACCTCTTCCTTCAGTATAGCTCCCTTCTCATACCCAAAAATTAAAAAAACAAAAAACAAAAAAAAGCAAGGGATATGGAATGGTAATTATATCCTTTGACAATATGATTGATATCCAGTCAGTAGAGAATATTTTAATTCAGCTCCTTTCACTTGAGGCTTTGCTTTTTAAATAAAACTACCTCTTTTATCACCTGTTATTTTATGCCATGTTGAATCACAACAGATTGATGTTTGCTTCTGTATGTCAGCAAAAAAAAAAAAAAAAAAAGAAAAAAGAAAAAAAAAAGGGATTGCATAGACTCCTTCCTTTGCATCAATTCCATCAATATTGTTCAGTATTGGTTTTTGGTTTTTTTTCCTTATAAAGACATATTAAGATATTTTCCCTAATTTGACAGGAGAGGAAGGAATTTTTAATTAATTCCACACAAATGAAAAGATTGGTATTGTAATACTTAATCAGGAACTTTTTCTCTAAAGTACCATGATATAGTAAGTCTTGTGCCTGGAATAAAATTTTTCACATGTTACATTCAGCTTTTCTTGTTAGTAATGAAATATCTTATGGCCAGTACATCTTGGTTTGTTTTCAAACAAATGTTTAAATCTATTCCTGCAGATGTTAGCTTTCTGGAAATCTTTCATATACACACATTTAAATAAACACTGTATACATTAATCCTATTGTCATAAAAATACATATTTGATTTCAATCATACTTATTAATCTCTTCATTATACTTCAAAGGTATAAGTAACTAAGTACAGGTAGCTAAGTACAGTGAGATCATCAGAGAAAATACCGTGTCTTGCTTTTACTGTTGTTTTGTTTGTTAGTTTAATTGATTGATTATTTTTTCTTTCTTTTTTTTTTTTTTCTTTTCTGGAAAATATATCCTTTGTGATTTTTTCCTTGTTTGTTTTTTTTACTTCCCTCTGAGAATGTGCCTTTGTGTGTGTGTGTGTGTGTGTGTGTGTGTGTGTGTGTGTGTGAAATTATGTGTATGAAATTACAAATAATGCATGGAAAGAAGAAATATAGAGTGTCAAAATACACATTTCTCAATAAAATTAACAGAAAGTTCTTTTGAAGTCAACACCTTGTAAGAAATGAGTGACCCTTGAAAGTGTTAAAAAAGCAATCCTCCTAAAGTCCAAGTAAGATGACTATACACATCTTGTTGTAAGTTT
This sequence comes from Callipepla californica brunnescens, assembly GCA_023055505.1. Taxonomy (NCBI): domain Eukaryota; kingdom Metazoa; phylum Chordata; class Aves; order Galliformes; family Odontophoridae; genus Callipepla; species Callipepla californica. The sequence goes on from JALIRH010000005.1 coordinate 24,571,288, forward strand.
TGATAAAATCTTCATTGCTTGAGAGATATTGCCTACAGAGTCCTCCCTAGAATAAAAACTTTTTCTATGTATTTAAAATTTGTCAACTTCTAATTTTTTGTGGTGCAAAACTCCATTTGAAATCTGATAAAGGGATGGTGATGATGACAAAAAGATTTTCCTATTTGGCCTAATTGCATTTCTGCCCTTTGCTTCTAATTAAATGGCTTATGCTACTGTGTCTTGTTGGTAAAGAACATGAAGATTTTTAAGATCAGTGTTGAATTCAGGGTTTTTCTTCAGCATTCAGTTTCTACTTAATTATATTGAATTCATTAATATTAAAGATTCCCTTGAAGAGCAGTATTCATATAAGTTTGTAGTTACCTTACAGCTATTCAGCTCACACTGTGTTTTGCCTTTTTCTCTTTTTAATAGGATCAAACAAGATCCCTTCTAGAATTTGTATTTCAGATAATAATTGCTTTATAATTCAGAATACTCTGCTTTCTTTCCTGTCAAAACCAAAGTTATCATCTTCTGGCAATGAGATTTGAGCATTATGCTTCTACACTCTTATTTCTCTCTAAGTAAGAAGAGAACTAAAAAGTGTATGCTTACTTCTATACGTCTCTGATACACAGTAACTAAATCAGAGTATAAATTATTTTCTCTTACAAAGGTCTCACAGTTCTTCACAGATCTTATCAATAAAGGTTTCTTTTTTTTTATTTTCCCACTTTTACTCTCTCTAAAGCTATTGAAAAACATCCCCTTTTTATGTAGTGTTTTAGTTATGATATCATGATGAAATTTATTCCCAAACAAGTATCCAGCATAGGTCGCAATTTCAAGGTGATTCTTGTTCAATTAGATGTTAATGGGAAGTTTTATGCATGGGTGTGTGTGTGTGTAATTCAACTTTACTAAACCAACTAGACAAGTCATTACCAGAGCTTTGTCAGAGATTTTACAGATGTAAGTGTTCAAAATTCTCTTGTTCATTGGCAGTTTCTTAGGTGTCAGTTCTTCTCAATGACTATTGCTAGAGGTGGATATTAATCTCTACATTATGAGCATGTACAAAGATTCTGGTCACTAAACATTTACCACTTCACCTGTATGTACTTCAGTAGATTTGAAGTTTTTGTCCTTTTCCTTCAGAAAATAATAGAAACAGTACCTTCTCCATATACTTGGTAGTTGCTAAATGTGAAATATTTTGCTTAGAGAAGCATCTTCCAGTGACAGAAAAAAGAAGTTTCTAATAAGATTTGGGAGAAGATTTAGGTGTCTTTAATCATTCTTTGATTTTGTGAAGAAGGTATTCAGTTCACTTGCTGTGGTACATTTTACTCAATTTTCCTGTTGATCTCCTCTTCTATAAACAGTATGTCTATGACCATGTGAGGCATTCAAATTCATTAAATTTGCAATTTAATGAATCACATCAAAAGATACTCAAGAACTTTATTATTTGTAGTGACAAATAGATGGACAATTTTATTTCTTGATGTCAGTTCTCCCTTTTCATGCTTAAACTACTCTGTACTCTACATTTGAAATGATGATGCTATACTTTAAGGAAGCTGTAAGAGACTATTTGAATACCATTGACTCAAAGTTTGCTGATAAACATGTCCAAGCAAGTCCTGGGCAAGGGTTGTGAAATCCTTTGTCTAAGAGACAAGCAGATGGGCATTTCCTGGCAAAAGGAAAGAGAGATAAGCTGCAGCTCAATGGCAGCTCAATGGCCGCTGAACACTCTCTTGTTTGGTACTCATCTCCGTGGGGAGATAGCCATCTCAGGAGACACTTGCAGCGATGGCCGATGAACACTCTTTTGTTTGGTACTCATCTCTGTGGGGAGATAGCCATCTCAGGAGACGCTTGCAGCACGGGATTTGTCACGTAGACTGGAGGAATCTGGAAGATAAAATAGGGGTCCTGCAGCCACGAAGTTGAGGGTTTTTCTCCTGGGGTTTTGACTGTTGCTTCCTAGGGAGTTTCTCTTTGGAGAAACTACCCGAGCTGATCACTGCTGCTGCCTGAAGAGGCCTTCTCTTAGAAGAGACCTCACGAGCTGATCACTGTTCTGCTGCTGCCCCTTTCGGCGTTGACTCCCTCGCTGCTTCTCCGGTGCTGGCTGCTGCTGTTCCTGGGCTGACCCCGCGCCGCTTCTCCTGTGCTGACCCGGTGCCGCTTCTCCAGGACAACTGCTTGCTGCTCAAGGCTGCTCCGCTGCTGCTGCTGTTCTCCCCGCTTCTGCCAGCCCTGCTCTTCGGCCTCGGACCGTCGGAGCCGCTTGCAACCGGACCACCCCTAGGATCCTGGCTGGTGACTATCCCTGCATTGTACAAACCCTTGCTTCTTTCCTATCTTTCCTATCGCTCGCCTTCCCATCACCCTTAACAGTGTCCGCCTCCCCCTTCCCTATTATCCCTGACCAATATTGGTAATAAACTGGTCGGACCAACATTTGAACCGTTGCTTCTTAATCTCAAGCTGGGGATACACATAATCTTAAAGAACCTCGTCTCCCTCCTCTATATTGAAGCGTGATAGAAGCAACATAGATCGACTGGTATCACAATCAGTATTGAAGACATTTCCTTCTGTATACAATTTAAATTATTTGCTTTTACCTCATGCAGTGCAAAGGAAGTGCATCTGGGTATAAACAAGGTATAAATGGGTGATTATCTTGAGCTCATTTTGGGACTCAATTGAATTTCCTGTCTAAAGTAGTTGACCTATGAGTAAACATGGAACAAACCTGATCCTCAGTAAATAGGAAAGGGAGTGCCAAATGTAATTACAGCTAAGTTTTTCTTACCTTTGTAATGATTAACCTTGTAAACAAGTATCAGTGAAGAACTGGTGCAATGGCTGGTGCCAAACTCTCAGGAAAATAAAATTTATTTCAAAAAATATAATAGATGTATCGTATAGAAATTAATTAATTTAATGATAGTGCTACACAATGGTGCATTCTGAAATAGGTAGTACAGAAGAGATGACCACTGTCTGAAGACTGATGCCTACAAAGTAGACACATATATAACTTACTATTCTTCATTGACTCTTTGCACAGTGACAGAAGTAGTGTAAGGAACTTATATGCTTATATGATGGCTTTACTGGTCACCTGGACAGCAGCAAGCTGCTAAAAACAGGTGAAACCAGCTCAGACCAAGTCAAGCCCAGACCAGAGCTGAGAACCTACCCTATCTCATTAAAAGGACAGAAGATTTTTACTGGTAATGTCGAAAATGATATTTACAGGGTTGCAATCTTTACATTATCAGTGACTTCTAGAAGTTGGTCCTGAAATTTCATTTGGGCAATTAGCTGACGATGCTGGTAGAAGAGAGCAGGTGCTGGAAAGGAGAACTCTTTTCTTTGAGTTATATCTAAGCCGTCCTTCCATGTTCTGTTGCTGTTATTTCTTTTGGTTTTCTTTGGTAGTTTAGTTGATGAATTGTTTTGGCTTGGTTGTTGGTTTGTTGGACTTTTCTTCACTTTGCAGAACCATAACAAATTTCTGTAAATCCGTTAGTTCATGGTCCTGAAAAGTGATTATTACCAGCATAAGATCTGGTCTCTGTGATTTTGGCTAGTCTTAAAATAAACTCAGGGTGAAAATTTTACAATATCCTTTGTAAATCTGTTACACTAATGTTCTTGTAAAAAAGATATGTTTTCCTAAATTCTTGCCTAATCCTCTCCATTGCAGTTTTTTTTCTCTGAGTAACCTGTGCCAATGCTCCATCAGTTGTATAGTATAGAAATGATTCCTTAGGTTTATATCCTGCTTGTGTTCGTTGCCTTTATCCTGGCACTGGACACCACTTTAAAGAGCCTGTCTCTATCTGTGCACCTTTCCTCTGGGTATTTGTACATATTGTTAAGATAATCCCTGTTATCCTCTTCATATGGCTGAACAGTCTCAGCTCTCAGCCTCTCCTCATGCAAAAGGTGATCTAGTCCTTTTAATACCTTCTCAGCCCTCTTCTGTGCTCTTTCCAGTCAGGTCTCCCTTGTACTGGGCAGAACAGAACTGGACACAGAACTCCAGGTGTGACCAATGCTGAGTAGGGCATTTTCATATTGGTATAGGATGCTAACAGTTTGCCCATTAACTTCATATCCTTCAGAATAAGCAAGGTACCCTTGATCAAGTACCCTTGATCTCTATTTTTAAGTCATGTTGAAGGCTCCTAATAATTTGGATATAATCTTCAGCTTTTAATGTTCTTTTTCTGACCACGTCAGTTTGCTCATCTATGTATATTATGGTCACTGTTTCAGAGCAGTTTGTGAACTCAGTGGTTCAAATTAGGTCTGATAGGTAATGTGGAGTTGTTTTTTCTCTTGGGGCCTTTCTAATTTCTCTTGATTGAAATTATGATAGCTAGAATTTTAATCTTTGTATTTTGCTCTAATATGATACATATCCAGTCTGACTAATTGTCTACCAGTCTATCAGTTTAGAGGTATTAAGCACAGCAACAGGTAAAATAACATCAACAAAATTGGATTCAAATCTCCATAGGAAATCGCTAAGTAATTAAATAATCTTGAAATAGATTTCACAGTATATATATTCACACTTCTGAATTCTCAAAAGAAATTTTGCTTTGAAGCTCGGAATACTGGCAGTTGATTTTATGTTTCAGTATGGTGAATGAAGTGTAACCTCACAATGGTTGTTCATGTCATTAAGAATAAAACTGTATGAGCTGGAGATTTTGCAGTATAAATATTATTGCCAGTTTGCTTCACAATCTTCAGTTTTCTGCATTTCAGAGCTGTTTCATCCTTTAGATATTTACTTCCTTCATATATTCTAGTTGCACAGAACATCAATTTTTTTTAATCACAATTAAAAAATTGTACATTTCTTAGAAGAACAAGTAACTTAACCCCTCTTACGTTTTTGATGTTTAAAAATTTTAACTGGTTATTTAAAAGTAATGTGAATTGAAAGGTTATCCAGTTGAAGTGATTTTATTTTATTTTTTAAAGCCCACATCATATTATTTTGTTTTATGAGAGAACAAAACATTTACAGATTTTTCTGCTTTGTTGAAATGTGAATAGAAAATTAAAATCAAAATTTGTATTCCCTATTAAGATATATTCTCTTACCTTGCTGCTGTAAGAGTATAGTTGTCAAAATAAATTACATCTCAAAGTCTTTCACTTTTCAGCATAGGATTTTTTTCCCTCTTTGCTCTCTACACAAAAACGAAAATGGAATAACACACTTTAATGAACTCTATTTTAAATGACTGCCTTAGGCAAAATGCAATTTAAGTATAAAGAATAAAATGAAACTTTAATACATGTCACTAATAAAAAATGTACAAATGGATTCTGATTTTTGACAAGAGCAGGTAAAAACAGCCTGTTGCCCCAGGAAGATAGCATTCTAACCTAAATTATTATAGATAATTCTAGTGTCATCACAGCATGAGCATTTTCTATCATGTGCATTTTATTTCTGAAATCTACAGGCTCAATTCAGAAAAGGGTCATGTTATCACATCCTACTGTCCCCCTTACCTGTGCCCCTTCTCCCCCCTCTCCAATATTCCTCTTCTAAACCCTCCACAAAATTACTGAAGAAAAGAACGTGGAAATGTTATACTCAAGTATACTTGTGCACACGGTATGTTCTATAATCACTTTAACTCTCTGAGGATATTGAAGTTTATTATCCTCCCTTTCAAGGGAGAACATTTCAGTTTGTTAAAAGCTCCATAGAATAAATAAGAGAAAGCTGCTCACTCCTTCTAACTGTAAAGCTAAGAACAGACAATCCTTTATTTTGCAATGCAGAACTGCAAAACTGCACACTCTTCTGAATTATTTTATAGCTGCTGAACAGGTAAGTAACTATCCCGCAGAAACCACCAGATCTTCATAGTAGGACAGTTAGTGAGAAATTACTCTCTTAATTTGTAATAATAAGTAATTTTAATTACTTAGTATTTTGAGTTCTGTGAAGTTCATACTCTTATGGAAAGCTAAGATAGAGCTGTGTAAATATTTCATAATTTATCTAGTTTACCAGTGAGGAATAGTAAAGCTGTTAATTTTTTTTCTTTTATGGTAACATACATGATGTTTTACTATATTATTAAAATGAAAAATTATTCACATTTCTTTAAAGGAAAGATAAATTAACCACTAACATACATTCTTTCCCATAACTTCTCAAATTTCAAACTCATTTATACTGTTATGTTTGAAAGACTTTTAGTAGTTCACATTAATTTTTTCATATGCTCATCAGTGACTATACAAGAAATTCAAACTTTTTTCTTTTTTAAAGAAGAATCTTATTTCTCTAATGTCATCTAATCATCTGTGCTTGTAATCAGTTGCCTAATTCACCTTTTAAAATAGATAAAGTTAGTGTTACTTTTACTGAATCAGATATTGACCCAGTTTGTTTACCTCTCCTTTGTGTTTAGATTTGGAATGGGAACAGAGATGCTAGTGTGCAAATCTTTTACTTCACCTATTCAGACTGATTGTAATGGTGTTGCAAAATGCTCCTACTTAGAAGGAAATTACTAATGAATATGATTTTGTAAACCTTTTAAATATAGACCATATTCTTAAATGTGCTGGTGTAGCAAGGCTGTATCATCACCTTTTCAGAGATCGTAGAAAATTTACCGCTGAACTCAAAAACAGGGCTTTTAAGAGTTTTATCTCTTTTTTTTTTTTTTTTTTTTTCAGTTATATTTTACCCTCTTAATACGAGCAGGATTTTTCATATCTTCATACTCTAATTTATTTTCACAATGTGATTTTTTTTTTAATAACATAAACATTGAAAATAATACAGAAAAGTAACCTGCAGAAATAAAATAATATATATTATGATGTATGGATTTTTAAATAAACGTTCATATTCTTTTTAAGAATTTATGTATATTTATATCTCCCTTAATCTGAGTAACCAAAAATAATACGCTGGGCTTTTTAAAGTGTAAGCTTATACAGAAATCATTAATTTTTACTTGAGTAAATAGTAATAAATGTAAAAAACATGAGTCTCAACCACATCCTGTAGGTTATAAGGCGGTCAGGATTTAAACACTGTAAAAACAAGATCAGTGTAGGGCCTTATGTGTCTTAGCTCTATAAATTATAAAGTTTAGTCTATGAATGGTTAGATCCTTGGCTCATTTTTTTCTGCCATGTTTATATACTAGATTTTATGCTTATGATTTATTTTTGTTTATTGCATTATTTTTGAACAAGTAAAATGAAAATATACCGTAGAAGACGGGATTAGCATTTATAAAAGTAAAAGAAATCCCAACAGCATTTTACACCAAACATAAAAATGTAAATACTAACAAGCTACTCTCCATTTCAAATGATAGAAACAGTATCTGGATGCAGGAAATACTGCATAAGTATCTGAATGAATGAGCAGATGGCAACAAAATTGCTGAAACTTTCAAGTTGCCAGAATCAATTCAGGACTTTTTGGTGTAACTCCTTTCTCAAGTTCCCTTCTTCACAAAATAAGCTTCAGCTTACTGAAGCTTGTATTATTTTTGCTATGTACTAGGTAACTGTTAATCTGTGTTATCTATAAAAATAGCTAAAGGCACTACAATGATGAAGAATGTAAGGGCTAGCTTGATTCATGCAGTCAAATGCAGAACTTATTATGCATTTCTTATTCTAAAACAACTTATCAGAAAACATCACACTAGCAATTTTCATCAACTCTTGAATGAATATCTTCCTTAAAGGCTTAAAAAAATATTGAAACATGTTAAGCTCTTAAGGAGATTATGTATTAAACATATCATTTATATATCTAAACACCACAGGCTGAATGTCTTGAACAAATATGAAATACACTGCACAATTGCATAGTTTCAAATTTGTGGAAGTAAATTTGATGTTAGGATACAGTCATGTTTGGAAGTGAGTTAATGTCTCTATGTTTTAATCCATTTCTATAATTTAATGAATATATAGAATAGCCAATATATGTATACAAAAAAATGAAAATCACCCATTACAAAAAGTGATAAGTGATTTGATAAGAAATTACTTCAGTTTGCTAGTTGATACATAGTATCTGTTTCAATATGAAATCTTTTTTTATTTACAGGTTTAAACAGGAGGTGTATATTTTATATATATATATATTTAACTTTGTCTTTATTTTAATATCATACTTGCCCTTTATCAAGAAAAGCGAACCTCGAACTTTTTTCTGACTGACCACTGTCTAAAAATTGATTAAGAACATTACATGAAATGTGCAATGAATCTTGTGGGAATTGCTTCTTTTTTGTTTGTTTGAAATTTGTACAAGAGGTAGGTAAGATAGAACATGATGTAACTTCTACAACATAACACTGTGAGATAAGTGGCACACTTCACTGTACCATTTAAAGTTTAGTATCACTCATTCCTAAGAGTCATATTTGAAATTTAGGAAAAGGTAGATCATTCTGTATCAGAGTACCAATAATGTCTCACTGACTACCAGGTAAGAGGCCTGAAATAAAATGCAAAGCTGTTATAAATTATAGCTGAAAGCCATCATTATCTTTCTAGAGAAACGAATCTTTCTATTCTTTCTCTAGAGTCCTTTGCATAAAGGTACACATGAGAGAAAATGGCAGAAAAAACACTAGTGAAACATGTGAGATACACTGCCATATTATATTTCAATTTTTGCCAAGAAGTAGTATTAAAAAATCAACAAAAATACCAAACTCATTTATCAGTAATAGTTATTCAGTAAGCTGTTCTTTCTGGCACTCTGTTCCAGTTGCCTAAATTTCCACTGAGAGGTCTGGTAACTGATTCTGTTGAAGATGAGATCTTATCCAGCCAGCCAGCTACTGCAGAGTGTGAACCTGGAGTTTTCTTGAAGAAAAGGTGAAAGCCAATGTTCAAATAAGCTCAGTTTTTCGTGTTTTATTGTGCTTTTCAGTACACAGAAAACAGCGATGATATAACATCTTAGCAAAGCTCAGTGAGAAAATGACACTCAATTTTAAAAGTATTTTTAAATTGTTTTAAAATGAAATTTAAAACAAATAGACTTTATGATTCAAAAGTTAAGCAAAATCAAAAGGACTAATAAAAACCAAAGCCAATCTCATGCTCTTACCTATTTTTTAGATCATTTTTCTTAAATTTCCAGGAAAGCAGTGCTGATTGAATGCTTACACATGTTTTGAATAATTAATTCTCATTTTTATTCTCACCTGGACACAAGTAATTTCCTTTGGCCGTAGCTACAAATCAGTTTTATTTAAAAATGCTTTTCATGAACCATTAAGAACTTTCAAAACATGGTCATCCCAAAATAGTTATCGATTTGGCTTCAATTTTTAATTTTTAAACAACTGGCAAATTAATGAAGTTGCAAAGGTAAGAGTACCGTATACACACATAAGTGCATGTAGTGACGTATGGCATGTAGTGACAGGACAAGAGGAAATAACTTTAAACTGAAAGAGGGTGGATTTAGACTAGGTATTAGGAAGAAATTCTTTACTGTGTGGGTGGTGAGACAGTGGAACAGGTTGCCCAGCAAGGTTGTGGATGGCCCCTCCCTGGAAGCATGCAAGGTCAGGCTGGATGGGGCTTTGAGAAACCTGATCCAGAGGGAGATGTCCTTGTCTAGAGAGGGGGATTGAAACTAAATAATCTTAAAGGTTCCTTCCAACCCACACCATACTAAGATTGTATAATAACTTGAAGTTTAAATAGGCTCATAATTCCTAAACTGAATAAGAAGATATAAGCTGGACTTGAATGTTCAACAAATGAATGACATTAAAAGATACTTCAAAAATACAAAGAATTTTTGGCTTAGAATTTGTGATACTACCATTTTTAATTCACCCAATGACTGTCATTTTTATTTCCAGGAAAAAGAGGCAAAATATTGCACAGTAAGTATACTATGAAAAAGAAATATGGGAGTTCTAGTTTTCTAATTGTGATATTAATACATACTGATTCAATTTCATCTACGTCTGAATAAACAAATCCTATAATTTCTTGTGCAACAAACTTTTTTTTTTTTTTTTGCAATTATTTCTTCACTTGTAATCAAAAGAGCAAAAATAGAATAGAATAGATCTACATCGGGTCCAACTGTTTAACCTCTTTAGGGCTAACCAAAAGTTATAGCATGTTAACAAGGGCATTATCCAAATGCCTCTTGAACACTGACAGGCATGGGACATCAATCATCTCTCTAGGAACCCTGTTCCAGTGTTTGACCACCTGCATTCATAAAACTCTGCATCAGTGGAGGTGGCCCACTGTCACTGTCACCACTGCTGAAACTCACCACCTCCTTGTGCTCACATCCACTGTTTGGTCAACATAAATATTCAGAAAGCACTGATTAATGTCAGTGAGTGCAACTCATTCTGCAGCTTGGAATTCAACTATGCTTCTGTGGTGTCTGCAGGGTTGTTGGGCACTTTTTAACCTACCCCTCACTCCCAAACACCCTCTTCTTAACTGTGTTTTCAGAGAAATGCCACCATCTTGGCAGACATGCTCAACTATGTCCTTCAGTGGGCCCATTGGAACTGGGTGTAACTGACATGGATCAGAGCCTGGCCTCTTCTCAAGCAAATTACCCCTGTAGCTTTCTTGACTCCAATTGCAACTCTACATCCAGTACAACAAAAAATATAGAGTCTTTTGGATGAGAAAGAGACATAAAAGAAAATCAACAGACGTGAAAGTGAAAGTTAAGAATAATATAATAATAATAAATAAAAAAAATATATTATTTAGCAACAACTTTAAAATTGTTATTCATTTCCTTACACTTACCTCCTGCCTTCGTTCTCACCTGATGCTCTCACCAATTCAGTGTCTTCTGGATCCAGAAGTAGATTACACCAGTCTTCTAAAGAAGATCTTAAAATCTTAGAGATCTTAGAAATCTTAGAGATGGTGAGAGGTCATGGTAAATCATCCATACTTATGTAGTTCATAGCTAGTTGTGCGAGTCCATTTACTCTCAATCTTGTCCTCAGTTGGGCATTTATTCATCCATTTATTTATTTATTTATTTGTTTGTTTGTTTGTTTATGACTGTCTGCTTCCTTCTGAGGGATTATCAACTCAAGTTTGAAAATTTCAAAAATGTGTCTTGTCTTCCAGCCTCCATTGACAGAAAGGTCATAAAACAGTTTCTTACACTGTGACTGCCAGTTAGCCAGACTTAAAAGGATGGAAGTAATTCTCAGTTTTGGCTGTAGCTAGCAAAACAGTTTAAATAACTTAGGACAAGGCAAAAACAGTCCAGTCTTCAGACCCTATGCTCTGAGGTCCAAATAGATGTTCAACTTTTCCCTAAAAATGGCCAAATCATATCTTGTGGACTACAATATTTTGCCTGTGCTAATACACAAGATGAAAGATGCGCTGCTGAGAAATGAATCTAACTTTCAATAACTTAAAACATCTCCTTCATTCACACAAATACATGATACATTTGTAGCAATACAGAGGGGTTGAAAATATGGGTGTACTTTACACATCATGTGTTGTGGAAGTCACCTAATAGTTAAAGATTTATCTGCTAGTCTTCTGAGGCTGGATAATGGATGGAACAGATTATGTGTCTTCACATTCTGAAGGATTTTGAGATCTGGACTATTTCTCGTACTACAATTTCTGCGTATTTACCTACTTGACACTGTACCTGATACAACTTGTACCTCATACATCATGGAACTTTAGATTATGGAACCCATATGGAGCTACAGCAACAAAAATGTACAGTATCTAGCATGGGAGGTGTAAGGTGGAGGGTAAGAAACAGTTGCAACAATAAAAAAAATAATGAGGACTCAAAAGAGTCAGACATGGTCAGTACTCTCTAACTGTATAATAAAGAACATTTTAAATAACAGAAAAACAGACTGCTCTGCTCAAAGGTCTCTGTTTTCTCTTGTTGCTGCTATTTTTCTTATCTGGTCTTACAAAACTCACATTGGTATTTCCCTTATAACAAGAAGAATGGCTATTTAGAAAGTAGATTGACTAATAATACAGACTATACTACTAAAGATATTTCTGATACAGAGGAAATATAAATTAGAAGGAATCAAATATCATGTGTAAAATAGCCAGTAGCTAAATAGAATCCTTTTTATTGCTGTACCCACTACATAAGAAATCATGTTTATGGACAGTCTGAGACATTAAATCATATTCCCTAATAAATCTTCTGTTAGCAAAGGCTTACTGGCCAAAGAGAAGGATGACATCAAGTTTTGAGTGCTTTCCTACAATATATCTTTTATAAAGCAAACTGGAAAAATGAATATACATGCAGTTGTTTTTTATCTAAACTACTAGTTCCCTTTTTATAATTTTGGTCTAATTTTTTGAATAGGATTGTCATTCTGAGATTTTGCAGTTACTGTAGCTTAGCTGTTCTATGGACAAGTTTTGTTTATTAAGACAAATTGTTTGTCTCTTAACTCCTGCATACCTTTTAATATAAGTGCAGAAAATACATTCTTTCTACATTAACTGCATTTATACAAAATGTTCCTGTCAGTACCTCAGTGAGGGATATAGGCATTTTAAAATCTCATGACTAGCAGAGCCATGCTACATAGTAGAGCTAATGAATGGGAATACAATGGTTTTGATGGATTGAGCTAACTGTTTATGCATACACACAAAAACCTTTCTTGCACATTTTCTCATAAATTATGCAGTAATATCATCTTAACATCACTTTTCCAGACTGACACATTTAAGCTTTAATCTTTCTCTAATTTATGTAATGGATTCAGATTTTGTAAGGCTTAAACAAAAAGCAGTCTAATTTGTGATCTAGAATCCCAATTTCTTATATTAAAAAATAGTATATCACTTAGGGGGAAAAAAAAAACAAAAAAACAACACATAGTTCCCTATCATCTCCTCTGTTTTGTTTTTGTTTCTTTTGTCTTTTGTTGAAACTAATACACTGCAAAACACACAAGCATATAAAACCCCCCAACCCCAAAGATGACAGGAAACCCTTGATAAGAACTTTTTGGTATCCTTCCTGGCAACATTCTTTCATTCACTATTCAGAAAAAGATAATGAAACATTCTGTTTTCAGTCAGGATTATAATTAAGAAAGCACACAAATATAGTTAATATACTTTCATGCTCTGAGATACATAGTTTTCATGCAGATCAATAGAGAAAGAAGTAAAAAACACACACGCAAACAACTGGATTTTCAGCTGGTTGAGTGTATGTTTGTTTTCCCTTCAGAAGTCTAATCTCGACTAACATACTAATATATTAGAAATCTGTGTTTTTTATAAGTGGAAGATTTAGAGGCTTTTGGTTTCAGATACAGGTTATGCTATTTTCTACATGTAGTATATGCAGAAACTCTTAGGAAACATAGATTTCAGTAAATCACATTCTGGTGATCACCCTGAAGACTTTCTGCATTAGGCTGGATGGGACTTAGAACAATCTGGTCTAGTGGGATGTGTCCCCTCCTGTAGCAGAGGGGTTGGAACTTCATGACTTTAAAGATCCCTTCCAAACCATTCTATGATTCTATTATGCTATTCAAATACAGATATTTTGAAAGAAAATTAAATTAGTAGAATATATACAAAGTTTATACATTCCTTTTTAATCATCAGTTACCAACATTCTTCTAACTTTTCTTCACATTAGAATCTTCTGAGCATTTTAACTTCTGCAGCAATGAAGAAAAACAAAACAGAACCAAAATAGTTTGCTTTTATGGAACCAACAGTAAAAACTGTATTGTTTCCTGGCTTACATATCAATGTTGTCCTGCATTGCAAATAAAACAAACAAACAAAAAAAAACCACTGAGTAAATAAGGGACCCTAGAAGAATACTGAAATGCTCAGAATGCTGCATATGTCCTATCCTTAGCTGTCTTGAAAATAAATGAAACATATTGCTCTTGAAATTCTCTTTCCAGATGGTCTACAGTAGTAAACAGTATCATTACAGGAAAATGATAGATACAGAGTTTATGCAGAGAATGACCCTTTTGAAATTATAATGCTTAAAGGGAAAGGATTTTTTAATAAGTCTTCAGTAGATTTAACATCAAGTTAATTACTTGGACATTCCTCTTCAGTTAGAGATTTCACTTAAATAGACCTTTGGAGTGAATTAACAAAAAATCTTACTACTCTAGAGTTGCTGGTATTTATTGTTTGTTTGTCTTGAGGGTGCTCTTGTACTGTACACTTCTGTTTCTTTTAAGTGTTTCTATTCATTCTCTTATAATTGAACTTCAGTCATTTTATTACATCTTTTTTTCTATTCACACTGCACTGTTCACTATAAAAAGAGATACCATACTAAGTAATCTGTTATTTATTTGTATGACTGCTAGATAATCTGAAAATTTGAATTTAAATGCCAAGTGATTGAATTGGAAATATATAGTTTATTTTCTTAGTTAGAAGAATGTTAGTAACTGAAAATAAACTTTATATGTACATAGTATATAATATATACTATAGCATCAGTCTGCAGCTTAAAGAGAGAAAAATTCTGTAAGGAGTGCTGTATGTATGTAGGAAATATCTACCTTTGGAGTACATGCAAATTTTAAGTTCATGACTTCCAGCTAATTTGGAAGCCTCAGGTAGACTATTTTTCTTCAGTTATACATAATTTACATGTTTTCGGAGGCTTTTATATCTTTCACACTTTCTCATTTACTTCAGACTGAATTGTGGAAAGATTCCAAATAGACTGATTAGTAACATCCTTTGGATAACAAGACCAGATATGATATCTCAAGGACACTGTTAGTGGATCAAGGTCAAATGAAATCTCAAATTACAAGTTTTCCTGCTAATAGATTTTGGGTGCTACAATTAGCCAAGAAAACCATTGAGCTTTGCTACAGGCTCCCTAAGGCTGTGGTCATGGAACCAAGACTATCAGCCTTGAATAATGCTCTCAGATAAGTCTCAGGATCACAGAATCACAGGATCGCAAGAGGTAGAAGGGACCTCTGGAGATCTTCTAGTCCTACTCTTCCTACTAAAGCAGTTCTCTAGAGCAGTTAGCTGTGGAAAGTGTCCAGGAGATTTCACAACTTCTCTCAGGGCATCTTATTCCAGGTGAATATTATTCCAAATTATGGAACTTTCTGTGTTCCATTTGGTGCTCACTGACTCTTGAGCTGTCAATAGTCCTGTGGGGAGTCACAAGTGGGACTCAATGGTGGTCACTGTGGGTCCCTCCTAGCTCAGGCTATGCTCTGCTCTGCTCTGCTCTGCTCTGCTCTGCTCTGCTCTGCTATCCTATCCTATCCTATCCTATCCTATCCTATCCTATCCTATCCTATCCTATCCTATCCTATCCTATCCTATTTCTATATTCTAGCAGAGCATTTTGACTATTAAATGCTAATTTACTTGCCTTGTTAGGTTTTCACTGGGTAATGCAGAACTGTGTAGTTCAGTGATGCTTGGCTCCCAGCCTGTGTATTTTATAAAGCTCTAAATCTGCCTGTCAAGAGAAAGAACAGAAAGGTAAGAACTGCTAGTTAAATAAATCACTTTTCCTAAATTGGACAAATCTAGTTAGCCTCTGATGCACGTTGGCCCAAGTCCATGTCAGCAAGAATGACTGTGCTCAATCAAGGATAAGCTCATGGATAATTAAAACACATTCCAAAAACACTGTAGAACATGTTGCCTGCAAACACATTTTTTTAATGAACAAAATGATATTACTCAGATCAGGCATAGCTATGACAGGAAACATGCGCTTTTGTCATGATTATATATTGTAGTGTATAAATATTCAATTTAACTTGATATTTCCAAGACTTCTATATTTTGCTTTAAAAGAAAAACGTAATAGTAGCAGGAATAGCCATTGCAGCACAATCTAGGAATTGCTGATCTGTGGTTTTATTATTTCAGAAAGTAACATAGCATTTTTTCAGTAAATCTTATGAGTATTTTATCAGTATTATAATTCCTGTAAAAATGTGATAAATTTCCTGCACTGAAAGCAGGATTTCCCACTGTGAAGCATGATCTGTCTATCAGTGAAGTTACACCTCACTTCATTTCATTACAGGCATAGTAATGAAATAAATTTGCTGTATTTAATTGACAGTATGAGACAAAAGGGAAAATTCAATTTGACTTGCTTTAATTATATTAACAGAAATTTAATTCAAACTATTTTTCTTTTATGGAAGATTTTAAGATTTTTAATGTTTATATGTAAATGGTATTATTGCATCATTTTTAATTACTATTTTTGTGAAAATAGAAACCTGACTCTTTAAAACAATCACCCATGATTAATAATCTCATTTGTCTTATCCTCTTTCTTTCAGTCTAGGCCTTAACCTAGGTCTGTTCAGTCTTGCCTTGTTGTTTGGATTGTGCACAGTCTTATGACATGACTCATTTATTATGTTTGATGAGTCACAATTCTTCCTTCTTCATGTGATAAAGAAAAACATTAGAAGTAAGAAATAATTCTAAAAATGTAATATTCTTGGCTACGTAAGGATAGCATGGCATTTGTAAATAGAATTATTTGAAACTTAACAACTACATAATACTTCATTCAAGCTACAAGGAGAACATCTTACTAAATATCACTCAGAAGATCACACTAAAACTGTGCCATCACCCCCCCATAAAAAAAAAAAAGTAGAAATAAGCTACTTCTTGTATGTTAATTGTTATCAAACCTTTTATTTCTCTAACTAAAACCTGAATATTCTTAAAAAATTATGATTTTATATTGATTAATTACATATCTATCCTGATAATGAGTTAATCATGAAACCATGACATTTAGACATCAAACAAACCTTGTATTTTATGTCATGGGAGAAATAGAATAACATTTCTACAAAATGTATTACAGTTACCATATACCATTGAACAAACATATAAACCAAGCAGGTTTAGAAAATCCTTACAAAATTTATATCAAGATTATCCTAGAAGTAATATATGCCATTCAATACAAAAGCTAAACAAGCCAGTAGTTGAGGATGTTTTGCAAAAATATTTACTTTGTCTTTCAAAACTTGTAATTCAAGGATTGTGAAAGAAATCCTGGCAAAACAGATATAAGGTACTGTCGTTCCTTTAAAGACTTTCTCATCTTGTCTGCTTTGATGTAGAATTGAATTTATATGTTTGCCACATATATTTACAATAATTTCAAGCAATACTAAGTATCTCAAAAACTCCAAATTCATATGAAAAATTATCATGGTCTGTTTCAGGTTACCAAAGCAAGCGAAACAAGTGGCATTAACTTTGTTCAGTTTTTACAGCTCTTGATTTTATTTCATTGTTTTTCCTTAACTTTCTTTGAGCTTTCTACTCACAGCAGTAGTTATATCTAAGACTATTTATCTTATCTATTTCATTTTATTTTATTTTTTCTCTGCAAAATTGTACTATAAAAAGCGGGGCATTTTTCAAATAAGAACACATTACTACCTGCCAAAAAGCTAGTCAACCTTCTCATTTTAACAGTATCTGAAGGCAAATTGATCAAAACAACCTGATATATGCTAACAAATACTTTGGAGACATCCTCAGGAGACCATTCTGTGCTATGATTTCTAGGACAGGAGTTTGCTACCTCGGAGCCTCAGGGTGCATCAGCACAGTTTAACTGTGATCAGTGTAGCTCTTAAGTTAAAATAACAAGCCCTACTGAGACAGAATATAATTGCACAGGCTTACTTCCAACTTCACATGCAGACAGGCTGCTTTGTAAGTTTATACTCAGCTTTCTTCTGCTAGTAAACATAGAACATAGCTCTACATAGATCTGCCGTCTTCAGTAGCTTATTTTGCACTGTCCTTATTGTATAAGAGGAAACCCACTGTCAAATGTGGATATTTTGTCTTTCCACCATGAGTTGTTTAAGCCTGCCCAGGTCTCGCACAAATTGTCTGGATATTTGACCAGATCTTTTAGATTCTAATCCGTATATTTTAAACTTAACACTTGTTAAGAGAACCTCCAAGCCCTACAATTCTGTTTTTCTGTGATTCTGTGACTCTGTAATTCTCCTTCAAAGAATAAAATACAACTTAACGATGAGGGCGGCAGTAGATGTTAACAGCTTTTATCCTTCTTTGCTGAGGGTGAAACAAAAGGGAACTCCAAAGGAATTATGTTGTAGCAATAAACAAAGACAGTACTGTTTTAAAACATCACAATGCAGAAGTCTTTAAATTATTCCATTTAAATATTTGTCTCATTATTTTACTTTATTCAGGCAGTATTCTATGTTATTGAAGAGATTTTTAATAGCTGAAGTACACGAAAAACCCTGTATGACAATGATTACTTTCTGTCCTACTTCACAAGAATTAATAGAAGACAACATAGTTGTCTGATGCCTACTGCTATTTAATGACAAGGAAATATTTAAGGGGGTCAAATGCTTCTTGAACTTCATAGAAAGATACTGAAAACAAGGGAATATAGTTTTTTTAACTACTTAATTAATAATATATTACTAAGATATACTATGTGATAATGTAATATTATGTAATATGATCTAATGTTATGTAATATAATGTAATATAAATCTCCAAATGAAGAGACATAAAAATACGGGAGTATATTATATTGCCTTTTCCCAGTATTAGTTGTCAGCCACATGGTTTTCATTAATTACATACACAAATCAATAGTATTACAAATATTTTCCTTAATTGTTTTGACTATAAACATAAAGCTTCAAGAGAAAGCAGTGTTGATATTGCCAGATCATTCATACGAAATATTTAGTGAATTTGCTGATAGCTTCTTAACACAATTTAGAGGAAAAAAATTGACAGTTACAGAAAAAAACCAAAACAAAACAAAACAGAAATCTGTATAAACTAAAATACTTGTTTCTAGTCCAAGGAACTATAGAACTTTTCTGAAAATTCAAGCTGTTAAAATTCACTGTTTGTTTTTTTCTTTTTTTCCATTTGTTTTCTCTCCCCCACAACCACCTCTGCATCATCACTTTATGATTATTGAAACACAACTCTGAAGGAAGAAAACACAGTTTAGCAGATGTAGCCTTATCACAGAGCTTGTCAAACATTTCTTTTCACAGTTCTTGCTGGCAGTCAGCTTGAAGTTTTTTAAAAACCGTGACACAAAATTTTCCACTCTCCTCTTAAAAAACACATAGTGATTTACAGTTAAATTTGTAACAGAATTATAAAAGTGATTTGAAGATGGTCCTGTGTTTGTTTTGTTTTGTGACCAGCTCCCCCTGGCTTTCATGACCAAAGTCTAAAAAGAGTGTCCTTGCATGATGAAACAACAACTGCACATGTTCTCAAGGAAATTTCAGAAGATACTATTGGATATGATGCATATAAAGGGAAACTTAAGGGCTGGAAGGTGACTTCAGTAATCAAGGAAGTATTTCTGTAGGAGCCATGATGGAATGTTTAATGTCTAAGTCTAGAATGAATCTAGGTACATAAAGAAATGAGAAAATTAAGTACTATGATTATTTTTCTGTTCTGATAGAATAATTGAAAACATTTATTTTCAAAAATTTTCAGACTGTAGTATTGTTCACTGAAGATATATGGTTATCTCCTTACCATAAATGTTTTGAATCTTTATTATCATTCCAATTTTGATCCTATTAAAACAATTTGCTTATGTATTTATATCGCCATGCATTAACAAGCTCAGTTCTGCTACCATCTGAATAGTTCTTTCTCTGAATGATTATTTCTCTGATTCCCTCAGAATGGTTCTCTTTACTGTGTTCAAGATATATCTTATATATCATTCACTTACAGACAGTAGATCCCTGCTTTTTTAACTGTTTCTCTTATCAGTTAATTGGTCATAGCTTCTCCCAAACAATAAGTGATAAGTGGTTTTAGATTGATGGTTTAGATGATGGTTTTATGATTTTTGGCATTGATATTCCACATCATAACATCATGTAGTGCATTAAGAGTTAAAGAGTTAATACTCCAGCTCCATAGATAATTGATAGTTCCAGGTATACCTGTCTCAGAAGAGAAAAAGAACTACATTCCCCAGAGGACTTTGCAATGCTTTGTATTTTTACGTTATTTCCGCTCAGAGGGAAAAGATAAAAACTGTCTGCGGTCACGGGACACTCTCTTTCCTTTGGGATCGACTCAGCAGTGGGTGCTCGCTGCCGTATCGCCTTCAGCGTTAGCGTAAGGCCTTCGGTTTATCGAACACTCTCTCTTGCTCATTTTATTTGATTCATTAGCCTCAATTCCAATTATATTGTATTATATTGTGTTATTCTACTTTCTGATATCTTATTTAGTAAATTAGCTTTCCTCCTCATATCTTTGCCGCTGTTTTGTTTCTAGGCCCATCTCCCTTTTCCCTTTTCCCTTCCCCTTTCCTGGGGTGTGGGTCTGTGGGTCCCCCGCACCAATCGTCACGGAACCAGGCCGATCCAGCCCAGTAAACCATTGACAACAGGTCTCCCAACAATGACAGTGCATACTAAAGAATCTCCTGTTCATCTTTAGACTCAGTTTACATTCCAGTCTCCCAAGACTTCACAGTGAAAAGGTCTACCAGAGAGTTTGATAATCTCTTTGGTTACTCACTCACAATTTCATCTTCTCCCACATATTTACTGTTATGACTGCTCCCACTCTGCTGGTGAAGAACACACGGTCACATGCAGAAAGCTTTTTCATTCATTTATTAAACCACATTAGGAATTGCCTTTCTCCCAGCTACATTGAGGTTTTAAACCCTTAAAATTTCCAAGGCAGAGATAACAAATCAATAGGGTAATGCACTACTGCTGGCACAACTGCCGAACAATTGAAATAGAAGAAAATTGGAGATGTAATATCAGTTTTTAATATGAATTTTGAAATACAAATTTTTGAAGCTGTATCGTTCAGGAAAATTGTAATATTGTTAAAAACTCTTGAAATGTAGACTGGTATATAAACAGAGTCAAAAAATTTATCAGTGAATACTCTCGAAGTTATATAAGCTACATCAGATATATGTTACCTCTTATTATTGCTGGAAATGAATATTTAAATAAAAGTGTGTGTGGAAAATCTAATATTTATACAAATAATTCATTTTTTTCAAAAACAACATAATTAAGAGTGGGTATATTTATCTGAATTCTTAGTTTAAAATGTTAAATTCATCTTGATAAAAATAGAAAGTGATTGATGATATATCTGATAGCTTTAGTCTCTCAATTATTTCTCAATCTGGGGTGCTGCTATTTTACATCAGTATCAAATTCTCAATAGTAATGTTGCTGCAGTCTCAGCTGTATTGCTCTGGACATCTGGTACATCTGATGAACAACTTGAATGCCTTAAGCTGTTTTTTATGCCCATTAAGGCACCATGAATAGCTAACAGGTATGCCACCAAAGTGCTGTAAGGACATGCTCAAGGCAAACCTTCATCTGTGTGGTACCAGATCCACAAAGTGTGAAACTACTGCTGAAGACCATCTGTTATAGTAAAGCTACTGCACCATTGCCCCGAGAGTCTTTGAAAAAACCTGGAGAAACTCTATGACTCTGTGCTGTCCTAGTGAACTACAGAAATGGAGACACAGTATGTTAAAAAAGCAGCATCTGTGGCATTCATGGTTGTTAACATACTGTGCCAGTCAGAATTCCATAAACAAGGAATAATTCTTATAGTATTAGTTCTACTTTTTATATATATTTGTGATTTTCTCATTCCAAGTATATTAAATTACAATCTACCATGTTGAAATAGAACTCTCTCCAGCAACATTTATAAGTCTGACTCTCCAAATTTCATTTGAGTTCTAGCCACTGAGCATCCTAAATATGAACTTGATGTGCTGCTGTACTGAAAATGAAAGTTGTTGTTACATATGTTTAATTTTTTGTTCTTTAGATCCTAGTAAACATAATAAACTATTTTTCCTTCCAAATCTAAAGATATAATGATTCTTTGTAGTATTCCCCATAAAAATGCTAAAAAAGTTTTTCACTTAGATTCACCAATATGCACATTAAGTCACATTTCTGAGAAAAAAGAACAGTAATATTTATCAAGAATAAGTAAGTTTCTACTAACAGTATAGTTAGTTTTGAGAACACAAACATTTCATACTACTGCTCTATGGTCATCTTGATAAAACATAGAAAAAGAGAAGAGAGAAGGCATTCTCTGTTTGTTTTTTTCCAGCTTATGTTAATGAGAGAAAAGAATAATGGAAAAAATCATAACTTTACGGATAACAAAAAGTCCGAAGGAAATACATCAAGTCAAAGCTTAAGTTTGGTTAGGTTCATAATGTTAAGTATAGATATAAGACAAGAACTTAACAGTTTAATTAAATTGTATGCTATTTGGTATTTTTTTGCAATATATATTAAACAGATAAATAATAAATTGTCAGACTTATCCTTAAGATATTTATTAATTCTAGAAAGAAGGTAAGCACTATGGTTTAAGAAGATTTCTGTGGCAGTCAGCAGTCAGGATGTAGGAAGGAAATTTTTATTTTTCAGAATTTTGAAGGGCAGGAAAAATAAATACCCACCAAAAGTGATTTACCTGTTGCAAAAAATGTTAGAGATTAAAAAAACCAGAAAGACATCAAAATGTTTAATTAGTCAAATAAGTGAAAAATGTTAATAAAATTAAGGAAACAGATTGGATATGACCATAGAATCATAGAATGGCCTCTGCTGAAAAGGACTTAAAAGATCATCTTGTTTCAAATCCCCTGCAAAGGACAGTGTCGCTGACAACTAGACCAGGCTGCCCAGAGCCACATCCAGTTTTGCTTTGAATGCCTCCAGTGATGGGGCATCCACAAGACTATGACATGATTATAAAGAAAACAGTAGAAAGAAAAAAAAAAAAATCAAGCATACCCGTTGTTTAAAGAAAGAGCACGAAGTCATTTTATTATGGAAAATGGCACGCACATCAAGAACCAAAAAAAGAATATATACCTAAATAAAGTATTGAAAGTGTAACATCATTTTTGTATATACTTAAGGACAAAGTGAACATTTTTTTGGAAGCTGCACTGTAGCAAGGTGTGTAACTTATTGAGTTCATTACCAGAGTTAACTGGAAGGGATTAATAGCTTGCCATATAAAGTTGTTCTTACAGTGTGACCCAATGTAATTTTGAAGCTTTAAATTCTTCATTATAATAATGTTTTGGATTTAGAAAAACACAGAATTAAAAAGAAACAAACAACAGAAACAGACAAAAACAAAAGAATCAGCCTTCAGAGAAAGAAGGAAGTTGACCTTGAACAGTAAGAAGAGTTTGCCAGACATGATACAAGCAGTAGCACTATTCAATTGCTTATTCTGTTGTTTGTTAGATGCTAAGACTTCTTCCAGGATGGTAAAAATTAACAAACAAATAAATACATTTTGCTGTAAGTCAAAGAATGGATATGAATATTTCCATATGTAAAATAAATAAATATTAAAAAAACCCTACAAAGTGAAATTATAAAATCCTTAGATTTTCAAGAATTGAAACAAAATTGTTCGCTTGATAAACATACAACCTGTAAAACTTAGTTGCATATAAATGATAAAATAGGACAAAGAATTTGATACATAGAAAAATATATTTCTAAAATTTAAATGATCCTATGCAAAATTAGTGTAGTTTGTCCTGAAAGTATTGTGGCTGATAATCGAAACTGTAACAGACACAAGGACCATAATAGCATATAGAGCAAATTCTTAGCTAGAAAACACTACTTTTCAACAGTCACCACCATTAGCAAACTTGCAGAGATGGGCTGATTGAGGCACTCTTCATTTCATTACATGACAGCTCTGCATCACAATCTGGAACATAACTTGTCATCCATATCACTGTCGTCACTGCTTAAATGCACCACACAGAACCTCACTGTGCTGACATTCAACAAGCATCAGAGAATGTCAATAAGGTGCCATTTTTTCCACATGGAGTCAGACACCATCTTGTCATAGTGCTCCTCTGCTGCCATCTGTCATATGGCAACAAAATGTAAAAGAATATTGACTAGAATGTTCAACCTCTACTACCATACCACCACCATCTGCCTCTGATGTTGTGGGGGAATACAATAAAAGAGGATGCATTGCTTTTGGTCAGCCCATGTATTGATGTACTAATAAAGAATTCATATTGCTAACAAATTCAGCACTGTAAGCTCTCTTATAGATACATTTGTATCTTGATTTGGAAACATTTAAACTATTGTGGCATTTTTTAGCGAGTATTTTTTATCAGCATGAGTATTAAAATGTAGCCATATTTGGTTATATGCACTACAAAACTATTTGCAGTAGCTTGATGGTTACTTTCAAGTTAGATGCTGTTGTCTGAAATTTAGATTTGATTATACAATTCCAGCTATGTGGTCATGAAATCCTCTTCTGAAAGTTATTTTTTTTCCTTTTTTTTTTTTCCTAATAGCCTAATGATGGACTCCTTTGTTGGTATGACTGAAAACTAAAGGAATTGATTAATAACATTTGATTTTTTTTTCCTGAAACACAATGAACACACACATTTTAAATATACAATATCCTTGTTTTTTTTTTCTCTGTCAATGAAGCGTTACTCATTAAGAATACGTTTCCCTTCTATTTTTGATACTATCCCCCAAGTATTTACAACTATTTACTAAGAACACCACAGAGGCCTTAGATTGGTTTCAGCAGGGGACCTGCATTATCAGGTCAATGCTCATCACTTAGTCATTAATTTATTTTCACTCTCCATTTCCCCGTTTCCCAACTTCTCTTTGTTTTTTGTGTCTACTTCTTTCCCCAGACAACATTTTGTTGCTGATACAGCAATGCACATGCAACCAGGGACTAAAAAAATGAAATCAATTTTCTAAGAAAGGAATCCCTCATATTATCCATTATGTTAAGGAGAAAAACAGTGTAGAACATGAACTCTTGAACAGAATATGCTTATGTTAGAAAGCCAACTCGGTCATACTTCAGCAAAATGCAGCAAAATATGTTTGGAGTACCTGGGCTAAACCTTCCTTGTCGTATTTCAGTGATAATCTTGCATTAAGGACTTGCTATAGAAATACCTACTATTTGTAAAATTAAACAAACAACAAAAGACAGTAAGCAAAATATCACACAAAAACATTCTGAACTGTAACCCCATTTGTGAATATTTTCTCCATAAATTGCAATCTATATTATATATAAGACAAACATACCATTCTGACAAAGAATTAGTCAGATTTATACATATATTTAAACACCAAAACATACTAGAAAATCAGAAAATTCAGAAAATACTAACAATAATTTAAAGTACATTCTCTGTCCCTTGTTTAAACTTTTTAAACTGAACAAATACATTCTACCATCAATGGTCATAAATGTGATACTTAGCATTGTAATAATTTTCCAAATAGCTTGTAATTATCTTTGCTTTAGGGTTTTTTTTCCTATATTTTTTAGATAATTCCTTAATCTGAACTTTTATTCATGTTATAATTTTAAATATTTTGAAAAACTTACATAACAAAAACTTACTTTACAGCAAAGAGAAATACATTTTGTTGTAGTCCCTATCAGAAAGCTGTTTGACCTTTAGGCTTCAGGATTATCTGCTAAGAATAAAGATCACTGCTCGACACTTCAAAGTATTATTATGGACAATTTTGTCAATGATACACAAATAGGGATGGCCTCGGTAATCTTTGAGAGAGCTGACAACTCTGCTCCACTTAGATTCAACTGGAAAAGAAAAAAGACCCTACAAAACTTGAGCCAATAACATGAAATCATATACCTGATTAATAGCTGAAATTAATTTCTAGTTTTTCTTTCTGTATCCAAGCAGTTATTCTACAACTTTGTTATTTCTATTAGACAGTGGAGAGATTTTGTGACTCTTCTCCTCCTAAGAAAAACAACTTCAGGCAGTAATGAAATTCTGTATTTCTGAACCTGAAGTTTAGCACTTTGTTTATGTGTTTTAACAGATAACCTGTTCATTCTAAACACAGTACCTTCCTAGGTAAAGAGGCCATGCAAAAGAAAGGACAGTTCTACACACAAGAATGAGCAGCTTTCATTGAATGTGTCTTGGCTTCTTAGGAGGACTTAGGCAATGGTCTTTTAGAGTCTAGTTTAGGAAATTCAAGTGAGTATGGTTGAAGTAAGGACATAAGTAGTATTTTGCTATCATCTAGCACTCAATTATCAGTACATTCTAAAAAACTGGACATTTGCAGCCTAGCAAGTGAATAGTTGACATAAGATTCACAGAATCAGAGAACTGTAGGAGTTGGAAGGGACCTCTAGAGATCATTGAGTCCAACCCCCTTGCCAAAGCAGGCTGCCTAGACCAAGCTGCACAGATAGGCGTCCAGGCAGGTCTTGAATGTCTCCAGTGAAGGAAACTCCACAACCTCTCTGGGCAGTGGAGAGCACTGTTCCAGTGCTCTGTCACCCTCACTGTGAAGAAGTTCCCACTTTATACACACACTTTATATATACATATATATATATATATATATTCTATATTTTATATGCAGCTCAGGACAATTCCTCTTCAGTCATAGTACCCCAGAGATGCCAAAAGTTTGTACGTCCATGCTTTAAAGCATAAAAATTATTTTAAACTTTGTTCTAGAATGTGATGTTTTAAACATAAATATTTAAACATAACTGATTAGTTAGATTTTATATGCTTCATAAGAATAAACAAAAATTCCCCAGTAAGTGGTTGTGAAAATAGGACCAAATAATCAGTTGGAAGTGGATAGTCTTAAAGGCCCCTTCCAATTCAAATCATTCTACAATTCATTCTATGATTCTATGAATTACTTTTTTTTCCTGATTCTCTTAAACGTGATTTAGTTAACACAATCTTCAAGTATAATAAAAGAAGATTATTCTATACCTCTGGTGTTGTAAAATCAATAAAATATAATAACTATTTTTATTTGTCAGTAGTATTTGAAATTAAGATAGGCATAATACTGATTAAAGTCCTGTTTAGATAAAATGTAGCATTTATGTGAATGATTAGTACTGATAACTTCAGGGATATGATTTGGACTAGGAGGCTTTTTTTTAGAGTACTTAGATATACTGCAGAAAGAGGTAGAAATAGATGGAAAGGGAGAGAGAGAGAGAGAGAGAGATGTAAAAGATATTAAGAATGTTTATAATAGGCCCTACTCTGTTCAACTGATTAAGAGAGAATTGCTGGGGAATTGTTCTAATTCAGGCACATAATTTAGATTCCTTGAATTATGTGGTATAAATATTCATGACTATATTCATCCTCTAAACATGTCATCCCACATCTTTGTATTTTTAGAACAAATGATTTATCAACATTACAGGAAACAAAATTGATATTATATTTAACTAATTGATATCTCCAGAAAAACTTTGAGTATTTTAACTTGGAGATATTACAGATCTAATTAGTAATTTGAAAATGCATACTGAGATTATTTGCTTAATATGACATCAAGGGATAAACTACAGGAAGAAACTCTTCCTTCAGGAAGGAAGGAATATCTGAATAAAGGAAGAAATTAAAGATAGCAAGGTGGGGTGCAGCAGTGTAGAATGGTAGTAGAGAATGAATGCTCTTTCTTCATATTTCACTGTTTATGACTGGAAAGAAATCTTTCCTTTTCATGCTTGATCACAGAGGGAAGATCTTTGTTTTAGCAAGTGTTTTAAGGGAAGAGTGCTTGATATTTCTGATGTCACTTTTTGAATATTTAACTGTCCTTCTGTTGTACTAAAATTGTGTAGTTCAATTAGTTTTGACTGGTGTTGTCACTGTTATTGTGTGTGCGAATTTTCCCATGATAAAATTTGAAAAAACTATGGTTTTTGTAATACTAATCCTTCTTGTTCTCCTCACATATGTACTCTGAATGACAATTTCTTTACAATCAGTTTTTTATTTCATAAAAACATTTTTAATGTATGCAATAAAACTTTTTTGCAGTGAATAGAGCGCTTAGTGTTACAGATTAAAACATCAAAAAAGATATGCTAATAAACACATTTCTTTCTTCCAGAAAATTAGCTTTTATACTTGACCTAGCAACAGGACATGAAATTAATTGTTTTCCATAAGGGCTATTAATCACAATTGTGACACTTTCCCATAATACTCTACTACAATAATTGAACATTGCCATTCACTTTGAATATACTTTAAATCACAGAGCAAAGTTAAATGCCATAGACAGAAAAGAGTGTAAGTTTTCAAGATGATCCATTCACTAATTGCTAAGCCATGATGGCATTTTCATTTATTATAGGCTGTTCAGCCATTAATTGTGTGTGATGATACTGTTCATTGGAGTTTCTCATTGAACAAGTTTACGAAGGTTAACTGCATTTGAATTGAAAAGAAAAAAATACAACTGAAAAGCACGTAAATGGCACAACAATCTAATTTCAACCGATTGAGAAAACAGACATATGATAAATATACAAAGATTGTTTAGTACTCTATAAAATTGGCTCTGTTTTTACAATAAAATGCTAATATTTCAGCTTAAAAGCATTGAATGAATAAAACTGATCCTCTGTGCTTGATACTGTCAAACCTTTTGGGTAGAAGTAAGACTTATTTCCCAAGCTTGTTCTTAGAAGGGAGTCACAAGTGGCCTTAAGAATACTTTCTTTGCAACACTGAATTCTAGTGTACTGCTTTGCTATGTATAAGATAATTTCTTCCTAAATGTCTGTCATTAAAAGACAGTAAAATTAAAACAACACCATCTCCAACTTTTGAGATATCCTGATATCATTTGTTCAGTGTTCTGTGAGATGGACAATACAGTTTCAAGACTTAGAACAGATAGCTGTTTGTCAGATTATTTAATATCATTTAATATCAGACAGGTTAGAGTGCAAACATAATTCTTATACTTAAAATTCACAATTTGCCAATTGGTATAAGTTAAAAGAATTTAAAATAATTGCTGCTTTTATTAATAAAAAGCCAGTTAAAGACAATTTTAAGGAATTGCAATCACATGTCTGACCAAAAGCGCTGGAATGTTCATGTTTTACTTAAAGCAGTAATATACAGACTTTTTGAAAACCTCTGGATTTTAGAGGCTTCTTAAAACACGATCTAGTGTCTTGAATATATTTTATTCAAAAAGAAAGTATATTCATTTCCTTAGACTTCAGGTTTGTCATGTATCCTCAAGCCTATCAGTTTTAAAAAAGCAGAGAACTAGATTATTCATCAATACAGAAAATTATATATCAACGTGAATAACTTAGATCACTGTTAACAACTTTTTGGCTACAACAGATAAAGCATCATAACTCTGATCCTTAATTACTGGGCACATAATGAATGTTGCAATCTGGAAACTACATAATGACAAATATTCTTTGTAACGGACCATTCTGTGGAGACCGCAGTGTACATCTTTTGTACAGAATACTCATAATGAAATTTAGAATATAAAAAACACTTAATTGTCCCTTATTGAAATGAAATCTGATTGACCTGTGGCTGTCCAGAACATTGCTAATACAAAACCCTTCATAAAAACATTAAAAATGAAGTAAATTAAATACAAAACAAATGCAACTTTTGGAATATTTCAGACAATTTGCCATTAATCTAGCAATATGCTGTAATTTAATCTCAGTGCCACTAGATTCTGGGAGAGATAACTACTAATCCTGTTTGTTTTTCTGTTTCTGAGGTAGTTTTACTATGTAAAGAAAAACAAAAATTTCACAATAAAACATATAAAGCAATCACTGCATTTTAAGACAAAGATTTTTTTTTTAAATAACTTAATCTGTGGTTCATCCCTTGCACAATTGATGACTTAATCATGCTTCTTAAGATTGTAGTGACAGACTGGGTCAGGTGTCCTTCAAGCTATTTGGGGTGAATGCTTCATATGATCTATGTACTTACACTGAATTTTTGCCTAGTGAGAATGCGAAATGAAGGAAATCGCAAAATAATCAAACTAAGACCATTTTTCCCTGTACATTTAGCTAGTTACAGGAAACATGAAGTTATTCACACCAAGCTGATGAACTTCTGAATCTTGATTGTATCCAAATATAATAGATATTTTTTGTTTAAGAAAAGCATGTACTTAATATTAAACCTATCTTAAAAAAAAAATGACAGTAACAGATGTTTAAAGTAGAATGCATATTTCATGTACCAGTTTAAAGCTGAAATAGCATTTTAACGGGTATATGTGGCTTTAATGTTACATTTCCAATGCATATGAAATTTCATTCAAAATTGTCAGAAGATAGTCTGTGTGATAACAGATAATAAAGCTTGCACATTCCTTCTTCTCAAAGAAGCTTTTGAACAAATTCTGTTTGGTCATCAGGGAATAGCATGACCATGTTTATGTATGCCTTCAGTTCTCCTGTGTAAGTGATTCCTTTCTCATCAATTGCATACTAGCTAAGCTGAAAGGTTGCTACTCAAATTATAAAACTACATGACTGTGCTTTGAATAACGTTTAAAATTACAGTTAGTCATGGGAGTCAGAATTAGAAGAAAATTGTATGTGTTCATAAAGGTTGCACACACATTGTTATTTCTACAGTCACTATACAAAAGGCAGTTTGTATTTCTTGTCAGTGGTCAGTAATAGAGGATTAGAGGAGAATAAAAACATAAGAAGAATATGAATTGGATCATGACACTATTGTTTTACAAGGAGATTGTCTAATATCTAAAAATTTCACCAAATAGGAATATTCTCTTTCTAGTCTCTTTCATTTCTCTTCTGGAAGTCATTCTTCTGGAAATACTTAAAAGAATATAGAATTTTTGCTTTATTTATTGTTGACTTCTCCAGTGTGTAAACCTGCGTATACGGTCTATCTAGGGTCTGTGCGCAAGACCCTCCCGACCGGACCAAATGACTGTGTCCATACACTGATGCGGTGAGCAGCAAATGGCATTTATTGTTAGCAACACACTTTTCTTATAACTTCCTTCATCACAGTACTACCAATCACCTATGCTATGGTTATGTCTACCCAATAGATCTGTGGCATGTCTTGTCTTCTCCATATTTGGCCTTACTTGTTCTTCTTCTCTTATCTTCAAGATAGTGTTACCATGGTTTCCCAGGAGTCAAGGGGCCCCTGCGGGTCCTATTGCTGTCTGGTGACTGCCACAGCTTCTTTCTAAGCTTTTAGTTAACTACATTTATTATTATTGTATTTGCTGACTACAGAGTAATTAGAAAGAAATCTAAAATGCATATACAATATATATATTTTTTCCCAACTTTTTCTTCAATGCTCTTGTTTATTCAACCAAGTAATTGTGCAATTTAGCTAATTTTTAGAAGATTTTTTGAAGATTTTTTAGAAGTTTTTGATACATTGTTTTCCCTTTGTCCTTTAAATAAATGACATTTTAAATTATTTTTCTGCAAATTCTGTGAATTGATATAATTGATACATCTATATGCAGCACATGCCTCAGTTTTTATAGGTTTATTTAGAAAAAAAAAAAGATTTTTTTTAATACCTCTCTTAAAATATCAGAGAGGATACGATGTGCCCCACTTCTGTATAACATTTTGTGATAAATTTCAAGATGAGAATTCAAACATATCTAAATTGTATCTAAAGTGTGAGAAATTTGTATCTTTGATTGTATTTGAAAAGAAACTCTTCCTAAGATGCCAAGAAAAATAAAAACAATACTTCGGTTATATCTTAAACCTCAATATATTAAATGAATGAAAACAATGCTGGAAAGATCACGCAAGCTGTTGAAATACTCCACCCTATACCCTTATATATGTATGATATAATAAATATATATAAAACCTTTAAATTTACCAAATGAAAACAAGGTTTTTTTTAATACCATAAATTTTAATTCAAACAGAACAGATGCCAGAATGCTCCAATTAAATGAATAGATTTAAATTATGTTCATTAATCCACAGCTTTGATTTAGATAATCCCAGGTTTTGGACTTAAACCTAGAGAGGCTTTGGAGATTCACATTAACCTTCCAAAGGGCATTAAAGTCAAGGACGTACCAGAATATGATTTTTAATGCAAGAGAAACTGTAGAAGGAGGCACTGATGTCTCTCATTTAATGAGATCACCTCTTTTTGCAGGACTTACAGAAGGAGATACAGCAAATATTTGTCAAGGCTCCCTGATGGCCATAAGCTGTGGGAGGTTCACCGTAGAAGAGGCTGGGGTTGGCCTCCTCTGGCTGGCCAGTCTCACAAGTATATCCTGGAAGCGGGGAAGAACTGTAAGGGTGATAGAGAAGAAAATGATGCCATTATTCCATCTCTGGGTGTTTCCAAATATCAAAACCTTGTTAAAAATTGCACTGTAATTTCAATTGTAGGTGAATAAGTAGAAACAGAAGTCTTCAGTTTATCGTAAGATTCAAGTGTTCAAAACATGTCAACTCATATTTAAACATCTACAGGAAATATTTGTACATCTATAGGTCATCAAGACCCTTAGTTATCAGCTACTCATTTGGTGAAATATTCTCAAGTACTTAAAATATTGCTGAAAATAATTGAAGAAACTCACAAAGCTTGACAGTATCTTTCAATTTGAGAGCAGACATGAAATTAACACATTCAGAAGTAAAATCCTGAGAATGTATTTATTTTAAGACATGTTGATGGACTAGATTTGTTATGCAAAAAAAAAAAACAACAAACAAACATATGTAAACGTGGTGTAAGTAATACATAATAACCAGAGCTATGAGTCTTTCAAGAGCTTCTTCATTTACTTATTTCACTTCTATCTTATTCTTTTCTTTTTTTTCTTTCCACTTTTGGTACTTTGGGAAATATAAATCAAAGGCATTATTGTCTGTGTTTTAATTTTTTCATACATGAATAACTTTTCTATTAAAAACTTACTTTATTCCATCATTGAGTCCTCAGCTAATATGTGAGTCAGATCAAAATAGACACATTAGAGTTCTCAGTGCTACTGTAAGTTAAGCTTTATTTAAAAATCAACAGCAGTCCTACAGACCTGCTTGCATTCTTTAACTATATGTTTGCTTAAACTCTGAAAACTTTGTTATTTTTGGGCAGCTTCAGATCTGTATTCTAAAGCCACTTAAGATCTACTGGTTTAACAAACAAAACAAAACAAGCAACTAAAAAAGAACAAGTGGTCAAGCTATGCCAAATTCATCCTTCAAATATATGTATTTATTTGCTTCCAGGACATCAATAAAAATGAATTGGAATGTTCCTACTTTGCTAAATCAATAACTATTTACTCAGCAGTATGAACTATGAGTTTCTTTTCAGTTTGAATGATATCAGTGCATAACTCCTGAAAAAAAAACACGTTAATCACAAGTAGGCAAAGCTGAAGAAGAAAGTGCCCTTCATCATTCTCGTTGACATTGTTTCACTGTGAACAAGAAAAAAAGAAAATAAAGAAGAGAAGAAAAAAGGAAAAAAAACAAACAAACAAGACTTCTGTGGCAGCTGGAAACTTAAGTGTATATAACTGACTGAGAATTCACAATCAGATAGAGAATTAATAATTAAGACTGACAATCTTCATGCTTAAGAGTGGACTTCTGCAAACTTCATCTTATTGCCTCTCACAAAATCACTTACCTGTATTTAAGTCCTCCATCCTGACTTTTCGAAGGAGGAAAAAATAAAACAGAACAAACGAAGAAGTGCACAACGGAAATAAGGTTTGGAAGAAAAAGCATGAAAATCTTTAGATTAGCCTTCTGTAAGAAAGCCACTTTAAATATTATAGTAAAAACATGAAAAAATTGCTTGATTCAAGTTGCATGTTAGAAGGCATTTCCTCCGTATTTTGGGAAGCTAAATTTTTCAGTGTTTTAATTATTGGCTTGTATGGGCACTGATTAGAATCAAGTTCTAGTGAACTTTCAGCAACTTGCCTTTGTTGACTCTTTCCTTAAATAACATTACCTTTGAACCTTTTTGCAAAGACTTACAAACACCTTAACAAAACCTGTTCCAAAATTCCTGATATATACACATTGTATATAGCTTCTTTTCTTCTAGCCTCAGTATTTTATATGAATAAGCTCACCAGTCATTTCAGTTATGTCCACAGAGTCCTTTGTAGAACAGCACTCTAAAACTAACCTTGGGGACAAAGATATATATTTCCACAGTGTCATTATCATTACAGTTTGATTATAATGACTAAAGCTATAGTTCTATTACTACTAAAGCTACTATTGCAAGCGTAATATACCACAGCAGTGTATGACATTTCCTAGGCTATTGTAAGCCTTCTAGAAGCCATCAAGGATTTGCTCAGTGCACTACAGTACATGTCTGAGCAATTAATTTTATGAGACAAGGCACCACTGTGAATAAAACCACCTACAGGTTTCAAAGTGAGTATTTTGTACCCAGTGTGATAAAGCAGGAATTTAATTTAAGCCAAAAGAATTTCTGGAGTGCTTTCTTCTCCCACATACCACATTTTATTACAAAAGACAGGAGAAAAAAAAATGAAATGAAAAACAAAACTAGCAATGTGTATTATGGATATTATGGATATGTCAAGGTAGGAAAAACTAGGGAAAAAAATGTAGTAAGTAGGAAAAAAAAAAAGAGGTGGGAAAAGAAACTATTGTCTGATCTGGTTTTCCATGAATCTACTGAAAGGAAGGGAAGGAAAAGGAAGAGAAAAAGAAAGGAAAAAAAAGGGGAAAGGAAAGAGGAAGGAAAAGGAAAAGAGAAGGTAAGGGAAGGCAAAATGGAAGTGAAAAGGGAAGACAAGTATGCTTTTAGATACAAATATGAGTACAAAAACATTGCTTTTAGACTCATGGCCTGCGCATTAAATTTACATAACAAGCAACATACTACAAATTAGTAAGAGTACTTTCAGGTGCTTCATTGCAACAAGGTTGCTTTTTTTATCCAAAATACACAATGCAGTAACAGAGAAGAACAAGTATATTTTTTCCTAATAAAACAGAAAAAATTTCAATCTCTTATTTCAGTAATTCCGAAAATATAGAAAGCTTTTTGAAATAATGCCTTTGTCTAGGGAGATTATTGTTACTTTTACTACTCAAATTGAGGAAATTCTGTATCTTGTATCAAAGAAGACTGTGCATATTAAATATTAGATATTAAAAATCAGAAGTGTCAGAAAGGTACAATATTTTGAGGATGTGAGCGGTGGGTAGGATAGATGTAGTGGCATAAATTACTCACAAAGTAATACTTCATCAAGCAAGAGAGAAGAACAAACATGAGTGCATATGTACATCTACATTTATTAGTATGTGTATAAATATTTAAATACATACAGATTTGTGTTTTTAGAAAACAATGGTTTCATAGAAATATTCAGAATTTTAGTTTTTTAAACAAATATATTTCAAACAAAAATACACAGTTCTATAACGTCTAATACCCAATTTCAAGGCTCTTTGCCATGGTTTTATGATTTATTGTTATCGGTATTCCACATCATAATTCATGTGAGGCATGGGGATTTAAAGAGTTAATGCTCCAGGTCTGTGGACTACTGAATTTTCAGTTACCTGGCTCTCAGAAGAGAGCAACATATCCCAGAGGACTTTGTGTTTCTGTCTCCCACCCAGAAGGAAAGATAAAACTGCACACAAGTCCTGAGACTTCCTCATTTTGCTGGTCATCTCAGCAGTGGAGGTTCCCTAGCTGTCTTGTCTTCAGCTTTAGCATAAGGTCTTCGGTTTCAAACATTCACTCTCTCTCTCCTGCTTTATTCAATTTATTAGCTTCAACTCCAATTATATGGTATTTTATTGTGTTATTTTGCATTCCGATACCTTATTTAGTGAATTAGTTCTCTTCCTCAGATCGTTGCTGCTGTTTTGCTTTTAGGCACATCTCCTTACCCTCCCTTTCTCCCCCTTCCCCTTTCCTGGGATGTGGTTCTGTGGGTCCCCCGCCCCAGTAGTCATGGAACTGACCCATAAACTCTTGACACTCTGAGTCCAAAATGGATTATTGAGATAATAATATTGATAACCAATTGATATCAATCAAATTATTTACCATATAGCCTTTCAATATACCACATACAGAAACATAGACTGTTATGAACCATTTCTTTAGAGGCAGCAATGATACAATCAGATTGAAAATTCAGTATTCTTTAGCAAATTATGTTTCTCATTACACAGTGATCAAAGAAATAGTACCAGAGGAGATCTGTAGGGTACAAGATTGATTACAGACT
The DNA here is from genome assembly GCA_023055505.1 of Callipepla californica brunnescens. Classification (NCBI taxonomy): domain Eukaryota; kingdom Metazoa; phylum Chordata; class Aves; order Galliformes; family Odontophoridae; genus Callipepla; species Callipepla californica. The sequence continues at coordinate 24,607,590 of JALIRH010000005.1, forward strand.
GATTCAGCAGTACAATCAATGTTTGGTGCAATCTCAGCATGAACTGAGTCTCCAAAGAGCACACTGCTATCTGATAGTACTACTGTAATGGAAAAATCAAACTACTTCTGGAAAGTAGTTTGGGTTACATTAGAAAGGAAAGGATTGGATCTCAGATTGCCATTATTGTTAGGATCCAAAAGTATGTTTATAAAAACATTTAATTTTCTGTTTCATTCAAAGAGAAAACCCAAAACACAGAAAAGTTCAGTTGCTCTAGCAGAGTTAGAACAAATCACGCAGTTTTTACTTTGAGATTTCACTTAATAGTCCTTCATTTAGTGTATAACAGAAAGTATCTTTATTTTGCTTTGTTTTTATTATTTTTCTTAATTATTTTATGCAATTCTCTCCAATTTTCCTTTTCAATTCTCCATCACGTAAGATTTCATATCTAGAAACCTTACTTAGATATGAATTATTTGAAAGAAACTAGTGTAAACTGGCAAACATCCATTAACTCAAATTAACTTCAGCCATATATTTTTTCATTTTAAGCAATCATATGTAAAATTATAGGAATATGATTTCTCAGCAACAGTTCCCATAATTTTAGGAAAAGATGTTCAATACTGGCAAATAAATATCAAAGCAATGAAACCTCTCAGAAAACTCAGATTTGCAAGATACATATATTTTAAAAAAGGAATAAGAATATTTGTTTGTTTGTTTGTTTGTTTGTTTTAGAACACTTTGCTTTGGTTCGATGTTTACTTTGTACCAAAGGCTTGTAGCATACTTTTCAATGAATTATGGCACAAGCTTTGTGTTTAATTCTCCAGGCCATTAGATATAATTCTCATAGTGTTATATGAAGTTAATTGTGCTGATTTTTGTATATCTCCCTGGCTTTGAAATAAGCTATTTCAGCATCTGTTCTATAGTCCTATGCACTCTGTTTCTGTATTCACACCGACTTTGTAACTGGAGTTTTGAGAGGAATGAGGAATAAAGAGAAATGAAAGCTGCAGAACTTCAAGAAGTGGAGACTCCTCAGTGACAACTCTATTCATGGGAGATCATAGAAAATATATGTTCTAGTTTTATTATTTTAGTAAGAGATAAAACAAATGGAATACAGTGAATATAGCATCTATTTTCTACCCTTCATTTGAAATGTATAAGATATACATACGTGTCATTATTAGAAATTGGAGAGTGAATTGAAATATTCTATTGAATAGACTGAGTATTTTATTTCCAAAGTGAACTCAGTCTATTTGAAATGACATTTGATCTTAATAAACAGCTTACCTTTTGGTTGGATGCAAAATCAACTACAAGAATACTTGAGTATACTTTCTGACATTGTGCTTACTCCACTGACTAAGCAGATTAAGCTCCTTTTGATAAGAAATCCATAGTATATAATTGTAAGAATCTCATGATATTAACTGACTCCACTACTTAATAATGAAAAAAATATGTTTTACAGATTATTTATCTTCAATTTATATGAATATATGTTTTGTCAACACATTTTAAAATTATCTCACTTTATATGGACAAAAAATAAGTTTTATTTTTATTACTTTACCTACTTTACATACTTACATGCACTTTCCCTCTACTTTATAGGAAGACCCTGATTTCATTGTTTGTTTGTTTGTTTTTCCTTAGAAGAGAAAGATGTCAGCAATAAAGAACTTATGTCAAAACTGTCATGAATGCAGACTAAAACACTGCACAATTCACTTGTAAGAGGAAGGCAGAAAAATATTTATTGATATTAAAAGTAAAATATGGTAATTAGAACAATGATGACAGCAACTTAACAAGATCTGAAATGGTTAAATATCCTTGACTATTTGCTATATAGAGGGTAGGGGATACATAATGAAACTAAGATTTAATCTTAGTAAAGCTAGTATAGCTTAAAAACAGTACATCAGTTATCAGGGATCTATGGGCAAAACATCACCACATCGAGGGGGATTGAGAAGTGTCCCCACTCAAGGGGATATTCTGGTGTGCAGTCAGCTGCTTGTAAGAGCCCTCAGAAGTTGCTCTTTATGGGGTAAAATAAGCAGGTGAAACCTTGATTGTTATCAGTCCCAGGGACAAGGTCTTTTTCACCTCATTGTATACAACAGGCCTGGACATAAAGGCAAAGCTGGGTGAGGGATGCAAGGAGTACACCATCACAAAAATAGAACAATTTGTTTCAAGACCTATCAGCCAACCTTTCCTCACCTATATAATCTGGAGAGTTAGCCCACTGACAAGGCAGATCATTAATCAGACATTAGTACTAACTTTCTGATAGCAGACACTTTTAAGTATGAGTAGATGTTTTTCCCTTATTCAGCAAGAGAACTTGGCTACTAACAAGGAGGTTGGAGTTCTGATAGCTAGGCATCTTGAACAGCAGAACAATTTAAGAAACTCTCTAGCTCAAAAAAGCCAGCTGGACAGGTGACCAGTTGAGGAGCTGGCCAAGTTTCACACCAGCCAAGCAAGGACAGCTGGGCAGTAGGCAAACTGAGAAGCCAAGCAGCCTTCTGGTTTGTAGCCAGCCTATCAGCCTGGGGTCCAATTGGCAAGGTAGATGGTGAGCAAACTGGCAGAAAATCAGATAAGCTAGCAGCTGGCAGCTTGGTCAGCCTATCAGCCTTTCTGATTTTCATCAGTGTTTTTGACACAATCTTCATGTTTCAAAACAATGATTCAGTTCTATTCAGTCTGACTTTTTCTCAATGAAACTTATTAAAAAAACAAACAACAAACAGCCACCTAGAAAAAAACTGTCACCAGATCTAGCATTTAGCACATATAATGAATATGTTATAAACAATAATTTTACGTCTCCAGATAATCACAACTAAGTAGTTAATTGACAGCTTCCATTAATTCATAGGTATCAAACCTTTTGACTTCGTTAGGCTGCAGGAAGTGATGAACTGTCTTGGGCCACACATAGAGTACATAATAATTTTGGTGTATATAAGTAATAAACCTTCTTTTTTAAAATATATTTTACTAAAACAAAAAAAAAAATCAACAAAAACACAAAGCTAGAGGGTTATTTTACTTTTTTTTTGTTTAATTAATTAGTCAGACTGGATTGATGGAAGTGGTTGAAATTCTTAGTGAGTTCTCAAGGTGATTAGCAGAGATTTTAAATGAAATTTTACTCCTGTACTTCATCCTTGAGAATAGCTGTTCACTAAAGTACATTTCGTTAAAAAACAATGATATGAATGTGATTGTGATGCGGATTATATTTTTTTCTGTTAATATAGGTATCATAAATGTCTGGTAAGGAGAAATTATTGAATTTTTTAGTTGAATATCTAATTGCAACTCTGTAAATTGCATTTGAATATTTGCAGATAGTGTATTTAAGTCAACTGAAAATAGTGTCATAAGTGTACTGAAAAACTGATGAATTTTTGGCAGTCTTGAAACCTATTCTCAAAATCCTTTATCAAAATGGCAGGCAAGACTGCATATTTTTCAGTGCTCACAGGACTGTGTTTAATCAGTGTATCAAAATTTATTTGATCAAAATTATTTCCAACAGCTCAAGTTAGCACAGCATTTTGTTCACTTTGTGTCCCAGTTTCAGCTTAGACACTTTTAATTGTACCCCAGTGTTGTCATTGCTGCTAATAAATGTTTGCATGCCTTGGACCAGGCCAGGATGCTTAGTGGGGAAGAGCCAATGCCTTGATGACACTGGGCTAGCAGTGACAACAGGATGAGTTTAGCAACATGTGAGCTCTGGATTCACAGGTTGGCCATCCTGCAATTCATTCTTATGTCTTTGTTTGTTTGTTTGTTTACTGAGGTTTCCAGGTGCTAAGGAAAATTTAATTCCATATCTGTCAGAAAATGTCTAGCTTAAGCACATTCCTTTCCAGTAGTTTATCTTTCCAAAAACGGCTACTATGTTCTACCTGTCTTAAGTCTTTCTGACATCTTTAGTGTTCACATATCATTTGAAAATCCAAGTTTACTTCTTTTTCTTCTAACTACAGCAGTTTTGCATACGAGTATTTAAAAACCAAGAGTGATTTAAAACTTCGTCTACAGTTTGAAGTTACTTTGGTGCTCAAAAAGAGGTATAATTGCTAGTTGTAAAGCTTGCAGAAGGAAAATGCACTGATGTATTTAGCACACATAATTATGTATTATCTTGGTTACATCGCCTTAGAAATCTTTAGTTTGCCTGTGCAGTGTTAACAATTTGGGACCAATAAATACTTCAGTGTAAAAATATGTACAATGCATTACTAGCTCAAATAACCTTCCTATTTCACAGCAAAACAAAGCAAATTCCAGAAACAAACAAACAAACAAACAAACAAAACCTCATTTTACTTGAAAGCTTAAATTGAAGGATCTAACTTTAAATAAGAAATTCATTTTCTCATGTTCTCATGTTTCTATATGCAGTTTTCAACTACTCTTGCTTCATTTTAATATGTTATATGTACATTAATATATATATTATAATCAATTGCAGAATTGTAGGGGATATGCTCTAGATATCATCTTGTCTAGTCTCTCTGATAGATAAGGTTCCCCACAATAGGTTGAACAGGAAAACATCCAGGTGGTCTTTGAATATTTCCTGAGAAGGAGTCTCCACAACCTCCTGGGCAGATTGCTACAGTGACTGGAACCTGCTGTCTTAGTTTCAGCTGAGATGGAATTGTTTTCTTTAGAGTGTCTGACATGATGTTACTTTTGGGTTCTAGGAAGAAAACAATGTTGATAACACACTAATGTTTATGTCTGCTACTAAGCAGTGCAGTACAGAGCCAAGGTCATTCCCAAGGAAGAGTCCAAGTTGCTGTGAGGGAACAGAATTAGGACAGCTGAATTAAACTGGTCAAAGGGGATATTCTATACTATATGATGTCATGAGGAAGGAATTTTAAAGGGAGTGAGAGTTTGTCTGTCTTTATTCTACTGCCTGAGGTTCTAGCTGGGCATTGCTCAGTGGGTGGTGACCAACTGCTTGTACATCACTTGTTATATACATTCATGCATATACATAGTTATAACTCTTATCCTTTTTCTTTTCTCTAACTTAGTAAACAGTTTTATCTTAACTGACAAGTTCTACTTAGTTTTTTTCCTCCAATTCAATCTCCATCCCACTGGGAAGTGGGGGAAGGTGACAGTGAGTAAATGACTGTGTGGCACGTAACCACCTGCTGGGATAAACCACAACACTTTCAAAGTAAAGACTTATTTCCTCATATTTGAATGGAACTTCCGGTCTTCCACTTTGTACCCATTGCCTCTAGTCCTTTCACTGAGCAGCATCATAAAGACCCTGCTCCCTCCCAGTTGACACCTGCCTTTTAGAAATTTATGAGCCCTGATAAGATCCCCTCTGTGTCTTCTCTTCTCTGGGCTGAGCAGTCCCAGATCTCTTAGATATTCTAGATAAGGATGACACTACAGGGGCCTAATCAACTTTGTACCCCTCCACTGGACTCTCTACAGAAGTTTCCTGTCTGTCTTGAGCTAGAAAACCCATAACTGGATATAGTACTCCAGATGTGACCTCACCAGGGCAGAGTACAGGATGAGGATCAACTCCCTCCACCTGCTGGCCACACTTTTTTTAATGCACCCTGGGATTACTTCGATCTTGGCCACGAGGCCACACTGCTGACTCATGGACAACCTGTTGTCTAATCATGACAGCCAAATCTTTATTTGAGGAGCTCCTTTCCAGCAAGTCTGCCCCTAACCCATAGTGACTCATGTGATTATTTCTCCCCAGATATAGGACTGTACACTTGCCCTTTCTGAACCTCATAATGTTCCTCTCTACTCAGCTCTCCAGTCTGTCTTGGTCTTGCTGAAAGGCAGCACAGCCTTTTGGCATGTCAGCCACTTCTCCCACCTTCATATCAGCAAACTTGGTGAGGGTGCACTCCGTTCCTTCATTCAGGTTCTTGATGAAAATGTTGACCAAGACCAAACCCAAAAATGACCTCTGGGGAACACCACTAACTACCGGACTTCAACTAGGTTCGGTGCTGCTGATCACAACACTATGAGCTCTGCTAGTCAGCCACTTTCCAATCAACCCCACTGTCTACTTGTCTATCCCACACTTCCTAAGCTCATCTATGAGGATGTTATGAGAGACAGTGTCAAAAGCCTTGCTGAAATCAAGGTACACAACATGTACTGCTCTTCTCTCATTTACCCAGCTGATCACAACATCAAAGAAGGCTATCAGGCTGGTCAAGCATAATTTTCCCTTGGAGAATGCATACTAACTTTATTTTCTCCCACATACTTGCAGATGACATCCAGAATAAGTTGTTCCATCATCTTCCCATGGACAGAGGTGAGAATAATTGGTTTGTAAACTCCCAGGTCCTCACACTTGCCCTTTTTGAAAACCAGAGTGACATAGGCTATCCTCCAGTCCTCAGGCATCTCTCCCATTTTCCATGACCTTTCAAAAATGAGAGAACCTGTGGGTGCATCCCATCAGAACCATGGATTTATGCATGCTGATGACACCTAGATGATCTCTGACCTTGTGCCAAGATGGAATATTATGTGGAGCAATAGTAGATTTACTTGTATTACACAGTAAATAAATTGCTCCATTAGGTCTGGGGAAAAAACTCAGTGCAGCTTTTAACAGTTCTCATAGTTTCTGGCAACATTCTAAGTAACCAAAAGCTATATACTAGCCTCTGGCTCCATAAACGGGGGGTATAAGAATCTGCTACTGTTGTTAAACTAAGTGGAAGAGGGAGAGAACAGGGAGTTAATAACTCATTCTTGAACTTTCTGGGACTCACTGAAAGCTTCTCTCACAGAGTTTTGCTGGATCATTTCCTCATTGGATTAAGAAACAGATGGAGAAAAAAGGTAGAGGTAAGAAACAGATGCTCCCTACAGCTTGGTCCCTTGCTGATCCTGCAGATAGAGAAGCAGGTAATGTTGCTGCTGCAAATAGCTATGAATAGCACACACAGATCTTCTTGGGCTACCTGTGTATCATTTTAGTGAAATGGCAAAAATATTTCCCACAAACTTTCTCAAAATACTGCATGAAACATTAAAATGTAACAAATGTTCTCCATTGTTTTTCTTTATTATCACAACTGTTTTAATGAGGGATATCTCCAGATCTCTGTTCTTTCGTAGGTCATGTAGGTGTTCATATTTACTCTTCTGTGACAAGACTGTCTCATGGATAATTTAGGCTTGTGCCAGAGATGCCTTTCCTGGTGAAGAACTTTTCAAAATGAATTCCTTTGAAAGAGTATATTTTGATGAAATAGTTTTGTTGCTGTTGTTTTTTAACCAAAAGGCGTAACACTTTGAAAATTCTTGTTCATTTCTGATAATAATGAAAATTTGTATAGTTTCTGTATGATTATTCAGTATTAAATTTTTATAGAAACTTGCTTTATTAAATTCACTTATTTTTATGTTATTTAATTCCACAATGATAAGGAGATCAATAAGCTATTTTTGTTTTGTTCAACCCCATGATGATAGATATTATTTGGTTGTGAAAATAAATATTTAAATAGTGAGAGAGAATTCATATGTCCTTCTCCTTCCGAAGCTGCAGAAGTTATCATTCCCTCAGCTATCAATCATTTGCTGGAAGTTTTTTTTTTTCTGGTGTTTTTTTGTTTTTTGTTTTTTTTTCCCAATGAATAGAAATTACTGTAAATTCAGAGCTGCTAACTGACACTTCTTTTGAATGAAACCCCATCAGACTGCAGGGTCAATATGGCTTCACACTCTATAAGTTTTAAATCTCAATATTATACTAGCAGTGCTTGAAGCTGATCATTTGTCAATGTAGGCCTAAATCAGAGTGTGAACTTTAAACAAGAGAAGGATAGAATATTTGATTAGTTAATAGATTGACTTGAAGTGAGAAGATTCAAGTTTTAAACAGGTTTCACTATTTGTATGAATAGATAAAAACATATAGTTGCTGATGAAAAGTTATAGAGAAGGCAATAGGATAGCTGAGACTTCTGTGGGATCCTGTCGTCACTGAGAACAATGGAGCCAAAATGCCTATTTCCACTGACCTCATTCACTTCTTTTTTAAAACAACATTCTTATTACTGTATTTTTCCTCTAGGGGGGAGGAATAGCAAAAAAAATCTATGACATGGACTTCTTTTGTTTTTAACAGTCAAAAGATAATTACAATGGAAAGATATTGATAGCAACATTTTAAAATGTTTAAAAGTGAAGGTTCTCTCAGGCTTTTTTTTTTTTTTAAGTTAATCAATGTGATGACAACTTATAATGAAGAAATGAGTGCAAACAAACAAAGAAATAAGCCATTGTTGTCTGTGAGTAAAATAGCATGGAAGGAGAATAATTAATTATTTTGATGCACTGAATTATCTTTTTATACACAACATGGGAATCTGAGTTAACTTCGTGCTCTGCTTAGACCGAGAAATAATATTTTATCTCTTTTCAAATGTTGTCAGCAAAGTCAACATATTCTTCAACTCTATGGATGCATACGTTTTTGAGATCTGAATAGGCCTACAGGGATGAAGAATGTATTATTTGACATTGGTATCCACATCTTTCTTAGACATTTTTATTACTTCTAGCTAGAAATTTTTATTTTGTTGTGATATGGCTAATGAAAAGCATCTAAGAATTAGGGAAGTTTAACTGTGTTTTTGTATTAAGCGATTTTTGTGTGAACGAACTTGAAGTGTTTCTGAAAATTCAAAATCATGGCTTGGGGTCTGGAGCAGAATGTAATCATATATTAAGCAATAGTAAAGAAGTTAGTTGTCTAACAGTTAGCAAAGAATTTTGGCAGAAAGAAAAACTGGGTAAATTATAGCTATGCTGAGCTGTTCTGCTTATACACATGTACATACATTGTTCCTACAAACTAGAAGTGTTTTCATTTCATTTGATAATATTTAACAATATTTTGCCTATCCCTTTATAGAAACTTAATGAATTGATTGAAATTCTGCAATAGATTTTATTTGCTAAATTGCTATATTTTGTTTCCAGTTTCAGGAACTTATACTGAAATATTGTATGTACCATAAGAATGGTTATAAAGCCATTTACACCATCTGTCATTCATAACTTGAAGTCATAATAATTGTATTCTGTCATGCATTTTCCCTTCATACATTAATCTCAAAACAGGTATTACTATTTTCATCATTATTCAGGCGTGATAATGACTTCTTCTAAGTTCAGTGTTCATTGAAGCAACAAAGACATTAATTAAAATTAAAAAAATTTTTTTACAATAATTTAAAATTACTATGTGTAATGTTTTACCATTGATGTCTATATCCCTGTAGCTGCTTACTGCTGCAACAGTCACTCTCAGAAAAAAAAGTAAAAAATAAAAAAAATTATAGTCATCTTTCCTGAGCAGCAGAGAACTCAGAACATGCTCTCCAAAATAAGCAGCAGGGAAAATACTTATTCCTCCAAAAATCCAGAGCAGACAGTTTACATAATAAACAGATAATTGGCACAAATCTTTGGTCTCATATACTGCTTTAACTAAAACTACTATGTTAACGTTTGACTTCGGTCATTACTTGTCCTTTATCACAAATACGTGTCATAGTTTCTTTGTCTCATGCACTCTCCAAGTGAAAAAATTCCACCTAACATCTAATATAAATCTCCCTCTCTTTTAGGTTCAACTATTCCCCCTTGTGCTATCACTATCAGAACTTGTAAATAGTTGGAAATGCACAGAGAACAAATTTATATTAACATATTCAGTTATTTGAAATTCCAACTGACTCTAAGCATAGGCATGGAGCATAAGAGTATTATAATTAGTTTTAATGGGTAATTTTTGCTAAAAAGATACTTTACACTATCAAAGATATAATGAAATGTTTCAGAATAATGACTTTTTCTGTACCAGATGGCAAAAATCTGTGCTCATTAGACATAACTTTTAAGGAAAAAGAGGAAGTAAATGAACAATAACAGCAAAAAACTGCAGTAATGTTTCCTCAGCATATTTACAGTGACGTATCTTTTCACCACTATAGAAATGCGTGCATCAATTACTTAATAGTCATTGTAATACGAAAGTAAACAAAAGACAATTATAATGTTCAACTGCATTCCTCAACATCAAAATATCATAACTTCAGTATGAAGTATTAAACATCTATGTCATAAAGAAGCAGAGGAACTTTGTGTTCCACTTCTGCAAATGTATGTACTTTTCATTCACTGACTGCTTAAGAGTCAGTGCCTTAGAGATTTCCAAAACATATTGATAGAGCACTCTCCGGAAGTCTAATGTAAGCTACTGTGTGTTAGATCACGTAAGGGGAAAATACAACAAACAAACAAACAAACAAATAAACAAACAAATAAAAATTGATGTAGTATCCTTTAGCTTTTTTAGTGTAGTATTTATTATATTGTGCTTATTTGTAGTGTACAGAATAGTACTAAATTATTTAATAAATAGAGATTATTCTGATACAACATGAATTCCTGCTAATTTTCATGGCTAGGATGAAAAAATAAAACATGTAATAAATAAAAAACAATAGTTAACCCATCACGTGAATATATACCACAGAAGAATTGCTAAGGCAATTCTGCTGTATGACCTTTTTGAAGGACATACATCACAATGATTGCAGAAGTCTGCTGAACTTTTTTTTAATGTCAGCTTTTTCCAGGAGTTATTTTAAATTCTTAAGAGCTTCAGTAAGCATATATAGCTCTTTTCAGTTATATCCTACCTTGATAAACATAAACATTCATAATTCATCACATGGTTTTGGCTAAATACTATCAACACTGTAGGTTATAATATTTCCAATAATCAGGATTTTGCTTGAGAAAAAATGCTCTTTTTCTGCAGTCAAGAAATCACAATATTAAGCCTTCATTTTCTTTCTAAGTAGGTATTTAATATTCATAGTATGGAAAGATCAGTTGAAAAATATGGAGAGTACCTCTGAAGACTTACTCATTCAAAGCCTAAGTCAAATTTTATAACCATAGAAACAAAATCATAGAATCATAGAATCATTTGACTGGATTAAAGGTTTAAAGGTCATTTAAAGGTCACCTACTCCAACTCCCCTTTGATGAACAGAAACATCTACATCTACACCAGAGCCTGGCCCAACTTGACCTTGAAGATATCAAGGAATGTGACATTCATGACCTCTCTGGGTGACCTGCTCCAATGTTGCACTACCCTTAACTTACAAAAAAAAGGACTCCACATCTGGACACAGTACGCCAGGTGAGGTCTTTCCAACATAGAGAAGAGGGGCAGGATCATCTCCCTTGATACTGTTCAGGCTAGAGAAGGCTCAGGTGAGAGCAGATAGTGGACTTCTAAGACTTACAGTGAGCTTATAAGTGCTAGGGATATCAGCTTTTTACATAGGTAGGTGTTGGAAGGATAAGAAGGAAAGGTCTTAAACTAAAAGAAGAGAGATTTAAATTAGATGTCAAGGGAAAATTATTCACTGAGGCTATGGTGAGGTCCTTGAACAAGCTGCCAAAAAGAATTGTGGATGCCCTATCCTGGAGGTGTTCAGGGTCAGGCTGGACTGGGCCCTGGGCAACTTAATCTAGTGCCTGATTAAGTAGTTGACAACCCCGTTCATAGCAGGGGAACTGGAATTAAATAATCTTTGAAGTCCCATCCAAAACAAGCCATTCTGTGACTCTATGATTCTATTATGCCTACTTATGTTCAGTATTGTTCTGGAAAATTAAAATAGATAATCTTCCACATTAAAATTATTAACAACTCTGAAAGGGTAGAGCAACAAGTTTCACAACAAGATTTTCCTATAAATTAATAATTTCTTTGATACTGTTTCATTATTTTTTCCCTATTTTACTTGAAAGTAATGAATTCAATCATAAAGAGCTCAAGTATTTGACAAAACAAAACAAAACAAAAGACATCAATATTTTGCAGTATTAATTTTAATTATCATAGATCACGTGTCCATGAGTTAAAAAGTCAGAAGTAAAAGCAAAATGAATATAAAAATTGCAGCACTTTGAAGATGGTTAACGCCTTTATTCCTCGGTCTTCATTTTAATAATGTAGACACTTTTCTATTTATAAAAGGGCAGACAGAAGATTTGAAAACATAGAAGATAATTCTCTTTGACTCAGTTAGATAGAAAATAAAAGGACTAGATAGCCAGTAATTCTTTCCCCCCACAATATTTGTACAGCAGTTTTGTTACTTCTGAAAGTAAGACCGAGATACCTTTGGAACAAGAGTTCTAGAGACTGAGTAGACTGATGAGGAGAAAACTTCAAAGAATCAATATTGGATGGGGATTTGGACTACTCTTAAGGGAAAGGAATGATTCATCCTTCCCTCAAGAATTTCAGTGATGTGGAAATATTCTAGGGAAGATTTCACTTGAAAGGATTACCCTACAAGGAATTAAAAAATCAAAAGTAGAGCTACTGAGAATTTGCGTATTGCAGTCAGAGGAGCTCATTCGCAACTTTTTCACAGGTAGCTTCAAACACTGGTGGTTTTTTTTTTTTTTTTTTTTTGCTTTTGCAACTCTTTCTTTCTTATTTATTTGATTAGTTTAGTCTTTACTTGTAACAATGCTAATAAATCTAAGTGACACAATTAAATTCAATAAAAGTAGATTATGTTCTCTTGAAAGGTGGAAGATAACTAAATGGAACTGAGATATATACAACAATCATGATTTATTATGTTATCTTCTATTTCAAAGATAGTGTGCAATCTGGTAATGTTTGGACAACATCTAAGTAGGCTATTAGTGAAGATTTCTGAGAAGAATTTGTTATAACATAAGAGAGATTTCTGACAAAGATGTTACTTTTACTGAAATGTTAAGAAGCTCATTAACGTGGTGTGTTTTTTTCATGTCTGCTTATTTTACTTTTAAGGAAAAGGTTAAGAGTGAGGAGGGAAAAAACACTAAACCAATGGTCAAGGTTACCATTCAAGTAGATTGTTATAAAAAAGTATTTTATCACACAGGGAAAACATAATTACTTGAGAGCCATGCACATCATTACACAGAAACTATCATCAATGAGGTTGTCTGAAAATTTCTGGATAATTTTGATCATCTCATATTCTGTTCTCATACCTTGATAGACAAGCAGTAGTAGCAGAATTAATCATATGAAATGAATGTAATCATTGCTCTCAGAACTAGTTATCAGCATTTATTTTTCCATGTCACCTTTCCATAAAAGCGTATCTTTTAATTTGTGCATCACGTCTCTCTGAGTTATTAGTATGTACTGGAGACTGCAACCTGAAGGCTAACAAAGATGTATTAATAACATGGCATTTGATAGATGGTAAATTGCAAAGTGGAAACACTAATGAGACCGATTATATGCACTGCAGTGACCAATGTCCTACTTTGATATGAGCCGAAAGAAGGTAAATTAGTTCAGTTGAAAGCTGAAAATTTAGTACGATGCTAGCTACATTGATAGATATTATTACATTATTTGAATGTCATTGATTACTAGGAAATAACACAAACTGATGCACGGGGCACATTAGAGACCTTTATTCCTTTTCATAGAAATGATTTAATATGAGTTGATATACTGAATAAAAGCATTCCCTTCCTTCTTCTGTTGGAAAAAAATATCTAGAGCTCAATATTTTTGGGATCATCTTCCATAAAATTGGAATAGCTGCGAAGAAAAAAGGAATACTTCTGAGAGGTTCTGAAGGGGCCACAGCTTTTGCTGTATCTGTTTCTTTCTAATAAAATACATTATCTGCAAGTAAATAACATTATGACTTTCTATATGTTAATTATACATTAGAGAACAAACAATATTACTGTACTGTCGTTGCAAGGTTTTTTACGAAGAGTTCTGGAAATCTTGAATAATTACAGACTAATACTATATTGTGTTATTTTATGAGGAGAAAGCTGGTGATTCATGTTGCCCAGCCAAAAAATGCCATAGATGGCATCTTGTGATTAAATTTTAAACTTCATGTCCCCAAATGCTTTATTCCTCAATAAAATGCTGAAAAATTATTGACAAAATTTGAAGATAAAAATTACCCATAATCTTGAGAGATAATTTATAACTCAAAAGTAGGACATGATGTAGGGACTGTTTTTTCTAAGGATTTGAATATTCTACTTGGATATGTAAAAAAAATGTTCTCTTCCAAAGCCCTAAAACAGATAAGGATCAATCATACAACCAAACACAGCAATAGCAACTGAGCAGGATGCACTGACTTATTAGTTCAGTTTCTTTTATATCTTTCATGATTTCTGCCAGTGTTATTGCTTTATTTTTTTTTCACTAAAATCCATATATTTCCACATAACATTACCTAATTCTGTTGCCGTCTGCTCTTTAGTGCCTTGAGCACCTGACAACACTGTTTTGCTTAAAGCTGTTTTGTTCTGCCTACTGTTGCAGAAATCTATCTATTGCACAGATCTTCAAGAAAGCCTGCTCTAATTTCTCAACTTTTAATAAAAAAGGGTGAGTAGAGTTTTGTCTATTGTATAGTAAAAGGGTTTCACAAGAAGTATGGATACTTCACTTTGTTCTGTAATGTATCCAGACACTTTTTCAATGAAGTGTGGAAGAAATATATGAGCCACTGAAAGGTTTAGAGAGTAATATTTCTGTTCTGAATTACCACTGTACTGAATGAAAATGGTTTCACATAGCTAGAAGTTCTACCAGATGAACTCTGGTTAAGTTCCCTGAAGCAGTTCAGCAAATTACCGTGCTCTGCAGGGGTGCCCCATAAGCTCAAGTATAAAGGCAAAGTGGGAAATATGCTATTCTGGTGCACAGTCTGATAAATACTTGTTAAATCCAAATAAGCTAGTTCTTCATATTTCAGATGCTACTCTAGAGTCATAAGTTCCAGAATAGGCATGGCAACAAACTGCTTGAAATTAATCTTCTCAGAGCAAAATATTGATATGATTCAATATCATTTTAATCTATGGTTAGTATCAGTTCAGAAGAAGCTAAGAGAACAGGAGTAAAACACAAGTTTTTATCTGTATTCTATATATAATTTGACTTTAATTCCTTTGTGATCTTTCCTCATGACAAACAATTGTGAAATCATATAAAGCTTCTTTATACACAAACAAAGTGCATATTTTTTTAAAATGCATTCTAGGCTTTAATTAGAACAGTACACTACAAAATCTTCTCTCCTACTTAGCTGCAGGGGTCACACTATGTACTTCTTCATGTTCATAATGTTCTGATGTTGTCAGATAAAACTTGCTTTACCAGTTATTCAAATTATTTACAGATAGTTTGTTGTATCTCTAGCATCATAAAAGCATCTGTCACATCCTGCACAGGAGTCAATACTGACTTTGCTCTTAAAACCTACAGTTCTCTGGTAAGTTTTATAGCAATTACAAGCTAAATTTACCTTCCCAATCTTTATAATACCCAAGTTTTAATTTAACTCTGTTAAAGAAGGAGGATGTACTTATAGGCAAAACAATATGATATGCTGATGGTTCCAACCAAATTTGCAAGAAAAAACCTCTGTAAAATCTGTAAAAATCACAACAAACTGTTGCATTATAAAAATCCATTACTCCCACACAGTTTTTTATAAATTATTTCTGCTATCTTGTTCTGTCATCTGAAGGTGTCAGATTACTTCATAACTGAATAGTGTTTAAGGTACCAGTCATACATACTGCATATTTGAAAAAAATCTTTAGAGGACAGATGGAATTATCAGCTTTTATATTCAGTTACAGTATGCTTGTTAACACACTGTAGATGTAGTATGCTTTCATGGGCTGCAGAGACTGCTAGTACGATAGGAAGCATATACCAGTTCTCTCAACCTTTGAAGAAGAAATGGTTTTAATTTCAAATAAAAAAATACATCACTGTTTATTGTTCTTTCCTCTCTTAGGTTTTAACAAACTACACCTTCCCATACTGTCCAAAATTTGAATGGGGAAAGAAGGTTCAGATAATTTTAGAATCAAGTTAATTGGTGGATAAAAAAATTCTGGAAAAGCTTTCATAATGCAAATCATAGTAAAAAAAACCTGCCAGGTTGATAAATAAAATCTACTTCCAACAGTATCCAGCCCACTTTCTGAGTAGCAATTTGAAATATTAAATGGTCAGTCACTAGAGGGCATCAGTTCTGTGGCCTAAGAAGTACAGACAGTAAAGCTGCTCTTTAGATTAAACAAGAATTTACATCTGGTCAAATTACTATACTGCAGATCGTAAACCAAATTGTGTATTTTTAAAAATGCGTAAGTGTCACCTCTTGAAATTTTACTTTATATAGCCATTAAGTAAAAAAAAAAAAAAAAAAAAAAGGAGGAAAAGAATTACTACTAATAAAATTCTGACTTCCACCTTCAAGAGAAAGATTGATGTAGAGCTAAAAGATAGAGAAGCAAGAAGACACAAAGTATCTTCCACAGCTGTTTACCTTCAAGTCAGTGTAATTACAGAAAGACAAAAAATGGCCAAATAAATCCATGCTGTCCATATTGCCTGATGTCCTCTGTCTGATATCTTCTAAATGCGAATTTCTTTTCAAGTCCACTAAACCTAATTTCACCTCACCCATTTAGGATGTACTCATCTTCTGGAATTGGACATCCTTTCATATATATATCATATATATACTTGGACAGCCCTTATTACCTAGAAAATAATGCATATTTTACCAGTCATATTTTACTTTGTGTAGTGAATAAAGAAAAAAAATGTTTATCAGTTTTGGAATAACTCTTGGGTTGATTAAAAACAATGTTTTTAGAAGAAATGTGTAAATAAGAGAAATTAATATTCCATGTAAACTGGATAAGTTTAGATTATTTACTTTCTATAAAGCTATATTTTCAGATTTTACTAAACAAATGATATTAACTTAACTAATACAAGAAAGAGACTCCAGTAGCCTTAAAATATTTGTAGGTAAATTTAAGATATCATCAATCATGATACCATGATTTGATATTGTTTGATTATTGCTGTGCTAGATCCAGAGCCAGATACTCGTCTACTCACATATAAGATTAAATTAACACTTTAGGGCCTGCTCATTTTTTATCTTCCATGTTGTTTATTAATCATGGAAAGGCTTAGTGCACAAATGGTGACTAATCTGATCTAAGTTTCACGAAATAAAAATACCTATGATTTTCTGCATCCAGAACAATTAAAAAAAAAAATAAATAATTAAAATGTTCACAGAGATTTAACAGAAAATCAAAAAAGATAAAAATAATAATTAAAACAATTCAAACTTTTCAAGAGAAGAATATTTTTAAAAAATCATGCAATTATTTCCTTTTCTGAATTCTGTGAGAGAAGACAGTATAAACATTACACATGGGATATAATTATGGATGACTCTGAGGTAGTAAAAGGTGACTTTGATAAATATGAAGCATTAAACCACCTCTTGGGGTTTCATTTTTGCCCTACATTTCTAGCTGTCAATAGAATATAAGGATTTCAGAAAGTCTTAAGGGAGGCTGTTAATCCTTGAAATTCTAAAAATGATTATCCATAAGGGAAAAACATTGATAAATGTATTGTTCTTCTCCCATATTACTGCAATGGCTATATTTCTTTTCCACCTGGACACCAACAAGTGTACAAACCATAGCACTTCTACATGAAATAGTTATATTTAGAATTTCGTGCATTTTAGAGTTTAGGCATTAGTACTTTTATTCAAACCCTTTTTCTTAATGCTGTTCTAAATGTGGATATGAGTTTATAAAAATTACATTGTGTTATTTTTATAGTTATCATTGTAGTTCATACCTTTCAAAACCTCCTTATCAAACATATTACAGGTGTTGATGACAAAAAAACATTCAACATCACCTATTCTTACTGTGTAGAGTTTTGTCACTTGTTCAGTTTTTTAGAAGAATTTGGCTAGTACGTTCTCCAAATATCTGTAAATGAAGAACAAATAAGCACTATGCAGCCTTTTGCTTACTACCTGTATCTCCCAGGGGTATAGATAAGAGAATAAAAAAAAAAAAAAGGTAGAGCTCAGAAGTTGTGACAAAAACTATTTAATAAAACAGAAAAGTAAAAGAAATAATAATAATGATAAGAAATATAATAATATATATGTTTACAAAACAAGTGATGTATAATGCATGCACTTTCTGCCCATGGATGCCCCTCTCCCTGACCAACTCTCCTCAGCTTTTATCTATAACTCCTCAGTTATATAATTTTCACACGATGTTATAGGGTATGGAATATCCCTTTGGCCAGCCAGTTGGTCAGTCACCCTGGCTCTGTCCCCTCCCATCCCCTTGTGTCATCCCAGATACCCTCACTGGAAGGACAGTATGTGAAGCTGGAGAACTGAAATGTACTTGGCTCTGAACAGCACTGCTGAGGAACAACTAAGTCATCAGTGTGCTACCATCTTTTTTTTTTTTTTTCCTCCTAGGGTTAAAACATAAGAGTCATACCAGGCACTATGAGGAAAAACAAGTCTGTGTTGCAGCTGAAACTAGGACTACTGTTTGATAAGAGTAATTTTAGATGTATTGTAAATAATGAAGGCATTATTTAAAAGTTATAAGAGGAAATGCAAATTCAAATAAAGTTTCCTAAGGTTCTACTTGTTATAAATAGTACTAAGAAGGCACCATGTAACACTGAAAACTGTTAGGAAGTATTGATGTTCTCTAATGCAAATCCTCTTGACAGACTGTTTTAACGCTTCTATTCATGATGATTTTCATTTGAACAGATGCCATTTTCCATCTGAATGGCAGACTAGCATATGGAATATCTACTGAAAGAAAAAAATTAAAGTGAGAACAGACATTTCAATATCAGTTGTTATTTAAGTTGCATGGGAGCAACTTCCACATTTTTCTAAAGAAGATATCTCTTTTCTACTGATGAACAGAAAAAGATGTTAGTTTTCTAAGTACACAGAACTCAGCAAATACTAAGTTTATCATAGAATCATAGACTGGCTTGGGTTGGTAGAGACCTCAGGGATCATTCAACCCTGCTGCCACAGGCAGAGTTGCCAGCCACTAGATCAAGCACTAGATGAGATTGCCTAGGTCCCCATACAACCTAGCCTTAAGCACCTCCAAGGACAGGGCATCTGCAGCTTCTCTGGGTATCCTGGTCCAGCTCCTCATCACTCTCAGTAAAAACTTGTCCAGACATCTAATCTAAATCTCCCTCCCTTTAGTTTAAAACCATTTCCCCTTGTCCTATTGCTATCTACTCATGTGAAAAGTTAATTTCCCTTATCTTTATAAACTCCCTTTAAACACTGGAAGTCTGCAATGAGGTTTCCCTGCAGCCTTCTCTTTTCCAGGCTAAACAAGCTTTGTTCCTTCTGCCAGTCTTCCTAAGAGAGGTGCTCTAGCCCCTGGACAATCTTTCTGGTCCTCCTCTGGACCCTTTGCAAAAGCTCCATATTTTTCCTCTGTTGTTTGTCCCCGATTTGGATGAAGTACTCCATCTGGGGGCTCACAAGGGCAGAATAAAGGGAAACAATTACCTCCCTCCCCCTGCTGGCCACCTCAGGTTGGAACCTGGAATACTGTTGGCCATTTGGGCAGTAAGTGCATGCTGAAGTTTCATGTTAAGATAGAACCACTATGTTTTTAGCAGAGCTACTAGTTCTTCTCCCAGTTTGTACACATATCTGGGACATCCAAGTGCAAACCTTCCATCTTGCTTTGTTGAACCAGATTAGGTGTACAAGGGCCCACCTCTCAAGTTTATCAAGGTCTTGCTGGATGGCATCCTAAACTGCACCCATCGGCTTGGTGTCATAAGCAAAGTTGATGAGGGTGCACTCGATCCTATCATCTGTGTCACTGATGCTAAAGAGCAGTGGTCCCAGAACAGACACCTGGGGGAAATTGTACATTATTGGCCTCCACCTGGACATAGAGCCATTGACCACAACTCTCTGACTGCAACCATCCAAACAATTTCTTATACACTGAATAGAGCACCCTTCATACCTCTCTCATATTTAGAGATAAGGATGTGGTGGAGGACCATGTCAAAGACCTTGCAGGAGTCCAGGTATGTGGCATTAGTTGGCTTCTCTTTGTCCACCGATGCTGTAACTCCATTACAGAAGGCTACCAGATTGGTCAGACATTACCTTCCCTTGATGAAACCACACTGTCATTCATTCCTTATGTGCTTTAACATGTCTTTCTGGGGGATCTGTTCTGTGATCTTCTCAAGCATAGAGGTGAAGCTCACTGGTCTGCAGTTCCCTGGGTCCTCCTTTCTCCTTTTTTTGTAAATAGGAGTGATGTTTTCCTTTTTCCAGTGCCTGGGGACTTCACCTGACAGCCACGATTTTTCAGACATGACAGAAAGCAGCTCAGTAACCACATCAACCAACTCCCTTAGGACTCTGGGATGCATTTCATCTGGCCTCATGGACTTTTAAACATTCAGTCTCATGAGTCAGTCTTGGACTTGCTCTGCCTTTACAGTGGCAGGGAGTTTACATCTCCAGTTCCCACATAGAGGTTCAGGTTTAAGGAGGAGAGATTCAGGGATGTGAAAATCCTGGCTACCAGAAAAAACTGAGGCAAAAAAAAACCTCATTGAGTACCTCAGCCTTCTCTGCATCTGTTGTAGTCAGTTCTCCTTTCCAATTAAGCAAAGGAGTTTCATGTTGAAATTCTACACATTTTGAGTTCTCTGAAAAATGTTTCAGCTTTATTTTTATATCTAGCTATGTTTGCAAAGAAAATCACCTAATCTCTGTGACTTCATACAAGGGTTGCTCCAAAAGTAATGCCTCATATCTGACTATGTTAGTCCACAATATCGAGGCAGATGTTGGTTGTATGACAGTAGAGGTTGAACCTTCCAGACAATATTCTATTCCTTTGTTTCCATACAACAGATGGCAGCAGTGCATATGAAGCAAAAGTGTGCACTCAGTTCCTTCATGCAGAAAAAATGGCACCCATTAGAAATCACAGATGCGTATTGAACATTTATGGAGACCAAACATTGGATGTGAGCACAGTGATGCAGTAAGTGGCAGCTGAAGTGCATTTCAGCAGTAGTGACAGCAACAATGTGCCACCTCCAGGGGTGCAGATATTTATGAGCATATCATGCAGGCTCTAGTCCATTGAGGTGCTAATACGTAGCTAAAGATATTGACTATGCTGAAATACAGTGTTTTGTAGCTGATAATTTTCCCAATCAGTGTTATTATTTCCCAGTGTTATTGTGTTCTTTGTGTCTGTAGTAGTTTCTATGGAAATCAATAGGTGGCACTTGTGAGATTCAACATTTTGAGTAAGAAGGCCAGTTGCAATGAATTAATAAAGCAGACTTACTGATAACCAGTTAAACTTTCTATTTTGTCTTTTTAAAATTTTTCTTCTCTGAATACCTTAGACAGGATTTTCTAGACTATAATACTCTTATTGTATACAGCATCTATCCTTGAGAATAACAGAAGATACAGTAGATAGCATAGTCACTCTGACTAAAGTCTATTTACTTTTGTCCATTTGTAAGAGACTATTGGAATGCCATTAACTCAAAGTTTGCTGATGAACATGTCCTGGGGCAACGAAAGAGAGATAAGCGGCAGCTCAATGGCCGCTGAACACTTTTTTGTTTGGTGCTCATCTCCGTGCGGAGATAGCCATCTCAGGAGACGCTCGCAGCATGGGATTTGTCACGTAGACTGGAGGAATCTGGAAGATAAAATAGGGGTCCTGCAGCCATGAAAGATGCGCGCGATTTTCTCTGCGAGGGATTTTCTCGAAGCTGGAGTTTCTCTTCGGAGGAATTACCCGAGCTGATCACTGCTGCTGTCTGGAGACCTCCCGAGCTGATCACTGTTCTGCTGCTGCCCCTCTCGGGGTTGCCTCCCGAGCTGCTCCTCTGGTGTGGACCTGGTGCTGACCCCTCACCCCTCGCTGCTTCTCCGGACAACTGCTTGCTGCTCAAGGCTGCCCGCTGCTGCTGCTCTCCCCGCTTCTGCCAGCCCTGCCCTTCGGCCTCGGACCATCGGAGCCGCTTGCAACCGGACCGCCCCTAGGATCCTGACTGGTGACTATCCCTGTGTTGTACAAACCCTTGCTTCTTTCCTATCTTTCCTATCGCTCACCTTCCCTTCCCCATTACCCTTAACAATGTCCGCCTCCCCCTTCCCTATTATCCCTGGCCAATATTGGTAATAAACTGGTCGGACCAACATTTGAACCGTTGCTTCTTAATCTCACGCTGGGTATACACATAATCTTAAAGAACCTCGTCTCCCTCCTCTATATTGGAGCGTGACACCATTTTTCTTTATACACTTAATCTTTGTGCTGAAATTAGCCCAGCTATTCATTTTACAAACATTACAGTGATCAGTAAATGATGACTTCTAGCCTCTAGTGATATGTGAAGGTAAATTAATTCACCTGACTGGAAAAATGTTAAGCCTATGCCAGAGAAAATTCCTACATATTTCTTCAAAAAAATTGACTGGTTTTGTTCCACTGATTACTTAAACACTTCACTGGGGGCTGCGCAATTTAATAATGACCAGCTAAGATATTTGAGTTTAATCCCAGCAGGCAGCAAAGTCCTCAGAGAGCATAGTGATGAAACTGAGCCTAATTTCCAACTCTTGTCATCTGCTGGGCAGTGATAGTGGGGTAGAGAATCATGTAAACATTGCACCATGTAAATTAAAATCCCATAAATATTGTTTGAAAGGATATCTGGAGGTCTCAAGACCAGCTGACTCAATGCAGGAGAATAGCAACACTGATATAGATCAACTATGTTGTTGTCCACCTGAATCTTGAAGCTTGGCCAGGTATACATCCCAGAGTTCTGAGGAAACTGGGTGAAGCAGTAACCCAGCCACTCTCAGTGATTTTTGAAAAGTCACTGCAGTCAGGTGAAGTTCCTGGTGACTGGAAGAAAGGCAAAACCACATCATTTTTTGAGAAGAGTAGAAAGTTTGACTGAGGGAACTACTGACATGTCAACTTCACATCTGTGCAGGGGAAGATCATGGAACAGATCTTCCTGGAAGCTAGGCTATGGAACATGGAAGAGAAAGAAATCATGCAAGACAATGAGCATTACTTCAACATGGCACAATATAAAGGCAGGGCACATGTAATAAGAAATGGAGAAGTAGGCTAGAGAGAGATAAAAGCCTTCTGTGCCTTTCTGATAGTAGTAAACAGATAAATTATCTCCTTATCTAGTGAAGGCATGCTCTGGATCATAAAAATAGGAAGTATAAGGGACAAAATCAGGATGGTGGAAGTGTAAAGTTAGCCACTTTGTTCAGTAGCACTGAAGCATAAATACAAATCAGTTCATATCACTGAAATTAAAATGTGTTTGACCAGAGTGTTTGGTAAGCCAGAAAATAAATACCTTTATTTATTTGATTTTGCGTGTCTATTGTGTTTACCTTTTTTAACTCAAAATTCTGATGTTCTTCTTCTGATGTTTCAACGTTTATACTTGTGAGTTTTTGCAGAATATTTTTTTCATGACTTCTTAGGACATTTGTTTGCATAATAATTGTTTCATTAACATTTGTAATAAAAACATATCATGTTCCTGAACTTCCAGAGCCTCTAAACAAAGTTCATTACATAAAATATATCATTCTTCAGGTAACAGTGAGATTCAAAATGCTTACTCAAGTTTAAAATTCTGTGACTGAGATATAAAAATAAACTGTAATAATGTGTAAGTCATAATTGTGATAGCCAAATGGGAGGCTCAGGATCTATTATAGTGCTGAATTACTTAATAAAGTGTTTAATGAGACCAAGGTATAGACAGGAAGGTATAGATCAAGACGAGATATTTTTAATAAAAAGTATTAAAATTATTTCAAAGAATATGAAAAAAAAAAAAAAGGAATCAAATGAGTTATTATGCTATGTGGCCAGCAAGGTAGCAAATAAAATTCAGAACAGAAAGATGATTTTTATTTTAGGCTACTTTATTACCATTTTTAGCAGGAGATCTCATAACAGATAAGACAACCACAACAAATAATAACACCTAACTACCAACTGTGGAGATTTGGTGGCTTAATTATCACTTAATCTTACGGTCAGTTTCATAATAAAATCTTTGCACAATGCACGTTCTAAAGACATTTGTTAGTTAAGAATTAAGAGTACTTTTCATTTGTTAGATAGAAGGCTTAGGGAAAAAAAATAATAAGCATCATTCCTTGATGTTATTTAAATATATACACATTAAATGCAGTTTTGATATCCGGGAGAGTATGGATCATCTCTTAAATGTTTTAGGAAAGAAGAATGAAATCTTGGTCATTTCTTGTCATAAAATACTTAGAGTTTCTTTCTTTTCTGTTTCTTATAGTAAAATACTTCCTGTTCTATCAGATATGAGCCCACAGATAGACTTTCCCTGCAGTGCTGGGCATTTGGTCAAGATGTTCTAACATATTATATCAAAGAACATGAGCACAGTGATTTATAATGAAACCTATTATAATCACTGAAAATGAACAGGCAAAATTATTAAAAATGACTAGAAGTGAAAAGATTAAAAAAACATTGTTTAAAACTGTTTGAAGCTGTTCATCTTGTTTCTGAATGTTCTGAATAATACAGAGACTAAACTCTTCTGTTAAAAAGTGCTGTCAAAAATAATCGTAAAAGAAGAAATTTAGTAGTACGTATATGAGTTAATAGCAAAGTATAGAAATTATTCTCTAAATAGTCTCTTGTCTGTATTTGAAGCAATACTCTTCAGCTGACTAAATTAAAATTACATTTTATCAAAATTAATGGCAGAGAAATTCACCTTTTTCTCACTTTAAAATCTCAAGAAAGAAAAGCTAGAACAGAAATACAGTGGAGGTGCTGGATTCCTCATATAGTCAGATAAATAAATTAAACATCCTTGCATGCAGAGCAAATACATATCATTTCAAGTCAGTTTCATTTTGTATTTCATCTCTGAAGCATGTTTCAGCAGTAAAGCCCCAGCTATGTTTACTCTCTCATTATCATCTTTTTTTGGAAAAAAACGTTGTTGTTTATGGATTGATGTATCTCACCGTAGAAGGTGCTTCCTATATTTGACTTCTTTTTCTCCACTTTTCAATACAGCTGTGTATCAGTAAATATTTAAAATTTAACACTTCAGTCTAAATTCAAAGTCCCTTATGCATTGCTGTGACACTGACAGTTCAGTATAAAATAGTCTGGACAAAATGATTGTCACCTCTATCATTTGTATCCCTGCTGTTATGCTTCTTTCAAAAATCAAAAACCTTAGTAAGGTTATGTGCTTGATTACAATACATTTTTTTTTACTGTTTCCTAAAACTGTTAGTAATTTCAATTATTTAATATTAAAAATCAAGTATATCTACTTTAATGAAAAGGAATTTGTTGAAACAGCAGTATAAATTCTAAAGGAGTCAGGACAAAGGGAAACAAAATGCCACAGAATAAAATGCAAAGGAGAGTAGTCACCACATTTCTTCTGTGAAAATGATCTGCCATTGAATCTGAACTTGTAGAAGTTAAAAAATAAAAAGGTCAGTAGATATTTTGTAGAATGTAAAGGTATGGGAAGTATCGATAACATGCAAAAGAAGAGAAAGCTCATGGGAAAAAATAAAGACATACTATTTTTCTGAGGTTAATTATGGCATATTTACATAGATAGCTTCAATAATAATGTGTTTTCGTATGATCTTCTATAAGTAAAATTCATGGTGATAGCAATATTCATTCCCTGTTAAAAGTTCTGCATACGGCAACCATATAAATACTTACATCCTAAATTGATTCTACTGTTTGTTCCTATACTGTGTGTCTCACTCCCTAAATAGTAGAGATATAATGTATACAGTATATTCAAATCAAAATAAATAATTACATACTCATATAAATGAATTCATGTACACATGTATACATACCAACCTAAATAGCATGATAATACTTATTAATTCATGGAATAATCTAGTTTACAGAAGTTATTTAATAGGGGTAAAGGGTTACAGGGAGGTGTTAGCTTTATTTGGTAAAAAACTAGCTGAGCTAATTCTGAAAAAAAAATGCACCTTCATAATAAATTTCTTGAAATGTTGATACAAAGTAATTCCAACTCCTTGGCATAGTTATATAGTTCAGGCTATTTTCTTCATGATATCAGAAATTCTGGTGGTAAAGATGACCTCACCTTATAATTAGAAGCAGGCAAACATCATTTTGTACATGGGTCCAAAAGGTGATCTTTCACTAGCTGTTCATAATTCCTGTTTGCTATCTGTTACTACCAAAATAAACTAACCATTTTACTATTTAAAATAAATTTCTGAGTAGTGTAGCTATTAGAAAAAAGACCAAATATATTTTCAAAAAATATAAGCTTTAAGACACAAAAATAATAGAAGTGAATAAAAGAAAAAGGCAGAATACTTATAGAATGATACTTTATGTCCATCTCTCTTTATTTATGCAGGTACTTATACCTAGGGACTTCATGGATTTTCATGGGGCCTATGGAGAATCCCATAACATCTAATAGCAAAGAAGATAAGTTGTGGGACATCCAGAATATAGAGAGAGTGAATGGATTCTAGCTTCTGCTCCACTGTGGTTGAAAGCCTAGGGAAGACCTGAAATTTTATGGTAGAATGCAAGAAAAATAAATACAAAAACAAAATCTCTGAATGTTAGCCAAAATAGATGACCGGAGGAAACTGTTGAAAAAGTTTTAAGAGACTTTATGAGGATTATGTAGTAAAAGGTGAAACTACTAATTGTACGTCCCCCAGAGAAGTATGTTGGTAACATGACTGACATTCCTAACTTTATCTTATGTTCTTCAGATTCAGAATCTACTTATCCTGCTGACTTGGATTTTTAAATAGAAATAACTGAAGACCCAGAAGGAATAGAGTATAAGCAATATTAAAGGAATGGAGAAAAAAATATATTAATTGTCACTGTTGCAACTGTTTTCCAATCTTATTAATCTCTCCAAATTAGAAGTGAAGAAGTTAGAAAAAGTTAAAATATATTTTTTATAAATTATTTCATTGTGATTTAAGAATTTCCTCATCAATCAAGAAGTTAATTTCCACCCATTAAAAACAGTTCCTATTAAACCTCTTAGAAGACAAGAATAATAGATTACATATAAAAAGGATTTCATGTCTTAAAATTTAGCACTGTTTTAAAGATTAAAAACTGAAGTAAACATGGTTGTAGTAATAAACTCCAACTTTGAACTAGAGGTATTTATCTGGTAAAGAAACGCTGTAGTCACTGTGCCTGTTATATTGCATTATTAAAAAACCTAACTGGAGAGTGACAAGCATATTAATATCATTCACAAATGATAGTAATTGAGGTTCATGAACTCTACTCTGTACAGAAAAATTAATTGCCTAACAATTAGACAACCAGAGACTTCAGCAAAAAATAATAACAAAAAAGTAATAGCATTTTTGTCCAGTAAAAGCTTCTGTGAATAAAGAAAATAATTTCAAGCTAGTAATGGAGTAAACAAAACATCGTGTAAGGTCGTTTGTTTATGGTCTTAAGAAACCTTTTAATCATTAATCCTGTTTCTCTCAGAATACCTCTGAATGATGTTCTGTTTTCTAATAAAGACTGCTTTTGCTGTTAAAACAGCAAATCTTATGTTAGTGTTCTTACCTCACTTTGCAGAATCATCTTTTAGCAAAATAATCTAAAGCAAAATAATCTACAAATCTCTTTTAGCAAAATAATCTACAAATCTAATCTGTCAGCTACTTACAAAATCTTTCCACATAATTTCTTTTCTAATTCAGTTAATGCTAATTTCCTAATGATTTTTACTCCAAAATACTGAGTAACACTCTGAGAAAGTCTTAGTTAAAATGCTTTAATTACTGTTTCCTAGCTCAATTTCTTTTCTGGTTTAAATCTTTCAGCTGATCTTTCTTAAAACATTGAGTAAAATTCACTTGTTTAATACAGAGAACTCCTCTATGTTTGTCGCTTTGCTGCACAACTGTAACCCTCTGATTCAAAATAAGAACCATTAAAATT
Organism: Callipepla californica brunnescens; assembly: GCA_023055505.1. Lineage (NCBI taxonomy): Eukaryota > Metazoa > Chordata > Aves > Galliformes > Odontophoridae > Callipepla > Callipepla californica. The sequence goes on from JALIRH010000005.1 coordinate 24,635,712, forward strand.
AGGTGACAAGTTTTATCATTCAATTTCTATTTATTCTCCTTAGGAATCAAAAATAACACGAAGTTGTATATCTCTGTGCATTATCTGCTACCACTACAACAAATTAAATGTTTCTCTGATATGCTCAATTATGGAAGTAGTAACAGCCAAAAGCAGTCCTAACAACAGTATGGTCTCAAGCAAGACAAACTGACTGATACACTCATAATCTGCTTCAAATCTGGGTCTCTGATAGGTAGATAACCATAAATATGTTATGTTTTAAATTTCCTCAGATTCTTTGGATTTGCCATTATATGTTGACCAAGATCTGTGCAAAAGACTTAAGATATTAGATTCAGATTCGTTCTCTTTTCAGTGGTGCCCAGCAACAGGAAAGGGGCAACAGGTACAGACTAGAAAAGAAGAACTTGCATGCAAACAAGACTAAAGTTGTTTTTTTTTGTTTGTTTGTTTTTGTTTTTACTATGAAGTTTACAGAGCACTGAAATGAATACCCAGGGAGGTTGTGGAGTATCTTTCTCTGGAAATATTCAAAACCTGCTTGGATAATTTCCTGTGCAACCTACTCTAGGGAGTCTACTTTAGCAGTGCTTTCAGACTAGATGACTGTCATGGTGTTATCCGTGACAGGGACAAGTTAAAAAAAGAGAGAGAGAGGGAAGGGAGAAAAAAAAGAAAAACTGCACCCTCGGTGGCAATGTGGCTGCCCGAGCAGAGCCGTGCATTCCTGGGGGAAGGGAGGAGGGGGGAAAGGAAGTGTACAGAGATAACAGATGGGTGTAGGAAAACAAAACAAAACATAAAAAAAAAAACAAAAAACGGCAATGATTGGAAGAGGAACTGTCATTTACTAAATCTAACAAGCTTGAACAATTTGGAAACAGAGAGGTAACCAAGGTATAAGAGCCTACTAGTAAAACTGCAGAGGTTCTGATGCGGAATACTGGCATCAAAACCACAAAACCACAACAATGATTTCCAGAAGTCCCTTCCATCCCTAACTATTCTCTGATTCTGCACAATCCTGTCAACATATTTTTAAGCTTATTTGAAAATCTATTCACTTTTTCATTTTTATAACAATCTTGAAAGAGAAGAAAAGCTTCACTGATGAAGTCTTCTCCCATAAATACAAATAGAATACAGTAAATGAAAGACTTGGAGAAGCATAGTCAGAGGAAGACAAAACTAGGTTCTGAGCCTGCTATAGAAACAGGTTATAAGGTCCTAATCCAACTTCCATTGAAGAATTTGACTAACCTGAGGCACACTTCATCAGAATAAAAGACTTTCTAAGTACTTTGTTGCAGCAGTTGTTACAAAAATCTGCAAATAAAACAGACATTGCCAGTTTCCTTTTTGTTTTGTACAGGAATAAAATACTGGAATAAATTCATTATATCACCCTCTTTTCAAAATCTTTATTTATATTCAATATATGTACATATATTTATGATTTTTTTGTCAATACTTCTGACGGTATCAGTTGTGTAATTTTTGTCTTCTTTCCCTTGTCATATTTGTCATTGTGAGCCCAGCAGTATATTCAGCTTTTTGATAAAAATAAGCTAGGAAACAACTTTTATTGAGCTTGGGAGCTTTGCGTAGCTTGTTTGCTGAAAAAGAACATTTTGGTGTTCTGTTATTTGGCAGTCATTTACTGACCAGTTTCGTAAGTCCATAACTTGAGTTCAGATGAAATTGCATCCCTTTTCAGATACTTCCCCTTTTCAAGGTCAAGATTTCAGAAGGTTGGTTTGCTAAGGAACTTAAGTGGAAATACATGAAGGACTATAAATAAAAAAATAAGATATTTCAGTCCTAAAATAGAAAAATGCTGCTTTCATTTTGATTGCTATTTGCCCTCACAGTTACATTGTGCCTATTTCTATTCACTCTGTGTGGTGTACATGGCATAGTTTTCTAGATTCTTGGCTTGAGACATACTATTTCATCAGTGAAAGTATCAACCTAAGGCTTGCCAACAACTCTCATATTTTTAACTCTTTAGAACATTTTTTTTGTTAGTAAACCTTTAGTAACTGCTTCTATGCTAATTGGTGATTTGTAACCTCTTTCCATTTTGATATTCCTGGACAATTTTTCTCAGCTTGTTGCTACATGAAGGTAGCTTAACTTTGATAAAGGTTTTATTAGGAAAAATTGCTGCCATTTCAAATGTTTCTAGAGCAATACTTAAAACACCTAGAAAAATAAATAATGGTTAGGTGATATAGGAAGCTTAAATACTAGCAAGGAACTTCCCATCACAGATGAACTTAAGTTTGCATTGACTTCTCCATCTCTATTCACACACTGTTTAGGTGGAATATTTTTGCTCTAATGTTATGTATTTTTAGATTTTCTGTAAATATTCTCACTCTCATAGACATTCAGAAGACAGCATATCATGCTCAATTAACAAAAAGTCATCAATGCAGGGAACCGATCTATATCTCATCTGCTTCCTTCTATTTGCCTAAGAACATTCAAAAGTAAAAAGATTCTCATCCTTTCTTCAGTTTCACTAATTACTCAGTGTTACAGTAGACTAAGTTGTAAGTATTCTTCATCCTTACTGTTAGAACTGTGCTGCTCTCCAGAAATAAGAGCACCAAATTCACAGGAAATAAATAAAACATGTACAGGCAATAGGTATGATGAAACATGATGTCAAGACAACACATTCTCATTTGATGCAGCTAAGGACTTTACCAACACACTATTTCCATCATGTTATAGCATTACAGGTGAGTTGTTGCAAAAAAACATGAAAATTTTATTTTCTGCTAGTTTTTTATTTTGTTTTTCACAGAACACATTAGTGTCAAGGAAATACCTTAGTCTTAAAAATGAACATTATCAGCTAAATATTATATAAATTCATTCCTGATCTGCTCTTTAAAGCTGTATCATATGTAATATATATGAATTACTTCATTCAAATACTTTCCTTTAAAATACATCAAAAAAAATTATCTTCCAAATAGACTTTCTTTTCTCTTGCTGATCATATATGACATCATACTTGTCTATATTCTTGTGACTCCTTCCCAGTGATATCTTCTATATTTTGATCTCAAGTTGACATATTTCCTATTAAGTGTAATAGGCACTGGAGTACATTTTGCAGATAAATTTCTTTAGAATATACTCTTCCAGTTCCTGGACATACAAAAATCAAGCCTCTTCACTTTACCTTCTCCTGTTCTATGCACTGCCTAACTTCACTGGAGAGTGCATGAAGGATGCAGCCATGTTGACTTAGTCCTTGCCTAGGTAATAGCCTTATATTTCTCAGAAAGTTAGAAAATAATTAGTGACTATTTATTCCTCACTCTTCTGGAGGGCTTTTGATAGGGAGAGTATGTGGGTGGGCTATTTGTTGTTTTTTCTTATATTTGTTCATTTTTAATTTTTGTTTCTAAAAAGTAGAGGTCAGTCTGCTTCTGCTTATACATGGGTGTGAACGTATTTAAACTTCAAAATGAAAAATTATGCTATACAGAAATTTGGAGCCAAAACCTCAGCTAAGGTAAGTGTGTTTCTATTAGGCTATTTCATCCAGGGTTCCTAGCATGATCAAGTTCAAGTTTGCATTTCTTCATCTTTAAAGTCTCAGGTTTTTTTGTTTGTTTGTTTGTTTTTTGTTTGTTTTGCTTTTTTTTCTTTAAAGCTACAGAAATGCTTAATATTGCTGAATAATGAGTTGTAGATACGAATGGAATATTTAACTTTAAATGGTTTAATTTGAAAGTACAGTAAAGCATTCAATAATGACATTTACAGACCAAGAAAAAAGTATATGTATGTGTGTGTGTATATATATATATACAAATTGGAGGTACTGGCATCGAGTTCCTTCCTTTTTCTGTTATTTTGCCTCTGACTTCTCCCCTCCCGCAGTCAAATTTTGAATGACTAATTTGTCTTTGAGAAGTCTTGCAAGTACTTAATTAGCTTCTGTGGAATTACATACTTATCACCAAATATTAAAAGCTTCCCTCTCAAATCCCTAGTTAAAATAATAACTTAAAAAGTTTAAAGCAGCCTACTAATTTGTTGAAAAACTAAACACATATCAAAGCTGCAAAGAGGCTTATACTGGAAGTATGTTAATTCAACAAAATAGAGAACGATCTAATTACCAGTATTACTCATCCTAACTTCTTTGTAGTCTGTTCAGGAGTTACAGGCATCCAGTAAAGTGTTTCTAAACTACATCTTCCACTGGCTTCATCCAATAAGCACATATGGGCTACATATATGTAGCCAATGTATAACCTCTGTGATCTACATCATATTTATATGCTTAATATTCTCACACTTAGAGAAGTAGCCACCATTTTGAATGACTCTGATGGAATAGCAACCTTCAAAAACTGTAAGCATGTGCTCTTTCAGTAACTACTGTCTTCCAGTATGACCTATATTATTCATTACCATCATCTGAGCCTCTCATTATGTAATATGCTTGAACCTCCATTAGCACTTATGAGTAGAAAGATCAATGTTCTGGAAATAAAATCTGTATTGCATTCAAAAATCATCAACTTATGTTTTCAGAATAGGAACTTCTAAATTTAAAGCATGCTTTAGGCAGAAAATAAAATAATGACAAGAAATATGACGGTGAGTAAATGTAGGTATTCCAGCACTTACAGACACTTTTCAACAGGCATCTGAGACATGAAAGAAGTACTAGTAAGGAAATATTTATGCTAAACCATATTTGCATGTTTCTGCTAAAACATGTAGATAGTTAGAAAATAAAGAAGTTATTTTTAGTATTATTATTCATCATAATGAGAAAATTAAAAAAAAATACAGAATCACTAATTTTGTTAAAACTATTGAATGGTAAGTCAAAAACATTCATGTGTGATGTTTTATATTTGAATGGAGTGACACATATTACTAGACAAATTATATTTGTCTGAAGTACACAAAATATATCGTGTGTTGTTTCTGTCCGGAATTATTTTTCTTGTTTAGTTGTATTTGTTTTCTTTGTGTGATATTTTTTTCTTCCAATGTACAATTTTTGATTATCCCATAGAAAATGTTGCCAAACATCACTGTCTCTGTCCTACAAGTCTTGCTGCTCAGAGTATCTAAACACAACTTCTTGGCATATACTGATGTCTGTTTGAGAAACAGGTTAATTAACAAGTTTGTCATCAGCACTTTTTAATATAACCTTGCTCAGTTCTGCCTGAGCAGAGATGATCTTCATCTTTTTACTATGTAATTTCACAAGAAATCTATTCAGTACAGTTACTAAAAATGTGTGAAGGCTTATCTCAGATTCTGTAAACACTGATCTGCCAAAAATGTGTTTGGTCACTTACGAGGAAAGCAATTTAGAGATTTGGATAAACAATTTCATAGTAAATCCTCCTCTCTTAGGGTAGACAGGACAAAATAACATTCACTCCCTCTAAAACAAACAAATCAAACCAGATAAAAAAATTGTTTCAAAAAATCTATTTTTACCAAATTTCTTTTAATAAGAGTTTAGATCAGAAAGATGAGCTGTTAAAGAGACATCAGAATCTGCCTTTCAGAATGTCTATTCTATAAATCATTATTCATTATTCTACAACTGTGTTTCAGCTTAATTTATGTTTGCCATGAAAGAAGCTTCCTGATGTCAGGTCTGGCTGTGTGTTGGGCTGTGCAAAGGGATCAAGCTGTGCTACTGTTTAGGATCCCTGCCAAACAAATGACATTTCCCAGGAACATAAGCAGAATTTTAAGAAGTTGTCTTTGTCCTTGTCTTAAATGGTAGGGTTAAAGGGAACCCAAGGAGAAGCTGAAGAAGGGAGAAGGAAAGCATAACTTGAACGTAGTACATAGCTGTTAGAAGGAAAATCACATCGAAACAGGGAACGCTGTTACCCTTAAGAATGAACTTACAAAATTTCTGGTTTGTCTTCTGTAGAAAGCTTACATTTCCATTTTAAATTGAGAGATAATTCGAATATTTTTAAGACAAGTTTTTAAATATTTAAAAACACTATTCAAACTGCTCAAAAAAAGCAGATCTATCTTTAGAGTTTGCAAGGAGGCAAAACGCAGTGCCCTGTGAGGGAGAACAGCAGTGAAGATGACATTGTAATAAAAGATTTAAAACTCATCTGCAATTTAACTTTTGAATATAATTGCATAATTTAAATTTCTGAATTTGCCTTTTCTTAATTAAAGAGCTTCAATAAAGTTGTGTGAATTGAGACATTGATTCATCTTTGAATTTGAAGTAGCTTAAAAAAATTAATACCTAAGAAAGGATGAGACCTTCATGGTTCAGAATATGACTAATTTTAGACTCAAGAAGAAACTGAACAAAATTTTATAAGAGTTTTTCAAAATTTGATGTCTTCACCAGTTTTAGAGGCTTCCAAGTCAATCTGGCTTCCCATTCCTAATGCCAAAATTTTGCATAGCACACACTACTGTGCTTCAATTCTGTATGAAAATTAAGGAATAAGGCAATTCAATTATTTATAAGACTAAAATATGTGACAATTGCAAAAATAAATAAATAATTCATCTTTCTAGATTATTTTTCAGCTCAAAATTTTCATCATAAAACAAAATTCACTAAATAGAGCTGTGGGCCTGAGCTCAAGTCAGGACCTCCAATTTTATGGCTTGGAAGATTATTTTTGTAGTAGAAAGGAGAGTTTTGCATTATTCATTGTCACAACATCACATGTATTTATTTACCATCTGCACATCTATTTAAATGTCATTTCTGAGCTGAAGATGAGACAAAGAATATGCTTAGAAATTTCTAACTCTAAGAAGTTATACTTCTGTCCTCAAACTGCTGGGTTCAGTCTCCCACATCTTGATAGGAGTGAAGTCTAACTCCTACTCAGCAGGATGCATTCAGCACATAGCTCACACCCACAAAGCAGAGATTGCTTTGTTACTGGTCCTCAAAACAAATAGAGCATGAATCTTCTCCTCCTCACAGAAATACAAGCTTCTTGTGACAAAAATAAGAGTAATCATCCTGCAATCAAAGAACTCTGAAAATAAAATACACAATCTGTAAATTTAACAATGAGAAAGCCTCTTTTGGTAGGAAAAGAAACATCAGTCTACTAATAATACCAAGGTGTTAAAATGCTGTAATAACATAGTATTTTCAGATAATTATTTTTTTTATATTTGACATTACATAATATGTAATACAGCAGATATGCATATTTCTAATGTTTGGGATTAAAATCTATCAAAAAAGACCCTGTAAATTAAAGATGATAAAAAGTAGAAAGTTTGCAAGAACTAACAAATACAGCTGAAGGTCCTATTTCAGGCAGTGGAGAGCCCAAATCTCAACTGTTTTGGGTTTGAGTGACAATTTATAGTTATAACTCTGGCAAGGCTATACATATGCTATTCTTCATTATCAACCATAATATCCTAGGGGTCTTAATGACAAGTAAAATAATCAAGGTAAGTTAAAAAAAATGAAATAAAAATGTGGCTATGACCTACAGAAAACAAATAAACCAAATAATACTATGGAAGAATTATGTCAGTTATAATCTATTTTATAAATTTATACTTTGTGGAAATTTTTAAACAGACCTTTCTTATGTGAGACTCTTCTAGATAAGTCAAGGCCAGAACAAAAATTGCAAATGAATTGTTTCATTTGTAATTTATAATCACATAGATTGCAAATGAAGAAAATAATTCAATAGCTTATTCTACATAAAACAATGAGGAAAAAAGGTTCTCCAAGTAGACAGTGTGAGAAAAATCACCAAATCTTATGAAACAAAGAAAATATATTTTAAAAATGTATTGAAAAGGATAATTTATAATTATGTGTTAATGTCAGATTAAAGGGCTCACTAGCCCCTTTGTTTAGTTTGCTTCTAGTGTATAATTTCTAGTGTGTGAGAGAAAAGATTTCCGTTCAACCAAAATACATGATTCTTACAAGGTAATAAACTTCAGTAGACTTTCTGTCTCCATGTCTTGATGATGATTTGAAGGAACAGAAGCAGTCCCGTGCAGTAAAGAGTTTTCTTCTGAAAACTCTGTAGTGAATTCTTGTCTTCTTTACTTGCTCAAAAGAGAACAGATGACAGAAGATAAAAGTAAGAGAAAGGGCTTCCACTGAAATTAAAGGGTGATATCAGAATTTTGCTGCTTTCTTCACAAAGAACATTTTACAATATTCTTTGCACATTATCACTAGGCATGTAAGACTACCTTTCCGGGTGCTCCAGATGGATTTTTGCTGCATGGATTTAATTAGTTATCATCCCTTCATTGGTTCAACACTTTTATGGATGATATCAGGGCATCTTAAGTTCATAAATTTTAATAATTCTAATGAATATGCAACATGATGAGAGCAGCCTATTCTATTGTGGATCAAAGATTCAGAATACCCTTCAAGTTCACGATTAATTCTTGAACTTTTTTACTTCCTAAAATGTCCCTCTCTTCGTAAGAGAAACTTTGTAGAGGTGCTCTTAGCTTAAATAGTTACTTTAAACATATACCTGAAAGTTTAGTTAAAAAATTTAACTACATTTTTTTACAGGTACAATGCCTCCTAAAAACATAATTATGTTTTCAAACCCTATTGTGTACATTCAATTCAAAAATCTCTCTTACTGAGAGAAATAAAAACAGACAAAGTTTTCTGAGAAATGGGTTTGTGTTTTGGCAGTGCAGTTTATATTAAAACTCATATTTGCACTCTTCCAGATCCTTCATATTTATTTCCTTTTTCTCCTCTCGATGGAAAAAAAATTATTATGATTCAGAAGGAATGAGAAAATCAGTGTGAAATTCAAACTGTATTACACATCTTAGATGGTTTCTCTTGAAGTCTAAATTTTAAGTACACCTAATCACTCTAAGCTTTTTTATTCTTCTCATTAATCTAGACGGGTCATAGGTGGTACAGATTTTTTCTTGAGGTTCCAAAGTTGTCCTTCAACTGCAAAACAAGGAATTTACATCTTAGAGGTGAGTTTTTGAGTGAATCTGGGTTTATGTGATAGGATTTTTGAAGCAAGAAAACATCAGGAGGGCCTTCTGTGAGAAGAGCACACAAGCTCTGTAGCATTAGATGAACTGGCTCCAAGAGGAACCTGCTGCTGGCCACAGCTGAGCCATCAGCAATTCTGTTTGCAATTTTGCAAGAGCAGATTTAAGAATGGCAAAAAAAAAAAAAAAAAGAAAAAAAGAAAAAAAAGAAAAATTCCACTGTGCAACAGCAATTGGAGAGCGGTGTGAGAAAATTTAGAAACAATCACCCCTGCACCAGTGTTGGTGGAGAAGGAAGACAGGTGGTGATCTAGACATGAAGCAGAAATTTGATGCAGCCCATGGGGAGGCCCATGGTGGAGCAGACTGCTCCCCCACAGCCCAGTGTCATCACACAGAACAGATTCTGATGTACAGCCATGTGGATGTGGCCTAAATGCTGCAGCCCTAGGAGAACCCTGCAGGAGCAGCTCCAGTTCAGAACTGCAGAGTGTGGAGAGGAGCCCTGGAAGAGCAGCTGTCTCCTGTGGGAATTACGTGCACTTGAAGGGCACATCTTATGTTACAGACCCACATTGAAGCAGCTCTTGAAGAACCTCAGGAGCAGAGGAAGAATGTGAAGGCTAAGAAGCAGCAGAGACAAAACATTTTGGACTGACGATAAACCCGTTTGTTTCCCTGTACTGCTTGGGGAGTGTTAGAAAAGAAAGTAGAAGAAGGTGGATAAAGAAGAAGGTGCTTTTTTGTTTGCTTTCAAGTCTCACTGCTCTATCATTACTAATTGCAAATAAAATAAAATAAGCTTCCCCAAAATTAGTCTTTTTCTGTGGCTGAAATTGGTGAGTGATGAGATTTTCTGTTATATTTCCTCCTCCTCCTTTTCTCGAGAAAAAAAGAATGTGAAGGCCACTTGGCATCCAGTCATGATCAATCCACATTGCAGAGAACTAACTTCTAGATGATAAAGACACGACAAATATGAAAAATGATTATACCCAAGTTGTTTGATGTGTTAAGGCTTTTTGTTTGTTTGCCTGTTTTCTGACTTATTACATGAATACTCAGAGATAGCACAATACTTGAATGTCTCCTAAACTTACAGGATTCCTGTGAATTACTTTCATTATATATGTAGAAATCATGGACACCCACAACATTAGGTCATGTAGAAGTCTAGGTTAGAATGTTGGTATTCTGACTATTAGATCTCTGACTTAATATATCAGCATCTCTCATGTCAATATGTTTAATTTTTTATTTTTTAGCTGATCAACGGTCATATCATACTCTTTAGAAAGGCAAATTTAAAAACTGTAGAATCCCTAAATTACACAAAAACATTCTCCTTGTGCAACATAATTATTTCCCTCTTAGTGAAATTTTAAACAGGGAGGCTTAAAATATACAAGTATTATATTGCTTCCTTTCATTTATCTTCCTCCGTATATTAATATTTAAATAGAATTACTGCAGATCCTTAATTCTAAAGCTTGGTAGTAGTATTCACACTTTGCTGACTGAAAGACTTAAGAATGGTTGCAAAACTATTTTTGAATCTTTTAAAAAATTGCTTAATACTATATTTCATAAAAGTAAGACAAACTGCCTTATATTTTTCTTGATAATATTCTGACCAACAAAGACTTAAACTTGTAAAATTTCCATTATCTAACCAGCACTTATAATACCATACAGAATAATATGTAAATAGTGATCAAGGTCTCAATAAAAAGAAAGTAAAAAATAACTTGAAATGGTTTAACTTACTTTAAGAAATTAATAATAATAATCGTACCTTAAACACAACTCCCTGTGTCTTCTTCACAGCTCACCCCTTATTTTTAGTGTAATCTTACAGATATATTGTTATGATAAACACAACAAAATACCAAGATATTATGAAGACTGGTGATACACAAACAAGAAAAACAAGGTAAAAAATTGCAGAAGCAATTGTGACTTTCCTTTTTTCATTTTATTTCCTCCATTTTCAAAGCTTCAAAGTGTACACAGAGTACTTTAGTAATCGCAGTATTTTGTGCAGAATATGCAGGAGATTAGAAGGACAGAAAAGGAAGATGAATATATTTCATTCATAAATATGTGAATATATTTCATATATTGGCACCATAATTTGGAAAATTGTATTTTATTCTTGTTTGAGAGTTACTTGAAATACTACGCTTATTCAGTGGAGAACAGAAAAAAATGACAGCATAGAAAAGTCTCTGTCACTTACCTGAGAGGTCACAGAGTTCCACAGAAAGCATTACAAATCATTCTTTTAGAATAGTAAGATATGATCACCATATCCTATAAAAATATTAAATGTATATAAAATATGCTAAATTCCCTGAAAGTCTTTTATTGCTAATGATAAACTGCATATGTACAATCTTTCTAAAGTTTTACATCTAACAACAGGACTGCCTAGCAGTGAAGAAGTACCCAAGTTACCTCAGGCATGGATACTTAACTAACATAGACATTTTTTGACATCAAGAGTAGAAGTAAATAAGCCTGCACTAAGAGCTGCACATCTGAGATTAGATTGCCCTTGCAGCTAGAGATTGTTTAGATCTAATTTGGGTTCATCTAAACAGCGCACTATTACTGTAGTTGCTCTACAGATAGATACTAAACAGGAAATCTATGTAATACAATCTACATCTAAAATGGAGCATATTTCAATCTAAGACTAAGATCCTAAGCAAGGGCTATTACAACAATATGCGGGAACAGAAACAGACACACAGTAGACTGCATTGGATCACACAACAATGTTTCTGCAAAGATTTAAAAAGTCCTGGAGAAGTCCTCGTTTTCTACTCCTTTGACCTGTCTAGCGTGCAGTGAACCCATATGAAAATGTTTTCAACTTGATTTCTGAGTCTATATTCAGCTGCTACCTCCACAATAAATCACATTTGCTCCTGAAGAATGTTTTCCTCCTCTTTTTTTTTTTTTTTTTTGAAATGAGGTTTGAAGACACAAAGAACTACAACTGAATTAAATTGAATAGAAAAAAATATAAAAGATTACAGAAATTCATAATTATGAAAAACCATGACAGCAGAGAGCTACTGACTTCATGTAGGGTCTTCAGCAAGATCTACAAAGACTGAAGGAGATTTACAGTTATCTTAGCTCTGGGAAAGGGAAGACTGAATCAGTGATAGCAGACTGTTACTACTTGAAGAAAGTGATGAGCAGTTGAGAAGTAGTAGTAATGGTTTAAGCTTGAGGATGAGGAAGATCAGATAGAACCTGTGGAAAAATCTTCTTAATTAAGAGAAATTTTAATCGTGAAACAAATTAACTAATGGCCATGTAATCTGCTTTCTTAGTAATTTTTTTGCTTGTTTGTTTCCCATTTGTTTTGTTTTGCTTTGTTTTCAAAGTTGATCTGGTTAACAACTGTAAAGGACTTCTGGAGATCCTAGTTGCTATGATTCTGTGAGTACCTGTATTCATTTATTTTGGTAGATAAGATTGATAATGCTAATTATAAATTTTAATTAAATAATATCTTCAGGTTCAGCTTTCCCCAACTAGTTCAGATACTACTATAGCACAGGTGCCAAACGAGGTTGTTACTATATTATTCTTATGTTTATAACTTAATAATGACTGCAAATGGATTAATGACTCGATTCAATTGAAATGATAAAGTTTCTAATTCATCTTAGCTTAAGTTCAGATAATTTCACATTTTAAAAAAAATGTATAACTCACAAAAGGATTCATTTTTGAATGCGTGAGTGTATGAGCTCCATCTGCTCTTAAATGCTGCAAGAGTTTCTTTCTAACCCATAGCTCTGTGCCTCTTTTAGCTATTAATTTGATATGTGAAACTATCATATCATGATTTTCCACCGGTATTCTGTCTATCAGAGTGAACTTGTTCTGCTCGCAGAGGTTGGCATTATAACCTGCTTCGCCTCTGGAGGTATTCATTGATTCATTTTCTTTTCCCAGACTGTTCTCAGATTGTCAGCATTGTTTCTTAATCTAGTTCATATGGACAGTGAAAGTCTCTGTGGTGAGCTTACTCAGAGAAAGATATGTGCAGCCAGCCACGTAGAAATCCAAGGAGAATTCCTCAGAGTTATAAATTCTCAAATGTAACACTGTGACACTGAAACAACCTTTATCTATTTCATTGCTATGTGGTCATTGACATTGTAGTTCCTTTTGTCTTTCTAAATCCAAAAGAGTGACCTCATATCTGAGAAGGATTTAAATATGCACCTTCAACACAGGTCAACTGTTCAAATCAGCCATTACTTTTTAATGAGAGAATTTGAAACTCTTTACACTGGGAGTAGATACTCTGACACATCCTGTAGCTGGATGAAGCCTTCTTACTCTACCTATAGATTCATAGATTCATTAGGTTGGAAAGGACCTACAAGATCATCTAGTCCAACCATCCTCCCACCACCATCCCTACCCACCAAGCTACTAAATCAAATCCCTTAGCACCTCATCTAAATGCTTCTTGAACAGCGCTAGAGATGGTGCCTCAACCACCTCCCTAGGCAGGCCATTCCAGTGCCTGACCACTCTTTCAGAGAAAAAATTTTTCCTCAGATCTAATCTAAATCTTCCCCGCTGCAACTTGTGGCCATTCCCTCTTGTCCTGTCATTAGTTACCTGGGAGAAGAGGCCAACCCCCTCCTCACCACAGCCTCCCTTCAGGAAGTGGTAGAGAGCGATGAGGTCTCCTCTGAGCCTCCTTTTCTCCAGGCTAAACAATCCCAGCTCCCTCAGCCACTCCTCGTAAGACTTGTGCTCCAGACCCCTCACCAGTTTTGTTGCCCTTCTCTGAACATGCTTCAGGGCCTCGATGTCTCTCTTGTAGTGAGGGGCCCAAAACTGAACACAGTACTCAAGGTGCGGCCACATCAGAGCTGAGTACAGGGGGATGATCACCTCCCTGCTCCTGCTGGCTACACTATTCCTAATACAGGCCAGGATGCCATTGAAGGCATAGAAGGCATCACATTGCAATCAAATGTCTCTTGTCCTACTAGACAACTTCAACACCGGCTGGAAACGTAGCACAATGAACTGTAAGGAATCCAAGAAGCTTCAGGAATGCATCAAGAATAACTTACCAAGACAAGGAATAGACAGCCACACCAGGGGAATGCAATACAGGATCTATTACTCACCAATGCAAGTTAACTGATCAGTGACATCAAGATTGGTAGCTGCCTGGGCTGTAGTGATCATGCAGTGGAGTCCTGAAGGAACTGTCTGATATAGTTGCCAAGCTACTCTTAATGATATTTGAAAGGCATGGCAGACAAGTGAAGTTCCTGGTGAATGGAAAAAAGGCAATGTCACAATCATTTTCAAAAAGAGTAAAAATGATGATCCAATGCTCTTTGGTATCTTCATCAATGACATTGACAGTGGGATTGAGTGTACCCTCAGCAAGTTTATAGACGACATCAAGTTGTGTGGTATGCTCTGCACTCCTGAAGAATAGGATATCATTCAGAGAGATCCAGACAGGCTCAAAGCAGTGGGCCTAGTTGAATCCCATGAGATTCAATGAATTCAACTGCATGGTCTTTCATCTGGGTTGATGAACAATGACGTACAAGAAGTTACTTGCCATCTGCAGACCAGTGCCCAGCCAGTCCCCAAGCAGCATATTTGCCTGCCTGGTGAAAAACCCTACCATTTTTTAAGATGTTTTTTGTGTTTGTGATATCATATGGTATGGAATATCTCTTTAGCCAGTTTAGGTTAACTTTTTTGGTTCCCCCCTCAGCCCCTCTCACTGGAAGGGTAGTACAGAGCAGAGCTGCTGAGCAACAACTAAAACTTCATTGTGTTACCAACATTGTTTTTCTAATAAAACCAAAACACAGCATGAAAGAAAAAGCAAACAGGACAGTATCCACCTCTCATCCTGTATCAGTTATAACTTACTCAGTTTTTATACTTTTCAATACATCCCTATTAATCATCACCTTCTCTGCTTTCTGATATAAACACAGATATGATTCCAATAGTCTGAGTCATCCCTCTAAATCCTCTCTGAAGTTCACTTAGTCCATGAATTTGGGGTCCTTCTATCATAATATAGTCTCAGAGAGAACAATGCATGGCTTTGGGTCGTTGCACAGTGATTTTAATTCTGCCTCTGTCAATTTCTTTTTCTTTCATATGGATGATCCTTACAATTAATAATAAGTAATACCATTAATAAGGCAGATAGAAATCACTGTAATGACAATATGCCATATTATATTAGCCCATCCACCAGGGAAGAATACAGGAATGTTGTCAGGGCCTGTAAGGGTATAACAAGAAAGGCCAAGGCCCTATTCAAATTAAACATCAAAAAGGAGGTAAAGTTTTTTTCTCTTTTAAGTATGCTGACATCAAAAGTAAGCCTAGAAAAACTGAGGGTCCCCTACTAAAGATATAGGGGAGGTACATGAGACAGGTACTTTGGTAACAAGAATGCTGAGAAGGCAGAGTTTCTGAATGCCTTATTCTCTTCAGTCTTTTACACTAAGACTGGCTTTCAGGAATCCCAGACCCCAGAGGAAAGAAGGATTTTCTGTTGGTGGAGGTGAATCTGGTCAGAGGCCACACTGCCAAAAATGATTATAATAATCAATGCACACAGATCCATGTGCCCCAATGAGATGCACCCACACATACAGAGAGAACTAGCATAGATGATCGCTGAATCACTCTCTAATAATCTTTTAAAAGTCCTGGCAAATGGGAGAGGTGACTGAAGACTGGAGGATAACTATCGTCACTCCAATCTTCAAAAAGATCAAGAAGGAGGATCGGGGAAGCTACAGGCCAGTCAGCTGAGCATAAAAAGAAGGCACAGGGTGGGAAGAAAGGGTCTGTTTGTTTTTGTCGAGGTTTTTTTTTTCCTCACCATGTAATTTTATTTTAGTTGACAATGAGTTACAAAAATTTGCCCCCAGATGGTAACCAGTAAGTGATTGCTCTGTCTTTGTCTTAATCAGTAATCATTTCCATGTTATTTTCTCTTCCCATCTTGTTGAACAGGAGTAATGAAAGCGGATGGGTTAACGCCTTGTAGCCAAAGATCAACCCATCACAAGAACAAAGAACATTACACAGCACCTGAACTTCTCAACAGGGAAATGTAATGCATTGTTTATTCTTTTAAGATAATTAAAATCAAGGTAAGTCTATTTTTAAAGTGAAATCCTTTTAAGAGCAACTCTAAAGGTTCCAGAGCATTTTCTTATCTCTTAAAAAAGGATACCTTTGTTATAATCACATTGTACACAAACAATGAAGCGCAAAAAAAAAAATCTAATTTAGTTTTCCATTGGCTATTTCTTTCATTTCAGCTCACTACATTTCTGTAGCAGCACAGCTTAGGGTAAGTACTATCCCTTTTCTGTAGAAGTGGCTGATACTTCATCAGTTCTTTGTGTTTTGCCCTCATATTCAGATTAAAAGCTATTCACAAAATATTTGTATTGTACCTTGTAAACTTCATTTGAAATGCAAAGATTTTAGCCTGACCCATTTCTGCATAAAATCAGTATCTAATTAGGCTTCTAGTTGCATTGTGTAAGTAGCATAAGGGGGAAAAAGTATCCACTTCCAAAAAATTAATGAATAAATGAATTCCATCATTATTAGAGGGATAAGAGATTAATTGCAAGGTTATTAAAACTGCATTTGTCTTTTCTGGGTTTTCCCATATAAGAAGAAAAATTGCTGTTCCGTGAGGTCTGGAAGATGGAAATTATCACATAAGTCCTGATGTATTAAAGTGTGCTACTGCTGTAATTTGTTGATAAAGGTTTATGAAAGTCAAGTATTATTGAAGTATTAAATAGATTCCTATAGAGTCAGAAATATATATGCATTCTTAAGGTTAGGAAAAGTCATTAAAATATTTAGATGTCATTGAGATTAATCATTTCTAAACATTAAATCAACATTTACTATGCATAATTTGACTGCAAACATTTGAAACCTAAAACTACACTGACATTAAGGCCCTGATACTTTGGAATATCTATATCTGTATATCTGCTTGTTCTTCTCCCTCCTGAGAGCACCATCCCTCCAACTTGTATGTTTTGGAGCATACATCTGTCCTGTTTGAAGTCATGACAGTCAAAGATCTTATTTCATATCTTAATTACCACTACAGTTGTTACTCTAATGCTTCTAATTTGAGACTGAAGTAGAAATCTCTATATATTACTGGAATGCACTGTTTTTATCCTATAATTTATTTACATAAGCCAGATATATAGTTTTATGGAGACACTGACTGCAGAAAATTTTATTTCAAGACTCACATTACTCTTCTCCACTTCTTTTAGGATTTAAGTTGGATGAATTGCAAGAGGTGGAGCAGATCCAAATTGTTTCAGAAGCCCAGTGTAGCTGTGTTTGTCCTTTTCTTCTACCATTTAGCTTCTCAGTACAAGAGATATATGGACATAATAAGAAGAAACAAAAAAAGGGACACAAAGATGATAAAGGTACAGTCATCTCTTCCATGAGATGAGGCTGAGAGAACTGGAGCAAAAGAGCCTTGAGAAGAGGAGGCTCAGGGGGTTGCTTCCTGGAAGTACTACTCACTTACTTCCATTCAGTAACTGAATGGAAGATGCAAAGAGAATGGAGCCAGACTTTTCAGCTGCGTACAGTGCCCATATAAGGATAATGGGCACAAACTGGAACAAAGGAGGTTCCCAACACGAATTAATCAGTGAGGTTCTGGCATGTCACTGCTCAGATATTAAAAACCTGTTTGGTTTTGAGCAACTGCCCCCTAGGCTACCCTGTGCTGCTGGAGGGAGAGGGGGGGGGCTAGAGAGGATGACTAGTTTGGCCAGGTTTAAGATCCCCAGTGATCTTCCTAGTTAAAAGAAAAAAGAGAAAAGGAGAGGGAATAAAGTTACAAATATTTGTACAGATGACTTAGACATTGCTGCTTTTATAATCAGTAATACACCTCGTTCCAATCAAAAATCCTAAAACAAAGTTGAGAAATGGTAAGGTATTTGATCATTTTTTTCATAATTCATTTATTCTGAAATTTGCTATTTTATTATGATTTATCTTGATATTTTTCTAAAATATTTTAGAAGTCTTATGGAATATTTTAACAAAACATGTTCTTTTATTATTATTTCTTTACTTTTCTTTTGTAACATATGGTTTGCAAGGACTCAGAAAGAATACAGGAAATACAAAATTTTGTATTAATAGATATGCAATAACAGACTCTGTGTACAACTACTAAGTATTTCTCCTAGGACTGGTAACCATAACAATTTTAGTCCAAACATTTCACACTCTGTACTTAACTTACTAGTAACATCAAACAATTTTGCTATGATTCTACTTCCTTCTGTTCCATTGGGTAGTATTATAGAAGTAAGCTTTTTAGAAAAAACATAAACACTGAATATTCCTTCTACAATTCCTGCATTGTGAAAAAATGTGAGAACATTATTTGTTCCACGTTAAAGAAATGTCACAATAAGTTATTGCAAAGGTATTATTGCATGAGATCAATGTGCATTAATATTAATAAGTCTTAATTAGGCAATTCAGATCTTACCTCATTAATGTATTTATTTAGTTATGTTAAGACACTAAGAGTGCACTGACGACCTTTTTTTTTTTTTTTTTTTTTTAAAGTACTTCTGTAGTAAAACTTTAAATTTCGGACACAGAATGAAATTCACAAGCTACAAAATGTGATAATCGTTCATTTCAAGATGTTATCTTGTATTTACACTGTTGCCCTTACACATTCCCCAGGGCCTCTTTCCTGAATGTGCAAATTCATTTCCTTCAATTAGGAAATCTAGTCATGAAACACAAAATAGTTCAGAAAAGATCCTCTAAACAAGACACATTCTCTAATTCTAGTGAGTTCTGAGAGTTCTATGGTATGAATGACTAATTAGGTAAACAGACCCTGAAGACAAGCATCATAAAGAGAAACCTCTCAGAAGCATAGTTTTTTCCTTGATTATACCTCACTCCTGGCATAGTAGTCATTAGGTATTTTATCTACTCTGATAAACAGAGTAAAAAAAAAAAAAAATTGCCCTGTCAACTGTGTCCTCTCCTCCTATACCATTTTCACATTATCTAACAGTACATATACATTATGCATTCTGCATTAGGCTGCATGATATGTTGTCAACAATTTGACTTTCTAATAGAAGAAATAAGAGAAGTCTGTTTGTCCTTCTCTCCTCCTGAAAAAATAAAGAAAAATGGAGGAAATAATTGTACCTGCATTTATGGGGATGAATGCACATCTTCTGACCAATGCTTTCTTTAACTGTTATGACAAAAGAAAATCATGAAAGGAAAAAAGCTTCAGTGTTAACAAACCTCCAGTAATACTCCTGCTTTATTTATGCGAGTCCTTTCTGTAGAGACAAGTGTTATTGATAACAAAGTGCAATGAGATTTTTAAAAGTAAATATACTACGAAAATGTACCACTGTAACTGGTGATCAATAACAACAATAATAAAAATCTAGCACTTAAAACTGCTGAATAATTTCTCATGTTGTAAACACTTAAATTTTTGTAGTCGATATATAGATCTACTTGGATTTTGGGTAGTCATGAATTAGATTTCTAATTTCGAATGATTTAGAAGTGGATGCTTTACCTTTCATCACATTCTCTGAAATACTTGAGAATATCCCTACGAAATACACAAGATCCATAGAAAATAATCAGTCATATCTACAATGTGATGCATGAGGAGAGCAGAAAAAAAGTATTACCAAACTTTGGTCATCATTATCTTCCACAACCATCAGTATAAAAACCCTAAGAACTACAAAATCAGGATTAGAACCTGAAGTCTAGTTTTATTTTATATTCGATTATTAAAATGTTCCTCAGCATCTGGAAAATAGCCACATTTGAACACTTGACTTGACTGACTTCAGCTTTTGACCATCTACTGCTTTAGACTGTACATAAGCTGTTAACATAGGATCTGTAGAAAGTTTGCTCAAATCTTCACTGCACTCAGATGTTCTCCTCCATTATTTGTCAGTTGTATGACGTTTCTAGGATTTGAAATATACTTCAAGACCCGTACGGTATTAAGCAAGTACTATGATACAGCTGCTGTTACCCTATTAATAACCAAATAATACCTTGAAAAGAAGAAACATGATGAGTTACGTGGTAGGTTTTGTTAAGGACTTCAAAGCTCTACTCAGCTTTCAGTAAAGAGCAACAGATTTCCTTATTTGTCTTCTCATATCCTACTATAGAGAGTAGGTTGGACTACACAGCCCCCAGGGGTACCTTCCAACTTCTCCAAATCTGTGATTCTCTGTCAGTCAAAGGGAGTAGGGCTTTAAACCCAGCACAAAAACTAGTAAAAATTAAAAAATAAAAAAATGTCCATGGCACATTCACACAAAAATTAGATCATGCACCATCTAGAATTCATGCAGTTGATAAATTGATCTTTAAAGGACCAGATAGACAATTTAATACTCTTTGGACTGTTTTAAAACTTAAGTTTACTCCAATCACAACAATTTCTGCTTTTATTCCTCATAAACATTACTTCACACTTAAAATATTTAGGTTGACTACATATATGAAAGCAAATACAAACAATAAAGCAAAAGTCCCTATATATTATGTTTCATGCTTCTTTCTCCTTGGTCTTCTATGTACTGTGAGTACCTAAACATAGTACTGCCAGTATCTAAATATAGACTAGCTATCAGTTCGTCAGCATTAGTTTTATTGCATTTGTTATTTGCCACAGGACAGTATGTCACTTAATCCTTTCACATTCTTGATTTTTTATTAAAGAGAAGGAAGAA
Organism: Callipepla californica brunnescens; assembly: GCA_023055505.1. Classification (NCBI taxonomy): domain Eukaryota; kingdom Metazoa; phylum Chordata; class Aves; order Galliformes; family Odontophoridae; genus Callipepla; species Callipepla californica. The sequence continues at coordinate 24,656,606 of JALIRH010000005.1, forward strand.
GGAAGAGATGTTTGTTTCACACCATCGTTATTTTTTTTCTACCTTCTGCCTCTGTTACAGAAGACAGAGTTGATAAATTTGATTCAGAAAATCCAATGATTCTCTCAAAACACTGTTATATTTAACTAGCAGATTTTAGTATGTAAAACCAAACAGACAAGTTCAGCAATATTAGAAGGATTTACACGAAGATTGGATAAGTAATTCAGCAGGAATAAAAGCTTATTTAATCACTATGATTTAAAAAGAACATTTTGAACTTGACATAATAAGAGTTGTTTAAAGTACATTGTTAAAATTACAGTCTTGTTTTATATTTGGGGAGAAAACAGAAAAAAAGCACTTCTGAAATCTGACGTTTGTAAGGATAAATATTAGGAGATACAGCTTATTTAAAACAGTTTTAGATCACACCCCCTCCCCCCCCCCCCCCCCCCCAAAAAAAAAATGAAGTAGAAGTCACAATCCGTTAATAAACCCCTTTCTGAGCTCAGGGCTTACCAAACACAACAAAGTAGCCAGTCTCTAAATGGAGATACATCCCTTGAGGCTCCCAGCCCTTAAATGAAGATAGTGAGGGGTGTACCCAGTGTTTGCCCCTTCTGGTCTCACAGATGAATTGCTTCCACTTGCACTCCCACGGCCTCTTCACCAGGTGCTTAATCCCTGGTTTAAGCTGTTACAGCAGCCATTTACCTTTTATTTATTTAGGCTGCATTACAAGAGTCGCTGACTGAATCATGCTTTCATTGTACTTGCAGCAAAAGGAATGGGACACGGAAATGAAAGAGAATACCATACTTTGCATACCAAAATCTGTGTCTGGTACTAGATAAGGTTGCCTGGGGCACCATCCAACCTGGTCTTGAACAACTCCAGGGGTGGGGAATCCACAGCCTCTCTGGGTTGTCTGCTTAAGCACCTCACCACTCTTTCTGTGAAGAACTTCCCCTTGATATCTAATCTAAACCTTCCCTCCAGGAGCTTAAAACCATTCTGCCTGGTCCTATCACTATCTCCCCTCATATAAAGTTGATTACCCTAATGTTAATAATCCCCTTTTAAATACAGGAAGGATGCATTGGGGTATCCTTACAGTCTTCTCTTCTATAAGCTGAATGAGACCAGCTCCCTCAAATTGTCTTTTTAAGGGAGGTGCTCCAGCCCTCTGATCATATTCATAGTCCTCCTCTGGACCTCCTCCAACAGCCTCACACTTTTTCAGTATTAGGATCCCCAGACCTGAACGCAGTACACCAGATTGGGCCTCGTAAGGCCCGAGTAGAGAGGGACAATCACCCCCCTGTCCCTGCTGGCCACCCCTCTTCTGATGGAGCCCAGCATATCACTGGCCTTCCAAGCTGCAAGAGCACACTTCTGGCTCATGTTCAGTTTTTCATCAACCAGAACACCCAGATCCTTCTCTGTAGGGCTAAATGCAATGTGCCCTTGCAGCCAAGAAAGCCAACCATATCTTGGGCTGACATGTTCAGATATGGAGTCCTCAGTACTGGAATAGCCCCATTGGAGCATGTCCAGAGAAAGGCCACAGAAACAATCCACAGAATGGAACTCCTCTTCTATAAGGAAGAGAAGGCTGCAAGGTGACATAGTAGTGGCCTTTTAGTATCTAAAGGAGAAAAGGGTACAGACTGTTCAGCAGGGCCTGTGGTGGCAGATCAAGGGGAAATGGTTTCAAGCTTAAAGAAAATATATTTAGGTTAGATATAAGGACGAAATATTGTCCAGTGCTTCATCGCCTGTAACAGGTTGCCCAGTGGTGTGGCTGATGCCCCACCCCAATGACTTTCAAAGTGAAGCTGGATAAGGCCCTGAGCAACCTGATCTAACTGTGCATATCCCCATTCACTGTAGGGGAGTTGGACTGCATAGCTTTCAGAGATCTCTTCCAACTCTAAAGATTCTATGATTCTATGAATTATATTCTAAGGAAAAAAAAAATAATCATTAAACCTTGCTTTTGTACATTTATCTTTCCATACTTTAGCTGTCTAAATCCTGTTTTTGTTTATTATTATTACTGTACTGAGGCTTCCAAGTCTACCGAAGCTGTCATTTATACCTGACACTAGTTCCTTGTTCACTAAAATTCTATCTGCATCTGATTACAAATTAAGCTTCCTCCTGAAAACTCTCCATTCCTTTATGATTGTTAAATATAGCTTCAGTAACATCTTTAGAAAGTGATTGTGACATTCAGAATTCTTATTTCAGACTAAATATCTGCTATTAAAAATTCAGGTGTTCAGGTTTCCAGTTTTGTATTAAATCAAGCTGAGTAATCAATTAAATACAGTAAGAAGCAATTTCAATACATTAAAAAATGTCATGACGATTGTGTTATCCGGCTCACCATTTGCTCAATCACAATGAATTCTTCCATATTTGCTCTATGTACAGATATTATAGACAAAGTAAATGATCTGCGAAATATAGATTTTCTTCTGTCTTGATTGATTGCTCGAGTGGAAGATTCCTTAACAAGAAATTTTTAACACTGTACTTGTTGAAATTGTAACAAAAAAATAAAATAAAATGAGAAATTGGAGAGAAAACTAAAACCACGAAGGAATTCAGAGGAACAGAAAATGGATGATTAAAAGAAGAAAAAATGTAAAGCACTATACGTTTTTAAGAAAAAGACAATACCTCAAAGACTGACAGCTAGAAATTTGAGTGAAAAGAGAAGTAAAAGCAAAAAAAGGAGTAAAGTGATGTGACGAGTTGTCATAGCTTTAATCTGAAATAAGATAGGCTTAAATCAGATATATGGAAGAAATTCTTCACTGAGAGAGTGGTGAGGCACTGGAAAAGGCTGCCTAGAGAAATTGCAGAAGCTCCAACTTTGGAAGTGTTCAAGGCCAGGTTGGATGAGACTTTGAGCCACCTGGTCTTGTGGAATGTGTCCCTGCCTATAGCAGGAGGTTTGGAACTAGATAATCTATAAATTCCCTTTCAGCTCAAATAATTCTGATTTTATGACCCTGTTTCTTAAATCAGTGCTGGTTTAAGCTAACTCCAACTGTGAAGTGAATGAATACAATGTAGCTGTCTAACAGAAAGGCTACACAATCTGCCTTAATGACTCTTTTTATACTCTATATTAAGACTAATTTCTGTCTTCACACATACTTCTGGTAGTGGACAATATATGACCATTACTCATATAATCCCGATTTTCCTCTTGAAACATTGCCTCAGAGATTCTCTTCTGGCTAAAAAAAAATAAAATAAAATAAATAATAATAATAATAAATAACCACACTCACAATTAGCACAGAAATCTAGTTTGAATTATTGCTAGACTCAGAAATAAACCACAGGTGATCATCTGTTCTTATCTGCTCTCTGAAAGAGTTTGTCTGAGGAAATACTGGTTCATCCAGAGAAGATCAGCAACTATGTGCCACTTCATTTTTCTCTAGTGTGATTATTCCAGACACTCATGTCTAGCTGCATTACAGATTCAGCAGAAGCGGAGAATGTTGAACCTCACTACAGCAAGGTCTTTTGCTTTGGTTAGAACACAGCAAAGTTTCAAAGCTGTTTCACAGGGCAGAAATTCACCTATTTATATGTCACTTGCCTCAATATGAAGATAGGTATTTTGATTTCAGTAAGAGCCAGGAGCTGCTGCCTTGCAGGGAAAAATAAGTCTAATTTATAACTGTTGAATGAGACTTCTCATGTGGAAACCAGGCCACTAAGGCCTATAGATATTAGGTGCCAAGAAATACCTTTCTAATATATAAAACCATAAATATAAGAAACATACCTCTCCTTCAAGTATGAGATCTAGCTCTGCAGCTAGGTTATTATTCTAAGAGATATGGACTGAGGTCTCTGAAGACAAAAAATATTTAATCTCGATTTCCTATATTCTACATTACTATTATTGTAACTTCTAAACAAAGTAACAGATAGATGTAAGCAAACACCAACAAATTACTAAGTAAAATAGGGCTACTGAATACTTCTATAAATATATGAACTGCTTTTTGTGTTTGCTTTTGTTACTAACACAAGAATATGAGCTATGCTGTTCAGAAGCACAGTCTTATTTATTTTTTTTTTTTGAAAAATAGTCACAGGAAAAATAAATAATTACGGTATATCTCTTTAGAAGTATTTTACTATATGTCTGGAATTCAGAACAAAGCAATAACCGTTATCACAGCTGTAAAATAATTGTTTATAATGAATTCTGCATATCCTATCATACACTGTCAAGAAAAAGAAACACAAGGAAACAAAACTTAAGGCAGACATTCACCTTAGAAAATAAAAGTAAAATGATTATTTAGTGGCAATCTTCCATATAAGCATTGCTTCAAGTACCCTCCCAACCCTTGAATTTCACTTCCAGAAAAAAAAAAAGAAAAAAAAATGGAGGTCAATAGTCTTTTCGGTATTGCTTAATAACTGAGTCCTTCTTAACCATTCTTCATGGAAGAGAAAAAAAAAGAAAAAATACAGAATCTGTGCTTGTCCTGAAGGGGCACATCTTCACTGTCAGTGTTGATCCTTGAAGATTCAAATAGAAGTTCAGTTCTCTATGCAATACAACCTCAACCTTGTCTTCCACTTACAGGGCTGATTGTTTTCAGAAGGATCCTCTCTTTGATATAGGTCAAAACTTCAGTCTTGGGCCTGATAAAATGCAAAAATGATAAATGAAACACAAAATCCAGTCAGATTTTACAAATAGAATGCTACTGCTTGAATTTTCCTTATGATACTGACTTCCTTTAAAAAGGTTTGGCAAATGTTATGGTTTAAGGTATTAAGTAAGCCTTATTTTTGGTTTAATGGAAACTAAATCTACTCTTAGCAATGGGAATAAAAATATTTCAGGACAGAAAGAGAGGACAGAGAGGAGAGAGAGGAGAGAGGGAGGGGGAGAAGAAGGAAAATTGGAAGGAAGGAGGGAGGAAGGAAAAATGGGAAGGTTTAAAGGCAAAGAGATCTGTGCAAACTGGGAGATGTTACAAAAAGGAAGGAAAGGAATAGCCATTCTGCCTCTGAGGAGCTAGGCTCACAGGGAAAGAACTCCAAGAGGAGAGACGTCCAACAAGATATCATTCCTCAGTGGCAGTCAGCCCTTAAATGATGCCTTCACCTGTGCTTCCAGGGTTGACTGAGTCTTCAGGTGCTCAGTCAGTGGTTCAGGTCATGACTCAGCAGTCCCCATACAGATGGAAAGAGAAAGTGGAGAACACTCTTAAAATGACAGTAACAGCCCATCAGAGGTTAAAATATGCGCTTTTAGTATACACATCTCAGGCTTATAATTGTGGATATAATTACATCAATCATTTATGAATGTTAGCAACAACTCCTTTAAGTTCATGCCCAAATTCAAATGATGCATGCTTGAACTAAAATACTGGCTTTGTCTTAGAAGTTTTAGAATAGATTACAGATAGGAATGCATATAAATTATATTTAAATTTAAAAATATATATATCTGTGTATAAGTATTCATGGGAGAGTCCCATAATTGCTTCCAGACTTTTCCAAACTTAGGGAAGAACTGACTTGGCTCAGCATAGCCTGAAGGTTGGAAACCACTGCTCTAGGCAAAAGACATGACAGATGTTCTTCTATTAGTTTAGCCCATGTGTCTGAGTGCATGCAGTAGTCTGAATTTTAGCTGGGAGAAAAATAAAACATAAAAATTTTAGAGATATTATTTTTAGTGTAGTACTTGAGGGTTAGCTTCTAGGTTAAAAATTATTCAAAATAGTTCTTGTTTGTCAAAGGGAAAAAAATTGGGCTAGATAGGTATAAATTTACCCTCATCTAAATTCTGGTTAGCAATAAATTTAGATTTATTAACATAAATATTATTCTAAATGCTTCATAGTAAAATTACTAATTCTCTTTCCATCTAGTGACCTGAATTTAACTTTGCAAATTAGATTATAATGATCTATAATTATAAAATTAAGTTACACCCTTAAGTTTGGAGGGGTGAATTGGATTGAAACTAATTAAAAGCTGATATTTATACACAGTAAACCGAAGCAATCAGGGAGATAAATAAGTAATTTATTTATTTATTTATTTTTAGATGGACATAGGTGTCCTTAATTTAAATGCTCAGGAAAGATTCCAGGAGATGTTGTAAATTTATGTGAATATTCAATTCAGTGAGATAACTCACATACCTCATCATGTTTACAAATTAATTAAAGAAATGTGAAGGAAGATAGAAAAACAGACAGGTAAACACAATTCAAAACAAATTTATTCTGCCTTTGACAGAAATAGAAGGTATTGGATAACCTTAGGAAGGAACACATCTCTTTTTAAAGTAATGAAAAATAAAAGTGTAATTTTAGAAACAGACGCTGATAAAGACTCTGATAACAATTCTCGGTTATCAATATGTTTCAAATATTCTTGTAGGGCATCTCATCACTATGTAAAAATACTGCTTTTGAATGGAATGTATTACTGAGGTTTCTCTGCATGTTCTCTCTATTAACAAAACCAAACCAAACCAAACCACAACAACAAAAACAGAGAAAAGTCATTACCATTAGAAAATTATGTTTTTGTGTGTGTTTTTTTTCCTAATTCGACTGTTAGTGATCATATATACATTAACTACATACTTTAAACTCTTCTACGTTCCTAAAATAGTTAGGGCAATATTTGGCAATGTAGAAAGACAATATTGCTTCTGCATTCTATCCATCCTCTGTAGAAACAGAAATCTATTTTAAAACAGATTTTTCTGATTGCTGAAATAAAATGAATAAATTTACAAATACTTGTCCTCAGTCATAATATATTTATGAATGAAATAAGTTTGCTTTTAGAAAAAGAAACTTTGTATAAACTACTTTTTTTTTTTTGCCTTATGTATGGATTTAGACATCACTCAGATGTCTAAATATAAATGCCCTGAACCTTTTTAGTTACTAATATTTGTTCTTCTGTGTTTTGGATTTTACTTCTATAGATTATATTAGTACAGTTAATTCTGTTTACTAATCTATCGGTGAAAAGCCTTTTCTATTAAATAAAATTTTATGAATTTTAGCTTAATGAATTTCAGCTTAATGAATTTCTGAAAGAAAGATCATCTGAAACACAAAGTGACCTTTCATTCTTTACATTAAAGATTTATTTCTGCTCATTGCATTTAGTTTATCCAGGAAAGGGAAAAGGGAAGAGAAAGGGACCAGGAAAAGAAAAGAGAAAAGGAGAAGGAAAGGCAAAAATAAGAGGAAAAAAAAAAAGAGTAAAAGTGGAAAGGAACAAAGGGGGAAGGAGAAACATTTTGCTGACTTTCTACTCCTAACAAAACCTCCCAAGATTACAAACAATGAAATGATTAACAATAACCTAAAACTATAAATTACTACACAGAACTCAGGATGATTTTGGCGTCATGCATAAATGAAGCTACAAAGTTTTTACTTTGCATTTTTCCTTTGAATCAAAAACCTTCTTAAAATAGATAAGCCTAATTCTAGCCTTAGTGCAAAATAGTTATTTTCTTATAAGCTTATTTATTCTCAACAGTGTGTGTTGAAATGTAGTTTCAGTGTAGCTTATGCATATATTCTGCACCATGAGTATTCAACATTAGCCTAGTGAAAGCCTTGAGGCTAGTAAGGAAGAGAGTGATGTCCTTACCATACAACTTACATATGTAAGTGAACATCAGCAGGATTTTTTTATATAAGAAGAACTTCACAATGTCTTAGAAATTTACATTCTTTGTAGTCTATGCAATATCCCAGTGAAAATTTTGATTACCTATATTTCAAATACTATCTTCCAAACTGTTTTTATTACAAGAATTCACATAAGATTTTCCATTAATAGAACCTATAAACCCAGTCTGACACTTAGGCCACAGGTTTTCATTCTTCTTTGTGATAATATGAATATATATATTTCAATTTATGTCCTTTTTTCCCTTGTCCTTTCATCAAGGAGCAATGTGAACAACCTTGCTCTAGTATACTGATGGCACTATAATCATCTAGGATGTTCACTTCTGCGTGGTGATTCTCTGGTGAACTCACTGCAATTAACTTATACCTTTGATTAATTGTTATATGAGGTGGGGGTAAAACTGGACACAGGATTCTAAACATAATCTCCTAAGCATTATAGGGTTATAATCACACCCTTTTGACCTCCTGGACATTCTCCCATTAGTACAACTCAGGAGGTTGTTGATCTGTGTTGTCTAGGCACACTGTTGTCCACCAGCACCTCCCAGTATTTCTCACCCGAGAAGTTTCCCAGCTTCTGTTGCTTCAAGGGGTCCTTCCTCTCTGCTGACGGACTTGGTGTTTGTACCTTTTGCTTCCACAAGCAAAGGAAAACAAATTTTGTCTCATATCCCAGATAATTTAGTGTCTTTTTGAATTTATGGTATTTTGAGAAACAGTTTAGGATAAAACATAGGGCTAAAAAACATGTGATTCAGACAGAAGAATGACACCAGTATCCCAGGGCTATGACTGTGTCACATTATAGTTTAAACAAAAGAGCCATGGTGAGGTAAAATCCTTATCTGCTCAGGTTTTTTTCTTTTATTATTTTTTTTTAAAGCAACCACAGGATTTCTTGGCCTCAAAAAACAGTCATACCTTGTACAACATACACTTGTTTTCCATTTCAGTGTAATTAATTCAGCAAGATTTTTCACTGGCCTTGCAGCATTTTCTCCTTGGTCTTAAACAGGCTCTCTTGCCTACAGGAAAGTAAAACATTTGCATTTTATTTATGAACTACACTATATGGAGGTCAAAGTTTTCCAAAATCAATACACTAAATCAGAATAATTAAGACTGAAGTATATTAGTAAACTAAACTCAGGAGAACAAAATGTTAATGAATAAACAGAGAAAGCAAGTGAAGATACTCATAAGTATGAGAAAATAAAAAAGAAAAAAAGAAAAAGAGCAAAAGCCAGAATTCTCATACTTCTTGATTCTGATAAGGACTGAGGAATAAGCATTACTCTTTCATATCCCAGTTCCTCATTTTTACCTTCAGGTAGTCATCTAAGAAAAACTATTTTTTTCTGTTCTTTCTGTTTTAATAGAGCTGTAGCAGCACTATAACTTATGAACGCACAAAAGTCTTTTCCAGCTGCTCTCATAGTTGCTAACATTTAAATGACCTAAAGGTAATCACAATAAATCTCTTTAAGATTTAAAATTAGCTGAAACACCTCACTTATAAGAAAGTTCTTTTTGCTGATATTCAGAGGAAAGTTACTAATTGTGAAAATAAACAATATCTGTCTTCTTTTGCATGGGTGTTTTTTTTTTTTTTTGTTTCTTGTTTTTTTTTTAACTTATATGTGACAGGACTCTCTGTGTGGAGAAGTGTATGTGTCTATTTAATAGCATATATTTTTGTTTTAAATTTTAGAACAAACCTTAAAATTATTTTTTATTAAGTTGCTTCTGGCTTTAACTAATCAAAGATTTATTCCATAATTGACAGACATACATATGTATGTACATAAATAATTATTTATAAAGAAAAATTGCTAAAATAGATATGAATACGTCCAAATATTTTAACTTGCAATGAGACTAATAAGCAAAAAACAGAGAGCAGTTACTGTGCTGTATTTCCTGAGTGAAGCACCAAAGAACAATCAACTTAAGAGAAAACATAACCTTACTACTACTTGGAAAGAAATGACCAATTCCCTTTTATTTGTAGGCAAATTACCTTACTGAATAATCTGTATCTATCTGTTCAGCACTATTATCTGTTAAGTGTGTCTATACATATGCAGATAAACGTATTTATATCTGTGAGTGCATTTATGTGTATATAGTGCCTGTCTCCTGTCTGTTACCTAAAACACAAACTCCTTGCACTGAATAGCAGAAGAATATACATTAAACATGAAAGCATCCCCCGACAAATACAAACTATTACATTTTGTGAATGTTCAGTTTTAATGTCAGGATCCATATGACAACCCATGAGATTGCGCCAGATTCCTGCATGAAATTGTACACAGTAAAAAGAATGGTCATAAGAACATTAATTCTGTCAGTATTCTTCTTGAGAACGAGTCATCATTTTTTAATATTTTAAGCCATGTTTTCATACACAAATGTAACAAACATGTATGAAGTTACTAATGATAAAATAATGCCATGAGTTATAGTCTTGAATTTCTTAGTATTTGATGGCAGGTATGAATTAACATTTTTATATTTTTGTTATAGTGATACTCTTCTTCTATAGTCTTACTAATTTATTAAACAAATATTATCTTCGTAAGACAAAGAGAGCCTCCATTAAACCCTGCAGAGCTAGAATGCTGAAGTGATACAATCATTATAAAGATTTACTAACACAAGAGAGACCCTGTATAGTCAAGGAAGTGATTCCTAATTAATTATTAAAGAAATGGAAGTGGACAAATGAAATTAACTTTAAATATTTTATGGGATCAGGCAGCACCATGACCTTGTGGTAACATTTTCTAAAACTGTTTGTAAGAAAAATGAAACATCAGATAACAGATTGTGATTATTTTTAAAGATATTGGAGTTGAGTTGCAGCACTTTTCCTCCTTAAATAGGATTTTCATAGCTTCTGTACCTTGTATTTGATGGTAAAATTTAATACTAAATTCTGTTCCACAGCAGTATCCTTCTGTGGTGTTTTTTTGAATAATCTGACTTCGCAAACTAGTCCTTTTCTTCCTTTCTTTTTTATTCCCCTTTATCTTTAAGTGGTATACTGAAACTTAAAAACATAATTTAGAGAATACATATTTTGCCAATAAAATCTAGTTTCTTAGGATTCTTAATCTGCACATTAAATTTTCTGACAAAGCATTTAGTTTACTCTTCACTTAATCTCCTGCAATCAGAGTTGTGCATTTATACTGTATATATCCTATGCATAAATACTTACGTAACTAATGTGCCGTAACTGAATTCCAAATGCTCCAAACTTTTGTAGTTATGCATATAGCAATTGAAGTTAATGTGTTCTGCCTCAAATTATGTAAGAATGTACATAATGCTTGTTTAAAATCTAAATCTTATTATTATTCCCTCTTTCTGCTCTTCCTCTTCCATTGGCACTTTCTTTGCACTCAAGGTACATCTCTGTGCTTGTAACTGATCTACCCCTGTATCTTGTAGGACTTACTGATGTTCAAATGCTGACAAGCAGAAATTACACACTGATGTTCATAGTCATAACCTCCCCAACCAAATGTGGACAGGAGAGTCAATTCAGACTACAAGCTGCAATTTCAATCTTTTAGAATCTTTGCTTGTGCCACTAAACAGTTTATCTCAGACATTGGACCATGCAAGTAATCATTTATACTCAGAGCTTCAAAGATACGACTATTCTACTGTTTCTTACACTTTTCTAAATATGCATGTAAAACAAGTGTTGCAATGAACTTACATTAAGGAAGACTGTAGATCTTAATCTTGAATTTATAGAAAATACTAGTCTAAAGAATCCACTGTGTGTATCACAACGTCCAGGAAAATAGAGTCAGCTACACAATAGAAATAACACAGACTTAAAAGGTAAAATGAGGTAATTATGTTCTGTCTTTTTAAATTACACTAATGTAGCAAATTGAAGCAAGCAACAGTCTTAAATACCTTATGCTGTGTTATGCAATAAATGTAAATACTTCTTATGTAACACCTCACCTTCACTACTGTCTCAGTGGTAAATGATGGAAAATAATTTCTAAGAGCATTTAGAAAAAAGTTTTGGTCCAGTTATAATATTCTTGTAATTTCATATCTTGACTCTCGCAGTACGCAACTGAGGCCATGAACAGACTTAGGGAAGCTTTGAGGACTCATCATAGAAGGACTACTAACCAGACAGAAAGTGCAACAAATCCCTATGACAGATCAGATTCCTAATTTTCACACTACCAGAAACATCAAAATACAGAACAAAAATCAAGGAACTACTTCCCACCTGTTGCACTAACTTTACAGGTAACTGGGAAAAGGGAAACATCACTTCCACTCTAAAAAGAACAGAAAGGAAGACACTGAAAATACAGGCTGGTGTGCTTCATCTCTGTGCCTGGGATGATCAGGGAAGAGATTAAGGCACATGTTGATTCAGTACAGCCAGGACAGCTTCACCAAGGGCAAATTGATCCTGACGGACCTAGTGCCATCTATGATGGAATGAGTACATCATCTGACAAGGTAAGACCAACCAGTGACATCTAACCAGACTTCTGTAAGGTTTGAGATCCACTTAGAGTAAATTAATGTGAAACAACACCAAACTTGTGTGAAACAACAGAGTGGCCCTATCACTGCAATCCCCATGTTAAATTTCCACTGTTGCCAAGTGACAGCATGGTGGGTAATATTTTCTTTATCCCCAAAGAAAACTGTTCAGATACTGTGTTTCATACTCAACCATTTGCTACAGAATACTTTCTGAATATGAAAAATCATCACAGAAAATCTTGTCACTTTTTCAATCATTGTGACTTAAGATACAATATTTTGGTGATGAAATAAATAGTTTAAGCTATCTTCCCAAATCTCGTAAGTTTATTCTTTACCTCCTAATCTCTTCACTAGATGAGGACTTCAGTGAATTATTAGCAATTCTTGTTCACTTAATTGTGTGTAAGAAACTTTCATTTTAATATTGATAATGGGAGATTGTTACTGTCCTACGTTTTAAACTGGACTATTTGCTCCATGTAAGTTTCCAATTCTCATATGATTACCTGTGTCCGTTCCTCTATACAAAATAAAAAAATATATAATTCATATGTAATATAAATATGTATTTACTCATTTATTTTCCTTACTTCAGCTAGTTTCTTTACATAGGTAGTATAAACACTTGCAACAAATCAAGGATGAATTAAGCCTTCAGAAAAAAATACCTGTAAATTGAAACAAGCTTCTTTTCACGAGTTTACAACAGGATCAGTTTAACTAAGGAAAACTTAATCTTATCAAAACAAAAGAGACTTTTACTACAGATCCTAATAAGTCTAAATAAATTCATCCAGAAGTCTGGACTTCTACTTTTTTTTCTGAGTTGCTGTTACTACCTTATGGTACTGACTTTTATTTTAGTATGAATAACTTGGAACAAGAAAAGTGAAACATAACACCTCTCCTCCTTGCTTTGTCATGTCAGTTCCTCTTGTTTTCATCAGTAGTTAACAGCCCTCTCCAGCTACCTTGGTGAGAAGACTGGCATTGCAGAAACTGAGGTCTGAGTACAGTAGTTAATTCTGCTTCTTACTTGTTTCCTTTTTTTTTTCTTGCACATTACTGCTCCAGTAACTTGCCATGGGCCACAGTCCCTTGGTCATGCCTCCATCCCAGTATGGGTTACACACAGGCAATAGTTCTCAAAGGCATCCTTCCTCCCTTACAGAGACAGCACAGGTTGCCTCATGATCTCTTGCCATGCAGAGTATCTAGCAGCCTTTGCTACCAAATCCCACATTTTATGTCAATACAATTTTGTAGGCTATTTTCAGCTGCCTAAAAAATGATTAGAACCTAATCACATCAATCTTATGGAAGGAAAAGTAAAGGGAGGGTAAGGAAAAATGAAGAAAACCACAAGCCAGGCCTTTGATGTAGTCTGGAACACTAATGCTTTGAAAATATAATTAACAGAATTTCCCAAGCGAAGCCTATTTATTAATTTGAGTTGAAATCTATTTACATCATTTGCTGTTCTATATAAAATATTGGAGTTTCTTAACATAAATCTGTCCTTCATACTACAGGCTGCTGAAATCCTAGAAAAATATTTTTATCTCTCTCTGAAAGGACTGGAGAAAAAAATACTAAGAATGCATATGTGTGTAAACACATATTTTCTCACAATCTTCTGCTTAATATAAGAAAAAGCAAACTTTTTTTTTTTTTCCTCTCTATTACCTGAGGTACACAAATACTTCTAAGAGAACCTTGCAAAAACAGGAATGTTTTTGACTGGTAGTTGCAGTACTCTTACATTCGCACTAAGAATACACACCATTTAGTTAGAATGAGACCTCTGATAGTCATCAGTGGATGAAAATCTAACTGTTGAAATTCTTGCTACTCTTAGCATACCTCCAAACCTTCCTGATGGCTGCAGTGTCCCTTGGGGTGAATGTGGCTCATTTGCTCGTGAATAAGCATAACTGCATTCCCCTGCCTTAAGTTAAACTGACTGCAATTTTGTCTACACTTCAGTACAAGAGACTAGAATCTAGTGATGCTGGAGCTGGATTCATGAGTGGATCAAATGTGGCTTTCAGGTCAACCATGGGTAGGATGAGAGCTGCAGCTAATTGATTTACATCTGCTACATCATGTCTGTCAAGAGCACTTCAAAAAGGAATATTTTCCCTGCAGACCTTCCTTCCTTCAATCTTTCTTCCTCCCTGCTCCTCATTTCTCTGTTTAACACACAAAATATAATTTCTCTTATTCAATCTGAAACAGAACTTTGCTTTCAGAATATCTTAGGTTTTGTGACATATCTGGCACATTGTGGTTGCACAAAACAAAAAATAATTAAAATGTAAAGTAATTGTAAAATAATGTACCTGTGGAGGAAGACCTAATTCTAATTCACATTAACAGCAAAAAAAAAAAAAAAAAAAAAAAAAGAATTGAATTGAATTGGAATGGAGTATAATTCAGTAAATCATTCTGAACAATTCTGGTAATTCTATAGTGAGAAAAGGCTGTGAATACATGATATTTTCACACAATAGCTAGTATAACAACAGACCCCCTCAAATATGCATTTTATACTTTTAGACTTACACAAACATTATATGATTTTAATATCATACAAAAGACACTCAACTTAGTTTCCAGAACTGCATGCATTATTAGTAGCCTTTTCAACATAGAACTTTATTTATGAAAACATGGGCAGAACAAAATCTTCCCGATTCTCAAAATATTGATTGCATTTCTAAAATGTGACATAATTTCTGCGCAGGGCTACTTATGAGCAATAAGGGTGATTTAGTTAATAATAATTAGGAAAAGAAATGGAAATGAAATCTTGCATTCCTTTGAGGCATGTAACTTGGCACATGTGGAAAAAAGTAAAGACTTCTATCCCCAGTTGTATCTTAAGAAGTATGAGACAATATAGCAAGACTATCTAGACTACCTAGGTAGGCGCTCTGTTGCAAAGTAACTTAAATATTGTTGTAAATCTGTTGGAAATAAGTCAACAAAATGCTGTTCTTTATTTATACAGGATGTAAAACAGTATTTCTGTTCTATTCATCATTAGTAAGACATCATTATGCCAAGTTAATGGTAGACACAATATTTCAACATCAATTAAAAAATAGTAGGAGTGTCTGTTAAGAAGGGTGGAAGCAAGGAGATCAGAGAGGTGTTTACTTAGAGGTGCTTCTTCAGTTACTTGCTCCTTAAGGCTTTGTATTATGATTGCCTTATAGCAGAAACTAGCAAATAAATTGTCAAACTCTGTTTTTCTTCATCTTTCACTTGAAGACTCAGGGAAAAATATCGAACTACCTTTGGCTTGGTTACAGAAGTCTATAATATCCTGCATGCAGAAATGCATATCATAAAGTAACAGATTACATGCTTATTGTAAATTCTTCAGAGAGAAGGAGGGAATAGTGTGGCACATTTTGCTTTTATAAGTTAAATCTATCTAAAATACAAGTTATAAATGATTAACTGATTCACCCTCCAGTCACATCAGACAGAAACATACTGACTTCTGCTTTGTTGCCTGAAAGATGATAGCTGATGACTCAGTTCATTTTTCTCTACTAGTTTCTTTTTCTGTATTGCTTTCTTAATTGCTGAATAGATCTCTTTCTTTAGCACCATGAAAACAGAAGCGTGCTAATGGAAGTTGACAGGAGCTGCTATTTCCTCTCTCAGATACAAGTACCATAGCTTATGCAGAAATGTAACAACATTTATCACTACTATTGATTCATTAGACTTCTTTTCAGAAAGCAATGCTCAGATTTAATGTATGTCTGTACATTGAACATATATGATTTTAAACTTGACAGTGATTTCTTTTAAGATGTTTTAAGCTGCTAAGCTGTTTTGCAATCACCACCACAATCAATAAATGCTGGGAACCTGAGACGTATTTTGAGAAGTAAAATTATCAGAATTAAACATAGATTGCTTTCTTTTTTAAAATTTTCCCCCTAAAATAGTGAAAAATAAAAATTAACTGCTAAACATAATGCCAACAGGATTGAAGGATTACATCATTTTTGGAAAAAGTAGAATTTCAAAATCACTCAGGGCCATCTCTCTTAGTTGCTGAAAACATAGTAAATTGGCTGTACTCAGTTTGAATTGTTTTTGAGATAATTGTTATGCATGGTTGACTGTTTTGATCCCTCACTGAACAATTGGAGAGCATCCAATGAAAAACTGCCAATATGATTAGATGGTTGAATGCCTTGGCACACGAAGAAAGTTTAAAGAAACTTGATTTACTCAGCCTAAAGAAGAGAAATCTTGAAAGGAAATGATTAATCATGTTCTTTGAGTATCTAAAAACAAGTTTGAGAGAACTTAGACAGTAGTCTCCTCACAAGGCTGCAATATGACAAATCAAGAAGCACTGGGCATGAGTTATTTCAGGAGTAATTCTGCTTAAAAGAAAGGACTTCATTATAGAACAGTTATACATTGGATCAGAGTATACAAAGTAGGGGGTTGTATCTAAAAGACTCCTTACAATCTAAACATTCCCATGGTTTTATGTCTACTTTGATGATGAGAAAGAGTTGTTCTAGTGTCAATGTGTAAACAGAAAACAGCTCTTTTAAAGATTCTATGGACTTCTGAAGGATTTTCAAAAAATTTGTTCTTAGTACCAATAAATAAATATTTGTTGTTACAGTTCTTCAGCACTTCTCAGTGCTGAAAAAAAAAAGTTAATAGAATACATGGAAAGAAGAATTTTACTGATGTGGAGAGATTTTTTGGTACTTATTGAGCTGGAATAGTAGGAAATAAGAAATCTTTGTGAAGTTCCAGGGCATTATTGAAGTACAGGAGAATTATCATATTTCTGTTAAGGATGCTGCTGCATCAGCTCACTGCATAAAGGGATCCAATTATTATAAGAGGAAACAGAACCTTTTTTTTGAGTAGGAATGGAAATTCTAAGCAAATAAAAGATGAACATTTTCCTGTTCCCTATAATGTTTATTATTTGAGTATTTTTGATGGTCTGGGGAGCTCTGTTTTAGATAATATGCAGGGAACCTGAATTTCAGAAACCTGGTGATTACTACTTGCTAGAAATCCTGATTCCATATGCCCAACTCAGCTGAACTCATAATCATATTTTAAAGTCATTTACACATGAATAAGCATCTGGAAAGATTTTTGGAGGGGTCAGAGAGAAGGCCACTTTCAAAAAGGTTCACTGGTCTTTCTCCATGTCTTTAAATATGCCAATCTTCTGGAATTAGCATGAAAATTTAAAAACAGTACATATAATTATGAGGCATACATTTTGTTTTTACCTGCCTAGAATCTGTTTACCTATTTACCCACACAGAATAACACCATTAATGCCCATAAATTAAAGTCTAGCTATTAAGAAGAATAGCTAACTTGTACTGTGGATTGAGCTTGAATCATGATTCAAGAGTCTGTAAGGATTTATTTTAGTTGTGTTTTTCAGTATGTGAAAATTTCTGCAACATTACATGTTTGCCCATGTTCCCTCAGTACAAATAATGTAATTACATTTGTTACATGGTCATATATAGTGACTTCCATCTCTATAATTTGTTTCTCAGTAGCAGTCAAAAGATTTACTTCTGAAGATTTGTCAAGGACTCAATAACTAATTCTCCTCAGAAAGTAATGAATAAATAGTGGGGGTGGAATAAACAGTTACTGGGGGTTGACCACAGCCAGCAGCCAAATGCCCATAGTGCTGCTTGCTTGCTTAACTCCCCATGGCAAGATGGGTGAAACAACAGGAAAAGAATGCATGGACTGAGAGAGACACACACAGTTCAGCAGCTTCTTAGAGAACAGGACCTCAGCATGTGTGCGAAGATAAATACGATAATCTCAAATGCTTTCCCTTCCTTCTTCTTTTCCTGAGATTTTATTGGTGAACAGTGTCATATAGTACAGAACATCCCTTAGGAGAGTTTGAGTCAGCTACATCGGCTATGTCCCCTCTTAGCTTCTTGTGCATCCCCAACATACATGGTGTTGAGGCAGTGTAAGACTTTGATTCAGCAATAACTAAAACATTTGTGTATATTAGCATTGCTTCAGCCACAAAGGGAAAAAAAAGCCATGAATTTAGTGAAGCTATATTTGAAATACTTTTACAATTATAGATGCTTGCCATCTCAGATTGAGTTTTAATGTGAAAACCTAATAAAAAAAAAAGTTGTTGTCTTCCCTCCTGTTGCTTCCAACTTGCTGTAGGTGGAAGCTTAAGCAGGAACCATATGTAAAATAACCTCCAGCAGTCCTTTGCAACTTCATCCATTTGAGGCAAAAGAGATTAGAAGTATTGATTTGAAAAAGATTACTAACTGTTTAGGAGTTTCTTTACTTTAATGAAAATTAAGTAGGCTACAATCTAGTAGAAATTCTGTAAGGTCTTGGGGTAGAAGGGAAAATTTTGCTTTTTCAGACTTACATTAATCACCAACTTAGAAAGCAGTTCTAGTCATATTTTAATTTTGTACTATTTTGGTAAGAAATTCAATTCCTTGTTCATCTTGAAGAACATGAAGAAGACTTTAAAGTATTATGACAATATATTACATAATTATAACATAGTATCTACTCTGTATAACAAAACTGTAAGCATTCAGCTGCATAACACTGCAATGCCATTGTCAGCAATAGTTCATAAGCTTAGTTCTAGTGTTGCAAGACCTCAAGTCTGAGGCTTGACGAGCATTCTGTCTGAACTTCTCTTGATCTATTTGTGATTGTTTAGCTTTGACAGCAATTGGTTCTAGGACTAACTACCAAAGAGAACAAACAAATGTATGAGAAGGGTGCCATATGTAATATACTTGATTTTAACATGTAGCTATAGAGCAATGGTGATAGACATTAGAAAGGTATAAAATTATGATAGCAACTAGATAAAATGACCTCAACTGAAACCTGGAGGAATGAAGAAGAAACCACAAGCACGAACAAATTCCTCCCAAAAGATTACATAATCTGGACATTTATGGTGTTATTCTCTTCAGCAGCCTGACTTGGAGATCTAGAAAAGCAGTGGAAGAGCAAGAATAATGTGAAGCGAAGTAATAGAAGCTAAACAAGTTTTTTTTTTTGTTTTTTTTGTTTTTTTTTTGTTTTGTTTTGTTTTTTCCTGCAGTACTTTGATGTAAATTAACGATTCTTCAACTAAATCATTTATTTCCATTATAATATTTCCATTAACCTACGGAGTCTTCCCTTTAGTTACATAAGGTATGATTCCTCTCTATCTATAAACACAGTTTTGAGCATAACAGTATGCTGAATATAAATACATTGCTCCACTTGTGTTCCTTTACTTTCTATGGAATAATCCTGCATTTATTTCAAATAACATTTCTACTTCAGGAAACCATTTATCTTCATAGTTACTAGAGTGGTATCATTCAACAAATTATACCTTCTAATCACTTAATTCTGCTTATCAGTGTGACTCAAATATATCCTCAGAGAAACACCAACATTTAAACACCCTGCTTCTTTCCACTTAAAACCAATTTTTTTTTTAAATCTCATTTTTCAAAACACTACTTATTATCACAAATAAATGAGAAGTTCTTACGCTTTAATATTATATAGGTGACCTACATAAAACGCTAAAAGAGAATGAACAGTCTGAAAAGGTAAATTCATATTATAAAACTACCTGATCTCTGAGATTTACAATTGAAGTCCAAAATATGAAGAACAATATAAAATTCCTTAGTTTCCTAGACCCAGGTATAACTGTATCAATGATTATGCAGTCAAAAGCAATCTTCAGAAATAATGTATATTTTTATATCCACATTTTAAATAAAGAAAATATTAGATCTGTTGGAATATAATTTCTACTGTAAAGACTGCTAGAGAGTGAAATTGTTTCTGATATAGATTCCAATATACAAAAACATTTCTTGTTATTATTGTTTTATATATTATAGAAATATTAGTTTTCATCTGAACAGTTTGATTTTCATGATGAATGTAGGTTTTTAGAATGATAGAGGAGGAAAGGAGCCTGGAATGCAACTAACGTAGGTTGTGTATGTAATGTGTTTCCAGCTCTCTAAGTAATTTGTTCTATACTGACATTAATGAGACATCACAGGATGCCAAAGGGCTGGTGTTAAAGTGAGAAAATGTCATAAAGGACAACTCTGTTGATTCTTGGACAGCAATCATAGAATTGCTCACTTTCTCACTTATCCATTTCATAGGTACATCCCAGGGGAAGGCTAAAGGAAGACTCAACAATATTCCAAGTATATACATACTCCACAGGTTCTCAGAAATATAAAATGATTCTAAACTTAGGCACACTAAAGCCCAGTGTCTTTCAAAAGGAGTATTAGTTATAGCAAAGGAATGCTTAAAGTACTCAGCTTTTCTCCACCTATACAGGTAGAAAAATTACTCCAATTAACAAACTTCTATGCTTGTAGATTTGTAATGATTTTTTTCTGTGGTCTCATCCATTCCTCAGGTGACAATTAATAGCACATAAAGAAACAACCTCAGGTCTCATCACAGGAAAATTAAATTAGATGTAAGGTGGACTTTTTTCACAGAAAATGATTAGGTATTAGAACAGACTTTCCAGTAAGTGATGGAGTTACCATCACAAGAGAGATGTAGCCCACAGCCTCTCTGGCTACAAGTGACTTTTCTCCATAAGTATAGAATCTTCCCTGATGTTGAGGAAATACCTTCAAGTATTTCAGTTTTTGTCTTTTGTCCTGTCCCCAGGCATCACTAAAAACAGCCTGATTCCATCCTCTTTGTCCTCTCCCTTCATGTGTGTATACATATGTATGCATATACATACGTATGTTATATGCATATGTAACACAGAGTGTTTGAATCTTGAAAGATGGTAGTTTTAATGACTTTCTAGTATCATGGCATCATTAATGCAATTTCTACCAGAGACATGAAATGTAAATTTTTAGTTTTATCCTATTCATTCACTCCCCTAGTGTCATTTATCCAATTCTGCAGATAGCCAACATCAGTAATTCATACTTTAGTTAATCACAGTTTCTTTAGTCCACCTCAAAACCAAAGAGAAACACATAAAGAATTTAATAAGTGCAAATGAACATCTTAACCTGGAACAGTAGTCCCTCACATGTAAGGCTCTTTCTAACCCAAAATTTCTGCTCAAGGACAAAAAAAAAAAAAAAACTTTTACTTTTGTTTCAAGTGTTCTGATTTTAAGAATTTTTAAATATGTAAATAAAACATATTGATTAGGCAGCAAAGAAAATCAAGTGATCTTCACTCCTCTTAAAAAAAACCTTTAATTTGGGAGGTCATTACAACAAGATACAGTTTCAGGAGTTAAATATGGAATTATGGGGGACAAGTGCAGAGAGTAAAGATGTACATGTTAAAACCATGAGTTCAGAAAAAACAAAGTCAAATAGGAACCTTTGATATTTAGCAGTGAGGTGTAATATAAAATTATGCCCAAATATTGTGAATTTTTTTAACTGATAAATAAGTGAGATATGAAAATGATGTGAAGAGCAATCAGTTGGCCAGAATGTAAGTTATTCACATTTAAATATTTCTCCCCCCTCAGCAAAATCATTTTTTAATATTTATATTCAGTTTAGCAGATTTCAAGTCAGATGTAAAGTAAATAAAGGAATCTATCACAAAATACCTTTTCATGTGTTTCTCAGATATAATCTGTATAAGCAGTATTTTCCTGTAGGAAAGAATAAGGAAAAGGTTTAGTAAGAATACATGTGGATTAAAAAATAGGTTATTATCTGTCATTTGTAATGTTTTTCCCACAAAAATTGGAGTGTGCATCAGAATAAACATTGTTCTTAATAAATTCCATGTATTGTGCCACATTTGACATTTCTTTTAGATTAAGTCAAACGAAGAGTACATCTGAAAGTTTTATTAGTCAGATGCTGTTTTTTCTTGTAAAAATGATTTTTCTTTTTTCCTTGTACTTCTCTTCAACTTCTTTCAGTGAACTTTAAAGTGAATTAAGCAAAAAATTTTTCATGCAGTGCTAAGTTCATCAGCTGGCAAAGTAAGCAGCAGGAAAGATCCATACATATGGATTTCCAGGTCACATCCCCTTTGCTTACAGACAGAAAAGGAACTTAAGGACTGCTGCTGAGGTTCCACATCCCTGGGGATTATGCTTGTGTAGGTGATCTCTCAAAGGTACAGTTCATGTGCTTCCAGAATTGTACTACGATAGAACTTCTTTAAAACAGCCAGAAAGCGTGCCAGATTTTGATCCTCTTAACTTCAGAGAATAAACCACTACAATGCATCCACATCCTTTTGCAATCTTGTTACAAATGCATACTAAAAGGAAATTTTATTTGCCCCAAGCTCAACTTCAATCTCATTTTAATTGATAGCCATTGTTTGTATTAAATAAATGTAGACCAATAATGATATTATAGCCATAAAAGTCCCTAATGGATCTACATTAAAGCATAAAAATGGACTTAATTATCAGGGTCTTTTAATTTGTCTGGAGATCTAATAAATAGTCTTCAGAAATGAGTTCAATCCATCTCAGATAAAATTACAAAGAGTTTCAGTGTGCATTAGAGGATGTGTTAGGTAAGCATGTCAGCCACTGGGATAATGAAGGAGATTCTGTTTATTGTTAATTAACATAGATTTCTAACTCTAAATTTCTACTGTAAGTGCAGTCAATATCGTGCAGTCAATATCATGTAGCCAAGTGGAAGGTGCTTTCAATGCATGAGACAAGATTTGGTTAGGACCAAAGGAATTGCAACCAAGCTGCTGAAAAATCAGTTAAAAACCTCTTAATTGTCATGTCTCTTGCTCATTGTAAAGATTAAATACAAAGTCACACTAAATAAGGGTTAAAGACTTCATCCTACACTCAAAACCTTGGAGACTGTGATCTGTAATTGCCTAAACATTCTTTGCCTCAACCCTTTATGTTTGGGTCAGTATGCTCTGACTGCATGTATTTCACTGACTCACCAATATTTTATATTGGATGAACATCCTACATTGTAGGATGAACACTGTAGAGTGAAAAGGAGAAAAAATCATCCATTAGTTAGAACAAATTGCTATTAGGTTTTCAGCCTTCACAAATACTTTTATATATTATAAGCACTGTATTAATTAGAGATGAAAAATATCATTAAAGAATTTTAACAGGGGCAGAAATACTCTGAGTGAACCTGACTTCTGTTTTCAAAAAGAAATAAGAGTACTTAACTTTTTTCACTGAATAACAGATATATTTAAATCTTTCTCCTAGATAAGAAATAGTTATGAAAATACATTCACTCAATCCTTACTTTGCTCCTCCTGTCTTTCCTCTCTCAATCTTTTTCTGATAGGTAGACATTAAAATGGATTTTAAAATAACTGTTTTTGTCTTTAAAGCATACTGAATTCCACTTGGCTGACAATAATAAATAAAACCAGAAACAGAGATCCTAAAATATTTGCAATTATTTGCACAGCTTTATTTATAAAACTCATCAGTAAAAAAATGTTTCACAAGGACATGTTTTCTAATGATTGGAAACAACCAGACATTTTAGAGCATCTAAAAACATCTGTGACAGAAGTATGCAAAAAGATTTATTCTTTATCTGTTCTCTTAAATTAAAAATAAGTTCCTTATTTTTAGTTTTAAGGCTATTCTATTTTCCATTTGTCACAATTTTCTGCTCAGGTCATTCCTTATTACTGCTAGAAACGTTAACCAACAGGCAAAAGATATTACCAGTAACAATGTATTGACACTATTAATAATAGTGTCAGTAAACACTTTGTAAAACCTTCTAGAGATAGCATCAGATTTCCAAACGCACTTCTCATTCTGCAAGAACACCTGTTGCTGCACTGAAACTGCTGGATATAATACTGCACTAGGAGTCTGGTGGCAAGTCAGGCACTAGGGGACTGCATGGGTTGCTCCGTGAGAAGAGACAGCTGGTTCTACTTAAGCCTGCCAATCAAATTGGTGGCACCCCTCTGAAAACATATTTAAGAAAGTGCAGAAACTGCTTCATGAGAAATGAGAAGAAAAGTCAGAGAAAATCTCATGAACACAAAATTAGAGGAGAAATGGTTTTCTCAGGTGTATGGAGCAGATATTCTCCTGTACTCTGTGAAGTGACCACAATACACGCAGCAAGTATTTTACATACTCCATGGAAGATCCCATGTTTGAAAAGCTGGATATTTCCTGGAGTAAGCTGTGTGTGTGTGTGATGCACAGACGCATAAATCCCTTAGAAGAGTACTTATAGATGCAGCGAGATGACTGATAACATTAATTGTAATAGAGTAGCATTCATAGTGATACATATTTATTAAATTATACATCTTTTCCCTGATATTCATTCTCTCTTCCTAGTCTTGATATTTTCAGACAACTTGTCTTGCCTGTCTAGTCCTAAGTCTTCATCTTTACCTTCGTTTCTCATACTAAAGAGAGAGAATCAATCTATGGTTCTCTATATGTACTGACCTAATAACCAGTTACAAACAGCTTGAGAATATGATGCAATAGGTAAACATTTAAACAAAGACTTAACTGTCATTCTTACTGGGCATAGAAGAAATAATTGACTTTAGTTTCTTCATCCAATTCTCCCTATGAAAATTCTTCTGATACTAATCAAACTGCAGAAACACAACAAGAACATACTCTTCCCAAAACCCACATTAAAGAAGTCTTAATTGAAAAGTTGAGTACACACAAAACCTTTATTACAGTTTCAGGAAACAATACCTTTATTGAAAATGATAGAATAAATGAGACAATACTTTATTACATTCATTTATATTTTTACCTCAAGTAAAAAAAGGCCTACCCTTAATAGACAATGGACCAGCTATTGAATAAGTTAATGTTAATTCAATAAGGCCAACAGCATTTTCTTTGTAAACACTTACTATATTATCTTAAAAACTAAAAGCAAGTTTTGAAAACGTATTATCATTTACATAGAGAAGAATTTCAACCAAATGACATATATTTTCATGTCTGTTAAGAAAAACAATATAGATAAAACTAAGATAATTTAGCCGGGAAGGTAGTTTATTGAGTGTGTTTTTTCCTTCTTTCGTTTCTTCCTTCTCATTAGCTGAGAATAGATATTGATTTAATTCTAATAATTTTATGCAATAAAATGTAATAGTCATATACAAAAATGAATTCAGGATCTGGCTTACCTTTCAGAAGAGAAGAACAGGTTCACACATTCAGATGTGCCATATTTTTCTTGTGCTTTTTACTTTACTGAAAATATCAGAAAAAAACAGTTGCGTCAGCACAAGGCTATAGAGCAAAGAAAAGCCCAACAATAAGAGTGGGGTGGTAAAGTCCTAGGCTGCAGCAAGTGAGGATAAGCACAAATGCAGTAGCCATGGATGCAGAAACAGATTAAAAAGAGCTGCTTGTCCTTGGAAAGCCTCAAGTACACAGGGATCTCCAGAAAAGTACCCTTGCCTTCACTGTCAATCCTTAAATGAGATCAGGGAAGGGGAACATCCTGGCTGCACCTCTTCCACTCACACAGGTACACTGCATGCTTCTGAACTCCTCTGGATTGACCCTGACACCCCATCAGATGCTCAATCACTGTCTCAAGCTGTGGCTCAACCATTTCCACTAAAGTCAGATATTCGATATCTAATTTGTCACATCATTACTGTTTGAAATAACTGGAGCCTTTACATTGTTGACATAAAACAAGCATAATTTTGAGATTATTGCTTTGAACTGTCACAAAAAATTACCAGTTGTATTTTGTAAAACTGCATCTTCTCGTAACATTTATTATTTAAATAAAATTTAATACAAACTCAAATCATTTCTATCTGGAAAACAAAATTACACCAGTTTCTCCATTAATAGATTAGCTTTGTACATAGTACATACTAAAAATATTATTAATAATAGTAAAATATTACTAATTTATCTTTTAAACCTCTTCTTATACATGAGGGTGTAGCTACAGAGCACTGAATTCAAGTTCTTATAAAGAACGGCTAAGACATTTTATTGTCTTTAAACCGCGTTGGAATTTAGAACGCAGACAACTTACCCAAAATTAATTGGAGCTAGATATCCGACATCCAATGTGATTCTGGATGAACAAGCCATCCTTTATCTCAGTATCATGTTGAGAACCTGTTTCTCAACTCCTATACATATTTTGTTCTTTCAGACTTCAACATTAATAGCCTGTAATAATCCCTCATGCTGTTTACAGATTTAGTCATAT
Source organism: Callipepla californica brunnescens (assembly GCA_023055505.1). NCBI lineage: Eukaryota > Metazoa > Chordata > Aves > Galliformes > Odontophoridae > Callipepla > Callipepla californica. Next base: position 24,683,139 of record JALIRH010000005.1, read on the forward strand.
AGAAGATTCAGAAGTTGAAGTTAAGACTTCTTATCTTTATTACAACTATATTGACTCAGGTATGCTCCCTAACATATCCCTTCATTTTTCCAGAACCACATATGAGTCTATCTCATGAAAACAAAGCAGCTATTACTCATGTAAGTAGCTGTTTTAGAGAAGTAGCAGATTTAGTCTCTATCTTTATTCATGTGAGGGCTAATGAGAATCTGGCATCAATTTAAGAATTAATACTTAATCAAGCATGGCACCTGAGACTGAGTAACTAGCAGATGTTTTCTTGAATTGGAACCTTAATAGCTCACTAATCAATACAGTAGCATAAGAATATTTCTTTCACAATTCCATTGAGAGCAAATGTGTTTAAACAGATACATAAGTGTGTAATAATTAGCTAATTCAGTGTGACTAGCAACAGTTATCAGTTCAAAGGATAGAGAATTTAAAAAAATTGGTAAGCATTTGTAGAATGTACAAATTCTAATAGCTATTCCTGAGTTAAATGTTTTATCTGATGAAAATATATCTAACTTAACATCTATGTACTATCTATAGAGTGCTTTTTTGGGGGGGGTGGGGGGAAGGTTATGTTTATTCACTGGCCAAAGTTCAAATTACTTTGCATTGTACACTTTATACTTGTGATACAATTAAAATATTCAATTCTTATATTAAATACAGAAATCTCATATAGTAGAAGATTCTGTCCATTTGCTCTCTTGTTTGTTTTTTGTTTGTTTCTTTCTTTCTTGTTTTTCCTTTCTTAATTTCAATGAGCTATCCATAGGGCTTTGTTTATTATGTTCTGTAAGTGCTTTCATGACTGGGAGAAAAGAATAAAATAAAATCCACATGATTAAATGGTGGGTTAATACACATATTTTGATGGTAAAGAGAAAATACTTCAAGCTCGTTTTTCACCTACTACAGAAATTACATGTAGAATATATGAATTAAGGCAAAATTTGGATAAAATTCTGGCATAGAAGATTATGCTAAATTGAATGTTATATGGAGTATAGAACATCAATAATACTCTTTGAAAAATATATTTTGTGGAATTAATTGCTATTAGTTTTTAAAATATGTAATAAGAAAAACAGAAGTGGATTGTTATGAAAAAAAGATGTCAACAATGAATATGTGAAGAGATCATGCTTTTCTTTTTTTGGAGGAGCGCAACTGAATTACTTTTCTCTTGTAAGAATGATCAGTTAACCTCACATCAAAGAACTGGGAAGATTATTAAAAAAGCCAGAAAAGAAAGTCAGTGAAATACATTTCAAAAAAGAGAATGTAAATTCAGAAAATAAAACTAGAATTTTGAATAAGGGAAGAGAGAAATTATAGGAAGCATACAAGGATCTAAAGATATTCTAGGTAATGAAATATCAGAAAAAATAATGATTTTACAACAATTTTATATTTATGTAATAAAAATATTTACAATATTTAGGAGGCATTACTTTCTGAGGTACCTGTGTACCCTCTAAATAAAAGTGGGAAAAGTTGAGGAGCAACTACTAGTAAGTCTAGAAAGTAGAAGTAAGTGAAAAACAATACAGAATTTTAGTTTTTATCTTACTGTCCTTGAAGTAAAGAAGGAAAACCCCCTTGTGGGGTACTTTAAGGATCCCAAGAGGTCATGGAATACCTGCTGTAGACACAAACATTAAGCAGCTGTGTGTTTTGCCTGGCCTGTCTGAAGATCCATCTGTTGTAGGGTTGCTAAGAGTGGAAGAGCAACAGCTACCAATTGCTACAAAAATGGTGCACAGACAGCAGCACTGCACCAACAGGAATTCCTTGCTCCCCATTCATAACTTGATTTGTCAGCTATAGAGCCAGGGAGTGATTAGAAAAATTCACCCACCTTTTAACAGCCCCATATGACCAGTGAGTAAAGTGGAGAATGGAGGCTGACAGTAGATTACTGTGGTCTGAACAAAGTTACACTCCCACTGAGTAATGCTGCGCTGGACATGTTAGAAATTCAATATGAACTGGAGTCAAAAGCAGGTGAGTGGTATGGCACCACTGACACTGCCAGGGACTCTGCCATTGACAGAGGTATTAGTACTTGCCGCAATGGATCCTTCACTCTCTGGAAGAGAATGCTGCTAGCTTGCTTTGGTAAAGAGAAAAAAAAAAATCTCTTTAAAGCTGCTTCTTAAAGGGAATGCATTTCATAATTTTTTCCTGGGACTTAATTAAGTTTTCCAGTCTGATCTATGGAGGTATAGTTATATATGGAAAATTAAAAACTCTGCTGGAAATACCTATCTGGTATCTGCACACAATGTGGCATACAACTCCAGAGAGAGTTGCTAATTCTACATAACTTGTGATTTTTAAATGGAACCAAACCAACCTGTAAACCATTGACATTTCTGGTGGAGAATGAGGGCAACAGCCACCTTGGGCAGGTAGAGGTGTACTTTTAGAACAAATCTCTCTCTCTGCTCTTGGAGAGCTTCGTTAGAAAGCTTATCTGTACTGCAGATGCTGTAATGAAAACACAGCCTTGAAGTCCAGGCAGACTGCCAGTTTTTCAGAGATATTTGTAAACTTTATGTGCTGCTAATCCGCATTATCTACCAAAGATGTCAACGGTTTACAGGCTGGTTCAGTAATTGGGGTGGGGAGACCAACAGACTAGTCACCTAGGAAGTAACATCTCTTTCTTAAATTTAATTAGAAAATCCAAAATTGCACTGAAATTAATATCTGTAAATAAGATAATCAAATGTATATTATTATTCCATCTACTATAATGTCAGTTATTAAATTACTATTAAATAATTAATAAATTGTGATCTGCATTTGTTTGCTACATTTTTTAGGAATTTAAACATCCTGGTTATTTAAATTAATCTTCGGTAGTTATACCTAATGATAAACTAATGATTTTGTAAAGGTACTTAGCATTCAGAATGTTACAATTATCACTAAAATTGTTCATCTTTTAATAAGCATTCAGATTCTTTTGGGCATGCAAGACCTCCCTTTTAAAAAAATACATATTTACATTTTTGAAAGTCTTATATAAAGAGTTATACAAAAATTAAATGAAAAGATTTACCATAGAAAGATGCACTAAGAAGTCAGTATTTGCTCATTAATACTTTCTGAATGTCTTAGTTTTTAGAAGGATTTGGAAGAATTATGTCATGAAGGAATATAACATAGACAATGCAGCAGAGCCTTTCAACTTTTGATGGTTCTGCCAGAACAGAGAATAGAGGAGACAACCAGGGGGACAGAATATGCTGAGAAAAGATTTTTGAGAGCTTACTTACAAGATTTCCTTTCATAATACAAGGCTTTGAATATTGAAAGGAATAATTTGGGCAGTTTAAATACACTGGTAGATTCTAAATGAACTCTGAGTATTCATGAAGGGTAAAGAAAAGCAGAGAAGCCTCTGCTATACTTCCGATAAAGCCAACAGCACAGTTTTCATCTCAATTATGGGAAAATCTCAATAGTGCCACAGCTGTACTTTGAGTGCTTTGTTACATTGTAACTGCTGTACAGAAAAAGAGTGAGAAGAGTTCTTTACTACAATTATTTTGGAAAGCAAATATTGAAAGTTTCAAGTAAATGAAAGACACAGTAAGGAACTATATTCTCACAAGAATTCAGAGGTGTAAAAATATAGATATACCAAAGGGTCAATTTCTTCTCCAATATTCTACATACCAGACGTTACTGACAAGAAATGATTGAAATTATACAGACCTATGCCATGCTTGTTGTGTCATTTTCTAGATAGAGGAACATTTCACAAGTATCTATTCATTTTAACAAGAGTAAAATTTACACAATATGTTACAATTCCCCATGTTATTTAAGTAACTTTCAAATTTTTAATTCTTTTTTTTTTTTTTAATTTTTGGTTTAATTCACTTAGTATACAAGAATAAAGTAATGCATTTCTGCAAATGAAAGAAATACTGAATTAACTTATAAGACATTTTTTTCTGTGCTTTCACAATTCTTGATATAATATCAAGTATTCTTGATATAATACTTTTAAAACTTCCTTTATGTAAGGCAAAATATAAATACCTGAAAAGAAAAAATTCATTTTCAATATCACTGTGACCAACATCTTCTTTTAACTTAGAAAACCATACACAATTATTTACCTAGTAAAGAGATTACAAAAGTATGGATATCAATGAATAATATTTTGCCTCATAACTAATAAATTACGCCATTCAAAATAACAATTACACTTTTTATTACTTTAGCCCAATCATACCTTAAAGAGATGAATAGTTTTGATACTATAATGTATAAACAAAGAACAGCAAAACTATCTTTTTGCATGTCCTTAGAAGGACAGAGAAATTGTCTTTGTGCATTATCTCTTATATACACTGTTCCTATTTTATTCACTATCAACTATTAAAATCTGTCACTATCACTATCACTATCAATATTAAAATCTATGATATTTCTAAGAACGTTTTTTTTTCATAACTCTCTTAGAAGGTTCATCTTTTTCTACAAAGCTTATAATATTATTTTTTCAGATATAAGGAAATGCAGTAGTACATATAAGTTTTTAATACAAGACACAGCTTCTTCACGCCTTTAAATTTTGTGTTTGTTTAAATATACCACTGGCACGCATCTTAGGGTTTCTTTATGGGAAGAGCCGTAAACTCATATTACCTGTGCTAGAAGTTCAAACTGAGCTGATCACAAAAAATTTCCCTCAGTTTATGCTTTAAATATTTATATTATTTGAAAATAATGTGGTGTTAAAATACATGATAAGTGATCTGTTCCTCTTGATGATTTTTGAAATCTTGGCCCTCACAGTTGAAAATGCTTTCTCAGAATTAAAAACAAATCTTGACTTAAAATATGCAGTTAAAAAAAAAAAAGATAAAAATATGTTAGAGGAGAAAATAATATTATTTTTTTTGGTTATGGAAGTACATGCTCTCAGTTCTGATTTTTCCATAGCTCTTCAGAGTATTCATTTTCCACTTTCTATTTTCTTTTAGAGCAATATTAGTGCTTCATTTCAAAATCACTACTGAATATTTTTTTCTTGCTGCTTTATAGAGAAAGCAGAAAGAGCAATGTGGTAATTATCATAAGAATTGTCAAGAATACTACAATGATTTATGCCTGTGAAGAATAATTTAGTCTTCTTTCCTCAAAGATCTTATGATTGCTTCTTGTTCAGGAAACACTCTACTAACTATCATTGCTCATTTTGCTAATCATATTGACCCCACCATAATAATTTATATTCTAAAAAGCTTTCAAGGCTCTTCCTCCTTGACCTTCATTGTCCTTCCTTGACATGGATTAACATGATGCCTAGAAATACTTCCTTCATGCATGGTGAATGTGTAATTACATACATCTCTTAATAATTTATTCCAGAGCAATCCTCACTTTTACAATATGCCTTCACATAATGTGAGAGACTCTGTATAATTTAATCATGATTACTGTCTCTCTAAGATTTGGCAGACCACATGGAAATTATTAAAAAAGGTTATGCTTATTCAGCTTCTGTCTTCTACGAAGTGTGAAGATTGTCATAAGAGAATGTAAATTGTTATGAATGCCTTTCAAATACAGTAAATAAGGGGACAGATATTTGCTTAGAATGTCAACCATGAAATCAAACCTGAGACCTGTTTTTGATAAGGGTTATTACAAGGCCTCAAACTCCATCAGAATCTGGGGCCCTGGTCTGCTCCATCCCAGCCACTGCAGATCAGCCTCATTTTCTAGAGGCTCCATCAAGACTGACAGATGCAGCTGCTACTTTCCTGCTTGGAGGTTTAGCTATTAGTAAAGGTAGTGCATGTATCCCAGAATCACACACACACAGAGGATACTGACATGGCTGGTTACAATTATAACAACAGTCAGGACACTGACTTTAATAATCCCCATATATAGCAGCACGTAAAACTTAAGCACAGAGAGCCAAGTCTCCTTTCTCCTCTCCAGATTATCCTAACTGAAGTTTACTAGTGGAAATATGCACTTACACGCTCTCTAGATTCACAAGCATACCCATGCATGTGGACACCTGAGATACCAGCAGAGTCCCTCTATTTGATTGGATACTGAGTCTTCTTACTTATTTCACCAGTCTCCTACTCACTCACTGGCCCACTAGCAAACAGACACAACCGTATACATGTTTGCACACCCACAAAAGCCACTCATGTTTGTGCATCTCCCCAAGTACCACTATACATTCTTTCCCACCTGATACTCTTGCTGAGAACAGGTGCATCTTATGTCAGCTCATTGTGTGGGAAAATAGAGGTTACAGCCTGAACAGGCAACTAGAATGTGAGAAGGAGCTTGGGGAAGACCTCTCCACAGCTGAACCAAGTGTTCTTGATTTACATGAATGACCTTGCCTATCTTGGTATTTGATGTTTTATGGTCTACTGTATATACTGCTGTATAGGCATAGGACCAAGGGTGTAATGTGGACATTCTAATGGCTGGCCTCCCTTGATAACATGAGTACCTCTCTACTAATAGATGAATACTTGCCCCCAAGTGCTTTCTTCAGGATTGGTAAACCATACACAGAAGCACTGGTACATATGCACATCACTCATCCATGTTGAATTTGCTAGAAAATTAGACACATACAATTGTCAGCGGAAAAGACACATACAATTGTCAGCGGAAAAGACACACTTCTCTCCCTGACTTGTTAGCATCCAGGCACACAAAGTCTTTGACCTGCTTTCCCAGTCCAGTAAACCAGGGATGCACAGACTATTTAATCTCTGGTTTCCTTCTGTTTATCAGCACCAAATTCACTTACTGCAGTCTCTTCAGTTGCTGTGTGAGCACACATAAACAGGACAAACAATCATATTATTCATAAAGAGAGTTAATAAAGGTTCTAATATGAAACTAACCAACTGGCCTGTACCAGTCTCCCATCCCTCATCAGTCCATCATCTCTCTTAATTCTCTTTCATCCATTTCCTAAACACTTGTCAAGAAGATTGCACAGTCCCATGCACCCCCTCTAAAATCCTTAATACTTATATTCTTCCATCCTGCCAATTACACAGTTCAGGTTGATTCTCTCCATAGTTATGCCTAGAGTTTCTTAGTGGACTAGCAATTACCATTTCAAAAGTTTTGACACTCATATTTTTCCCCCTCATTGCTTATCTCTCTGATTTGTGTATGAGTGTTTCATTTTTCACTCTGCATCTCTTTGAAATAGAAAAATGCTTGATCTGATAACCTAAACGAAGCAGACGCCCACATTCCACATTACCTTGCAGTTCACTAATGCATAATTTTGTATATGGTTTTAATAACACCTACGTCTAGGTACATCTGCAGAAGTGATGGGGTTACATTTACATTCAGGTATTGAATTTGTTGCCTAGCAGTAGGTTTACTTATTGAAGGATAATTTTCCTTAAAAACTGACAGAATAACAAGAAAAACAATTTTAACAGACACTGAAATTCCAGATACACAAAGATGATGCGCTTAGTTTTTATAAAAGGTTAGAATATTTTTCTAGTCGTTATGGAAGAAAATTTTGTTCACAGTCTTTGAATTTAAGTGCAACTAAAAACCCTTACTAACATTTTCTAATAAGTAATATAATTTTACATAGTATATCTACTGTACTTCTCATGCTTATTTTCTTTTGTTTAGATAGAGATCTTTATGCATAATTCATCTTCCCTATCTACAGTCCTTAATTAGTACATGGCAAATTGCTCCCTGGATGTTCCTGTATTTTTTTTTTCTGTCTCCATTGATTCAAGTTAAGAGCTGAAAGGTAACTGAGATTAATTCTATGTACCTCAAGACACTTACTGAAGATCATAGATGTTTATAGCTGAGCCAAAAGAAAAAAAGAAAAGGACACAATAAGTTTCACCCCTGCTGAGGGCTAAACTCTTTACAGCACCCTCCATACATGACATAAAGTTAAATAATTACCTGGAAAAGTACTAAACAAAAAATAAAAAAAGGATCATTTGAAATAAGTAATTCAGTCTCATTTCACATAACTGAGGAAGAGGCAGGTGTTTGCCAACATGAGTTATGAATTAGCAACTTGAACAAAAATGAACCAAAATCATCATTATGTAATATTTATCTCACTGGAAGCAAATGAGAGTTGTTCAGGAGAAAAAAAAAAAAAAAAAAAAAAAAAACAATAAGAAAGAAGAGATGGCACCAATTAGAAAATCTGTTCTTGAAAACAAAGGGAGCCATTTCTATTCAATACCTTTGGGATTTTACCATTTTACAAAAATGGTTGGATTGTTCGTTTGATAAGTGGTATAGAAAAATGTTTATCTAAGATCTTGTAGGGCAGGATTTTTGATCTCTAAATACAGAATACGGTGAACCTAAATGTCCATCATTTATAGAACTTGTACATTATGGAAACTGTGTGGTATTTTAATATGAAATTCTGTCAGTCATAAAATCTCAGCCTGTGAATGAGCATTTTTTCATTCTTGTTTCTGCTGTAGAAAGCCTTAATATTAAGAGGGAGTCTTGGTCAATAAGTATTCAGATCTAGCATAATCCATGACAGATAGTAGCTAGCAACCTTTTCCAAAGTTTTTAACACAAAAGAAAAAAAAAATTATCCTTTTTTGAGTATACTTTCTATCAAACGATCTTAAATGTGTGCACATGGGGGGGGGGGGGGGAGTGGGGGAGAAAGTGATTTTCATAATAGAATATATGTAAGAAGCCAGAACAACTTCTGGCTCAAAGTTTTGCTCAGCAGCACCCACCTGAGACATAACCTGCTCAGAAAGCTTCTGAAGTTATCGGTTAACTACGATGAACACAGTGGTAAGAGGACAGACGTGTAATTCTCTTGATGAAGAAATATGGTCACCCCAACAGCTACTGTCACTGTGATGAACAAGACATGATGCTCCTGTTAATTGGGGTAGGCAGGAGTGCACCTAGCAACCAGCTGCTGATGGAGATGTGAAAAAACCTAAGAATTCTGAGGAAGTACAGGTACCCCCGCCACAGAACCATCACTTCCAACTGGTTTACCAAACAGTGAGAAACAATAGATACTTACAGCCATAGACCTGGAAATTACATCTTTAACTTCCAGTTTTTCTTTGTTAATTTATAGCTTTTCATCTGAGAGTTGAATATTTACTCTTTTAGAGAAAGAGATACTGGTATAATAGAATTGACATACCAATTTATTATAGCTTTTTCCTCAAGGTAAGACACTAAAACATCATATGAGTTTAAGAGCCCTCATTATAGAGGAATTTAGCAAAATTTTTATTTCTTCTGAAGAAAATACAATGAAAACAAAATAATTTATTTTCTTCTGCAGAAACTGGTTGAAAAAAAATGGAAAACATTCATCTTCATTAGACATTAGTCTATACTAAAAAACAACCTAATATATTTAGTTTTTCTCTCAGAAAATAATCTAAAAGATTATGTTGGTTCTTCCTTGCATTAAAACAGAGTAACTTTAGGATGGGTTAATATTTTAATTTAGGTTCTGTAGGTTTTGTTGTTGTTGCTTTTACCGCTACTGAAAGAAAAGTCTTCCAGACTAAAATTTGGGCAAAAAAACCAATCTCCTAAATTATGAAGCTTAAGGTAATCTCAGTTCATAGATACTCACTTTGTTAAATAGGTAAAATAGAAATACATTACCACAGCGCATAACTGAATCACTATATATATATTTAATGTTGTTCAAGAGAACATTGCATGTAAATTGGGAGACTATTTGCGGTGTAATTAATTGTAGTGTAGCGTCAATATACTGAGGAACATAGCATTGATTTGCAATATTCCAAGCTAGTAGGGCAGCCTTTCTGAGAGCCTGCAAAGGAGAGGTGAATGATTATTCACACTGATAAGTATAATACTTCCTTTAGTTTTATTTGTTTATATGCTATAGAATCATAGGGTTGTTTGTCCACTGACACAGTTATACCATCATACAAGTCTACTGTGTTGATCAGGCTGGATTTGACTTGGCGAAGTTATGCTGGTTTTCTTGTATCACTGCCCTCTTTTCCACAAACTTTAGCACAGCTTCCAGGAGTATCTGTTCCATGATTTTTCCTAACACAGAGTGAAGATCAAGGGTTGGTAGTTTCCTGGATTGTTTTCTCTACCCTTCCTAAGAGTGGGTGTCAGAGTGCCTTTCTTCCAGTCACCAGGGATTTCACCTGGCTGCCATGCTTTTTCAAATATCATTGAGAATGTCTTGGTGATGATGTCAATCCCCTTAGGACTCTGGCATCTCTTCCATCAGGACACTGGTTTCAGGTGCACAAGTCCATGGAACCCAGTGAGATCCACCCACGGGTTCTGAGGGAACTGTCAGATTAAGATTTTTTTTTCTTTAAGCCACTATTAATTATATTTGAAAGATCATGACAGATTGGCGACATTTCCACTGGTTGTAAAAGTGGAAACATAAGCCCCATTCTCAGAAATGGAAAAATTGATCCAGGGAACCACAACCCAGTCAGTTCCACCTCTGTGCCTGGCAAGATCGTAGAGCAGACCCTCCTGAAGCCCCAACTAAGTCACATGGAAAAAAAAAAGTGAGGTGATTGTTGGTAAGCAACATTGCTTCAACAAAGACAAGTCATGCCTGACAAATATTGTGGAACTAGATGACCTTAAAGATCTCATCCAACCAACATCACTCTATGACTCTCATGTGGTTGCAAGCCTTAATTTCTCACTAGGAGAGGTATACAGTTTTGGGCTTGTCTTTTATGGTTGATGTACCTTAACAAGACATACGTGTATGCATGTGTACAAACATGTATTCACACATTATGTATTACATATTTATATACGTTATCTATGTGCACATATATGCTCATGCACATAATCTTGAGTTCTGCCCTGCCTTAAAAACACATTTTAAATATATCAGAGTTATAGATACAAATGTTACTCAAGTTCATGCAATGCAGCAGTGGTTAACATAGCTAGATATGGTATCTCTTTAGCACCAACAGGAGAGGATGGCATTTTCATGGTGGGTGGAACATTAAAGAAAGGTTAGAAAAAGTCCTTCAGTTTAAAAACATCTTTACCCTTTCCAAAATCACCAAAGCTAGAAACAAAATTAAAAGTGCTGGTGAACAGCTGCTGTGGTGAGAGGTCTACTTAAGGAACTGTCAGACAGCTAAAGGAGGGAGAATTCAGTAAACAGCTTAATCGTGTGTTCCCAAAGGTGCCACATTTAGAATAGTCACACCAGGGAAAATTAAAAATTAACAAGAGCTACTGTAACATCATAACTATTTTAGCATCATGTGTCTTTCATTAAAAGGAGTCTTTGACATTTGGTAAACCTCTGTTTTATACCAGCAAATATTTCTCAAGCATCTCAAGTACTTATGGTTAAGTCCATTAATTTAGATTTTTTTTTCTATTCTTGTTTGTACAATTTAAACAGTATTGAGATTAGAAATTAAATGATTAAGGATCAAAGGGAAAACAGTAGACCAGAAAGAATGAGTTAAATCTGTTTTTGCATAAACTGAATAGAAATTGGGATTTTAACTCCCTCAATCCCAATTTTTTAATAAATATTTTCTTTTTAATATACTAAAAACTTCATTATATTCTTTTCCTTCCAAAGAGTTCTGATAAAGTAAACTTCATTAACACATGAACACTCCAAATGGCATGAGAATATTGTAATTGCCTAATCTATTGAATCTTGCAGGAGAAAAGAAGAATCCCATCTATTTCTTCATCACTGTACATTTTAAATGGTATTATATAAATAAAAGCATTTCAGCTAGGATAAAAAATGTTATGTCTTAAAGGAAGGGCAGAACAGTAAAAGCACACCTACATTTTCTTCCTGGTTCTTCCAAAACTAGATTAGCTAAGCAAAGAGCAACTACCCATGTGCAGTGTAATAGTTTCATGATGCTCTAGAGAAAAAAAAAAAAGCCTTGGGTTCACAGTCATTAAGTACTTCACCGTTTTGACTGTTTTACTAATAAGAAAAAATACATGCAGACAGTTAAAACACTGACCTTGAAATAGATTAAATTTGTCAAAGTTCAAGAACAGTGAGAATTGTTAAATCATGCAGCCTATTTTATAATTCACAAGCCATTACAACCCTCCTTATTACTTCAGGAGTCAGCCTCAAACCTTCATTTTTCTGTCTACATAGATACTTCTTTTGATTTTTTTCTGATGTAAATTTCTATGTTTAATTTCTGAATGTTTTTTCTTCACTAGATAAAATTACTGCCTTTAGTAGTCAGCATATTCTGCTCTGAAATGTTATTATTTCACTTTACTCTTTTCACCACATTTTACATAGCGTAATTTCACATCTTTCAATACTCATCTAAATCTGGAATAAAGAAAACTGCCTCAAAAATTTAAGGATGCTTTCACTGTTCATTAAAATAAACATGATATCTTTCTTCGTGACATTCTCCATTATATCTTTGTCATCTTGTCTATATTTCAGAAAGTTCTGGCATGAATCAATGCCTATCTGCCAGAAGGTAAAATCTATCAGAATATACTATCTGGACAAATAAGACTGTCAATGGTTTATGGGCTAGTTCGGCCTGGTTCTGTGATGATTGGTGCGGGGGACCCACAGACCCATGCCCCAGGAAAGGGAAAAGGGAGATGGGCTTTAAAACAAAACAGTGACAACGATCTGAGGAGGAAAGCTAATTTACTAAATAAGATATCGGAAAGCAAAATAACACAACATAATACAATATAATTGGAATTAAATCTAATAAATCAAATAAAATGAGCAAGAGAGTGTCCAATAAACCGAAGGCCTTTTGCTAAATGCTGAAGGTGGAATGGCAGCAAGCACCCACTGCTGAGTCGATCCCAAAGGAAAGAGTGTCCCATGACACCCAAACATTTTTTATCTTTCCCTCAAAGAGGAAATATGTAAAAACACAGAGCAATGCAAAGTCCTCTGGTGAACGTATTTCTTCTCCTCTGAGACACATATATCCATAACTGTTGATCCACAGAGCTGGAGCATTAACTCTAACTCTTAATGCACTACATGATGTTATGATGTGGAATACCAATACCAAAAATCATAAAACCATGTCAAAGACCACAAATACTTCTACCCAACTCCAACTAGATTGAGCAAGAATGAGCTGTAAAGCAATAAACAACTGCCACACTGCAATACATTTAGTCTGATAAAAATCCTGGTGATCAAATTAGTATGAAAAAAGTCAAAGTGCTGAGGAACAATGTGGTTGCTGGAGTCTTACGCTAACAGATACAGGAAGTAGTTCATACTACCAACAGCAGTTGCTGGGATCATGATAGTAAGGCACCATGCATGGAAGTATGAGGTGGTGCCATTCCATGGAGTCACTAGCCAGAACAACATTTCCTCAGTGCCCCCATGTGCTTCCAGGCCAGAGAAGCCACAGATGACAGAGGGATGCAAGAACTCAAAAAGACAGCAGACAAAACCATTAGAATTTCTTTTTCCCATGCTGTTTATTTTCGTGCCAGATATTCATGCTATTATTTATTGTGAGATTGAAAGGAAGAGGGGATACATTTTCTTGTTGCGTTGATCTTACTGCTATCTTCAGTTTTGAAGGGGTTTTTTTTGTTTGTTTGTTTTGGTGGGGGAGTCAAAAGCAAATAGTATCATGTATGAATGAGTATTTTTTCCGTGGTAGATGTTTGCCTAGAATGAAAACCTGAAGCACATAAGCATAATTTTTAATTTATTTAATACACTACTTCCTATTTTATAAAAATTCATAATTTGTTTAAATTTAAGGATCAATTAACACAAAAATAAAGAACTGCTTTCAGAACTCCTGCATAAAATTATGTTCTGCATTTCCTTTTTTTTTTGTCATTCTTGGATTTCTCAAAATTATTTAACAAGAATATTTTCAAAACAAAACTACTCATTTCATAGTTATTTTTCCCCTGTACCAGAACTGAAATAAATTCCCAAAAAAAAACCTGCACGGCAAGAATAAGCAGAAATAGGCCTTCTGGAAAACTTGAGCATACAGTTTGATTTGCTACTAAATCTTTTAAATGAGAACATCATAAACTTGAATGGCTTAGATTGGAAGGGACCTCAAAGATCATTTAGTTCCTATCCCCCTGTCATGACAGGGTCAACAACCACTAAATTATGCACTAGATCGGGTTACCCAGGGCCCATCCAATCCTGAGCAGTCCAAGAACTGGGACATCCACAACTTCTCTGGGCAGCCTGTTTCAGCATCTCACCACCTTCTTAGTGAAAAACTTCCCCCTGACATCTGAACTAGATTTTCTCTTGGTTTATAACGATTCCCACTTAACCTATCAGGATTTATCCATGTAAAAGAATTTTACTTTCATTCTGTTTTTTGCCAGTATGCTCAAGTCCTTTTTGATAGTCCTTTAACCTTTCATCCCCCAGCTAATATTGATAGTAGGAGTAGCTGTGACCCAGGTGCAAGAACTTGCTCTCTGATTTGTTGAACCTCATGAGGTTCTCCTGAGGCCACTGCTAGAGTCCGTCAGGGTCTCTCTAGATGGCATCTCATCCCTCAGCTGTGCCAACCACACCACAGTACTTGGTGTCATCCACAAACTTGCAGAGGGTACATTTGATCCCACTGCTGATGTTACTGATGAAGATACTTGAATTTTGAAGATGGAGAAGTTCTTGATGAAGAACTTGAAACAACACAGCCACAAAAAGATTGAAAGAATAGCTTGATCAAATCAAATCAGTGCTACACAGTTCTCCTAGCTGCAGTAATTCTCTCCCATGCTGTCCTATTGAAAATGTGGTCTTAAATGATATACTAATTTATGACATTTTATCCTGAAAACCATTTTCTCTTAATGTTAAAAATACGTCTTGAAAAATCTTACCTTTTTGCAGTTAATGCACTTCTTTCCTTAGATTAACTTCTGAAAAAAATTAAAGTAGTTAAAATTACTGAATTTCACAATGAAATTGGTCATATGTGTTTAGCTGTGCAGTCAGGGATTAACCAGGCAAAGGAAAAGTTTTCATACTTATGCAATTTACACTAGATACTTTGAGAAGACCAAGTAATGTCTGCTCATTTACACAGAATGGGAATATTAGTTTTTAGATCAAGTTTGGTTTTGATTCTTCATAGAAGTTGCCTATAGTTATTTTCCTATTTACAATTTCAATGCATTTCTGGAAGGAAATTTGCAACACTTCCATAATTCTACTTCTACTTGTGTCCAGTATCATTATGAATGTAATCCATTGAGACCCAGTAGTCACTGCTATCTAGTTCTTTTCTCTCTTCCTCTTAATTTAACATTAAACATATTCCACAGGAAAATAAGAAGATAAAATCAGTAGTGACGATATATTCAATGCAATTTGACTTGACAGTTTTATTATGCTAATCTGCAAGTTAGCTGTAAATTACTATAAATGTGAAAATTCACACAGATATCCAATGGAGTGAAAAGATACAAATTAATTTTTTCCTCTCATAGAACTTTTCAACAAAATGCAGTGGCTCTCACAACTCTTAAGCAAAAATATCACAAAATAAATAAATCAAAATATACATATTAAAAATTGAGTAAGCCTATCTATTTAAAAGTATTTTACATTATTACGTAAACATTTACATTTTTAAAATCGACCTTTACACCAATACATGTATTCACCCTTATTTTGCTGTCAAAATACTTTATCCTTTCTGTATAAGATTTTACTTCAATAGACCTTTAAATACTTCTTTGCCCTTAGTTCTTTAAGTGTTGCAGAGCATGGTTTTCTTCCTGGACAGCTGACAGTGTTCTTGCACCTCACTAGTAATAAGGAAAAATATAAAGCTAATTCAGTACAATTGAAAAAAAAAAGAAGTCTATTTTGCATAGATGGCAGACGCTACAGAAAACAGAAGCAAATTTCCATATATTTGCTGCCATGAAAACCTTCTCACAGGTTAATCTGCAACACGTGATTTGTTGGTTGCTCAGAATCACATCTTCAACCTATGGATAACTATGGATTTCAGAGACTAAATGTGTTTAATTCAGGATAAATAAGAAAGCAATTAAATGTCACTTCATTTGGTGACAGTTGAAACAATGTACACAGCAGTAATATACAGCAGTGTTTATTTCTGTAAGATTATCTGACTGAGGACTTTGTCAAGCAGTAACAGAGACACCAGCCCAGTTAATCACACTAATTGATGGGCTATCGAGAAAATGCAGACATCAATTTAAGGAGTGCTAATGTAAATACACAGATTTAGCAAGTTATAAGTATGCGAATTTCAGATTTTATATACTGGGGAGTGTGGTGGGGTGGGAGGAGTCTTGGCGTAACAGAGTTAAGTAAACTGACAGGGGAATGTTCAGGAAGAGTTAGAGAGGAAAAAAGGAGGAGTGGACAGAAAGAGATATAAAAGGGATCAGTTACATCTAAAATGAGAGCTATTCAGCACACTTGTCTGAGCCGTGTGCTTGATCAGAGAGTTAAGATAAAAACAGACTGACCTCTTACAACTTCACTATCTCCAATCTGAGTGCTGTGAGGACTAGCTGAAAAAGTAGTTACAGGTATCATTACCTAGGAATTGGGGTAAGATGCTTTAGTACCAACTTCTGCAATCAGAGTAAGGGCATAGGTACTCCTGGCTTGTGATGCCAGTTTCTGGAACCAGTGGGAGTCTTAGTCCCAGCCACTGGGCCAGGAGCAATGTGCGTGCCCAAGAGCAGCTGCTGGAGTACAATAGAGTGACTGAGGTGAAAGAGGGATTCCCTATTTTTTACAAAGCTTTAGGAAAAAGCTTCTTCACATTCACAGTAAAATTTGTTGTCAAAACAAGAGAAATATAAGAAGCCATATAATGTCCTTAAGACATGGAAACCCTCACAGAACTGGATAACTGGATAAAGAAAGGACTTCCATTTCAATACCTGAAAATACTGTTTTCCATGTTCCTGACCTATTCTGTCATTTGTAACAGCATTTTTTCTTTCCCTGGCTTACAAACTTGACATGTCATCTCCCCACCTACTTCTACTCTGAACTGCAATGGAAAATTAATAAAAGACAGAATTGAGAGATAATGGTGATACATCCCTCAGAGATGTAAGGGTTTGAAACCGTAAAAAGGGAGATAATTTCCTATATTTTTCTCATCTTATTTTAAAGCATAAGACCATTTCTGTTAATCTTAATGGAAGCTATTATTAGCTAACAACCCAGGTTTAAGTGCTACTTTTATTTAAAAACAAATAAAGAAATAAATAATGCATGAATTTGAACTGAAAATATACATTCCATAAGAAAAACTAATAGTGCCTGACTGATTCCTCGCTTTCATGTATGAGGTTTGGAAAAAACCTGTAATACATGAAAAAATGATTGCATGTGATTGGCACAGTTGATATTGCCCATATGTAAAGGAAAATTTTATATATCTTATATATATATGAGATATATATGTGTCGGCAAATTTAGTGCTGACAGTTCCTGTTTTTTTGTTCTTCTGTCACTGAGCTGTTGCACTTGATCAATAAAAGTATGATAGATCTTTACATAAAACTTCGGTGAAAAAATTAAGCACTCATCACCTCTAATTTTCTTAAAACATTCTATTAAGTTCTCACTGGTTTTAGTGCTAAGACTCCAGAAAACATTGATAATTTTTCATCTTGTTCGTTATAATACTTGAAGTAAACCAGAAAAATGTCGAATAAAAAGATCTTGGTAAATCAAATAACATATTTAAAATATTGAGAGTATATTCTGCTAGCAAATATGCAAATTACATTATTACTATTCCAGTAAAATATTTTAGTGACAATTCATTTAATGTGAAATGAAAGTTACAGAACTTGAAACACTTCAGTGAGAATATCCATAATTGAAGTTAACAGAAGTTGAACCTGATCTCATGATAGATCTCTAAAGAGAGATCCTTCCCTGGTGGTGGTCAGCCTTTAAATGGGTTCTGGGAGAGGTGGAGCCAAACTCCACCCCTTCTAGTCACATAGGTACATTACCTTCACCTGAGCCCCTGTGGCTGACTCAGTTCTTGCATCAGGTGATCAATCAGTTGTTCAGGATGTGATTCAACAGTTCCAATACAAATGTTTTTTTATATATATGCATTTCCATAGGGCTTAAGACTCATAGCCATTAACTAGTTTGACGCTTCTAGAACAGTCCCTTCAAGAGTATTCTATTTTTGTATTAAAATGTGCAGTACTTTTAACCCACAAGATACAGCATTTTTTGTTTGGTTGGCTTTTATCAGTTATGGGTTGTGGGTTTTTTGTTCCTCCGTAGAATAGATAATATTTTAATTTGTTGTACTCAATTAAATCCTTAATGCCATTCTTACCACTTATATTTATAAAATTAGTGCATAATCTTATTTAAGAGACCTTTGGAGATTCCATACAAACTATTTTTCTATTTGATTATACTCAACTACTCAGATAACAGCTATAGAATGCTAAATTAGGTAAGAAAAAGACATTGTCAATCTTAATTTTTTTTCATTATTTTGATTAAATATATTTACCTGATATGTAATAAGTTAATATAATGTGCAGCATATTTAAGTTGCATTAAGACTATCTCCATCAGATCCTGTATGCATCTGACTAAAGTAATTAATAGTGACTACACAGTCTATCCTGGTAAAGTACAAAATATATGCAAGACAAACGGAATACTAACAAATTCTAATAAGTTGAGAGCTCTAAGTCCAATAGAAATCAAATTAGTGTGCTTCAGTGTTCCTGGATAGCAAATATTATTTTTTCAAATACCAGGCAAGATTTTCAAGTATGTATGTATCTGCCATACTGAGAAACTAGCATGTCAGTAACATCGCGTTTTTCTTCTAACATATAATATGACAAAAAATTGTAATTAGCATTACTTTGTAATGCCTCGCATTACATTTTACACTTCATAGCATAGATGCTGGAAAGATTCAGTTTTTCTTATTTAGTCACTCAACATATTATTTCAAAAGATTTTTTAGTCTCTGCAGAAGGGTAACCTTTTTGCATAATTCTTCCACAGCTTTCATCTACAAATAGATTTTCTACTGAAAATGATCAGCTGAAAATGATCCCTTGATCCTTTTGTATTCATCCTTGACCAGAAGAAGTTTTTATATTATGAGTTCATGTGTACTGTAGAGTAACCATTTAGCATTTCTGTACACAGTGAATTTGCTTTACAGAAAGAAAATTTGTAGCTCTAGTGTATTTAAATATTTCTTATAAAATAGAAATTCATCTCTCTGTGTTAAAACAATAGCTTTAAATAGTCCTGTGAGTATTAAGCATTCAAAAAATAAAATTAAATAAGATAAAATAAAATAAAAAACAGGTCAACAATATTTGCTTGGGTTTATATATTTATTAATAGTTGTAATTAATTATTTTGTGCACACAGAGACAAGTAAGGTCTCTTGGGCAATATTTCATTTTAAACCAAGTAGTTAAAATTATGATAGATATTTCCATTAGTTTAAGTATATTTTCAGTGGTTTATGCTTTATTGCAGTCAAAATATACTCGTTAATGTAGAGCTAAATTAGCACACTGTAATTTTTTTTTACATGTTCATATCTTTATGGACAAATGAATAAATAATAGTAATATATGTCAACTGACAACAACTTCCTCCTAACAAGGCAATGATTTCTAAATCATGTTTTGTGGTCAAATCTTCCTGAAAATTCTATTGAAATTTCTAACTATAAAATATTGCGGAAATAATAATTAAAAAAAAACAACATGCATATGAACTTTAAATTTTTGTGTCAAATTGTGAATTGTATAATTCAGTAAACTGGATAACCAATGAATCGTGTTTTGTTTTTTTTTTTAATCTTATTGAAATTCAAAGAAGAAGCTATGTTGTAGATTTTTTGCATTTAGGCCTCCTTTTTTAATTATTTGGCATATTCCCTCAAGTATTGGCATAGTAACTTCCGTTATAATGTTTCGATTTGCCAGTTTTGTACCTCTACTTTCAACTATCATCAGTGTGAAACACAAGTGAATGAAGGAGGTACTGTGGGCATGGTGCCAGCCTGCAGGTACTTTGAAACAGAAGTTTCTGTACTGGGCAAACATGCAAATCAGAAACATTTAAAAGAAAAATTTCATATTTACCTCTGGTTGAAATAATGATGATAGAAAAAAAAAAAGTATGAAATTAAAACAGATACATCAATGAAATCACAATTTTGTTGGTATGGTTTATGCAAACTTGGGAGGAAATAAGGAGGTGCCAGAATAAAAATCCTTCTGATGATACATAAACCACACCTTGGAGTTATCTCTAACTTAGGTTTACCAAAATAGCTACCACAGCAAATTCTTCTAATGTAAACATCTCTGAAGAAAACGTAAAAATTACCCTTGATTCTCATCACCTAAAGTAAAAAAAAAAAAAAAAAGTGAAGAAAATTACAAAAGATCTATACCAAAAACATAGCAAAATATTACATTAAAGAAAAAAAAAACATTATCAGTTCAAGAATGCAATTTTATTATAGAACAGTATATCAAATAGAAACCACAATACAGGAAAGTGTTTCTTTAAGCAGTATAATCATGAGAAAATGATGGGAAAAAAAATCACAGAAATATACAGTCTAGCAAGAAAAATCTGACACAGCAGACAAGAAAGCAGAATAAACATTTTTCTATCTCCAAAAATAATGCTCAATGAAAGATGAAAATGGCAGCAGCAAAGTAACCTGCTCCAGCCTCTCTTGAGAGATACCACTGTCTTGGATAACAAGAAATACAGTCTTAGACTAGACTTTTGGAAGTAGGAATGTACAGTATGTTATGCTTCAAATCTTGTTTACTGGCTAAGGGTGAGCAGCACCCTCACACGTATAGCCAAAAATTTATTGTTATTATAATTGAAATTCTAAGAGCCTAATAAAAAAAAAACATTAATAATGCATACCTAATTATTACAGAAAATGTCTATGTAGAAAAATGTTTCAGTAAGAACATAATAACTGAAATTATTATATGTACACTTCTTTGTCTCTTCTCCTTTTGCTATCCTTATGCTTATCCTGCGCTTCTAGATCCTGAGGCTGGTGTCTTAATTCTGCTGTCAGAATAATTTGTCAGTGTCTAAAGTCATCTCCTGGGAGGAATATGGTGTTCATGTTGACAGATTCTTTTTCCTCAGACTAGAGTCTACTTGAGATCACTATTTATTTTTCCTTGAAAAAACTTTATTTATTACTCCTTGAGTCCACATTATGTTATATTAACTATATTTGGTTCCTTCCACAATTTGTAGACAATTTTTCTATGTTGTTTTGTTTTGTTTTTCCTTGCTGACTCTAAAACCAAATCTGAATTCCCTTAAGAGACCATGTGTGAGTCACTGCTGGCTGTGTGTTGCCAGTACCAGGCCAGTTCCCCAGCCCTTATCATCCAAGGCCTGAACCATTCTGCAAGTCTCTTCTTCTCCAGGTATGACATATTTTTCAGCTTTGTGTCATTGTGTTGGAGTTGTAAAACCATAGTTGTACCATACAAAGATGCACAGAGGTAAAACATATTAACCATAAAGACCAGGATAACTTAAAAAAAAAAAAAAAAATCATTCCACTAGAACTAATCCAGGTTAAACATGCAGGCACCTTGAAAAATTTAGGTAGAGGAAGCTTTAGATGTCTCACTCTTGAGGCTTTGAAAACTGAGTACAGAGCTAATTACTTGTTACTTGCAATAGTAATACAGCACTGCAGGGCTACTCAGCTACTAGTATTGGCGTATGTACTCAGGAACAAGATGGGCAAATCAAAATATATGTGAAATATAGTGCAACAAAGCAAAGGATGCATGCCTGTATTCTGCAAATATTCGATAAACAAATAAAAACTAAGACCTGTTAAAATGAGTTCCGTGGATATATTACCCTGTATCAGGGGACTGAACTCAGCAAAAATGATAACTTACCTGAGAATGTTTAGCATGGATTGTACACAAAAATGAGACTTGTAGTGACAATTGAATGTCAGCTATGTAAGGGTGATATGTGTTAATTATACAATTATAAAGAGAAGGTATGGTCAGGAAACACAGGTTATCACGTTGTTTACATGTCATTGTGTCTTTTCCTAGCTCTACGAAAGAACTAAATGACCAGAAATCTGTAATCTTAACAGAATGCTTATTTCTGAGTACTTCACAAAAGTACATTTGAAAACGTCCAACACCCTCTTCTTAGACAGGCAGTTCTCCCTCAGATTTCTGATGGCTTTTCAACTTTCCACTTCCCTTCACAAAATAATCTCTAAATCTAATACACAAAATATGGCCTGGAAAATTATATAAACTACTTAAAAAACATAGAAATTGGCAGTGACATGTATTTCATGTTACTATGCATTTTCTTTCAAGGGTAATTAAATACACTGGAGTTCATCTGTGTCCTTTCACTGCTGATTTATATACACATTATTTTGTTGCATTTTTTTTTTAAACTTTTACCAAAAAAGCAGTGTTGTCGTTTTTTTGTTTGTTTATTTCTTTGGTTTTTTTTTTTTTTTTTTTTAGTTTGTGCTTTTGTTTTGTTTTGTGTTCTGAAACAAAGATGCATGAAGCACTGACACCAAATTAAGCCGTTACTACCTTACAAGGTTATGACATATCCATGTATCCCCTAATCTGAAAATTCAAAGCTGTGTCAGGAAATACATTTTTTTATATTTTGATTCAGCCCTCATGTTTATATTATTAAATACTATTATTATTTTTAATTACACTTATCTCAAATAACTTCTGAATTTTTATGAAACAAATAAATCATTTATAAAAGAATAACATCCCATTTTTGAAATTAAAGTTTAATCCCATACCACATATACAGCTCTGACACATTTAAATGTACTCATAGCTATTTACAAGAGAAGAGATTATTGCTTAAGAGGAGATGCTCAGAACTCTGGAAGGTGAAGGTTTTAGTAAAAGTTTCCACCCGTGTGTGGAAACAAGAACTTGAAAAAAGTTGATTTGAGACAAATATCTATCTCTGTATATTCAAGGTTAATACTGCTGCCTTTTGCTCTCTTTCTACATAAATGATTCTCATTCTGACTTCATTCCCCGCTTTACCAACACCAAGATATGAATTAGTCAGGGGACTTCATAAAAGTCTGCTCATGCCCAGAGCTGCCGATCTTCACTTTCTTCAGTTCAGTGGCTATTTAATTTTAATTGCTCCCCAAGCTTAGGCCAATTCTAGATGGCAAAAGCAGGGCAAAAATCATTCACTGCTCCTTTGAAGTTTGAAACGACTGTATTCAGATTGCCTCAGGCTCTCATTCTTACATTTATGTGAAAATGTAAGCGGCTGAACACTTCTGTTGAACATCTACAACACTAACTTAACAGGAAATGTCTTGTAGAGTGTAGTTTGATTTTTTTGCTGTAGGCTTCATGTTAAGGATCTTATTAAAAATAATTGCAAAATGTAATAAAAAATTAAGAAAATCCATGCTAATGAGTTCACATAGGTGTAGATTTCAGATCATATTCCATTCATTAAACCTCTGGGAGGACTATTATATCTGAGTATAGCCCCAAGAGTATGCTAGAAGTAAATCATGACTTATCTTCCTCCGCATGCAGAAGTTTCACACCAAACAAAAGCAAACAATGTTACCCTGCTAGTGGCCTTGTAAGAAGGTGGAAGAATTCTTTTTTTCCTCTCATTATTCCTCTTCTTCTTACCAATAGGAAAATTCAGGCTTCATGAAGGAAATCACTTTGAGCTCTGAGAAAATTGATGAGCTCTGAGAAAATTGAAAGAGTGAATCACTGCAGGTGATAAACCGAATCTGATGGTGGTGCAGAAAATAACATATTCCCTTGTGACTGTTTGCTCATGGACAATGCTGTTCAACTGGCAAAAAAAGAAGGATGTAGCAATACTAAGAACTATCTTCTCTTGGAAGCAAAAAGATGTTTCCAAATATGCTTTTCTATATGCACTGGCATGTAGAAAAAAATTATAAGTAGTAGTTAGGCTGCAGTTGTATCAATGCTAAGCTAAGTATTTGGTGATATTAATGTAATTCTGGACTTCAAAGACAAAAATGGTGTTGATAAATGAAATATTTGTGTTCTTTTCTTTCTGCAGTATCATAGTAGTAGGATTTTTATTATTTTTATTTTAAATGATGCTGGATTAACCAGATAAAGCTAAAAATAAAAAATAAAAAATGAGCAGAGGTAAGGAAATCAGAAAAAATAAATACTTTGAGTACTTTAAAAATTTATTTATTGAAGCTATTATAGAAGCCTGAGAACAAACCAAACCAACTAGCAACTGCAAATTTCACCCCCTTCCTCCCCAGTGCAAGCACTATGATCCTAAGCAGCTAAATACTAATTCAGCATAACCATATTATTTCTAACTGTTTTGCTGTAAACAAAAGCCTTTCTTAAACTTTCTTTTTGGGTTTTTCCCTCACACTGTGGCTGAAAGTGGGGAACTTCCTCATGACCAGCTGCTGCATTCCTTGAAGCTACTCATCTGTTGCTATGCAATTTTCCTACCTGCTGGTATTATCAAACTGAAGTTCTGCAAATGAGGAGTTTTTTAAATGATAGCTATTACTATAAACTGCTCCTTAACTAATGTTAACTACAGTAACTTCCATGCCTTGCCCTGAATTTCTTTTGCTTACTCTTGAAAAATCACAATTCCTTGGAAAACCACAAATAACTTGTATTTCTAGGGGCCTTCAAAAACAGAGAAGTTTTCTTCTAGATCTATTTCATTACACTCTCTGCTAGAATTTTACTTAAAAAAACGAATATTCTTTTTTTGTTTGTAATATATAGATATAATGGCCATAAAAGAATGTATTGTTTTAAAAATCTAACATAAGTATTTCACTACTAATTATGCCCTATGTTCTTAAATAACTGAATCTTTTGCTGATTTCCAGGTGGCTTTTCTTATCTTTTGTTGATCATTGATGATTTTTTTTTTTTGTTATAACAACAGTAAAAACTTTATATTATCAAATTTAAAAGTCAAGGATCACAAATCTACACTGAGTTTTACAATTATCAAAATGTCATCCCTCCTTTTTCCTTTGCAGATGGCCTTGTCACAGAAGCTAGTGGCACTCTCCTTTTTACTGAGATGCCAAGAACTAAATATGAACCCAAATAATTGTTCTGTTGAAGTTATCAGTATTGGTTTTAACATACTTCACAATATACCTTTAAAAAGCCAGACCCTAAAAATCAAAAAATAAGCCCAAATTTCATGATGAAACCTTAATTTCCATTATGCAGTATGAAAATTTCTGAGGTAACAGGAATTATTTTGAAATTATTATTTTGGTATTGGATTTTTGAGTATTGGCATATATGAGAAGAAAAGTGTCTAAAAACATTACGTATTACAGAAAAAGCATCTATTTACAAAAACATTGACATAGTTACCAGAGAGCTCTATACTTAAAAGTCAGACTTCCAGAAGACATGTGAATAAGTGTCTCATTATAAAAAGAAGAAAAGTTGGATAACGCTGCATTTGCTTTTATTTTCACTTAACTTACTACATACTTAGTCCTGAACCACACGGAGAACTATTTCCAAACTTTAGAAAATGCCAGAGCACTTTTCAAGGCTTATTTTTATGCTATAAAAGAAACTTTGATTTTGGTATTGTTTCCCTGGGAATAGAATCATATCTGATTTTTTCCAACAAATAAGTATTTAGAATTTAACATTACAAGTGTCCTGAAGACCTGTTATTAGATGATATTCTTAAGCATTTTTAAGTTCCTTTCTTATATTGTTTCTTTTTTTTTCCCTTTGACTTCATTTTAGGATTTTAAAACTTTGAAGAGAAGGAAAAGAATCTTTCTTCCCTTATTCGCCTCCTCTCCCTTATTTAAAAAAAAAAAAAAAAAAAAAGTGAGTATATTAAATTATCTTATGTGTTTAATTGTTTGCCACCTGCTGGGGCTTCAGTTCAAATTATACAGAGATTTGGTCATTAGTCCATGAGGTTATTTCACGCATGAGAAATATCATTTTTAATTTGGCAGAAGTGAACTAGTACCTCAGCATGTGTCCACAACATCTACCTCAAAAGAGCTATAAAATGAGTTGAGTAAGTTGATTAAGACAATAAAACTGTCAGGATAGCTTTGGGGCCAGCAAAAATGCTTACTCAATTCCATTTAGTGTTTATAATTGTTTGTACTTTTTTTTTTTATGTCACTAATGTGGACTACTAATTCAAATAGTAAATTAAAATGTCCATAAAGTAGTAATGACTCCTATAAATTTAAGAAAGTACCCATTAGAATACTAATTATGGAAATATTTCAATGTACAATGTAACGTACTGAACTGCACTTATTTGGTTAAAGTAATCATTTTATCATATAGAAAGCATTTCTGAGTCTTCCAGGAATGAAAGCGTAAATAAGTTGCTCACAAAATACAGAAAACTTCACAGCAGTGGAAAATGACGAGTCTGTTATCTCTTATCAAATAGAAAAACTTAGAAATATTTTGTTTGAATCCTAAAATAACATCTCACTAGAAATATATGGGTTTTTTGTGCATTTTTTTTTCTAATCTGTAATCATGTGGTTATAAAATGGATAGAGAGCATTAAAATTTTCAGGTAAAAGTTACGGTCTTTCCAATTACAAAATATATTATAGATCCAGTAAGTTTTTATCACCAATCCACAGTTTTTCCATGTAAAAAGTAAATTAAATCTGAGTTGTAGGTATTAATGTAATAGATCTTGATGTATGGGGTAACTAACAAATAGTAAGTCTACCTGTGAAAAACTTTTAAATTCTTTATTTAAAACCTTCAATAAAAAAATAATAAAATAAAACTTTCTAAAACTCAATAAAAGTGTCAAACTGTTAGCATAGTTGCAAGAATAAAATATTTTTTCCTAACCTCTAACTCTACCCTGTTTCAAAAACTGCATTTGTTTTCCAACTTATAGAGGAGGCACAAATGATAACAGTTCAGTTTATGACAGGACTTGTTTGTCCCTTCGTGACAGTGTCTTTTTTAGACATGGTCATACGTTCCAACCTGTTTCCTAACTTTTCTTCTGCTGTCTATGTATTCTTTCACATCAGATACCAAAAGCAGGACACAGTACTCATTGAGGCTTTACAAATATAATTACTATAATTACTTTCTATTAGTAAATCACATGAGACTCTCCTTTGTACTTCAACAGCATTGTACTGAGCTAGTATTCAATTATTTATTCATTAACTCCTTTGCCTTTTCATAAATACAATTTTACTACCACACTTCTCATTCCACACTTACACAACTGTATTTAATATATTCTTTCATAAACAGGATATTTTAGAATTGAGGATCCAGGGAGACCTGAGAGCCGTATTTCAGTATCTAAAGGTGGGCTGTCAGAAAGATGAGGAAAGACTCATTAGCAGGGTCTGTTGAAACAAGACAAGGAGAAATGATTTCAGAGTTCTGAAATAACATTTTTGCTAGTTCCATTACATCAGGACTCTATGTCACAAAAAATCAGATGTGTTTTTCACAAATGAGCATGAATATAAATTGAAACTTATTACCATTATCATGAAGATTTATAGGTAAATAAAACAGCTTACACTATCAACTTTGGACATAAATGATTTTTTGGAGAGCAGGAGAGATAACTTGTTTCCTGTCAGATTGTTTCTTTCTTATTATCTGGAGCTGTAGTAATCCCTTAAAAATAAAAATAAAAAACAAATCCAAAAGAGAATCACAAAAAATTAAGTTGTCTGCAGGCTTGCAGACAATGGTATTGTGTTGTCAATAAAAAAACAAAACAAAACAAAAAAACCCCTCATCTCTGGTGGTAAACAATCTTCAAACTGCTCCTTTTTGTACATCCAGACAGATCCAGTAGTAGTTGTTTAACCAGAAATTAGATTTGTATAAAGTTGCCAAAACCAATCTGAACTTATTTAAAAAAAAAAATCATCTGAACAGAACAAATACAGAAAACGCTCTTTAAATATACTAAAACTTTTAACAAACCCAGAATACTGAGCTTTTCTTATTATCTCAGTACTGACTACTGTATGCTGAATATATGTTGCCTGTAGTAGGGAAATATACCTTCAGTTTGTGAGAGTGTTTTGATTACTGGGAATTCCAGACTTTTGGGAGACATCTCAGAGACTACAAATTATAAAGTTCGTAAATGTAAGTGTGTTATTCATAATAAACTGAATAAATTTATTCTTCTTTTCCCCCCCCCCACGTACCCCATTCCTGTGACTAGATCTGCAATATGTCAGTTCTTTTACATGTTGCTTATTTTGGTGACAGTATAATATTTATTGAGATTTGGTGCTAAATTACTTTTTCACTGATTCACTGTATGACCTTAGCTGTCTTTCTCTGTTCCAGTTCTCTATAGCAAAAAAAATAAAAAATAAAAAAAAACACAATAGTATTTTTACCAGTTATGTCTCTTGTGTACAGTCTCTAAGGACACTACAAATCTTATCAAGATGAATGCCTAGAAATTGATTTTACGTCAAAAAATTCCAGAAGAACACAAAACAACCTGTATGCCCCTTTTATTAGACACATCATGCAATAAGCAGCCTTCTGAGTTCTTTCTCTTAGTAACTATCTTATTTATCTTCTCAGCACAACTTTTTTTTCTTTTTTTTCAGGCTGTTACAAACATTCAACATATAAAATTTGCATTGACCATAGTGGCCCTAGTTTTTCTGTTCTCATTAAATTAAATATAATTTTTCAGAAAAAAAATATTTTAATCCAAATCATCAAAATCGCATTTGAAGCTCAGTGACAATGACTGATATAAAGTACATAAGGATTTAAAGATCTGATGTGCATATACTTCTAGTGTTACCTGTAACAATACAATTTGTGGAATCTAGCAGGCTTTTTAAATAATTAAACTGTAAAGAATTTACTATGATTAGTAAATATATACCTCAAATAAGCAAGCCATAACATACACCTAAAAATATCTTCAAATATATACAAAATGTACTATATAACATACATTATTTGTTACTTAACTGTCACAATGTCAGTGAAGAATATATCTCAGTATTGCTAGGATTTTTTTCTTTTCAACTTTGATGAAATTATAAGACAACATACATAGTTCTGAATTAGGCACTGGAATGGGCTGCAGGGGATGTGGTCGAGTCACCATTCCTAGAGGTGTTCAAGAGACTTTAAGATATTGTACAAAGGGACATGGTTTAGTGGGGTAATACTGCTGACAGACAAACGGATGGACTGGATGATCTTGGAGGTCTATTCCAAACTTGTTCATTCTATGATTCTATGAACTGCAGTTATATGGCAGACATCACTAGCATTTATTTTAACTCACATATAACTGCATACGGAAGTACAGTTTGGAAGATTGAGGATAGAAGAGTAACAGTAATTCAACTTTTTCAAACCAGAAGTTCAGGATCATCTTAATACACAAGCTAATATATGAATATATATGGTATTTATGTCAGATAATACGTATTTATAACCTTTGGTCTTCTTGTGTTTATATTCACCATTACAGTATCCTCAAATGATAATACATAATTCCTCCCAGAGTATAATTTTAAGATAGAAACATAATCAAGGACAAATTTAAGAAGAATGGAAACAAACTGCTTTAACATTTGCAAACACAGGAGTGACATCAACAAACACAGATGAGGCACCTTCCTCCTCTTCAGCTAGCAGAGATAACAACTACATAGAAATCAAGTACTTTCCAAGTTCAAACACATTCAAGTATTCCTCGTTTATTGGCATGGCTCCTCCATTTATCAGGCACACCTGCCCATATCCTAGGCCACTTCATTCAATTCACAGACCACTTACATGCCAGCTGGTTTGCAGTGAGCACTAAGCTGCACACAACAGCACTAAAACACTTAATCCACAGGTACCCCATTCACACTTTGCAGAACCCCTAGGTAGGAACACCTCACCCAGACCTGAAGACTCCTTACTTGCTGTCCAGTAGAGTTCAACATTTGCTAGTGAATGCACATATGCAGACCATGCATATAAGATTTGAGAAATGTATGGACACTCAGTCATCTAATAATACCATCAAGAACAGGGGCAGTGACTCACAGCCCCACTCCTGCTACCAGTGTGAAGCATAAACTCATTCACACACTGGTTACCCTCAGTAGCTGGTTGGGGAACACAGTGCTCCTGCCCCAATGGCTGAAAGAAGATCATCACTCTCTCCAGTAGATGACGCTAGGACCCACCAGCGCTGGTAGCTTTTACCAGGGGATGTAGGTGCCTACACTCAAGTCCAGTAGCCAGCATTCAGTACACACACATCTTGCCGGTAGCTAGCACATAGATACTGAAGCACACAGTATAGGACAGAAAATGCAGGTACACGGATAATTATGAAAAGCTGTTATTTGGAAATATAAACTAAGTTCGGTCATGGCAAGCAAACTGATTGGCCCCATTTTACACGTGACCAAGTCTTTCCTACTTTTTTCTAACTATCTTCCCTCTTTGTTCCTTTTTTCTCCCATGGGAAGAGCTCCCATTTTTCACCCATTGTAGAGCTCCCATGCAGAGCTCTACAATTTCTGCACCCTTCTACTCTGGTTCCCCTCTGGCTCACATTCTTAACAGCAGCAAAATCCAGGTTTACCTTCCTGGAAGTAGAACCTATAGCTTGATAACTCATCAACCAGGAGGATTTTTTAATTTTGTCATTACCTCTAGATTTGCCTTGTCTGGACTATGCCTCAGTATATTGTACTTCTTGATTCCCCCTTTTTCCTTAGTTTCCCAATCAGATAATTCTCCTAAATATTTACACTCTCATATGCCTTCATCTGTTACTGTGACTGACCAGGTTTGGTTCACATCACTACCTCTGTTGTCATTTGTTGACCATGTCTGTGCTCCTTGTTCTTGTTTATAGCTTCATTCCTAACTCGGGTTGCATCAATAAAAATCTTTGACCAGATACTCCTAAAGCATCAGACATCTTTCTTCCGCATACCCTTTACAATGCTAAATTCTAGAAACTGAATATTAACAGAATCGAAAGAGCATGATCACTGATAGTTATAAATAAAGTTGCAATTGCTCAGAATATGAAAGTAAGAGAGTGAAATATGTACAACTCCATATCTGTTATTTGGAAACAGGAAGATAATATTTATGATGATATCTTTATTATCACAACTCCATGAGCCAAGTGATCCCAAAAAACTACTCATTATTCATTATAAACACGCAGGAAAAAAATAATCCATACAACTCACAAGCATAGTATACAAAATAAGCACATAGTTATAAATAACAAATCAGCAGGCAAGGAAATAGGACTGTCTTATCATGAAAACAGTGATCACAGTTTACTGATGTATTAACCATTTTTGCAAGCATCCTAGCAGAGAATTTTTAAGAGGATCATTTAAGTTTTGTGAATGCATACACTGTTTCTCTGGTATAGAAACACACCTTGAGGAAAGGTACAACATTAAAAAAAAAAAGTTCAAAAATCACTGAGAGCAGGTAGACCAGAGGTCTCAATCAACAGTGCCAGAGGAGCAAATGGATATTCAAAGGTCTTAATATTAAAAACAATCTGTTGAGATTTGATTATTTAAAGGATGAAGGGAATACTAAACAGATACTCCAGGAACATTGTCCTGATTTAGTACTAGTAGTTAATACAAACAGTAAAGTCAGAACTTGTAGTAGTCAAGTTATGAGATAATGAGACAACAAACAATGTAGATGACTAAGTATGTAAAAAGACTGACTCTAAATGATATATTATGGTAGCAAGACTTAGACTGCCTGGATGTGAAGACATAGTTAAAGTGCCAAACAAGTAATTTAACTGAAGGCAAAAATCAGAAAGGCAGCATGTTTTGTAGTAACAACAGTGAATTGGATATTACACAAAACATAAATAGTTCTGAATAGAAGTCAAGGCATTCAAAAAGATGTCTGATGTCAAAAGCTACCTGAAGATTCTGAATTTTCAGCTCTTTTGCAGTCTGAGGTTTTTTTCCCCATTAGTTTTGGTTATAAGGAAATTCTCTGACCACGTAGACCTATCACATTAATCAAGGAGGACTCTGAAGTTTAGTGACTGACCCTGTTATTCACTGAAAAACTCAGATCCACGTGTAGAGAGTACAAGTTCACTCAAAAGTAAGATTCTGTTAAAAGAATCTGAAGTGGATTACACAATCCCAAAAGCACATGAAGTTGAATAACTGTACATAAAAATGATAACAATGATGTATATAGCTGTCTAGTACAAAATTTATTGCAGAGGTTTCTTTGACAAACTGTCAGACATTTCACATCTACCAGTCTAAACATGCAATTTTACATTCTCAGGTTGAGGTTGCTCTCCCAGAACTGGAACTAGCATTGTAAATCCACTCAGTTGTGATTCTTGGAAAGCATTCATACACAAAACTCTCCACAGCATTTAGATCAGAAAAAAAGAAAAAAAAATTGTTTTCTCTTTCACTAGGTCAGTAATCTCCTCCCAGGCTTAAAAAGATAACCAAGAATATAAAACCTTTAAATCTTATCGTGTGTTTGAGTACAATTCCAATATGTAAATTAGATTTTAATAAAAGAAGCGATACAGTACAGTACACTATGTTATGATCCATCGTATAGTAGTAAGGCTGTGACTGGTTGAAATGAAGACAAAACCAAAAAATACCACCATTAAAACTGACGGAGACTCTATCATCAAGCCTAACAAATTGATCTTGATTTAAAGGGAGATTTAAATGCTGAAGTAAATATTTCCAAACAAAAATTCAGTGAGTCATTAACATAGAAAAATACTCAGTTCCATGTAATGATGAAAAACAGAAAGCCTATTATTACCGAAGCTGGACAACTGTTGAAACGAGCTTTGTGATTCAGGAGACACCATGCTTAAAATTCAAACTCTGAAGTCTCAGAGAAGTGCTTGCAATTATATTGAATAAATGAAGACACAGTTTCAGTTCTTCAGAAGTTAAAACAAACAAACAAAAAAAAAAAAAAAAAAACCCACAACAATGGGGGGGGGGGGGGGGGTGAGGCAGAGGAAATCCATCCTAAGGAATAAGACACATTCTACTATATCGTTACAACTCTCAGCTTCAAAACAAAGAATTTATATATTTAAACTATCCATAACTAGTTAAAGAATAAGTTTCTGTCTTGATGGATTTTTTTTATAAACAAAAAGCATAAAGATAACTTTTATTATTTTCATAGGATTGTTGAGCATTTTTCTGTGAATTATTAAAAAGGAATTCATTTTACAAGGAATGGTTCTATACATTATCACAGTTAGATCATTATAGTCAATTATAAAATGAAAGTACATAATGACACGTTATAGTGGAAGCTCAAAATTATTGTGGCTGAATGTGTAAACAGGATTTGACATGAAAAATATTTAAAATTATATACATGCTTTACTTGCAACTTTGAAGTTAAAGCTGTGTAAGGCATAAACTTGGAGTAAATGAACCAGAATTCCATGCATCAGAAACGTTACAGAACAAAGGAAGATATGTGAGACAAATGAAAGCTGCGAATAAACATGATAAAGCCCTTCAAATATATAAAACAGTCATCTTTTACTGCAGTAAGGGAAAAGTAAACAGCACCACGACTTTTTTAGTCTCTGACAGTAATTAAATAGTGTAATAAAGTACCTTCGGATGTTTCCAAAGCAGGTTGAAAAATAATTAAAAAAAAATCCATTAAGTATAAAAGACACAGAGGAAAAAAAATATAGAAACACACTTGAAAAAATACTTGGCCTCCTGTTCCTCTTCATACTATAAATGGATGATTTGAGAATTAGGTAAGAAATAGGAGAAGACAAGGTCATGAAAAGTTACCTCTGTTTTTATGATTCTTTGAGTCACAATACAATTTTTGTGGGACAAATTCTATTTATTTTAATCTTTTTCCAAAAAAAAGAAAAAATGACAAGAAAACTCTAACAATTTCTAAAACTTATTTGAAACTGAATATCCAAAAGGAAGCAATTCTGTGTTACATTTGCTACTAATCTTCCAAATGTGCACAATTGAGTATGTCAGTGTTTTCGTTTTCCTTTTTTTCCCTTATTTAGGAAAATAGAAAAGATTGAAAAGCTATTTAACCAAAACATTTTAAATTTCTTTCCCTTCAGAAAGATTTCAGGCTCTTAATGTTTGCTCCTCAGCACTGATCACAGGTGAGGAAAACACAAGTCAGGAGTATTACAAGAAATAAGGATCATATCTTATCCAATAAAAAAGTAGAGGTCAACAGTGTAAGCACAGTTCCAAAAATGCCTAGATCACCACATTTTCATTAAGATTATTTGACAAAACTGTTCTTTTCTAAAATAATTTCGCTATTGATTCTGCAAGGAACATACAAATAAAATGTCATTCTAAGTCACAAATAATTAGTTAAACAGCATTTTTAATGTCAGACTGAGCACAATGAATCTCAGTGGAAAAAAAAGGTGTTTATCCATAAGCAAAGAAAAGTAATAGCCTCTTTGGAGAAAGCTTCATATAAAAGGGCTTCATCATAAATTTCTGGGGAAAGCTGATCAACTAACACCTATTACCAAATTTTGCTAAAAAACGAGTGAGAGATTCAACGTATCTGCACAAGCCTCAAAGATAATATAACAATGACTATAAAGCTTAATAGTTTTTCTTCTAATTTAGAAATATGTTTTGCTCTAAACATGACTTTAAAACACAGGTACATGCCCTTTGCACCAAAACATCAAATTAATGGAAAGTAATAGAAAGTTACGTACAATGCATAGTACTCTTCTTGAAAAAAGAAATTGATATAGTATAACATAAAATTATGAAAATCAGGAAATTCTTTTATAAATAGTCATTAGTGTTTAAACCTAGCAGCAGGTGATATAAGTTCTACTCCTTTTACTGATTAACTTTGAGAAAATGTCACTGTTTTATTGATTATATTAACTTAGAAACAATGCAAACAAGGGACAATTGTTTACAATGCAAGAGTTGCAAAGAAAATGACATATAACAGTTGAGTGCCCAACATTAAGATGTACTCTAGAGGAAATATATCAGAATGGAGTAAGAAGACAGAATCAAAGAATAAATAATAGCACTTTAGTATGAAATATCACAAATACATACACACAAATGTTACAATCAGTATTTAAGTTTAAAAGTATCACTATAATGCTATAATGCAATGGAAACTATAGCAATAATAGCAGAGTGGCACAATCTTAAACTACAGCAAATGGAAACAAGCCCAATCAGCAGCTGTGGACACAAAAACAAAGGAAGGAAAAACTGCTTACCTTTGGAAGTCCTCAAGAACACAGACCTCCAACAAGATACCCTTCCTTCCACTGCCATCCCTTAAATGAATTCTGGGAAGGGGTGGGGCCAGGATCTGCATGCACCTGATTTCCCCTGGGTTGGCCTTGCCTTTCCACCAGGTGCTCAATCACTATTTCAAGCACTGAAAATGCTAAGTCACAAAGATCAGAAAGGATTTGTAATGCTGTGCATTTTACATCATTTAAAGTTCAAAATCTGTGACTTTCAGTGTTATGAAGACAAAAACACTAGATTAGATTCCAGCAAGCTTTCTCCAGTTTGGAGAGAACAATTAATTTTTAATTGTGAAAAAGTGTATACAGCCAAAGAAACATATGTTTAGGTAGGATAAATTGTAGGTGTTCATGCTTCCTTATTAATGTGCAACAGAATTAGAGGAGATAGCAGCATTTGAACAATGTGAATGTTAAAAACAACCAACCAAACAAGCAAGCAAACAAACAAACAAAACTAGTAGAAGACTTTTGGTATTTTTCTAGACCTAACAAAAATAGAATCAGAAGAGAACTAATGAAACAGAATTTAAAGTTTGAATAATTGGAAGAAGCAAAGAACCCAAAGATATATCACCCATCTCTGTTTCCATTATTACTCTATTTCATAGTTACTGACTGTTAAAAGAGAAGGACGTTGGCATAGTGTAAAAGGTATTTGGGGAATTAGATGCCTCAGAGAGGATATTCGATAGCAATCTAAGTACATAATGAAGGTGCATTGCATGGATCCTTGCAATGGCAACTTAACTTGGATCTGGTAAATTCCCTTCAATCATTGTTCTGTTGAATTCTGCAATCTGGATAACCACTCCACCATATATGTAATCTAACCTTCTGTCTACTTAGCCTCTTCATTTTCAGGAATCATTTACATCACTTACAAACACTGTTAGAATAACGGAATAAGACTGACATACTATGGAAAAAATAAAAACAAATAAAACACCTCCAACAACAAAAAAATAACACTACTGTACAGCAGGAAGAACGTGGGAGAGTCTTCAAGACAGTATAAAATCTCTTCTCAGAATGCTCCTGCATCAGTTTATCAGATTTTTAATTGTAAAGGAGGCTATGATTTCAGTTACTTTATTTTAAGTCCCTCCATTTTTTTTGTTTTGTTTTGTTTTTTAAATGAGTCCATGAGAATATGGGACTGTGGAAATAGATATTTGAGATTTTTGTTTAATATTTAGTACTTGATTACTATAATTACCTGGCAGTAGCCAACCATACAAGAATGCTAGCTCATATCTCATAATAACTGTAACCTATCCTATTGCACAGTTTTGCATTTTGTTTCTCAGCAGAGGGAAGCTACCTCAATTACGAGAAAGGTATGCTGGTTCCAATTTTAGATATACCTTGTTCAGAGCTAGCTATAGAATCTACATTTTGTGTGCCACTGTATTATGCATACATTCCCAATACAGAGCACTTGTAAACCAAGTTATTGTTCTGTTTCAGTTCCCTATCTGTTAACAGCAGATAACAACATTCCTTTTGTCTTTCTCATTTAGACAGATTTTCTAAGACTCAAGGACTCTTCTATTGCTGTCTCTATTCAGTAGTTAATTCATTATAATAATTTTTGTGAAACAAATCATTGTTAAAAATGGATAGAAGTACTTAACTATCTAAAGACAAAAATACAACTCGTATCTACAATTGAAATTACAAACAAGCTACAAGTTACAGACATAACCCGTATGATACAAATTTAGCCTTGCTGGATCATTCTTCACATTTATATTGTAAAATGTGAAGAAAACATTTTTTTTTTTAATATCATATTTTTCACTTTATCTAGACAGTTATCTAGGGGAAAATATGCCCCAAGTGTTTTGGTCCACAGATAAGTACAACTAGCCAGTATAGCTTAGGCTGCATACTTCAGAGCCACTACTCTCAAACCTGACTAGCCTCCATTTCATTTTATGGCAAGAGCAGCCAGCTCCACCATTTCTTCAACACTTTGCAGTCAAAGATGACATATATTCAAATTCTGAAATATATAAACTTAAAGGATTCATGAGCCAGAAACGTTGCTCTTAGTGACAACATAGAATAATCTTCTGGGCTTAAACAGACATTTTAGTGTTCCGTGTTTAACTTTCTTGCTTGTAAAAAAAATATATATAATTTTATTAGTGTGCTGACCATGCATCCTCTATGCTGCATTTTCTGCTCAAGGGGAAAAATGTTAAAACTGGAACTTGATTTCATGCTTCTTGGAGATATTCAACATACTACAACTTACGGCTAACACATATAAAAATTTGAAGTAGTAAAAGGAGTTTAGAGACATAGTGCTATGGATGTAATGAAGACTAAAAAGGATCCAGGTATTTTCCTGCCTTAGATACACTTTTTCCCCTTCAATTAGAATAAATTATTTTAAAGACTGAAGATTCTGTCAAAGAGTAATATGATAGCATAACAAATACACTACATTAGGCATTGCCAAATTACATTAAAGCTATTAAGACTACACTGGAATTTAAATTATTCTGTGCAAGGAAGATATTATGACATCAGAAATGTTACCAGTCCTATGAATTAGTAGTTTTGATTTCAAAATACAGAAGTTTACAGTAACTTACTTTAAAGTCCATAATTATTGCATTTTCCTTTTATATTTGACAATAATACATATATTCTGATTCTTCCAGATATTCTAAACTGAAAGTGAGGCTTTGAGTAATTTGCGCAATGAGTTTGTATTTCAAAAAATACAGGATAAAAAGAATAATGAGACAACAGCAATTTATAAGATTGTAGAATTAAACAATTAATGGTTTGAAAAAGAATTCCTCTTATTATTTATTTTTATGCTGTACTTGGAGAGAAGACAGATTAAGTGCAGAATTCTGGACACCTCTTTAAATTGGACTCCCAGAGTTAAAAGATAACATGTAGATAACACTAAGAAAATTGACTGAGATAAGCTAGGTAGATGAAGGAATATTTTTGCTTTTTATTTTTTGTCATCTAGTCCATCTCATTTACCCAAGTAGTGTCAGTCACAGGCTGGTTGCCCAGAGCCATGTCAAGGTAGTTTTTGAATATCTCCAACACAGATTCCACCACTGCTGAGCAGCCTGTTCCAGTGTTTGACTGCCCTCACACCTTCATAACTCACAGTAAAAAGAGCAATTTCTTGCATTGCAATGGAAGGTTCAGATGTTAGTTTCTCAAAAACTGAAGTAACATGGTACATAATTCATTCTCTTCCTTTTCCCTCAAAGAGCAACAGAAGATTCCATATCACAGCCATTGTGAACCTTGAGAAGGGCTAAGAACACTTTAACAGCTTGTCTGTATTACTGACTGATATAGTGAAAAGGAGTAGGCTTTCCTTTGCTGTCCTTTGCATAGTTCCAGGAATATAGATCTATATCACCTCTCCACAGGCAACAAAATCAGAGACAGTTGCTTCTTCTAGATGTGCACTGTGTATACGGGTGACACAAAAATTATTTCTATACAGTCAATTCTGATTGATTTGCTGTCACCTTTTTGCTTTTGTTCTAACAGAATAGAAATGGGTACACTTGAGAATGAACTGAAAGACTCAAAACTGCAAAACAAGTCAAATTCACATTGAAAAAAAGAAAAAAGGAAGAAAAAAAAAAAAAAACACTCCAGTGTACTAAAATGATAATTTAGATATACCCATATCAATGGACACCATGCAACAATTAAGAAGGATGTCAAGGATCTCAGACCCATCAAAATTCAAAACGATTATATAATATATATACAATATAGATTTTTTTTTTAACTCAGGGCAGGCCTAGGTCTTTATGCTGCAGTGTTGTATTGACACTAATAATTTACAAACACGCAGAAAAGACACATTATCCTGAAGTCAGTTTATTTTTAGAATTTTATCTAGCTTTTTTTACTTGTTTTAATCTCAAAAATCACTTAGACAAGTGCTTACCTTCTGAATGGTTTGAGTGGGAACTTTTGATGGGGAGCAGTGCATCAGCTTCTCTTTTGTTAATATGATAGACCTGTACCAAGAAAGGTGTAATTGAGTGATAGGACACTGTCACTACACAACAGACAGGGCCTTCCTACTCCAGTTTTGATTTTTATACTATGTCCATTAACACAGGATCTTTATTTTCTGTCACTGTGCAGGGGACGCAGATACAAGAGTTTCAGTACTTAAGCAGTTGTCTTCCTGTAACTAATAAAATTAATTTCACAGATGAAAACCAGCTTGCATTGTGTTCACTCTGACTGAACTATATTATCATAGATACAATGGTAGTGGGTACAATCAAGGCAGAAGGAGATGTTTGTCCCATTATTAAAAGGCTCTAAGTCTAGAAAATGATCTACTATGTAAAAAGAATCAAGCTGCACAGCTGACGTATCCACAAGTTTGTTCAATTTATTTTAGCAGATGTACTAAATAGGTGCATGTTTATTCATTCATATTTTGCTTACCTTTTCAGTTCTTGTTAAACCTAATCAGGCTCCTTCCTGCCCAGCTCTCCAGTCTGCCCAGATCTTGTTGAATGGCAGCACTGCCTTCCAGTGTGTCAGCCACTCCTCTCAGATGAAATCAACATTTCAGGGCTGATATAGACATTTCAGAGTAAGTATTTCTGTTGGCGCACAGATAGGAAAAGGAGAACAAATTATTAATACTAAAAACATAACAATAACTGATGCTGCTTATCTTATATATACAGAAACCAAAGCACTTTGAGAAGTAAGCTAGAGACTCCTCACAGAAGAATCAGCTTATTTAGTAATGAAAGGCAGCTACTGCTCAGTTGGAAAGAAAAAGGCTTTTTAAATGCACCAGGACATTTGAGAGAAAATAAAGGATAAACCCAGTTCAAATAACATTACCTCTGTGTGAAGCAAACGATTGAAAACAGCCAATGAAAAATATTGTTTCCTCCTTCTTAAGTCTTCTGGAGTTACAACGAACTGTCAAGGAAAGTGCAAGACAAAAGTAGCATTCATTAAAGTTTCCAAGATGAAATAGCATTCATTTCACATCTGCAAGATGAAATAACATTCTTCTCTGTATAGGTGATGGAGCACAGGACTAGGTTGCCCAGACTGATAGTGGAATCTCTTTTGTAGAATTATAGAATCTGAAGCTGGAAGAGACATCTGAAGACCACCTAGTCCAACTCCCTTGCAATGAACAGGGATGTGCTCAGCTAAATCGGGTTACCCAGGTTATGATCCAGCCTCGCCTTGATAGTCTCTTGGAACAGGGCATCAACTGCACCTCTAGGCAACTTGTTCCAGTGCATCACCACCCTCACTATAAAAGATTTTTCCTTATATCCAACCCAAATCTACCCTCCCTGAGCTTGAAGCCATTTCCCCTTGTTCTATCACCACATACCCTGCTAGAGTCTGTCCCCTTCTTTCCTGTAGCTCCTTTTTTAGATATTAAAAGGCCGCTATCAGGTTATCTCACAGACTTCTCCAGGTTGTAGACCTCCAGCTCTCTCAGACTGTTCTTATAGGATAGGTGCTCCATTCTGTGGATCATTTTTGTGGCCCTTCTCTGTACACGCTCCAACAGGTCTATGCCTCTCCTGTACTGAGGACTCCATATCAAAACACAGTACTCCAGGTGAGGACTCACCAATGATGAGAAGAGAGGCAGGATCACCTCCCTCAACCTGCTGGCCACACTTCTTTTGATGCAGACCAGAATACAGTTGGCTTTCTGGTCTGTGAGGGCACATTACTGGCTCATATCAAGTTTCCCATCTACCAGCACTCTCCAGGTTATTTTCAGCAGTGCTGCTTTCAATCCTTTCATCCACGTTTGTTTTGGTAATGGGAGTTGCCTCGACCCAGGTGCAAGACCTCACACTTAACTTGTTGACTCTCAGTGATGTTCACCTGGGACCACTGCTCAAGCCTGTCTAGGTTCCTCTGAATTGAATTCTGTCCCTCTGGTGTGTTGATCACACCCCACAGCTTGGTGTCACCATCAAACTTGCTGAGGGTACACTCAAACAAGTTTGCTGATGACAAGTTTGCTCCTTGATGATCTTCAAAGTCCACCTGGACATGGTCCTTGAAAACTTTCTCTAGGCACCTCTGTTTGAGCAGAAGGGTTTGACTAGATGACCTCCAGGGGTCTTTCCAACCTTAACTATTATGTCGTTTTAAAAAGTCAGAGACATACTGATACTGGTACAGAGTAGATCATCCCCAAGACATGCAAAGTAGCTCAGTAGCTCATGTAAAATATAAAACAGATAATTATGACAGAATTATAATTTTGAAATTCTAAAAAGTAGAAGGGATAGAAAACAATTTGTACATAGCTGATGTAATTTGTGAAACAAAAGCAATTATGTAATTTTGCTAGCTAAGTCTTCAGTTAATCTTCAGAACTAGTTTTTCCATTATTGTTCATCTCCCATGTCCATTTTTTCTCTGTTGCCTGTAGAATTGGAAAGTTGACAGTGTTTCTCTTTAATTAGGTTGTAGAATCCTATCTGCAGAGCTGCTTGGCGTCACTGGGACTTAGACCTTCCTGATGAAGAAGTAACATAATTTCATTTCCCTGAAGATTTCTGAACCATAAATTGCCTAGGACTTCTAAAGCTCTTTAAAATATTTCTTTTTCATAATAAGACTATGAAGTATCAAAACAATTATACAAGACATCACATGGGGATGTAGATAAAATGTATTTTGCAATGTAGAGCAATTTCTGACAAACCACATGGAGTTTCAAACTGTTGCCATATCCTTTTGGAGCAATCTACATGGTGTTCATATGGTAAGATCACAAATAGAATTAAAATCACATTATTTCCTTGATTCTGGGATTATATATGCATTTTACATGTTTATATTTAAATGAGATATAGACTGATAGAATTATTTAATAAATTTTTGTTGCAACCCAGCTCTGAGCTACACTGGATAATGTAGAGGTTGCAAGGTTCAAGATCTCCTTGGGGCAAATTAAGGTGAAACAACAGTGAATGAATGGTTAACAATCAAACAAAGAGTAGCTTCAAATTTGCCCAGGGAGTAGGTGAAATGCTTTATTAGTGATAATCTATGTTGATACATCTTGAATTATCTTC
Organism: Callipepla californica brunnescens; assembly: GCA_023055505.1. Taxonomy (NCBI): domain Eukaryota; kingdom Metazoa; phylum Chordata; class Aves; order Galliformes; family Odontophoridae; genus Callipepla; species Callipepla californica. Next base: position 24,725,742 of record JALIRH010000005.1, read on the forward strand.
TAATATAACTTGAAAATAGTGGTAAAAAGAGAGAGAAAGAGAGGGAGATACAGGTAGAAAATAGAGTACATGCACCCAAACTGTCAGTCCATTATATTTCATGTTCCCACTTCCCAAGACAGAGCTCAGTCCTTCTGTAGAATGTTCTAGAAATGTGTATGGAGTTTGGGGTGATCATCAAGTCCCCTCTAACACTGTGACTGAGGTATGGCAAAAGTGTAGTTCATGTCTAAAATACTCTGGACATGAGTCTTCACTCATGTCCATGAGTCTCACTCTTCGCCTGCAGAAATACAGGCATAGTTTGTGAGATCTCTTCCACTAAGTTTGCCTGTTGTAATTTAACTGCTCTGCATAGTTTTTACAAGATAAGGAAATCAGTTGGGAGGAATAACTTGCCTTTTCAACTACTCCAGCTACTCCTTATCTCACTGTTGTGATGGTCTCTTCATAAAGTAACTTAAAATAACTTTATCCTTATTGCTAACAGTATATACCTCTAAAACATTCATATAAACTTAAAGGTGCTGAAATATTCTAAATATACACTTCCCTGTTCATTGCAGAGGAATTAGTCTAGACCACTTTTAAGGGCTTCTTCCAAGTCAAGTGACCCTATGGTTATAAATATTCCTTTTTCAGGAGAATCATGAAAAAGATAACATTCTTAGTAGATGGAATTGAAAAAAAGTTCTGCAAATGATTGTACACAATACAATTATAAACACAATAGGAAGCAAGATTCATCTGACATTTGAAATTAAGTTCTGTATGTCATATGTATTTATTTTACGTCTCTGCATCTAGCCTAGGGCATTAACCATTGTCCATCTTCTATTTCATGAATAAATCATTTAAAAAAATATAGAGTGGAAAATATTGTATGGGATAATCAAAGTTGTTTAATGTTGTTAAAAAAGCTGCAAAAGCAGTCTGAAAAGACTGTAAAAATTAAAGGAACCGATGTAAAATCAAGTGTGGCATCTAGAGATAACCAGAAAATTGCTTTAATAGTAACAAGGAGGAGTTAAGTTTCATCTAAAAGTACATTTGTATATTTGACTTTTTAATGTCATTGTGAAACAGAATGTCTAAGGAAAGTTCTAACAGACTAGAAGGGTAACTATTGCCATTAGCAAAGGGCATATATTAAAAAATGTGCAAGCTTTTGCATTCAAAGATGTTAAAACCAATAACTACTATTCATATCATCAGCTCTGATCTTCTTGGTTTAAAATATAATCTAAAATTTTACCCAAGTTCATGGAATAAAATCATAGAATAATTTACATCACAAGGGACCATAAAGATTGAATAGTTCCAATCCCTGCTGCCATTGGCAGGGATACCTCTCATGAGATTAATTTGCCCAAAGATCATATAACCTGTCCTTGAACACTTACAGGAATGAGGTGTCAACAGCTTCTCTGAGCAACCTGTTCCAGTACCTCACCACCCTGACAATGACAAATTTTGAAAAAAACAATCTATTCTTTTTTAGCTTGAAGCCATTGCCCTTTGTTCTATGACTACACTCCCTGACAAAGGGTCCCTTCCCATCTTTTCCATAGTTGTTTTTAGATACTGGAAGGCTGCTAAAAGATTTCATCATCCCTCTGCCCATTTTTGTAACTCTTCCCCTGACACTGACAGGTTCACATCTTTCTCTGGGTTGCAGGCCCCAGAGCTGAATGCAGTACTCCAGGCAGGGTCTCACAAGAGAGTGACAGAATCACCTCCTTTGGTGATGAAGCTACGCTTCATTTGGTGCAGTCTAACATATGACAGGCTTTCTGAGCTGCAAGAACACATTTCCAAATCATACCGAATTTGCCATATCACTATTTTGGGGTGCAAGAGAAATGCTGAGAAAAGAATTTAAAGAAAAAATGAAAAGAAAAAAAATTAGCCTTCTAAAGATGTGCTAAGGATTCTTTTGCTCTCTTTCCTCAAATATGTTTCTCCGGAAGAGGAAATCAGTTCAAGTGTGCAAAGAAACGATTAAGAAAAAAAGGAAATCTCAACAAACAATATGGTTCTAAATTTTAAGCCTCTTACCCTGCTCTAATATGAAAATATCCATATAATGAACTATTTAATTGAGTTTAACAAGATGGTTTATAGTTAATCCTAAATGCACTAATAGAAAACCTAAGGCCTATATTCAATGTTAGTTTTACTCCCTTTAGATGTTGCTCATAATTACAGTTTGATCTTTAATTATTCTTCCCCATGTATTCAATTTATGATTGAGACCTACGGCTTGCTCTGGAGGCTGAAAGTGCTGAGGTGGACACTGAAATCAGCAGAGAGCAACTTCTCTGGCAATGTGCATCTACTCAGAAGCACCCAAGAAGCAGCTTTTCACTCTAGTCATGAAATTCAGAGCTCAAGATTAAGGAATACTACCCCATCAAGAGAATAACCTCTGATAACTTTAAAGAAAGATTAAAGAAAAAAAATGTATAGCTCTCTAACAAACACAAATGCGCTTATGTTGAAGAAAATTGTGTTGATAAATAGCAGTTTCATCTTTGTATTTTAAATGTATTTTTATATGTTAAGGAGCAGGAAGAAAAGGGATTCTTCTCAGCAGTGTATGGTAATAGGATACGGGAAAACGGCCACAAATTGAAGAATACGATGTTCCGCAAAAATTCTTCACACTAAGGGTGATGGATCACTGCCCAGAGAGGTTGTGGAGTCTCCTTCTCTGGAGATGTTCAAGACCTGCCTGGACACCTACCTGTGTAACCTGGACTAGGGAGCCTACTTTGGCATGGGGATTGGACTAGATGATCTCTAGAGGTCCTTTCCATCCCCTACAATTCTGTGATTCTGTAATTTAAAAATGAAATTTTGTTGAAAATTTGCTTGGGAAAATTAATTAGTTCTTTATTAAACTTTTCTGTCATTTACAATGCAGAATATGTAGGAGTTGCATATGGAAGTTTCAGTAACGTAAAATAGTATGTTTCTATGCCAGAAATACACTGTTCCTGAGCAGCATTGGCTTTGATTTAAACAACAGCAAGACTGATCACAATAGCTTTCTGATTTATGTTAAAATAATTTCAATGATCAAAAGGTAGAACTTGGCAAAGAACAGCATACACTGAATGACAAAAGAATCATTCTTTTAATAATATCATCTATTGCAAATACAAATTAGAATCCATAGTATTTTTTTGTATTAATGTTATACTTTCTTCTGTCTATTGGATCTGTATATGAATTCATTTGCTTGTTACTTCCTTAAGGATTTTTCCAACTAAAATGTCTGTCACTGCTGAAACTAAACACTGCAAGAACACTGAGCCACAAAACTCAATTCTCATAGATACTTAAGTATTCTAAAACAGCATCTCGGTATGAGGCAGACCTTAAGGTATTTATGATTTGTGTGGTTTTAACTGGAAGGAAAAAAGAATAAGATAGCTGCTGGTGTAGATGAACGGAAAAAGCTACTTGAAAAGATTTTAAGGATAAACCTATTCTGCTTTTTCATTGTTTCTAACTATTTATATCAGATCCACCATCCTGTCCTTCTCTATTGTTCTAGGAGGAACCTGTACATTCTTCAGTTAGCACTGAGTTTCTAGTTAAAGGAAACAAGAGAAAATTGTTCTCAAGGTAAGTAAGTATACTTTTCAAAGGGAATAGCCATGAAATGTAGCTTTTCATAAAATGCTATGAAACGTTAGCTTAGTTATGGTTCCTTTTCATCCCATATTTTGTCAGTGTCAAGTTTTTCTTACTCATAACTTTGACTATATTCATTACATTTTCATCTTCTTTTTCTTTATATTAATAACTTGGATTAATGCTGGACCTGAAAATCCTTTAGCTTCATACTCAGTATTTCAAAGTTCCCTTAAAGGTAGCATATCATGGATCCTGTCTTTGTAACAGATAAAATGATAGCAGTAAAAACTCACCATTGCTACTCAGTCTTTATTTGCAGGTACTGATTCTAAGAGATTAGAAAATAACAGTGTATTTTCTGTGATAGTTTAGACCAATTCAATAATAATATTTTATATGAATTCTTACATCAGGCTTGTGATACAGACAATTAAGCTCTCTAGGAAACTGAATGCAGTTCATTATTTTTTGTATACACCAGAAACTTGCTTTAAGAATACAGTATAACAGATATCTATAAAATACATGTCAGTATATAATTTTACAGATGAATTATAGAATTGAGTGTTAATATTAATTTTAAGTGGAGAATGCAGTAAAAGTTCTGAGAAATAAAAAGGCTCCAAAAAAAAAAAAAAAAAAGGAATCCTCTCTGTGTTTATATCTTCAGTATGCTTACTGTTATTTTACAAAGGACAGTTTTTAACATTAAGAAAATAAACGTTGCCTCTCAAAAGCAGAGAAAAAAATCTCTTGCAGTATCTAGTATGTGAAACATGTTTTTTTTCATATATATACATATTCATTTATTCTATATTCATTATATATATAACTTTTCCACACTGGCAGTGTCACAGAAGTTTTCTGTTATTGTTTTTGTTGTGGCATAACATCTGCAAGAAACTAAGAACCATACAGCTGATAACTTTACTCTAGTGGGATGGGTGAGAAAATAAAAAAAAGGAAAAAATGAAAGAATTCATGGGTTGAGAGATAAACAGCTTACTAGGTAGAGCAAAAGCTGTGCACACAATACAAAACAAGGAATTCATTTGCTATTTACCATTGTCAAGAAGATTGTAGATCTACTTTCAGGAAAGGCAAGCTCATCACGCATAACTGTTTCCTGGGAATACTCTTGGGATTGCCATAATTTGGAACACTTCTCCATTCCTCTTTCTTCAGCCCAGTTCTTTTTGCTCAACATGATGTCAAGTAAAGGAATAGCTCACTGGTCATTTTGGATCAGCTGGCCTGGCTGTGTGCCCTACCAGCTTACTGTGCACCTCCAGCCTCACTACTTACAGAGTAATATGAAAAGCAGAAAAGTCCTTGACTCTCTGTAAAAACTAGTCTGCAATAACTAAAAACAGTAGGTTACCATTACTTTTTTAATAAAAATTCAAAACATAGTATCAATCAGATTATTTGAAGAATGTTAACTATATGCCAACCAAACCCATGAGACTTTGAGAGCTATTACATAGTCAGAAAAAAAAATGGTGAAAGCTGAAGATAAAACAATTTCTAAATGATAGCCCCCACTGCTAAAAATATCCTATGCTATTCAGGGAATAATATCTACTTGTTTATGTGTTTCAGTAGTGGAATTATATTCAAATGAATGTTTCAGGTTTTTAATACAGAGTAATGCACTCAGGCATTTAAAGAAAAAGTATTACTTTTCCTGAAGGGTATATCAAAGTTTATAATTTCAAGGTCATATTTGTTCTTAAATGTAATAGGAAAAAAAAAAAAAAGGAAAAAAAATATATATTTTGTGTTATAAATTATTTCAACCTGACAAAATTTTATGTTTTTTTTTTTTCTCTTTTCTGTTACTTTGAAGGTTTTTGGTTTATTTTCAAGATTGTTACATATATTTTATGCCAAACATATAATGGCTTTTTCCTTAATATCACAGCTTTTCCTCAGTATCCTCTGTGTATCAAGAAAAAAGAAAGAAACAATCATGCACAATAATAAGTTGTGTAAGATATCAAGAGAAATATACGTATTGTAAATCGACTTCACTACATAAAGAATTAAGATTTAATTTGTATTAAAAAAGCAAATGACTGAGCATATGCTGTTTTATATTTTAATAAACTTGAATGCATTTGAATGAAAACAATAGAAAATAAAAATAGAAAATGAGAAGGCACGATTCATATGTCAGAAAAAAAAATAATCTAATAAAATAATGCAGAAGATTTATCTGGCTTCATTTCCTTTAGTTTAAAACCATTCCCCCTTGCCCTTTCACTATCTACTCATGTAAAAAGTTGATTTCCCTCAGGTTTACAAATTCCTTTTTAATACTGGAAGGCCTCAATGAGGTTCCCTCAGCCTATCTTCATAGGAGAGATGCTCCAGTCCTTGGATCATTTACGTGGCCCTCTTCTGCATCTTCTCCAAAAGCTCCACATCTTCGCTGTGTTGGGGCCCCAGGCTTAGGTGCTCCAGATGAGACCTCAGGAGGGCCAAATAGAAAGGGACAATTACTTCCGTAACCCTGCCAGCCACAGCTCTTCTGATGGAACCCAGGATACCATTAGCCTTCCAGGCTTTCAGTACATACTACTCGCTCATGCTAAGTTTTTCATCAACCAGGATCCCTACATCCTTCTCATAAGGAGCAGTTTTCCTTGAGAATAATTTCAAAAATTCTTTGGTTTCAGTAAATGCTTATAATACAAGCATGATATTAACACTGGAAATTCTTCCTAACCACACACTAGTAAAAAAATTAAGAACTTGATTTCTAAATTTCTTCTACACTGCAAATTATTTGGGAAGTGGTAAGATATTTCTTAACTGTGAAGAATCAGTTCACTGGCTTCTGTAATATAGCTCTATCCAAATAGAGTATGAAATATTTATGGCTCATAAAGCCATAAATAAATTTTGGATTTTTTTATTTAAATGCTACATGGTAAATTAGGAACCAGTAATTCATGTTTGGAAAAAGTGATTTTATACAAAAATGAGAGTAATTATGTATGTCCTACCTGGTATTGAATGGGTAATGTGGGGCAGATTAATAACTTTTTCTTATTATGATTTTGATTACCTTTGTTTTTCAGATTTTTAAAAGAAACTGTTTCAGGGCACTTTAAGCACTTTATTGTTCTAGTGACTGAACACTGGAACTGGTTTCCTAGAGGCACTATGAAATTAACTTGGAGGGAGTTCTAATCTGCTAAGACTAGGCTCATTTTTAATTGCTGAAATACAAATAAAAGAAAGCAAGCATATAAAGGTTTTCTTCTAGAGATATATTATGATATCATTGAATGCCTGAAGTTGTAAGGGACCTTAGAGATCATCAAGTTCCAATGCCTTTGCCATGCTCAGGGTTGCCAACCATCAGTCAGGTGTCCCAGGGACCCATTCAACCTGGCCTTGAATACTTCCAGGGATGGGGCATCCACAGCTTCTCTTATGAGGAGCAGCTGAGATACCATGGTTGGTTCAGCTAACAGGGAGAAGATTGAATGGAGTCCTCATGGCAGTTTATAGGTTCCTTATATGGAGAGTGGAAAAGCAGGCATGGATCTCTTCTGTCTGCTGAACAGAGTCCTGTGCTGACTCACTGTTGGACTTGATAAGCCCTGTGGATCCCTTCCAGCTCAGGCTATTCTATGTTTCTAAGCTTCTCTAAAAACAAAATGAGTCTTCAGTACTGTCCTGTGCGGCAGACAGTAGCTGAGTAATCACACCTACTGATGCAGTTAATGGTGATCCTCCATTTATTTCTAATAGCAGCTTACATTTATAGCATTCTAGATTACAGCATTCACTGAAAATAGCCCGTGCATAATCACTGCATCTGACTGGTTCACTGTATACAATCCTGCACCTGTTATGTGTGTTACAATTGTCTCATCTAGTTGTTACTTTAGGCGAAGCTGCTGTGTGTTAAAATTGTTTCATCTAATTGTTACTCTAGCCGAAGCATCTTCTCCTTCTATCTGGTACACGCCTTTTTGCTGATTTACAGTTTCTGTTCTGTTCTTGTCCTACTTTTCAAATAACAGCAACCTTTATGGCAAGGATTGCTCACATGCCTTCTCAAAAATCCCCTGCAGTCCTGTTTTCAGATGAGACTGTATTATAACAAAATGACTTCTTGGTTGTTGCTGAGTGATGGGTGCTTGCCCAAGGCTGGGCCAGGCCAGGCCGGTTGATGAGGGAGAGTTACCGTTACAGAGCAGTGGCAGGGCAAGAGCCAGAACAGCTGTCTTGGATTGGCCAGGAGGTTTTTCCATACCATGCAACATCATGCAGGAGGCTATAAAGCTGCAGGGAGCTGCAGGGGTTGGCCACTGCTTGTAGGTAGGGTGGGTGTCAGTTGGCAAGTGGTTAGTTGCTGTATTTCTAGTTGGGTGTTAGTTGATAGGTGGTGAGAAGTTGCATTGTGGATATATACAGAAAGTTACCTTTTTTTAATTTTTTTTATCTTCTTTACTTTGTTGCTTTTCTTAACAAATAATTTTCATCTCAATTCACAAGCTCCATTTTGCTTCCAGTACTCTCCCTCATCTCAGTGAGTCATTGGATCTGACCAGAGTGTGTTCTTGGAAATAAGTCAGCATGATTTGTACTGCTTAACTAGTTATCTATTTGTTCCAGTGGGCTCCAGTACAGTTCTGTTTTTTAAGAAATTTTTTTACGAATGAGGATTTTAAAGATAGTCGTACATAAACCAAACTGGGAAATTGTAGACAAACCTTAGTCTAGATCTTCAGTGCTTATATTCATTATTTTTAATGAAATCTGCTTCAACTGACTACAAACTGTATTCAAAAACAACAGATGGACTGTTTTGTATTTTATGTAGGGAATAAAGGTAATGCTCAAATCACTACAAGGTTAGTATAAAACAGATAAAACAGGCAGAAACTAGTGCACACATGGTCACAGAAGAATAGGATAATAATATTGTTAAATGATCTCTAGAATTATGAAATAATTCTATGTTCAACAAAGAAAGCAGGTGGAGGACTAGGAATTCATCATCTGCAGCAGTCTTCTGTTCCTCAGCAAATGGTACATAAGGTGAAGGATAGGTTTTTATAGGTTCAGAATAGACTATGTCAGGAGTTGAAGGGCCTGATAAAGATCATGGACTATGACGAGATAGGTCAGATGAAATTCATAGCATTATTCTAGAGAATCAAAGAGGACTTAAGATGAAAGAAAAAGTCATTTCATATGCCTTTTTTAATTTTTTTTTTTTTGTCCCAGTTACAGCAGAATGTCATGAAACAACAAAAATGAACTGTGAAGTTTCAACTAAATATTAAATTTTCTTAATATTTAAATATTTAATATCTCAAATCACACTACAATCCTATTCAGCTTCTCACTTTAGTGCCTTGACTCTTCTCAGGAATTTGTAAGACAAAACAATTTTATTTTATATCTTAATATAAGTTTTCTTGATAAACAGTAAATATCTAATAACTCAAGAGAGTTCTTACCTTGTTTAAATATCACAGAAGTTGGCTTTTATTTTCCTTTTTAACTTTTATTTTTGTAAATACAATTTACTGTGGTCTCTGATTATCAAGCCAGCTAAACAACTGTCAATTTAACAAGTGGTGTTATCTAAACCATCATATTTATATTTAAGTGAAAAACTATAAGAGCAAGTGAGCTGCAAGAAATATTCTCATTAAGAATCATTTTGGAACTGAAGTGCAGACAATATCTATTCTTTTTTTTCTTTTTCTCTCATTTTCTTTTTAGTTTGTATATTAGCCAGTTCAGTGACAGGACTTGTAACCATGCTCTAATTTTAATCCATTAAAAATAAAAAAATACTGTATTTTTCTTAGACTTGCTAACTAATCAATGATTTTAGAATTTACCATTCCACAGACAGAAAACCAAACCATTACAAATATTTTAGTAAATGTTTTAAGAATCAGTGTCCTGATGACATCGTAATCTGCTGATCATATCCAGTTACCTTTCTTTTCTTTGATTATCTAGGACTTCTTATTTAAGTGAAAAAAACCTCTTTTCATTTCATACATGTTGTTCATTTATTTTACAGCAAAGTATCCTGAGAGTTCAGGCCATCTTGATTTAAAATCTCTGTAGCTTTAAATAGGTGCAAATGTTGTTTAAATAATACGAAGAAAGTAGGAAAATTGATGATGGATAACATTAAAAGAAGAGATATTGAAGACAACTGGAGGGAATCAGAATTCTAAAAATAAATTTGTTTTATTCTTTTGAGAAAATATTTTCATAGAATACTTAAAACATTCTCAGAAGATCATAACTCAAAGACTGATTACATACCGGATGTAAAAAATCAATCAAAAATATCCCCAAAATAAACTGCAAGTGTCAGGCCACACATAGGTACTTAACAGAAATGGAACAACTCTATTTTTGCTAAGTTATACTTCCGTGTTTCTTGTGAAAAAAATGACAGAATATATTGTTTAACTATATTTCATTTTGCTCTTCTCGTGTGAAGAATAGTTCTCAGGAACAAAACAGTGAACATAGTCCTGACTGTATTACCACCAATGTTTTTTTTTTATTATTATTTTTTATTTTTTTTATTTTTTGCAAAATAAATCTGATCTGAAAGTCTGAAAATATCCTGCATGCTGTCAGGCCTGCAACTACTAATGACTGCTGCTGATACTTAGAAGAGGTAGTTTACTGGAGTTTTCTTTTCTTGAAGTTAAAAAGTTTTTCTTAAGTTCTTGAGAAACTTTATACTGCTGATAATTTAAATGAATTAGCTGATTGAAACAGGTAAATCATTCTCCAAATGGTAGAAAAAGAAAATGAAAGGTGAAAAAAATCTGAACCGCTAAAATCAGATGATGAAGGAATCCATCCTAAAATATGAATCATACCAGTAATCTTATATTAAATATCTGTCCTCAGTAGTGTAAATGACATTCCAGGAGAACACTGAATACAATTTGTAACACAGTTATAAGCCTCCTTGACCCTCAGGCAAATTCCTAAATGTTGTTTTACACATCAAGTATGTGAGATATAGAACTACTGTAACAGAAATATTCTGTTACAATACAGAAAACACAGAAATCTGAAATGAAGAACAGTAACTTTGAGGAGTTGTTAGATTTAAAAACAAAAAACAAAAAACAAAAAAAAACAAAACAAAAAAAAAAAAAAACACCTTGTTGAGATATCAGGAATTATTTTACCAGTCTTCAGCAGTACATGATGATCACCTGAATGAGTCATCCTATACAAATACAAATCTGTTCAAGCATATGATTTTTGGACAGAATCTACTCACATGTACCCCGTAAAAGTTGTTGATTTGTTCAGTTCTTTTTAAGTTATAGAAATTGCAATTATCTCCAAATATATGGTTGAATTAGTAGCCAGGCTACATTACAATATAATCAGCACTGTTTTATAGAAATCCTTATTAAAAATATGTCTCAGTTCCCTTAGTGCATATTCCAAGTGATTTGAATATAAATCTGTACACTAAATAACTGTTTCATCACAGTTCTCAAGCTGAGCTACTATCTTCTGCTTTTCTGTAGCACTCATTGGAATTGTTCCAAAAAGACAGCATCATTAGAGAATACATAGTGAAAATAAATTTTATACTGCATGTGACAAAACTTTTCAGGTATCTCAGGTAATTTTAAAGGAATCATTTCATGGGCTTTGGACTGATGGCCTCAGAACTGGTGCCATCAAAATTTTGAAAGGTTTGCCAGGACTACCCAAGTAGCTAAGGCCTCCAGAAGTGTCATTTAATGGCATAGGAAGTTCATGAGAGCTGGGAGTACTGGGAACTCTTTTGTATCTGCTGAAGAAAGAGTATGCAGAGGGTTTAGTAAGTCTGTGGACAATTTATTTTTCAGTTCAGTTGAAAGACAGAATTTTTTAGTTCAGCTGTAATCAAAATTATAAATAAAAATAACTTAATGAACTTTGGATTTAAGTTCCTTTTACCCACACTCCAGTTGAGGTAATATGAAAAAGAAATCTATTATTCAGCCAAATGGGGAGATAGGAAAAAAAAATAAGTTCGTAAAATTAAGACAGTTGACAGAAAAAAAAACTGAATGCTGTTAAGAGTGTGGTGTGTATAAGGCAGAAATGAGAGAAGACTAATGATGAGAACCCTTGATAAGGAATACGTCATCAAGCTATCACACAAAACGGTGTGTTTATTGCTTTCTATACTCCAGAATAGAACAGAAGATTCCTGAAGCTTACTATTTCTCTTCTCACAGACTGTATCACTAAAAATCCTCAGACAAGTGTCCATTTTTTCCTGTATTTTAGAACTAAAACAGTAGCAGACTTAGTTAATGTAATATTACACACACAGAAGCAGACATACTTACTTTAAGTCTTTAAAATGGAAATTAAATTTGCCAAAACAACTTCTGATTTATTAATAAGTAATTCAATACTTTTTAAGATTTTTGTGTGTGTTTTATTCTCTTAAACCAAAATATTATGTTTGAATGCATATAAGGCATTTATTTGAAAATAAATTCATAGTTTACAGAAAGGAAAACGTTGTCTTCAGACTGTATGGTTTGGGGCAGAGGGCTTCCTAAGTGACAAAGTATTAGAAACAACAACAACAACAAAAACAAATAAAATGTCATTGTTTTATGAGCTTTGTAATTGGTATTCCACATCATATCACCATGTAGTGCACTGGGATTTAAGGAGTTTAATGCTTCAGTTCCATGATAGATAGCTCTGGGTATACCTGTCTTAGAAGTGAACTACATACCCCAGATGGCTTTGTGTTACTTTGTGGTTTTCCTTTTTCTGCTCAGAGGGAAAGGCAAAAATTGTGCATGTGTCACAAGTCTGAAGCTCTTTCCCTTTCAGACTGACCCAGCAGTGGGTGCTCTCTGCTGTCTCACCTTCTGTGTTTAGTGTAGCCTTCGGTTTATCAGACACTCTTGCTCATTTTATTTGATTCATTAGCTTCAATTCCAATTATATTGTATTATATTGTATTATTTTGCATTCCAATATCTTATTTAGTAGATTAGATTTCCCTTTCCCCCTTCCCCTTTCCCAGGGTATGGGTCTGAGGGTACCCCCACCCCAGATGTCACAGAACCAGGTTGAACTAGCCCATAAATGGCTGACACAAGAAAACAACCAGCAAACAAAACTAAATCCTTCAGTATTTAAACAAAGAAATTTTCCCTCACAAGCTGTTTTCTCACCCTGGTTTTATCTATAATTGCTAAGATACTCAACAGAATTTTCCTATGACATCAGCTATTTGATTTTCTGTTTTTTTTCTGGGCCTCTGATTTCAGATTCTGAACCCTACATTTACAGCTGCACTAAGGAAGTCGCAGCTGCAGTATAGCTTAATAAGCACTGTGCTTTGAAGTTATGAAACACTATGATACAAGGTACTCTATACAAGTTGGTACTATGCATTCCAAACTCAGTATGCAAGATAGGAAGATATACTTTAAATACTTATTTGCCTATGATTCAGATATCCTCTGCAAAAAATGTAATATTACTTCTTCCATGCTATGTCTAGGAAAATTCTTCAGTTCATGTTTCAAAACAATTAGAAACTACCATGGTGTTGAATGCTATAGAATGTTTATCTAAAATTTCTTCTTTAGAGAAAAATTAAGTAAGATTTAGGACTACACATTTGCATTTTTACTCAAGAACTGGTTATTAGGTGATCATCATCAATTATATGCATCAATAAGGCAGAATATACACAGAAAGAAAAAAAAAACCACCCCACACAAACAAACAAAAAAAAACACTTTTTCTTCATACATAATTCCATGCCACGATGCATGCCTCTAGACATGATAGATTACATAATACAACACCATATATCTTTTTCACATCTATTTCAGTTGTACACCACTGAACACAAACTTCAATGGCCATGAACACCAGCAACAGAATCTCAAAAAATGTGTGATTGTTATTAGAAATGGCCAAACTATTCAAAATTAAAAATAGAAATAGAAATAAAAATAAAAATAAATATAAGGCTTATCAATGGCATGTGACACTCCTGATAAAATCTGGATTTCACATTATTCCACAGTATCAAGCCACTGCTGAAATAATATCTGAAAAAAAAAAAACATGGTTGAGGGTTTTTCATTACTCAATTTAACAAGCAGTGAAAATCACTGACTTGGGAGTTGACTAGAATTAGAATATCATAATGTGTTACAAGACAACCAGTTGCTCTAATAATAAATATTTGTTGCAAAAAAGAGCTGGGAAGCATGGTATATATCACAAAAATTGATTTGAAGTCATCACTTAAAATAACTATTTCTCTTTATGTACTTACTATATTATCAAAATGTTTCTTAAACAGAAAAGTCACACCTATCAGTAGACTGTGACAGTGAAGACTATCTAGTCAAATGATAATAGAAATACATTGTAGCATCTAATGTTACATGTGCTATGTATGCTACTCCATGTGAACTTTTTAATTCACTAATTTCAATCTTGCACACAAATTAATAATGCTAAATATTATCTTAAAAAAAAAAAAAAACTAACAAAAACAAACCTGTCATTTTCTGTGCTTATCATTCCACATGAACATTCAAATCTAATTTGATTGATAATTACATAATTGCTGGGGTTGCTTTTTTTTTCCCCTGCGTCTTTTAGGGTAACTGTGAAAATGTGCCAATAAATAAATAAATAAAAATAAACACTAAAATATTCAACTCTTGCCTCTTTGAAAGATTCTAGCACTAATATAAGGCAATGAAAACATCTAAGTAAGTCTGTCAGGGACTCCGTATTTCTTACTTAAGTAACGCTTTCTGACACTGTTCATATTAATGTCATCTGTGCCAGGTCCTAAGTTCTTCTTACTTTAAAAATCGTAGAATAATAAAATGTTTTGGGTTGGAAGGGATCTTTAAGATCATCTACTTCCAGCCCCTCAGTAATAGACATGGAGACTTCTAGACAAAGTTGCTCAAAGCCCCACCCAGCCTGGACTTGAATGCCTCTAGGAAGCAACAACCTCTCTAGGCAACATGTTTCAGTGACTCACCACCCTCACGGTAATGAATTTTTTCCTAATATCTAGTCTAAATCTACTGTCTTTCAGTTTAAAACCATTTCCCTTTGTGGCATCCCCCTGGACCTACTCCAACTGCTTGATGTATTTATGCTGGGGAGCCCAGAACTGGATGCAGTACTCCAGGTTGGGTCTCACAAGAGCAGAGGGGCAGAATCACTTCCATCGACCTGCTGGCTCTGCTTCCCTTGATGTAACCCAGGACACAGTTGGACTTCTGGGCTGCAAGCACACATTGCTGGCTCATGTTGAGTCTTTCATCAACTGACACCTCCAAATTATTCTCTGGAGATGCTTTCAAGTCATTATTGGCAATATGGCTGCTCTCAAGCCATAATTGGTAACACCGCTTGTTTCCTTATATGAGAATGAAGATTCCATTCAGAATTCTGCAAGTGATACAAAAATGTAAAAAAGCAATAGCCAAATCTGTCATCTTCAATGAAGAGAAAGAATTTCTACCTCTGTCAATGAAAAGCACACAGACTTACTAATTCATTCTGGGCTTCAGATAGATTGTTAGGATATTTCTGCACCATAGGTCACCATGAAGGCCAGCACACTGTAA
The DNA here is from genome assembly GCA_023055505.1 of Callipepla californica brunnescens. Classification (NCBI taxonomy): domain Eukaryota; kingdom Metazoa; phylum Chordata; class Aves; order Galliformes; family Odontophoridae; genus Callipepla; species Callipepla californica. The sequence continues at coordinate 24,741,050 of JALIRH010000005.1, forward strand.
TCTTAAGTTCTATTGGTTGCAGATGACATAGCTGGCATCATTTTATTATTTAGAAAAAACATAATGCAATTTGAAATTATGATGGTAAAAAATAATATTCATTTGACAGCATACAGCAAGATAGAATTATTAACTTCAAGAGTATAAATGTAGTATACAAAAAACCTTCCAAAGAAAATAGAAAGTTATGATTGAACTAATTACAGAACAGAAAGCAATACGGTCATATCAACAAAGAGAAGGCAGGTTTATTATCTCAGTCATGACATCACATTGCACTACTTGGTTAGCAACAGTCTGTATCATGAGCAGTTTACTTCATAGTATCTGAAACACTTATCTGAAAAGTAGAAGTAAAATTTAAATCTATAATCTATGCTGTGAAAGTTATGACTTGAAATAAAAAGGAGTAAGGTTTCAGGTAAAAACACAAAATAATTTTTGACCCCTTATATCTGGTTGGGAGCAAAGACAATTAGGATATTAGGTTGATGAGAACTCACAATAATTGATGCTTTATCTCTAGTCCCCTAAAAATGTATTTATCTGTAAGTACTAGAAACAGTCCAGAAGTAATCCCCAATAGCACCTCATTAAAACAAACAAACAAACAAAAAGTGAACACCTAACTCTGCTTGCTTTTTCATCTACACTGCAATAGGTAAGAATTTAATAGTAAAATGGTAAATGTAAAATAGTAATGTTTTATTCAGTTTGCTGATTCTATACTGACCTGTGTAGAGCCTTATCCTCAGGACACTAGAACTGGCTAAGCCTATGTCTGTATTACAAGTAATACATAGCAAAAGAATCATAGTTTTCATAAGCTGAAATAGCTTGTAGTGATAACTTGAGAAATTTTACTTTGGACTAATTCTACTTTGGTCTCTTGAACGCAATACCCACCAGCAGTCACAGCACATTCACTGTGCTCCTAGAGAGCATCTTCATGTTTAGTTTCATTCAAAGGAAACCCAGTAAGAGAACTGAAACTACCTCACGATGGAATCAAAGTTTTATAAGTAGAAATGATCAGAAAAGTCACTTCAAAAGCACACTTCCCAACAAAACTAAAACACTAATACAGAGGCCCCCTTCAGCTTCTCCAGGAGACACAGCATCCCTTCAAAGAGGCAAACCTTTAAAGAGTCCTCAGTGCTCCCTGTGTAACATCACAGACTCCTTCATAAGTTCACAGCTGTGTCAGTGATGTTCCACAAGTTTGACTGTGAGCAGATACAAACCTACTGTGCTCTGAGTTAAAGAAACATAGACTGTCTTTGAACAGAAGCCATATATATATATATTACATTTCTTCTCACTGAAGTGAGTTTGTGTCTTGTCCAAGCTGGAGGACCAGTAATGTACACTGTAACCAGGCCAGAATTATACACTTAGTTCTGTTTTAGTGATAGAACATAATCTTTTGACAGCTCTTACAACTGTTTTGAGTTTTGGACACTGATAATGGTGCAAAACTATGTTTATATATTTATATGTATCTTCATATATATAAATAAAATATATGTTTATATATTATGTTTATTGTATAAATAAGCAATAAATATAGTATATGTGTGTATATGTTATAATATAATAAATATTATAGATCATAAATATATTTATAATAAATGTATTTTATGTATTGTTTATTAAATATACGTGTAATACTCAATATTTTTCATGCATCCATAAGTCACACAGAAAATTAATTTGTTTTTTTTTGCTATATATCATTATGAACACAAGTCACTGGATTGTTTAGTAAGAAGGAATAATCTAAACTCAATCAATTTTTTCCACAGAAAAAGCTTCTATTGATTTTATTTGCAAATTTTTATTTGCAAAAGTTTGCAAATTCTGAGTTTATGAACATCACTTTCAATGCAAATTTTGCTGAATCTCTGAAAAATAATATTTATCCCTGTTGTCACAGGAAACAACAAATATTTTCCAGTTATGTTAAGCAGCAAATTAAGTTTTATTGATAGTATTTGGTAGGCCAAAAGATTCAATTTTAACTGCTCTTAATCATTAACCAATTTGAAAATTATTATGGTGATTTAGTGAAATATGTGATAATTAAACAAGTTTATTAGATTCATGGGTGACAAGATTCATAGTAACTTACAAACAGCATGTACAGATGCAAAACATTTTCAAATATACACACACACAACATAGACAAACAGAAATACATGGATGCAGAAAAATGTCTGGCAAATAAAAATAGCATATATATATAATGTCTCTTACATCCTTCTTATACATTTTTTAAAAATGCATTGTAGCAGTATTATAATTATTTTCATTTTCCATGAAAGTTACATTCCAGGCCCTGAATAAAGCTTCCCTACACCCTGGGGGTTTAGTGGCTAAACTCACAGCCAAGTGGCAGCTGTTGCCCATGGGGAGAGGCTTCCAGACAGCTATGTTGGAAGGCCTCAGAGAATGTTGACCCTTCATCCTCTTGGGAGGTGATATTAAAATGTTGATCCACTGCTTGATCTGTAACATCAACAATACCACAGATGTGTTTGCACTTGGCCCATTTGTCCATGTTCAGGCACAACCTGCATGCTGATATTCAGTTCTGTCCCCATGGCTCTGTCCAGCCATTCTGGGGCTGTATCTGGCCTTAGTTCCCCCTACCAGGTCACATTCTGACCCCCACCCAGTCACCAACCCAGTACATTCCTGTCCCAAGAAGTGCATGATGCCTAGATCTGCCCCAGCTGTTCCTTAGACTACTCCACTCCCCATTCAGGGCAGTGGGACAGGCCTGGTTGCCAGTTCCTGCCTTGGTACCCTGGAGTATGCCCCGCTCTTCCCAGTGTTCCAACTCCAGGGAGCTTCCAACCCAAATACACACTGACTCTGAGACTGATTTGCCATAGCTCCTCAAAGATTTCTACACTTACATGGAAGTTTTTTTTACTTGCGCTAAAAGAGTAAGTACCTGTTCTGTAATTTTTGGTTAAAAGTGAAGTCAAATTCTCTACTACTATTAAAGGGGATCTGAGAATCCTAAAAGAAAAAAGTAAAGTCAGCTATAATCTTCCCCAGTCAAAAAAGTCACTAATCTTTTTGTAGCTACTGCTACTTGTATTACCTCTCATGAAGATTACTACATAATCTACTGCAGAAATCACTGGAGTAGGAGAATTTTCTTCTAATCAGTATCTCCATGAAGACATTAACAAGCAGTGGATGAATTATGCATATGTCAAGCTTTTAGCAAAGAAAAGATAGAAAGTTTGTATTTAAGTATACCTTTAAATCTACTTACATCTTGTAGAAATTTTTGTTTCTGTATCCAACTGCTCTTTTAACCCACTTATACATTAATAGTTTATCCCTCTTGAAGATCCACAAGTTTTCACTGGACTGGAAACAGTAACAGCAATCCCTATTGGCTGCCTGCTTAATCACTTCAGTTTCAGTGACTCTTCATAGTCAAAATGGCACATTGAGCTCTGTGTTTCAGGGAGGTTATGCCACAGCACTACTGTCAGAACCAATACATGCTCTGACAACAGAATAAAAGAACTTTACAGGCTTTACATATAGAAAGTAAAGAAAAGAAAAGAAAAGAAAAAAAGAAAAGAAAAGAAAAGAAAAGAAAAGAAAAGAAAAGAAAAGAAAAGAAAAGAAAAGAAAAGAAAAGAAAAGAAAAGAAAAGAAAAGAAAAGAAAAGAAAAGAAAAGAAAAGAAAAGAAAAAAGGGAAAGAAAGAAAGAAAGAAAGAAAGAAAGAAAGAAAGAAAGAAAGAAAGAAAGAAAGAAAGAAAGAAAGAAAGAAAGAAAGAAAGAAAGAAAGAAAGAAAGAAAGAAAGAAAGAAAGAAAGAAAACGAAAAAAAGTAACATTATCTTTCCACTAGTAGCAATACTGCAGTTACAGTACAGTAATTGTATGGACCCAGAGATGGAGATTAAGGAAAGATAGGTCTCATCACCAAAACATAGGAGTGCACTGTCCAGAAAGCTTTAACTGAAAACATTTCATTTTAAAATTATTTAGAGGTAAGTTATTAATTAAACATGTAGAGAAAACATCACTAAAAATTTTGAACTTTTACTATAACTGGAATTAACATATGTTTAGTGATTTCATTTGTTTACTAATAAGCATCAATATCTAAAACCTTATTTCTTTAATTCTGCTTAATCAGAAATCAACGCTCTTTCTTCACATAGCATAACACCAAAGTTCAGCACAATGGCTAAAGAAAGGTAGCTCTGTTGAGTGTTCATAGGATCTTTGCGGAATGAGCCTTTAAACTTAAGCACATAAACTTACCTGAAAACTGCTTTCTTTCTTTGTTCTTGTTCTGAAAGTTGTTTTAGTTCATTTTCATGCATGACACAAAATATTGTATCTCACCTAGTGATGAGAAGAGGAAAGAATTTTTAATGTGTAAGGGGCATTTTAAAAATGCTAAAAAACCTATTTTAGAGGATAAATCCCTTCTCTTTGCTTCATAGACTCTAGTTTGGAAGCAGTTTGATGATCCCAGGAAAAGACTGATAGTAAGAAAATTGAGTACACCTTAAAATCCTAAGCATATTTATCACAGACATATGGTTTATTTTGCTTTTGAAATTTTGCATTATCATTGCTATTCTTCTGTCTGTGATATGAATATCTATAGGACAAAGCACACAGCACAGCAGCATACTCAGCAGGACTGTTTCATTTCATAAACCATTCACAGCTTGCTACTGTGATTCCAAAGTAGCCATAAATTTCTTAAAATTTCAGCACGACAAGAAGTTTTATTTGTTTTTTAATCTTAAGAAAGTTTTAGAAATTTTGTTATTTCTCTGTTTTTCCCTTGGGAGGATGAATTTTTGAAGTCTGACTTTCTAATAAGAAAAGGAATTCAGATACAAAGCTGGGATCCAGGAGTCTATTCGAACTCAAATATCATGGGTTTTCAGAAGAATTACTGTTTTGCTTTTGCACAGCAGTCGATGGTTTACAGGCTGGTTTGGCCCAGTTCCATAACGACTGGGGAGGGGGTCTCATGGACCCACACCCTGGGGAAGTTGAAGGGGGCAAGGAAAAATGAAAAAGGGAAAAGGGATATGGGCCTAAAAACAAAATGGCAGCAAACAATCTGAGGAGAAAAGCTAATTTACTACATAAGATATCGTAATACAAAATAACACAATATAACTGGAATTGAAGCTAATATATCAAATAAAATGAGAGAAGGAGAGTGTCCAAGAACTGAAGGCCTTATGCTAAACGCTGAAGGTGAGACAGCTAGCAAGCACCCACTGCTGGGTCTACGCCAAAGGAAGGAGCCAGTGTCTCATGACATGCAAATGGGTTTCATCTTTTTCTCTGAGCAGAAAATGGAAAAATGAAAAGCAATGCAAAATCCTCTGAGTACATAGATCTTCTCTTCTGAGACAGGTATACCCAGAGCTATTGATGATACACAGAGCTGGAGCACTAACTCTTTAACTCCCACTACACTACATCATGTTATGATGTGGAATGTCAATAACAAAAATAATGAAACTATGAAACAGCAAATGATGCTCCAGTTGTGGTTTGACTGTGGATACAGTTTGCGCTTAGCAGACTGAAAAAGATGTACATGAAACAACGCATAAGTACCTGCATAATCCATCTGTCAGTATTTGCAAGTACTCCATTATAAGAAAAGATAATCATCTTATATTCTTTCCTTGGGAAAGCAGGAATAGGAAAATACGTAAGATTACAGGTATACAAGTATTTCATTATCTAATGACAATTTGGAAAATTAAATTATATTTCAAAATTTAGGTACCAATCTTCTAGCAAAACGCAGACTACTGCCAACAAAAAAAGTAAAATAAAAAATTAGAAAAAAAGATGTAGGTTGTAGGTAATGGATTTTCCATGGAAATTGCAACAGATGGAAAGAGCAAGACAACACTATTTGATGTAGAAAATTCTCAGCCACAAAACAGCGTTTTTCCACATTCACCAGTATTAGCTACACATTTTCACCAGCAATGAGTAAGAGCCTGCATGCTGTGCTTGTAGCTATCTGTACCAGCAGAGGTGAGCCATTCTCACTGTCATCACTGCTGAAATGCACCACCCATTACCTCACAGTTCTGACATCCATTGTTTGATCTTCATAAATGTTCAGCAAGCACTGGTGAATGGGAGCAGGTGCCATTTTCTTCTGCATGGAGGAATTCGGAGACAAAGCTCTTCTATGTCAGATGCCATTTTGTCAAACTGCCCCTCTGCTTCCATCTGTCACATGGCAACAGAAGGTAACAGAATATTGGCAGGAAGTTTCAACCACTACAGCCATCTCAAAAACATCAGTGGTCAATGTAAGAAAATGGGAGGCATTACTTTCTGAGCAGCCGTTATACATTAATGTTGCAGTTCTGAGGTGAACATCATTGTTTCCAGATGCATTGTTAGCAAATGGTTATCCTCAAGGACAACCTTCTCAGGGCACAAGAATCATCTATTCTTCTCAAACACAATTGGAAAAAGGTCAGCAGTGGGCTAAATTCAACCACAAAAAAAGAAAGTACACAAATGCCAGAAGTGAGTACAGGCTAGATGGCAGGAATACAGACACACTGTCTACTTACATAGGAATAGAGTGAGGAAAGCTAAAGCTCAGCTGAAGCTAGCAAGAGAATTGAAGAATGGTAACTTTATGTACACTGTCAGGAGATGGAGGGCTGGGAATGTTGTGGGCTCAGTCTTCAGTTGAGAAAGGGACCTAGGTTAATGGAAAAGTCTGAGTTACTCTGCTTTTTTTTGCTGCTCTAGTAAGAATCAGCCCATTTAAGAACACTAAGATAAAGTCACCATAAGTTTTGTGCAAGTTGACTGCGATCCATGCAAGAGATTTCATTTGTTTTTTCATTTGTATATGGTCATGCAGTTGTTTAAAGCTTTGGAATTCTATTTGTGTCTTAAAGCTGAACTCTGCTTTTCCAGGAAAGAGCAAAAGTGAAAAACCCTTCAGGACTGTGTGTAATGGATTACTATTAATAAAATTTATATTTTAGAAGTAAGCAAAAACATTATCAGGGATTTTAAACTAGAAAGATCTTTTTGTAGCTTGAATCCCAGATATCCTTTCAAAACTCACTGGGTTCTTAAAATCATGGGCCTAACATTAAAAGAAAGTTGTGATAAACAAGGAAACAGAGATCTTTGACTAACAGGATAACTTTGTTCATTGAAACTTTTTATATCTTTCAGAATCTAATCCAGTGTTTCATTCTGAAATACACACAGTGGATTTCCGGAAAAGAATTGTGCAATCCCTACACTCAATTTGTGCTCCATAACAAAATACCTTTTGCTGCATTGGAATTATCATATTTTCTTTCTCATTTGATCCAAAAGATCTCGGCAAAGTAAGTAGAATGTTACTGTTGTGGTAGACATGAGGTTTGGAGCTTCAAGTTTTGTTTTGATAAATGGAAATATGTTAATGCACTTTTTAAATTATTATTCATATTTCAATATTTTTTGTCTCATTATCTACACAAAGATCACTAGTAACAGTACCATTACATCATGGATCATGCTTGCATAAGAAGGAATGGAGGAAATCGTTACCTTACTTACAAACAACTACTATTAACTCAAGATATGCCACTTTGCCTCTCTGTTGAAACGTCAGATCTCTGATTTAAAGCAGCCTGGAGCAGAACTCAGTACTGATGTTACTTATTAGATAAGCAGTAACAAAGAGGACATGGAGTTCTGAAGAACAACCCCTGCTATATGCCTAAGGGCACTATGGAATTATGAAATTCAACATGGCATTTGTGACAGGGGTGGGTGACTCCTTTTAATTATACGTGCTTTTGGATCAGGGCATCATACAGAACCCTTCGTGATAGAAACTGGAGTATGAAACCCACAGCCTCAGGATAGACAAAGAATTGTGTTAACACAGCAGAACTTTGGTTAATCTACTGTGGGTATGAATTTGGGTCACAATGAAACCAAAGGTTGATCTCCTGATGTTCATATTTCAAATGACTTCAAACTTTACTTAAATTACCATTCCTTTAGAAACCACTAAGTGTAATTGCTTTAAATGCCTATTTAAAAACTAAACAAAACAAAACTATAACAAAACAACATAAAAACAAGCTTTCATAATTCCAAATTATAACTTAAATGAAATATATACGGATTTTAGGAAGATGAAGTAAAGTCTTTTTGAACTTGAGTCTTGGCTACAATTTTTTTTTGTTTGTTTCTTTGTTTGCTTTGTTTTTTTTTTCATTTATTGTATAGCACAGTTAGAAGGATTGTTTTTGTCTATGTGATTCCTACATGGAGCGCAGTCAAAGCAAAACCTTTTGACAACTTTATATTGTAAAGATATTTAAATTAAAATATTAATCAATCAATGAAATGCTAATATCAGTTTGTCTTAAACCAAAATATGATACTAAATACACTAACACTGTGTAATTAGTAACAGTATTACGAAATATTTTCATGGCATAACGAAACATAATGCAAATATGAGTGTGTAAGAAATACCACCATTGAAAGGACAACTCAATGTGCAGTTGCATATAGGAAAAATGAATAAGGAAGAAATGTTGCCAGACAGAGGGAAAACTGTGGAATAAAATCCAGAAAACATAGGCCGAAAATTTATCTCCAGATTTTTGATAAATAATCCAAAGAATTTGCAGATATACTGCTTTCTGTACAAGTTTAGTATTTAATATTTCCACTTCATAATCATGACTGAGAAAAAAGAGAATAAGTAGTATTTGTTGTTTATTAGAAGGTTTTTCAGTACTTTTTAATTATCTTTTTAGTATGCAAGGATACCTATGTGAGTGACAGCTGAAATGCTGAACAGCAGGCATTTCTCATAATATGGATTACCATTTATCACAATTATGTTCTGACAGAGTTTTGAAGACCTCATTTTCTTACACCTTGTGTGGTCTGATCAATGACAACAAAGCACTCTGCATGTAGAACAGAAAATTTATGTTTAAGAATGTATATTAACTGAAAAACTCAGTATTGTGAATTGAAAGTGGTTTTCACTTCAATAGTGCAATCTGTTGTTGCCAGAGCAAGGCACTTAGGTAGTATGTCCTTATGTGAGAGAGTGATAAAGGCACTTAAAAAGCACTTGGACGTATTACTTTTCCACAGCATAACAGATGTGAAAATCTGATGTTAAAATATTGTGTGGGGGGAAAGTTTCCTAGATCATTAAATAATAGATATTTCCATGCCACTTTACATTTGGTGTAGTTTTAATACCTATGTTTACAATTCCCTAAAGTTTAGAAATTATCATTATTGACTCTGCTTCAGTTTTATTTTTTTTACTACAAATGTCCTAAGATTTGTCATAACAGTTTTCTTTATAGAAAAATCTTATGGAGTCAAACTCCTCCATCCTCCATATGATATGAATTTCCTTCTAGAAAAGATTTCATTTATTGGAAAAAAAAAATAAAAATGATTTATTTGTTCTTTTTTTAATTATTATTATTATAGATTCCTTTCAACATAAAAAAGTAAATTTATGTTGAGAAACCTGAACATTTTTTTCGTTACTTTGTGAAAAATTCTTCCTTGATAGATAAGTGGAAGTACATCAAGAAAAAATTGCCTATTTCCCAAATAAACAGCATTTCTAGAACTGGACATCAGTTTCTTTATACTTAGGATTACAAAAGCTAGACATCCACTCTTTGAATCCACAGTTGATGAATGACTTAATCTCTCTTTCAGAAACTGCCATATGCTTCTTTAGTTTGTTCCAAAGATCTAATCAGATGTTAAAATCTGAAGTCAGTGCACAAACTGTTGTGGCTAATACTCGTGCTTATGCTTTACTCTAGAATTTGGAAGATAAAGACAAATCTTGCTCACATTCACTCATGAAAGAGATGAGTAAAGAAGACTGTTAGTTTTAACCTCCATATTTTTGAACTGAATTAAAAACTGTTGGTGTTTTGTTTTTGTTTTTGTTTTTTTTTAATAAAGCAGATGTCCTATTTTTCCAGTTGTTTCTATATTCCAGAAATGTACAAACAAAATGCAGTTTACAGAATTTGATTTGTATCAAAGTTTTCATTGCATGTGTGCATGAATGTGTGTGTGTTTGTGCAATAATATAGAATTTTTTATATGTAGATCTTCATATTATTTAATTTAATTAATTAATTTAACTCCTTTTAATATTCTAAAATCTATCAATTTCAGTTTATTGTGACTGTTACATTTTGGGTGTTATGAGGACAATGTGGTTGGACTGCATTATATCATGAAAGTCTTTCCTGTAACTTGCTCTTTTTTCTTTCTTTCTTTTTTTTTTTTTTTTTTTGCCAAATTAAATGTCAAGCTTTGCAAGAAAATGTAGCTGCGGTCTGCTAAATAGCATCTTCTTCTGAGATATATTTCCAACATGAATTAAAAAGCAAGGGCCTGAACGTTAAGATATCCATGAGATTTGTAATTCTACAGTCTTTAGATGGGATGCTTTGTGTGAGTGGTGTGTGGTCTTAGATTTGAGGGCTTGTTAAACATAAATAAAAAAACTCAGATGCTAATTTCCAGCGATAAATATATATACATATAAAATGTAGACTATATTTTCCCTGAGTTAGATGGAAAAGCCAAGTCACTCTTAATTCAGTTTGCAAGTGAAAGGGAGAAAAGATCATGGCTGAATGGCAAAAAAGTAATGTCCAAGGAAACTGTATCTGCTGCTGGAATAGGACACTGTCAAATATTAGAAAAGAACAAGGAGAAAATCTCCATGTAACTGAATGTAACAGAGATTCAGGCCCGAATAATACAATTATTAACAATTAAACTTCTTGCGAAGGAAGACTATGAAGAATTGTAATTATTTGTGGGTTTAGGTTAATTTAGACATAAAAACCCATTAAATTAGAATTCATAAAACCTTTTAGAAGTCTAGTATGTAACAGGAACCTTAAAGATTCTTTATTCTGTGCATATAGACAATTGTATACTAAAACAGGATAGATTTAATTTCAAACTACTGTCTAGGTTAGCAGTACTTCCCTCTGCATACATAGAGATACATACAATGAAAAATATACACTGAGAACAATGAAACTGTAGTATTAGTATAAATGCATGATGATTCTTTTCCACATTAAGGCATGTCCTAAATGTCCATAATTTGGTGACTGCTGCTTCAGAGTGCTCATGCCAAAAAGACAGTTGTTAAAAGAACCAACTACTCCATAGGAACCAATTATGGATCAGTATATTCTCTGACACCCTGAAGAGAATAAACCATCCTAAAGATCATAATCAGAACATCTATCATCAATATCATCACCAATTCTACCTGAACAGAAAAGTACTATGTTATTGGTATGTATCTAAACACAAAGTCTGCTATGTAATTCTATAAAGAACAATGGCATAGAAAGGACAGGTAAGGAAGTATTTCCTTACTTTTGAATATATTCCATTCTTTCCTACTTCTGAAGTTCCAAGAGAAACTATCTAAATTTAAGCAGCCTGTTCTTAGCTTACCCTTATTATTTATACTTTCCAGAAACTCCAAAACTTTCCTACTGAAAACTGTTGCTTTAAACACCATTGCCCTTGGGATGTGTCCCCATTTTATGAAATAATCCATGTAAAAATGGCAGTTTTCTTCACTTTGCCAGAGAACTGTCCTCTATTCAGATCTACAGGTTTAATGTCTCTCTTCACTTAGCAATCAAAACATAAACAAAAGCAATGCATCTTCACAGGCTGAGTCAATTCAGGGATTCTACTTCTTTAATTACTTCATCTTGTAGGACTTTTATCATCTTTGGTGTCAGAATGGAGCAATTTAGTTTTGTTGTAGTGATAGAATAGATTTCTGGGTTGAATGCTTAAAGAAAGGTAGAGGGCAAAGGTTCTTTTAGCCACACAGAATATTCAGGGCAGACCTTGTAGGATCTCTAGTGATGAAAATCTTTACTCTTAGCCTATCCAATTTTCAAGCACATGCTTTCTTATTCTTGGTATATTTGTCTCCTGCCTGTCCTCTTCTGAGGCACTCCCTACACCACACCTAGCCAAATCACAATAGCAGTTCCATTCTTCCATTTAAGAACTGTTTACTGGGGCTGTTATTTTCTCTAGCTGCACCTTTTAGACTCTGCTGTGTGAAAAAGAGCTCTGCTGATGATGATCCTCTCCCCCCATGGAAGGAATTATATAGAAAGAGAACTGCAATGTAAATCTTAAAGATCTGGCCCTACAGTTTCTGTAATTGCAAAATAGGCTGTAGGCTGTTCTATCCTCTGGAAATCTATCTTTGACAAATGTGTTGTGCTACAGTATTTGTTAGAAATATATACCACTATTAAAATAACACAATGCATCTGCATTTTTATATCATGGCCTTTGTTTTGATGCCTGTAGCCTGTTTGCAGCCCTTGCCCCGAGCTTACTCTTCTGATTGAGATGGTGAAATGAGTCAAGAAAACCAACCTCTCCCTGCTGTTCTGAGAGAGACCCTACCTCAATGAATTACCTTATCAAACAATAAATTTTACTGGAATTGTCTTCTTGATGATGTCAATTTTAGAGTAACTTCAGTGACAGACAGAAAATTTAGGATAAAGATAGAAGTATGTCAGTATTCACACAGTTGTAATATATATGCATCATTAAAAATGAACTTTTTTACAGTTATTTTTTATGAACTGTTGTTCTTTAATTTTATGTACTAAATTATAAAGTAAGGTCATGTCAATAATTATAACATTATTCACTGTGAAATATCAAAATATGTATAAAAAGCATGATCAGTAACATTTGAGACATAAGAGCTTTCTTAAAATGTACCAGAATATGTCTTTTATGATTACTGATTTTTTCCCCACAAAGGTAAATGGCATCCTCTAAGCTGATATTGCTGCATGCTTCTTCTGAGAACATTGAAAAATAGAGAATACAGATAGTACATCTGTTCTGATTCCAGAAAAAAATAAAATGAATATACAAAGTTTCCAATAGCAACCTTTTTCACTTGTACATTTAAAATACCACTCACTAATAAATGAAGGGGTTTAACAGTCTTCTTCCTAGAACCTTTACAATTCTCTATCAATTTGTTTATTTAAGCATGTTAGGAAAAAATAATATGTTATTATTTGATTTTTCAGATCTTAACATTTTTCGTTACTCTTGAGAAAGTAACTGTTACTTCTCTATGAATAAAAGCTTGCTGGTTGAGCTGAAGTTTCGTTTCAGAATATGTGCCTTTGAATTCTCCAAATGGGGATATATTTTGTGGTCTCTAGTCACAGCCATGAGCCGCTCACAGGAAAAGTAACATAATGCTCTCTCTCTCTAAAAAATAAATTTGTTGGCATTCAGATTTGTCTGTGTAGCTCAGCAGCAAAAAATGCAAATCTTTTGTCATCAACCGTTTCTGTCAGGGAAGGTAATAGCAACTCTTTCTAAATGATTCAAGGAAATAAAATGAACTGGTAGAAGCACTCTGATTTCATTTATTCTATTAAAATCCTTGATAGTGTGCAGTTTCATTTATGGGACCATTTATCATAATGTAATACATTATAATTCATCATAATTCACACTGGTTTTGTTGATAGTGACTTCTAATGGTCATCTGAATTCTGTTATTAAAACTACTGCTTTCAGAATATTCAGGGATATTTGTAAAACTTATTCAACTACTCAAAATAACAAGAAAATGCTACTCACAGCTATGAGTATGTTCTGATTCAAGTTATATTGCTATTACTCTGGATTTATTTTAGAATAATTGACAGGTGAATTGGCTCTTATCAGCCTCTACATTGCAGATTCTGAGAATTTTGTTTAATGGTTTACAGGAAGCAACTAACTCAACGACCAAAAAAAAAAAAAAAATTCACATTGCCTCAGAAGAAAGAAAGAAATGTCTCCGAATTTCTCACAAGAGACTCAGTAGCATTGTGATTCATAGCAATTTACTGTTAAATGGTAGTTATTCAAAAAGTACAAAGTTAAAAAACTGACAGTTTTCAGCCAGTTTTGTTTTTCTGCATATGTTTTGTTTTTCTATCTTTTTAGAACACTGTATTCAGTTCAGTGGTAGTTCTATTTTTACTTTTTTTCTTAGTTCTTTCATAGCAGAAAGGTATGCATGCATTGGTGTCATATCCCATCCATTCAGGAAGGAAGGTTTGACCAAATTCACAAATTTCCCTCAACTAGATTAAGGTGAAAATGACACTCAAAGTCCAAGCACAATCATCAATCTCAATAAGAACCTCTGTACTACAAGTACTGGAATTCTTGCAGTTATATCTATCTAAGCAGTATGACTAAACTATGCAACTGTATAAGAAATCAAATTAAGCCTTGATTTATATAAATAATTTGTAAGAGTAAAACAAAGAAAAGATGGGGTTGGAGGGAAAAAAAAAGAGTTGGACAGAGAAAGAGATCACTAATCTGGGTTCCAGTGTTGGTCTGGCAGACTCTTGGGTTCTGGACACTTGGAGAAAGTATTTGTCCAGAAATTCTGAAGTCCTGAGGTCTATAAAATACAAAAGTCTTGAAGATCCCTTGAGCTACTTTTGGACATCCTTTTTATGCCTTCTAGATTTAGGGGTTCACAGTCAACAAGTTCATTGTCAACAGGTTCACCATCAACAAGTCCACAGTGAAAACTTTGCAGTAAACAGGGGAGTTTTGGACAGAGCAAGGCTGTTCTGTCTCCACAGGGCTCCTTCTTCCAATCATGTCTCCAGCCTGTAACTTTTTGTCATGGCACTGGTCTTCCAAGTGTTTGAGACAGTTCCAGGCATACTACAGATAAAGTGTTTTTCTTTGGTCTGCTGCAATAGTTTATATATAGAGAGAGAAAATTACGTTATGTATTTTTCTTTATGAATTGCTGATTTTTATAGATACAGCACTAAATTCAAGACACAAGAGGATGTGATGATTTATACTGTATACCATACTATTCATGTTATGAATTCTCTCAATTTATTAAATGAAAGAATAGGATGATTCACATTCCTAGTCTTATACCGTTGGTCTCAGCAGCACTGTTCAGAGAAAACTCCCCTTTGGCTTGTCATCTTTAATTTTTGAGAGACTACATTCTCAATCCAGCTTTGAGAGAGGAGATTATGGCTTTTCTACTTTCTGCTAGAAAAAAGCATCAAGAGAATAGAGCTTAAACTTGGCAGAAGTTCAGAAGTTTCACATTTTAAAAACAGTTGGATTAATAGGCCGACAATTAAACAAGTTTTACAGTCCACTGAGAAAACAAGTGCAGAAATAGATAATCAGTATGGGGTAGAAGCAAAGATTTATTGTTGATTTGAAGCATATGGAATAATTGCACAGAAATAAGACTGGAATAAACTGCTTATTTTGGAGACCTCCAAATAAGACATGGTGAATATTTCATATGAATTCTTTTCTTACAGTTTCATGACCAAATTCCCACTAGTATGATTACTGCCATGCCTCAAACCCAATATTGTCTGAGATGTCTCTTACTTACCTGAGTCTGGTCAGGAAGATAGTCTGGAAACTCGTACATAATAGCTGTCCCTTGGCAAACAAAATGAATTTGAACAAGGAATCTCTAAGAGTAAAAACATTCTCCCTGGAACTAGAAAGAAGCAAAGCTCTTCAGCTGAATGTCTTTAAAGCCAAATCCCTGGTAGATTATTATACAAAGGGCATTTTATAGTACAGAATAGTAAAACTGTACCAGTAAATTCAATAGAACTTCCAATAGAAAAATACTAGAGGAAGACATATACACATGTATATGTGCTGAATGTTACATTTCTTCACATAAAATAGATATGGAAACTATTAATTGTTCATCTGTTCCTACTTGAGCTGAGAAATTCTGAATAGGTATGATCTGTAGAATCCAGTTGATCCTCCTGAAAGCTTCTCATTGGAATTTTCTTTTAAATAGAATTATATTGGACCTATAGTGCCAAGAAGCAACAATGAGAATAGAGACAGCTTAAAAGTATAATACTACTTTGAAATTACTCTTACATTTGGGAAAAAAAAAAAGTATAATGTTAATTCTGGAGATAAGCCGAGTATCTCTTTGAGAAGAGAACAACTTATGTTGCTACAATAATTATTTTTTTCAAATGAAACTGTATTTGACTAAATCGCTTCACTTCTATCATCAGGATCACCAGGACTTTGTTCACGCTAACTGTTCTAAAAATGTAAAATAAGGCCTAATAGCATTACTATATATATTAAATATTTATCATTTTTTATGTAGTATTTTTTCCTGTACAGAAATTTCGTGAAATAGTATTAGGATTATATACAAGTACACAGTTGTTTAAAGTAACAATTTATTAACAATGCTATGAATAATATTAACCCTATAAATTGAGGCTTTTTTCACTCCTGCTGACAGTTAAAAATATTTATACAGTAAGAAATACTGCCCAAAGCATTTCCTGGGGATTAATGAACTAATCATCCTCTGGGAGAGCTAGTTGCTTGAGGCAAAGATGCTCATTAATTTCTTACAAAATACGTAAGGTTGTGGGTGTTATACAGTGGGAGATTTTTTTAAACTCATCCACAGAGTAAACTGTTGCAGTTTGCCTAGGAGCAGCTTCCTTCTTCCACTGTGCCAAAAGTATAGACAGTTTGAATGGGTGGTACTCCTATATTGGGTACTCATATAATATTTATAGCTAGCACACCAGTATGAGGACATTTTCATTTAATTCTTAAGACCCTTTCAGGAATATTAATGCTAATAGATAGTGTTCCTGGTCCTTCCCACAGCATCTATAGCACATTAAATGTTATCGCCATAGAATAATTATTCTGAATCCTCTGAGCAATGGAACAAGTCTAAATACATTGTATTCTAGCACACAAAGAATAAACAAATAAAATAAAAAATCTGAGAAAACGCCAAGGGATTAACAATTCCAGGGGTTAGTTTATGAAAATTACAGATTGGTTGCTGAAACTGAGTCGAAAATATTTCTAACAGCACATTTTGTATGGCAGAATTGTATTACTCAGTTATTCAGAAACATAGGTAACACAGAAGTTGGTACTTGGCAGGAGCTAACAAAAAAATGATTCATAAATTAAATCACAATCCTTCAAAATTCTTCTGTTTTAGGAAAAATAAAAAAATGGGACTGTGTGACATTGGCTTTGCCATCCAAATAATATTAAATGGAAAGTAGTTACAGTTTTATTATTAATTCTATATCTCAATGTTAGCCATCTGTCTTTCGTGTAAGCACAGTAGTAATCAATATTTATACAATACAGATTAAATGAATGAATATGATTTTCTTATGATGCAAAGTTCTTATCAGTCAATATAAGGGACTGCTTTGCAGCACTAAGAAGATGGAGAAAAAAAAACAGTCTCCTGGTATTTTGTCTTCCAGTGGTGATACGTGTTCATGTTTCAGTGTTTGTTCAATCTGTCTAAAATGTTTGGAGTTTTATTATGCATTACTATAAATTACACACAATTCTAGTTAAACGGTACTGGTTTAATCTTTCCTGAGAAAACATGAACAAAGAAAATTTTAGGAGAAAGTAGAAAAGAAATTGCAGGCATGCAGATCAAATTCAATCTGATTAATTCCTCCAGCTAATAAATTATCACCCAGCTATTTCAATACCACCTTCTGCTTCTCAGCTTTGTTCAGAAACTATTTTAGGAGTGTGGATGGGGAGAAGAACAAAAGCAATTCCTAAAAAGATAATTTGAAAGCAGAGAGAAATCATCATAGTGCAATATCCATCATTTTAAGAATATACTGAAAAAATACTTTGTAGTAGGGTTGTTTCAGGTTTATTTATATTCTTCTATTTTCCACTTCATAACTCTGTAATCATCGGACTGTTACAAGAGTATATACTAACCTTTAGAGATTTTTGCCAATTTTTCAACCTAAAAACTTTATATTATTTAATTCTTCTTTGAAGTAGTTCAATACACTAAAAATGCTAACTCTTAAAAAAACTAATAAAAATTTCCTTTTTTATGTTTTACTAAAAATACTGACAGATGAATGTATTGTTCACAAACAAACTACACATTGCATGATTTGAAGACCAGATTGTAAGTCTCTGATCAGGTGGTGACAATCTGTGTCTGTAATGTAAGCCCTCTCACTTGTAAAAAACTCACTAGAGCCTGATAATAAAGATCTTCTGCTGGTAGTAAATTTTAATATATTTCAGCTGAGTACAGTGGTGATGTTGAAATGATAACGTTTCATAATTCTAGCTTCTGCCCTTTATCTTGTCCATGCCCAGGTATTTGTTGATATAGTCAGAGAACAAACATATCTGGACATATTCTTAAGTAAGAATTAGAAATGATGTAAGTGAATAACTTTTGTAACTTTGTGAGAGAAATAGAAACCTAAATTCACATAGACTCCATGTAAATACATGTCCAAAAAGGCAAGATTTAGTAGAATGATAATTTGTCAGGAATGCTGATACAATGTCATTAGCAAATGCTCCCTTTGTTTATGTAGAATATTTTTATCATACACTTAGGCTAATGAGCCATCTGAGAGTTTAAATCAAACCACTGTCAAAAAGAAAACGAATCTCTAGTGATATCTGAGTGCACAGAAAGCTTTAACCAAAAACAGTTCATCTGGTATTAGAAACACTGCATAGAGATTTTTAAAAGCATGAAATCAATTGGAAACTATAGAATCTGAAAGAAACTGAAAACAACATCAACAAGAAGGGTTGAAAGGAGGATCTGAAGAACTTTAGTCCTGTCGACCTGACTTCCTGACACTGAGGCCAGCATGTATTTATGAAAGGCAGGTCCTCTTTGACCAACCTGATCTTCTATTATTGAGTGATTCACCTTGTGAATGAGGGAAAGACTGTTGGTGTAGCCTATGTAGGCTTCAGCAAAGTTTTTGACACTGTCTGCCACAGTATTCTCCTGAAGAAGCTGGTAGCCCATGCTTTAAACAGATGCAGTCTTCGCTGGGTAATGGGCAATGCTACAGGCTTGGGGCAGAGTGGCAGGAAGCTGTATAGAAGAAAGACCTGGCGGTGCTGGTTGACACTTATCTGAAGGTGAACCAGGGGTGTGAGCAAATGACTAAGACCAATGGCATGCTGACTTATATACCAGAAGTAGTGTTGCCAGCAAGAGCAAGGAGGTAATCATCCCTCTGTACTCAGCACTGGTGAAGCCAGACTTCAATTACTGTGCTCAGTTTTGTGCTCATACAGCTTATGAGTTTAAAAGGTAAGAATTTATGTGGTATATAAAATTTATTAAATTATGTCACTCTTCCCATAATTATAAAGAAGTGACTCTGCAAAAGTCAGTACTATCTCAACCAGAAAGCCTCAGTGGTGAGAATCTGCAATTTTCAAGGTGTATGTGCAGCAATTTCTTACAAAACTCATAATCAGATTATGATTAAATTGTCCAGACATCAGCAAAACTATCATTACATGTTTCTTTGATGCAAAAACTAGAAAAAAACAGATTTCAGCAGTGAAAGTAAAAGAATTAAAATAGGCAGAATTCTAGAAAAAAGAGTGGTTAACCAGACGCTCTGAAGGATTTCAAATGTACTTTTACATACAGCTTTTAAATCCTAGGGCTTATATTGAATAAATTAACACTACCTCTTCCATAGTATTATCTGCTCTTAACCTAATGTCCTATTCAAACTTATAGTGTGTCAACATCTGACATCTTGTCTTCTAGAGATTTGCACTTTTATGTGACAATGTATAATGATTTTAATACATAGGTTATTCCAAAAATAAGGCTTCCTATTTAAAGATGTTTCAACATGGAAGACTTCGTGTACATAGAAATATTCTTTTCCTTCCTTCTAAATGCCTGGGAGTCTTTAAAACAATGACATTACAGTGTTAGTAAGGTTCAGACAGGAATTCTCTAGCTACTATTTTACTTACTGCTCAGGATGGCCGTACCTTGAACACCTTCCAATTTCTCTCTCATAAGCAAAGTTGATGATGCAAGTTAGGCCAGGTGTAGTCGGTTAAAGGTATCTGCACATCAGGTCTGAACAAAAATAAAATAAATTTGAAAGGAATGAGACACTGTTGTAGAGACACTGTCAGAAGCCCTTGTTTTTGAACTTTCTACCGACTTTGGAAACAGCGCGTTTTTTTAAAAGATCAAAAATGTGGTGACAACAGTTTTATCCATGTTTCCAGGGAATAACTGAAACTATATTCCCACCCTAGGAAATCAAGTGCAAACAAGCTTTCTCAAATAAAGCACTGCAGGCTAAGCTACTCTCCTATTTCTTCTCAAATCTCAGAAAGTTAAGTATGCATAATGAAACAGATTGCAAATGGCTTAGATTTTTCTAACATACAGAAGACTTGTATAACAATAATAACTACACTGGCACCATTTCTAGAGGCAATATCTGCAAAAGCTTTATATTTCTTCCTCAACTATAAATGTAGCTTAAATAATTATTGAAGTAGACAAAATAGTGTGCAAGAATTGTTTTTACACGCTTCCATCAGGAAACATTGATCTTAATAATCCTAAAATTTGTGGTTCTAATAATTTCCAACTCTGAAACTATGCAATTATGACGCTACAAATACAGCCCCAGATTTCCTAAGACACTGAATTGAAAAGGATTATTTTTAACCAGTTTAATAGGAATTTTGTCCTCTTCATGTTTGCTTACTTTAAAAATATAACTGTAATGGGAACATCCAATATCTGTAAATTGTCCTATCAGACAGAAAAATTCAGATAAACACTGATGCTAAATTCTACTAGCTTGATCAATTTCTTAAATTTTTTGTTTCTTTTATGTATTTTATTATTTTATTTATTTATTTTTATTTTATTTATTATGTATTTTATTAAGTACTTCTAATAGTGACTACAGTATTAATAAACAAATGATTTAGAGGAACTGAAAGACATTCAGAAGAAAACAAAAATTTGATTGAAAGGAAGTGAAGGAAGGGTAAATTGTTGAAATACATTTACACGTGATAAATGTAATTTAATGGTGAAAGTCTACTTGTATTTAAACATGGTTAAAAAGAAACAAAAGAAGAAAATAATAAGTACTTACAATTACAAAATAAAACGCATTTAAGTTAACTGAGGATAGAAATGGGATTTTTACCATTATTTGAGCAGTGTCTGGCATTAGAAGAACTTGTTCTTGGTAGGGCATATAGGCTGTATACTAATAAAAATCAGTAATGCTGCTGAAATATGTTTTGTTCTGTTATTGTTTTTTGTTTGTTAGTTTTTTGTTGTTGTTGTTTGTTTGTTTCAACATACTGTAAAACTACTGTTAATAAAATACAGTAACTATTTTGTTTTCCTTTGTGACAGTAGAAATTACAGAAATGCCTGTGCTGGAAGGAACTTCTGGATGTAACCTGATCAGAGCATCTATTGAAAGGACATCACTAGGCCATGTTATGCAGAGCCTAACCATTGCTGAGTCTTCCATATTTCCACCATATCTATGGACAGACTTTTCCAATATTTGGTTGTTCACACAGTAAAAAGCTCATATCCAGGCAGATTTGCTCTTGAAGTGACTTATGCCCATTGTTTCTTGACCTCTCAGCTACAATACTATGGAGACAGTGTTTTCATCTTCTTGATTAATGGAATTTAGATACCTAAATACCGCAATTAGTTCCCATTATTTCCTTGAGTTTAACAAATACAGTTCCCTCTCCAGCTAAACAGTACTCAATATCCAAGAAAAGCAAGGGTTTGTCCTAGGAAAACAACAGAATCTCCAGGGTAGAACACTACTTTCAATGTAAATTAAATATTAAGAACAAATTCTGACTAAAACTCTGTAATTGCTGCCACCTGCATTAAAAATTATCAGTGGCAATGACTTCGTATGAATGCTGAGCATGTGATCACAGAAATTATGTATTTCCTACACTAACATTGAGAAAAATTGGTTAAATCATTCTAGACAGAAAAAAAAAAAAAAAAAAAAAAAAAAAAAAAAAAAAAAAAACACTGGAAGGAAACCCCTGACATATTCTGAAAGCTTTTCCATTGAGCAATAAATGAATCTAGATGCAAGACCTCTAGCTATTTGCCATTTTAGAGTTACGTATTTGTCTGCCTATGCATAATCTGACATTTAATTCAATGGATTATTAAGAAGTTCATGCCTTTATTCTTCTGCAGTTACTTAAGATTTATGTGGGACTTCAATTTACCAGTTTTTCACTCAGAATTACCACCTCTTTGGGATGCAAGGCAATTGATGAATAAATTTAATTAGCAACCACATTGTTGACGGATTTATGTCAAGAAGATACTACTGCATATTTAAGAACAAACAATTATTATCTACTGAAATATTTAAAAACTACTCTTGCTACAATTAGCTTATTTAGCAGCTCAGCACTCTCAAAGGACCCAGGAATGGAAGAATGGTCAAAGAAAAATTTAAAGATTTGATCCCACATCCACTTTCCTCTTACTTTTATTCTATTTTTTTAAACTGCTTTATAATAGTGCTGTTCCATTTAGGGTTTTTTATTTATTTATTTTTAATGGATAATTAATGATTAATGTCTTTGTATATTGAGGATCTGGATCAAAGGCTGCCTTGATATTATTTCCACTTTGCCTAAACACGGTAAAAATAGATTCAAACAATTAAATTTAAAAGATTTGTGCTTTGAACTTTACTGCACATATATAATGATTCATACATAAGCGAAGCAAGTTAAATTAGGTGTGAAACAATCTCAGATAAAGGATTCACTTTTATATCTTACGAACATTAGTAAGGGTTCATTCAAGTTCTATTTTTGCTCATGGATAATAATATCCCCTTTAACTGGGGTAAAATATTTAGCAGATTTAGTGAGACTACAGTTTAAACCAGGTGGAAATTCTCACTCCAGAAGTCTATTACAAAAAGCAAACACTGAATTTCTTAAAATACAGAAGTGTAAAATTGCTAGTCTTTTATGTATTTTCAGACAGAAATTGTGGTGAATTGACCTTTACCAGAGTGGGGCTCTGTAAGGGCTTCAGTGTTGGATATCTTCTTCGGCATGGTCTCTCCCTTTCTCTGATCTTTGTGTTTGCAGGATTGTTTCTCACACTTTCTTTCCCCCTAGCTCATTACTGCTGGACAGAAATACATTCTTTCTTAAATTGCTTTCCAAAGGCACCACCACCATGGCTGAGAAACTCAGCTGTGTGTACTGCAGTGGGTCTGCTGGAAGCAGCTGGAATTGCCTATGTCTGTCTTGGGACAGCCTCTGCCTCTTCTCACTCAGAGACAACCCCCTTTCAGTGATCCCTCTCAAAAAAACTTTGTCCTGGACACATAAAACAAAGAGAAAGAGATTTTCTCTCTTTCTAGAAATACTTTGCAGTTT
Organism: Callipepla californica brunnescens; assembly: GCA_023055505.1. Taxonomy (NCBI): domain Eukaryota; kingdom Metazoa; phylum Chordata; class Aves; order Galliformes; family Odontophoridae; genus Callipepla; species Callipepla californica. The sequence continues at coordinate 24,764,495 of JALIRH010000005.1, forward strand.
ATTTCAATTTTTTGTGTGTGTGTGTGAAATTACAGTTTTTTTTATTTTTATTTAAACTTCATTATATTCTATCCATGTCAAAATAGTATTTGCTGCTGTTGTTCTTTTCTTTCCTATTGATGATTTGTAATACTATCATGAAAAATGTATACATTTCTATTTTGATTTTAATTTTAATTTCAGTTCAGGTAGACAGCTGCTGTTTTCTGAATCAAAATGTTTCTTCTTTTTTTTAATAAGATAATATTTTCAGGCCTGTATATATTTAAACCAATATTTGTAGTCTTCATAAATGCATTCATTATTTACCTCTTCTGGATAAACACTAGAGACTTCAAATAGCTTTCATCAAATTAAGGTTTGTAAATTTAGTGGATAACAAGAAAAAGACTAGCTTGAAATTGCATGTTTTGAAAAGACTCACTGTGGCAGTGGTTATAGGAAGAAAGATGTATGGACACACAGCATGGCATGATGGTTGTACACAGCATGGATTATAGTATCAAGAATATAGCAGCTGCCATATGCTGCTGGGAAGGTTATGTGGGGTGGCTTGAAAATGGGTTGTGGGGCAGCACAGTGTAAATGCTGTAAATGTAACAGCAGAAGTCTAGATTCTGTCACAGCTAGACTGTTTAAAAGTCCGTCTGTATCTCTTTTATATTGCATAGACAAGTACCAATGAGAAAAATTATCTAATTCTTTATATTATTGGTATTAGTTACAATGCACTTTAATGAAATGCATTTGGTTCCTTGTCATATAGAACATTACCTGATTTATTTTCAATGTGATAAACTGGATGGAGAGTTTGCTTGAATTTAAATTTGTACACCCTATTTAATCAATGTAGTATTACCTTTGCTGTAACCATAATACCACTCTCCAAATTAAAAAAGTATATAAATAATTTTCCTTTGCATGCTCTTTGTATCTATACATCTATCCTTACACCAGTTTCAGAATTAATGGAGATCAATCACATTACATACAAAAGTTGCATAATTTATAAAACCGAGAAGATTAGAGAAGACTGAAAATTGCTTCTGTTTTAAAGATCATAAAAAGCCTTTGGTCTGTAACATGGAAAAAGACAAAAAAAAAAAAAAAACAACTTGAGAAATTAAAAGATGGTATGTGAGATGAGGCAAGAGAATTAAGAAAAAAAATCAACTTTCTAAATCACTGTCTGAAAAAAGAAAAAACACAAGACCCACAATGCAATTTTACATACCGTACTGTGCCCTGCAGAGAGCCTGATTGTTTGGAACACAACAGAAAATGAATTTGTTCTTGGATTTAGTTCAGAATCAGGGGAGTAATTTGCTTCTGATGCAGTTCCAGTAAAAAGCTATTACGCTGATTGCCTTAAAGTTCATGGGTTTAAATATATAACTTTTACTCTTGAGTCATCATTTAGACAAAAATCCACATTCACTGTGACAGAAATGTCAAAAATAAAGGTAACAATTATGTGAAGATTGTTAATCTACATGTGTCATACACAGGCTGTGCAGTAAAGCTCACAGAATCCAGTATTTATCAAAATGAGAGTGGGTTCAGGATTTCTTGCCAACACTCAATCAAGCTGTCTCATTCCACAACTAACTGGTGCTATCTCAGTCTTCTTCCCAGTTATCTCCAACTCATCTCTTAAAATCTTTTTCTGATATTGTTTTCTGTTATTCAGGCTGGCAGTGACTGAAGAGTCATCACTTTAAATCCAGGACAACTCAACACTGCTCAAGCCATGATCTGAAGAAAAGATTGTGAGTTACGCAATCTAGAATCAGTATAGAAATAAGATCTTATTACAACCTTTCATATAACTGAAAGCAGATAAAAATGGCACAAGAATCTATTAACAAAATCATTCTTGTATTTCTAGTTGTTTCCTAAAAGATACCAAAGACAATAGATGATGAAATGGGGTACAGATAGTTCACAGTGTATCACTAACACCATATAGATTATAGGGTATTCTCTGGATAACTGCCAGTCCAGAAAGAGATGGAGTAGCCCTTGTCATTTGGAAAATACTTCAGCTTATTTCTAGTGACTCTACTGACTGATTACAGCAGTAATAATTGAGCTTTCATACCGCACCTCTCTAGCGACCATGAGGTATAATGGAATTCAGACATCTCTCTAGATCTTTGTATTAGAATTTAACAGTCAGAACCAGGTGGATTAAAGTGATTATAAGATATTTTAGTGTTAAAGTACACAAGGATCTTCATTGTCTATAAGATATCTTATATAGGGTAAAATCAAAAATAGAATAAGAAAAATAGAATAAGAAAAGTAACAAAAAATTCTTTCTTTTTCCATTGATAAAAAAAATGACATAAAGATAACCTCAAGAAGCATACACATGTAAGATGTTTTCATTTTAAAATGTAATTGATATAATTCAGTTCTGTACTATGATTGAATAATTTTTCATCCTGCACAGCGTTAGATCAAATACCTCTTCGGAAAATGTGTGATTCAGAGGAAGAAATCAAGGTGATACATAATAAAATATATATATGCAACTGAATACTACATTCCTTTCTCAGGAATATTAAAGGTGGAAGGATTGAAAGAGCTCAAAACCCCCACAGAATTCCGGCTTCCACAGCTGGGACCAACTCAGGGCTAGCATGGCTGCAGGCAAGCCTGTCCTGCTGGTGAAAACTGGGGGGAGGACCTCCTATGTACCCTGTTGGGAGGTTTGTTCCCTATCCCCCGTCTGTGGGAGCTGCTTTTGGTCAAAGCTCAGGTGCTATGGGTCCAGTTCACAGTGATATAGTGGAGGTAATCATCTTCCACCACTTTGCAGGTGGCTAACCATTCTGTCCAAATCTCTTTGCTTGTCTACATTCTGTACTACAGTTAATATGGCTGTAATTAGCTAACATTTCCCATCTTTCTTTTCTTTCAGTTCAGAACAGATATGCTAGTCAGTATATCAGGTAGAAAAAAATTTCTCTGACAAAATACTTACAAAACAGAAGGATTTGTTAGCAGTCATTTACAATGTGCTTTTGAATTTCTGGGTGTTTATTATTTATATAGATGATTGAGTGATGTAACTGCTACATTTTCAGAGCAGAGTAGTCACTTCAGTTCATTTAGGTTTATCACTCTTTCTAATGCAAAGACAAATAGGACCAAGTTTTAAAAGTTAGAAAATAAATTCCAGACTATGCCAGAACTTGTATTTAGTACTCCAGTTCTTCTATTAAGCATATTAGAGACATTTGAAATTCTAAAGCACTGTCATGAATACTTGTACTGTCTGAATATTAATGAATATTAAAGTAAAATCCAATGAATCATATATAAATGACTTACTAGTATGTTTACATATCTTATTAACTGTTATTAAGCCGGCGTTCATATTATCACATATGTAAAATATTTAAGATACCTAAAAGAGAAAAGGAAACCTACGATAGTTTCCTGACCACTCGAATACTTCCTTATAGAACTTCTGATTTTGTGTCCGTTTATTTTTTTCCTCTATAGAACCATAACACAACCTGCTTCTTTTTTTTCATGTGTGTAACTTTTTCTTAATATAGCTGTACTTCTATAGAGTAATTAAATGCTCCGCAATAGCCCATATATGCCTTGAAACACTACAGTCTTTATAAAGAAAAGTAATATTATTAGGTCATCTCATTTATTCACTACAAAAAGTTTGCTGGAAATCAAAAAGATCTACTAGTCACTAGAAGAAAAGAAGCAACAACTGTCATAGTTCAGTGTCTTTCAATTGCACTGTAGTGTCAGCACTGGAACACTGCCTGGGTCTTGGTGGCTGATCTCTAAAATGTACCATAAATTGCACCTTAGTATAAAGTACATCCTTACAGTGTTATTGAAATGTTATTATGCTCAAATGTAGCCATTGAGGTCTTTTGGTAAAGGGAAAAAAAGATGTCAAAATGCAAACAGACTGAGAGACAAATTCTTTTTCATTTTTCATACTCTGTAATTTTATTCATGTCACTGCCCTAGAAGAGAAGTCAGGGCAATATTTGCCAGGGTGTCCTTAAGCGTGCATAGAATAACTGATATTTCAAACAACTAATGAGCCGGTTTTAGAAGTTATCTAAACCTCCATCATATGTTTTTTCTCGTCTGACCTGCTTAGTTAGATATTTAGATCTCTTTAGATCTAATTATTTTCTACCTATACTCTCCTCCTGCTTACAAATGATATCTTTAAAATCACACCAGCATTCTCTGATATGGTCAAGTTTAGTAGACCGAAACAACATATTAAAAAAACAACTTCACATTTTGCAGGACTCTACTACATTAGGTGCAATTGTCTTCATGAAAACTTCTAATATTGGCAAAGCCACTAAAATCTAGCTGACATATCAGAACAGGTAATTTTTTGCATTTTAAGATGTGTTATTGAAATGTCATTAGGACTCTGATTTTTTTTTTCTATATCTCTATTATGTTGTTTTTGTTTTGCTTTGTAAAATAATATTTAAATAAGGGAAGTAAAAACTACTTGATTAGTCAGTACATCAGTTTCAACAAATTATTTTACAGATAAAAATCAGCAAAAATATAGATAAATATTATCCACATCACTTACTTGAGAGATCAGGTAGAAGATTACAAAACACTTTCTAAATAAAATCCGTAATTGTCCTATTCCTCACTGTGTCTATACAATGCAAAAGAATTAATGGATTAAGGAAGAGGCAGATAAGTTTAATATGAAAAAATATAATAACCTGTGAAAGCTTTTACTCATCTTTCCTGTGATAGGTCTGATTTTTTTAATAGTGATTTATTGACACTTCATGTTGACCAGGTTATTGAGAAGATACTATATAGCAAGAGTGCAGGGAAGCCACAAATTCTGAAAGTCAATGTGCTCCAGTACGATGGAGAATTCCAGATAACAAAGCTATGGATATTGTTTAACCTTGGCCTATTCTGTATGTGTAATGCAGTGCTTAAAGACATGGTTCAGTGGTAGAATTAGTAGTGCCAGGTTAGCAATTGGACTTGATGATTTGATAGGTGTTTTCTAACCTAAAATTTCTACAATCCTATTCCGTAAGATCCTCTGCAAATATTTGGAAATTTTTACAGGCAACATTACAGTCAGTAATTGTGAAGGATTTACACATATTCCCTAAAATGGAATGTCCAATATAGCTACACACCATACCTTATACTGGTAATAGCAGCTAAGATAGATGATGATTTTGTGCTATGCGCATGTTCTCAATCTTACACATCTAAGACTATTTCCAATATATTCCTCACAATGTCACATCATTAGACTGTGTTTTCTTAGATGTTAGTTAGCTCTTCCATTTCTTGTAATGGCTTACACTTACTTGTATATATTGTACTAACGTATTATTTATGATTTTTTTAATCAAGTGTTTTAAGTCATGATGGGGAGGATGGAGCAATGGAATCTTTCATAGAGTATTTGTTTTTAATTGCCACTTGTGAATCAGACACACTCTTAATTAACAGCTGAAGAAATTAAATAATTGGTTTTATATATTATCACTCACGTACAGTAAAATGCTGTAAGAGACTATTGTTATACCATTGCCTCAAAGTTTGCTGATGAACATGCCCGAACATGTCCAAGCTAGTCCTGGACAAGGTTGTGAAATCCTTTGTCTAAGGGACAAGCAGATGGGCATGTCCTGGGGGCAACGAAAGAGAGATAAGCTGCAGCTCAATGGCCGCTGAACACTCCTTTGTTTGGTACTCATCTCCGTGGGGAGATAGCCATCTCAGGAGATGCTTGCCAGGCACACTAGCATGGGGTTTGTCACGTAGACTGGAGGATAAATATAGGGGTCCTGCAGCCAAGAAGTTGGGGGTTTTCTCTTTGGAGAGACTTCCCGAGCTGATCACTGCTGCTTCCTGGAGAGGTCTTCTCTTAGGAGAGACCTCACGAGCTGATCATTGTTCGCTGCTGCCCCTCTCGGGGTTGACTCCCGCTGCTTCTCCGGACAACTGCTTGCTGCTCAAGGCTGCCCGCTGCTGCTGCTGTTCTCCCCGCTTCTGCCAGCCCTGCCCTTCTGCCTCGGACCGTCAGAGCCGCTTGCTACCGTACCGCCCCTAGGATCCTGACTGGTGACTTTCCCTGCGTTGTACAAATCCTTGCTTCTTTCCTATCTTTCCTATCGCTCGCCTTCCCTTCCCCATCACCCTTAACAGTGTCCACCTTCCCCTTCCCCATGTCCCTGGTCAATATTGGTAATAAACTGGTCGGACCAACATTTGAACCGTTGTTTCTTAATCTCACGCTAGGTATACACATAATCTTAAGAACCTCGTCTCCCTCCTTTATATTGGAGCGTGACAAATGCAGACAGAGTAAGAATTTTAGTCGACTTATGTCTGTAATTTTCACATGTAATATCACAATTGTAGGGGGTTGGAAGGGTCCTCTAGAGATCATCTAGTCCTCTAGTTGCACTAGAATGGCAACACTGACATCTGAATGAAGAATGAGTGAATTATAGAAAGGGAGAAAGAAACAAGACTGAGTGGTAATGAAAAATGAATTGTAATTGAAAATAGTACCTACAAAAGATGAGAAAAAGTGGCTAGGAAGGAGCTCATAGTTTTCAGATTAGCAAAAACACAACTTGTTTTCTTTGTGATATTTGGACAAAGTGATAAACTAACTGTAAGAAAAAGTTTGGTGAGGAGAAAAAAAAAAAAAAAGTAATGCTGAACACCCTTCCCCAATTAGTTGCATATGAGGAATTAATACCATTCTACTACATCAATTGTTGCTAGATAATTCTGATATGACTTAAGTTAATGAAACTATAACCTAACCAAATTACAGGATTTTTTAGGCTACTCTTCCCATATCTTTGAAACATCACTGCTTATAACTTTTATAACGCTTCTTTTTTTTATAGTTAATTAATTGATTTTCTCTTAAAGATATAATGGTTGTTCTATCACACTTGGAGTTCCCATGGCCTTTTCATTTCCACATTTCCAAAAGAGAAATGTATGTGAGTTGCCATCCTAGAATCAGAACAAATCAACAAATCTAATTGGATCCTAGACTCTATCCGCAGAGGCTTTACCACCAGAGATAGAGATGTGATCAGCCCTCTCTATGCTTTTCAGGATGCACCTGGAGTACTGTATGCAAAATTTTTTGGTCCCTCCTTTGGACCAAAAAATGATGGAAGGGCTGCAGAACTTGCCCTAGAAAGAGTGAAGGAGTTAAGCCTTTACCAAGAAGAGAAGCCTCAATGAGCTGTTATTACAGTATTCTAGTAATTAAAAGGCAACTACAAAGAGTACAGAGTCTCTTTTTACAAGGACACGGAGAAAACAAAGGTTGATGGGCCTGGATTCACGTGGAAAAATCTAGGTGTTTCATATTAACATTAAAAAAAAAATTACGAGTGTATAGTTTTTAAAGATTTAAGTATAAGGACATATAAAAAGTCAGTGCCAAAACTCAAATTATAGAAGCAAATATTGTAAATAAGATATGTAAAAGGAATAAGAGTAATTCATATATTATCTAGGGTACCTGAAAAACACTGGAGACATATGGTACACAGGTTGTTGTATGACAAATCTCAAGAAAGGCTTGCCATAAAAGCACTACAGATGAATTCACTACTAATTATAATAACTATAATTATAATATAATTTAACATATTACAGTGCCCTTTTATTTATTACTACAAATTAAACATTAAAATGTTTCATCATTTTCAGCATTGAAATGATGAAAATTTGTACTTTTAAATTTCTGGAAGTTCCAGAACTTAGAGCTTTAAAAAATACTTACATCTTACTTCAAGCAAATCTTGGGCTTTCTCTGAATTTGTACAATTGAATGAATGAATGTACAATTGAATGAATGAATCTGTACAATTAGTACATATAAAAGTAAAAAAAATAAGTACCCATAATCAGTAATGGCAGCGTTTTATTTCCATGATCTGTACAAAAGGTTTTTAATTTTTAAAGTATTTCATTGTGTCTGTAATGCCTCTATTTGAGAAGGAAAAACACCTCGCCAGTGAAGATTATTTGCTGCAAGACAACTAACTCTATATTAATTCAGTGAATGCCTCTTTACTTCCTTCTTTTTGTTATTCTGTGTGTTGGTCTCTCCTCCCCACCCCTTCCTTCCCCCCCCCCCCCCCCCCCGCTCCCTCCCCCCCCACACACACACACTCCAAAGATATATGATAGGTTGGACAACACAACAGGGTTTGAACCTAAGGCAAGTTGATATACTAGCAAGTAACTTCCATTTCTTCCACTCCCACATGTGGAATGTGATTTTTAACACAAGGAAAGCATCAACAGTTTGGACACAACAGACAAAAATATGACATTTCTTCTCTTTCTGATATATCTTACTACTGTAGCCTAACAGAACTGTCTTTATAGATTAATAGAGAGATCTTGCTTAAAAATCAGCGCAACTCAGTCATGTTCTACTTCTCCCTGGAGAACCATTTGCTTACGTCATCAAAAGGATGATAATTCCCTCTGTGTGTCAGTTGATACAATCTTTATCTGGACACAGACTACATCAGCAGACTGAGCTGAGCTTCCAGCCTTGCTTGTGGTAAGGGATTCAAAATTCATGTTTATCATATGCAAAAGACAGAGACATTAGCTATCTTCCAGCACTACATTAGCACTAAAGTCCATTAATTCTAATTATGTTTTGCATATAGAAAATATTAAAATGTTTAAATTAATAAAGGGGAAGTGCCATCCCTTTGGCACAGTTTTTGCTTGTTAAATTAGTATGCTGTGAAGTGATCTGTGCATACAAAGAAAATTCCTCAGGCCACAAAGGACTGAGTACATAAAGCTATTTTGATGGTGGTGCCAACCACAGCTATCTCATAGCATCTCTGCTCATTATTTCACATAATTTTATTATTTATAGGCTTTGGATGAAAGAAATTGTTAGCTTCTGGCATGAAGGTAGGATGAGAGCAATCCAGCTCATCTATGCACGTCATATATGTGGATATACATAAGAAGACTGCATAAACAAAATGCTGTAATTCTTTACCATCTTCCTTATAAAACAATATAGAAGATTATTTATTTCAATAATAGTTTAGCTCTTGGAAACAACTGGAGGAGACAGGACAATAAGGGAAATTCCCTGCCAGTGAGTCCACACTTTCATTTAAGCATAGATATTTTTAGGATATTTTTATCTTTCTTGAACTTCTGATTCTGTCTTGGTGACCATTTGATAATTTCTGGTTCAAAAATGGCATGAAGCAAGTTTATTTCAATAAATGAATTCACTCTACAACATTTCTCCCTTTGTTGCCTGTTCACTTGTTTGGTTTCTATAACTGTACTGGATAAACTCTTTACTTTCAGCTTTTATCTGCGTTATTTAATTAAATCCAAATGTGTAAACGTTGAGGTACTATTTAATAACAATGGATCCCCAAAGTCAATTTCCTTATGTTACCTGCCAGCCATATCAAGTAAGAATAACCCTGTTAATAATCACCGAAGACTATAATTTAACATATCAATATAAGAATTAAAAAAACAAACAAAAAACACTACCACTAAAATACTTGATATCAGGCTTAGATCTTGAAAGTAGCGATCTATAAAACCATCAAAACTTAACAGAAGTTAAAAAATGAATATGTATTATTCTGTATTTAGTCTAGAAATTTCAAACAGTGCTCATATCCCTTCAGCAGCTGTTGAGATTCAGCAAGAGTTTGAGATCTTTTATGGGTATGTTCGTACAGTTTTCTGAAAGACAAATAAATGCTTGCTCTGTCTAGCTCTTGTTAAATGGAAAACTAGGTAGCTATCCTATCCTCATCATGTTACATCATACATGATCTAGAAATTCCTAACAAGAAACAAGTATTTTAGCTCACAGTTTGTGTTGTGATAATATAGTAGTCAATCTGCTCTGCTGTGAGCCTAGGTCAAGCTGGAGTGTGGCCATGGGGAACTAATGCTTCTCAAAAAATATTTCTAGGTCTATCCATACGATCTGAATGCTCTGTGGTACATTGACAAGTTAATACTGCATCTTGCCATTCACTTCAAGCATTCTATTCTGACTGTTTATCCTTTTTAAGCTCATCTGTATGGATACAATTTAGATCATTTACACAATGAAGATGTCAAAATTAGTCTACATTAGTCTACGACCTCTGCTCACTTATTTTTTGCCTTAGCTTCTTAGATGGTTTATGTCCCTACAAACCTTCATCATCTCACTACTCTCAGAGTCATAGAATTATTCGAATTTGAAGGAACCTATAGAAGCTATCTAGTCCAACTCAACTGCAATGAACAGAGACATCTACAACAGCTAGATCAGGTTGCTCAGAGTGTCATCCATTCTGTCTTTGAGTATCTCCAAGGGTGGGGATTCTACCACCTCGCCAGGCAACCTGTCCCAGTGCCTCACTACCCTTACTGTAAAAAACTTTTTTCTCATGCCAATCTAAATCTGCCCTCCTTTAGTTTGGAACCATTTCCCCTTGTCTTATAACCACAGACCTGCTGAAGAGTTCACCTCCTTCCTTATTATAGCCCCCCGTTAGGTATTGAAAGGCCATTATGAGGTATACCCAGAACATTCTTCAGGCTTAACAGCCCCAGTCCCCTCAGCCTTTTCTCTTCTCATAGGGGAGGTATTCCATCCCTTGGGTCTTTTTTGTGGCTCTCCTCTGGACAGACACCAACAGGCTGAAGTTAATCCTGTACTGAGGACTCCACATCTGGACTCAGTATTCCAAGTGAGGCCTCACCAGCACAGAGTAGAGAGGCAGAATCAACCCCCTGGACCTGCTGATCATGCTTCTTTTGATGCAGCCCGGAATATAGTTGGCTTTCTTGTCTGCAAGAAAGCCATTGCTGGCTCATGTCTAGTCTTGCCATCCATTAGTACTCCCTAGTCCTTTTTGATATGGCTGTGCTCCATTCTTAGATCCCCAATGAAAAAGAACATATTCATATACAATGTTCAACAAAATAAAGCTTTTCTGGAGACTTCAATTTCTTCTTCATCAAGAGCACGGAAAATTTACAATTGCCTCTGATATTGTTTGTCACAAAGACTGTCTGGTTCATGCTTGAGGACTTCATAGTTCTGGGATTTTTTGCTTTTGCAGTTGTAGCAGTAGTTGTTTTTGTTAAGATTCTTTTATTTCCCTTTCCCCATTCAGATGATTCTTAGTCTTCTAGCCTTTCTCCCACTGCTGTTACTGTGCATCTTTTTATGCTGGCCTCAAGGCAAACCTGGACTAATGAAGAGAGCAACTAACTATCCAGTCTAATAATTGAGTGGTGGTATATGTAATCAGAATAAATATGGAAAACAAAACTAGAAATGCTACTGGGTATTAGAACCTGTGAATTGGCAGTATGCTTAATAATAATATTAAATAAATTCATTTCTTCTGTTAGTCTGATGTAGTTAGGAATTTGGTGCACCAGAGACACAAATTTAGTATTACTAATTACTTGTTTTCTCAAGAACTGGCAAATGTTGCCCTGTTGCAAAGTAACTAAAGCAGGTCTTTCTCAGTGTTTTAAATATATGTTCCCAAGATATATTCCCAAGATTTGAGATATACTCAAATGTGAGCCCCTACTCCTTTAATAATCACTGGAAATGCACATTTTAACTCTTCCTTTTTGTTCAATTTGTTTCTAGCCAAATTGAACAAGATATTTTTGGCTTATTTTATTCAAAGGTACCCTAGAGGAAACTGTTGTGGCAGATGTACAGCTCATCTGCATATTCAGCTAAGAATGTGGCACATTTAAGAATTACTATGTCTACCCATAAAAAATAGGGAAAATAGAAATGGGATAAATTAGGTGAAAAATAAGTAACGTGATGTAATTCAACAAGCTAATACTACTTCGAAAGTAATCTACGTTCACACATAGTGTAAAAAGCCTTTTTTTTCCAAATTTAAATCATGGGAACATCTAGAAGTCAGGAAATGCAATTATTATTATTAAAGAAAAAAAAAACCCAAAACAAAAAAAACACTCTGGGGATCTCAAGAGAATGCAGGAAGACCTAAAAAGTTATACTAAAGGTGTATCTATCTTTACCAACACTGGCTCGAAGATGAGGCTTCCAGCTGTTAAAATAGCATCCAGAAGCATTTCACTGCATCGCTTTATGTATTTACTTCATCTTACTATCTCTAAAGGTATGCAGTCTTACAGTACCAGCCTCACAATGGTAAAAAATGCAATTTTTGCCTACTACAAAAACTTCAACTTTGACTACATTCTGGCAGATGCCTATACACCATCAAAACTTCAAAGATGTAGGGAGCAATGATATATTCCAGACATTTTACCCAGTTTATCGCAGAACCTCGCTGTCTAGGGAGCAATTAAGAGGTGGATAAAAAAAAATACAAGAGACAAAACAATATTGATGCCCAAGAGAAATGGCAACAATTGTTAAACCTTTTTACTTTTTTTTCCCTTTTACTCCATGTAATTTTCCATAGAAAATTAGCATTTATTGAAGAAAAATAGACAGAAGTTACGTGTTATAAAAATTAAATAGGACTCACATAGACTGAATAAGCCCTTTTTTTTTTTTTTTCAGTTCCAAAGACTGTTTTGTTTCTTGAAACTGGTACACCTTTTACACAATTAATTTCAATTAAAATGGAATAACAGGTTTTGGAGTCACTTGAGCTTATGAATTAATAACAGAAGATTCCAATAGACTGCTCTGGATGAGGGCCAAAATTGATTTACTGCTGTGATTTCATTTCTGTGGGGAAGCTAAGACCAAACTTGGCTTTACCATCCAAAGAAATCATTACAGGGCTCTGTGGAAATTTAAAAAGAGAAACGAGATGGAATCACAGAAATTGCTTTTCCTCTTCTTCAGATTGACCAAAAGATTACAAAGAATTGCTAGTGTTGTATAATTCATGAAAAACACTTATGTTATGAATGACACACTTAGAATCTAGTGTTTTTATATCTGAATTCATAGTAACAGATTGCATGTGTCATCCAATTACAAGTGACAAAAATAAGAATTACCATGAGATCCAAACCTAGGTAAATTGAGTATACCTAACTCAGATGTGGAAAATACAAATACTTACTTTGCAAACTGCACAAAACTCAATTTAAATATAAGATGTGCAAAATATAAGCAAAAATTAAATGAAATTAAGGCAAAAATCCCTAATACTCAAGCATCTGTAGCTTACATACTATTTATACATGAGTTGAGAAAATAGTGGTACAAAAATAAAAATAGCTTTGTGAGCCCCTAGCTATTTCAGGTGCCTGAATATTAGCGTTCAAAATTTACTTAAAAAATCATTCTTGTTTCTACATCTGCTACTGCTGTTGGGTCTTCTTCCTCTTACAAAATTTACTTACACGAGAAATTTCACTCTGTATCATTCATTTACTTTCACATTTAGATTACTCTTCAAAATAAATAATTCTCATTTATGATCCCCTCTTTCATTTAAAGAATTTTCCAAGATTGTTAATTTTGTGTTACCTTTTATGTGGTTCTTCTGACAGGTGTAAAAGCTACTGCTGCTACTTCATCATTATAGTCATTCAATTCTTTGAACAGTACAGTAATAACCCTTTCCCATACTGAAAACATTTCCAATTTCTGTCACTAATACATTCAGCTTTTATACATCCTTTTTGCAGTACCAGTAAAAATATTAAATAACTTCCCCAAGAAGGACAACTAAGAAAGTTAGACTTCCATATCATCCACTGACAGATTTCATCTGCCCTTACCAATTTCTTATGAACTTCCTGTGTTTGCCAGCAACCAGCATCAGCTCCTCAAACATTTGGGAATTTGCCTGACTGTGTTCAAAATAAGCAAGCTTGTAAAAAGAGCTGTTGCATAAGCAGAGCCAGAAACAGCTTCCAAGTGGGATTTCTCTTCTTCATGCAGTAGACATTTTTTAGTATGTAGTCATAAACTCGGTGTCTGCCTAAGATGCATTCATTACAGCTGAACTGCTGGCTATGTTTATGCTTGGTCTTACATAGGACTGGCCCTAATTTGTTGATGCAACTTTATAACTCGATTTTGAAACTGCTTATCAATAAATACTTGCTGGATAGCCACTGGAGTATTGCTGAACTTGGTTACATCTTTCTGGACCTGATCACCTTGGCTCCTTGAAGGTTGGGGCCACTGCCCCAACCTGCTTTGCTGTGAGTCCCAGCTGCCTGTGCACTTTTCCATCCTTGCCTTTACTTGACACTACCTACAAGTAAAGAATATATGCCTAATGAAAAATTTAGTTTCCTATTGACCTTTACTGTCTGCAGGAATGTCTATAAATATTGGATAGAGCTACTAGCATGGTATTTGGATGGGTTTCAGAAATTTAAAGGCTTTCCATGTATCCAGACCTACCTAGTTTTGACTTCATTTTTTTTCCACTGGTTTTGTAATGTTTCATTAAAAACATACTAATGCAAGAACACTGTGTTCAACTTTCCAATCCAAGATGGTATCATTTAAAAACATATGCCCTACTCCATTTTAATCTATAATTTAAGATACTATTTATCGCATCCATATTTTCAAGGAAAAAATACAGCCCTTCCAAATAATTTTTAAAGGTAACCCACACTCAGTCAATATCAAGTAATACAATATTATACTTGAAACATTTTTTTAAATTATGAAAGAATTTAAAATACTATTTTATATAACTGCCTTTATAATGTATGTGTTAAGTCATAGAATCATATTATGGCCTGGGTTGAAAAGGACCTCAAATATCACCTAATTTCAACCCCTCTGCCATGGGCAGGGTCACAAAACTAGGCCAGGCTGTCCAGAGCCATATCCAGCCTTGTCTTGAATGCCTGCTCCAGGGCATCACCACCCTGAGTGAAAAACTTTCACCTAATATCTAAGCTAAATCTCCTGTCTTAATTAGATGCAATATAACAAGATAGTGGAATAATAGCAATTCCAACACAAGAAGCAGGTAAAGTTAAAATAAAAACAATGACTTTAAGTCAAGATGTTAAATATTTAAGAGATATCCTTGAATTCAATGTCTGATAAGCCTTAGACGAAAGTGTTAAGACAGGCGTAAATCTGTTGCAAAATATTCCACCTAATACATGCAACATTTACCAATCATTACAACAAATATTAACATAGATCAAAAGAGTCAAAAGCAGATTTTGGTCCAATATTTTCTTTTTTCTTACTGATTAATATCTTTAAAAATAAGGTAAAACAGATAAGCACTGAAAATTAGAACCACAGCCAATACAATTACGTTTTTGAAAGAATTTGGCATTCTTTAAATATGCTACATAGAGCTGATTCTGCCTTCTTTAGTCTAAATTAATGCAAATGTCACCACTTAGTTTAAATGGTGCAACACAGGCATTCCAGTAATTATTCTAGCATAAAAGGCTTTGCAGAGCTTTGCCTTAGTTCATGTTTTTATATCTGTATGATGTATTCTGTGATAAACAGCAAGTGCAAAAATAAACATTTCTCCACAAAACAAGATAGAAGGCCACTTTGCTACAGTATATATAGTGTCGTATAAAATATTTAAACCACTAGCAAAAAACAGTAAGGCTTTCCCCTTTAATGATAGATGTTCATGGTCCATTTTATTAGGCAGTAGCACTTTGTTTTGTTTTGCTTACATATATACTCACACACACCCTGTTTTCCTGAAAGCCCATGTTATTAGTTCCCAGATTTGTTCATTTCTAAGCAAGAACACAGTGCTTGAAGACAACAGAAACAAATTACTTCTGTGTTGCCTCTCTGCAGTCACAAGACTAGACTCTTCAAGTCTCTTAAACCAAGCTTTTCAATTTTCTTAAACCCATACTCTTACTCATTGTGCATTTTTGCATGGTAATACTTACAGATTATTCTCTCAAACAGCTAAACAAAATAAATTCTCAGCCCATCAGTTTTGTATATTCCTTTATCAGGAATAAAAGTTAACGATTATAATCCCCAAGATTTGCTCGTTTACCTTCTCTAATCTGTGGCTTTCAGTATTTCTGGCAATGAATTAGTTTGTGCACAGGCATTCAAGTTAAAAGTACTTGATTTTGCTCCATTTGCTTTTATTAAGATACTGCATTCATCTTGTGTAACAGAGTTGTCTATTTCTCTAACAATCAGTCCAGTTTTGTAAATGCTATATGCATTCTGCTGTGCTCATCTCTGTGTGAGATCAGGTAGCAAGCTGACCAGTTCTTATGATCTGCTGACTGTATGACTATCAGTGCATTAATAATGAATGCTCGGCTGTGATGGGCTGGATAAATGGTTAACATAAATGGTATATAAGTGCCCAGGCAATTCTAACACGCTGAAATAGGGTACAGAAAAAATACCACACATCTGCTCATAAAGACACTTTGAGGACACTTGCTCACACTTGGTTTAGCACCAGAGCTTTTGATGTGCTCACTTCAAGTAAACAAGATTGAAATGTCATAATAACAAGTCATTTCAAACAGCATCACTTGTGCAGTAAGGCCATTCAAAACAGAAGGAGGATGTGGATGCAGCCTAGCTCGCTGCACTGCCAGGCCGTGTGTTGAAAACATATGAGATTAAATGTACTTATTAAACAGAAGCCATCTAAATACCAGCCAGGTTTACTCAGCAGTCAGAGGTCATTTATGAAGTAATGAGAAAGAATATTACTGCATTTTGTCACTTTTTGATGACTCTTACAACATTATTTAATTGCTTATATTCCCGCACCTTTTTCTATGTATTGCATACATACTAGTTAATACGTCAAGCTTTTCATATCTGATTTTAATCATTTTTTGTATATTTGCCATTATCCATCAGCTTTCTGTTCTCAGTCCCATTAGCTGTGCCAGACTTTTCCAACAGATTCTCAATGGACCTGGTGACCTCCGCTTGGAAAATTTTAAGTGCTTCATCACAGCTCAATTTCTCTGAGCCCTTCCTGAGTTTTTTGTCATGCTATGATCATTTTAGGAATTTAATCCACTGATGTTGCAAAACTGACTAATCAGTTCAAATCAGTCATAACTACTTCTATAATATTTGTTAGAATCTAGTTCTAACACTTTAGCATAGTGATTACACAGCAACAAGTCATATTTCCTTATCCTTTAGGAGTGATGGGGACGAGAGTATAAGTTCCCTATTCCTTACTGCAGTATAGTGTGTAATGATTGGGCTAAACATAAAAGAAACGTTTGCCATTCCTTCAAATAAGTTCTCTGATGGAAAGCAGCTATGGCTGCTCTGGTTGGTGTGGTATCAGGAGTGCTGACTTATGTCAAGCATGCTCTAGTGTGCTGTGACAGATGTTAGCTGTTCTGTTGGATGGTAATTCATGGTATAGGCAAGGTATATTTTGTTTAAAATGGAATTTCTGGAGAAAGGAATGAAGACTTTTCCTTGTCTTGGTAGCTCTGCAATGTATTATATAAATCATGAAGTGTGGAAAAAAGATTCTTCCCTGAAAATAACAGTATGTTCAGCTAATGACATCTTCTAGAGTGTAAGAAGCCAGATATACAAAGCAGGCAGTGAAAATGAAACGTGCAGAAACCAAAATTCTCCACTTATGCATTCCTATGGAAAGATTGAAAACGGCAACCATGAATGTGGCAAGCAGTAATGGCAGGCCCAAACATAACCCAAATCCTTTCTTTCATTATGATGGTAATTTTAGTTTACAGTTAAGAAAGTTCACACTGATAATTCACAGAAACTGTCACAGGCAGTCATGTTAGGGACATAAATGGAGCACTTCCCTTAGTCTATTATTTACATTTCTTTAAAATTTTCTCCTGAGACCTGGTAAGAATTACTGTGGGAGTGGTGAGCCAATGGAACAGGTTGTCAAGATTGTGTTATGAAAAACTACTCTTTAAGTTCCATCTAAAAGTATTGGCTGAAGCCTTTTTGTATGTAGTTACAAGTACTAAACTTGTCACTCTGCCTTTTGTTATTAAAATTATCCCCTCACACTTTAGTGCTCTAAATGCACTCTGAACACGAAGGTATGATCATCTCTGATAATGTGCTTACAGCACCACCTTCTCCAGTCTGGCTATTGCCTTGCTCAACCACTTGCCATTGTGCCCAAAGTCTTCCTCATAGAGATAACAACCACAGTGCAGGCTCAGAATGCAGAAAAAACTGGTGGACAGATGTCCTGATCAACAGCTGAGGATCACTTGGGCATAAACCAGAAAATATCAGTTAATCATCTGACCTCTTAAATAATGAGACACCCAGGAGCCACTTAAGCTCTCCTTTCATGACAGCTGGCAGCACAGCAGGATCTCCCCTTGAGTAGGGATTCCTCTCAAGGTTACATCTGAGCTGAGATCACTTGCACCTCGATGTCAAGAGATGTCTTGTTGTTAGAGAACCTCAGTAAATAATTAATAGTTTAAGATTCCTGAGCTTTTCTAAGATTATCTTAGACTGACTGTGCCATAAAGTCCTTCAGATATAAACCACTGACAAAGTTTGGGAGTTTTGATCCAGCCACACCACACTCCTCTGAGAAGGAGCTAAGAAAGCAAAGGCATCTACTCTGAGCCTAGTTGAGCGTGTTTATCTTGCATGCAGTGAACAATGAAGTGTACACCGCCATCTCAAATCTCATTAAGTCACTCTATTATTTATGATTAAACTTCGTTAAATCACTAGGTTTATAAATAAATGCAATTTTGATTCTTTCTTGCAAATGAAGTGTATAATTCCATCTACAACAGCATCAAATGTTTCTAAGTGTCTAATGCCTTTATATATACAGAGATGAGTTTTCTTGGCCTCTACTGCACCACCTGGGTCCTTTCTCTAAATAAACTGAAACATTTGAAGACCAGTTTCTGAAAGTTACCATTAATAACTCTCATTAACAACAGGTCTTTTGGAATGTGTGTATGCATGTATGAGTTTCATGTTTCTGTTCAGTTGTTGTTTTTTTTTTTTTTAACCTACAGGACTTAATATTATTTGAATATCAACAATTAGTTGCATTTAAAATTAAAGGGTATACATTTTTTCCACTTAGACTTTCTGATGATGTAAGGTTCCTGGGTCAAATGGAAATCTACATTCTTTCACATGTTCTTATGAACTGATTCCAAGAACTTCTGCCATAAGATGTTTCCATTCTTTCCTCCTCAAATTTAATCTGCTTTAAAATCAAATAAACTAAACACTGAAAATTAAGCAGCAAATAGTTCAACCTCACAAGATACACCTCAGAATGAGCATTAGTTTCTCTTTTAAACATTCTTCCTTTTATATCACCAGCATAGATTCAAAGAGAAATTATAAATCCCTTTTCCTTGGATGTTCAACAAATTTCTTAAACAGATTGCATCATGTTTCCACAAGCAAGTTCCACCTGCTGTTTCAATATAGTTTCAAAACTCTAGGGGGACTAGCAGAAAAGGTTGAAAACAAACAAACAAACAACAACAACAACAACAACAACAAAAAAACACGACATACTGATTTTCCTTTTGGAGAGCTAAAAAAGAAAGCACTAGAGCAGGGAAGAGTGAGCTAAGAACCAGGCATGAATACTGCTTTGTTAGTCATTGTTCTTTTTCGTTTGTTTTTTACATCATCTGTTATAAAGCGTCAGTTAGTATTTGGCAGAAGGTACATCACTGTACCTTTAAAGGAGAAAGCACTCACGTTTTTCTTTTACATTGAACAAATTGTCTCAGTTATGAATTTTCTACTAAATGCATCACAACTTCCACACAAGCTATATTTACTCACTATATTTTCACAATGCTTTCTTTACTTAGTGTTATTTGTTTCTAATAGTGGTTTCACAGACTAAACAAAAAAAACTAAAGAATAATCTCTAAAATAAGGAAAACATCTACTACCTCCTCAAGTCAAGCGCTTCAATTTTAAAAAAGAATGAAGTTTTGATGTGAAACGTTGATAATTAACCTAAACTATTTATTTACATGCATACGTACAGACTGAGGGAAGAATTCCTTGAGAGCAGCCCTGTGGAGAAGGACTTGGTGGACAAAAAGCTTGACATAAGCCAATAGAGCAAGCCCACAGCCCAGAAGATAAATTGTGTCCTCAGGTGCATCCAAAGAGAGGCTGGCCATCAAGGCAAGGAAGGTGATTGTCCCCCTCTACTCTGCACTCCTGAAGACCCACCTGGAATACTGCATCCAGGCCTAGGGCTGCCAGCACAAGAAATAACTGAAGCTGTTAGAGTGGGTCCAGAGGAGGTCTACAAAGATGATCAGAGCGTGGGAGCACCTATACTATGAAGAAAGGTTGAAGAAGCTAGACTTGTTTTTATAGCACTCTTCCAGTTTTTTAAAAAAGCTTATAAAAATAGAGGGATATCCTCTTTTTAAATTGTCTGACAGAGTTGAAATAAGAAAGAACAGTTTTTAAGTAAAAGAGGGAAGATTCAGGTTAAATATTAGGAAGACATTCCTAATGGAAGGGTGGCAAGAACAAGAACAATGGAAGGCATTCAAGGCCAGGTTGGATGGGGCCCTGCATAGCCTGGTTTGGTGGGTGGTAACCCTGCCTATGGCAAGGGGCTGGATGGCCTTTAATGTCTCTTCCAACACAAGATATATGATTTACAACTCTGTGATATCAAAGACTTCTAAAACTCTATTATATATCAGTCGCTCCAAAAGTTATGCCTCCTATTTTTTCTCATGGAAATCACAACAGATACAGAAAGCACGCTAACAATAGGAAAGAGAAAATTCTCAGCTACAAAACTACAAAACACTTTTTCATTAGTAACCACCATTAGTTATGCATCTTTACCCACAATGAACAAGAGCTTGTGTTCTATACTCTAAATAATTTGCACCAGCTGAGGTGACTCACTATCAATGCCATCACAGCTAAAACACACTGTCCACCACTTCACGGTGTTCACACACACTGTTTGATCTCCATAAATGTTCAGCAAACATTGATGAATGTCAGTGGTCACCATTTTATTTTTTTTTCCTGCATGGAGGAATTCAGTGGCACACCTTTGCTTCAAACACACTTCCATCTTTACATACTGGTTCTCTGCTGCCATCTGTCATATGGCAACAAAATGTAACTGAACATTGGTGGAAAAGTTCAAACTCTACCAACATACCACCGGTATCTGCCTCTGACATTGTGGGCCAACACAATAATACAGGGACATTACCTTTGGAACTGCTCTCATGAATTCTATTATCCAAAATACTACTACTATTGGGAAAAAATTCTGCTTGACATTTTGTGTTTTGACTGGCATTTGTTAGCTGCCAGCTGTCATAAGAAAGACTGCAACACATGCCGTTAGCAACATATGCCTTTTTGGGCACTGAATAGCATTTTCATACCAAAAAAAAAAAAAAAAAAAAAAATCAAATGATCCATAACATATTATGCTGTCATTTAAAAAATGCTTCAGAACTGTAACATTTTTCGTGTTCATAATAAACTTTATTCCCCAAGGCTCAGTATACTATATTTTCAATATGTTTGGGGACAATGAGGAAAGCATTCATTCTATTAATTGGCATTATATTTATTTCAAGACTTTTCTTTTTTTTCAGAAAGGGGATTCTGTTCTCAAAACATTTGCAGTGTTTCATTTTTTCTGCTTTGCTATTCTCCACTTTGTCAGATCAGTCTATTTTTCCTTATCATACCATCTTCTCCATTCTTTATTACTCTTGAACACTTCTCTGGTGAGATAGAGAAGATTCACTAGCTAAATTTATTTTTATTTTTATTTTTCCCCTAGTCATGTATTTATTTCTTTGCAATAAATTACAGGAGAGCTTTCAGGAGTGTGTGGATAAATAAGATAGTCATTGGCTGTTCTTGTTATAGAAATCCAAAATTATTCTAATTATATTTACTTTTTAACATATTATGATAAGAAACCTCACCTTCAAAGAACCAAAACCAAAAGCAGTGTCTTGAATTGAGAACTTACAATTTCTGATTATTATATACATACAGTGCTGTCCATGTTTCTTTTTCATATTTTTGGATTCTGATACATCTAAACAAAGTTAAGAAGCTACCCTGACTTCCCTAATCAGTCAAAAGGGAAAAATACATATTCTTTTTGTGGCTGATTCAATCCATCTTTTCTCCTCCTTTGACTATTCGAGAAGATTTTCAAACAGTGATGCTATTTGTTTAACTGTTAATACTTGGGAGCAATAGACCATTCTTTTCTAAGAAAAATGCTATTGCTATATTGATTACTGAAAAGAAAAAAAATCACTGAAATCTTCCAAAAATCACAAGAGTTTTCCATCTTCACTCTTGAATTTACTTAAGTAAACAAATAAATAAAATCTATGTATTCTGTTATACTCTGCCTTATCTGTGTTCATTACCTATTGATGTTAAAGAAGCCAAATAATATACCACAGAAGCTTCAGTTATTTATTATAATTGCACACTGTGTATGTGGCAACTTTGTTCTTAATCTTTGCTGTGTTGATGTTACCAATTGTAGAAAGTTATTCTCAGGCACGTAGCTAACATTGTTCAGAAGTTTTGGTACTTGTGTTAAACTTACATTATTGATATTTCACAACTGAAATTCTTTATCACTATAGATGCATTTTATTTAGTAGGTTTTTTTTGCTTCAAAAGAAAGAAACCGAGCAAATACTATGCATACATGCAAAACATCATTTAAAAGGATTATATGAAAATAGCAGTGCTTTTACTTAATTAAATGAATTTGTCTTTGAAGTAGTGTTCAATAATATTCAAATTCTAAATACTATTGACAGCAAAAAAAAAAAAACAACAATATATTACAAGAGTGACATTAATGGTGCTTAAAAACTTACACTTTCATGTAAATTTTGTGGAATAAAACAAAAACTTAGTGCAACTATATTATGTGCCAAATTTAGCATTTAATTGAGAGATGGAAGTACATTCTGGAAACTCACTGGAACAAGAAATATTTGTTTTCCAGATAGTTAATGTTTTTCCCACGTTGCCTGTCATCTTGAATCTTTTACAGGGATTCTTTAGAGTATATTTGCTTTTGGGGTATGAAACTGGAATCAAGATATACCATAGGCTATCAGATTGAACTGCTGAATGAATAACATCTAAACTCATTTACACATAATAAATATGAATAAAGGTTTATACTTCAAGAAACTACTTCTGTCAGCTAGGAAGATAATACAAAGAAAATAGCAGTAATTAGATATTAGATATAAAAAAAATTACACTAGTTCTACTGACAGTCACACAACAAGAAGCCATTTTTTGCTCTGATGTGGAAGTCTGTCCAGTCTGATCAAGTCAGAATAGCTTACTGAAGCATAATAATGACACGCATAGAAGATCTAAACTCTGCTTGACAACTTCATTACTTGAAAGTTAGTAGTGATTTCTGCAGTTTGGTGGAAAACTTACAGTTTTTAATGGAAACTCATTTCCTCATACTACAAAAAAAGTCCATGTTCATTTAATGCATTACCAAAGTATCAATATTAATATTCCATTATAATACATGCAAACAGTTTATGCATTACTAAATATGATTTGCTCATGGAAACTTCCATTTTCTATATTCCAAGAAGAGCGGCCTTATTTCTTGATCACAAATGAGAGATATAGAGCAAGGCATTAATAACTTTTTTCTGTAATTCATATTTTAGAAGTAATAATGCAAAGTAAAATTCATCTGGGAATCTGTGCCAGCATGTTATCCACCCTTTAGTAGCTTTCTCTTTAATAAGTTTCACACATTTATTTGGAAAGCCATGTTCTTCATACTGTTAAAGTAAAAATAGTAATCCCACTTAACTTTCCATCTATGGACTATAGACATGCTAACGAATAATCAAAATTAAGAGTATGGAATTTTCAGACAGATTCTCCTAGTTTGGCTTTTCATCACTTCAATTACTTTCCAAAAACATCATTTGCCAAGGTCTTGTTGATATACAAAATGCCTGGCCTGGACTTTTATTCTGATATCCCACATAGTCTTTGTTTTCAAAATGCCTACCACAGTTTTCTTGGCAGCCACAGAAAACTTTAAGAGTCCATACCACCTATTCCCTTCTGTCAAATAATTTTTTTTTCCTTTTTATTTTGGCTTGTAACTATGAACAGGTGTCATTAGGTGGAAGCAGGCATGTGGTCAGCATAGTGGTGCTGACACAGGAGATGGACTTCCCTCCTCTTTTCCTGCAGAACAGATGTCCTTTGCAGTGTTCTGTAGGCCAACCCTATCTCAGTCTCATTGGTACCTGACTTTTCTATGTAAAGGCAAGGCTTCTACCAACTTTTGCATGGGCACCCAGCCATCCAAACAGATGGTCCTAGATTCTGGCGGCCAAAAATACATTTATGTGGATGTAATATGTTTTTAAAGGCCATAATCCCAGTTGGTCACAATGAAATGGCTGTTCTCTCTCTTCCTGGAGCTATTATTCAGACAATATGCTACTGTTGCTTGGCCTGTGACTTAAATTAATATTTCAAATTGCATTGAATAAATTTCATTGCAAATGTATTTATCATGTGTACACATACATGCACACATTCAAACTGAATTAACATTTATTTCTGTAGTATTTAGTGAGACAGTGACTTGATTTATTTAGGTCATAATACTTAACAATTATTTAATCATTTTACATTCCATATCCTCAGCACATTCAACTCATATACATTATTCATCCTCTACACCTATGTAATCAATCAGGGTCAGGGTAGTCAATGTAGAATGGCAAAATAAATAAAGTCAATATGTGTCAAAATCTATGTTTGAGTCTCTTTGCTGGAAATTTATTTGAACTATAACAGAAGCTGATAGTTTCTTCATTATCTGAATCATCTAAGAGAACTCATGAAATGAGAATCTGCATAAAACTTCCTAAGGAATACAGCATTATATTAGACTTCAAATGCTTTCCTGCTTTTAAAACCATAAAATTTACAAAGAGGTATTGGCATAAACCCACCAAAACCCTCAGGAATTTTTCTTTTAGTAATATTTTACATGCCAGAGATGTAAATACATAGTTGATTAATTTAAATATGTAAACACTTGTGATCCTGTTGCTGAAGTTTTTGGAGCATTTAAAGTTACTTTAAGAATGCAATGATTTAACCAATTATACGTAGAAGTTTTGGAAGTGGGCTAAGAGATTTAGTAATAATTAAAAAATACTTTCTAGCGGAATTCTAATAATGAAACATTACCATCTTAGAAATCATACAAGTAAATCCAAGTATTTTTCAGTTACTTCTCCGCAGAATTGTCCTTTCCCATCTGATTTAACGTTAAAAGCTGGAGATATTCTTCACCACTGATTATATTTTTTTCTCCTAGACTCCTGCATGGAAAAGAGGTATTCCAGATATAGAAGCTATTATTATAGAAAATAATAGTATTATTATTCTATTTCTGAAGACTCCAAGTCTCAGAACTCAGTGTGGATGACATGTAACATGGTCTTAAATTTAAACTTATCAACTTGGGAAAATAATTTAATTAAAACCTTCACTACTTCCTAGTTTGGAATTCCTGTAGGAGCTTCCTAACATTATTGATGATGACATCAATGAAGATCAGGCACCCCTCGAAGAGTCCAAGTTGCATAAAGCACAGAATAAAAGCAGGATAATAGATATAATAGTTATTCATTCAGACAGTTAAACACAGATACACTCAAAGAAGGTGTTACATAAAAATAATAAATCTGAAAAGCGTAGCATTATTATAACATAAATATGTAGTATTTCAGCTTCATAAAGTCCTAAAATCATCTGAGTTGGAAGAGGCCTTTAAAGGTCATCTAGTCAAACTGCCCAGCAATAAATAGGGCTATCTACAGCTAGATCAGATTGCACAGAACCCAGTCCAGTCTCACCTTGAATATTCCTGGGGATGGGCCATCTACCACCTCTGATCAACCTGCTCCAGTTCTTTCCTACTCTTATTGTAAAAAGCTCTTTTCTTGTATCTGATTAAATCTCCCCTTTTATTGTCACAACAGACCTTGTTAAAGAGTCTGTTTACTCGCTTCTTATAGCCCTCATTTAGGAAACAAAAGGTTGAGATCAGGTCTCCCTTGAGCCTTCTCTTCTTCAGGATGATCAGCCTCAACTCTCTACTCCTGTTCTCTTAGGACACAGAACTCCAGGTATGGTCCCAGCATCAGAGTAGACAGGTGGGATCAAATCCCTTTACCTGCTGACCACACTTCTTTTGATACAGCCCAGGATACAATTATCTTTCTGGGAAGCAATTGGCCATCGCTGGCTCATGTCCAGTTCACCATCCACAGCCACTCCCAAGTTCTTTTTCGGTGAGGCTGTGCTCAAGCCTTTTGCACTACAGCTTGTACTGATAATGAGAGTTTCCACAACCTAGAAGTGAGACCTTGCACTTCAATTTCTCCATCAGAAGATTGCTGACCAGCAGGAACAGGGAGGTGATTGCCCCTCACTACTCTGCCCTCGTGAGGCCCCATCTGGAGTACTGCATCCAGTGGAAGAAGAAAACCAAGAAGATTGGTACCCTGGACTTCAGGAGAGTTGACTTCGGTCTCTTCTGGGACCTTCTTGGAGCTATCCTGTGGGCTAGGGTGTTAGAAGGTAAGGGGGCCTTTGAGAGCTGGTCAGCACTTAAACAGTGTATCCCTGTTAGTAAGAAATTGGGCAAGGGTGGCAGGAAACCTGTGTGGATGAGCAAGTAGCTCATGCATAAACTCAAAGGTAAGAGAAAGGTCTATGAAATGTGGAAAAAAGGGTCTGACCACTGGGGAAGAATATAAGAATGTTGTCAGGGCCTCCAGGGATACAACAAGGAAGGCCAAAACCAACCTGGAATTTGATCTGGCTAAGGAGATTAAAAAAAAAAAAAAAAAAAAAACCACACTTATTATCCTTTAAGTACATCAACAGTAAAAGAAAGACTAGAGAAAATGTGGGACCCCTACTAAATGAGGGGGCTGTTCTTGTAACAGGAAACACAGAGAAGGTAAAGATACTAAACACCTTCTTTGCTTCTGCCTTCACTGTGAGAACTCCCCCTCAGGACTCCTGGACCATG
This sequence comes from Callipepla californica brunnescens, assembly GCA_023055505.1. Lineage (NCBI taxonomy): Eukaryota > Metazoa > Chordata > Aves > Galliformes > Odontophoridae > Callipepla > Callipepla californica. The sequence goes on from JALIRH010000005.1 coordinate 24,791,629, forward strand.
GAGGTAAGTAAGAGGGTCAGAAGAATGGAAGGCTCCCCTTTTGTGAGGGAAGAGATGGTCCGAGAGAACCTATGCAACTTCCATGGATCCCGATGGGATGCACCCACATGTGCTGAGGGAGTTGACAAAGGTAATTGCTGAACTGCTCTCTATCATCTTTGAGAGATCTTGGACGCCTATTCCTCAGGGGTTGGTGCTGGGTCTGGTCCTGTTCAACAGTAACACTGATGACCTTGATGAGGGGATAGATTCCACCCACAGCAAGTTTGCTGATGATACAAAGCTGGGAGGAATGGCTGACACACCAGAAGCCTGTGCTGCCAATCAGTGAGACCTGAACAGTCTGGAGAGCTGGGCAGAAAGGAACCAGATGAGGTTCAACAAGAGCAAGCATAGAGACTTGCCCCTAGGGAGGAATAACTGTGTACACCAGTACAGGTAGGAGGATGATCTGCTGGAGAGGAGATCTGAAGAGAGGGACCTGGGTGTCCTGGTGGATGACAGCCTGGCCATAAGCCAGCAGTGTGCCCTAGTGGTCAAGAAGGCCACTGTTACCCCGGGGTGCATTAAGAAGAGCCTGGCCAACAGGTCAAGGGAGGTGACCCTCCCTCTGTACTCTGCCATGGTGAGGCCTCACTTGGAGGTATTGTGTCCAGTTCTGGGCTCCCCTGTACAAAAAAAGACAGATCTCCTCAAAAGAGTCCACTGGAGGGTCACAAAGATGATAAAGGGTGTGGAATACCTCTATTATGAAGAAAGGCTGAGAGAGCTGGGTCTGTTCAGCCTTGAAAAAAGAAGACTCAGAGGGGATCTGATTCGTGTCTATAAATATCTAAAGGAGCAGGAGGCAAAAGGATAAGGAGGACTGTTCCCAGCAGTGTGTAGCAATAGGAGGAGGGGAAATGGTCACAAACTGATGCATGAGAAATTCCACACAAACGTGCATGGAAGCTTCTACACAGTAAGGGTGATGGAGCACTAGAACAGGCTACCCAGAGAGATTGTGGAATCTCCTTCTTTGGAGCCAGTCAGGACTCCCCTGGACACCCAGCTATGCAACCTGATCTAGGACACCTGCTTTGGCAGAGGGGTTGTACTAGATGATCTCTAGAGGTCTCTTCCAACTCTTACAGTTCTGTGATTATTAACAGGAGGGAAAACAACTTTTTACAAGGGTAGACAGTGATAGGACAAAGGGGAATGGTTTTAAGCTCAAGAAGAAAAGGTTTAGATTGCATGTCAGGGGAAAATTCTTTACAGAGAACAGTGAGGAGCTGGAACAGGCTGCTTAGAGAAGCTGCAGATGCCCCATCCCTGAAGTTGTTTGAGGTCAAGTTGGATGGAGCCCTGGACAACCTAGACTAGTATCAGATCAAGATTGGTGGCCCTGCCTGTGGCAGTGGAGTTGGAACTTGATGATCTTTGAAGATCCCTTTCAATCCAAATCATTCTACAATTCTATGATTTATTGAACATCATGAGGCTTTTCTGATCTCACTGTTCAAAACTGGGTAAGTCCCTCAGGGACATCAACTGCACCACACAGCCTGGTGTCATTCAGCAGTTCAGTGCAAGTGCACTTGATCTCCCTATAACTAAAAATCAAAAGAAGCACCTTTCTCAGTACTGTACATTCAAGCATAAACGTGCCATAAAAAGCTGAAGGAATTAAACTCAGAACTCATTTAAAGAGCATGAAACCTTCATTTCCTATACACAGGAAAAATAAGTTAGTAGCTTGGCTTCAGTCAAGACTATATTAACAGCATGCTGACCTTTTGGTTCTCACTAAGTGATAAAAGCTCACTCCAAACCTAACCAGACCGCTTGGTAGGGAAAAGATTCCTATGGTGCAGCAGCAAGGCATGAGGTGGAGCCAGGTCAGATAGCCTGAGTTAGCCCAAGGGTTATTCCACACTACATGACACCATACAGAAGACTATAAAGCTGCAGGGAGTCCACCACAGGCTGGGTTGCTGCTTTTATCTTGCTGGAGGTAGCCACGTTATGGTTACTCATGTATCTATATCATTACTGTTTTGGCTCTTCTGTCTTAGTGAACTGATTTTATGTCAACTTGTGAGTTCTAACTTGTTTCCTTTTCTTTTCCTCATTCCTCATTGGGAGTGAGCAAATGGCTTTGTAGTACTTTGTTGCCGGATGGGTTAAACTCCAATAGTAAGCAATTAAACAAACATGAAGGTTTCCCACATGGCTTCATTATTATAGATGTAGTTCTTAAATGTCAGTATTTAGATTTAAGGTTGTCACAAACCCCTAGCAAAAAATGGGTTTCTAGAAATGAAGGACATGACCTTTCTTCCATTTTATTTTCATAATGTTGCAGACAACAGCTGCCATTTTTATCTAAGAGCAAAACTTATCCCTGGGGGCATATTATAAAAACAATAACAGCATAACAAATTTGTATCTATGGTGGTATAATTGCCATGAACAGAAAGAACAAAATATCAAAATAAAGATCAGCTATAGGAAAACACAATAACAGTGTATAACCAGGCAAACATAAGCTTTCCAGAGGAAATAAAAGATGGAAAAGAAAGCCTGCACTTGTGTCAACGGTTTACCGGGCTGGATCGGCCCGGTTCCGTGACGATTGGTGCGGGAGACCCACGGACCCACGCCCCAGGAAAGGGCAAGGAAAAAGGGAAAAGGGAAAAGGGAGATGGGCCTAGAAACAAAACAGCGGCAACGATCTGAGGAGGAAAGCTAATTTACTAAATAAGATATTAGAAAGCAAAATAACACAATATAATACAATGTAATTGGAATTGAGGCTAATGAATCAAATAAAATGAGCAAGAGAGAGTGTCCGATAAACCGAAGGCCTTACGCTAACGCTGAAGGCGATACGGCAGCGAGCACCCACTGCTGAGTCGATCCCAAAGGAAAGAGAGAGTGTCCCGTGACCGCTGAGGGTTTTTATCTGTTCCCTCTGAGCGGAAAACACGTAAAAATACAAAGCATCGCAAAGTCCTCTGGGGAATGTAGTTCTTCTTCTCTTCTGAGGCAGGTATACCTGGAATTATCAATGATCCATGGGGCTGGAGCATAAGCTCCTCAACTCTTAATGCAATACATGATGTTATGATGTGGAATACCAGTACCAAAAATCATAAAACCATGACAACTTGTCAGATGTCACTGGCAATTACTGGATTATATTGTATCAACAGGAAATGTCTTAAAGAGAAATCAATCCATTATTCACTATTCTCACCTGTGAAGTACCACCAATAAATCTCACCTAATGCTCAAATAGATGGGTTGAAGAAATACATGCATGTAAGCTTCACCAGAACATTTTTAGCACCCCTACATGAATCTAAAGAAACAAACTTGTTTCTAGTAAGGTTAGATTTTAGAACCCAGAGTAAACACTTGTGTAAAACTGAAAACAGTTAGGAACTACAGATGTTTATGATTTTGTGTAACATTTTTCAGATCATTAAAAGGGTACGTGGAGTAAGTCTCAGCAAATTTTGACACTGAGTAGGTTAGTAAAGGTCATGGGACAGCGCAGTGCTTTCAGATCTTGACAACTTCACAGCACACTATGGCAAACTGCATAAGTCTGAAACTATCAACATTATAAAGAAGTCTAATTCAACACTGAGTTTTATGACATGTACTTACTCTTTGTCTAATACAAGATTAAAAATAGAAAATGAAGAAATAAATTTACAAATCACTTCTGCTCAGAAGTAGATTCATTCCAACACATTTTGCTAGAACTTGCTAACAGGACAGTCATGTTGAAAAAACGTCCAGGTACTCAAAAGAAATTTCTGCAAAAAAAAAAAAAAAAGGTTAATCTACTATTTAATTTAAGGAACCCTATCCATTGTTTGTTTTCATGTGTGTTCATTGTCTTAAATTTAGTTCCTTCTGACTAAAGTTAGGTTTCCAGTTACTGTGCCTGTACTTCTACAACACAACCAAAAGTTGGCAAATTGTTACACTGTGAAACAACTGACAGCACTGCAGGGCACTGCATTTCAACACTGCTCTTTTATTCTTCTAATCTACTGCTGTAGCATTCCTTATTGTAACTTTGGGACAACCTGCAGCATGAGACTCTGGAACTACTGACACCCACACTTCTGTGCCACTGAGAACCATCCCAGGACAGAGATAGTTCCATTCTAATAGTACTACACAGACAGTCTCTATTTCCAATGAACCACCTAGTTTGATGTAAAACAAAAAACAAACAAACAAAAAGTCTTAAGTCTTGTATATTCTTTTACATACGAACTCATAAAACCAAGCTTAATTAAGTCATATTTCTAATATGAATTTGTTTTGTTTCTTGTTTCCACTTTGTGCCTTCACCTCTAGTAGAAAAAAATAGTTTACCAATGTTTCTTTTTAGTGAAGAAATAAAAGTCAACTTTCATTAATCTTCTAATTAGGGTACTCTTGCTTAACAGTATTGGCAGAGTAAGTGTTCTCTGCAGGTGTGATTATATGGCATGCATAATACTTGTACCTTCTAGCCTACTGTTTCCTGAAAGTAGTTTCTGGTACCAATCATTATGTAATGTAAGCAGATTTCTTTTTATTATTTTTATTATGTCATTAATGACTACTGTCTTTATTTTAGTAGTTATATACTCCAAGAAAACACTGACTAGAAAGAAATATTCCAGCATGTTGACATATCTTTGCTTAGAAAGCAGTAACAAAATCATCTTTAGAAAGTTATTTTTCTGAAGATCTTTAGGTCATCTATTGCGTGGTTGCATCTCCTTTCTCTATAGACAGTTCAGGTTAAGCAGTGATTGTCACCAGTAATAATGGGCTGTCTGGGTACACTAAGTGAGCTCACGGCAATCTGGGCATTTTGTAGGAACACGGCTTTCACATGATCTTCTGGGACGAGTAAAGCACTCTTACTGAGTGTTTTTTTTTTTTTTTTAGTATGGTGATGATTGATTCACAGTAGTTACTGCCTTTTCAACAACTAAACTTCCTTGATAGTATTTCTGGTAAAAGTTTCTGAAATGTCAGGATTCATAATTTCTATGCAATTATATATCCCTGAAGTGAAAACAAACAACCTAAAGTTAATTTCAGTGTTTTACAAGTCATGTAACTTGCAGAGAAAGCTGGATTACCAGTACGACCTTCTGTTGGAAAAATTATTTTCAGGACAAATATTACCAGGCACATATATGACATTGGACTTGGTATCTGTTTAAAACAGAGATTTAATTTAATGGACTATGCTGCTACTAAAAGAAATATCATATAGAAAAATCAACGACAAAGTTGTTTTAATCATTACTCCTGTGCCTGAAAAAACGAGGCCCAGGAGTGAGAAAAACATTGTGTCACTACCTCTATTTTATGATACTAGCTGTGAAATTCTCCATTAAATAGGATCCACTGCCATGGGAAAATGCTTCCGAGAATTCTGTATAGTAATAATTAGCTAACAGTTTCAGTGAGCAGAAGACTATTTTGAATCATACAGTGTTTAGAACTTGAGTAAATCCTGTCTGACCATACAAGTGAAAACAGCAAATACAAGAGCAAAAAGGAGTCTGGGCATCATCATTCCTCTTTTGGCTTGATAAAAAAAAAAAAAAAAAAAAAAGACATTCAAAAAGAAAAGGAATGCCTGTGTATTGGCTAGTTTTGTTCCACTTTCATAGATTCTATCCAACCATTCCCAAATGTCCCTATACAGATTAGCAATAGGTCTCCCTTAATATTGCTATTATGCCTAAAACCTTGATCACTGCTGCTTTTGCATTAAAAAAAAAAAAGTTTTGTTAAATATATTGCAAAATATATATTTACATAATAATTTATTTTCCTCTTTTCTTATATATCTTCTTGTGCTTATGAAAGAACTTACCACAGATTACTAAACCTGGAGGAAATCAGCAACTTGCGTTGCTGTGAGCAACGTAAATTTTAAATGAGAAACATAGAAATAAAAACAGTTTCTTGCAACAGTAATAGGTCTGGAACTCCCTCCAATATTTTTTTTTTTTGGCTCTATTCTTTACAATTACATTTTGCTTTTTGAACCTAGAGACAGATCTGTTTGTTGTACAGCAGTTGATTTCAGGATGATTCAGTTCTTAGGTTCATGAGCCATACTTAGGACTTTATTTAATAAATATGCAGGTATCTTCAAATGCTTGCCATGGAAACTACAACAATACATGGAGCACAACAGTATCTGACAGAGCACATTCTCAGCTACAAAATATATATATATTTTTTCCCTCCAACAGAATCACTGCAATGAGCTAGGTTAAGTATTAAAGTATGTGAAGATGATACACTGAAAACGTGAGGAAAAACTGCTTAGTCTGGCAGGAAAAAATAGTCATGCTGAACAAATAGCAGTCCTTAAGAAATATGCGTACGGGACATAAAGCTGTACTGGACCAGTTCAGCCTACACTGCAGAAACTAAACTACCAATTTTCCTCTATATCACAAAATTGATACCACGAAGAGATGCCAAATAGGATTAAAATAAAAGTTCCAACAGTCAAAACAAAATTACGCAACTGAAACATGACAGAAAGTGCTGCAACAATAGCAGAGCAACAAAGTTACAGAAAGTGGGGATACGCTCAAAATGTAACGACTACGGTCACAGAAACAAAGAAAAGAACCTGCTTACCCTTAGAAAACCTCAAACACAGAGAAATCTCCAGGAAGACACCTTCACCTCCACTGACAATCCTTAAACGAGGTCTCGGAAGGGATGCATCCTGGCTCCACTCCTAGCTGCTCAGGAGCACTGCATTGCACCTGAGATCCCCTGGATTGGCCCTTTCTTCCCACCACGTGCTCAATTACCGCCTCGGGCCATGACTTGGCATTTCCACAACAATAATAAATCTCACTAACTTGCTAGCAATGCTCTTAATCCAAAATAAATTCTGATAAAAAAATATTTTAATGTTTTATCATGCATTCCTTTATTAGAAGTTATTACAAAAACTTATTATATAATGTTCTGCATTAAAATGCATACTATGGAAAGAAGATTTGGATTTCTATTCTACCAATTTTGCAATATTGCATTATTTTCAATTTATTAAGAAAAATCAGAGTTACTAAACAAAAATTCTGAAAACTTTTTTGAAATTCTACTAGACTGAGGTATTCTGTCCTGTTATGCAGTAGAACAATGGGTAATCTGGAAATTCTGATATTGAGTCTGATACTAAAAATTCTTGAGTTTAATTCAGGAAAAATGTCTATTTTTATTTAGAATTATCAAAAAAAAAAAAAAAATCCAGAGAATAGTTTTCTGACCAGTCAACCATCCAACTAGCATGTTCTATTACTATGTAGTGGCAGAAAGAATATAATCTTGAAATAAGACATCTAATGTCTTCATCTGAAGGTGTAATCATTTCAAAATGATTTTTTTTTCTATTCAGAGGAGTCTCTGTTAGATTCTTGCTAGGAAAATGAACGTTTTTGTGATTATAACTGAATTGTGTTAGTTGTTTCCATATTTTGTTACATTTAAAGATAGAAACCACTGAAAACCACTGTTGATAGCTCTTTTTGATAAAAGGTAATTGTGCATAAAGGATCCATCTTGAGAATCTCATTTTTAAAGTCTCTGAATATCTTGTTTTCATATTTCTAGTTAACTACTGTTCATCTTTGAAGTCATAATAAAATAACAATTATATGGATCTTTGAACACGTGGAGTGAAATTGAAAGAAAAAAGAAAAAGAAGTGTATAATCCAAATCTCTAGAGGAATTAGAGCTGCTATGTGTTATAGAAAAAAAGCTCTGCTACTATTTAATCAACCTACAGTCTATCTAATATGTGCAGTTATAAGCACAAAGTTCAGAAGCTTTAAGGTCCCTCTTTTAATTAAACACCATTATAATTGGCCCCACAACAGATTTTCCTGTGACCTCTAAAAATAACTTCTTTAGGTATCTATAGTATACTGTTCATTCTTTCTTAAAACTACTGATCCTGAAACACTGTGCATTAAACAAGGAATACTTTGCAGTGTAGTTATTCAGAAATACTGCATGCGTTTTTTATAGAAATTAAGCGATTTCTCATAATCTTTCTAGAATTTGTGTATTAATGCAATTTCCACTGTTTAAGTATGAATGCTAAAATTGTTTATTTTTCATTCTGCTAGATCTTATCCATTCCTGAATTAGTTTCAGTGGAAACTAATTTTCAGTGGAAAATTCCATCTCAGAATCTTGACATGCGTGCCTATCACTGATCCTTATAAAGGAGTATCTGATAACTCTTAAAGAGAAAGACCCATCAGGCTTCCTTCTTTTCTGTTACTGTCTGACTGATGAGGCGGCCAGTGTCATTTCTGAAAGTTAAGTCATCCTCACCAGCTTTGATTTGACCTCACAGTCAGATCTTCAAGATGCATAATCTCAAATACAGACCAAAATCTTCAGTGGAAAGCAACTTGTGTCATATTCACAGATGCTGTTCACTCAGTTTGATACAATTAACACATCTTTTGTTCTCCAAGTTTGGGGCCATGTTATGGTTAGCTTTGATTTATTAATTAATGGGACAGTAAAACCTGATTGTGTCTTAGAGAAAGAGAAAAGATGTGACTCATCTAAATGTGCAAAGAAGTACAGTGAAAAAGCAGGCAAAAAACCATGCCTACAGCATAGTTATAAAGAATTGTGATGGAACTTTGCTATGACTTAACTCAGCTTTATGCACTGGTAAAGATATTCCAAGATTCATACACTCAACAGTAGAGGCTCTCCAGCTCATTCATTTATGATTTGGTATTACACTTCTTTAGGAATTACTATTTGGGTTATGTGACTACTGGATTATTTTAGAATCATCTGCAGCAGTTTTGTTGCCTTTAAATCTTCTTCTACAAAACAAGGAAAGATAGGCATCTTCCAAAAATGAAATCGACTGACTAGTTGTGGTTTAACCTGGTAAATGATTAAGCACCACTCAGCCATTTGCTCACTCCCCTGCAGTGAAATGGGTGAAAAAAAAAAATGGAAAAAGGTAAAACACATAGATTGAGATAATGTAATAGGACAGAAAAGGAATGAAAAACAATAACAAATATAGTGATACAGGAAAAAAATCTGAGCATAATACAACTGTTCAGCACCCACCAACCAATGCCCATCTGGTTTCTGAGCTACAGTCTCCACTATCCCTAGCTAACTCCCCCCTAGTTTTATTGTTCCATATGACATCACAAAGTATGGAATTGGCTAGTTTGGAATAAAATCAGCTGCTCTGGTTTTATTTCCTTCCAGTTTCTGCTCTGCCCCAAGCCTCCTCTCAAGCAGGTCAGCATGAGAAGCTGAAAAATCCTCAACTAAGAACTGCTCAACAACAACTACAGCATAGGATGATTACCGACATTATTATTCTCCTAAATCCAAAAAAAAAAACCCAACATCATACCAGCCATTAGAAAGGAAATTAGTTCCATCCCAGCTGAATCCAGGATACTAGTATGTCCAATTCATAAATAATATTTGTAATTATTACCTGGTATCAAGGTAACATAATTGGGTAAAATTTTGCCCTTGTGGTTTATCACCTGAGTTAATACACAAGATTATCATCTTCCAAGTTGTAAAGCCCTCAGACTGCAGGTGACAGCACTGACAATTCATGGTTGCGATATCACTCAGGTAAATAACAAATCAAGATATTTAAGTGAACTGAATTAAATAAGGACACTGAAGTGAAACCATTTTAGTTTATCTACAAAACATTTTAAGATCTGCAGTAAAACTTCTGCTCTCCCTTTAGGAAACAGGCACAGGCAGATGAATGCCAAAACTGTTTTGAAGAGAGAAGATAGAGGTAGAGTAGTTAGGAACAACTGAAAAGAAACAATAATGGAGAGAACAGAAAAGTTGAAATGTTGAAAGTAATGTAACCGAAAGAAATTGGATGGAAAGATGAAATTCAGTGTTCATAAGAAGCCTAGTGCAAAGCAGCAACATCAGAAGGGGAAAAAATATAATGATATTCATAGCAGAGAGAAAAGACTGCAACTGAATGTTACTAAACATTGGAGCTGAATGAGAAGAACGTATTGGTCATGTAATACAAATCCAAATGGGAATCTTCACAACGTTATGCAGCTAACCTGGGAAATTCTATAGAAATTTATGGATTGCAGGCACTTCAGTTTATCCTTCACAATTTATATGACTAAATGCTTCCAACCTATTATTGCCTCCTAATTCAGTGGTTCATCATTTTTGTTTCAAATTTTAGTGGTTTATCCAATCAGGTAGTTCTATTTAGGAAGAAAAAATATATATTTTTTCCCTGACACACCTCTGTAGGCTCTGTGCCAATTACTTCTTTCCTACCTTTTCAGCAAGGGGTGTGTGTATGGATACAGTAACATTTTGGAGATAATTTATGTGGTCAGATTTGTAGGAACTTAATACAGTATAAAAAGCAAAAACGGAAAATCTTCAGTATGTTGAGGCAGTGTGTGCACATCTTTTACACTTTGGTGGCTGTCTTATACACATTAGGTACACTACAGAAAGGCACTGCAAAATATTAATGCGAAATTGAAAGATTCAAAGTAACATCAGAAAGAAAACACAATCAGAATCATGAATGATTCAATACAATCAGGAAATATGATAATCCGGGAATTCAAATAATTAAAGAAATATTGTGGTGCGTTTGATCTTTATCAAACATTTTCCATTTAAAATCGATATTGGGCATTAGTATAATATTACTGGATTTTTGTATCTGCAGTCCATCATGCACTGATATGCCAAAAATTCTTATTTATAATGCAGGTAGCTCACTGTATCAGATCTTATTGCACAAAACTATCAAATTCAAAAGTTATTTTTGAACAGTCACTGCCAGTGGGTTATTACCTGCAAGCAGTGAGTCTTTTACTGTTATCTATCAGAAGAAGTCAGTGGCAGGTGTTATGCTGCTGGCATATCTCTGCTTTAGAATTTACAGGATTCTTTCTTTTTTTCCAAGGAAGCTTTCATTAAATGCTGTTACAGTCTTCCATACATAGTCAACAACTATAGATTAAAATATAAAAGAAAATAATTCCTTCTCCCTGCAGATTCTGACCAAATTGAATATATTATCATAATGCTTATTGCTGAGAATAATGATGCCTTGTATGGCACCATTTATGGTTATAATAAAGAATGAGTCTCTGATAAGACAAGCTGTTCATTAGAATGCTAGTGGCAAGAACAGCAAGAAATACATAACTAGATGTTTTTGCCAGTCTTAAAGACATACTCTGCTCATGAATGGTTGTTAATATTTTCCTTCAACAAATTTCCAACTATTTTTTGCTTTAGAAAAATATAGGTATCTGATAAAGTAAATTTATGCAAAATTTTGTCTCAGGAATACTGTATTATATAGAAATAAGAATTAATTATTCTTGGGTGTATCTTTCAGCTTTATTCATACCCATGGTCATTTATCTACAACTAGAAAAAAAAATTAAAAAAAAAACTGTTATGAGTAGCTACTGCCTGAAAGAAGGTAGCAGTGAGGAGGCTGTTGGTCTCTTAAGTGACAAGTGATTGGTCTCAATTTATGACAGGAGAGGTTTAGATCGTATATCAGGAATAATTTCTTCATGGAAAGGCATAGGAACAGGCTTGTCTGTTTACCATCCCTGGAGATATTTAAGAGAAGCATGGATGTAGCACTTACAGACATGGTTTAGTGGTGGAGTTGTAGTGTTAGCTGGATGGATCGACTTCAGTGATTGGATCTGAAAAGGTCTTTTCCAACCTATGATTCTGTGATTCTTAAATGACTTCAGCACACACAACCTGCTGTTGTTGCTTTTTTGAAAGACAAAATCTTAAACACAACCAAGTTTGAAAAGTGCTCAGAAAGAATGCAAATTTTCAATTTTACTTGAAAATCAGAGATAATTATTTAAAGCAATTAATAAATATTATTTTGTAGTATGACTGTGTTTGGACATGATGATGATTAAACTAGTAATAAGCAAGTTAATAAGAAGACATTATTAAATTTTCTATTTCTTTAAGTTTCATTATGAAGATATATGCTCAAAAGAACCAGCTCATAACACCTGCCTCATTGCGTCTGACTGAAGAGATAATCCAGTCCAGTATCCTTCATCATAAGGGTCCAGAAATACATGCATTAAAAAAACCGCAAGAATCATTTTAAGTGTAGGGAAATCACCCTCCAGTAGTTTTCTAGCAATCAGTAGGTTGATGACTCCCTGAGTCAGCTATCTGTCAAGAGCTATTGTATACCAATTCTAAGTAAGCTTTGCTTCTCTTAACTGGCATAACTTATATCCATTAAAGCATAAATCTTCAAGATAAAATACTACATTTTATCTTGAGATAAAGTTTTCCGGAGAAAATGCAAACACATTATGTCATTCATGTTAAGGGAAATGTATTCCTCTTTCGGTAGAATCAATAATTTGTAATCCATCTTCAACTCCTGACCAGAAGGAATAGAAAATGCAACACTAAAAATATGGACTTGCTCACAATGTTAAGTTTACAGTAGAAAACCATGCATTCAGTCCTCAACAGCTTCTGTTCGAGTCTATATAAATGCTATATTAGTTCCTGATAAAAGTGCCTGAGTGTTCCTTTCAGTGTATATCAATCATTTACATCAAGCAATTTTCATAGGTAAATTTTCTCAGCATATGACTGCAGGAAAACATTTTTCTATCTGCTCTTGCCCTCAAGATCTGCTTTACAGGCAAAGAGAAAATATAATCTACTTATATAAAAGCAGAAAGATCTTGTTAGTGTAACTCAAATCTTTATTTTTCTAATCATTATTAGTCCAGATCTAATTTCTATATAAAAATAAACACAAATAATAGAGTAAAAAATGTTATACACACTTACTTTTCATCCGTTTTCCTGGAACTGTGCTCACTCTTTCCTTGAGCCGTAGGTCCTCAGCTTGGAGGCCTCATTCTGGTGATGACAATCTGGGGACATTTACAGATCATCAGCATCTGCAGTCATTTGTCAGGAGGAGCATGATGTCCGCTGATGATTTCTGCTTCCTCACTCTAGGTCTACTTGGGATCATTTTTGCATATCTGTTAACTCACTTTGAAAGTTCTCTTTTGCGCTGATATGTAGATCTGTGTTGAAGCCAAATAGGCTTCATATAATGCCATTTACATAGTTAAATGCAGCATCAGAAGGCTCAGACGCGTGAATGATCCAAATCCTTTAGTGCAGGATCTAGCATCCGTTACGTACATTTCCACGTCCCCTCTTGTAACTTTATATCCACCTCAACATGTTAACAGAACGCTTAACAAGTCTCCTTCATGTCTAGACACTAAGTGCCCGTGAAAGTGCTCATCCAGTCAGAACCACAGATAGCTTCTTTTTGTGCTTCTTCTCCAGACAGAGTCACCATCACGCGGAGATTACGCGCCCCAGTTGACTTCTGCTCTTGTCTCCTGGAGACAGTCTTTGTTCCTGGAGTCCTTTTTCACACCCCATCAAACCTGTTTTTCAGACTCTATTCTGAACATTGTCTTGAACTTGCTGTTGTATTTCTTTCTCTTTCCCGCCACAAAAACCTCTTCTGTACAGATCCAGGTCTACATTTCCTTAATCAATGAACTGCTTATTGGACTTGATGATCTTTAAGGTATTTTCGAGACCAGATAGTTCTCTGGTGCCCAGTGCCAGCCCTACGCCACATCCATAATTATCCCTGCCTGTACTCCTCTGTCACATCAGCATCTCCAATTTCTACAGCCTCTACTACTGTGCCTGCTTTTTGCTATAATTTTGAAGCTGTTCTGATAGAATACGAAGATAACAAAAGTGAAGAAATTATATATAACCACTTAGAGGAAAACAAACAAACAAACAAACAAACAAGGTGTTAGATCCAAACTAGTTGAAACAAAACCACAGGCAGGTGAATCAAGGAATTGAATTAGATTCAATCTATAGATTTGTTAAAACTAGGCCTCATAGCTTCAGCAAACAGGTAACTTTAGGAAGAACCGCAAGGACCATAGAAATGCATGTACCGCTGAAGAGTGCTGCTGTTTACAACTCAGTACGGGAGTGATCCATGAAGATAAGGAAAACACAATGGTGGGTAGGGTGGATATTGACAGCACAATGGAGGGCCCAGAGAAGATAAGTGGAGTTGCTGTTTGCAACTCAGTGGGGGAGTCTCGTGAAGGTAAGGAGGCAGATTTGCTGTTGTGACATAATGCAATCCCCTTAACAGCTGGAAATTTACTCTTAGACTTAATCCCATGACCACCGGAGATGTCAATCACTTTTAGAATTTCTGTCCATGTCCTTGGAATGTGATGAATATTTATGTGTCATGCGTTTAAATGTGTAGTCATTTCTCTCTTCAGTGTGCATGTTTGGTGGAGCGATCCCCATGCACCCAGCACTGTAATAAAGGGAATACCCACTTGACATAACTCATTGGTATGTCAAGTTACTTTGTTGGTTTTCTTGGCTTCAAAACTATCACATAATATTATGCATGCTATATATCTTCCAGTTTCAAAAAACTCCAAATGATTAAGAGCCAGTTTACATGTAACCTCCTTCAAGTCCAAGAGGATCAGCCACAAAGACATAACTTAATCTTCTTAGACTTGGTGACTATATGAAGGGTAGCCTGCAATGTGCCACTGGAGTACAACTATTGCTCTACGTAAGAAATGAGGCAAAAGTCAGTTCTCCTTTCCTGCTCCTTGCTATGGAGTAGTGCCACACAATGAAAAAGTGGAGGATTTATCCTGTACAATACGCTTCAAAATGTAACAAGAAAAAATATTAATCTGAGATGACATCCTATAGAGCACAGTTATTTCATTTGTTTTACCTTTGATACTTTATTCTAATTTCTTTCTTTTATAAGTTACCTCTTTAATATCATTGAACATATTTTCTGAGCTGTTTACTTGCAGGTCTCCTGTTTTTTCCATAAATATTTTACATGTAGAAGAAGTATAAGCTAAGCAATTTTTTTCTTTATAATTTCCATGATGTCACATTAATCTTTAATCTGTCTCCACCTATCTTCCACAGCACAGATTTCTGGGGAACATGAAGAGTGCTAAAACAGAAGTTGAAACCACTTTGATCAGTGTTCTTGCAGTACACAACTTTCCCTGAGCATGTATCTGTCCTCATTCTTTCTGACACTCTTTCAGTGTCTAAGTTTTGCTTCCATACTATTGTGTCTTTTCATATATATCAGAAAGCGGAATGCTTATTGGATTTTCTTTACTTCTTAGATCATTTCTAAAATTTATTAAGATTTTTGTTTTGCACAGTAGGAATATTGAATGCTAAAATGTGTGATTAGGGATTTGTTTTTGTTTTTCTGCCTCCAGATTATACTGTTGCACTCTGTACATAGTAGAATAACTATCTGCTTCTTTCCCCCACTTTTGAGTCTTCTCCAAAACCTCAAAAACCTTTACATGTCTTGAACTTGTTTTTATCCCATAAACAACATTGCATAGAGCAGCTCTCTTAATGATAAAGCAGAAACATTTTGTAGATAATGACTATATCTTAACACCATTTTCACAGGAAGTTCAAAGAGAATAAATTATTTACAACATTCAAGACTGGTCCAAATGGTCATTAAAAATATATAGAGACCTAGATTCCAGCTGCAGATGACTTCAGCAATGAACTTGAGGTATGCCAGTTATAAATATTTGACTTGGCTTGCACCTGTATACTATATTTTTCACATAATTTTGTTGTTGTTTTTTTTATACTTAAGGGAAACAGAAAGGAGAGCTTCTGAGATTCAAAACAGAATAAAAAACAGCATTCCTTTTAGTATTCAAGGAATCTGAAGAGATTTGAATATTTTTTTAATAGTAACTATTATGCAGCAATTCAAATTCTAAAGTGATGGCAAAGTATTATGCTGCAACTAGAAATGTATTTAATTGTAAGGTACTTATCTGGATATTCTTGTATTTGAAGCTTTTTACTTTAAAAACTGAATTGAAAGTCTTGATCCCTGTTTCTTGTTCAAAGGCACATGTTAGCAATGAAGCAAAGGAGCAGTAAAGGAGAAAATCTGCTATGGTTTGTTCATGACATCAGGCTACAGGAGTTCTGGTTAATGATTGTTTACAGTTCAGCTGTTCAGTTGGTCTCTGTGAGAAATTTCAAATTCTTGCATCTTCAAGCATTTCAAAGAACGGTTTTGAAGTGCAGAAAATTTGTAGTAACTATAGGAAACAGCTGGCTATTGATACAGAGTAGTGATGAAGCTGCGATCAGGTAATTTACCTAAAAATGTGTCATCTTTTCATGAACTGTGCTGGTTTCTTCTGGGACAGAGTTTATTTTCTTCATAGTGCCTGGTATGATTCTATGATTTGGCTACAGGAAAAAAAACAATGTTGAAAACAAACCAGTGATTTAGTTTCTGAGCAATGTTCCACAGAGCCTAGGACTTTTCATCTTCATGTACTGTCCTGCCAGAGAGAGGTTGAGAAGGAACAAGGAGCTGGGAAGGGACAGAATGAGGACAGCTGACTTGAGCTAGCCAAAGAGATGTTCCATACCATGGGATATTGTACAAAAAAACCTTCAAATCAGTGAAAATTTGGCTAGGAGGGCAGACACTTCTTGGGAACTGACTGGGCTTCACTTGGTGGGTAATGAGTAATTGCATAGTACAATATTTGTTTTATAAAAATATATTATATTGTTTTCATTACTATTACTCTTTTCCTGTTCTATTTCTTTTCTGTCTTAGTAAATAGTGATTTATCTTAACCCATGAGTTCTACTTAAGTGGGTTTTTTCACTGATTCTCTTCCCCCACCCCAGCAGGAGACAGAGTGAATCTGCCTGATGCTAAGCTGCCTGCCAGGTAAAACCACAACACAAATATGGTCATTATTTAAGGTCTTACTACTAGGACTAAGGGGAAATATGAGGGGAATTATTTTTTCTAGCACAAGTCGGAGTAATGACTAATACAAATAAAGGATCCTCTTGAACATTAGAAAGCTTTAAGTACCTAACTTTGTATAAATTCCCTTCTTTTCCTAAAAAATTTCCCTCCCTATAGAAGTTGCTTTCCATGCTTCACAGGATGCCACAGTTGAATCCAACAAAATATCAGTTGTCAACAGTGTTAAAGCAAGGGAATTAATCACAGAAAAAATACAGAAAACAACAAATTTAATAAATAGCTACTCTTTCACTTATTATCTTCCCTTCATATCTCTCTGTGGAGAGCTTTTGAAAAACATGTTTTTTAGAGTTGCTATAAACTTAGTGAAGCCTAAGATATTCAGAAACACGGAAGAGAAGTGAACTTCTTCTTTGGCTTTCTTTTGCAAGCACAGTAGTTAAATGTACAGTGCTAATCACAGGTGTTTTCATAGATTATAAAGGGCAATGTTGTCCCTATAGTAGCGCTCATGAAAAGAACAGATGTAAGAAAACAGATCTGCATGGGAATCAGGATACTCCAAGGCCAGGTTTGGTAGACAGCGGAAGGAACTGAAGAACAGACTATGATGAAGAGGCACAAGAGTGACAGATCTAAAAAACATAAATGTTTGGGATAGGAAGGAGTGAACACTTGCAGTAGATAGTTCAAGAGATGACAACCAGCCCTGGTTACATCAAATAATGCAGCCTAGTAAAGGGAAAGCTGAGAAGTCTAGGTGACCTGGAATGTTCACAACGACATTGCATTTATATTTAAAAATATCTGTATTACCCTAACTCTCCCTGCTTCATATAAAGCCTTTGTGTAAAGACTTGGATTTTGAATGTGCTACTGTCAGTTTCTCACAGCTTCTTTATTATCCTCTTAGTTAACAGTTTCCGTTTGTGAATAGTAAGTACACAGTAATATTTTTCTGAACTTAACTGTTGTACTGGTTTTATCTTTGTGGACAAAAGTCCACTAAATACCTACAAGTTAGATTTTTAATTGGCTTTTTACAAAACATTAATTCACCACTAGCAAAGGGATTTCTTTTAATATAATTCAGATATTTTTACTCTACAAAATACATATACCTTCTATTTGAGAATAAATAATTAAATAAATAAATAAATAAATAAGTTCTTTTTGTGTACCATTAAGTACATTCTTCATGTATTACTAATTGTATTACCGTAAGAGTCTCGTTCATAAGGTAATTTTACATGAAGCTAAACAAAACTATCCAACTTTCTTCAGAACTCATGTTACAGCTCTGGGAGCTAAGAACTAGGGTGAACTTACCAGGCTTACAAGTCTCCAATAGAATTCTCTAAGAATGTCCAGCCTGAATCTCATCACTCCCAAACTAGCCAATTGGAACATACACCCTTACTTCTGTGGCAAGCTTATTTGAAAAAGAAAACCTAAGTAAGAACTATGTCTAGCAATCAGAAAATGCTAGTTAAGATACTTGGAACAGAATTATTAGGGGTCAAGATAATAGCTCATTTTTTTTGCTGAATTTTTTTTTATTGAGAAGATTTACACTCATACCTGTGTTTTAAGCTATAATCAAAGAAACCTGAGTTATGCTGAATTGATCAACATTTTCCATAAAACATTTCCCAGTTGTTAATTCTTCATTTGATGGTTAAAAATTCCAAAAATTTTGGTAAAATAATAATTAAAAAAATCTTTTTTTTTTTTTTTTTTTTTTTTTACTGATTTGAACTGATACTTTATTTCTGAAGAAGAAGAAAAAATCTCATCTGACAGGTTTCTGATTCTGACAGGTGGGACTTCTTCTTATTTCCATTACAAATCTATTCTGTATCATAAATATCATATAAAACATTTCCACATCATCAAGGTTCCAGCAGCAAGAGCATGTTAACATGAAGTAGTAGTTTTACAGGATGTATCTTGCTTTTTGTAAGACTACTGGTCTTACAACTATGTATAAAAATAAACAAATAAATAAAAGACATCTGTGAATTTATACGATACTGCTCTTGGTATCTTACAATTAAAGATATATTACAAAAATTGTATTGTTTATCATTTATCATTCCTGTTTCATGTGTTTATGCTCTCCAAAATGTTAAGTTAAATGCAGCAGAAAGAGAAGCTTTTTACTGTGCCCTAATATGTCCCAAACACACATTTCTACTCCATGCTAGGATACAAGATAGCACCAAGAGTAAAAGAGCTCACCATAAACCTTTGGTTTGACCGCTTGCTGGGCATGTACTAGGGCTTTGCTGCAACGTATCGAGAGTATGAAGTTTGTGATGTTATTCTCACACAAAACATAAGAGTTACAGAGTGGATTACATTTCAAAATCACAGCAAACAAAGAATCCCTGTAAAAGCGAAAACCTTCAATAATAAAATAGTAAATAGCCAATTTCCATTTCTTCCAAGTATTCATCTGTGAACCTGATAAAATACTGTTTTTTCATTGTACAGGAATGTTGAGTACATTTGAGTTAAGTACGAATTGTCAATATAAAAAATCTCAGCAAATGAATTCATTATTGTTGTTTCCTTGTATGTATTTCAATAACTTAAGAAGGTAAATATCTAATTAGCATGTATTATACTCAAAGTCAGGAAATGAAAATAAACAGCTCAATTAAGATACATTTTATTGTATAACATCAAACAAATTTTAAATATTGAGACTGATCTTAAAAATATTACAATCGATTCCTTAAGTTAATAGTCATAAACATCTGCTATGCTTGAATTTTAAAATATAAATATGTGTTACAATTCCCTACAATACGGACAGCAACATAACGATGGTTGTTCATGAAAATACAGTGAATAAAAGCAAAATATTTTCTGTTTATTTTCTTATTTGACAAAAAATACATTTAAAATGGCTTGACATTGTGTTTTATTCTCTGCAAGAAATATATATATGTGTATATATATACATATTCTGTGATATAATTCTGTGGTTCTGTGATTTCTGTTATATTCCCTTTTCAGGTTTAATATAATAGTTAATGGTTTGATCTAACAAATAGCTAATAGTATTGTGATTAACAGATTTTATTTCTTATTCAAGAACGGACATTTTTATCTTCTACTTTGCTGCTGCAAATACTGTTTTTAAAAGTTACTGAAAATTATCTTCTTGATCATAGAAAAAAGGGTAAGAAGTTGCTTAATCACATCAACATCCGTAATAAAAATTAACATCCCAGCACTATAACACAACATTATTTATGTTGATAAAAGTGACTGTCTAGATGTATGGGAGTCAAGGTTTTTAAACATAAATCTTATCAAAGCACTAGTTAATACAGGGTCTGTATTAGGTTTTCCAACCTAATATTCTTTTAATTATGCTCAACTACTCAATATAAACCTATTAGCAGTCAGCAAACAAAATTAACCCCACCTAATGTAGGAACTGAAGCATTATAAGATCTTTATTAGTGGAACAAATCTTGACTCTTCACAGCCTCTTTCAGACTAGATTACATGCTGACTGCCATTCACTTATTAAACTCTGGATGAAAAGCAAGACTTGAATGTTACTGTGATTGATAAAGACATATACAGGCAGTGGAGGCTGGGATGTATGGCCTGAGAAGGCTAGAGGGTTGACATCCAGATATGCTGAGGTGGAACCAGGAAAGGCAAGGCACAGGTGGAACCTCATTTGGTGAGAGATGTGGAAAAAAATAAGGGGTTCTATAGGTACACTGAATCATAGAATCATAGAATCACTGGGATTGGAAAAGACCTACAAGATCTTCCAGTCCAACTATTCACCTGCCACCACTAGTTCTCACTAAACCATGTCCCTCAACACAATGTCTAAACGTTCTTTGAACACCTCCAGGGTCAATGACTCCACCACCTCTCTCGGCAGCCCATTCCAGCACCTGATCACTCTTCTGGAGAAGTATTTCCTAACATCCAGTCTGAATCCCCCCTGGTGCAAATTGAGGCCATTCCCTCTAGTCCTACTGCTAGTTACAAGAGAGAAGTACATAAGACACAAGAGAGGCTGATCTCCAGCTCACTACAACCTCCCTTCAGGTAGCTACAGAGAGCAATAAGGTCTCTTCTTAAGACTGAACAATCCCAGCTCCCTCAGCCATTCTTCATAAGGCCTGTGCTCCACACCCCTCATCAGCTTTGTTGCCCTTCTATGGACACACTCCAATGCCTTGATGTCTTACATGCTATGAGAGGCCCAAAACTGATCACAGCGCTTGAGGTGCAGCCTTACCATTTCTAAGTACAGGGCGACCGTTACTTCCTTGCTCCTGCTATCAGCAGCGCTATTTCTGATACAAGAAAGGGAGATAGAAATGTTTAAACTAGAAGCAAAGCCAGATGTGGAAGGAGAATAATGTTGAAAACCTAGTTCAGGATTTGCTCTTTCATAGTTCATAGTTTCATAGTTCTGGAATGAGGCACTGTCCTCTCTGATGAGGAGGTAGTTATGATGACTTTCCTATATAACCAGGCAGTCAACAACATTTTCTAGGCACACTCATGAAAACTGTCCACTGCCAAATCTTTTTCTTCACTTTGTTCATTGATTTTCCTCAAGATCTTGTGATTGTATTTTCAGAATGAGAAACAAGATCTCTTTGTCACAGCAGTTTGTATTAAGACTTTCAAAATCTCTGTTTCTTTCTCTCTCTCCTCCTGCCTTCTCCCTTTGCAAAACAGTTCCAGGATATAATTCCTGGAGCTCCACAACATTTCTCATCTAATAAAACAGTCCAGAATGATGGGTATTTTTGCTCTTCTAAACTATAGGTGTTTCTTGCATGAGGAAAAAAACAAACAAACAAAAAAAAACAGCAACAGCAGCAACTAGTAACAAATAATAACTAACACTATACATAAGTAATGCTAAGTTCAGGTATAAATGTTAGTATTTTTCTGTAACTTTCTTGTACATAAAATAACAGAACTGTGTATTTAATCAGCTACTGAAATCATTTAATGTTAATACTATAAACCATTACTGAGGCAAACCAGGAAACCTGAGGCTAACTCCTTGCCAGCCTTGATTTGTGAAGCTTTTACTAGTTGCATTAGAAGATCCAGCAGTACTACAAGGGATGAAAATCACAGCTGCATGTGAAAAGACTTCCTAATCGATGCTCTATGACAAAACTAGCTGTATGTCAGCAAGGAACTTCTAACAGTGAAGTATTACTGTGAACATAGAAGTACTACCAAAGTACTGAACACAGTACTTAAGGTCTGGCCCCACCAGTGCCAAGGACAAGTGCACAATTACCTCCCTTCTCCTGCTGAAAACACTATTTCAGAGGCCTTTTTGGCCACTGCTGGGCACACCTCTGGCTCATGTTCAGCCAAGCATCGATCGATACCCCCAAGAGTATTCCAGCCGCTCTGCCCCAAGCCTATAGTGTTGCCTGAAGAGACAGGTCAAAGAGGATGTATCCTCAAAAATCCTTCCGACCCTAAGAGCAGGACACATCTAAGACCATCTCATGAAACTGAATGTGTATAATTCTGAGGCTTGATGACATGCATTCCAGAGTCTGAAGGAGCTAGCTAATGTTGTTGCCAAGCCAGTTTCCATCATGTTTAAAAAGTACTGGCTGTCAGGTGAAGTCTCTTGTGACTGGGAAAGTGGAATTGTTACTCCCATTTTTAAGAAAGGGAGAAAGATCCCGGGAAGTACAGGCTGGTGAGTCTCATCTCCATGCCTGGAAAGAAGGGAAGGGAAGGGAAGGGAAGGGAAGGGAAGGGAAGGGAAGGGAAGGGAAGGGAAGGGAAGGGAAGGGAAGGGAAGGGAAGGGAAGGGAAGGGAAGGGAAGGGAAGGGAAGGGAAGGGAAGGGAAGGGAAGGGAAGGGAAGGGAAGGGAAGGGGAAAGAGAAAGGGGAGGGGAAAGAGAAAGGGAAAGAGAAAGGGAAAGAGAAAGGGAAAGAGAAAGGGAAAGAGAAAGGGAAAGGGGAGGGGAAGGAGCTAGAACCAGAACCTCTTAAGAAACATTAGACTGAAACTTCTGAAGATTGAATAACTAAGAATAACTGTGAGTGGGAAGAAGAGTAAAATAGTGTTGCAGTTTCAGTGTCATCTGCAACTGACATTTATCATTCTTCTTGTCACAGTAAGGCAAGAAAAATTAAGGATCCCTGAGAGAGTAAAACAAGATATCGATCAGAGCTTTGCAAGCTCTATAATCTTGTACTTGAATCTGGAGTTAGTCCTTTAAAAGAGCTGTGTAAGCTCAAAACTTGCCTTTGTTTGAACATTTTAAAGTAAAAGCTAAGAAGGTTTTATCTGGTCTTCCTGGTGACAAAGTGCTGCAAAGGTTCATTTAGTGTACAGTTAGAAATAGTTTCTTATTGTCACAAAACAATGCAAGTTTATTTTTTTTTTTTCTTTTTGAATAAACTCTGTTCTGTTATGCTCTGAAGTTTCTAATATTACAGATCTGTTCATTGTTTGTCAAGCTCAGCTGGACTATTTCTGGCAGTGGTAGTTTACTGATGGAATTAAGAAACTTAAAGTTTTAACCTTCTACGTGATCCATGAGAGATGAGGATTTCATAAAATTATTTTTGCATTTACAGATTTGACTCATTGCTTTATGATCATCATAAAAATGGCTTAATTCAATGATCACTCTTCCCAGTAATCAAATGTCATGAAAGATGGTCAGGTACTATTTTTGATAGTGAACTACAAAGTCTCAGGTTGTTTTCTCATGGTAACAGCATTTTAAAAATACTAAGCAGCTAAGGGAAACATCCAATAAATTAGAAAGGTTTCTAAAAATTATATACTTCAGTATATAGCAGCTACTGGTAACATGATTAATCACGAGAGTAAGACAGCTTGCCTAATGGGCAGAGGCTGCAGATTTAGTTAGTAGAAAAGCACTAAGGATAGGGCAGGATGCAAAATTCTCTCTGTAGTAATGATATTTCACTGAATTTTTGGCAAAGTAATCGTGCTCTCATTATTGTGCAGTCCTCTCCTTAGTGTATGTGGTTTAAATTATCTCAGACAGCATATTTAATATAAGAATTTAGCAGCTAGATCACCTGTGTACCCCTCAAAGTTTCTTCCAGTTAGCTAAAGAATTAGCATGTGACAACCATTAGCTTAGTGTTTAATAACAGTTTATTATAATTTCTCTTAATACAAAATTCTGAAGCTTTCTGTGAGCTCTCTTGTTCCAAGAGATATCAATGAAGGAATCCCTGTTTTCTACATCTGGCTGAAGATGTGCACAGGCATAAGCATAGTTTGCTAGAGAAACTAAGACTTCTGTTTGATGGCACCCATACACTACAAGAAATATTGGGTTTGGCTTGGATAGAGTTCATTTTCATCATAGTAGATTACATGGTGTTATTTCTCAGATTTCTGATGAAAAACAGTATAGGTAACATACTCACATTTAGTTGTTGCTGAGCAGCACTGACACAGAGCTAAGGACTTTTTGCTTCTCGCACCACCTCACTTGTGAAAAATAATAAGAGCCTGGGAGGGGACACAGCTGGGACAGATGACCCTAGCTGATCAGAATTATATTCCATAATGTATGATGTCATTCTCAGCTGGGGGAAAGGTGTAAGTGGGGACATATGGAGTTATGTCTTCCCAGAAAACTATTATGCATGGTGAAACCTTGCTTTCCTGGAAGTGGCTGAACATCTGCCTGCTAATGGGAATCAGTTCTTCATTTTATTTTACATACACATCAACTTTTGCTTAAACTGTCAAAGATAGCCCTTCTTTCAAAATATATTACTAGATATTTGAAGGAAAATTGATTTATACTTTTAAAATAATTGAAAGATTTTTCTACTTTGCTCAATTTCAGAGCAGATTTCTTTCACTCAAAATGAAAAGAAAAAATATGTAGAGTTTATTATGCTGATTCAAAGCACATTATGTTGAAAAAAATACTTAAAACAATTATCATATAAAAGCAATAATATGCCAAACAATTAAATCAGCTTTGTATATTTCAGATATAAAGATACATTATTTTTGTTTATTTAAACAAATTAATTCTCATTTATTTTTGATTGTCTAATCATGTACATTATTGAGATTTTTAAGGGACTATTTTAGACTTTTTTATGAAGTGCCTTGATGTATAGTCATTCAGGCTGGAGAAAGAATTTTTAGAATGTATGGTACTGATCAAAGTCAAAACTATAGAAAGAAAAAAGAAATCATAACTGTGGTTGATTCATCTATTGCTTGGAGGATGCACATATCATCTCCCTAGTGGAAGAAAAATGAGATTTTGTTTTTTGCTGCAGAATGATTCTGCATTAACATGCAGATCACTAACAAACATAAGAAAGATGGTCAAACTCATTCAGATAAAATAACTGTTCTTAGCAACCTCATTTTGCAACTGTTAGGTTTTGTGAAAACATCCATGCTTTCTAGTCTGGAAGGGACTTTAATTTAATTAGGAAACTGCAGAGATACCAAGACACTTCATCTTCTGTTTCCAGTCAGATTTCATGAAAAAATCAAGAACTAAGATTCAATTCAACTCCAAGTAACTCCAAGACCCTTCTTTCCTGACACAGAGTTACCAAGATTATGGGAATTTTTTTGTTCTTGTGATTGTAGACATTTCTTGTATGGCAAGGCTTTGGTAGTGAAGTGGGCCACAGTGGTGGCTTAAGTGGGAGAAGTCACACATCCCCAGTACAGCTCCTTTCTGCAGCAATACTGTGAAGCTACTACTACCCCTGCTCAAACCTTTTGCAGTTCATACACTTCTTACTCCTTGGAATTAAGTTCAGAACTGTTGCTCTCCACCTCAGATTTCCTTGTCTGTTACAACCCATGGAACCCTTGAATTATTTCTATGTCTGCTTCACACTCACACTTTCCTACCTAGTATTCCTTCCTGAAGTGTGTGAAACCAGCCTTTCAGTCCTCCTCTTCTAGCTGAACAAAAAGGACTACTCACTGGGGATGTCAAAATAGTTTATTGGCTTCTGTTGGGACCAGAATAGCAATTCTGGCAGCTACTCTGATCCCCTTCTCAGTTGGTAGCTTGGTTTCATTTCTCTCACCTCTAAGTTTCACTTTCCAAAAACCTTTTCACTTTTTGTTTGCGTACTATGTGAGATGAAACTTTTTTCTGTGCCTGTCATCTTGAAGTGTGAAGGAAATTTAGCTTCCAAGGCCTGTATGTTGACAATAAAGAAGTATAAAGAACTCAAATTGTCACAGCTTGAAAAGTTAGGATATAAGAAGCATGCAAGACCTGCCCTGAGATAGCTATACAGCAGTTAGAGAGAACTTCTATATGAGCTTGAGAGTCTGAAAATATTAGATGCCAAGTCACAGATCTGGGACAGCTGAAATTGGGTGAAAACAGAAGTCAGGAACAAAAAAAGCAGTTGCATCATTTGTTTGTTTGTTTTTCTTTTGAATAATAAGTATTTACTTCAGGTAATACAGTCATAAAAATTTAACGTGCTTGTAGAGAAAGTGAATAAGCTGCTTGCATTAGTCTAGATGTAACCATTCAGGTGCCATGCTTCCAGCCTCCCTCTGGTTTTGTAAATACTTCAGGGGAGAAAAGCAAGAAAAAAGAAAGATCAGAATGGGCTGGGAATAGTCTGGTGAGAAGTTTTGACACTTTTCTAATAACAGGAAAAACCCGATTTTCAGAAATCAGTGGCTCTGAAATTTGTCACATGAGCGCAATATAGATTTTTGTTTCTTTCTTTTTTAATGTATGTCACCTCCACTCTGAGCTAATGATCCATTATCAAACATAGCAACATTCAATCATTATTCATGCAAATCAACTTGCAATATGGAATGATGGGTGGTTTCCTACACTGAAGGTGAAAATAAATGTTGTTTTCTGAAAACAAATATACAGTATTTAGCAACACCATAAAATACTACTTATTATAATGCAATTTTATAACTGGAAACATGCTTCATGTACCATAAAATTTCCATAGTCTGACTTCTATTTCAAGTACAAGAAAATCTACATTATTAAAGTGTTCATATTTTCTTTTCTTTTTGCTTTTATTTTTTTAAAATTTTCTTGCCATTTGTCTTGTAATAAGTAATGGTATTTTTCTTACCTGGATATGACACTGTTGATCCCCTAACCACCAAAACAAACTTACTTAGTTAAAGGAAGGTGATCTCACTATGAAAAAAAGTATGCTTTATCCCGAATTTTGGTCATAAGCTACAGAGAATCAGGATTCTGACAATTTCTTTCTATGCAATCTCTGCTTCGTGGATTCTGTTTCTTTCCAAAATACACATTCAGCAAAACAGGATTTCCAAGTAACTTCAGTGAGCAGAAGAGACAACATGACTGTATTTTTTCTGTCTCAAACCTAACTACTAGATGAGAAAAATTATTTACAACTAACGTCTTGATCCCATTGTAAACATTTTGGAGAAGATTATGCTCTAACATGTATCAATTGTTCTCTGTTTTTCTTTTTTAACAGGAAAAATAGAACAAGCAAACGCATGCAGGCAGACTAAAATGGATACAACATGTTTGGGAGCCAAAATGCTTATACTTTTGTTGATCTATTCTCTTTAAATGCTTACTGTGATCTTCCAATGTCTTAATTTTTCAAAATATTACATTAATTGGCCTTCAAACATAAAGATTGTACATCCTTCAAATAGGCAATATAACAATTGCACTAGGTAATAGAGTTATAATTGTTATGGAAGCTATTATGGGATACAGCTTTTGAGATAGCAAGTAGTGCCAAGAATTCTAAGAGAAATTTAAGGAAATTAATTCTGAGTGCTGGTATGTACCCTTAAAAAAATAGATTGAATGATTGATTGATTTAACATCTGTTGTTGTAAATGCTCAGAAATGAATTTAAAATACATAGTCCTACAACATTTCACAAAGCAATATCTATATCCAGAGTCATCAGCAAATACTGATAATGGAATGGATCTAAAATGTTCCTTGTAAATTTCACTGTTACCTTCAGTTGGTTTGTGTGAAGATAACGAGTCCTTTGAGATTAAGCCAAGGTTAGCAGGGGTGGGAGGAAGGGGGCTGCTTCAGAGGACAAAGTCACTCTCTCCTGTTGACCTAGTTAGAATTTACTTCTCAAAAATAGATCTGTTCCCTAACTCTTGCATAACTCACAGTGCAAAGTATAATAGAAACAGATTCTATAAAATGAGGAAATGGATTCACTTCTT
Organism: Callipepla californica brunnescens; assembly: GCA_023055505.1. Classification (NCBI taxonomy): domain Eukaryota; kingdom Metazoa; phylum Chordata; class Aves; order Galliformes; family Odontophoridae; genus Callipepla; species Callipepla californica. The sequence continues at coordinate 24,819,838 of JALIRH010000005.1, forward strand.
GTTATGCTGTGTTCTTTATAATGCACATGGGGAATGAAATGAAGAATTCTCTTATTTCAGATAAGAAAGGGAAGAAATTACAATATTGCTTTCATATAGGCTTCATAATACAAATCAATCTGTCTTTCAAGTGGAGTGCATAAAAGATTGGGGAATAGGGATTTAAACTTTTAAAAAAGACTTCTAAGAACTACAGAAGAAATTTTCTCTAAGCTTCTGCTAAAGTTGTTTAGACATACTAGCCTCAATTCATTCTTGGCTTTCAATTCATATGTCTTTATCTGGCAGTGCAAAATATATTTAAAATTAATACAAGATGCTACCATACTAGACATGCCATTTTACACCTACTTTACACTCATTCTATTCTGGCACAACTGACAATAAGTAGTCTTATTTGCTTCTATATTAAGACCGCTTTTCACATGATTTTGGTGGGAAAATATTTTGAATGACCACATATTTTTATTTTTTGCTATCTTTAAAGCACTGGTCTCTTGGAAAAAGAAACTATGTACTCACTGAGAAAGGATTCTTCAGAGAAATCAACCTTGTTATGCTGTGCTCTAATATTACTGCAATAAACAAGTGTTCTTGTTTTATGGGTTTTTTTTCTTTCTTTTAACTAGAAAGACAGCTAAATTCTATAAGAGGTTGAACATAGATATTCTTTCATAATGTCTTTCATTGTGTTTCAGACTCAACTAAACAAACCCTTGAGCAACCAAACTAATGATCCAACCTTGAGGGTTGGATTAGATTACCTCCAGAGGTCCCTTCTAACCTAAATGTTTTTTTGATTCTGTGTGTAATATTTCTAATTTTTCCATGAGGAAAAAAAGTATATATGAGGAGAAAAGATCTAAAATCATAAGAAGTAAAAGGAAAATGTATATATACATACTTTACTATCTATATATACTTTACTGTTTACTCATAAAAAAATCTTAATGCCATCCTGGAACAGATAATCAAATAAAGTGCTAAAGTATTTTCCAGTAACTCATGAACCTGATAAGAAAGGAAAGAATCTTTCAGCAGGAGGCAGGTGTGTACACACTGCTGTATATCTTATTTTATATATACACAGAAATTCACACTTATCAAATAGTAACAGCAATCCTTGCATGCATGTATACTCACTATCAGTATTGGATGTATGATAATCTAAATTTAGCCACAGTAAACAATTTTCAAAAGTATATGATTAAGACTTGATACAGATACTGGAAAAAGGGACAACTGTATAATATTAAGGAAAGAGAAGGACAAGATTATAAAACTGATAGAGGTAAAAGGATATTAAAAATGTGAAGTCTTGAAATGTAGATGACAGGAACTGTTAAACAGGACACTGATATTATGCTCAAGAGTTGAACTGACTTGTAACAAGTTTACTATGATAATATGTCATGAAATAGAATGATATATAAATACTATTTTCATCTCTTCTTTTTATGTTTTAAGGAATTTTCTCTTGATCACTGACATCAGCATATTTCCAAGTTTACAAAGCATATAGGTTCCAGTTAACCAAATGATCCTGAAATGAATCAAATTCTTATATGAACAGCATTTATCTTGCACTACAAATATATTAGCCTAGATTTTGAAACGTGTGAAAACCACTGTATGCCTACAAAGTTGCTTGCTCTAGTGTCACTGCCTGAAATAAGCGATACAAAGAAGGTGTCACAAGAAATGTGTCTTGAACAATTAATGAAGTTTTTTTGTTCTTAATCATAAACACTTCAGCTTTTGAACTGCCAGAAACTAAAGATAGTGATACATAGTATGGCAAGCTCTTTACTAAACAGTTAAGAAAATGCAGCTCATGCACAAATGATAAGTGACATATCTGATTCACACTGATATGCTACAAATCACTACATAGGCTTTTGTAGTTGTAAATGAGCTTAGAGAATGCCCAATTTGTGCTTTAGACACTGGGGAGATGTGATTCACCAAATTACCTTCCACACCAAAACTGCAAGAGCAAAATCTCTTTCAATGACTTACTCATGAGGTCTATATACATGCCATATTTTTTCATCTTATATATATATTTCATATTGTATATTTGCATTGTCATTTGAATCATAAATGATTCTTGTATATTGTAGTGAATTTCATTAAAAAAACCCTCATGAATAATGAGAAGGGTCCTAACCTTTTTTCCCCTTTCCAAGGCATTTTGTTTCTCATTTAAACTACTAGGAGTTCATATTAGGGCAACACAGTTTATACTTATGCACACTAATACTTCAGTCTGTAACATACTATTCCCAGTGGATCATCTTTGGAAGGAGAGAAAAAAAAGACTGACAGTCTTGATAGTGGTGCTGAAAAAGAAAATTATTCCTTATCGTAAGTAGAGTGATCAGTAAACTGCTCACATGACAACAGTGACCCCCCCAAAGCCATGAAAGCAATTATCTCAGAAACCTCACTTTATAAAATAAATGCTTCTTCCTGTTTAAAATACATGTCAACTACTAGAGAGCACTCCAGGTATAACAAGGTGTCCTGATTTCATCTGGGACAGAGCTGATTTTCTTCATAGCGTCTGCTATGATACTATATTTCGGCTTAGGTGAAAAACAATAACACACTGATGATGTTGTTGTTCAACAGTGTAGCACAAGGAGAAGTATGATTCAGCTCCTTACTCTCCTGCCAGTAAGAGGGCTGGGGAGGCAAAAGGAACTGGGAGAGGACAGAATCAGGACAGATCAGGGCAGCTGAACTAAGCTGGCCAAAGAGATATTCTGTACCATATGACGTCATGTGAAAACTACAAAAATGGCAGGAATTAGCTGAGGGATGTATCTGCTGCTTAGGGACTGGCTGGACTTCTTTTGGCAGATGGTGAGCAACTGCACTGTACATCACTTGTCTTGTAAATATAAATACCTATTTTCTTCCTTTTCCTTGTAAATGGTGTTTTCTCTTGACCCACTAATTCTTTTTTTTGTTTTTTTGTTTTTTTGTTTTTTTTTTAATTCTATCCCTCACCCTACTGGGAGGGAGCAGTGAAGTAAAGGCTGTATGATGCTAAGCTGGGAGAAAATGAAAGAGAGATCTGAGACAGACCCTACACAGATCTTCATGAAATCTTCCTGATCCATCACAAAATTCCTTATTCATGATAGCTTCCAGTCTATGAATTTTTTTCCCACCTTGCACTAAAATAACAGTACTTCCCAAAAGTAATATACATTGAAATTTTTCATCCAGTTTAATAGAAAACATTAATTCCTGCTTTTCTAAGAAAAACCTCTAACTCTGAAAGTTACTTCTGTTTACTAGATTTTCATTTTAAGATGTTTACAATATTTAGGCCAAAACTGAACAAATTACAGGTTCTATAACGCTTTATGTTTGTTTGTTTTTTTTTTAAGCTATCTTTTTCAACCAAAAATCTTAAAGTGTCATAATTCTTCACAGAAAAGACAATAATTCAGATTTTCCAGATCTAATTAATAACATTGTGACATCTGGGAACAAAGTCAATAGTGCTAAATGTGTAACAGATAAGAAATTATTGTGCCACATGAGAGAGTGGAATATAAATACTCAGGAGAAGGCGTTTTTCAGAGAAGCACTTCATGCCTTGTTTCATTCTACAAATGTGAGAAGGAAGAAAAAGCTATAGTGAAGCAAAGGGAAAACTTCGATCCTGATCATCTCCAGGTACCTCACAGTCAGGCCAAGCATCCTCAGCAAAGGGACAAGAAACAAGGAGCTATACAACTGCTAAGTGAGAAAGTAAAAAAAATAAAAAATAAAAATCAGGGAGAGAGCAAGGTTTGATTAACAAGAAGAATCAGAAACATTCATAATAAAGTCCAAGTAATGTGTTATTGTTATTATTCAAGGATTAATGGGAGTAGGGTAAGGTAAGAGCAATTTTCTAACGTACAGGAAGTGGAAAACAGACAGAAAATCATCAAAGGCCTTTATCTGCCCACAGTATCCCTTGACAATTCTTAGATGCAGTAGATACGAAATTAAGTCACTTCCAATTTCTTACCAGCTTGCTCACAGTTTACTGTGCATGCCAAATGAGGATCTTAATCCCTGTGAAGAGCATGTTCCAGTCACCTTAGCACCACATGGATGAATTTACCTGAGTAAATTGATATCTTTTTTTCTAAGGGCATTAGTGACAGGACAAGGGGAAACAGTTTTAAACTGGAAGAGGGTAGGTTTCAACTAGATATTTGGAAGAGATTCTTTACTGCATGGAGATTCTCTACTGCATGGGTGATGAAATACTAGAACAAGTTACCCGGAGAGGCTGTGTTTGCCCCTCCTAGAAGCACTTAAGGCCAGACTGGGTGGAACTTTTAGCAACCCGGTCTAGAAATAGGTGTCCCTGCCTATAGCAGGGGGGGTTGGAACTCGATGATCTTAGAGATCCGTCCCAACCCAAACCATTCCATGATTCTATGATTAGCTTTCTGAAATTGTTGCATATAACAGCAAATTAACTCATACAAAAAGGCTCACTACCCACAAAATTTTATAAAAGACAGAAATGGCCTGTATTTCAGCGGTGTCTGATGTGATTATGTTGCTGCTTACATATTAAAATAGGAACTATGTTCAGACCATGATTTAGATGCACAGCAGAAATGTCAAGGAGAGCTAGGGCTGTTATCTCAAAAGACAGTCAAGAAGTAGTCATGCTGCTTCTGAAATTGACGAAGGTCACTGTGGGAATAGAATGTTGTTTCTGCAGAAGAACAACATAAGAATTTAGTTCTTGGTCTTTGTAGCCATCTAGCATCACAGAAATTAGAAATAAAGATTGTCAGTTGATTAGCAAAATACAGGTACTGATGTTAATAATTTATGTTTCGCTAGTATGAATATATATGTAATATTTTATTGAATGACATGCTCGAGGAAGTGAGGACAAGTTGGAACTTGCCTGTCTGAAGAGGCATAAGGAAGACCTGACATCCCCCCAGTGCTCTTTGTTTAATAAAAGAAATGTCCCTTAGACAGAAAGGAAGAGGCCTTGCAGGGAATCACCATGTAAATAAAAAGAGTTCTGAGACATCCTGGAAACAACAGGATGGTGACTGGCTGGCAGCAAGATAGAGTACAAATCAGAATGTAATTTACAAATGTAAACCTTTGTTGGAACAAGGTAGAATATGAATTAACAAGTGTCAGAATTTAATTAACAAATGTGAATCTGGTAAGATTGTGAACCTGGAATACCCAGATAATGGGAAAACAGGGCAGGGGGTAAGTCTGTAAGAAAAAGTATAAAAGCCATAATGGTGTTCCCATAGAGGTGCTCCTGTTGGCAGGACACCTGCCATTGCAACAGTGAATTAAAAATTTCTTCACCGGAGATCCTGTGTCCTAAAAATTATCTCAGACATTTCTGACAGTTATTAGTTATAATATTCTCTGAGTATAAACTATATCTGTCCAGGATAAAAATGGTAGTATTGCCCTTTTCACATATTCAGTAAAGTGTTCGGAAACAAATAAGCTTGCAGGATTTGGATGCCTACAGATTTAAGTATGCAAGGAGTTAATTTGACAGGATTAGGTTTTAAATAAACTACATAAATTCAGCCATACCGAAGAATGGAATCTCTAAAGAAGGGAAAGGGAAAAACATGACTGAAGAAATTCCTCCACTGGACTGGATTGCAAATAATTGGAAGTTAAAAATAAATAAATAAATGACACATTTAAATGAAAAATTTCAAAGGAAATATATGCACTTTGATGGGATAAATGATGCTATTTAAATAAAATGAAATTGTACACTGTCTACTGATCACCACATAAATGTGAAAAGGAAACACTCAACCTAGTGTAAGAGGACTGATGTATGCAACTGGCAGAATGAAAGTTATGCTTTTAGTAGTGCAATGGTAGTACATACTTCCCTTTACGTCCACAGTAATTGCAGAATTGTGATCCACAGATCTAAACTGCTGTAAAATATGACACATATTGCTGCTGTAGTGTAAACGATCTCTTTAAATCACAGCTAGTGCCCTCTAAAATTTTCCACTCTGTGGGTTGCTCTCTTGTCCCACCCATGAAGGGAGGGAGAGGTGTCTAGATTCACAAATCCTTCCAGTTAGACTAAGATGAAATGACACCTTAAGCAAGAAGAAAGGACGGTCCTTCCCAGGTGCCAGGGAGCACCACCAGGTGCTTTCTGTGGTTGTTTCTTAGGCATTATTCTGGGCTCTTCCAGGCATTTGACATCTTTCAGAGCATTACCCAGACTTGTCCCTTACACATTCAGGCTTCTTCCTTGCACACATCTTTTACGTGGGAAACAAAAAAGCAAAGAAAGAGAAGGCAGTTCACTTATACAAGGGAAAGCAACCCCTCACCCAATGTATAAAGAAAAACAACTTATGTACAGCAAAGTTATATTAAAACATTGCAATATCTGTAGATATGATGAATTGTGACATTTTTCTAAATGACACCATGCCATATAGCAGCCATTTCAGTACAAATAAATAGCATATTTATGCAAAGTTTGTAAATAGCTTCATGCAGGAAACAGTTCAGACACCTTGTTACAATTTCAATTATAATTTACATATAAACAACAATGTATTTTTCTCCAAGAATCTAGTCTATTGAAATCCAATAAAATATAGATATTACCAAAATTTCAGGGATAATATTTTTAATAGAATGGGATGGGGGGGCTGAAGACCGGTGACATCAATTAACTTACGATAATGTAAGATCATAAAATACTCCAGTAGCATCAAATAATTGATAACAAAATAATGTTTGTTGTGAGTATCTCAATACTCTCTAGAGCAGTTGGAGATAAGAGATAGCAGAGGAAGACGACAGATAATGTGGGTTGAGAATATTGGCAGTTGTGTGTTAGCCACTAGAATGTCTAATGGGTTAAGTGAGTTCTTCATACATTTAAATTATTACATTCCTTCCAGCACAGTATTAAATCTATTTCTCAGTATGAATCTTTTCAGTAACTTGTGAAATAATAGTTAATCATATTCTTTCCTTCACCAAATTTTCACTACAAAGTCTATAATCCAATATAAGTTCAAACTGTATGAGCTGAAACTACAGTATATTTCCTGAGAGTATGATTTTTAAATGCCTTGAGTAAACTAAAGCAGTCTTTCTACATCCAACACCTTGTTTTTCTATTATATTTGTAAAAGGATATTTCTGTGTATTAGTTTGCCCCTGTGGGAAACATTTTTCCAAAGATCCTTTTCGAAATTCAAACCTCTTAAGTAATTTAGCAGATTAAATACATAATTACAGACACTTCCCTAGTTTCACTCATACACTGAATAACCAATTGTATTTTTCTTTACTTATGAGACATGAAATGAATGAAGAAGGGATAAGATGCCCTTCCTAAATAAGATAAGGCTAATAAATGGAGGCTGAGAAGAACTGTTTAAGCAAACTTATCTTGCAGGAGATGCTAACATAGCACCTGCTTGTAAATTTTGTTTGCTTGACAGAACAAAGAGTGATGGACTTGTTTCCCACTCAAAACAGTTGATACGACATTATATTTTAAAATAAAATTACAATCTTTGATGTTAGAGATTGGCATAGGAGGAGACACAGTTTTGTTGCATACCAGAAGCTCACAATAGTGCATAGTTCTTTCTGCTAACATTTCTGTCTAGCTCACTGTACAAAACTGATTTTCAGTCTGAAATTATAGTTTCACAAACATTGTAGGCTAGTTCTGATTCCAAGTGAAGCAGGCCTCTGCTTCCTGCATTCCATCATAACTTTATCTATACTGCCTGTCATCAGAACAGGAAATGGATCAGAAATAACTTTTTCTACCATTATAGTTCCATCAGGAGCTTTTCCATTATCTTAATGAAAGCTTGTAAAGGAACAAGGGAGAAAGCATGGATAGATGAAGAATGGTCATTTCATTGGTCGCATGTTGCTTAATAGCACCCAAAAGTAAAACACTTCTTAGTAATATATTCACGTTGAGAGAAAACTTTAAAATTGTTTAAGACATTATGGGTAAAAGCTATTGCTATTGGACTGTGAAGTGTAAGAGCAAAGAGCTGTAATTTTGGAATAGACTGTTTGAGTTTAAAGTAACTGCAACTTTGAAAACAGTCTTGTAAGTTGCCACTGCCTTCTGGAAAGTATAATAAAGAGTTTAAACCTCTGAAAAGAGGAGTATTTAAGAAGTACTCCACCACACCAATAGGTTCTGACCTTATGTCTCTAAGAAGGTGTCAAAAGCCTTTTTGACTCAGTGTGACTGTGAATAGCAGGCTTTTTATTTCTGCTTCCTTCACTCCATGCCCAAGGACTCTCAGATCACATGCAGAGACACATATCATACAAAATTGTCTGTTAAACAATGAGGAGGGGTCCTTAGTAGCTAGCAATCCAGATACTGATAAATCCAGACATTATAAATAGATCGTTTGTAGAACTTTCGACTACGCCTTTCTAGCAAAAAAGGGAAAAGGGAACTGAGAAGGAGAGTAGAAAAGATGAACAAGCCAAGGTCATGAAACAGCTTTTGCTAGATTGGAGGACCAAGTGTCAGGGAAAAAAACAAACAAACAAAACAACAACAACAACAAACCCCAATTGGTTGAACAATACAGCATCAATGCAAAGCTGAAATACATTTATCAGATTAGAGAAGGTTTGTAGAACACCATAAACTCTATTGTGATGCTGAAACTATGGTCAGTGCAGATGATAAAAATAAAAACTACCTGAAGTGAGTAAATAATCTTGTGGAACTGCTTACCATCATTCTTATGGCACAAATTCTTTTTGTATGGGAGCAAATTCTTATCAATATCCTCTGTCACTGCACATCTAAGGGGTGCCATTGCACATAAAAAGTGCATGCTAATGTGACACTTCGCATTTTTCTGTCTATGAGATGAAAAAATACTTTAGCTCTGTTTAAATCCAGTACTGCAACTGCTTAATCAGAAAAGTTTTCCTCTCATGAACTAGTTGTTAGGAGTACTAATTCTAAATAATGAATAGAAAAATGTAGCTAAATGCCTCTGTAGTGATGTTAATTCTTGGCTTCTACATTATATCCCTACAGTAAAGTGCCCTGAAACTAATTACTGTGTCCAACCCCCACAGCCGACCCTGATGCATTATGAATCATGACAATTGTGCGCTGGAGCTCTCATTGGGTGATGTGTTTCTGCTGTCTATATCAACATCCTACACAGCTACTGAAGAGCTAAAGTCTTGTATTTGCAAAGCCATGTACTATTAGATATAATAAAGATTTATTATACAGTTCTGCATATTTGTGGCACAACTGCCTGTGTGTAAAAGTTATTGAAAAAATATTATATTCCCAAGAAGGAAATAAAACCTGCATTTGTATTGACTCTTCTAGACTCCTACTTGAATGTAGGAGGGAGTGATCACTGTCTCAAAGCTGGAGCACCCAAAAAATTCTGTCTGTACTGGCTCAGATATTTGTATAGGTGACCAGTGATAGAGGCAATTCTTACTCTACACTCTACCTGCTGTTCTCTGCTTGTATTAAATCTATAAATCTTGAAAGAAAATGGAAATTACTTATACCTGGCAGCTCCATACAGCAATTCAGACAAAAGTGAGGCAGAGATGACTGTTCTTATTTGTCTTTACAGTTTGTGTTCCTCCTCATGCTCACAAGAGAATTTATTTTAGAGAAGCAAAGACTATTGCCTCCTGATAGTCATAATTAAATACAAAGAACTTCCCAATTACATCCACATACTGAGGTAGAAACAGCGCTAAATAAGCTTTATCATTATTTCTATTGTGTTACGGTCTACCTAAGATCCAGTGTCACAAGCCAACATCCTACAGTGCTAAGCATTGTGCAGGCAGTGAACAAAATAAACTACTTTAGTTCCAAAAAAAAAAATTAAATAAATAAATTTCAGCTGCACATTGTAGTGCAGACCAAAGGAATCAAGAGCCAAATATAAAGTTCAGCGACAACAGTGAATACTTTTTCAGTTAGCTTACATGCCACTTCTGTGTATCCTTTCCCTTTCTTCCACTTTTCAGCTTAAGAGTACATCTTGTCATTTCTCAGCAGTCACGGTGATTTGAAGAAATGTGAATACAAGCAGAAAAAAGGTTTGGCAATCTCTTTTTTCCCCCAAAAGTATCATGAGATTAAAATAAATAAATAAAGTTCAGAGAAAAAGATCCTCACAAAAAAAAAAAAAAAAAACTTAGCAATTTTACAGGTCTCTAGCAACAATTGGGGGCTACATTGATGCCACAATTCACACATGAAAACTCCACCACACCACACAATTGTTCTTAGATCTGCATGTAGGAAATGGGCTCAAGAGGATGGAAGCAGACCTGAAACCACACTGACCAAACATCTCAAGATAAAGAGTGGAAGCTGGACACTGAAGAGAGGGGAACAATTACCAGTTGGTAGTCTGAGAATGTGCTACATGGCTGTTGTACCCTTCAACAAGCTTTCTAAGTCTTCTGAAAATTAAAACTACTAATGAAAAATGGCAATGTAGAGAATGAAGTGTAATTAAACGTGTTACTAAACTGAATATACTTTTAAGGCACACATAAGATTTCTGTGTCATTTTAGGTGAAGCCATGTGATATAACCTATGCTGTTAGAACTGCACAACTTCTCACGTGTCTAAGTTGTGCTAGTGCGTGGTTCCTGTGGAACAAAAGAAGCCATACATACTTACTACATTAGTATACTATTGTGGAACTATGAGTTATGATTTGGGGCCGTAGGGTAGCTATGGTTTATTTGTTTACTTTTATTTGTTTTGCTTTTGTTTGAAAATACATGCATGACAATTACTACTCATGGTAATCACTGGACTAGTCATCAGCTCTAAATTTCTGAGTAAGAAACCAATAGCGTGAATGAAGCTTTCATAACTCCAGCCTAGGGTTTATGACCATTAATAGTAAGCTGCTATTGGGAGTGCTGGTTCTGGTTCTTCCCAAGACCGCCAAAGGATGCTGTTCCTTTACTGCCATGCTATTAACTTGGCTGCCAGGATGCCTGTTCAGGGAGCTCAAGTCACAATCAGACCTGATAATAACAACACATCAACAGTGGCTATGGTGCTTGTTTACAAACATGTTAAGGAAAATGTACAGCATAGAAACCTTATACAGTAAATAAATAAAAAACAAATCCTAAATCATGCAATTGTCCAATCTTTTATATTGTTTTTCAAAATCTTACCCTTTTTAATTAATTTGTTCACTGTGGATAATCACTTGTCTTGACTCAAAATAATGTATCTTCAAAGACCGGTATTATTAAGCATCCATACTTTCTTCTTAGAGATTTGAAATAAAGATTGATTGGATCAGTGATGGGCTTGATCCCATACTCTACTTTTTAAGGATTTTTGTAAAGCTATTTTAGTATTTGTTACTGTTCCCCAAATTCAAATTTGAAGTACATTGGGAAATTTGGGGGTACATGATTGTTTCATCTGGAGAATAAGGCACGTTTGTATTACAGAACGGAGAGACCTGTAATGCTAAGGACAACCATTTATGTTTTTAAAAATGATGTAGATATTTTAAGCATTTTTCTCAATACTTTTGACATATTCGTACTCAAACTGAAGTTTTGATTTCCTGTGGCTATTGCCACAAGTTAAAATGACACAGTGAAATGAAAATGAAATGAAAAGCATTTTGTAAATAGTGCCTTGATCTTCAGTATGGCTCCTCTGCAGGGTGTCATCTATTATATGCTATTTTGATGAGCATTTAAAGTTTAGCCACCTTTGAATAGGTGCAGCTTATAACTGCATTTTTGCTCTATCAAAATGAATTAAAAATCAACTTAAAAGTATTAGTTCGCACTAAAATTCATTCCTGTGATACACATTATGGTAAATATATGCAGAAGGATTATGTAAATGTATTTTGTTACTAATGTTTAGCTTGTAACATAATTTTAGGTTATTCCATAAAATTTAAGATGAAGATCCAAATTTTATAGTAATGAACAGATAGAACAATTTGCATGTTGCGTGATGTTATTTTTACATAGTTTAATGGCTAGTGAGTAATGGTAACTAGAGAAGTAGCAAGCAATGACAAAATTGATTCTGGCTGAAGGCATTCCTAATTGCATTATAAACTATTGACTTTCATGTTTTTTTCCCCGAGTCAATAATTTATTATAATAGTATCAACAACAACGATAACACATTAAAACTCTTATGAGTTTATAGCAATTAAATCTTGTAAAATGAAAGCTACTGAAATATCTCACAGTTATTTATACAAGACATAAAATACATATGATAAGCTCTGGCCTAAATGACAGTGGCAAAGTGAATTCAAGAAAGCTTATTAGCAGACAAGAGCACACTTAAAAGTATGGATATATATGTACCTATATATCTTGAGACATATTAATGCACAAAAATGTTCATACAATTAAACTTATGCTATTAATTTGCTGTTTGATATATTGTGTAAATATTGTAAACATTCTAGTATCATGATACTATGTAGATAAAGCCTGCACAATATTATTTTTGACAGTGTTAGGTATTTTTTATTATGTAAGATATCCTTACATATTAGTAATTGCTAGACCTCAAGGTTTAAAAGCAAAAGTGTGAACAAAAAGAATGCAAATCATTTTTTTTTTTTTTCTTTAAACAACTGCATGGAACAGAATAATTCAGAGCATAGCCAGCATCTGCCCATTTATTTTAAAATTTCTGTGCATGTATAATATCCTGCAACAGAAACACACAGAATCCTAACAGGCTATCAGGTAAGACTTTGTGAAACAGGAAAATCTTAAGCCACTTATGAACATGAGTAGAACAGAGAAGATTCTGAATCAAGAGAGCAGATAAAGGTATATCTACAAGTAGTTTCCAAACAGGGAAAGCAGGTATACAGACATGCACCTTCCCATGTAGACAGACTGCCCCTTATCTTTGTGAAAAAAACAGGCACAGTACTGGCCTAAAATATTATCTGTAAGATGCTAGTGGAAGCTCACAACTATTAGGATCCCAGTCTAATTATAAATGAACAAACAAACCAAACAACAAAACCATAGAGACATTTGAATTTAAACATTATTTTTCTCTTTTTCACATGACTTGAGAAAGACAATTCTCAGACTCCTATTTTCCAAGACATTATATTCACTATATTTCATAAAAAAAACAAAAACAACACATTTATATGCTCTAATATCTGATGATATTACTGAGGCATATTTGAAGTGTTTTAGCAGGTTTTCTTCCCCACATGTAAGTAATAAAACATGGTGGAAGCATGCCCCTGGTCTAATCTAATATAGAAATCAGAGAATACTTCTAATCAGTTTGTTCTGCCAGAGCATAGAGCACAGTTTCAGCTGCACCTTGCACCTTACTTGATGTTTTGTTTCTCAAAAAGGTAAATTACCTGTATAGCTCCACATGGCAGCAGCAAGAGCTGTTTCAGAGCCCAAATTAATTGAATCTTCTCAGCATCACTCTTGCACTGACCAGGATTACAACATTCTCAAGTATATAGAGGTTTATAGACAAATTGCTGAAATATATATTTTTATCTTTGAGTGCATAAATTTAGGAAGGTTGTGTCAGCTAAAAATAGAATAACACTTTTCTTTAATTCTTCCATTCAGCTGAGATAAAAGAATACTCACTCCCAAATTCATTAGTTCTCAGCAATTTTTCACTTCTACAACAAAAACTAATGTATTCTGCCAAAGTCTAGTGCTTGAAGAAAACCAGCTACATGAAAAACAAGTATTTGGTGAAAAGCAACTGCTGAGTCCTTGTAACAGAGCTTGAACACTTGAACAGAATGCACCTAATCAAAAAAACAAATGTAAAAGATTCAGAAAATCAGAGGGGAAAAATTTATAATCAAATAATTAAATCTTTTTACTTTACAGTTTTATAAACTGAATCATGACTCTACATGAATTATGTACAATTTTGTTTGATCTGTAGTATAGACAGTGCTCCTGCTAAGTATCTCAAAAGCTCATGAAAATGAATATGAAAGTAATAACTACTTATATGAAAGCTGTAGCCCCAAATTAATAGCATGGTTTAGTCATTATACAAAAGTGTCCTGTTATCTGCCTCTTTTCTCTAGTCTTATGCTCACCTTTTTAATTTCTATCTGGGTCATTAGGTAGATAAAATCAACTTTCTCTGAGAAAGGAGGGTTTATAGCAGGTTGTCAAAATTATGATCAAGACTTCCAGAGGAAGATGATGCTCAGGTGGCTGTTCCTTTTTCCTTGATCTTGAATATCTTTGAGGCTCTTATATGTTTCTATATCACAGTTTGCTTCTTTCTCGCTGGTTCCTAGAAAAAGCTTGATACAAGATCCACTACTAGTTTCAGTAAGTAAAAGATTTCTGTGCTGTGACTTCCCTGGCTGGTCAGAGTTGACCATACGAGGCATTTACAGAGCTTCAGCTTAAGGAGGTGAGCCAGTGGTCATTTGACCAGCAACCTATTGTTCAAATGAGCTCAAAGCATGACAAGGCAAAGGAAGACCAGACTTGTCCTGAGACCCATCTCTGTTAGGCCTGATCAAAGCCTGTGGGTTTTTTTCCCCTTAAAAAAAAAAAAAAAAAAAGTATGCCCTGGATTACAGATTCACTCCTTCTAGAGTGGCTGGACTACTTAACTACATATTTTAAAGGAAAAGTAGTAGGATAACGACATCAAATATGAACGTTAAAATCATGACATTATAATGGAGTTACTGAATATTAAAACTGAATATTAAATCCTTTATGTAGAAGTTTTAAACAAATTCAGATCATGAAAGTATTAATAGGGGATTCTATGTACTCTCCTGAATGCAGAAGAAGAGAGACAGACAGATAATTATATAACTTCTGTCTGAACACAAAAAATAACTAGAACGTTTTTGTGTTGTATTAAAAGGTAAAATAGTCATCACTGCACCATCCAGTAGACTGAAAGACACAAATAAATCCCTTTTGTGCCCACATTATCTTTTCTTCCACTTCAGTATTTTAGTAGCATTCTTGATTGAAGCTAACTCCATTCACGAATCTCTAGAAAATCTATTTTGTTCACTCAAGTCCCAGCTCTATTACTTGTTTCAGTCAGACTCCCTTTTCTTTCCCCCCCATCTATCAATGTTTACATACACTACATGTTTGTTTCTTCACTCCTCATGACAGACTAAGCACAATTATTTGCTACCAAAGAGGAAGTCATATTCTTTACATTGAACATCAACAAATTAGCAAATTCATTTTTTGCTTTCTACAGATGCTTCCTCCTAAATAGCAACAAAGCACAGTGTTCATACAGCAAAAGAAATGTAAATTACACTCAAAGGTATAAGGAAAGTGGATGCTAATTTAATATTAGTATAAATAGGTAAGATTTGTATTATATAGATCAAGTGTGACAACAATACAAGATTTCTCATTCTGACTGCTCTCTTAGCAGTCTTATTTCCTTTTTCTGGAATATAATCCTCAAATTTTTCATTTTCCAAGACAAATAATTAAATTCCTTAGTACACTATTTTATAATTTGTATTTAATTCCCATTATTCATACATATAGGTCTGGCATTCCAGTCCCCTTGTGCAACCACAGGGGAAGTTGCAAGAGACTTAAATCATTATCTAGTATGCTCATTTGTCTAGTTAATTATAAGAAAAAAATGTCATTTCAACAACCCTTCTGTTATTTTATAATGAAGTCAATAAACTTCAAGTCATTAAGCTGTTTGTTATTTGATTTGAAAATAGGGGGGAAAAAGACGTTAATTAAGGAGTTATTAAAATGTAGACAAGCAATTTTTTTCTGTTTTTTATTCCAATCAGAATGTTTGAGAACATAGGTAAGAAATAAGCACCTTAATTTCTGATAGTGAGAGGGTTGTTTACTTTTCATTTCTGTTAAAAGATTTATTTCCGGATCACTTAAATAGTGTAAATTTCACTCTGTTAATAGAACTACACAGATAGGTGTTAACAAAGAATGTGAATAATGGTTATGCAAGCATGAATATTTTAAGTATGGTGACCATACACATTAATATGCATAGCGAGACTGTTAGTTCTCTAAACATGTCTTCCCCAGTGTAATTTATTATGGTTAGTAAGGAAATGCACTTATTTTTTGTGAATGAATAGATTTAACTCACAGATGAGATCTCAGGCTACTTTGTAATTCCAGCTGAGAGTGCTAGACAGATCTTCTACAAAACTCATTCTAAACATAACTACCCCTTTTGTTTCAACAAAACGTTTGTGACTTGCAGTTACATTACAACATACAATAACAGTTATAACTGCCTGAAACACCTAAATTAATCCATATAGTAATTAATTTTTATAGGAACCTTTGTTAATACAGTATTTAATATGAAACTTGGAGAATAAGTAAGAAATGACCAATTTTTAAAGCTACAGAGTTTTATATCCATATAAGCTCTTACTGAAAAAAGTAGAATAATACAGTTTATGTTTATGTAATGACTTTAGTACTGGGAAAGGAGTAGAACAAGGGCAAGCAAGAGAGCTCAAACACCACAGAAGATTACAAAAAAAAATACAAAAAATGAAAATGCCTTATGAAATTCCATTTCCATCCTTCCCATAATGAATAGTTAAGAAGTAAATAGTGCAGGAATCTTTTTATTTTAATTAAACAGCTATGAAAATAAGAAAACTATTTTAATTATATTATACCATTTTGATACACTAATTCTTTAGAGCCAGTTAATACAGAAATTACGTAACAGTACAAGAAAAAAATCATAATTACTTAGTTATAACTTGGCCCCAAATATTTATATACCTGCTTTGTTTAGGTTACGCATATGAATTGATGTCTAACAAAGAAAGAATATTAATGTAAGCCCACCACCTCATTGCAGACTTCAGCAAGATTACTTGTGTTATTTTAACATACCTTGTTGTTTTTAGGAACTGTTACTGATCAGAGTCAAGTTAACTGCTATTTAATAGATTCAATAAGACTGAGTTTTCTGTAAAGGCCAAAGGTGTTCTCTCTCTTACTGCATTCTATAAAAATCAAACTATTATTATCATCCAAGAAAAAATGTTTTAAATTTTATCTTCCCAAAAACACTTCCGTGAGGCACCACCTCATCTACATTTATACAAACAAACATACTAATGGAAAAAAATTAGGTATTTGAATGTAAGAACAGAAGAAAGAGTTAAAATAAATTAGAGAAAATAAAAACTTACAAGTGTAACCAAATCTTACTTGTCCTTTCAAATGAATCTTGTCTCTTTAGATGGTCATTAAGCACAGAATCACAGTAAATGAAAGGAAGCTCTGGATATCATTTAGTCTAATTCAACTGCTGAAAATACAGTCATCCAGGCTGGTTTGCCCAGGAATATGTATGGTCAACTTCTGAATATCTCCAAAAATGGAGATTTCACAACTTCTCTGGAAAATCTCTGGAAAACCCCTTGAAATGGAGAAAAAAAAAAAAAGGGGGGGGGGGGGTGAAGAAGGGAAAAAAAAGAGGAAATAAGGAAAAGGGGGGAAAGCCTTATTTTCTTAAGCATACTGAGCAGTGGATGACAGATCCAAAATGACACTAAATATATGAACAATATATTGATGTGTACACAGCACAGTCACTGCTAACTAGCTAACTAACAAATCAAGTAACTGGCATAGCTGAGTAAATACTTAGGCAACACAACAAAAGAGTGAGCCAATTCGGGTTGGATGGGCAAATGTATGGTTTACAAATGAATTAAGTGCTTTGGAAAAACTGTATCACACTGAGTTTACATACATTCATTGCTCATGATAATCAGTGATTAATGAACAATTGCTTCTTTTTTGTTTTTCCTTCTAGAACAGGTGCAGAAGGAGAAAACAGAGGCTGTTACTTTGTTAGTTACCTCATGAAGAAACACAGTAACAGTTCCTGCAGTTCAGCACTACCTACTCTTAGTGGCTTATCAAAGAGAATATAAAGAAAATAAGAAAACACAGTTTCATAACCTTGTTATGCAGGTCACCTCTAAAGACAAGGCTTATTTTTCAGAATGCCTCATAATACTTTGACATTAAATTCTTGAAGTCCAAAATTATTTTAGCAAATTTAGCAGGAATTGCAACTCCAGTTTCTCTGATTAGTCAGTAGTAGATAAAATTACTGAAATATCAATTGTCACATATACATAGGTAGAGCTCTGATCTCTTTGTAAGTCAAAGTAGAATTCAAAACCCATAAATAGAGAAGTTCACACTTGTCTACTAGTATCTCTGTGATACTACAAGATTCTAATATTCTTGTCACTTTGTTAACAGTTAACAATTTGCTGATTAACACCTTGAACTTTAAGAGGCTGCACAGACAGCTTCTGTTTTAGCCTTTCCATTCCCTCACTGAAAGCCCCGCCAAACCTCATGCTTCTTAGCCCCATTGTCTTGCCATACAAGCCACAGTAAAATTCCTACCAGCTTAATTCTCTCATTTGTTTTCTAAATGTAGAGAAAAACAAAAGAGCATTTGAAGTAATATAGTTCTTTGGATATTCTTTTTTACTCTCCTATTTGATGTGGTCTAATTTATAAGACATTTTACTTTCTTTAGTTGGTTAATTTATTTACCATTTACAGGCCTCTCTAATATCTATATAGCCAAGGAAAACATATTGCTATTTTATTTTATTCTTAGATAAAGGTTGTGTTTTCTATCGGGCATTAAATGGCCCACTGCCAATGTAGCCAGCAAATCATTCAAATTTACCAATTAAGACACTAATAAACTTTAAAATAAGAATGTAATCTACCAATCTTGTTACTATATTTAAACTTAAGGTAGTTAATTGTCTTCATCTCCCATCCATTTTCTTCATTCTGCCATAACATACCAGAAATACACAGGGAATATTTTGATTTTAAGAAATAACTATGATGATTCCCTGTTAGTTGACCACCAAATTATCAACACAAAATTGAGAAGATGTTTAAAGTATTTGATGGTTGAATCCAGGTCACAATCATTTTTGGAGTCTACAAGCACAGTCAAATAAGTTAAGTAGTATATCAAACACATACAGAGTGGGCAAGGGCTGTTTCAGTACTTAGTCCAATTTAATCCATTGGTAGGCAAGTAATAAACATGATAGAACAAATTTTGCATTGAATTTTGAGATAGATTACTACTTTTGGATAAGAAAAAAGGAATAGAGTTTAGAAATAACAAAGGAAGTTTCCGGTGAACCACAGGTTATAAGACAGGTAAGATTCTGCTTTGGCACGGGGGTTGGACTCTTGAGGTCCCTTCCAACCCCTATGATTCTTGAATTGTGCCTCTTTTTATTGCCTGTGCAACAAGTTAATTAAGTAATGTGACACACCTCTTCAGTAGAGAAAATAAAAATGACTTGCCTTCCTAAACTTATGGTCTCTGGGGGAAATTATTTTATCATCCAAAACTTTTACCTACAAAATGAATCATTTCCAGTTCAGGAAAAGTGAAGGATGAATATATGTATGTGTATAAACACGTACATATTTAATGCAGATAATTCCTAGTGTTTTATTTCAAGCTAAGATTACAGTAAGACACCGAAACTAAAACTCAATCTATGCTTTGCATTCTGATTCAGAAATGCATAAGTCACTCTGAAAATAACCCCTCCTATTTATTTTCATAGAAATAACAATAAACGTATAGAGCATGGTAACACTATTCGATTGAGAAAATTCTCAGCTCTAAAACACTATTTTTCAGCATGATCACCAGCATTAGCTCTGCATTTTCACCAGTGATGAAAAAGAGCCTGCATACTGTGCATATAAAAATCTGCATAGCTTTCTGAAACATGGCTTGTCTTTCATTTCACTGTTACCACCATTTAAATGAATCACCCACTGATTCACTGAGCTCACATCCACTGTTTGGTATCCATAAATGTTCAGTAAGCATTGCTGAATGTCAGTGTACACAATTTTCCCTACATGGAGGAATTAAATTCCACACTATTGCTTCACTCTCATTTCCATATCAGACAATTTTATTAGGCAGCACATAGACAGACATCTGTCACATGGCAAGAAAATTTATTAGAATATTGGTGGAAAGGTTAAACTTCTCCTTCCATACCACCAACGTCTGCTTCCAACATTGAGGGTCAATATCATAAAATGGAAGGCATTATTTTTGGAGTAGCCCTCATATATAGAGCTAGTATCTTAGTCTAAGTCCTGTAACCATCACACTCAGTTTTTTTCTACATCTCGATTCCAGCAAGTAACCCAAAGATGAAAAAAGCAGCATTTAAACTAGAATTAAGCAAGTAAGTGAAATAAGAGAAGTAAAAACCAAACCTAATTTAAGTAATGCTAGCAGTAGGTGCTACATCTTCCTATAATCCAAGTTCTTGTTCAGTCAGGAGTATCTAGAATTAGCAGACAGCTACCTCCATTTCATAGTTTTCCTCACCGTGCACCTTAGGAAACTACCAAGAAAGCATACAAAATGAAGAAGGTTTGCACAAAGCAAAACTAAACATAGATCCAAAGTTGAGTTTAGTTACAGATATGACACAGGCAAAGTTAACACAAGACAACAGTGTGCCCAGTCAGACAAAAAAAGGCCAAACATATCACAGGATATATCAAGCATGACACCGCTAGCTAGTAACTTAATCGTCCCACTGTACACTGCACTAGTGAGGCCTCAGCTTGCACACTGTGTGCAGTTCTGGGCATCACAAAACAGAAAGGACATAAAACTATTAAGGAATGCCCAAGGGAGGGCTATAAAGGTGCTGAAGGTTTTAGTGAGAAGCAGCAGAAGGAATGCCTGAAGTCCCCTGATTTGCTCAGCCTAGAGGAGAGGAGATGGAGGGGACATCTCATCACAGCATATGTCCTTCCCCCAAACATACTAAACACTTTATGTAAATTATTTACATATAATTGACTTAGGGTTCTATTCTTCACTTACCTGTAGCACCTCATGTTCAAATGAAAGTGCTTACTGCAAGACTGTATACTGAATGTTCATCTATCAAGAACTTCTAGCAGCATTCATTTGGTTTTCTCCTCTTATCTCTTCTCTGTATTTTTACCTGCGATCCATAGTGTCAGGATGGATTTTGCAGTTTAAGTAGGTGATTATATATCTGCACTGAAGAATACATGGACACATATAAATTGTTCTGCAAAGAAACCAAAGAACCTTAAAAAACTAACTTTAAAGTAGCCCATTAGCATTTTTTCCCCCCTTTTCCTACTACTTCAGTAGTTAAGCACACTAAATAGGACTCATTTTATTAGCTTAGTACTTAGAAAGTAGTAGGAAACATAAGGAAAAACAACTAGTTTATCCTCAGTTCTGTAGTTCCTTTACAGAATAATTTCATTTTAATCATCCATTATAAAGTGCTCCCTTGCTTTAACTTCTCTTTTTTTCTTTCACTTTGCTGTTTCTAATTTTGTTTTGAACTCTGCTCTTTTCACTGGAAAACTGCTCCAAGAATTCTGAAGACCTTTATATTCTTTCCTTCCTTCTCAAGGTCAAACTAGGAATATGTAACAGATGCCCATCGCAAATATACATCCTCTATCAGACATAATATTTGTATAGATTTTTTCTTTATAATCAGGCAAGTATTTATTTTGCATGAAACAAAATAAAGTTTGCTTTGAGTTTATGATTTTTTTTATATGAAAAAATAACAGTCAGAATCAAAAAGCTTTTTAATGCACTTTGAAAAACTTACCAGGATTGTAGATTTATACACACAATACATGTCAATTCAAATCATAACTCTACTTATTTCAAAGTTTATTATAAAGCATTTCAGCTGTGCTTAAGAGCACTGAATTCATCTGAATTACAATGATAAAGAACTCTGAATAACAGAACAATAACACAATAATGGAAAGTCACTGTACTGCTTCACTCTTGAAGCATTTTTATTACGTGTAGCTATTTATTTCTACTTAGTGATGTGATCTCTAGTCTCTAACATAAGAACAGTGACTCTAGAGTAAAAAGATACTGCAGTGCCATTTCTCTTGTTGTTTAACCAAATTTCAAGACCTCCATGTCAAAAGAGAAAAGCAAGATAAGTATGTAATTTCTGTATGACAATCCTCAGTAAGTTGTATTTGACATCCTGACAGATTAGGATTATAGAAACCCCATCATTTGTTTCAATTTTCCATTTTAAACTAAATATTTAAAGTTCCAATATTCACTATGAAAGAATAAACATTCAAGTTTGTTTTTCTACTGCATACACTGAACATGAGGGTGCTTTAGTGCTGCAGGATCCAGGAAAAAGATTTTGTATGAATCTTTAGCTATTGTGTTAGAATTAACCCCTGGATAACAGCAAAGCTCAAAACAAACTTTGACAGCAAACTGCTTTTTACTACTAATAATCATCTAACTGAAAATGTTCTACTGTTGAAAGAACCCTTGATACAGTTCTTCAAACAGCACCCCTATAATTAGCATGTTTCACACACAGACTTGCTCTTTCTCTCTCCACGTGCTTGTTCAGTTTTATTGTTTCCTGTACAAAATCCAGGAAAAAAAAAATAAAACAAGCCACGTGAGGATCAGCAGAGGATTTAAGTGTTAATGCCTCATAAAAATGCTCCATATTCTTGAGAAATACACACTGAAATTCTGAGAGTGGCATAAAAATCGCAGAGCGCATTTGAAGAAAGACACTATTAAAGAGTGTGTGGTGTGGGGGAAGGGGTTGGCAGGGACAGAGTTGTTGAAAAGGCGGCAAAAAGTGCTGTTTAAGTATGTTCTGAGAAGAAGTTTTATAATATAGAAAAAATCTACCTAATGAATTCTGGTCCAGAAACTAGAAAAAGAACATTATGTTTAATAATCATTGTGTAAAGCACAGTTGAGGGGTTACTGATTCAGAAGAGTTTACAAATTCTTGAAATGCATTTCTTCTGATTACATTCATTTCACATCCTTTAATTGATCCAAAAAAAAAAAAAAGAAAAAAGAAAAAAGGAAAAAAAAGCTACTCTTTATTTCAACTAATCTTTCTACCAGCAAATAGCCCAGTCTGAGTTTTAGTTATCCTTCATAAGGAGCCATGAAAAAACAAGACGTAATGGACCAGAGGCTTGAATTATTACTCCCTAAGTTGATGCGATACGTTAAATGTCAGCAGTGATTGTTCCAGGACTAGAGGAGGTTAAAACTATGCTTTGTATCTTAGATTTTCAATGAGCGTTTGTGAAAGACAGGAACTGTTTTCCTCTCATCTCAAAGCTTGCTTCGTGAGGCCT
Source organism: Callipepla californica brunnescens (assembly GCA_023055505.1). Taxonomy (NCBI): domain Eukaryota; kingdom Metazoa; phylum Chordata; class Aves; order Galliformes; family Odontophoridae; genus Callipepla; species Callipepla californica. The sequence goes on from JALIRH010000005.1 coordinate 24,843,179, forward strand.
TTCTGGTGATACAACTCTAAGCAAGAACTGCAGGTTTTCTAGGTGGGTGTCACCATGCCACAGTGCCTCTGCTTATTGTTGTAAAGATAAGCAGAAGCGGGGCAAAGCCTGTCTTTTTTGGGGTTTGGCTTGGAAAAGCTGATCACTGCAAATGACAATAATGCTTGTGCATGGCAACAAAGGTACCACTCCCTGCTGGCTTATCTGTTGGGCCAGGTATGTCACATTAACAGAGAGAAAAGAAAAAAAAACTGAGAAATGTGGGATGAAAGACTTTCACTAAGCCAATGACTTTGGAGAAGATCTCCCAAAGAAAACCATCTTTGACTGAGAACTCCCAAAGAGCAAACGGAGAACTCTCCGAGGGTGGAAACTCTTCAGACAAACCCTGAGGCCTGCTTGCTGCAAAGCTTCCCAGCTTTCTCCCATCTCCCGTGGTGATCAGAGAGCTCCTGAGATCAACGGACCTACTACGAACCTGGCTGGATCCTCGGTGGTGATTATCACTCTATTGCTTTCTACCAAGACTCCTTGATTTTATCCCTTTTCTATCGCTCACCTTCCCTTCCCCATATCCCTAAGCAACTAGTATTCATACTAAACTGGCTGGGCTAACATTTGACCTGTTGTGTCTTAATCTCGCCATCATGTATACACATAATCAAAGAACCACATCTCTCTCCTTTACATTGGAGCATGACAGCATTACTTCAACATGATGCAGAAAACAAGTTTGCAAATACGAAACCTTTAGTAGATATAAAAGGCTCAGTTTTCCCACTTAGGGTATCTCTTTAATCAAGAAGACCTAAAAGATGCATCTGTTCTTTTCCATATTACCAGCATTATGATCAAAAGACTGTTAAAACAACTTCCTTTTGCTGAAAGGCAGAAAGTGATCTCCCTCAGATGTATGTGAAAGTCATTAAGGACACTGTCATAAAGCGAATCATAAAGTGAAATAGTAAAAACAGTAAAATGTAATAAGTTAACATACCTCTGCTCCAGCAGCTTGTTAAAAGCATGCTATTTTCAATGATATTATTAAACATATTTTTGCATCACTCGAGTCAGCAGTAAAGCTCCTAAAACTTGTTGAACCAGAATAAATTCAGTATCATTTGGGACAACAATTAACTTTGGTCATGCAATGGTTATGTATTTGAGGATATACAGTCACTGCACAAAATATGCGGCACGACTATTTGGATTACTACTCACAATTAACTCATTACTTAACTAAAATGTTATTGAAAAGTAAAATGTGTACTTCATTGTATATAGTGTTAACATAGCTTTGAATCTCTCAATCATCATTCCATATACAAAACACTTCTCATTTATGAGGAGTGCTATAGTAACAGGTGAAAAACATTATACAGTAGTGTTGTTATTTTAATTCAATTACGCATCTACACATATCTATATTTTTAACATTTCTTTGAGACTTTCTCACAGGAAAAAGAAAGTACCAATATGAATGACTTCACTCATTCAACCAGCAGCTTTATGAAGAACAAATTTAAGAACTAGTTCAAATTGCTTGACTCTGTGGCATCAAGGCATGCATATACTACCATATTGTGAGTCACTGAACTTTCCTGAATCCAGTCAGATTATTTCAGGAACACCTCTGCTCTAAAAGATAGAGTAAAAAGGGTCTATCCAAGTCACCTGCCCCTTCCCTTGCCAATGTGAGTAGCAACCCCTGTTGTAGCTAGTAGATCTGATAAAGGCTGAGTTCTAAAGACCTGGACTATGAAGGTTCCACTTTGTAACTAGACACTACCCTCCAGTTTGGTTCCTTCTGATGGCTTGTGTTAGATTTTAATGTAGATCCTAAATTTGTTTTTTCTCTTACTGTTAGCTTAATATACCTAAGTATTGTGTCTTCTCTTCAGATTTGAAAATAATCTCTTTTAAACTCTGAGGCAACACTCCCCTTGGTATCAAAATGGCAAAGGGTTCATCTATAATTCAGTTCAAGTAGCTACTTAGTCTTACACACTATATGAAATCACAAACCCACAATAATAAGCTTTCTTGATTAGTGGAATAGTAGATAATTCCTGCCACTAAAAATATCTGGTACCTTAGAGGTAAAAATACTCATTGTCCCCAAAACTGAATTATGAATGATGATTATTTCTTGCACCCTTGAAAGTTTCAGGATTTGGTCATGACTTTTCTCCATACTCAGGACATAAGAATCATGATATCATGATTCTTATAAAATGCTTTAAGGTTAGCTACACCAAAATTCATAGAATTGTCACAGAATGATGAAATGACCTGGTTTGGAATGAATCTCAGATTATTTAGTATCAGAAGCCAAGAAAATGTTGGATTCCTGTCTTTTTTGTGTTCTCTAGGTTTCACCACTATAGGATCACAATTCTCTTTAGTTTTCCTTTGGCTAACTATTCAAAGAATCTTCTTATGTCCCTTTCCAGTTTCAACAGTAGCTGACTTCACTTTGGAATTCCTTCAGTTACTCTTCTTCCAGAAGATAACGAAAAGAACAAGAAAAAAGAAAAGAGGAAGAAAACATGCCTTTAACCTAAATTGTCTAACTATTATGCAATAAATTAAGGAACCATGAAATATAGAATAATCAAGTATGAAATGGATGCACAGAAGACCTCTAGAAGATCCTCCTGCTTTAAACAAGGTAAGTAATTAAGTCCAACAAGGCTGCTAAGGGCTAGATTCTGCCAGATCTTGGAAATCTGAAGAAGAGGATGCTACACAGCCTCTTTTGATGTTGTGTTTTTTTTTTTGTATTATTTTTTCCCAACCATCTTACATTGTTTTTCTTTTTTTCTCCACAAAAATATTGCTTCTGTTGCTCCAAGACTAAACTTCTTTTGGCTTCATGTTTGTCTTCTGCTTTTTATTCAAAAAGACTGTCAGTGTGGTCTATCTGGACGCCAGGTAAAAGCTTTGACACTGTCCTCCACAACACTCTCATGGAAAAGCTGGCTACCATGGTTTGAGCATGCATACACTCTGCTGGGTGAAACACTGGCTGGACAGCCAGGACCAAAGAGTTGTGGCCAATAGAGTTAAATCCAGTTGGCTGCCAGTCATAAATAGTGTCACAGAATTGTAGGGGTTGGAGCAGACCTCTAGAGATCATCTAGTTTCACCCCCTCTGCCAAAGCAGGTTCCCTAGATCAGATTGCACAGGTAGGTGTCCAGGCAGGTCTTGAATAACTCCAGAGAAGAAGACTCCACAATCTCTCAGGGTAGCCTGTTCCAGTGCTCCATCAACTTAATAGTGAATAGGGTCCCACACACACACACTTGTGCAGAACTCCATACGCATTAGTTTTTGGCCATTTCCCTTCGTCCTACAACCACACACTTCTGAGGAAGTAGATAGCAACTTTCCATAGAACCAACAGTGATAGTTCTCATCGCCAATGTGAACATTCAGCAACATGAAACAACTTTCCTCTTATATTAGCTTTCTAATATGTCTTTACCTATGTGGAACCATCTTTCCCCTCCACTCTATTCATTGTTTGTCTTTTAGTTATAAAATAAAACAGAAAACAACCATTTTTGTGACTTCTCTCATTTAAAATTTTTTCTTACAGAAGAGAGATGATTGAATGTCAGCACTTGTTAAGCACTGGTATATCTGTTAATTGTTGTTTAATAATCAGTGATTCACCTGAACGCATGATCTAACAGCAAGTGATAAGCTAAATGAATTATTCACCTGAGCTTGCATTTCTCCCCATTCCAGGTATAAGAACGTCACATTGCAAATGTACTAGATTTTCATGTTAACTGTTATATAACAATTATTCTACTTATTACCTAGATAAAATATAAATAAAAAGCACTCATTTCTCTCATCAACAGGAAAATGAGCTTCTCTCATTATGAATCCTAAACCATGACTAAATATTTTGTTGCTTCTCAATTACGCTTTCTGGCCATAAGGATTTATACTACCTGTATTTGGAATATACATACATGCATATGTTTTCTTTAAGAGATCCTTTCCACATTACTATAATTTACAATTACATAGCGTTAGAGCTTACAATGCTAAAAATGTGATGGAAAATAAAGTAAAAGTAACAGACTACTACAATCACAAGCTACAACAAACAAGAACAAACCCCAGTACAGCAACAGCAGACACTGAAGCAAAAAACAAACAAACAACAACAACAATAATAAAAAAAACCACAAAAAACTGCTCACCTTTAGAAGGCCTCAATACACAAAGAACTCCAGCAAGATACCCTTGCCTCCACTGCCAACCCTTAAATGAGGTCTGAGAAGGCTCCACCAAGTAACCATTCCTTCTCGTCACTCAGGTGCATTGCATTCACCTGAGTTCCTCTGGGTTGGCCCTGCCTTCCCACCAGGTGCTCAATCACTGTTTCAGGCTGTGACTTAGCATTTCTGTAACAGAGTTTAATAAAGTTTTGAGCATTTTTCATAGGAAGATACGTCAAATCTCTAACTTGTAACTACTAATGAGTAATTATTACACAATCAACTCACAGATTTATATTTTTTAGAATTAATGATTAGGCATACGCTGTAAAAATTGCTGGTTAGTGGCATAAATTCTGAGGGAAAGCATTCGTGTCCTGTATCTCATGTAGTTTAAATACAGGGTATTATTTTTGGAGCAACCCATAATATATTATGCAATATAGTTCATATGTATAAATGTATGCTCATGCTTGCACAAACATACATAAATTGAATTTATCTGTTCTGGTTAAAAAGCTCATTGTTAACTAAATAATGAGACTGGTAGTTAGTAGCTAGCCATTTGCAAAAAATACTGCCATCATTGCTACAAAAAAACCTCTAAAGAATCTATCACTGAAGAACTTCAGGTGTGAAGATATATCATCAGGACATCAACAGAAAGCTCAAGTAGCTTATAAAAATCAGTAAGATTATATCAATTGACCCACAGATAAAAGTTTACAATGAGTAATATTTTTGTTATAATGTGGACTATTTAGTTCCATTTGAAAATTCTTAGCAACATTTAGGTGACTAAACAGAAGAAACTCAATGCATCACTTTTATGGATAGTTATTTACCTTCACAGATCACTGAGTTTATCCAGATTCTACAATTAATGTTTGCTAAAAGGCTCCAAGATGCTTTCAGATGACTCAGCAGAAATATGCTTTTTAATGGCACTATATTGATCTTAACTGTATATCCTTCAAAAATAATCTATGCATCTGGAAGCTTTGACCTGAATTTTCAATGACAGTGGAATGTTTTTCTATTTGTTTATTTATTTATTTGATCTTTCCTGTTTTAGGTATAGTTTTAGCAGAGGATTTACAAGATAAAAAAAAAGTTTGATGTTGAATGTGATTGTATTTGTAATACATAATTACACATGCTGATATAAAGTTTGTGCTTAAAGAAAATCCGGCAAAAAATGACAAACGACTTTATATATATATATAGTTAACTACATGCTTGTAATCCTATACCAATTAGCCATCAAACTGGACTTCAACTTTTCGTTCTCTGAAAACAGTAAAAAATTTACCTGCAAAAAGTTATATTTAATTTAAATTAATATAATAGCAGAAACAACTATGTTTTCTCAAGATTTTTGTTGTTGTTGTTGTTAAAGTCAAAGGATTAAACTGATTAACAAAAAAAAATTATTTACATTTTCACTCACTTTTCTTCACATTTACTGCTATAGATGTGCAAGCTGACAACAGAGATTATATAGATTGATTTAACCCTGTCTTGATATTTTTATGTTTTATGAAAGTATTTCAATAGTATTCACTAGTCCATTAGTGATTCACTTCTCAATATTCATAGGTGTACCGGAATGCACTTTTAATTAAAAACAGTAGGCAATTATAAGTGTAAATGTTTCTGCCTTTTCTATTCTTATATGAAAATATTCCATAAATCCAAACCAGATAAACATGTATACAGATAGAAGTAATACATGCACTATATAATAAAATCAAAGCATCTAGAAATTCATACATGGTGCATTTATTTTGAAGAATATACCCTTACATGTGGCAACACACCTTTCCAGTTGCAGCTTATTTAATTTTCTGTCCCTTCTTCCACTGACAATATTAATCCCTTTCTAAAGTTCAATATTTCTACCAGAAACAGAGAAACTTAATTAATCATGAACAGTAGAAAAAAAACTGCCATTTTCTTTATTAAAGTCTCATTAATTCCTCCACCATTCATAGATTTTCTCATTGGCCTACTTTCAATTATCTTCACTAAGAGAAAGCGAAATGTTGCAATATCATTCCTTTATATTGTCAATACTGTGTCATTCAATATTGTATTCATCAAGACCATTTGTAGTGTAAATCTGAAAACTAAAGCAATAAAAAGCAATTAACTATGTTTTCCTGATTGAGAACAGCTGATTAACTTCTTTTTACTATTATTCAATATCTATTTGTATTATATTAACCCTTAGATTTTATTTGTCCTGTATTATAAACAGCATTCACATAGTTTTATTGAGACTTTCTATAGCCAGAAGGGCAAGAACTCTATTACAAAACATGTCTGGAAATGTGCTATAAAAGTGCAAAATAATTACTGAAATAGTAATTATTCAAGAAACATTAGCCTGAAAGATTTAAAATTAAAATGACCTTAGTAACAGGGCAAATGTTTGCTCATATTAATAAGTCACAAGTGTGTATTTCTGAACTACTCAGTGATAGGTTGTTTTTTCCTCTACACACTCTCTCCTAAATCAAAGTGAATAAAATTAAAAGAAAATCCCTGAAAAGAATGAGGCTATTATCAGTCATTGAGCTCATCTGAATTCATTGGGGACAACAAATAATGCAATCTAATTAATTAGGATGACAGCAAACTGTGTGACACATTTCTTATGGCTGGCTGGTTTAACATTCTAAACCCTCTTGTTGATTAGAACTTGCATGTTTTAAATAGAAAAGGATGTTAGACATCCCATCTGCTGTGTAACAGAGCTTCAGGAAAAAAAATACACTGAACTCTTGATAAGTTCACAAGTTACAAGAACAAGACAGATGTATCTTATCTGATATGCAATGACACAATTCCAGTTGTTTCTAAAATTCTTTTTTTTTTTTAACCAAACTATAAGGAGAAAAGTAAGTCCTACTATCAACTTGATTCTTTGATCAGTCTGACATCATGTTAATCAATAAAAATGTCTCTGTCAAATACCTCTTCCCTTTGAGTGAGCACAAGTAAAATTTTGAAAGAGAATGTGTATCCTGAGGGGGCACATTTTGTTTACAAAGTGCTATTTGGCAAATAATGATATAATGCTGACTACTATGTAGAGATGTGACTCTAATTATGTGCATATTCTGAAACAAATTTGTTAGAAAGCAGTGTTCGCAAAAATGCATGATTCTATTTTATGCCTGAACACACTTAATGTGGAAGTCATTCTAGTATATTTCAAATAGACTTTGCAAATCAATGAAGGGTCTTTGTATTGTTCATATACTCCAAGTATGTTAGAATCAAAGATTTATTTATTTTTTGATAGTAAGTTATTTTATAAATATAACATGTTGGAAATATCCATTCATATGTGGTTGCAAAAAATCTGTGTGTAATTATAAATTACAGATTTTAATTGGATCAAATGCAGAAATAAAGTAATAGTAAAAATAAAAACATGCCTATGATTGTACTGTATTGGAAAAGCTATGTTACAGAACAATATACAGGTACTGTTTTTTTATTTATTTGTTTTGAAATACATGTGTGCAATTTGTTCTTATTTATTAATTTTTCATTGTTTTAAGCAGGAGCCTGTATGCCACTTGTGCAGGGGAACTCTACCTTGACAGCCCCTTGAGTGTTCTTTATTAAATCTAAGGTGATTATTGATGCACTCACGCATATTTTCCCAATCAATTAAAATATGGTCAAAGTTACATTAGCTTCACACAGATTACAAATCTTTATGGAGCACAACTACTTCCACAGAACCATGTAGAGAACATAGAAATTACAGTTTGATTAGCATCCTGTAGAACACAGCAGAAAGCTTTCCATCATTTCCTTTTTCCTACTGAAAACTGTCTCTAAACTGTCAGTTTGTACATTCCTTGTCAAGCCTTATTTGCTTAGCATTCAAAAAATAAAAAATGGGAAAAAAATGCTCAAATCACAACTGTTTGACATGACTCTTCTTCATATCCATGGTGAATTTGAATTTAAGACATTTTATGTATTAGATTGATATTTTTAATGCTCATGTGGGACAGTGTTAATAGATGTCTAAATTGAAAGATCTTTAATCTTAATATGGGGTTTATTATATCAGATGCATGCCTCTGTGTTTTTTATATTGCTGCTTAATTCTTTTTCTTGTTACAGCATGAATGTGAACACTGTTTTATTTTTAATAAGCCCTTCCAGTCAGAAATGTTTGGAATGAGTCTAGCAGATTTGCATGAATGTTTTGGTTACTGTTCTTGATGCAGCTTGATTGAGAATGAATGTTACTATGAAAATAGAGTTGGTCTATTATTAGTTTTATAAATACACTTTATATCAGAAGAATGAATAGATAACATATACAGCAATTGTCAGATTAATTAAGTCCATACTACTTTTCATGAACACATCAATAAGTCAAACATTCTGTACATAAAACATATAACATAAAACATGTCTAACATAGCTGTAAATGGTATAGCCAGAGAATCTACATCTATAGAGTACATCTATGAAAAATATTTTGTGATTATTAAGTAATGTATTATAATGTGCCAGAGTTTTCTTAGCGTTTAACAGATTTCACTTTCAAATTTGGGGGAGTTCAGTTTCAAATATAACTACAAGTTTTCAGGGAATCATTAAAAAATAAATGTGATTAGGGAGCATGAAACAACTACTATGGGTCAGTGATAAATAGCAGGTTTAGCAGGTGAAAACACTTGACCTTTAATTAACACGTGAAGTAAAACATCAATGAAGAGGGGGAAAATAATTTAATTTGCCCTCTTTTTTTATGAAATATATTTTAAGTATCAATCATTTAATGAAATAAACAAAGCAGAATAATTGTTTTGACAAAAGATTAACAGAGCACAGAAATAATAGTCTGTCCCAACTTTTATGCAGTTTGCTTTGTTCCCTTCTTATCATCTTGCAATAAAAATTCACTCTTTTCCTCAGCTTAATTTAAAACAGTTTCTTCCTCGTTCATGATTAAATGAAATAATTATTTGTATCATTCAAAGCCTCTCATTGTATAAAAAAGTTCTGTATTGTTGCCAATAACATTGACTGATCTGGAAGCATGTGTTATTAGAACAAAATGAGGTGAAGGTTAATACGATCTTTTTTCCTTTTTCCATGCTGCAGGACATAGGCTCAGTAGATTATCCATATGTGTCTAAGAGTACTCTGGCTTGAAGTTTCAGTTGACAATGCAACAAGATATTCAGTTCAATTAACAGACCTAAAGTTATTTTCTTTTATGATACCTGAATATTCATTTCTCTAATCCATTCTCATGACGACATGATGGCTTTTGGTGCTTCTTGAGTAATGTTTTCATCTCCATATTCATACCAAGAAACAGTTCTACAATAGATAGGTAATGTATGCACACCATTTTAATTTACTTACAGAACAGAATTTTTTTTGGACACATATACTTTTATTTATTTATTTATTTATTTATGGACAGCTGATAACAGACCAACTGAGTTTAGCAATAGGAAGAATACTCTTCCTCCTAATTCTTACTACGTAGAAGGATTCTACATGTCCAGGCATTGAACTGGGAAGACACGTTATGGCAAAGTCAAAACAGATAAAAGACTTCTTAACTGGACACTCTGAAACATTATCACTTACAGGGGCTGATAAGTAAAGGATCAGTTATAAAGGAGGTATGTGAACAGATGTTAGTACGCAGGTCCCAGTCACTGCTGCAGACTATGAAAAAGAATATAGGATAGCACACTATCTTAATTCACAGATTTTGTTTACACATGTAAGGGTTTCTGTGAAATCTCCAATTTCTTTGGCTTTAAGAATATGTGTCATAGTTTATTACATTAGAAACCTGTTTATCAGAGTCCAAACTGATCGGTTTTGAAAAATATGAGGACATTCGTACCAAAAGAAAATTTCTGCAGTTTTTCCTGCAGTTGATGGAGCTTAAGAGCCTAAAACACTTAAAGTTGGGAGAAGTTTTGAGCTGACAGAAAGGAAAACTAGAATAAATGTAATCATTGTTTAAATTGTATATATAGGTAAAGATGCCACATCAAATGTTCGTATAAGTTTATACCAAAAGTTGTAATCCTAAGATCACAGTTTTAAATGCGTCTCCCCTCAGTCTTTTCTCCAAACTGAACAGACCCAGGTTACTCAGTGTTTCCTCATACAGGAAGTAGAGGGGGAAGATCACCTCCCTTGCCCTGATGAACATGCTCTTTTTAACACACTTCAGGATACCATTGGCTTTCTTGGCCACAATTGCATACAGCTTTTCAGGGCCAACCTGCTGGGCACCAGAACACTCAAGTCCTTATCTGCAAAGATCCTTTCCCCTATCACTTTCTCCCCTTCACCTCCTTCCTCCCCTCACCAACCATTATCATATAACTGGAATTGAAGCTAATAAATCAAATAAAATGAGAGTGTCTGAAAACTGAAGGCCTTACGCTAAAGCTGAAGGTGAGACGGCTAAGGAACCTCCACTGCTGAGATGACCAGCAAAAGAGGAAGTCTTTGGACTTGCATGCAGTTTTATCTTTCTCTCTGGGTGGAAAACAGGAATACAATGTCCTCTGGGTCATGTAGTTCTCTTCTGAGAGCCAGGTACCCAGAAAATCAGCAGTACACAGGCTTGGAGCATTAACTTTTTAACTCCCAGTGCCTCATATGATGTGGAATATCAATAACATACAACCATGATAATTCTTGAATAAATTGTTTCAGTATGAAAGTGAGAAGTATTTTTATTTCCTGAAATTCCTCTTTGCACAGGCACATGCAGACAATGTAAGGTCACATAACTTTAAACTTTATAATAGTTTTATCTTATGAGAAACACATTAGCTTGAATTTGCTGAGCTAATGACATATACTGAAGAAAGTAAAACAAGTTATCCGGTAGAAAATAACTGTTATTTGACATCAGACAAATACACCTCAATTAGACGTCTCTATATGACATCCAAACTCCTATCATGATCTGCTTGTCAAAACAATTAATGGGATCTGAGGAGATATTCACTAAATAGAAACAAATATTGGGTCAACTCGATGGTATGCTAGTGATTATATCACTGAAAGGCACAGTTCAATTACTGAAATGCAGACATCTAGTACCATGCAAGATGCTGTACAATATCCTGTAACTACCTAATGATACAAAAGGGCAAGGGTCTCCTACAGACTGTGCATCATATTAGTCATTCCACCACAGATGTCTAAAATAAATTTAGACATCTCAAATGGTACATCTACAAATTGAACCAAATGCATGGCTTCCACTGAGACTTATTGATCATAAAAAATTAAGGTGAAGCAATCAATTATTTCATCACAATCATGTACTCTACATTAATTTGACCTATTCTGAGCTGAATTCTCACAAACGTTTTTAAAATACTTCTTTTGTAGACCTGCATATATCTTCAATATATATGGCAAAATCATCCCTTTTCTTCTTATTTCAAATTAAAAAACAAATGGATTTTGATTGTGCTCTTTTTACTACCAGAAAAAAGCGAAGATGGCGTATTTAGAGAGTAACACATAGGACCCACATGTAAGAGATGATAGTATCTATGTCTGATTCCAGATTCCATGATTCCAGAAAATCTATCTAGTAAAAAAGGATAAAAAGAAAAAAAGAAAAAAAAAAAGAGAAACAAAATAAACAAAAGCAAACAGACAAAAAAAAGAATAGACCTATTCTCTAATCCTTCAGAACAGGATTACCTCAACCAAACTAAGTTGGGAATCATTTTAGCTTAGATAATTTCTTTACATTAGTGGAATCCTGCCATATGCAGGTAGAATTTCAGTTGTGAATGCAGCTCCATTGGAATCATTTTAATTGCTCCAATTTAAATCAAGACAGAAATTGTTCCTTTGTAATTAACCTCATCCTTTATTAGGTTTCATGGAAACCTTTCAAAATAATTGGGAAAACAAAACAAAACAAAAAACAGCCTCATCTCATGTATCATACATAGCAAACATTGCACTTTATTTTCCAAGTAAATTTGTTGTTTTATTTCCTCACAGCAGGAAAAGCTGTGGTTTGTTTATGAAGACTATAATATGAAGGGGCTCATTAAACAAGGTGTAAGTTCACTACTATCACCTGAGGAGAAGAGGGCTGACTAAAGAACTCCTTTTCTCTCCAATTTGGGAATATTCATTTTTGTCAATTAAAATGGTAGAAAGCAAGGAAAGCCGTAATTTGTCAAAAGTAAAAAAGTTATGAACCATATATATCTCTTGTAGTTTTTGGAGCTAACCTAGACATTTTGAAACTGCATCTGATAAAAATGAAGGATGATTCCTGTGTTAGCTGTTGCACTGATTGTGCTCACAAAGGAGTAGCATACTTATGATACAAAACTGATTCAAACAGGCAATCTATTACATAAAGAAATGGAAAACAGAATTTTAATTCTTCCTGTTGGGATGCATTTGAGTGCACAACTTCTGAGTGCACAACTTCTTTGAAATTCTCATGAATGTTAGGAACTATTCGTTGCTTTCTGCCAATTATCTTTTTAATTTTAGTAGCTTTAATTGTCAGCTCCTGAAACATTCTGAAATAGATACAAATACTGAATGTGTCTGCAGTTTTCTTCAGTTTTCTAATTAGTAATGTATTCAGCTTGGCTTTCAGACCAACAGTGGCAGGACTTGCTACATCTAAAGGGACGATTTCACAAATATTTTCACCTCTCACTCAGTTTCCAAAATGATCTAGAGAAGTATCTAGATTTATCTTAGTATATACAGCTTTAAAACATAAAGAATATTTTTAGATCGGAATAACTGCAGTACATTAGTATTATCAAGGTGATTGGTAGATAAGATTTGATTTACATATATATGTATGTCAGGGTTTTATGATTTTTGTTATTGGTATTGCACATCATAACATCATGTAGTGCATTGGGATTTAAAGTGTTAATACTCCAGCTCTGTGAATCATCGATAGCTCCAGTGTACCTGTCTTGGAAGAGAAGAAGAACTATGTACACCAGAGGACTTTATGTTGCTTTGCATTTTTCCATTTTCTGCTTAGAGGGAAAGATAAAAACTACATGTCATGAGACACAGGCTCTTCCCTTTGGGATGAACCCAGCAGCGGGTGCTCACTAGCTGTCTCGCCTTCAGCATTTAGCATAAGGCCTTCAGTTCTTGGACACACACTCTCATTTTATTTGATTTATTAGCTTCAATTCCAATTGTATTGTGTTATTTTGCATTCCGATATCTTATTTAGTAAATTAGCTTTCTTCCTCAGATCGTTGCCACTGTTTTGCTTTCAAGCCCATCTCCCTTTTCCTTTTTCCCTTTTCCCCCTCCCCTTACCCTGGGTGTGGGTCTGTGGGTCCCATGCCCCAGTTCTAACAGAACCTGGCTGAATCAGCTTGTAAACAGCTGACAATGTAAAACCTCAGTATGACGATCTTAACAACATTTTCCACCACGGGAATATAGACAAATTTACCCAGTTATAAAGTGTTCCTCACACAGAAGCACATCTACTGGTGCAATGTTTTTCGTAGCAATATTTTCAGTCTATGCGGTATGCTCAAAGTCTTTCTTATGGACAAGGGAAAACAAACCTAATAAACCAAATTAAAAATAAAAAAATAAAAAGAATATTTGCAGATAATTAATAAATTAATAGTTAATTAATATCATTAATGGTTACATATTACAGTTTTCTAATCCAATAATCATTATCAGTAGAGATATTATATAAAAAAAACATTTCCACACAAAGTCACATGAATAGAAATAATCTCAATAAAATTTTAATGAAATATATCTTGGGTTCTAACCCCTTTTTATGGGTATTGTATTAGTTTTCCATGACTTCTGTGGTTCATAATGTGCATAACTTCAGCTTCAGAAGGGTGTTAATGCAATACTGTCAACATCTGGATTCTTTCTCAAGAATAGATGCTAGATGCTACTCATTCTCTCTCATGTTTCCAGTTCTCATTCCTTCTTGCCTTGGCTCCCAGTTTCAGTTTGTTGATTTAACTATGTTCAGTTTTTCTCTCCTAAAAATATCTTGGTGCTTTTAATGACAAATTGAACCTCTCTCAACTCCTTTATTTATGAGTAACCACAAGTATCTTATCTCTTTTATTTTTTCATGGCACAGTTGTTTTTTTTTCTTTCACTACACTTGAAATGCAATTTTCTTCTCCCTAGCTCTTGAGAGACAGTAAAAAATAAAAAGAAGTCAGCAACAATAAACTTTTCTGCAGTTTTCAAAGCTAGAATAAGCTGTCTGACCTAAAATTCACATTCACATTTTTCAGGTATCTTTCACAAGATGACATGTAAATGTATGAAACAGTGACAAGCTCTCAATAAACAGTGACCAAAACAATAGTTTTATTAGTCTCATTCTTTTTACTAATTCATAAATAGCATGGAATACAGTGGGAAACAAGCTACAAACATCTGATACAAAAAAAAAAATCTCCCTGCATATTTTATTTGTGCTAATTTCAAAGCAAGAAAGGAGTCTGTAATAGCTCATAAATTCATAGTAGCTAGGACCACTGATCCCTCCTGTCTGCATAGTTCTGAACTAAAAGCATAGCACAGTCCAAATCATCTTCCATAACTTCATTTTGATTATATTTTCCAAGATTTTCTTTAATCTATTTCCATTTTGTGGCTAGGCATTGATGACAGTAATCTCACTTTTTAAGTCCCTAAATAAACTCTACCCTTGGTGGAGAATCAAATTAGGGAATACTTAAACTAAGTAGTTGTGTATAAATCCTAGGTCCCGACGCACCCAAAGTTATGCACAGACTCTGAGGAAGCCAGCAGATGTCAACATAAAGTTATTCCCAATTAACCTGGAAAGATCATGACTGGGAGAGTTTCCAGAAGACCGGAAGAGAACAAACATAAGTCCCATCTTCTTTCTTCCTTCCTACGCACAAATAAAGATGCATAGAACTGCAAGCCAGTCAGTCTCACCTCTGCTCATGAGGTGCTGGAGATAAACATCCTGGGAAGTATTTCCGAATAGGCAAAGGACAACGTTTTTGGGAGTAGTCAGCATGAATTATGAAGAAAAGGGAAAACCTTTTTAACTGACCTGTCAGCTTTCAGAGGTGACTAGCTTAGGGAAAGTAGCAAATGTTATAGTAATGTCTTTGGCAATGTCTTCCTGGAACATCTTCATTGACAAACTGACACATGCATGAGTTAGATAAGAGGACAGTGAGGTGGACTGAAAATTGGCTGAATGTTCAGGCTTAGAATGCTGTTACCTGTGGCACAAAGTCAATTTGGAAGCATTTAATATAATTTATTAAGAAATTACTTTTCTGCACTCCAAAGTTTCAAGAAGTTCACAGCTGTTCTACACCAAGGAAAGACTTGGTCCCAAGATTCTCATAAATGATAAAACAGGCTCACTATAATACCACCAGAATCACAGAATGATTCTATTTATTAAATAAGATGGACAAAAAATGCATATTTAAATAAATTTTTCACTGCTTCTGCATATTTTGATTTTTTTACTATAAATTTCCAAAGTCAGCTTTACCACCTTCAAACATACTTACTTAAAATTTATTAGAATTCTCCTGAAAAGTTTCAGTTGCAATTTGGATTTAGCATTATTTTCTTATCAAAACACATTTTCTTGAAGGGGAAAAATAACCGATAAATCATCTATAAACAGATTGAGAATCCATTGCTTTTATGCCTACATTCAACATTTTCATTCAGTTATCCATTGACAGTATCTTGCCTGTCAAATTAGAATAAGCAAGACCCAGATTCTCAAGAAAATGAGCATTCCTTTGTTGATTTTATTTATTGCAAAATGGAGACTTGACTTATTGATGTTCTTGTTCATTGACATGGGAAACAATGCATAAAAGAAGATCCATCTTACATCTGATAAATGAGACAGATATCAAACAACTGACATTGTATGTTATGCGCCTAGTGGGTTTACTTCAGTTCAAGAAGAATAAATCATTTTGCAGTAGGATCACTAAGATGTTACTTTATGTAGGTGACATTATAGAAGTTTCAAACATTTTAGTGTAAACCACTATACGGTAAATGACAAGTAGATTTTATGTTGAATGTAAGCCTCAAATAAATGGGTCAGTTTAAGTTTTTTTAAGTTTACTTGACAAGAAAATAGGCAAAAGTGATCTGTATGCAGATAAGAGCACTAAAAATTCCAGGGACCATCATGCTAATCCTTATTTCAACTTCTAAATTTATTTTTCATCTTTGCAATTTACAGTTTCTACTGATGTGACTTTTTGTGCCCACTGATAAATACTGATTTCATGAAAATCTACAGAATACAGCTGTTCAAATCTTTTTAAAAAGAAGTCACTAATTTAGTGATTTGTGGATCAGAATTTAGGAAGTTGAATAGAAAAGGAAATAGACAAAATACCTGGATTAATATAAGAGAAAAGTATATTTGTACTTTTCTTTGTTTTAATTCTGAGGAGTGGAATTCTTCACACATTTGTTCAACTTGTATTATTTCTTACTGGCCTGCTGAATATGTTGTATTGAGCTTTACTGCAATCTTAAAATCAACTTTAAGATATGCAATTAAACAAATCATTTTCTTATACACTGCATTGGAGTTAAAAAAAAAAAAGTAGCAACTTTCAATACTGCTTTAGATAGCATTTTCCTCTTCACATATAAAATTTTGTCTGAAACAACAATAGCAACAGATGAGGGAATCAAGCGAGAAAAATAGGATATTTTCTAACTAGTACATACCACATTATTACTCACTGCAATGCATGAAATTGATTATACAAGTACCTACCGCACTGTATCTGCCCAGTAGGGATTTATGCTCAGTATTTTTTAGTGTACAGAAGTTAACATCTTGCACTTTCTAATACAAACCAACATGTATTTCATATTTTTCATTTGTGTTGTACAGTAACAAACAAAAAAAAATTATGAATCTTTTTATCTTTTCATACTTAACTATATTAACTATATTAAAAACAAAATGTAGAAAAATATTAAATAAAATTAAAATATTAAAATCTACAAATATTTTTAAATCTAGTGTACAAAAAAATAATTACTGATTCATGTTGTGGGCTGACCAATAAATATCCACAAACCATTCACTTTCACTGTGAATCCCTTGCACCAGCAGAATGGAAGGAGAATCAGTGAAGCAAAATCAAGAAAGAGCCATAGTATAGGATATAGACATTTTAGTAATTGGAAGAAAAAAAACATACACACACACACCAAAAAAACCAGACAAACAAGATCTGCAAAGATAGTTACTTACCACCTGCCACCAGCAGACCACTGCCCAGCTAGTGTCTGAACAAAGACTACCTAGAAAGAGCAACCTATTCTTTTTTCATCCCACGCCCAAAGTTTTATTGCTGAGCACGACATTACATGGTATAGAATATGCCTTTGGGCAGTTTAAGTCACATATTCCAGCTAGATTAACTCCCCAGCCTAGTTCCTTGGAATGAAAAATAGACAGTCTTGACACTGCAAGTATTGTTCAACAACTGCTATAAAATAGTGATGTGTTATCAATACTATTTTGATCACAAATCTAAAACATAGTAAAAGCATGGGCTGCTATGAAGAAAATTATGCCATCCCAATCAGGAAAAAAAAATCAAATCAAAACATAAAGCTATGCTGTTTTTTATCTATTTTACAAAAAATATAATAAACCAGTCGCATAGAAAGCAAAACTTATCCTGTTTCAAGAAGTAGCAATCCTTTGTAGCCCTTGTCAAATATTTGCTTTTTGATGGCTGATGAATTCTTTGTGGTCTCCAGTTAAGGAAAAAATGTAAAGAGATAGTTCCTCTATGCAAATGAATGTCTTTAGCATTATGGGCCTTATCTCAAATGCAATGAAGCTATTAACTTGATGTCCTGAAGAAATATATTTTATTACAGCCAGTGTGTAATGTGGCCAAATGCTGCATTAACTGCCATCTGCAGCAACATGTTTTCAGCCAGGTGCAAATGATCAGCTGGCAAAGCTGGCAGCCTATCTTTTAGTTTTTGTTTAAAAATATGGTTTTATGTCACTCCTGAAACTTTATTCTCTTTAATGGAAACTCTTGGTGTTTCTTCCTTCCAAAATTTTATATATGATATTTCTTTCATTCTGTACTTTTAATATCCTGAATGTCCATTTCCTTGAGACGTTCAAATGTCATTAAAACTGCTGTGCAGTTCACAAACACATCCAGATAGAATTAATAAGTTCTCTTGAACAATTCTTGCAAATGTCAGGGAGAAGCTTAAATTCAACAGCGTAAGAGGTGAATATTTATATATTTATATACAGTTTGACACTATTGGCAAATATTTCAAACACAGAAAGGGACAAAGCACACATTTTATTTATGAAATAAAAATAAATATAAATTTGAATTTCATTTAATTTTAATTTTAATTTATATTTATATAAATATAAATATAAATATAAATACCTATAAATTTTATTTATAGGTAAAACTCCAAAATGTGGATATCCTACTACATATTAAAAAAAAAACCAAAAAAACAGAGAAGACTGTTTCTTCATGACTATGACACCGACCTCAGTGTCCAAATGAGAACTATCCACAAAAGTGGATATATTTTTGGCAAATATTATTTCGCTTCTACTGATATTGTGTTATAATAGGTAACTAATTAACAGTTATCTGTTACTGGAAAAAAAGAAAATAGAATGCTTCAGTTCACTGACACATCCAAGGGAGGCAAAGCCTGGACATCATATTGAAATTTGTGAATAAGCCAAGTTGATTTGGACACAGCTTTCTTCCTTTAGAACAGACATGTCAGCCACTGGAAGAAGGATGCTTTCCCTTCTGCTTCTATTTAGCATCCAGAACTGTTGCAGCCCACTACAGGCACTTCCTCCCTCAACTACTCTCAAAAAACAAAATTCAGTAAACAAATAATCAAAAACACTTAAATTGCAGCTTTTCACTGTTTAATCTGGAAAAGATAATATCACTGTTCTTTTATTTATGTTAGACAGTAAACTACAGCTCTCATTGCAGACAAAAAAAGCAAAAAACTTGTGAGGTCCAGAATTTACAGTTACATTATTACAGTAAATTCTGACAGTGTAGCATTTTGTTCATTAAAAAAACTAGCAATCATAAAATGATGTTGGGAATGATGAGGGAAACTAATATCCACATCTTTCTGCCAACATTATTTTTTCATATAAAAGAAGACTGAGAAGCTTCAAAATATCTGATACAAAAACTAGAGAATTAATATAGGGGAGCTCAGACGTATTTCATATCTAGTGATGTGAATCATAGAATCAGAGAATCATCACATGCTAATGCAAGTTACTCCCATCCTCAATACTAGATGAACACTAGCTAGTCTACACTGACTTTTGCCCTGTAATGGAACAAGTACATACTTTTCCAGTGCCTTTGACAATTCTTTCCTAGGGTGTAACCGACTGTCACTCAGGCTTTAGGCATCCATACATAATCTCTAATCCACATCTATAAATATCTAAGGAGTGGGAGGCCAAGTCACGAGGCCAGACACTTCTCAGCAGTACATGGCGATAGGATGAGGGGAAATGGCCACAAACTGATGCATAGGAAGTTCTGCACAAATGTGCATGGGAACTTCTTCACAGTAAGGGTGACAGAGCACAGAAACAGGTTGCCAAATGAGGTTGTGGAGTCTCCTTCTCTGGAGATGTTCAAGACCCTCCTAGATGCCTACCTGTGCAACCTGGTCTAGGGAGCCGGCCTTGGCAGGGGGGTTGGACTAGAAGATCTCTAGAGGTCCCTTCCAACCCATACAGTTCTGTGTTTCTTTGATTCTGACACAAAAAAGACTTCAGTTCATATGGTATGGTGGAGAAAAGGATTGAGTTTGAGAGAGATTTAGAGTCAAAATATTCCCTCTCAGCTGCAAACCTTCCACAGAACTCCATTAAATACATATTTCCTTCTCATAGTGACCAAATAAACAACTGAATTGAATTTAGCATCTTCAATGCTAGGAGGACAATTGCCACCAACACCTCAACCCTGAATATAAGAATAGGTTCTAGGCTGCTCAGTGAACTAGTTAGTAAGGTCCCCTGGGAAACTGCTTTTGAAGGCATTCACTCCAGACAATGCTACATTTATCGTTAGAGATGACAAAGCCTAACACCTTTATAAAAGTATTGAGAAAATTTACACATAGGCTTAGTTCAGAAATATCATGATGCATTTAACAGTATGTGAAAAATCTCACTCCATGGTTGGATTACCATTAGCTTGACACTGTCAAAAACAAATTTTGCTAAATTATTACATTATTCTTTTCTTTCAGAAAAGGATATATTGAAGGCTTTACTTTTCTGTTCCTTTCTTGATCCTCACAGTTTTGTTATCAGTCAGTTGTAACTCATCATTCACTGTAAGGGGAAAAAACCCTGACTTGACTTCAGTGACAGTAGGATTGGCCCTAATGATGACAAAATATACTTCTGAAGCTACTTCATTTTGTGCATGACTACTTACTTGTTGTCATGTAAGATTTATGGCATTCTTCTTTAGCAGTCAGATGAAGCAGGATACTGTTAGCTACAGAATAAACTTTATTCCTATTGATTAGCTCACATACGGTAAACTTTCCAACTTCAAAATAAATAAGCAAACAAACAAAGGAAGCACGTAGCCAGTTCCATAAGAAATTTTTTTTTTTAATTATGTACTGAATTATAAGATATTTTGATGGAATAGTTTTACATAAAATTTAAAACACTGCATCAAAATGTGAAATTCTGGGAGGAAAACATGAAATAATAATCATATCTACCACAAACAAATTGTGCAAATAAAGAAATAGAAAGGAAAATACTGAGCACTATTAATAGCATCCTTCTTCCCAGAAAAGTGCAGCATATACACATTAAATTTGACATATTACAGGCATGAAAAGGAACAGTCGTGGATAGCAGAAAAAAAAAAACAGTTTCAATATATTCAGTAATAAATTATTTATTTTGAGGCTACTGTGTTTTCTAAATTTGTACTCTTCTATATTAACAAGGCTTACAACCACTCAAATCCAATTTCAATTGTTATTTGCAGCCCTAATTACCAAATTCTCTGCACAGAACTATTGATGGGATTCTACTTTCATTATCTGTCTGTTACTGCTAATAGTAAATTAAACACTCAACATAGAATAATTTTCCTCTATTAAGGCAGAACTGTGGCACACTGATTACATTTAAACTGTCAGATCTTATTTCATTTATCACTACCGCTATCACAGTAGAATATAACTAGTCATTTTCTTTTCAGATACTTTCATCTAAACTTTTGTCATAGTGGAATGATGACAATAGGTGAATTGATATTTTAGAGATATTTAACTGATTTTAAAACAGCTTAGATAGTGTCATGACTTTTAGGTTTTGGATCACTAATTGTGATGTGATTATGTTCAAACATCATAATAGGATTGTTCAATTGTGTGTTCAATCCTGAGATTGCTACCTCTCCAGTAGTCTTTGTGCAAAATTTATATACAGTTATTCACCTGAAAAACATTCAATATTTAGTTCAAAGTGAAGATAAAGAACAGAGAAAATAACAGAAGATTAGTGCTAACTAGTTATTTTGTGTTTATTTTCTTTTTTCCTGAAATCCATTTTCAATTATTCGAGTTCAAAGAAAAAGCTTGATTGACAGATTTTAATTTACACAAGTTAGCTACATGTAATTAACAAAAAGTTATACATTTGGAGAAAAATTATATTTCCAGAGCAGCAGAAAGAGTTTCATAATTTTTTTAAGATCCAAGAGTTATACAGAATATGAACTACAGGTAGTTTTAAACACTTCTTTGAAGGCAGAAACATTATCTAGTTTTGCTAGTGCTCTGTACATTTCATTTCATTATGTGTTTATTAAAAAATGAGCAGTTTCCTAATTCAAAGAGCAAATCAAACTTAAAATGGTTCTCCCACAAGGTATCTTCAGCTTACATGAATAGGTACTGAATAAACATACACATTTTGTAAGATGCTTTTATGAATGTATATATTGATGAACTTATCACATACAATGTATAAGGGCTGCTCTGAAAGCAAAGTCTCCTATTTCAGTATCTAGGCCCACAATGTTGGAGGTGGATGTTGGTGGTATGGCAGTAGAGGGTTGAGCCTCCCCACCATATTCCATTACATTTTATTGCCATGAGACAGGTGTCAGCAGAGGGGCAGTCTGACGAAATGGCGACTGACATGGAAGTGCATATGAAGCAAGGGTGTGTAATTTCCTTCACATGGAAAAAAAAATGCACCCACTGACATTAATTGACACTTACTGTACATTTATTGGGGCCAAAAAGTCGATGTGAGCACAGAGATGTAGTACGTTTCAGCAGTGCTGACAGCAACAGTGGGTCACTTCTGCTTGTGCAGACTTTTTTGAGAGCAGCATGTAGACTCTTGCTCATCACTGGTGAAAATGAATAACTAATAACTGTAACTGTAGAAAAACAGTAGCTGAGACTTTTTTCTATCAACTTGTGTTATTGTGCTCCTTGTTTCCATGGTAATAAATAGATGTCATTATTTTTGGAATAACCTACTTAGCAGAAACTCTTATTTAACACTCAAGAATAATTAGTCTGTCTGTCTATCTATCTATCTATCTATTTATATTCTGTCTACAAAGCTCTATCTGCAGTGTGAAATATTTGGAGGTATTTATTGACAGTGCTTCGCAAGACTTGAGAAGACATAACAGCCAATAAAAGTAAGTAAGATTACAGAGTAGATTACAGGTAGAGAGGAAATGGGGCATTTCTTACCACAGATGGTAATAACCCACCTATGAGTTTATAGCACAGTTAACTGTGAATTGCCATTTGCAAGCAGAGAAGCATTTGTGGCTGCAGATGGGATTTGTACACACCTGTTGGGGTGCCAGATGTCTGGGATTACCACACACTGTTTACAGAAATAGCATAGGTTAGAAAAGGTCCTCAGCCTTTCTTGTAAGGGATGCTTGAATTCACAGTTGGAAAATCTTTTATATTATTGGCTTTTCTAGATCATTAGAAAACAATGATAACTTTTTTATACATGCAAAAAAGTGATCAGTCTCTAACAACAAAAGAAGCATCTGAATGTGAACTGCAGTTATTTTATGGACATCTTACAAATCATATTTCAAATCAATTAATTTTGTTAAATAAGCTTCTTAATTTCTTTTTACATCTATCTCTTAATTATCTCTGTATTTATCTTCAGTAGGGAAGCAAAAAACTTTTTTTCTAAATATGTAGGTGATATTTTACTGTGAAGTCAGTAGGAGTAAGAAGGAGATAAGGTAGACCTCATTGCTCTCTGCAGCTACCTGAAATATTAGCAGTGAGGCAGCTGTCTTTTCTCAGGTAACAAGTGATAGAATGTGAGGAAATGGTCTCAAGTTGCACCAGGGGAGGCTTATATTGGACAGCAGGAAGGATTTCTTCAAAGACAGAGTCGTTAAAGACTGGAATGATCTGGCTAGTGAAGTGGTTGAATTGTCATCCCTGAAAATATTTAAAAGATGTGTGGATGTCATGCTGAAGGTTGTGGCTTAATGATGAGATTGAGTATATCTGTTTGTTGGTCGAATCTGAGGATTGTGAGGATTTTCTTCTAACCTTGATGATTCTGTGATTCTATAGTTTTTGTATAAGTAATCTGAAATAACTAAAAGAAATAGAAAATTTAAAGATTTTGACCTGCTAATCTTTCACTATCGATTTATCAGACCATCATAAATATAATTATTAAAATATATGAATCGTAATGTATGATTATTTAAGTAGAGACCAAGACTTTCTTAACATCTTAGATATTATTTAAAAAGTTAGATTTTGTCTCACTTAAAATACTTCTGAAAACTTTCATTTTGAAGAAATAAAAATGTCTTCAAAGTGGGATTGTAAAATAAAGAAGGTCTATAAATGGAAAGGTTTTTTTTTTTTTTTTTTAATCACAAAAGTCTCTGAAATTAAAATGTATTGTATCTTGTTAATGGTTCTTTAGGTTATCAGATGTGTTGAAATGTATGTATAGATGTATGAAACAGATTTTACAGTTGAAATGTGTTACTCTTTTGTGTTTATGTCCTATGGTAATAAACATAGTATACTTCAATTTGGAGAGTAATTTATTTGTAAAAGAATTCTGAAGGTCATCTTGTCCAATCCACTGCTTAAATTGGGTGTGACATAGATCATATTGCCCATGACCTTCAGGGAGCTCTGGGCACTTCAATTGACCATTCCTGTTGTGAATTTTTCCCTAGCATCTAATCAGTTTCCCCTATGTTTGAAATGTGGGTTTTGTCCTTCATCATTTTGCTGGGCATATTCAAGTCTGGCTACAATTTCTACCCATCCTACAATATTAGGAAGAATCTTAGTATAGCATTTTAAAGAATATGAATAAAGATTTTAGGTTTAGTTGTGGAATTTGAACTACTGGTCTGTTAAAACATTAATTAAACTAACAATGAATTCTGAAGGTGAACTGAAGATTGGCCTCTCTTTCACATTTGAACCATTTTCTATAGAAGCTAAGGTTTTCAATTCTATGTCAGTGTTTAATAAAAACCAATCTTGAAGACAAATGGAGGGCAGCGATGAACTCCTGGCAGGTCATAAATTGGTGAGAAGCAGGTTAAAACTCGATGACAGAATGAAATGTCAGAGAGCTACAGAAGAAAAGAAACTTCAAAAAATGAAAATAATATACACATTAAAAGAAATAAAAATAATTCAGAGAAAAACAAACAAACACAATGAACACTTAAGAAAACATCCCTCCAAAAATTGCCAAATAACAATCTGTTTACAGATTCATGCACTGAGGTGGGATGTAAGAGAATAGTTTTATCCACTCCATAGTATTGTTGTTTGTTTATGACAAAATTACTTACTATCACACTGAAAAAACACATATTGGTATCTCAGTTCAGTAATCATTCTTACTATATTTCTCTCTATGATATACTTGTTTTAGTTCATTAGCAAATAAGGTGTTACTGTCAGAAGTTCTGAAACCTATTTAACTCCTCAAGTGATTTTTATCATAAGTAACATTGCTAAAATAACATTTTTATTACATGTGCATTATCTACATGAGTATGATCTATTTACAGAATATATAGATAAACATATTTATATCTTTCAATATAATTAATATAATATAATATAATGTAATATAATATAATGTAATCCTGAAGTGTACACAGGATAGCAGTGGTAGCCAAATACTAAAGGCTTTGTCACATAGAATTATTTAAACATTTCTGTGGTACATAAAAGAGGTGTTTTGTTGTATTTGCATATTCATTTTTTTGTCTTCTATAAACAGATATTTAGTAAGCTGGCCGAAACTGCGTAGTGAAAATGTTTCACTGAATATTCATTCAAGTAAATGACTGAGGGATAACACAGAAAATGACAGTGTTTATGTTTTTTGAAGTTTAATTAGTGTTTAATTTGAATTCCAATAAACTTCAGTATCTGTAATACACGCTTTATAAAATGATGATGACTTTCTAGTAAGTCAAGAAACTGAAACTTCTGTCTACCTTTTCTTACTTTCTAGTGTTCCTTTCATTATATTACAAAAATTTGCGCTGAAAAACACTTTTTCTGTTTTAATGCAAAAGTTTAGTTCTTCTCAGGCAAGCCTTCCATGTCACAAAATTCACTGTGCTGAATGGTTTCAAAAGATATCTTTTAAAAGGCAATGATTCATTTAAAGAAAAAAAAGGGTAATGGGGTAGGATGCTCTACGAACAGATAGAAAGGCATGAAGTACATCAAAGCAAGTGCAAATTCTGCATTTTGGTTGAAATAATCACATGGAACATTATAGGCTGTCTCTCTGTGTGCAGAAGAAATTTGACAGGAGACAGCCTGTGGATCCTAGCTGTTGATAAGTTAGGACAACACAAACTAGTTCTCTGTCCTTGTGATAACCCTCTTCTGTACAGGTGAGACTACTACGTTCAGTCCTCGTTACAGAATGCTTTCTTCTTGTCGGTTCCCAGTTCAAGTTTGAAAGTTACACAATTTCTTCTCAACATCTCAGCAAACACTTATTTACAGAGCAGCTTTCTTCATCAGTCATTTACCTCAGAAGGTATTCACAGATCTTTAACTGAAGCAGGTAGTCACTTGACCACCACTGTTGTTCAAATGAATCAAAACCAACTCAGAACAGGGGAAAAATGTACAATTACAAAGAAAATGTATTGTCAGAATTCTACAAAGCCTGTAGCATTTCACTAGTTATGGTGAAATTTTACTTGGGCAACTATAGATTAGGGGTGGGAATCACTGCTTTTCCTCTTATACATCTTTTCTGCCTTCTAGCAGACTGAAAATCTTCAAAATATGGGGGAACAACTGTTTCCACGGGCTGATAGTGATTGGACAAGGGGGAATGGCTTTAAACTTAGGGGAGATTTAGGTTAGATGTTAGGAGGAAGTTGAAACTAGATGATCTTTGAGGTCCTTTCAACCCAGCCCATTCTATGATTCTACTAAAATATCTGTACTTTTCTTCAGAGCCTGGAAGTCCTTTTTGCTGTAAAGTTAGACAACTGACTGAGGTGGAAGGTACCTTCTCCGACACCATTAATAAATAAACATTAATGGCATTGTCTGGTGCCAAGTATCCAATAACCTCTGACTATGTTTATTCACGTGTTTCACAAGAGGAGGGATTAATACATAATGCCAAATATATTTGTTTTGCTTTTCACCAAATTCTGATTTAGAAGACTGATATAAGAGCATTTTAAAGTAACAAAATAAAATGCACTCAACAGAGTATAACTGTTCCAATGTACACCTGAATCGCAGTGCAAATATAGCTCTAATTTCTGACCTGTAAATATGGGACACTTCTGTTTTCTACCTATATGAGACACGGATTAGGGATGAGAGCAGAACATGAACACATTTTATGATCTTGAAAATCTTTTCCAACCCAGATTCTATAGTATCTTCTTCAACACAGTGCTGAACATCCAAAGAAGGAATATGTTCATGAAAACCAGTTCAAACTTGGTGCCCTCTTCAAAGTTTTCAGTTGATCAGTTTTTATACTGTGAAGGGTAGAGACACGTGCAACATCCTTCCTCCCTGGGACTCCTTCATCTGGTCTGGCTGATTAGAAGGGAATTAATCTAATTTTGTTAACTCATGGACATGTAGAAAACCACTTCTCCCACCCAACTGAAACAAACTTTTACATAAAACAAAAGTCTTACTCTATTCCCTTGATAAATTCTTTCTTAGAATTTCTAAGATAAATTCTTTCTTTCTTTTTTTTTATTTTATTTTATTTTCAGCAGAAATAATCAGTCACTCCCTGCAGCCTTTCACAAGCACACAAAAGTCATTCATCTGCTCAGATCCTACTTCCCTTGTGGAATTCTACTAATTGGTCACAACTAGGTTCACCTGAGCTCTCCAACCACATTCTCTGCCTGTAGGCTCAGTTAAGCTCAGGTCTAGGCTGCTAGGCTCAGTCTTCTTTGCCTTACTAGCTATCTTTTTCTTTTTTTAATATCTAGACCTACTTTATAGTTAGTCTTCTCTCCAGTTCTATTTCCAATTGTGTGTCTTGGATAGCCCTTCAACTCATGTTCTGAGTAGCCTTGTCTTTCCTTTGTTGGTCATATTTCACTTCCCGGATGGATCTGGCCCAATTCCCTTGTTTTGTCTGGTGCAGCTTATGAAAAACATCTTTGCTTCCAGTCCTGCTCCAGTAAGGTACTGCAAGACTGTACCCTTGTTGCATGAGCTGGTGCTGGGATCCCCTTTGTTGCCTGTTTATCTTCATTTTAGGGGCAGCAAATTGAAGGAGCAGGGAAAATACTCGGAGAAGAAAAAGCAGTACTCAGGGAAGTATTTTAGAAGTTTAATTTAAAGCTCTTCGCTGCACAGAAGGACAACAATTAGATGACAACAGTAGTAGTTGCTATATTTGCACATTAGAGCAAATCAGTATTTAGCATTTTGTGCTTCTTTCCTTAAAGTTTTAATAATTACATAGCATGATCCTTTTAAATTACAATGTAGCTTAAAGGAGAAAATGAGAGAATCCCATAAAATGAGACAGTATGTCATATTTATTGCTGTAAGTTGTATTTTCTTTAGTGTTGTTTTTTTTTCTTTTCTGCATAGCATGTTGAGAAAAATGTCGTCCTTTGGCTTTCTTAAGTTGTGTAAGAAATCTTTGTCTGCTTCTGTGTATTTTCATATCTGTTTATAAAAAATTACTCCATAAATGTTTTCTAGCCTCCTGGGCTTACATTCAACCAAGCTGCAGTCCTATCTAACTATGCAAGTTAATTTCTGTTGTTTCCTTTTTACTTTCGGTAGTGCCGCCTTTTTTTTAATTATGCCATCAGAAAAGAAGCTTTGTTGTTTATATTTTCTGAACAGAGAGAATACATTATGTGTGTTTTCCACAACATCCAATCTATGGGAGTGTATCAGAGTGAGAATTCCTCCTTGAAAATACATTGACAAAAATATTCTTTGACCTTTACACAAGAGAGGGAAAAGAGCTTTTTGAAAAATGCAGTTACAGAAGCAAATGCTAAATTGCTTAGCACTGAGCAAGAAGAAAAGTGACTATCTCAGTCTATTCAGAACAAAAAAAAAATAAAATGAAGACTGAAAAAACATCCTCCTTATTTATATGTATATATGAATTAACTAATTACAGTTCAGTACACATTCTGAAGCAAAGGTCCTGTGAAAATTAATACTGACAACCAAGAAATCAAATCTTTCCCTGTCAGAATTAGATAATATACCTCATCATTAGGCTTTTGTAATTCTACAATTCAACTCTGGAAGTTTGTTTTTGAGGCAATAGACAAGTGTACCTCAATAAATTGCAGTAACTCGAGATTCAGTTCATTAGTTATGCAAGTTTTCTCTTCAGCACTGTTTTGTTTTGCCCTTTTTTCCACATTAAAACTTATGATCGCAATAGACACTGAAAGAAGGTAAAGAACTTCTCAAAAATGTAAAAAGTTAAAGAGCTAAATAACTTAGAGAACACAGGAAAGGAAGTCTTTCCCTGGTGATAAATCACTACACAAGCTTTTAGAAGATCCTTTGATCTGATCAAAAGAGGTGGGTGTTTCTAATATTTCTGTACAAATTCTCAGGTGACAAGAATGGTAGTTAGGGAAACTGAATGATTTATTGCTCTAGGAGTGTAATAGACCAAACCATTTCAAAAAAAGCAAACACCATGAAACTGAACTAAAATATCTGGTTACCTGGGGCAGGTAGAACAATGCTCAGGACTTGCCTATTGTGAACTGTGTTGAGCAGCTGTTGAGAAACAAAATGAACAGTACATACTGAAGCTTTCCATCTTCTCCTCTTATTTATGAAATTATTGAGAATTTCCATCAAAATATATTGTTGCAGAAAGAATGTTGAGACAAGTTCACATATGTTAATGTAAACAGAGTGTGTAGATGATGGCATACCTCAACTGTAACTGTAAAGGTTACCCTGGAGAAAAGAAAGGAAAGCTGCTCTCAGCAACATGGAGGACTGATGATGAGAGAGAGGAGACCCAGATAAGCTATCACTCCTGTGAGGGTCCATGCACTTCAGTAGGTGGCAATGATAAATATGGGCAGTGATGAAGATTAAGGTTTTGCAGGTGCATATCCCAACACCA
This sequence comes from Callipepla californica brunnescens, assembly GCA_023055505.1. Lineage (NCBI taxonomy): Eukaryota > Metazoa > Chordata > Aves > Galliformes > Odontophoridae > Callipepla > Callipepla californica. Next base: position 24,873,213 of record JALIRH010000005.1, read on the forward strand.
ACAACACCAGTATAGCAACGTGACCACAGATGAGAATACAGCCACACGGGCTCTGGAAAAACACCACTGCAGCAGCTTAAGTTAAAAGCTATAGAATTGTAAGTATCATGCCCTTACTTAACATTACTGAGGCTAAGGCACTTCTGGTACTGTACAAACATAGTCATTGTCTTTTTATTAAATAATCAAAATCCAGTTTTGTATAAATTGGCTGCTAGCGGCATGTGCATGTTGATAAAGTGGTTATAAAAATGTATCCATTCAAAACTCCTAAAAAGAAAGAAACGCTACATGATAAAGATAAGGAAAGTAGAAAATAAAAATGAAGTAGAAAAAAAAAAAAAAAGAAATAAATAATAGAAAAATAATAATGTTTCAAGCAAGCAGAATATTTTATTTTCAAAAAAAAAAAAGATCTAAAACCCTATAAGAACCACCCTCTTGCTGTTTTCATGATGGCTAAATGAGAAAACAGCTCCCCCCACCCTTCAAATAATAATAATAAAAAATAACAAGGTAATATAATATTTGCATTTAAAACCAAAGCATAGAATGAGGACTTCTAAACAAAGACCGTAGAAGAAGGTATATCATTTACAGTCTGTCAAGGTGAAACATATCAGTAACTACAGAAAAGCACATTTAGTCTTCATTAATCCAAGTCAAAGTAGCATTGAACATTCAAGACAGAATTATCTCAAAGGTGAGAAATGATGCATTAAGATAAACATTGTAGAGAGCAATGAACATTTACAGAGAAGTAGCTTAACTCAGATATCATTTGAATTTTCTCAAAGCTGCTTGACAAAAGCAGGTTGATTGCACATGAAATTGTCCTGTAGACATTTGCCTCTAAGAAACAGTTAACTTCTCAATAGTAATGTCATGATACATGACCACCCAATTTTCCGATAATATTTTCTACAGCTTGGAATTTTCTGTGAAGATCTGTAATTCAGTGAAATGTGTTAGAATGCTTTTTCTTCTTTCTTTCCTCATGACTTATTTGTCCAGTTCTACATTACTCTAAGTTTATATGACCCAAAGAGAGAAAAAGAACTTCAATAAAAGTTTGGTAGCAGGTAAGGGTGGGAACATCACTGAGTATAATAGAACATAAAAATTTTATGAATTTCTTTTATAATTCAATATGTTTATTTTGTAATTCTAATGGCTAATTCATCCACTGCAAGTGAGAGTTAGAAATTTAATGTAGTATAAACTAGAGTTAAATAAGATATGTTACATATTTTCTTGGATTTTCAATTACATATTTTCTAATGATTTTATTAATTTTATTTCCTTGATCATATTATCAATATAATTATTGTAATATAATTATTAACTATTATTAATAATTGTGAAATAAAAAGTAAAATAATAATGCAAATACTGGTCAAAGTGAACCTTATACTGCTATCATATAATCTTCTCAATAATACTTGAAACATTATATTAGCTGTTAACAGACACACAATATATAATTAACCTGTGGAGACTGTTAAACAAATCATTAAGACCAATCATAGATTTACACACATTATTACTGCTGCCCAATTAAATCCATAACTCCAATTTGGATTTTACAATGCTTTTTGCAATGAAGAGAGAATGGAAGTGGGAGAAGTGGAGGCTGGGAGCTGTCTTGGACAGAGCGAACATGAAATTTTAGAGATCCTGAATCTTGATCAAGTCAGGAGGGGGGCCATCGAAACTGCTACCTTGGACTTCCAGAGGGCAGACTTTGAACTATTCAGGACCCTGGTAGATTCTGGAATAGTTTCTGAAACCCCTTGAAATTCAGTCCTAAAGGGCAAAGGAGTCCAGAAGGATGATCGCCCCTCAGGAAGGAGGTCTTAAAGGCACTGGAGCAGACTAGTTCCCTCTGCCTTAAGATGGTGGGGAAGAAGACGTGTGGAAGAACAGGAAACATTTCCTGAGGGTTCAGGAGAAAAAGAAATCTACTTCCTGTAGAAAAAGGGACTGGAAACCTGGGAAGAATGCAAATAATTTGTTAGAATATGCAGGAAGAAAATTAGCAAGGCAAAAGCCAGCTTGAACTTAGTTTGGTCACTGGGGTAAAAAAGAAAAAATATATATACTTTTTACAAATATATTAACGATATTTTGAGGGCTAAGGAGGATCTCTATCCTTTACTGGATGTGGCAGGGAACATGATCACTGATGGTAAGGAAAAGGCTGAGGTTCCCAATGCCTTCTTTACATCTGTGTTTAAAAGTCAGACCAGTTAACCTCTGTTTAACTTCTAACCCCTGACACAGAAGACTGGGATGTGGAGAAGCATAAGCCCCCCACTATTCAGGTGAAAAGAGAAATCTGCTACTCCATCTGGCTGCCACAAGTCCATGGGGCTGGATGAGATCTACCTGAGGGTGCTGAGGGAGCTGGCAGATGTGATTGCCAAGCTGCTTTCTACCACCTATCAGCATTCCTTAGTCAGCTAGAGAGATCCTAGAGGACTGGAGGCTTGTCAATGGGACTTCTATCTAAAAGAAGGCATGTAAGGAGGATCGAGAGTACAACAGGCCTATCAGCCTGACCTTGGTGGAGAGAAAGTTTATAGAGCAAATCATCTTGAGTAAGAACACATAGCATGTGCAGGACAGCTAGAGGATAGGGTCTAGCCAGCATGGGTTTGTGAAGGTCAAGTCCTGCTCAACCAACCTGATCTCCTTCTATGACCTAGACTCAAGCAAAGCCTGTCTCCCACAGTATTCTCCTAGAGAAACTGGTAGCCCATGACTTGGGCAGATACATTCTTTGCTGGGTAAATATTGGCTGTATGTCAAGGCCCAGAGAGTGGTGGTGAATGTAATTAAATCCAGCTGGCAACTAGTCATGAGTGGTGTTCCCCAGCTGTCGGTACTGGGGTCTGTCCTGTTTAGTATCTTTACTGATGGTCTGGTTGAGGGGATTCAGTGCACCCTCATTTGCAGAAGTTGGGAAGAAGTGTCAATCTGCCTGGGAGTAGGAAGGCCCTTCAGAGGAATCTGGACAGGCTGGATTACTGGGCTGAAGTCAATGGAATGAAGTTCAACAAGTCCAACTGCCAGGTCCTGCATTTCAGAAACAACAGCCACAGGCAGCACTAGAAGCTTGGCGCAGAGTGGCTGGAAGACTGTGTGGAAGAAATGGGCCTGAGGGTGTTAGTAGTTGCTCAGCTAAACATGAGCAAGCAGTGTGCAAAAGCAGCCAGGAAGGCCGTGGCATCCTGGCTTATATCCGAAATAGTGTTGTCAACAGGAGCAGGTCCTTCTGTACCCAGCACTGGTAAAGGCACATCACAAGCACTGTATTCAGTTTTGGGCCCCTCACTACAAGAAAGACATCAAGGCCCTGGAGTGTGTCCAGAGAAAGGCAATGAAACTGGTGAGGAGTCAGGAGCATAAGTCTTATGAGTAGCCACTGTGGGAGCTAGGATTGTTTAGTCTGGAGAAGAGGAGGCTCAGGGGATACCTTGTCACTCTCTACAACTATGTGAAGTGAAGATAGACTATGGCAAGGAGGTGGCTGGTCTATTCTCCCATATTCTAGTGACTGGACTAGAGGGAATGGCTTCAAGTTGCACCAGGGGGGATTCAGGTTGGATATTAGGAAAAATCTCTTATTCTCAGAAAGAGTAGTCAGGTGCTGGAAAAAGCTGCCCAGTGAGGTGGTTGAGTCACCATCCCTGAAGGTGTTCAAGAAACATTTAGATGTTGAAATAAGGTACATGGTTTAGTGGGGTAATATTGCTGATAGGCAGATGGTTGGACTGGATGATCTTGGAGGTCTTATTTTGGATAGAAGGAAAAAGTCTTTTGCAGTGTGATTGTTGAAACACTGGAAGCTGCACAGAGATGTGGTACATGTCCCTGTACCTGGAGACTTTTGAGGACAGGATTGACCAGGATCTGAGCAACATGATCAAGCTGTGAATGTCTCTGTTCATTGCAGGAGAGTTGGATAAGGTGACCTTTTAAAGTTCCTTCCAACTCTGAGAATTCTGATTCTATAAAGAAGGTCCCCAGTAACATTTTAATTTTTATATATTCTTTCAGAAAGAATAATGATGCCCACCAGAAGAGTGACACCATTGATAGCTTGAGCCCTGTATCTTAACACACACATACATGTGTTAAGTATTGTCAAAATGCATCTTTTCTTTCTTCTAGCTTTTTCTCTATGTTATCGTGGATTCTTCCAGAAGAAGAGTTGCTGCAGTGTCTTGCATCTTCTTTTTTCCCTTGTGAAAAGAAATTAAATATAACACTACCGTTGGCTGACTGCTGTCTCCAAGTCACAACCAGACAGTTTGGGCCTTCCTCTCTTTCAGATTCCTTCCTTTGTGATTCAGTGTTGCCCCCAGGTGCCATTGCTGACAGTGGCTTGCCTGTGGCTATACATTCCTCACACATATAGTTTGACATACAAACAATTGTCTGTCACAGGCTTTCTCTTCACTGACATTATCTAGAATTTGTTTTGTTAGAGAGTCAGAATGTGCTTCAGCTTTTTTTTTTTTTTTTTTTTTTAATTTCTGTGCAGTATTCTGTGGTGTTTTTATATCTTCTTTTATATAGTTAGGATGAAATTAACAAAAAAAAAATCAAAACATCTGTAATGTATATGCAGATAAAGTACATAATTACATAAAATTGGATATTCTATCACTTAGGTTTTTGGGGAATAGAATTTCAGTGTGAAAAACTGGCGTGAGACAGAACCAAGTTATATCATTTGGATAAATACTATTTAGCAAAATTTTACTAGATATGAGTTTGAAAAAATAGTGTTGAGATAATAAGACAGTATACTGAAATGTTAAAAGCAGAGGTTAAAAATAAAACTGTGAACTCAGTTATCTCTAACAAATTATCAGTATAGGAAAAAAGGAACAAAAGGAAAACATTCCAAGCAGAGTATCAAGTATGTGGTAGCTGAATTTTTTCTAGAAAACATCAAGCCCCTTTTTAGTGATAGAATAGCTTATTTTATAGTCTGTCAGTCCAAGATTTGCAAGGTTGGTAATTTACCATCATGAATATTCCAGTGTTACAGCTGCATGATGAAAGAAAACTTAAAATGATCAGACATCAAGAAAGTTCTAGAAAAGAATTTGACACAGCTGAGATATTGATACGCAACAGCTTATTATGCATTTTTTGAGTGTTATGTCTGTCTGGGAATTGGATATGAGAAACCAAATAATAATGAGATAATACCAACAAATACAATTATACATATAAAAAGAAATCTCTCTCTGTTACATGCTCTAAGTCATGTTTCTTATTAGTCTGGAAAAGAAATATAAAAATAATTTTTCTGTCTAATCTCTTTTAAAGTTATAAATCTTCCTTCATTCTTCCTTAAGCATAACAATGTTCATATAGTAAATAGGTAAAGTTAACATAGTACCTCAGTTAGATTCTTCCATATATAACCTTAATTGCTATAAAATTCTAAAACTTTTAAAATCTATTGTGCTCACTAGTTTCGTAAAATCTGGCAAAAGTTTGCTGAAATTCTTAACAGCCTATTCATTTTCTACTACAAAATTAAAAATTCTCAGAGAAAAGCAAATAGTAGAAATAGTGTTCTTTTCACCTACCTACATATGGGCTTCTAGATAAGAGGGTTCTCAAAAATATTTTCATTATCAGTTACTAATTAGTCTACTGAGCATGTTTATGTGCATTACTGTTGTCATGTCTGAATGCTCTTGCAAGGATCAGGTAGCAAGGGTATATGTTTGATGCTGTTAGCTAATATTCTTCTCACTTGGAATAACTGGTCTGGAAATATACCATTGTTTATTATTCTGAAAGTGTTAGAGGTACTAAGTCTAAACACACCTGATTATTTGGTAAGCTGATTCAAATCAGATTTCAGTCAAATGGAGATACTGCAATAGCTGGCAAAACTAAAAACTATTGCATGTGAGAAATGTGGGTGAAATATTGTCTCTAAATAGAATGTCGAACAGATGATCAAAGGGATCCTTTTTTGTCCTGGTCATTTGCAGACCTTCACCTCCTGTTCTCAAGCTCTCATCATTTATTTTCTCATACGCTAAGGCTCTTTCTTCTTTTCCGCTTGTATTTTAGTTGACCCCACTCTTTCACTTTATCTCCATTCGTAACATCAAGATACGAACCATGCATTCCATGAAATGTGTATGGATTTGTTGAGATAGTTCATACTTGCACATTTAAGAGATTAAAAAAAAATGAATTTATATAAATCTACAGATTATAAACAAGCTTCTCCTACAATAGTGAGAATGTTTGCAAAAACTTAGGGAAGATACGCTGAAAAATCCATTGAAACAGTAACAGATGGGGCTTGATCACTTGTACATAGAAATCCTTAGTATCTACTTCTACTAGATTGATTTTATCATTCTTCAGTAACTGAATTGATTTAAATCTTAGAGCTCAATTGAAGACGCAGACTCCATCAGCTTTATCTTCTGGTGGGCAGACTGACTTTGCAACTGGAAAAAGAACTGTTTGCACACCAGGTAAGAACTGAAAACTAAACAAAGAAACAAACACCTAGATCATCAGCCAAAGAAAACCTAGAACATAAACTTAGTATAATTTATCTTATTTCTTGTACTAAACAATTTCTATATGAAGAATGAATTCCTGAAAAAACAACATATTAGAATTCTATGATCAATAAATCAATAGACCATAGATTTTATTTCTAAATGAGCAATAGTGGGCTAGATGAGGCAAAAATTGATATTCTTTGCATTTAACAGTGGAAAATATTTCAACATAATCTCCCTTGTACTCCTTCAGTCTTCTGTCTTTCTTGGGGCAGAGATCATCTATGACTTCAAAAGTATTACCCTCGAGAAGCCTATTCTTTCTTTCATGTCCTGAAACTCTCTTAGGTGTGCTAGCTAGAAATCAAGTCCATGAACTGACTGCCAGCTTCTGTGCTCATTTTCCTCAAACAGGAGAGCCACCTAGCCTTATTCATTTTTCTGGCATCCTGGTATATCAAAACACCATCAAAATCCTGATTCTTGAGCATCCTTGCTTTTGCCTTTGTTTTGGATATAATCATGTTGTTTACTGTCCATGACAAAAATTTAATAGAAGATAGTCTAAACAACTCCTATTTAAAATGCTACTAAAATCATTGTTTCTTATTATTTTCAAATGTTTAATTATTGTTTTCCTTTTACCAGTTTTTACTATAACAGCAAAAATAGGGCAATATAGCAACCACAAATAGGGAAGTAAGTGAAAACAGCACTCCTTAAAATATTTCAGATTTGTGACTGACCCATTACATATTTTAGGTGTTGTATTCATGGAGAAAATCATGTTACTGGGCTCTGTAATGCCTTTTTTTTTTTTTAATCTATTCAAATAAAATCTTATTCTGCTTCACAAATGCCTTTCCTACACATGTACATCCAAAACACATAGTGCAAACTATATATTGAAAAACAGTTAGAGCTGTTAACATTTGATTAAACATGCAAAATTAATAAATTCTATTTTACAAATACAACCAACTGAACACTGGGTTACTAACCATCTTGTGTGGTCTAGCTTGATTACTTATTTTATTACTTATTATTAATTATGCTCACCTGCTCATGTAAAATTTTTCTGTGAGAGAAAATAGACTTTACAGTACTGTAGACAGACACCAAGAATGACTTTGCAGAGTTCTGCACTAATACAGAAGTATCTGATTTCGTTTAATGATATTATTTCTTTTATTTCTAAGTCACTTCTTCTCATTCAGAAATGGGATTTGCATTGCAATTGCCTTTGGTAATCTAGAAAATATTTTTTCCATTTGCTTGTCATAGTTTGTGATGTGAAATTAATATTCTCTTTGCTGATAACTAGAGGTTTGAGTAGAAATTTTTGTGAAGATTAACTGGTTTCTCTGTACCTTTCGCATAAATTCATTTCTTCCAATTCCATTGATTTCAAAATAATCTGTTGCAGAAGATAGAACAGAAATCTTTGATGGAATTTCTAATTATATGAGTAACACAGAGGTTTCTGCTAATCAGAAATATGACTGAGAAATCAGGTTCATTGTCCTTACATCTGAGATCTTGCAGTTCATACAACTGCTTGTCACATATCTTATTGCTAAGCAAACTACTAAGCAAATTATAGCAATTGTGACTCAACAGAAATTGCAAAAATTAATAAATCAGAGTTTAAAATAGATATTATCTTTTCAGTTTAAAAGATTCTGAAGCAGATGTTAATCACTGTTCTGATTAAAAAATACCTCTAGTAAGCTCCAGCTTGAAAATGTAACCATCATGCTCACAAGCTGTACTGAGAGTTTCCCTTGTGATTTTAGGAACTGTTTTTCCTGGCATAGAGAGCTATATCTTATACCATACCACTGAAGTCTATGAAGTCTACATCAGAGTGATAACTGGGATTTGCTGGTAGTGGCAGAGTTGCTCTCCACCTTGTGAGCCACAGGGGGTTAATGTCTTTCTTAGCTAGGTGAGGAGTGTGAAGCATTGTTCAAATAGAATTTCTATCCCATATGTCCTGGATGAATAACAAATTTATCAAGGACTTAAGAAATCTCCTGTATAACAGCCAGAGCAATCAAAACTCGTAACTGAAATTGTGCTGAAGAACATTATAATTAAGGTAAATGAAGCTGCCTGTATTGAGGACACAGAGTTCCTTCTTTCCAAGACAAAAAAAAGAAAAAGAATTAAATATATATATATATTAAAAAATATGTATAAGTTAAAGGAATGAAGGAGTTATGAAAAATCTTTTCGTAATACGTAAAATTGATAAGGACATTAAAATTACTTTATAATGCAGTCAGAATGGATTCTCATACAAGATCCTATACTTATTCAAATGTAGGCCATGAAGGCTATGTAGGTTCTTTCAGTTCTTCCTGCTTCACTTCTACCACTTCATATTAGGCAAGAAGTTATGTCTCATCTCCTAGTTATTTGCTAAATAAAAAAGCAGATTGAAAGATAATATTTCTGTTTTGCAACACAATTTGAACTTTCAAATTTGTTTTTAATTCTGTTTACACCATTTTCTTTGAACAGCTTCATACCAAACTGCCTGTGTACCATTTGGAACTTCCCTCTAAGTCATCTTCTCACTTCTCCAACCAATGCTCTGTTGACACAGTTTTGACAAAATTGCCCATTTTTACAAATGCATATTTTCTGAATCTATCCAAGTAATGTTAATCTTTTTAAGCAATCTAATATCAGGAGCATAGAATCATAGAACCTCCAAGGTCAGAAAAGATCTCCAAACCATCGAGTTGAACCAACACCTGCCACCAGTATTTCCCTACTAAGCCATGTTCCTTAGAACAAAATACAAATTTTCGCTGAACACCTCCAGGGATAATTTGGCATTCTGCACATAATTTAGTTGTTTTCTTCTTGATAAGACTATCTTTAAAAAAAAAACCATAGTTGGATACAAAGCCAAAAAATGTATTTAAGTATTAAAAATACACAGTTGAGTAGTATAAACCACAAGTTCTTCTTTTACAGCATTATTGGCTGAATGATGAGTGTAATTTCCTATACTTTAGAATGAAGTAAGAAAAGCTCTGAATCTTAATTGACATAATTTATCCTAAAAAGTTCCAGTCTTCAGATACAAGATAAATTAACACTGTTTCTGTTTTTCTCCAAAAGCAGGGTTTTCTATGAGAAATATATCCAAGCTCAGGAAGAATAATCATTTTTTACTTTGTCTGCAGTAAAATCATTGCCATAGGCAATCATTTTTGCGATACTTTACATCCAAGTCTCTCAGAAGTTACAGAAATATGATTCAATGGCTTTATTCCTTTTCTGTTTGTGTCTTTACATTCTTTATTTCTGAAGTGTATATATATATATATATATATATATGAGGGAAGCTCCAAAAGTAATGCCTCCTATTTTATTATGTAAATTCACAATGTCAGAGGCAGATGTTCATGGTATGGCAGTACAGGCTGAACCTTCCCACCAATATTCCAATACATTTTGTTGCTGTTTGACAGGTCACAGCAGAGGAGCAGTCTGAAAAATGTCATCTGACATGGAATCACATTTGAAGCAAAAGTGTGGGGTTGAGTTCCTCCATACAGAAAAAATTGCACCTGCTGACATTCACTGACACTTGCTGAACAGTTATGGAGACCAAACATAGTATGTGAACACTGTTAGGTGATGGGTTGTGCATTTGAGCAGGGGTGACAGTGACAGTGAGTTACCTGCACTGATACAAATATTTATGAGTGGCACGCAGGCTCTTGCTCATCACTAGTGAAAATGCATATCTAGTGGTGATGAATGTTGAAAAATAATGTTTTGTAGCTGAGGATTTGTTCTACCAGAGTTACTGTGCTCATTTTATCCATTGTAATTTCCATGGAAATCAATAGGAGGCATTACTTTCAGTACAATCGAAATATAGTAAGTACTATTTCTGAGAAGCTGCTGCAGCAGTCACCCCACCTTCATAAGCACTGTCATGTCAGATGCCATTTTGTCAGAGCCCCTCTGCTGACATCTATTACACAGCAACAAAACTTAACAGAGCTTCATTCAACATCATATGATAGGAGACAATGCTTTTGGAGCAGCCCTTATAAACTAGGAGGTGTCACTGACTCTTGAAGGAAAAGAGGCATTGCAGAGAGATCTTGAGAAATTAGGGAGCCGGGCATTCACCATGCACATGAAGTTCAACAAGTGCAGCTTTCAGCACCTGGGATGGGACAACTATTCCTGCTTCTATCATCTGGCACTGAATATCCAGACACACAACCTGTATGATTCAATGCTGTATCATGTGAAGCAAGGGGTCAAGCTGTATATGAACGGAATAGACCTTCGAAGACTTTCCTTTCAAAAATATAACATTACTTTACAGATATTGATGCTTCACATCTCTAACACGGACAATAAGGAATGAGTTGCCAGAGATGAAGAAGTAGTAAAATAGGTTGGACTTCAGACAGTATACCTTTTCTCTGGCTTATTACTGCCTGAGATTTCAAAACACTGGGTAAACACACTGACACTCAATAGCACTTCAAAGTATTGTCAGGTATTGTACAAGCACTGAAAATGGAGTATTGTGTCCAGTTCTGGGCTCCCCAGTACAGAAAAAAAAAAAAGCAGGTATCTCCTTGAAAGAGTCCAGTGGAGGGCTACAGAGATGATAAAAGGTGGGAACACCTCCTTTATGAGGAAAGGCTGAGAGATCTGGGTCCGTTCAGCCTTGAAAAAAGAAGAGGGGATCTGATCCACATATATAAATAGCTAAGGAACGGTAGGCAAAGGGACTCTTCTCCAAAGTGCATGGCAATAGGACAAGGCTAAATGGCCACAAACTGAAGAAAGGGAAGTTCCATACAAATGTGAATAACTTCACAATAAGAGTGATAGAGCACTGGCACAGGCTGCCCAGAGAGGTTGTGGAGTGTTCTTCTCTTCAAGAACCGCCTGGATGCCTACTTGTGCAACCTGGTCTAGGGAGCCTGCTTTGGCAGGGGGGCTGGACTAGATGATCTTTCAAGAGGTCCCTTCCAACCACTACAATACTGTGATTCTGAGATATTTGTGTGATACACACACACACATATACGTATGCATACATGATTATACGTGCATATGTTCTTTCTACATCTTCTTTCTTACTCACATGCTTCTTATCCTTATCTGCCACTGTCATATGTGAACTTCCTGTCTGAGCCACTACAGTGTTGCAAACTACATCCAAGATTATTTCTGGTTAGAATACTGGCTAGTGCTCACCTCACTTCATATCACTGTAGAGCTTTGACATGTTTGTTAATAGACATTTACAAATAATTTTTATGAATAATTGTGTATAGATCTTTTTATTATATATTTGTACAGTTGAACCTCATGTGTTACAAGCTTAGTTATTATTCCAATTAGGTAATTAATAAAACACTTCATTTGCTTTATAATCAAAACATTATACACCAAGGCTCTCTGTTGTTGTCTTTCCCACAAATTATAAGGACTAAGCTAAATCGTCTGCCATGCATATACATGAGATCCATACTAAAGGTGTTTACATAATAACAATTAAAAAAAAAAGTATTCTAGAATGTAGAAGTTAAATACTTACAGATTTTTTTTGGATTTTTATATGCTGTCATGGGATCAAATGAACTTGCCACCTGTATGTAATATTTTCAAAACTGCCTAAGAGGAAAAGTGATCATGAAACAGTTGTTGCATTATATGGATCACACTGTGCTCCTAGAATATTAAAGGTATCAGATAGACTTATTTTGAAGATCTGCTGAATAAAATATACTTTGAAGAGCCAACAGAATTCACGCCTCAGATGAAAACTCCAATCTTGTAATTTTGACATATTCTTTGATTCTCTTAGCAAAGCTGCCCTGGCCATAGTCTTAGTTACAAAAGAAAGTCAGTATAACAATAGCTGGAGATTCTACAAGTGGTTTTTTTGTTGTTGTTGTTGTTGTACTTTGTTCTTTTTTTAATACATAGTTATAGAAACAGGGCAAATGGGGGAGGGGAAGAGGTTGTTTTCATTGTGTTAATACAGTGATTCAACAATTTGTATCTTTTTTGTTCAGATGTAAATGGTGTCATGACATACAAAGCAGTAAAGGAACAAACACACCATTACGATGTTACAAGGTTTAAAAAGAATGTGCCAAACGGTTTGACAGAGGTGCAGTCACAGACTGTAGATACGACAACCCTTAAAAGTAAATAAATATTATATCTAGATAAATACTCCTACCTAGACAAATGGCCAGAACCAGAACTCCATTTTCAAATCTCCTAGTATCCCCTACTTTCTGTGCTTATCTTTATATTGTGGATTGACTCCAGCACGCACAAACTGGATCCCTTTTAGATTTAACTATTATACATGCTCCAGGAGCTGAACTGGTGCATTCTTCATTTAAATATTCATTGCACCTGTAGCACCCAACTAGAGATAATCCGAAGTCAGAAATGCCTGCAGTATGCACAGTTTGCATTTCAGGTCAAGAGCCTCAGCTCCTTTAATCTATAGATACATTTCCATTGACCTTCTTGTCAATGTATGCATAACCACTGTATCCATCTGGCTTGGAAGTACCTTGTCTCCTAATAGCTCCAATCAGTTGTCTAGAGAACATAAAAGATTATGGCAAGTATTTAATGAAAGCAGCCTTCACGAGCCAAAGAAAGTGTACTTAATAGGACCTAATGAATTTCTTTTCATGAATATGACATTAAACACAAAACTACTTAGGAAGAGAAGAAGTTTATAGTGTTATTATGGTACTCACTAAAATGAACTGGGTAGTCATTCATCCTTTCTGAACATTTCATTTAAGACATTTCTGAGGTTTCAGAGGTCAGCGTCAAAAAATTGGTGGCTGCTATATTATCATCAGTTAACTCTTAGTTAAAAAGAAACAGAATTATTTCAAAGAAATAGCAGTGACTGTTGACTCTTCAGATTGTGATCTGATTATTTTATCATTTTTTGTTATGTACCACAGCTTACAGTGTTTAGTATAACAGAGGGGATTTGCATACACATTGCTCCTAGTATAAAGTCACTTTAAATTAGATGGACTAGTAGACAAATGCTCTTAAAATCTCTCGAAGTGATATATTGTTATCTCTTTGGCTCAGTAATGAGAGCTAAAACAGGATGGAAGATTTATGAGGATACCAAGCATAACATTGGAGGGTGAATTTCTCTTATCACTCACTCCATAATACTTTGTTTAGTTTAACCAATAGGAAAGAGAAATTAGCCTGTACACACTAGGGAGAAAGATTAGAATAAGAAATCCACACCTACCCATGAAATAATACAGATAATGAAGACAATCAGAGAATTTAGCAAGTCCAAAGAAATGTAATAAAAATAATAATACAATGTAGTTTTTGTTGCTATTTACTTATCATTATGTCTTCTTCAGAATCAGGAAAAGGCAAGCATGGCTCAAGAACTTATATCATGGGAAAATGCAGTTAATATTCCAGTTAATATTTACTAATTGATGTTAAATATGAAAAGGATGTCTAATCAAGGTTTTCTCGTGTGACCCCAGAAAATGATTTAGCCATCATTATAGACAGCAAATCTAAAATTCTTCCTTTCACTTCTCTTTGTCTCTCATTCAGTCCACCTCCCTCCCTATCTTCATTTGTACTTTCTAGTGAATGTTTTAATGTTGTCCTTAAATATATACATACATATAATGAAATCTTGAAACTCATTTTTTACTGAAAGACAACAAAATAACAGAAAGCTATTTTGCTAAGGATGGGAAGGAAATGAACAGTCTTGAAAGCTCAGAAGAGAATTAATGATGTGGACTGAGCAAAGTCCTTCCAAATTGAGATCTAAGTTGTTGAGAATACCTGCTGGGAAAATAAGAACATAATAGAGAAAAACACCAGTGTTCCACAACCAGATTGTAAGAAACATGTTTGTTTGTTTTAATTTTTGATCTTCATTTGTTAACACTTCATGTGTTACCCTCTTTCTTCCTCAACATCTGGAATTTAAAGTAGTCTGCACTCATTGCAATTTGTTAATTATTATCTGGTAGGAGCTGTCTGCTAAAGATAGTAAACTGTTTCAATACATGACACCCAAGAAAAATATAGTAGTTAAATAGTGAGTAAGAATGAATACTGGTATACTATAGATACCAAGGTGATACTGATTATTTTATTTTTTTTAACATGTACTAAAACAAATCTTTGTCATTGGCCCGATTTCAAATGGACTTCTCAAAATTACATGTCTTACAACAGCTGTTTACATGATTAATTTAGAAAGGAACCCATGCAATTGCAAACAAAAGAGCTGACGTTCTTCAAGCAGGCTAACAACTTAACTATTAGTGCTGCCATATTTATGAGCACTTTTTGTTTTCTTCCTCCAGAAGCCTATTATAATTATTGCTGTTGTTGTTGATATTTTACATTAAAATATCTATTACTAGAATGCCATACTTATAAAAGATATCTCCTCTGTAATATATCCCTGAATTAAAGGTTGTGGAGATTTTTCTTGATTAATGTACATTTTTAACTTTTTTAATAAAATCTCTTTACTTATTAGCTGAATGACTGTTTAGTTATTAAAGTTTCCTTGATGATTTTGGATAATTATTGGTTAAGACACTGCGTAGCAGAATATATTAATTTCTACCTTCTTCATTATACTAGTAGATTTGCATAAACCATGTACACAATAGTGACTCACATACAAACTGATATCTTAGGCAATTAAAAAGATATTTCAAAAACAATCTGAGAATATTTAACTTTATACAATGATTCAGAAACATGCATCATAAAAATTGACTGTTTTATAAGGATTCCTTCATACATTATTTTAAGAAAGGAAAATCATTATTAAATATGAAATTAAAGCACAAGCTACAGGAAAAGGAAAGGGGAAAGAGAAAAGGGGAGATAGGGGGAAAAAGGGAAAGGAAAGCAAGTCATATTTTTCAGAAAAAGATCTTTTTTATTCACAGTCAGAATAAAGACAAAACCATTCCCAAAGGATGACCCAGTCAGCCAATGAATGCATTCTTTTCTTCCAGTGCCAACTTTAAGTAGCTGCCCATTGCATTATTGAAGGCTAAATATATAATATATCACAAATAATAAAAAATCACAAATCATACAACCCTTAAATTAACAGCCCTTTTTGGAGAAGAAAAAACAAACTAAACAAAACAGAACAAAAAAAAAACAACAAACACTTGAGATGGACTGTGGAAAACAAAAGAACAGAGAGGAATAATATACCCATTAGACTTCATTTGCTTTTTTTTTTTTATTTCCCTCTTTAATAGTAAATTGTTAAATTTGTTTAAGAGTAAATGAACAATTATAAGAAGTCTGGATTTGTTTATTCATGAAGCAGGTTCCATACATCCATATACTCCTCTGCATCTCAAAGCATCTTAGCAGCATCAGAGTTGCTAAACTCTCCACAGATTCCAACAATTAAGAAAAGAATGTTGAATGTTTGGTGTCTGTCCTATACTTTTAATAAAATTCAATGTATTGTGCACAGACCAGTTCCAACAGAAGCTCTGTTTCATTTTTTTCTATTGTTATTGGGGGGATCTTCTGTTGTTGCCATTGCTTTTGTTTGTTTGTCTTCTCAGTGGTTTCTTAACTAACAATTAAACTGTAATCAATATTTATATACATTTAATGAATGAATAATTTCCTAAAAATAATTTGGAGTTCAAACAGGCTGACAAACAATAAAATACCACTTCAGTAGTGATATTTCCTGAGCATTAATTTCTGAAAAAAAATCTTATTCAATAGGCTCCATAGAAAGTGAACACAAATTTGTTTATGTAATTCATTTAAGCAGTGTTGAAAGTCCAAACTTCTCAAAGGTAAATAAATAAATAATTTCTCAATCAGCACTGTAGTATTTTTCAGGAATATTTCCACTCATTGAAAAACATACTTTTATAGTTTAGACCTTACTTTCAGAAATTACATGAGCTTATTTTATCTGTTCAGTTACCTCTAAATAAAATACGGAGAGTTGTGCAGTGAAGAACATGATGAGGTTTAACAAGAAAATAGTATATTTGTCCTCTCAAAAGTAAGTACTCTTCCTCTATGCCTTTTATTTTATTTTATTTTATTTATGTCACTGTAGGTGATGAAAGTACAGAGAAAGCTATTCAATTTTGCCTTGTAAAATGCCATGAGAAATTTCTGAAAAAATTATAACTAATAACTGTACACTAATAAGTATGTAATATTAGAAGTCTCATAAGAAAAGAAACTGCTGCATACACAAAGAGCAGTATAAAATAAAATTCTTAAGAAACATCTAAATCTGTGAAGAAGAACAATTTATAAGAGGGGACTTCAGCCTGACTGATTTGTACACAGCTATCATTTTTTTATTGGTGGTCAAATATGCTGATTGCCCTTGAAGAGCATTTGGTGTGACAGACATCATAGATAATGAAAAGTAGCTGGCAGAAAGTGGGCTGAGAAAAGTTGCAACTGATTGATTACTAGGATTTCAAAAGTTTTTTTTGAACTTCTTCGTAAATCTTCAAGGTAAATACTGGTAGGAAATAATGATGAGGAGAATGTCTAATTAACAGTGTCTTCCCCTAGCATTTCTTAATAAAGTTCATCTTAGTCTATACAAATTTTGTATTTCAATATTTAGTTCTATTTCTACCAAAGCTTACTAAAACTTCTGAGTTTATTCATTTTCACTTGAAATACACAATCCTTCCTTCCTTCCTGCCTGCCTTCCTTCCCTCCCTCCCTTCCTATTTCATAAGATATTTGATTAGCTGATAAGTATGTGTAGAATACGAAGGAAGGGAGAAACAAATCTTACATTGCTTTTTTCTGTTCTATCTTGCATTATAGCTAGCATATGTAACTACTACGAATGGTTCTTTTGTAAAACAAGGTTTCTTTGTTTTACATCACAACACAGCACAATTTTTTCATCATTAGTACTTTTTGTAGTTTAAAATTTCTTCTGCTTCTGAGAAAATATCATAAAAATGTGTGGTTTTTTTCATTAATAGTCAATTCTTACGCTTTTTCTGCTACTTGAACAATCTAAAGATGATAAAGGATGTGGAACATTTCCCTTATGAGGAGAGGCTGAGAGACCTGGGTCTGTTCAGCCTTGAGAAAAGAAGACTCAGAAGGGATCTGATGCATGTCTATAAATATCTAAGGAGAGGGAGGGCAAGGGACAAGGCTGGACTCTTCTCAGCTGTATGTGGCGATAGGACGAGGGGAAATGGCCACAAACTGAGGGATAGGAAGTTCTGCAGGAATGCGTATAAGAACTTCTTCATAAGAAGAGTGACAGAGCACTGGCACAGGCTGCCCTGAGAGGTGGTAGAGTCTCCTCTGGAGATATTCAAGACCCACCTGCATGCCTACCTGTGCAACCTGGGCTAGGGAGCTGCTTTGGCAGGGGGTTGGACTTGATCATGTCTGGAGGGCCCTTCCAAACCCTACAATTCTGTGATTCTGTGAATCTACAAGATAGGCTTACTAAGCAATACAGAAGCCTATTACTACCCTTTCTGATAAAAGCATACAGTATATTGGTATGGTATATTAACAACTGAGAATCTTGCTAACAAAAATCAGTCATTTTATATAAATCTTGAAACTTGCCTCTGTAATGCTTATCTCCAACTAACATGCATACTTGTAATAAAAGCATATTCATATATATATATATATATTATTTTTAAGAAACAAAGCAAAACAATTAAGAATTGTCTACATAATAATATCATGTTAATGACATCATAACTGATGCTTCTTTCCTATTTCTCAGGAGAAATCAATAACTAAGAAGCAGCATATCTATCAGTATCAGCATCACACAAAAGCTAATCATAAACAAAATTGAAATAGTTAAAATAAAACTAAATACTCCAGTGTTCTACCAGAATATTAAAAGAACCATTATTTCCTCCTTGTGCAATAAACAGAATACATAATAAGCATTACATGGAATCGATTTAACTGGAGAACAAATACATTTATAACTCACTTGTGGCTTTGGCTTAAGCTGAATTAAGAGGTGTTCTCATTGTTGTGGAATGTGTTTGCTATTCTGTGAGTGTCTAGACACACTAATGCATGTGTATTGAATTGGAACTTCATGGAAGAAATTACAGTAATGCTGACTATAGGATTAGTAGTCATTAATAGTCATATAAAATAACCAGTGAATACTGGTGTGTACAAAATGCACAAATGCAAGACCTCATTAGCAGGAAAGCAACCTAAGTGTATTACCCCCCAATACATCCATATTTGATTTTACCAAATTAACAAAGAATAATAGTTTTTCATATTTCTATAGTGACCTCTGATGAAGAAACTCATAATCTCATACCACTTAGTGCATGCTAAGTCCTCACTGTCAAAATATTTCAGGATGCGATTACTTTTAGCTTACACAATACCTTATTCTCAAAGGCTTGCACAACCTGTGCTGACCTGGCCAAAGATGTTAGGATGTAATAATAATCCCCCAGCTGAGATTTCAAGGGATTTTAGTCTGTGCTTCGCACTGTAATACTAACACTATTAAGGACTCAAATGGATAATTTGGAAAAAAATAAAGATAAGGGGGCTCCAAGTGGATACACTAAAGTAAGTGAAATGGATTAAAAGTGACAAATAAGGCTAGCACACCTTGACTATTGCAGACATTCATTTTTATGTAAATATGGATGCTCACTTTCATGATGTTTACTCTTACATTTAGTATATGGGATTTCTGAGAACCTTTTTTTTTGTGTGTGTGTGGATAAGAACCAATATAAGTATAATAAATTTCAAAATAGGCAAAGAAAAGACTATAAAATAAAATTATTTTTCACTTTCTTTAACAGCTAAAACAATATGCTCTAAATAGAAACAATTTAGCAAATAATTAACTGAATTTAAAATTGTCTTTATGTTTGATAATATTAATTATGGAAAAGTGTCCACATTAGCAAAATTAAAAACAAAATATAAAAGCCATTTGTGTTCCATGTTGTTTTATTTCTACTAATTTGCATTCAGCAAAACAGCATACAAATAAATACTCCATTACGGGGCATTTTAGGGGTTATTGTTTCAATGCTGATTTTTATTTTTCCAGTTTTGAAAACTTGATTTTACTGTACTGATTATTCTGCGTGATTTTTATGAAACTAAAATCCAAAATTTTGAAATTATTTTAATGGCATATTTTAATAGTAAGAAGCCTAGATAATAGCTCAATTATATTAAAAACTTAAAACCTTCATCCTTATATATTGTTTTTTTGCAAATTCTGGATAGACTTTCATCCTTGAAATATCTTTGCAATGTCATGTGTTTTGTTTCCCATGAAGACAAAAACACTAGATCACCCATGTGTTTTCACAGAAAAAATTGTGCGACATGACAATTTCCATCAATCTGGCCTAGTTGTTACAATTACATTTGTAGAACCTATGAAGATTGTGACAAAGGATTGTACGAAACACTAGCGTAACCCATATACAAATTCTGTAGTAAAATATAACACAATATTTTCTTCTTGCAATTGAAATATATAGAATGCAACGTGAACTAGATAAATAAAGACCAACTATAGATTTAAGTCTTTTTCACTAAAGTTTAATTTTTATGCCAGCCACAAAATTTAGTCACGAGGCATCAGACTGCTGAAAAATTAGTTGAAATGGAAAGTTCATTATTAGAATACATATGGCAGAATGAGACTAATGATATTTTGAAACAAGCAACAACAAAAAACTTCCCACAGTTAAAATAAGCAATGTATTTGGTATTAATAAGAATAAAGAACTAATCTATAAAGCGATAATGAACTTACTATCTCTGATGATAAAGCTAAACGAATGTTTCCTCATGCACAGTTCAATTATCCATTTTCAAATGTTTTTTTCATTAGATATTTTTTATTTAAAAATGGGAAAATTTCTTTAATAACTAATGCCTTTCAAAGTTTCAGATTTTTTTTTTAAATTTCTCCATAATATTTCCTTGAAAAAATTGTTCGTTCCTACAGTAATATTTCATGCAGTGTATGCATCCAACATTTTGACCAATGGAATAGATGTACAAATATATATATATATTGTGAAAGAGTTCCTGTGATTTTCAGAGATGTTATATCCTGCCAGCTCCAAGCAAGATATCCTTACACCTGGTAAGCTGCATTTTTTTATAAAATGAGTTCCATATTTACCTGAACATAGTTGCAAGAAAATCATTGCATGTCCAGGAAAGACAAAACAAGTCAGCCAAGCCATAAAAAGACAAAAATGGAGTGCCTTTTTTACTTTTCCCTGGGCAGAAAACTCTTTGTCAAAAGAAAACGGACACAAATGACACAAATCTCAAATAAACTATAATCTAACTTACTTTACATCTTTGTCGTAACTAGGTCTAATAACTATTAATCTATTTTCTCCATCTCTGAGAAGTACATTTATTTTCAAAAGGAAAATAGAGAAGTTACAGAGACATGCTTAGGAAGACAGTTCTACATAAGCATAACATTAAAAATGTAAACCTGTAAAGTCCTGTTCAGCTAGCATTAAACAGCAGAGGTTACTAGGTTTTACAGATAAATGTGTTTTCTAATTTCCTTCTATAATCCGGAACGAAATAAGCAGTTCACCACCTAGATGCTCTTGGGACTGAAAAAAGCACTCTACTACTGATCTCTGAATTGTGCAGGCTGTTCTGAATTTAATGTCTCCTATTTATTTCCATGATAACAGGTACAAAGAGCAAAGTAGCACCACTTGATAGAGCAAATTCTCAGCTACAAAGCACTATTTTTTATGCATTTTCACCGGTGATGAACAAGAGCCTACATGCTGCTCTCATAAAAATCTGTACCAGTGGAGTTGACCCACTGTCACTGCCACCTCTGCTGAGACACAGCACCCACCCTTCATGCCCTTCTGCTGCCACCTGTCACATGGTTACAAAATTCAATGAACTAGTGGTGGGAAGGTTCAACCTCTCCTGCCATACCACCAGTATCCACCTGGATAAATATCATGGCCCAACAAAATAACATTGAATCATTATTTACGGAGCAGTCCTCATACTTTAAATATAGAACATTACCTAATTATGGTAATGATTTTCCCTCCTTTAGCCCAAACTGGCATATAAGCTTGATGGGAGTAATTGGAATAACAGATTTTTAACATAAACTTCGACTGGAATTTAAGGCTTAGTTGTTACAATTGATTATATGTATTCTTAGTTAATGAGTTGTATTTCACTATCCTATTTCTCTTCTATCTTTATAGTTAAATTGCTATTAAATTGTTTCAAATTTTCCACAGAATCGTGTTCTGAATTCAGATAATTCCATGCTCTGTTGAGGTACTAACTCACTTGGGCAGTAGGGACCTTGGATTCTCTTGCTTTGAAGCATAACTTGCATTGAATACATGCTACTAACATAACAAGTACGATGAGAAGAGGTAGTGTAGCCAGTTGCGTAAGGAAATGCAAATGCATAGACCTGGAAAACAGGTATTTTGGAAGCAGTCACTATACTTTCAGCTTTCATTCTGAAACCTAAGCAGACAGGAACAAGTTTTCAGTGAGGTATATTTTTCTGGAAATAGAATCAGAGATTTTTTTTTGCTGCCCAAAAATTCAAAACCTGATTTTCAAACTGACAATAGGGTTTAAAATATACTGATATATTTTCATTCTTTTATTCAGTTTCTAAGTCACCAAGCCAGGATAGTTTAAAGACAAAGACCAATTAAGACATGAATAAGATGCTGGCAAGCATTCTGAAAAATGAAAATGAATAAAACGGCTAATTCATCTCCCTAATGATGTTGAAATGAAATGTGTAGAGAAAAGGACACAATCCAGTCTTGGGACATAAGAGTTATGTCCCAGTCAAGCAGTTCAGAAGAACTAAGACAAGAGGAATGTAGCATACGTTTTTTGGAATAATACCTCAATGTATCCACTGTGGAAATTCACAAGCACAGGACTGTGAAAAGTCTCTAAAGGAAGACTGAGGACCCCTTTTCCAGCACCAGGAGGACCAGTGATCTCTTTCTGTCTCTAATACTATAACTACCAATTTAAAAGAAGCTTCATAAATTTTCTTTTAAAGAACATTTGTCTTCAGGGAAATATACTGCATAGACAAAGGACAGCAAAGTAACATCTTTTTAAGTTAGTAAATGAATTTTCTCATATTTATACTATAAAGACTATGTGGGTGTTGAATCAAATGTTTGTTTATGGTACATATCACTAACCTTCAAGTGATCTTGAAATAAACTGTAGGTGAACTGTTCTTGAAGTTCCTTGAAAAATGCCCTATAATTGCTCTTTTTTTTTTCCCCCAGATTTAATTTCATACACAGTAACTATTTTAATTGTGTGTAAATTGAAAGCTGAAGAACACAGTAAATGCTCTCCAGATTTTAAATTAGACAAATGGCAACTCTACAGTATACCAGGGCATATGACTAGATAAAAGAGACTGACATAAATGTGTATGCTTAAAATTAAGCTACGTAGGACACGCAATTAATGAAGCACAAAATGTAAGTCATTAGCAGTACTAAATGATCTGTTTATCATTTACACTAAATGATCATTTTTTCTTCCTACTAAAATAGTGGCATTACAGTGTAAGTATAAGTCTTCTTTCTCAAAAGGAAAATTCCAACTGAGTTGCTTTAACAGTATTACCATTAATGGTAGAAATACAGAAGGGAAAAATGCAAGACTGTTATGCAGTCTGTGTTCCCCTCACCCTTTTTTTTTTTTTTTGAAAAAAATACTATTGCAATTAAATCATATGAAAAAAAATAGCTAATAAAATAATTGACCTTCTTTTTATAAGATTATTTAATTTAATTAATGATAATTTAATTATCATATTAACTATGTATCTGAAAAAAAATACCTGATTTAATTATGTAAATCAGAAAGTACCAACAAGTAAATTGATATCTGAAACTGGATAATATACTTCATCTAATTATATTAATGAACTACGCTACTGAGGTTTGTTTAATAAGAAAAAAACCCTTGTGACCTTTTGATTCAGTGCAGAGTAGAATATGCATTTGTGTCTTTTTACAATATCCTATCACACTCAGCAAAATAATAATAAAAAAAATTACAGCACTTGGTTAAAAAGTAATGGAACAATAAAAAAAATTAATTTAGTTGGTTATTGTTATGTACAGTGCTTGTGAACCTGTCTTTACTGTTATATTTGCTGTATTAGAAGTAATTTTTAAGAAGAAAAAAATTGCATTCTGATATTTTCCTTGAAAAATATTTCTGCATGAGTTGTCAATATTTGGAATTAGTATTTCAATACATGAAAGAATAGTGGTATTCTCCACTGTAAGTGAAATATTTTACTGACCTTCAAAACCTGTTGTAGGATGATAAGGAATAGTATTCTGTATACAACCATCCCCATTTCCAGCATACTATCCCATCTATTTCCACAGAAAGACCCTTTTGATAAGACGTATCAGTCAGCTCATCTCCAACTCAGTATCTTGTTTTTTTCTAACTAAATGAACCAAACTTTAACAAGACAAACCTGTTCTCAGAAATCATAAAATAATTATTCTACTTTCGGTAAATAAATTGTCCCTTTATTCCTTGCAATTCCATTACTGTAGCTATACAATGATTTAAATGGCATGAATATAAAAGTTTTCACTCATTTTCTGCTGATCTTATATACACACAGAAAAAGGAAATTTAAATAGCACTTCACTTATCTGCATCATATAAAAACTGTAGAAAAGGATTTACCATGCAAATATAATTGATCAGTTTTACAGATTTTGAAATACATAAAGCTGACTGTTTAACATTATTATATCAAATATTTCTGGGTTGTTGTTGTTATTTTTTTCATTGCTTTTTTTATTTTAGAGGTAAGCAAGTCAACTCTTTCTTCAAGGCAACAATTATATCTGAAGAAAAATCCTCACTTACGTTATCAGGAGTTTTGTTTTTCCTGGGAAGTCCAGGTCATTATTTAGTCACATAAGAACCAAACCAGTGAGACACAGGGTTTTTTTTTGTTTGTTTGTTTGTTTGTTTTGTGCAAAATTCTCCAGAAATATATTAAACTTTAGGTAGTATATTGTATTAGTTACCTAAAAGATTTTCTTAAAAAATGAAATAAATAACTAAAAAGCTAATATTAATTTATGTACGTCTTCCTACATTATTTCCTGCTTTTTTTTGTCCTCTGAAAAGTAGAAAATACATTATCAGAAATGATATTTATGTTCAAATATACGACATAAATATATTGCTCATTTTTCTTTTGAAAATCAGATTATTTTCAACCAAAGATGAAGCCAGTTCTACAAAACTTCTCCATTCCATGTGCAACATTTCAGCAGAGGGTAAGGCTGAAATTTACAAAGTCTTTAGAGTACCAGGAGATCTGATGGATGAAACATAGATAGGTAATTCTAGGAGTTGAATCACATCTGTGCTGTGGAGAGGTGAAATGGAATTGAGAATATTTGGAAAGGAAGTTTCAAAAAGAATTGATTTAAAATTTTTCAGGAGTTATGTGAAACGACTGCTCAGACTGAATTTTCACTGGTAGCACGTCCCTAAGCAGATGAGCAAGAAACACCAGGTAGTCACTGACAAGAAAAGAATTTTCTGAACTGTCTCTTATTAATCATCTGTCTTTTCTTGACTTTATCAGAAGCAGTATCAGACAGAAGCAGAATGTATAACAATGAGCTGAGCAATTCTGTATGCATCACACATACAAGAAATTTATATAACCCAGAGGCAAGTAGCTGCTGTGCTGAAGTATGAATTTTTATTTTAACTAAGAGCTGCCACTGTTAAAACCATGCTGCACACACAGACAATTCTGTTTATGTATGCAAAAAGTGAATGAAGATGCTGATTCCAAAACTTGCGTCATTTCATACCTTAGTTAACAGTGCTGAAAAGACTCCCATTGACCTTTTTTTAGATGTATTTTTTTCTCAACTTTTTCTTCAATAGGCTGATTTATTTGAACTCCTCAACCCTCAGATGAGGCTGAAATTTTTAAGCTGATCAAACTCTTTTAACTTTCTTTTGCTCATCTTAGATGATGATCACATCTTCCTGATGCAAATATCAAAACTTGTTGAAGGTCTGTGATCTCCTGAAGCTATTACATGTATAGAAACAAGACACTTATAAATATACATATAACAGATATGAATTATTGTGACAGCTTTCCCTCTCCTTCCTCAGCATACCCATTTACACTTTCCCTTAGTTTTTAGGCTGAGAATGCATATTACAGAGATTTTATGTGGATTTATAAATCCTTATTTGCATCCTTCTTATCAAGACGTAGGGTTACCTAATGCAGACAAACGTTGACATGGGATTAACCTGACAATGGCAAGTGTAATTGGATTGCTAACAACCTTACCAATCAATCCAAGTGTTCTTCTATAGAATGTGCCCAACTTAACAGCATTATTTCATATAGTCCCTAGATTTTGGTGTTTTTAATCAGTATACCAGATCTTAAAAAAATCCTTGGAATATTTCTAAGTATTAGTTTTCTGATGAGTAAGACTCATTATCAACCTTATTTTAAGACCTATTGGTGAACTAGTTTTTACTTTGTCTTATGCTTTCTTTTCTAAATAATGCAAACCAACAAAATGCCTATTCTGTAGTCTTAAAGCTACCATGTCATTTGAAGTCAGGGCAGATCCAGGAAAAAATTCAGTTACGTCAGAATACTGATGAATCAAGATTAACATTGAGGACTATTCAAATAATTGCCAATGTCATTAAGATAAAAATGTAAATCATTAATTCACAAACTGTGAGACTTACAGTGAAATGAGGGAGGAAAAAGAAGACTTGAGGTCCTTGTACAAGCTACAAAGCAAGTCATCAAGAAAAATCAGCTTTACAAAGATGATTAGAACAACTCTATGTGGTTCAGAAGAAGTGACAAAAGTGCTTTAAGTGTAAAAAATGGCAGCCTGACCTGATAGCTGCAATCAGAGTCACTTTGGAACAAATAAGTAGCAAATTTAATAACAGTACTTACTGACATATTTGAACAATTACAAACTGACAACTATAGTATGTATGTATGTAAACTGTTTAATTCCCTCATTTTTCCTGTAATGGAATACTGGTAGGAAGTTTCCAAGGCAAAAAAAAAAACTTTTGAATATAGTAACTGCTTTTCTATAAAGAGCGTGGACTACAGCACCGTTATAAATGATCCGAGTTTTTTCAGGCTGACAACAATAACAGTTCCTCACACTCTTACCTCCAAAACCTTCTGAACTTCAGGGAAAACAAGGTAAAAAAAAAATGCTTGTAGTCAAAATTTTTTCCTTATAATACTCAGCATCAGAAGGTCTAGAGTTTCTTTTGCTGATTGCTTCATCTTCTTTATGCTACTAAAAAAGACAGCTCAACACACATTGAATTCGACACTTCACTTCAGGACAAATCTGCAAAGTATGTTTTTTGCATTCTCTCTTCTATTCATAAATGCCTTGAAAATAAGTAGATCTCCATCAAGAGTCAGGACTAGAGGTTGTGAGAGTGACAGAATGTTTTACACACACACACCCCAACGTGACAACAAAGTCCATTTTTAGAAAGCTGCATAGAAACCTCTCTGCATCAGTGTCAAATTAGAGATACTGTTCTGAAATACTGATTATGACTGCATATGTAGACTGTGTCAGCTGAAGGAACAGTCTGACTTATCTATCCATCTATTGCTGCCTGCTGCTCAAATGAATGTCATCTTGTCAAACGGCTCATCATTGCATTCAGCTGGAAGGTTTGCAGACTCTTTCAGCTCAGAGAGAGAGCTATTATGGTGCTTATGAATGACTTCAATACTAGCACATTCCTTTATTAGGATCATCAAAGTTCTCAGCAATCCATTTCATAGAACAAAAGTGAGTCCTTGCTGTGTTCAAATCATGAGTCTGCACACATTTTTCAAAAAATACTTCCTTAATGATTTTCTAATGGCCTTATGGACGGTACATTTCCCTTGCTGTATCTTTACTAACTTTTGTAACTTAATTGTTTCCAAATGTAAAATTCTATGTGAGAAAATGTTTCATGTATAAAAGACATTTGCTAAGTTTCAAGACAAACTTTTTCAAACTCTTGATTTTTAAATACAATTGTCTAGTGGTATATATTAAGTAGTACTTTACAAAAATCAAACTTTTTCTAAGAAAGTCCAACACTTATCACCAATCCTGCCAAGATTACAAGTCTTTTGAGGTCCACATTTTTCGCAGTTTAACACATTCCACATTTCTTGCATTATTTGAAACTTACAGGAATCAATTATTTGTTTGTTCATTTTTGTTTTGAGGGAGTGGATGTACTAATACAATTAACCATAAAGAATTTCATGTTTAGATGTTTGTAGACACTCATCTCAAGCACTTGGTAGCATAAGAAGTCTAAACTAAATAACGTTTTACATTTTTCTATGTCAAAATTCATTACAGTATTTAGCCCTTCTGAAGCTTCTGATAGATCAGAAGTATTTTAAGGATATAAAATTATAAGAATTTTTATTTATATGTATGAAAAAAATAAATTAATTTAAGAGATGTTCTTGGAAGAGAAGTACCTGGGAAAGCAAATGGTATAATGTCTTTGAGAGACATACTAAAGAGAAGAAATGTAGGAATTCTGTTGAAAGTTATTTTATTACTTTATTTTTACTGTATTTTGTTGTTATTCTGAACTCTTTTGTTGTTTGCTTCATTCAACCATAGTCTGGAAACATCAAATGTCAAAGAGGTCTTATGACTGAATAGAACTATTACAATTAAAGTGCATCATAAAATTTCACAGTTAGAAATAGAACTGACAGCAGAATAAAGACAAGAGGAATTTTTTTCCCTTCTGGCTGCCATCCGCCTCTGAAAACGACTGGATTAATAAATTAGATGCTAGTAGTTGAAGACCTATTTCTGAGCAATTTTTATTATAAATTCCTCATGATGACAAAAATACCAACATATTTTTGCATTCTATCTTAAAACTTTCTCTATTTTCTGTTAATTCTCTACCATCTTTGTCCTTTCTGTTTGTTACATAATCCAAACATTATTCTCTCTTCGTATTTTCCCATTTGTAGTATTAAGATTAGAAATGTTAGTTTTGTTTTTTCTTCTGATGGAGAACTTCCAGAGCAAGATCAAAACCCTCTCTTACAAATATGAAGTCTTAGAAGCAGTATGGAGTATCAAACTTCTGCTGACTGTTTCTGTTCTTTAGAGAAGCAGAAGAAAATTGAAAAGTGCTGTGAGCCCTGCTTCCCTTTGCAATTTTATACTACTCACCACTTTCACTCGTATTCTGCTTATCCTCTATACTGAATTAATTACAATAGAGTCAATTAGGAAACTATAATGCCTTATATGTTTATTGTTACAAATCCTAATGTTCATATTTTAGCCAGTCAGAGGCACCAGGAACTTCACTGGCTGCATTTGTATGTATGCAGATAAGACATTCCAGTATTTACAATGATAACAGGATGTGCTGAGGAAACTTACCTGGGCCACCAGTAGAGGAAACAGGTGGAACACTACAATACCCTAGAAACAGATGTGGCATATGAAAACCTAATTCAGTGTTTATTCCTCTATTCTGTTATGGCAAATCAATTCCTCAGACTGAAAATTACATATTATGTCCTGTTCCTTTAAAAGAAGTAACTTCTAGCTAAATATTTATTACTGAAACTATCGTGAAGACAGAAAAAAAGAAAAAGAATCGCATGGTAGGCTGGGCTATTCTGTCAGAAATACAGAGGCACAATGAATATCAGGATGATTGATTATGTCACGTGCCTGATTTTGCACCTAGGATGGAGTATTTCTGGATTTATGTACAGACTAGTGCCTAACAGGCTGGAGAGTAGCCTCACAGAAAAGTTTTGGTTGAAAGCAAAATAAATACAAATAAAAAGCATTCCCTGGCAGCCAGAAGGGTTAATTGTATCCATACAAGAATCAGGCATATCACAGCTATCCAGTCAAGGGAAATTGTTCTACAAAGTAGTCACGGGACATTTTGCTAATTGTAGATTATTCATTTTCTTACCACCCCTAGAAAAGGAATTGCCTACTTCTACTATAATTAAACAAAAAAAATCAGATCTTACCCAATACATCCAATGGGTAGACGTAAGTGCATATTTTTCATTAAGTTCAATAGATAAAATAAAAAGTATTCCAAGAAAGAAATGTTGCTTTGTGCACAAAGTACAAAAATGAAGATTCACTCAGTAAAAATAAATACTGTGAGACACACTCTTATTAATTCTGTCGCAATACAGGAGGACCTCACTAAACTACATGAATTACTTGGAGACCCCCAGTAAATGACTGAATTTTATTACGAGACATTAAGTGCGTAAAATTTTCACCAAGACTTTCATTTCTAGTTTGAGAGGTATCAAGGCAAATAAACGAAAAAACAGCAACTGTAATTGCAAAATATCTATTTGTGCGTTTATTTTTTCTCCATCTAAAAACTAAATTGAGAAAGACTTCTTTATTGTTGCTGCTGTTTGTTTTAATCTAACAAGATTTTATTAAATCTTTAAAATCAGTACATTATCCTGGTTATCATAGAAGAGACAGAAATAGATTAACTATTCTCCCTTTACTCAGAAACAATGGAACAAAATTTATTCAATTTATTCCAAAAGGCACATCTTTTCCAAATATGTCTTCTCTAAACTAAAATTATAGTTTTATCTTGATATAGATTTAAAGATTAAAATTCTGTAGAGACAAGTAGTAGAAAGTGAAGAAAGGGTTAAAAACAAGTAGCAAACAAAAGAAAAATGGCAAGAATTGTCACAAGAAAAAAAAAAAAAGAATAAAATGCATGAAGAAGACATGGCCACCTAACAACTGAAGAGCATCTAGGATTAGTGCCTGTTATCTCTGATAGATGGAAAACCAAATTCCAAGGAAAAGGTAAAAGTCTCAATAGCAAGCAGCATAACACCCTAGAGGAGAAGAGAAGAGAGGAGATACAGGATTGCTGCTACTCTTCCCCTGCATTTTCCAAGAGAACTCCCTGAAGTAAAGACAGGCTTGAGAGTCCCCAGGCAGCAGCACCATCCTTGTAGGTATTTCACAGGTTCCCATAGCAGTATTATAAAGGTTAAAATTGCCAACCTTTCTGGTTCAAAAATAATCCTTTTCTTTATATGTAAATCTTAAGTATATTTGTTCATATAACTAATTATAATATATGACCATGCTCAAAACATAATCTTGAGATTCAAAACTCCAAACATCTAATGTCTAGGTTACACCTTCATTGTCAGTTTATGTATTTCTGACTGCTTAGTCCTCAAATAATTTACAAGTAGGAGTAAACAATATGGACGCAAGACTTGTGACAGATTACTCAGTAGCCTTAGTGCACCTTCCCACAGAGTAACAGGTGTAGATCCATGGCTTTCCTTCAAAAGTAGTGATTTAAAGAATCAAATAACCAGAAAAAAAGTTGAATATATTTGTTACAGAGTCCATTTTCAAGACAGAAGTCTACCTTCCCTAGAAGTTACTTTTGCTGTTATGAAAGACAACAATTGCTTTTTCCTCATGTTTCAAAACCTGCTTTCTGAGCCATTTTTCGTGATAAGACTATGGCTTATCTAGGAGTCTAAAAATAATCTGATTCATAAACTGTTTTGAAAAATTTTGTTATTTCTAAATCTCGCCATTATAGGTCTGAAACAAAAGAAGCCATATAAACTCTTCCTTCTGCTTTATTATACTATGTTCCTTTTCTGTATCTAAAGATATCATGAAAAGCAGCCTAATTCATAAACAACTCAGTTTGAATTACTCCTCATTGAATCTGAATGACAAGGGTTGTTGTTATTTTAGTAAAATATAAAAGCATGGTGCAGAAACATACTAAATACCATAGAGAACTCAACAGAATGTAGTCAATAAAAGTTGGATTTTTTTCAGTTTTATTCAAATTTCACAAAACTGCTTTTATATATTTTGTCCCCTACTGCTACTTACAATTGAAAAAAGGAGGACTCTATTGTTGGTCCTAGGAAGCAGCAAAAGTGCTTCTGACAAGTTCTTTGCAGCATCAAGCAAAGTACCATTGAGAATATCAACAATCACATATAAGAAAAAGCTGACTTACCCAACTAAGAAACTCTTGCTGTACAAAACTTCTCGAGAAGTGGCCTTTATCCAGGAGACACTCTGCATCTGCAGGCTAGCCCTTAATTGAGCCCAGGGAGAGGTGGAATGGAGGGTAACCTGGGAAGCATAGGTTAATTACTTGCAACTGTGTTTTGTGGGCTCAGCCATCCATTTTACCAGGTGATCAGCCATCAGTTCAGATGTAAAAGTTATTCTACATGGATGTACCTTATTTTTGTCAGTATGAAGCACTCATTACCCTAGTAAGGATGTAATTTTAGTTTCCTGTAGTTTTTTAAATACTTTTCTTGTACAGATAAGGCTTATATACTCTTTCAT
The DNA here is from genome assembly GCA_023055505.1 of Callipepla californica brunnescens. NCBI lineage: Eukaryota > Metazoa > Chordata > Aves > Galliformes > Odontophoridae > Callipepla > Callipepla californica. Next base: position 24,905,374 of record JALIRH010000005.1, read on the forward strand.
TGTAATTAATTTCTACGGAACAAAGCAAACAAACAGCGCATCAGAATATATGAAACATTGAAGGAAAATAAAAAGCACTGCTGTACCTTTATAATCATTTAAATATATTTGAAGATAGAATTGCAAACATATATATAAGAGAGCCTCTCCTCTTGAATAGTGTATGCATAGTTATAAGAAGACTACATATGTATATAATATATGTAAGAGCAGAGCAACAGTGGGTGAGTATATATATTATATATGTATAACTCAAGTTCAGGAAAGAACATCAGAAGAATGCTTCTTCCTGAAAACTAAACGTGTGAGATAAATATACTAAATCAGATTAGAATCTAATTTATCATAAACATGCATGGTATTTCAAAAGTCAGCAGGAGTTAAGCTCTTAATTCAGTTAAGTTTTCTTGAAAAACCAGAGACTATATGCATCATGAGGTCCATGAGGATGTCAGAAAAAAAAACCTGTATTTTGTAACCTGCTATTTAGTTGACACAAATAATGTGTTGTAAATAATTTAATATAACAAAATCAGGTTGCTTACACAGGGAAGGCAATAATTTTCCAAAATAGAGCACCCAAACCTAAACTGCACCAGATATAAGCTCTCATAGGGATGGCAAATTGTAAACAACCATCAGAATTCCCTTGATATGAAGTAAAAGCTATTTTAAAGTATAACATTTAGGTCAAAAAGTTGTCTTTTTTCAGGAAGGATGAACTGTGAGAAGAGGCTAAGGTATGTGTACCTGAAACCAGGCTTGTTTAAATATAGCTTTATTGTTACACTGTTTTTGCCAGGTTGCTCGCTTAGTTATATAGGGTAACATCCATCTTAGTGAAGGCCAAAAAAAGAGTCAAATCCCTAAAGACCCCTTTGATTTCTTCCTTTGGAAAAAGAGATTGAAGAAAATAAAATATGCCAGTAGGGTCTTCATTTGGCTTCTCTCTTTTATTAACTTTTGACAGGTGGTAAATGTTCTGATAATAACATTTAAAGTGAAGTTTCATTTTCCATGTTTCCTTTCTTCTGTGCATTTCTTCTTTCATTTAAAACATGCTAGAAATTTTAAGAATTAATGTTAAACAATCGTTTCTGCAACAGAGGGATCAGATCAAGAGAACAAAACGTGTTTGAAAAGAGCAACAAAATACCCACACATGCAAATCCTTTCAAACAGATTTAGGACTTTAAAAAATATGCATAAGTTTGAATGAAGGATTAGTTAGCCTTTTTAACATTATCCTTCCCTCCAGCAGTTCTTTCCAAAGAGTTTGAACTTTAAGAAAAGAAAAGTGCATGGTCACATAAGACAAAAGATACCTTCTTCTTTTTTATTTAATACAGTAGAGCAAAATAATGATAAACTTCATGTTCCAGACATATCCAATGCACCTTCAGCCTGATCTGGAGTACTCAAGCTGTCACAGTCTGAATCCCTTCTGGAAGGAACTGCCAATCATGCTAAACTGTGTGACACAGTTAGTGTCACAGCTTAGTGACACAGACAGACGCTCTCAGAGAGTGAGACAGAGACCACCAAACTCACTCATTTGTGAATTAAACTGGCTTTCAACACAGGCTTCCAGTGTGAAAATCTTGCTCATTAATTGGACAGTTTCTTTAAATAGTAATTTTATAAAATTTTATAAAATACTGTGTGGGAAAAAATCCCAGCCTCTTAGTGTTGCTACCACCAAACTAAGTGAGCATACTTAGCCACATTCAAGCTTTCAAACTTAGTATCCTTATGGATCATTATGGATGTGTAGATATTATATCCTCTGTAGATTCAGGAAACATCTTAAGTTCTGAACTGTCTTGAACCACCTTAATGAGAGAGAAGCATGAGACTGATGTTTAAATTTAACTTTTTAAATAACAAGAGTGCCTCAGGAAGATGATGTATCTTAGAACAAATCCTGAAATATACAGAAACACAATAAATAAACAATATGCAAATAATTCTGAGATAAATAATTTTAGGTGATATATTTACATAAGCCAGATTTTCTCCCTAATATAAGACTCTAATAATGTTTTTTATGCTAAAATAATAAGAAAAAACACTAATAATATTTGGTACCTCTATGGTAAGACAATAGACACTAAAAATAGAACATAACGGTAGCAGTAATATATATATATATATATATATATATATATATAACTGAGCTAAAGGTGCAAACACTGAATTTTTTGTAATTCTTTTTAGTGAACATTAATTCTGTTTTATATAGTAATGAATTTTCTCTTCTGTGTATGTATATATAAAATGTTTATGATAAGAAAACTGTTTCTTGCTCATTAAAATAAAATAAAATCCTTCAATGTTAATCCTCCATGTATTCACTAATGAAATACTTTCTTATGCAAGGATTCAATTTCCTAGAACACGTCAATGATACCTAGAGACAGAGGGTAGGCAAGAGTTTATTTTCAGACAAAAATGAAACAATTATTGAAGCAAAAGAGTTATACACAGTATCTCGAAGGAATGCATTTACATGCTTTCATTTCAAGAACAAGATTCTTGCTTTGAAATGGAAACAGTTGTCTAACTTAAAGTAGGTAATTACACACTCCATTAAACACGTAATTAACAGATTACAATTTAAAAAAGAAAACTTGAAAATGAGCAATTCAGATGCTAAGCATAACGCACACAGTTACAATTAGCATAATACTTTTTGAAATGGATTAACAAATACACAATGAAAATGAAAAAGCAATGTTTTCTTTATTCGAAATATGTGCAAAAAAGTAAGTTTACGTGCTAAACAATGCCATAGGATAAGAAAAAACTAATGCTAATACTTCAAGCAAGCAAACAATACCAAATGAAACAAACCTTAATTATCTTCACTAATAGATACATTTTTAGAATATTATTATTACATATATAACATATTGTGAACATTAGCTATATGAAGAAAACAAGAAGCCAAATGACAAATTTTTAAAGCAAATATTCTTCCTTTACCTTGAAGATGAATTTTGCCTTCAAAAGTGTTCCAAACTTGAAATTTTATTGTCTACTATAATGAATATCAGGAAACATTAAGTTAATGCAGAAGCATCATCTGACATTTTATGCTTTCCTTTTTGTATTTATTTTGTGCATTTGATAAGATTTCTCAAAAGAAAAGCTGATATGCCTGGAAAGAATGGTGAAAACCATGAATGGGTTTATGAACTTATTTCTTCAGGTCACTCCAGCTATCACATATTGTTCACTTATCTATCCAATCAGCACAATATGAACTATCACTAGTGGACTGTCCAGATGTTGCTTTGAAGCACTGTTAACTCTAATTTGAAATTGTTGAATTAGGCTTCAATAGGAGCCAAATACTTTCTTTGTAGTCAGATTTTTTTTTAATTCTCCTCGCAGAATCACAGAATCACAAAATTGTAATTCTGTGTGATTCTCTTTGTAAACTGTATTGCCTATTTTCCACTGTTGAAAATATGCTAAATAACAAAACAAAACAATATTCCACCAAAAACCACATTCTTAAAACAGTATAAACCTCTCTCTAAGCCTAGCTGTTCTCCTAGATTCTCATTTTGTAGTCAACATTTTACTTACAGAATAATAAAAAGCAGTTCAATATGACCATTTACCAAGTTCAAATTCTCCTGCACTTCCAATTTTTCCAACCTACAGGAGCTTCTAATTATTCAACCACTATTTCCCTATGTTTTCTTTGATAAAGGGAAAAATTAGAATAAACACTAAAGCTAATTTTTTATTTTAATTAAATTAAAAACTATTTATTATCTATTTGAAAGAAAGAAAAATGAAATAAGCAGCAAAGAGCCCATAAAACCCAAATGCCGGGAATAAATGTAATATGCAGTCCGAAACACCAAAAAAAATATTCATTTTCTGTCACTTCCTTTCTTTTTCCATTACATTATTGTATGAATTCTCCAGTTCAGCTACTGGCAACCCAGTTTCACTTGGTTTATCAGACTTGACAATGAGAGCCCATGGCAATATGGCTGCACAGGAGCAATGTTTTATTGTATGCATTACTGTCATGATAAACTGAATCATCCTGTTGTTAATGAAGTTGACCTCCTCTGGTGTTATTGCTAGCCAGGGCAGTAAAGAAATTCAAATATCCTGAAATCACTTTAGGCATTGAAACAAAGGAACTACAAAAACAATAACACAAATAAGATAAGATACAGAGAATATAAAAATTAAGCATTATGAAATGCATGAAATGCTAAATTATTGACCAAGGAAGACTGCAAGGCAGTCAAAGCTTACAAAAAGGATTTATTATAGGGTAAATAATATGACATGTCAATGTGATAGCTGCTACTACATACAGCGTACCAGTTGCATCCAGTTTTTTTTACCATAAAGTTGTTTTGATGAATTATCTGTTCTTAAGGCTGGAAGGAGAGTGGCATGAGATGGAATAAGAAGATCAAAGGTAATTATTTCTCTTATCATTGCTAATAATAACAATTTTTTTTTTATATCAGGTTGAATGATCAGTGTCAGTGCCTAATGGGCCAATATTTTAAAAGTCAGCGAAGGTCAGGAGGTTCAAGGCATGGCATAGTGTATTCAATTAAGTAAATTAAACTGCTCTTTGTTTCTTTCTTACAAATGAATCTCACTAATCTTGGACCATTTTAATTGTACCAGAGATGGTGCAAAAAGACTGATGCTGCGTTGTGAAATGCCCCAAAACACAAATGCTTTTAGTTTTTATTTTATTTATGTCTGTAAGTATTAATCTGGAGTTGTTCAGTACATGTAGCCTTTTTTTTTGTTCCCCTTCTAATTTACTGCTGTATTTCATAGAGACATAGAACATCTTGGGTTGTAAGAAACCTCAAATATCATGTAGTTCCAATTCTCCTGCTGCAGACAGTGTTGCTGACCACTAAATTAGGCACTAGATCAGGTTGCCCAGGGCTCATCTAGCCTGGCCATTTCTCTACAAGTACGGAAAGCTGTAACAGGAGAAAGGAAAATCTTTCAAAATTGGTTATGTCAATTAAATTCATATTTAAATAATCTTTTTTATGGATCTATTTAATTTAATAGAATTTAGCAAGAACTTTTGGAAGAACGTCTTATTTACAAATAATTTCAAACAAAATATTTCTGATTTAATGACACATAAAATATAATACTTTTCTTATTATTTCCTATTCAGCTTTACCAGACCTGGAATGTTTGCTCCTGGAAAGAGAGAATATTCATCATTTTGCGTAGTTTTCCTAGAACTATGGCCTATATATCCTAAATAATGAATACATGTCAAAGATCCTAGTATTTCTGCAGAAAATAGTTAAAAAATACACAACTATTATACTATCAAAATGTATTTCACTCATTTTTCTTTCCATCATATTTAATGAAAAGGAAAAAATATTTATAATAGAACTATTAGGCTAGGAATAAAATAGATACTAGCATAGGTGACAGTCTTATGTGCTATAAAAGCTATTGTCGACAGAATTTTAATCTAGAAAATTGCTCTATAGAACCAAAAATTCTGAACCTCTTTTTGCACTTGTCAAAGATGAAAACTATCACTTTTTATCTGCGGATTATTTTTATGATTAGTCCTCTTTTCAGTGTCATACTTTGCTGTATAATTATCAGGAAGTAGGTGTAAAATCCCATCAAGAAACACTAGCTACAGCAAACATCTTCTTTCTCATTATATTTAGAATAGAGACAAGAAAGGAGAAAACCCAGAGTCATCCTTTTTCAAAAACAAAGTCATACTTTAACATATTGTTTCACATAATATTCTCACTTTATATTTTCCTACTGAGCAATACTGGCAGGCTGGTAAAAATGGACAACGAGTAGGCTGTAGTATTCATGACTTTTTGCCTCAGCCATCAATAACAACTCTTCACACACACCTCCAGTTTGTGGGTCAGAAGCTGAGGACGTGGGGGGCAATGTACCTGACACTGAAAGTGAAGATCAGGCCCACAACCACCTACAGAACGTGAACATCCATGAGCCTATGGGTTACAATGAGATGCATCATATTGTCCTGAGGGAACTGGCTAATGCAGTCACTAAGCCACAACAACATCTGAAAATTCATGGTAGTCACATGAAGTCCCTGGTGACTGGAAAAAAAAAGAAAAGGGAATATAGCACACATTTTTAAGAAGAATAGAAAGGACAACACAGGGAACTACCAACCTGTCAGCCTCACTTGTTCGTTGAGGAAGATCATGGAACAGATCCTCCTGGAAGAGAGGGAGGCAGTATGTGACAACTGGTGTGGCATCACAAGGAGTAAGTCCTGCCTGACCAACACAGTGGCCATGTATGATGGTGTAACTGCATCAATGGACAAGGGAACATTGTCTCACTCATGTTATCTATCTGGACAAAAGTACGGTCTTTGACATAGTCCCCCATAATACCCTTTTCTCCATATTGCAAAGCTATGGATTTGATGGGTGGACTGTTCAAAGGATGAGAAACTGGTTGCAAAAGAGTTGTGGTCAATGGCTCAATGTCTGGATCAAGATCAGCAGTGAATGGTGTACCTCAGCAGACTATAGTGGGACCAATGTTCTTTAGTATCTTCATCAGTTTCATCAAAAGTAGGGCCACAAAAATTATTCAAGGGATGGAACAAGGACAGGCTGACAGAGTTGAGGCTGCTTGGCCTGAAGAAGTAAAGGTTCCTGGAATAACTGACACTGTCCTTTCAGTATCTAAAGAGGGGCTTTATAAAGAAGGGGACAGCCTCTGTAGCAGGGTCTGCTGTGAGAGGGCAATGGGGAGATTTAGACTTGATGTAAGAAAAAAGGCTTTTTATGGTAAGAGTATAAGCACTGTTACAGGTTGTCCAAACAGATAATGGATGCCCTGTCCCTAGAGACAGTCAGGCTGGATGGAGCTCTGAGCAACATGATACAGCTAGTAGATATTTCTGTTCACTTACAAGGATTTGGACTAGATGATCTTTTAAAAATCCTTCCCAACTCAACAAATTCTATGATTCTGCTATTCCTTGACATTTTTAGTGAAACTGTACAAGCTGTATATATAATTGATTTCTTATATAACAATAATATTTTAATTTCCTTAGGTAGCACTAAGCAATTATAATGTGAAAATTAACTGGATTTAAATGTGAAAGAAACAGATTGAGAAAATACTAGCTACAGTATCACAAAAAAAATGATGATTATATCTCTGAAAATAATAATAATAAAAGTTCTATTCTGTAATTCCATATTTTCTTCTACAGAATACTAATGTATTGTTTCCTCTTGCTAGATGTAACCAAAATCTAATGCCAAAAAACATCACTAGCCAAAAAACAGCTATAAAATTTAGGGTTGAAGTATTTTTGCCTTTAACTTCAAAGTAACAGAATCTATATTGTATTTAGATTATTATTCTGCCATGGTTGTGGCTTATGCTGTAATAATTAAATAAGAAGTAAATGTGTTTTATTACTATTGCTAGCTACTGCAAATTCTCAACAACTTGAGCGCCAAAACCATTATTTTGCTTTTCAGAATATCCCAGCAGAAATTCTATTCCTTGTAGTGGACATCAGTATGTTTTACTTCATCTTCAAGTGAAGTTTCAGATTTTCATCTCTATTACAGGCAGTATTCCCCTTCTGAGAGACTGTAGTAAACTGTCATTTTGCAAATGTCGGCCATGTCTTAATATTTTCAGTCTGCAACCTCAGGTGACCTTAGTCAAGGTCTCTTTCTTATAGACATTTCTTATCATCTTTCAACCTTTTTTTAGTGTTAAACTAAGCAATAGTGCTCAATCAAATGTTAATAAAACCTGCTGAATAATTTTAGAGAAATCTCTTAGTTTTTGTTAAGGTTTGCTAGGTAGGAAACAGGTTACCTACTCTATTTCTGCTAAGCTCTAAGATGTAGTAGGACATATCTCTGCAAAATGTTGTTGCCCACTAAAATGATACTGCAGTATTTCTGCATATTCCCATCATAACAAGAAAAGTAAGATCTTTATAAAACATGAATCGGGACTACAGACCTCATAAACAGATTATTGGTGAAATATAAGAGAAGTTTATATATTTGAGTCCATTGTTTGGATTGCTCTGCCAAAGAATGATTAAATGAGTTGGGAAGGATTTTGTCAGATAGAGAAACTTTCAAAAATTTGAGATTCCAGTCCATTTGATCTGTGGGCGGGAATGATATGAGTGGCTTTGCATGCACAATTCTCTCATGTGGCATACTGAATTAATTTCATCTTGGAGAACATTTGTTTATGAGGATGTTGAACAATACTAGATTTAGTGTAAGCATCTAGTGTACACAACTTGTGATTGGCCTATACCTGAACTTCTGCCAATGACTGCAGTCCTCAGAATCCATCTATTCAACTCACTTTCATTTCACCTCAATGTCTGCACACCTGGCCTATACATTACCAGCTTTTCTATGAGAATGTTGAGAGAAAGTGTTGAAAAGGTCAACAAAATAAACTATCCACTGCACTCCTCTAATAAAAAAAACCTCATCATAAAAGGCTGATGAGTTTCTGAATTTTTAAAACATCTATATCTGACAAATTTTATGTGTCTTCCAGAAAACACTTCAGCATTCACATATATCTTTGAACTATCTTACAAAGGCAATACAGAGCTGTGGACTGTGGGACATAGGCCCTTGCAGACCAATAGTATAAAAGGCCACAGTTTTAAAATGCCTCTCTAAGTCCTTTCATTGCATATGATTTTGCATAGAAGAGAAGTAGTATTGATTTCCCTAAAATGCAGGTGTCCAAGAGGAAAAAAATGTAAAAAATATAAAAAATATTCATTAACTCTCATCAACTCTGGGAGTTAGCATTCAGTGAGAAAAGTGACAAAACTATCAAGTGCCCTAAGAATGAGACATTAATGTAATGAGCTTGAACATCTATTACCCAACTCTCTGGACTACCATTTAGGGTAACTGCACTCTACACCTGTACAAAATAAAGCACAGTTACATCAAAAGACTTACTTATTTTTGACTGGGATTCCATCAAGTATGAAGTAGCACTTTCTGATATCGTTATGTGTAAAAATAAGATGTTAGGAAGCACACTGAAATAGAACAGAATTTTGGACAAAATTCTAACTCATTTCTAATATGTATATGTGTATATATATATATATATATATATCTGTGTATATTTATTTTATTTTATTTTATTTTTTTGTTACAAGAAAAATGACAGAAATAATTGTTTAAAGTTGTTCATTTCTAGGCTGAGACAAAGGCTGAATATTTAATCAGGCACAGAAAAACAAATTAATGTACATTAATAAAAATTATGCATAGCCCACTAATCTTCCCCACAATAATAGAGAGACAACAAGACTGTCATATGCCACAGGGGACTTTCCATTTAGTTTATTAGAAGCTTTCAGCAATGCTTTCAGTTATGAAAGCTGTATGGAAGATATATTTCATAAAGTACTGCATCTATTTATCTGTGATAGATTTAGTGACAAGATAGTATTCCTCCTTAATCTGGTGCTCATTAGAATGTAGAAAAATTACTGACCGATCACACTTAGTTATAATATATGTTTCGTAACTTTTCAGTGTCTCAGCAGAAGCATCACATATTACACTGAAAAATCTGCCATTACAATTATATTCATTAGTGCTACTTGCATATAATTGCTTTGTACATACTTCATCTACTTAGCTGTTAATATATCATTATAAGAAATGAATTTGGAACACCAGTGTCAGAATTTTGGTACAGAGTGCTGAAACACCTTGGTTATGATTACCTGTGCTAGCTAAAATATTTGAATGTCCAGTTCCCACACCAATTAAATGACATCCAAATTTGCCGTGTGTTTGACTATCTGTTTTCAGTTCCTGTGAATCTTTCAGGAAACAGTACGAAGTTTGGCACTGAAATTTCATTATGTTTAAATGTTCATACATCAGATGCAAATGTTTTATATAATCTGCAAAAAAAGGTGTGAAGAATGCATCATAATAGGCAAAAGAAGAAAAGTTAACATACTTCAGAGATATGAGATATGCTTGTTAACAATATTTAGAATTATTCTGACAGCTTTCATTACAGTTTCCACTTCCATTAATTTCTTTAAATATTTCCCCCTCTAAAGAAATGCATTCAGCTATGTTATAATTAACTTGGCTGCCAAAAGATATTATATATCATCAGATGCTCACCGGCCTAAGGTAGTCAAAGAGTGGCAGTTGTATTGTTCAGTGTTTAATCAGGTCAAAGCTGTGGCAACTTTAATTACAGTTATTGTCAAGACACTGCTTAATGCTTGCAACAAACCCTGTCATATGTCAGCTCTTGAAGTTTTACTCTTAGCCATGTATAAGGGATAAGAGAAAATTCCCCTGATAAATTTGACAAGCATGTTTCTATAAGAAGTATTAGTATACTGCCGCTTAAATTCTGGTCTGTTTAAAACATGTCATGTTAAGATAGGAAACGGGCAAACATGCCTAAGCAAAATGAATTTAAAAAAATCACTGGGCAGGGAGTAGCCAGTAAGCCAGCATAACCTGTGAAAGATCTGAACCTAAATGTGAAGTTTAACAGATATAAAGACAACACTCACACCCACAGCAACCTGAAACATGATACTATGTAACCAAAATACATAACATAATCAAGAAGTATTTTCAGTATTCTAGTGTGAACAGTATTTGTCACAAAACACAAACGATTAAAGTCAGCTGTCTGCCTTTTTTTGTTCAGTCAAGGTCCCATGCGGGTCTTCTGTAAAATAAAGCAAGACATCGTCTTGCCGTTATGGGCCTTGTTCATATGATTCAAATGAGGGAATAATCCAGCAAGTGTTAATTTATATTCCTTTTCTCAGGCATCTTTAGCCTTCTAAGCACATTTAACAGGTCATATCCTTTTGAGTTCCTCTGTCTGTTTCTGCAGAGCTTTAACCAATTCCTGAAGTGACTCCATAGCTTGGTTATCTGTTTTAAGCTGCTGGTCTCGGAATTCTACGGCTGCAACCAGAACCAGAACCTGCACAAATTACTTTCCTTTTCCAGCTCGGGTACAAGCATTCTTTTGCAAAGCACTAATACGGTCTGAAACACTCTGTAAGTTATGCCAGTTCTGTCACGCACAGTCTACTCTTGTTAAAGAGGGTCTAGCACCATGCCTTTCTAAGAGGTCAAATAACACATCTTCACTTTTCATTGTGACTACAAGTCACTCATTTGTCAATATGCAGAAAAATCTACATTGAGAGAGGGGGAGGGTACACATATCCAAAAGCTTCAGTCAAGCAAACGCAAATTCTCAAATCATTCATCCATTTACTGAGAGGAGAATGCAAAAGAGAAGGACGTTCAATTAACACCTTTGGGTTTCAATTCACAGAGCTTTTCTGACAGAGCCAGTGCAGAGTCCAGGTAGCAACTTAAGTTTGAAGTACTGAGGCAGGTCTGGATCAAGCTCATTGACAGTGATCTCCGTAAGACACAGCCCAGTGACTGCCAGGAAGGTCTGCAGTGCTGGAGAAGGGATGAGTTTTCTGGTGAAAAAATCAATCACCAGGATTAGTGGACAGGCACAAGGATGTCTAAGGCAGAGCTAGAGGCAGATATCACTAAAACATACTTCAGGCAGGGACTGAAAGCATGGACATGAACTTAAACAGAGCTTTGGGGTGAGTGACAGGGATTTGGCTAGAGCCCAGACGTAAATATGCTCAGGGCTACTGGTGCACTCAGGGTCCTGAAATGGTGAGAAAGAACATTAATTTTAATATCTTGAAACACAGTCTAGAAAGTTAGCCTAACAATTGAAGAAATTATTTGTGTATTTCATTGCAACCTTTTCCAGGCATCAACTATGCTTTCCTTTTTACAAGCCAATAAGCTAAATAATAATTCCCAATTATGTGAAATCCTATTTACTAGTCACCTGAATGAACCTTTCAAAGGAAGAGATGTGATTCTTGGTAATTTATGGTACTAGAAGTCACATATTGTTTAATATCAGGGTAAGTTTTCCAGTTAAATTTTTTCCAGTTAAATTCTCTAGGATCTATGATTTTTCAAGAAGTATAGAAGCTTATAGCAGTAGAAAAGGCAGTAAACTGCACCAAAACGCAAGTAAGGGAAGATATCAAAAATTATTTTGCCATTTGTTATATTATAATCTTGGATTCTATACATACACATTCCTTTTCAAAAAGCATAATGATAGAAGCAGTTAAGGTGCTCCAAAACTCTTAAAAAGATTTCTGAGTTACTTATATTGATCTTATGAGTTGAAATAGTGACAATTGGCTTTGTAAAAGTCACAGAAACACTCATGGTATTTAAATCTTCATGTATATATTGGTAGACTTTAGGAGTTTTTTTTTTTGTTGTTGTTTTTGTTTTTGTTTTTTTAACTGATGTTTTAACTAATATTTAGCTTTCATTTTTCAGTTTGAGGTTTGAAAATTCTTCTGTTTGGTATAATGAATTCATAATTATCAATAGTAATTGTCTGGATAATAACAATGTTTTACTGGAGTCTGAAAACAGTAATAAGGGAGATTACTTTTAGCTCTTAATCTCCTATTTTAAATATCTCTGCAAAATTAAATATGTTACATTACCTTAATTTTAGAAAATAGCTGTGGGTTAGATGAAAGTTTGTCAATTACAATTCAATCAATTTAAACAATAGCTATGTAAAGCGCTATGCTGTAGTATATTTCGGTTTTTATTCTCTTATGACTCTCTTAAAATGTGTTCTTATGTTGTAGTTTCTAATTTTTTAAATGATACACAAATTATTAGAAAAATAATTCAAATGATATAATAGATAACTTACATTCCTATAACATCTCTCATCTTGACTGAATAGCTAGTATATAAGTAATTACTACTTTGTCCTGCTTGAAACATAATCCATACTTCATCGAAACGTATAAGAGCTATTTCCTATTTGCTGTGAAAATAGTCAAACAGACCATTCTTCCCACATTAAGTTTTTTGGTTTTTTTTTTTTTTTCCTGAAGAGGTCCTGTTATAACAAATTTCAGTGAATAGCGGGGAATAATAGAATCATTGATAGGAATTTCTGGTTTTGAAATGTCAAAGTGGCAGCTGTGTGCTATGACATATTCCGAGGATATGTTAATAACATGCCAACAAAGTGTCATTTGAAAAGTGTTATTCTTTTTCATTTTCTTGTTCCTCCTCCATAGGGGGTGCTTTCAGATAAAAACCTGTATCATAACAGATTATTACACATTTTTCTTCTGTTGTAAATTATAAAGAAATGGGAATTTTTTCATAATGGCATTATTTTCTCACTGACCAGGAATTATCCCATTTATGAAGATGTACTAGTCTTCACAAAGAAAACCTGAGTGTTTGCACAACATGGCATTTCAAAAACACATCACAAATTAGGTGCTCCAGAGATGACAATGGTAACAGCAGAGAACTTAAAAAAAAAAAAAAAAAAAAGATAATAATTAGCAGCAACAGAGACTTCCATTGTCAGACTGATCGTAAAAAAGAAACTAAGGCAGTCGTTTTTGAGTTAAGTACCGTATATTTAATACTACTGTATTTAACAGTTCTATCCTCTGAATAGCTTTAACTAGGAGATATCTTTTTTAGAATTTGGATCACTAGGTCACAAATTTTAAGAGCTCTACATATTGAACAGGTAACAGAAATAACAACAAGCAACTTTACGTTGTGAAATGTTACAGTTTAAATAAACAGAATTAAAATCATATTTCCAATATTTTTATTCTCTGAACTGCACTGATATCTAGTCTAACTGAAAATTTCTAAAAGTAATACTCGTAAACATTTACAGGTGAATCTGAAAAATAATAGTTTCCTAACTCTACGTTCACTAAAAATAGTGTTAAATTTTCATTGCATTTAACAGGAAGAGAATTTGGCTTATGCTTTAGGAACTTCACCTCTAGGCTAAGCATTATTCAAGTGCTTCATTAAAAATTCTGCTTGTTTTCTACTTGGCTATTATTCCTACAGTGAACTTAATTGCTATTATATGAACAGTGCATTTGACTGGAGCTATTTATTAGTTTCCAGTTGATAAGCATTCACTTGTTACACACAGTTTGTGGTAAGTTATGTTAAACAGGACCCTACTTCTGCAAGTGCTGTTCGTATGATGCATTCTGTTAGTGTGAAACCACACAGAGCAATTAGTTTCTGCTGTCATTAGCAACTGACAGCAATACTGTTATTCATTCAGATGCTGCAAACTCCTAGGTCCTCTACTTGCATGATTAAGTATTGTTCAGCCACACCATTATGCTCAGCGTGTGGTTAGGGATTTTCAAAGGTTGTGCAAGTTCCATATTCCATATGTGTACAACATGCCTTTCCAAGTTCATGCGGGAAGTATTTAGTTATGCACACAATTTCTTCCAGTATCAAACTCAGAAAGGACCGTTATAATCATAATGGCTGGCAGACAAACAGCAATAATTAATACACCTGCAATAATTAATATACCTGATTCATCATACAAGAAACATTCATCCTCTTCTTATTCTTAATTATTTTTTACACACTTCATTTACCTGCAGTATATTTAACTATTAAATGTACTAGCTTTTGGTCTTTAGCATTTGACATGGATGGTTTATAATTCTTCCCTTTTTTTGGTGTACAGTTTTGGTATGCTCCCATTTCTAATTTCTTGTTTCACAGCAAAACCTTGCCAGGAACAATAAATAAAACACAGAACCCAAAAGGAGCTGGAGGTGGAACAGACTAAAGAAGTTATCATGCATCTGCATTTTCTAAAACACTCACAAATCTGCACAGATGAAAAGGAAATGTGCCAGAGTATTTATTTATCCGTCACCAGTCTGATAAAAAGTGTCATTGTCTTAACTTATCTTATGCAGATTGTTCCCAATGTAATGCCTCCTATTTGTTTCCATGGAAACAACAGACACAAAGAGCACAATAAGACTAATTGATAGAACAAATTTTCAGCTACAGAATGCTATTTTTCAGCAGTCACCACCATTACCTGTATATTCTCACCAACAGTGAACAACAACCTGCACGTTGTGCTCAGTAAAAGTCTACACCAGTTGAAGTGACCCAATAGCACTGTTGCCACAGCTGAAATGCATCACCCATCACCTCACTGTGTTCACACCCACTGTTTGGTCTCCATGAACATTCAGGAAACATTGACAAATATCAATAGGTGCTATTTTTACCACACGGAGGAATTTAATGACATACTTCTGCTTCATAGGTACTTCCATGCCAGATGTAATTTTGTCAGACTGTCTGACTTCTGCCATGAATGGCCAGGCAATAAAATGTAAAGGAATATTGGTGAGAAGGTTCAACCTCTACTGCCATACCAACAGCAGAACATATTCCTAAAGTTTGTGTGCAGTTTTGTGTAATACTTAAAATGTCAGCTTTCTGTATTGTGTCTTAATTTCAAGGTACATTGAATTTCATGCGTATGAAGATAGCAAGTATTCCCTCTGTTCCTTTTCTTGGTTTAATTCATGTGCTTAACGGGAGTCATTTTAAATCATTTTCTCAGATAAACAATTTGATATCCCAGCTACTCAAGAGAAAAACACATATTTGTAATTTTCTGATATGTGAGATCTTACACAGTTCTGTAATTCAAGGCAGATATTCCTTAGTAGTTCTGAGGAAGATTATAGTTCATGAAAAAAAAAAAAATCAACAGTGGTAAAAAAAAAAAAAACCATTAAAAACAGTGTTTTGAATGAATCAAACAAATCATTTAAACATACACCTTTCTTGGTGACAGGTCAACAAAAAGCTGCCTGTAATATACAAAATAATACATTGATTGCATCTGATTTCACAGTGCATGTACTGGTAAATGAAAGGACACAAAAATAGGTTGAAGTCTTCTCAGGTCTTTTCATGAAGTGAAGAGCTTAGTAGGCAGGGCTGAAGGAGAGAAAAAGACAGCTGACAAGCCATTATGTGGATTAATTCAAAAGAAAAACATTCTAGCCCTTGGAAGATATCCCAGTGTTCTAGAATTAGGTATTGACAAAGTTGAGCTTTAAGTCTCTTGTGCGCAACCACTTACTTTTCCACCTTTCAGCTGGCACTGTGTGCCCTTTGGCCATTACTGAGAACGGGGCTGAGTTTTAACTCATTAAAGTGATAACAACTCAGCAGCTGACATTGGAGGCCTTGTGCTTAATGGGCATGTACACTGAATTCTAGTGGGATTCTTTTGTGGTGATCAAGAATGGATCATAGGGAACAACATAATTGCTCAGCAACAGCAATCATACTGACTCTATATGGGAGAAGTTGTGTCAATGATTCATTCAGATTGTCTCAAGAAGTAGTGACAGAAAATAACAGCTTTAATGCTTTAATAGTAAAACTGTAATGTGACTAGGGAGGATTTAAGAAATACAAGGAAAAGGAAAATCATCTAGCAACATAAATACAAAATAGCCTGACACTCTCCTTTCTGGAAGATGTACTTTGTTAATCCTACACTGTTGACTCAGTTTTTTCTGTTTTCAGTCAGATTAACATGATGTTAAAGCAAAGTAATTGAGAAGAGAAGAGAAGAGAAGAGAAGAGAAGAGAAGAGAAGAGAAGAGAAGAGAAGAGAAGAGAAGAGAAGAGAAGAGAAGAGAAGAGAAGAGAAGAGAAGAGAAGAGAAGAGAAGAGAAGAGAAGAGGAGAAAATTCCTCATTTGTGTTAAGATCTGTTTGGTTGCTCCACACTTCAGATACTTTATACTGCCTGAAATAAATTTTCTTTTATAGCAGAATTTTATGCTTCTGATTACTCATTGTATGCCATTTGCCCTATTTATTCTCTCCAGTTGCATAGTCAAGGATAATATTTTCCATTATTATAGAGATTTGGACTAAGCCTCTCCTATTATAACTTATCAAGACAGTTTTGTATAGAGTTGAGACAGCTCCTTGACAAAAAGAAGTTCTTTTTGTTATGCAGCACTACAGATAGCTTATACTTTCACCGTGATTGACCCTATACCCAGTTACTTTCGTGGTTTAATGATACTCTTCCTACAGATGAACATATGAACTATATATACAGGAAGTTTAATGCGTGTATCTCATATACAGCAGAACACACTGGAGGACAATGATGTGAAGTCAACATGGATATAAAAAAAAAATAGAAAAGGTGGGAAACTGTACCAAATACAGAAGTGTACAACCAGGGACAGGATTCTCTCCAGAACTCAAGTTCAGGATCAGATGTCTTTTAGCAGCTTGATATTTTGAGCAAGAGTGGCTTTTTTATTTCCTATACATTTTGTATTGCTTAAAATGTGCTTTATCATTCAAAATGACCTGCTTTGGCCCTAGTGAAAATATTTCCCAGTGCATAAAGAAATGAATTACAATACAGCTGAGCATGTGGCAACATGTCAACACAAATACCATTCAATCAAGTGAAGTAACAACTTCCTTCTTTCTTGCCAATATGGTTCTTACCTCTTAAATCATTATCTGATGAGTTTACATACCTTAAGGCTGTTATTTTCCACAAAAAACTTATATTCTTTGACATCTATTTTAGCCCGCTTTTGTCATCAGTTATTGATATCAAGCTACATAAAATTCTGCATAAAAGAAACACTGATACACATCATTCACATACTGAACTGTAAAAAAAACATACGCTTAATCCTACTGTTTCATGCTAACACTTAATACTGGACAAACTTAAAGATCCTAGTTTATTTACTTTTCTCATGTTAAAACAATTCACAAATTCAAATTGATCTCATAATTCCAGTTATTCTCCAATAAAAAATAATTTAAGAACAGTCCAAGTAGAAGTGTCACTCATCATTATTCTCACAAGAAATCATCTAAGCTATTGACAAGGTGAAGGTGATTAATGTGAGAAAGACTTGCAAGATCAGTCTCTTCAGGTATGCTGTTATGCTCTATTATTAACAACAACAAGCCTAGCTTTCAAATAATATGAAAACAAAAGTCACTTGAAAATGCAATCTTTGAAAAGACAGATCTGGTAATATTAGCACTGAATCCATGTAATGGGAGATTATTTTTTGAAATGTTGGTTTTTGAATCAGACAGTTAAACAAGGACAAGAGTAAAATATACAAACCTATCAGTGAAATAGAAAAATAACGAATAGAAAGTCTGTGTAGCATACATTAAAATTTTAAATTATTATGTAGCATCATGTCTCAAACTGTGGAAGTGATTTTGATCTCCATAATAATTACAAGCTACTGAATTTAGTAAATTTTGTACTAATTTGTACAGTCGTCAGGCAAAAATCATATTATCTGGCTTTTGGGAAGGATGTTTTGATTTTATGGTTCCTTTGGTTTAAAAATGCAAAGTCACAGCTAAAACCTAAGGTATTTGTAAAAATAAGTAGATAGATGAATAGACAGATGATAACCAAATACACGTGAGTCAGGAACAGGGGAAAAAAGCCCTGCAAATATGCCTGAGTTCATGCAAACCTTGTACAAGTGAGATATCTGTGGATGCATAATGTCCATGGGATTTGGAAACAATGTGCATAAGAATAACACTGCAGTTACAAATGAAAATACTACCAAGACTGCTACAGAAAAAAAAAAAAAAAAATTACAAGTAACACTGGCTCATGTGTTTTGCAAATCAATGCATCCCAAGGGAATTGTTTTAGTAGTGAACCAGCAAGTAGAAATCACCAGCAAGTAGAAAGGAAATAAGCAGTTCACCATTTCTGACACTCGATTTAAATTGATTTACATTAATGATTAGTATTTTCTTTTAAATATTTTATTATATATGGCAATAATAATAATAAAAAAAAAGTAATGAAAATCACAGAATCACAGAATTGTAGGGGTTGGAAGGGACCTCTAGAGATCATAGAGTCCAATCCCCTTGCTGAAGCAGGCTCCCTAGCCCAGGTTGCACAGGTAGATCCAGACGGGTCTTGAGTATCTCCAGAAGATACTCCAAAACCTCTCCATGCAGCCTGTGCCAGTGCTCCATCACCCTCACTGTGAAGAAGTTCCCATGCAGATTTGTACAGAAATT
Source organism: Callipepla californica brunnescens (assembly GCA_023055505.1). Taxonomy (NCBI): domain Eukaryota; kingdom Metazoa; phylum Chordata; class Aves; order Galliformes; family Odontophoridae; genus Callipepla; species Callipepla californica. Next base: position 24,924,470 of record JALIRH010000005.1, read on the forward strand.
CCTATGCCTCAGTTTGTGACCATGACCCCTCGCCCTATTACCACACACTGCTGAGAAGAGTACAGTCTCATCCCTTTGCCTCCTGCTCCTTAGATATTTATAGACATGGATCAGATCCCCCGAGCCTTCTTTACTCAAGGCTGAAAAGACCCAGGTCTCTCAGCCTTTCCTCATAATGGAGGTGTTCCACGTCCTTTATCATCTTTGTGGCACTCTGCTGGACTCTTTCAAGGAGATCCCTGTCTTTTTTGTACCAAGCAGCCCAGAACTGGACACAATACTCCAGGTGAGGCCTCACCAGGGCACAGAAGAGGGGGAGGATTTTGACCTGCTGGCCACAATTTTTTTAATGCACCCCAAGATGCCAGTGGCCACCAGGGAACTAGGGGAAATAGTTAATATCTACAAAATTTTCTTTTGAGCTCATCATGATTATTGTTATTTTGTTCTTATGACATAAACATATCTTTATTTATTTCTATATCTTTATTTATTTCTAGGCGTTTTGGATCATGATTTAGTATTAACTTAAATCTTCACTTACATGTAAGTATTTCTTGCACTTTTTGTTATTACTATTTTAACATCGTTACTAAGAACTGCAAGGAGTCCAGGATCAATTCAGCTCAAATCTTTTTGCCTCTCTCAATTTTATGATTAGAGAAAAAATATGTAAACGTGATACAAGTTTGTAAGAACAGTATCACAGGTAATATTCTGAGATGTTCTGCAGCATAAAAAGTTGTTCCAGGCTTCTCAAGCAAATATATATGTATCTATCTCCAGCTATCTATCTATCTATCTATCTATCTATCTATCTATCTATCTATCTATCTATGTTGTTTTTTAAAGTGCTTTTTCTCCCTCTCCAGGGAGAGTTTTTACAACTTTAAATGACTTTTGGGTTTCTTTTTTTTTTTAATTTTTGTCTATTTATTTTTGTCACTAACTTTTATTTCTGTTATGTATAGAGCTATGCTGAAGGTAAATATGAAATGAGTATTATGATATGAGGTTTCAGAAAATCTCATTGAGTTAAGCAATTAATAATTTTGTGAACAGCTACGCCTATGTAAACAGCTTCCATCATCTTTGGCTCTTAATGAAGTTGAGTAGCATACTTGCCCATGGCACAAGATACAGACTAGCAGAATAGTTTCCAAAAGAGTAAAATTGGATAATACATTAATTTATTTATGCTATATAGAATGATATAATTCCAAATTCAAGTTTCAAACACTTATGAACACTGAACTAAGTATTTCAGATTGTTCACATCGATTATTCTGAAAAGTCTCCTACTAACAAAATATCATCATGTAGATGGGACTTTATAGTTTCTGCAAAAAGTACGAAACAATGTTCCCCAGAAAACAAAAAAAAAAAACAAAACAAAACAAAAAAAAAAAAAAAAAAAAAAAACAAAGCCAAACAAGCAAACAAAACAGTTATTGCAATTCTGCCCACTGATCTGAGCCGGTTTTTGTACTCTGCTGGAAAAACTAATGAGGAAGATCATTTCTAAGGAAACATTCCCTGAAACGTAAAGTAATAACAGCAATAGGAATTAAAAAAAAAATAAAAAATAAAAAATAAACATATAAATCCATGCTAAGATTCCGGAAGCACTTATGTTTTAAAGTCCGATTGCTTTTCACTTATGAAATACATTACTTCGGGTTGTATTGGTTTATTGTTTTCTTACTTCACTGGTAACTGTTTAAATTTTACCATCGCTCTTAAACCTCATTGCACTGCATGTACAATTTAGTGTTTTATTTATTGTAGCTCAGTAATGGTTCTTTAATATATGCACAGTTAAAGCAATGAAATTACTGCAGCACCTTACCTTGAGTACTGCTACTGAGCTACTGTTTTCATAGGCCTTTTATTAAATTTGCAGTCACTGAATTTGTTGGCTGCAGTTACAGTGATCTCCTACTGAGATACTCTGCCCTTCCTCTCTGGATTTAGAGTTTTCATCAGCCAAAGTTGTACATTAAAGGTCATTTTGTTGAATGCCAAGAAACAATAGAAACATGTGCACACATCTAGCTGAATAGAATATGTTTCTAAAAATGAATATGTTTTTATCTTCAGCAATGGTACATCAGCAAATGAATTTTAAAATCAATACAGTTCTGTTCCGTTCTCATGTTTCTCTATCATATTTTACTAGTCCTAACAGTACAGTTATAAGGCTGTTTTTGTGTTTTTTTCAAATCGTCTTCTCAATATATCCTTTCCAAGAGTAAGCTCCTACGTCTCCTTGCATGTTCATGCTTGACTGAAGGATCAGTTTTTACCCTATAATGAATACCATAATACAGATATCAACGAAGATAATAAGCCAGGGAAAGCCTTTTCATAATATGTATATGCTACTTCTACTGCAACAAAATATTTCAAATCACCATGTTATATCACAATTGCATCAAACAAGAATTTTCTGTGGCTCTGTTGCATTTTTATCTATTCACAATACTACTTTCAACAGTGCCTCCCACCTTGCCCCTTGGATGACTGTCCCAGACTGACTCTGTGTATAAAAAAGTTATTTCATATCTCATCTTTAGCCCCATCTCTTGGACAGACTGTAGATCTTTTTTTTTTTTTCTTTCCCCTTATTACTTTTTTCTGTTAACTACTCAATCCCCTGACTACACTCTAGCTCCTTAGCTCCTGATCCAGTGATGCCGCATCACCCCTAAGGTTTCATCATTCATAACGCATAGTTAATTAAACCAAGTGTACCTAAGAAAGATTTCTTAGTAGTGGGACTTCAAGGGTGGCCTGTGTGAGAAGTGGTCAGAGGCTGCCCTTTTTTGAACAAAGCAAGCTTCAGATAGTTCCACAATGGATCCACTGAAGGACAAATCTGAGTCCATCATCCAAATCAGTAACACTCAGTCTGTGAAAACATATTTAAAAAGGGCAGAAAAGGTCACAGAGAAAGAGAAGGGTGGAAAAAGAATGAGAACAAGCTCAGAAAATAATGCTAAAAAAATAAAGAAAAATAAAGAATTGAGAAGAAGTATTCCATGTTAGTGGAGCACGTATCTAATGCATCACATGGAAGACATCAGAGCAGAGGCAAAATGTGAGAAAAAGTATCAACAAGAGAAATCACTGTGAATGGCTTGCTAGCAATAATAGGCAGAAGAGTGGAGGACTCAGAAGTGAAAAAGTAAAATTGTGCCCAGGAAGAGGGTGAAAAACTGTTTAGAATAGAATCATAGAATGGTATAGGTTCGAAAAAAAACATTGAAGATCACCTAGTTCCAATACCACTGCCTTGAGCATCTTCCAGAAGATCAGGCTGCCCAAAGCCCCATCCAACCTGGTCTATAACACATCCAGGAATGGGGCATCAACAGCTTTTCTGGGCAACTTGTTCCAGCATTTAAACATCCTCATAGTAAAGAATTTCCTACAAAAAGCTCATTTAAATCTACTCTCTCAGTGTAGAAAGTTATCCCTTGTCCTATGACTATATACGTAAATAAATAAAAAAGTCTCTCCACATCTTTTCTCTAGTTCCTTTTTAAGCATTGGAAGGCCACAAAGAAGTCTCTCCGTAGCCTTATGTTCTTCAAACGATAACAATTCTTTCAGCTTTTCTGCACACGAGCAGTGCTCCAGCCTTCTGATAGTTCTTTATGACCCCACTCTGGACCAACTCTATTTCTGTCTCTCTTGGACTTGGGAACTGAAGAACAGATCTAGATGCAGACTCCAGTGAATGGAGCAAATGGAGAGAATCACATACCCTCCTGCTGGACACTTTTTCTGATGCAGCCCAGCAGACAGTAATGTAACTGGTAAGCAATCTTGCTGTCTTTACCTCAGCTCTTTCTTTTTCTTGCTTCTACTCTGCTTGTTTTTCTTTTTCTCCTGAGAATCAGTTACTTATTTCCCATCATATTGACTGAGCAGCTGGGCGGGTATTTGGCTGTTAGGCAAGGCTAAGCAGTCACAATATAGAAAAGAACATTCTCCAACTTTCAGAATATAGCAACAGAATCAAAGTATGATGAAGTAAGAATCTGTAGTGTATGAAATAGAAATGAATGAACTAGTCAGCTGAAAAATCTGTCAGTCAATATCCAGAAGAAATTGAAAGGAAAATTAAAACTTGCAAGATGATACACATTTAAAATCATAGAGGGTGAGACCTCATTGTGCTGATTCAGATAGTTTCTTCTTAAACAGAACTATGCAAATATTTATATACGTTTGCTGATACTTGTTAAGAATAATTTATTTTAGTCTACGTTGAAGGATAAGCAAGCTTATTTTTTCTTATTTCTTTCCTGTTACTTTCCCTCCTTATTTTTTATACTTTCCTCCCTTTCCCTTACCCTTAGGTATGAAATATATGTTAACTGTTTTCTCAAGTTAGACTTCTGGTTCTGGATATAGCCCACTAATTTTTTCAATAAGCTGAAAATCTAATACTCTTGCACTATCTTTATGATCGCTGGAGAGATAGGTGGCCTTAATTGCTCTCTGAAGGCATCTCAGTTTCAGAGACAACTTAGGTCATCTTGCATAGATACTCTAATTAAGGTAAATCAGATATGCCTTATCAAGAGCTTTAAGTATGAATTATGAACTGGGTATTCTAAACAAACAAAACAAAAATGTGCTGGATTACTCTGAAAAATCCACTCCAATATGTAATACTTAGGATGCAATTTCATAATAATAATTATTGCAACTGAATATACTTACATTCTTAACAAAAATAACTTTAATTGACCTTTTTATATGTGAGACAAAATATGATAACTTCAAAATTTGAAACCAGACTTCAGTAAATCCATATATTAATGTTACATTTTGTACTAATGTTTAGCCTCAACATTTCATTAATCATCATTACAACAAATATGGAATTTTAATGTTTTAATTTTGAGCAGTTATGTTTATTACAGTACTTTTTTTCATGGCAATACAATAGCCTAGAGCTGAATTCACATAGCTGACACTGAAGGCTCCTTGAAGATCTTATTTGTAGAACTCAGAGTTGAGAGCTTTTTGAAAGAAGCCGGAATCAATGTAGGTTTATCTTCTTCCTTTTGTCTTTCTTTGATCCTCATTATTATGTTGTGCTTCTCACCTCATTTCCCTTCAGAAAGGGTTTTCATCTTCTTCTAATATTATGCAATATCTTTTTTACTCTGCTAGTCATTGTAAATGTTGTTGTATTGTGTACTGATCAGGATGTCCTGTTCTTATCTTTGCTTTTCATCAAAACTTGGATGCCTGTGAAAGGTACGAGCTTAGGAGATCACGTTGGTAAAATAAGTATGTGAAGTCCTCACACATTTTGACTATGCCATCACCTTGTTAGGAATTCTTGAAGATAACTGCTTGTTACACTGTCTCTTGTACACATATTCAGGTTCAAGATGTGCTACTATTAACTATATAATTATTATATCCAACTGTTACAGGCTTCTACTTTGGATGCAGAATTATCAACTCAAGGTCATCACAAGTCAATTAAATTTGGACAGTAGTAGAAAGCTAATATGGCATAAAGAAGGTAGTCTACCACTGGATTAATAAACTACATAAACACATAGAAGTTCCGAGCAACACCAGAATTGCAGAAGGAGAGGGCAAAATTTGATACCTGAGAGACAAAGAGAAAAGCAGGAAGAAAAGGTAAACATAACCATCTGTTTTTCAGCAAAGACAAGTTATTGACCACCTCACCTAAAAGAAGGAATTGAACTTCTGAATTTTACTGACAGCTATATGTGGAAAGATTCTAATGGTTCTGTTTATCTCTCTGACATTCCTGAACTCACTGAAGCCAGTAAGTAGCACTAAGTGTGTGCCAAGCAGGCTCCTCAAATTGAGAATTTGATCCGTGTGTAGCAGAACAGCTGTGGATTCTAGTGCAACCAGCCAGAACAGGCTGTCTGAGCTCTAGACTTTCTCTGAGATAAAACAAGTGAAGCTTGAATTATTCCTTCACTGACTTTCTAAATATTTTGGAACAGCATCACAGCAGTTAGAATATAGTTACATGAAAATTTATTACTCCCTCCAGCCTTGGAATAAAAGAACAAAGGTCATGAACTTTTTCTGGAAATGAAATCAGTGTGATAATTTGACTATATATAGATATTTAGTATTGGGGGATCTGCATTAATGTGAATGAAGAGAAAATATCAAGCTTCACTTCATTGTAAAAAAAGATGTATAAGACAAAACTAGGTAAATTGCACCTCAAAAGTAAATATTTATTGCTGACAATAAAGAAAACCTCTGGACCTCTGGAACCCAACTTAGATATAAACATCTGTTCTGAACAAAGGAACTTCATTCAGAGATTCTCAGATGTAAAGCTCAGTGTACTTCCAGAATTCTAAGCAAAAAAAAATAAAAATAAAAAATCTCAGTTTTGCTTTCACTGTGTCAAAGGAAAGAGCATTTTGGGAAAAGAAAACAAAAACAAAAGCATCCAAGGATTTACCATATTTAATCTCCTTGAAAGAGCTTAAATGTTGCTAGCTTGATTAAAGAACATGAATAACTTTTATCAAGAGTTTAGCAATTCCTCATCACCTTCACTGAAGCAAAGGTGAATTTAGAATTTTAGAAGCTTTTTACATTTTTTTGTGCTACTACGAGAAATTTCCAGAATCACAGAATTGTAGGGGTTGGAAGGGAGGTCATCAAGTCCAAACCCCCTGCCAAAGCAGGCTTCACACAGTGGGGCCGCACAGTTAGGCATCCAGGTGGGGTCTTGAATACCTCCAAAGGAGACTACCCTGGGCAGCCTGTTCCAGTGTCCTTACGGTGAAGAAGTTCTTTCGCATACTGGTGCAGAACTTCCTATGCTCAAGATTACATCCATTTCCCTTGTCCTGTCTCCACAGATCACTGAAAAGAGGTTGGCCATGTCATTTTAACTCCCTTATTACAAACATTAACAGACCCAGGTCACTCAGCCTTACCTCTTAGGGGAGGTGTTCCGGGCTTTTGGTCATCTTCGTGGCCCTCCACTGGACTCTCTCCAGGAGATTCCTGTTTTTTTGTACTGGGGAGCCCAGAACTGGATAAAGTACTCCAGTTGAGGCCTCACCAGGGCAGAGTACAGGGGGAGGAACACCTCCTTTGACCTTCTGGCCACACTCCTTTTAATGTGCCCCAAGATCCTATTGGCCTTCTTGGCCAGCAGCACACACTGCACATTATTCTTAATTCTTACATTTTGAATGAATACGTGACTGGTATGGAACAGAAACACAAAGTATTCAACTGAGAAATAAGATGCCAACACCCAACCGCTATATTTAATATCTAAGTTCAGAGATAGACCCACAAGCAATCAATCACATATCCATGGTGATGCCTACATTCACAAAGCATATAAAATAACACTATGAATACCAACTCAACAGCCACTGGAACTTTATGAATTTGTGAATTTAAAAAACATCAATAAATTCAGTTGTAATTTTAAGCCTGAATTTTAGCATTATTTGCAGGAAAAAAAAAGTTTATTTTTTCCTAACTCACTTGCAGGATTTGAGTCTGTTTACTTGTTCTAAGCAAGTAGAGTTTCCAGTGGGAGAATCCAGGACTTGTAGCTCCCAACTAAGTGCTCTAAATGGTGTGCTACAGAAACAGCTGATTTTATATGAGCATATAAAAATTTTATATTGAACATTTTCACCAAAAAATTTGAAGAACAATTCTGCTTTCCATTTCCAAACTTGAACATAAGAAAATTAGATGTCAAAATTGTTCTTGCTGAAAGCCCATTTGACTAAAAGAGACTCTGTTTTAAAACAGAGAGAATGCATCAGCCAAGTTGGAGATATCTCTAGAATAACATACTCACAAATTAGTCAAAAAATCACCCAGGAAATGCGAGGGTACGAGAGGAAGATATTACATTGACTATTATGAAATATTTATTCTCAAAAACAATGGTAATGCATTAGATCAGGATGCCCAGGGAGGTGGTGGAATCACCATCTTTGATGGTGTTCAAGAAACGCATGCAGATGTAGCACTTTAGGACAAAGTTTATTGGATGTAATGGTGGTGAGTTAACAATTGGACTAGATGAACTTAAAGGTCTTTTCAAAACTTTATGATTCTGTGATTGAGAAACAAGTTCAAACACAAAGGTCAGAGAAGAAACGGGAATTAGTTCCCAGGCACCAGAGAACACGTTTCCCTGCAGCCCATGGAAAGGACCACAGCAGAGCAGGTATCCATACTGCAGCCTATGGAACGATCCCAGATTACAACATGTGAACATTCCTGAAGGAACTGCAGCGAGTGGAGAATCTACATACAAACAGTCCTATCCAGAAGGACTAACCAAAACGTACTGCCATGTACTGATCACAAGTCTAAATTCTCTGTTCTGGCATTTTGCTTAACAAAGTGAGAGGAGACAGGAAGGGCTTGCAGAGGACAAATCCAGTTGAGCTTGGCAAATAGGACAGAGTGAGAATGTGGTGTTTTTATTATTTTCCATCTATGATCCTCAATACTTGAATCTGTTTTCAGCAGTAAATAAATTATTTTTCTCCATGCTTACTCATTTTTACCCATAACAGTAAACCAAATCATGAGCTTTCTAAATCCTATATCCCTGAGGTGTTGAAGAGGATGAGTGAGACAGCAGCTAGGTGCATGGGCAAGGGTAAGCATACCATTTCTTTCTAAGAAGCAAAATACTCCCTGAGTTAGAGCTAAGAGATATATATGTCTGTGTGTGAAGTTACTAATATTATGTATCAGGACTAACTCTTCAATAAAAGTGTACCAGAGAAAAAAATAATACTGTCAGAAAAATAAAAAAAAGTAGATAAAACTTAATCGTTTTGCTAAGATTCAAAACAGAAAGCACCATTCTTACAGAGGGATATAATAAAAACTTTTAAATGTAGACTGCCATTAGCAAATTGAATTCCATTCCACTAACTCTCAAAGACAAATTTACTGAGCTAAATCAAACACAACATCATTTAAAATAACTTTAAAAGCTTTGTGTGTATGTTTGTTTCCTCATTTCATTATTTGAAAAATCAGATATTTTCAACTCATAGCTGGTAGATGGCAAGAGTACCAATAGCTCTAGACATGTGTTTCATTAAAGAATCCTTTGAAGAAATACCACACAGAGGAAAACATGAATCTTTTCTTTCTTTGGTTAAGAACAGACCACTATGAGTACCAGAACTTCCGCATCCATCTGCTTTATTTCTAGATACGTAATACTGTTTCCATTACAGCCCTTCTCTAAAAGGAGCAGATTTTTATTAATGCTTATTACTTCTAGCTTTATTTAAGGTACCTGTCTAATCCAAACAGGAATATTTCAGCATCTGTGCATTGCTTATCTATAGTTGCGGAATGTTTAAATTATTTTTCTTCAGGGCCTATGGCCACTAGTGCTTACAGCACCACAGGGTACATTATCAACAAAAGCTGCTCACAGTGACAATTAAACTACTGAAATGAGAGCTAAGAGAATCTCTTCAAGAAAGAATTACAGCCTGCCTCAGACTTTATGCAGTATTCTAGCGGAAGTATCTTCATATGTACAGCAAGTGCAGATAATATGGTTGACTATGTATAAATATGGTTTTGTACATGAAACTTGAAGATGTGGAAAAAATGATGTAGAAATCACAGAATGGCCTATATAAATTTGGGGTTTTAACAAATTTCATTTGCTATTGTCAAATATTAATAAGATAAATGTGTCTTCCAAGGAGATTTTACAAATTACTTCCTAAAAAAAAAAAAAAAAAAAGCTGGGTATTTTTAAGTTTATAAAATATAGCTGCTTTTCTAGTAGAAACAGCTCAGTGGTTGTCCAGTTTCCATATCAGGAAGCTGAAAAATGTTTACAACTTTCATTTACTCTACATAGTGTGTTAAATGTCACATAAGTCCAATATAAGACAAAGTATTTCAAGGAATTCTTACTGTATAGTAACCTCAAATGCAGATTCTATTTTTCTTGTCTACTGTGTAATGCTTTTTTTTCCCCCAGAAGATTTTTAAAAGAAGTATTAATTCTCTTGCATGCCTACCCTTTCATCACAGTATTTATTAGCATTGAAATGTAAATAAAACTGTTTCTATAAGGTTTTTGTTGTTGTTGTTAATTAGTTCGTTTATTTCCAATAGGAAGACCTTAGAGTGAATAAAGTAAATGACAGCAATATTGAGGACTTGCTTAAAGCAATGAAAGACGTATGAAAAAGTTGAGAAGTACATATATCACAGAGTTCTAAAGCAGGGCCAAAACTGCAGGCTGTTTCCTCGGTTTATGATGTTAGTATGATTTCTTAACTACCGCAGTATCATACGTCTAAATAGATGTAGTAAAATACCTCAGATCAACTCAGGCAAAACAGGGCCTCATTCATATTATGAATTATATCAAGCACCATTATGGTACAATTTGAAAGCAATTTAACCACAGTGGAGGCTAAACTAATTTTAACAATACAACTGTAAAAGAAAAAAAAATTCGCAGAGGAAAAAATTGACCAAGGCACACAATAATCCATCCAATAGAGCTAAAATAGATGAAGGAAATGTTTCAGATAATACACTGCTAACTGAAAAGGTGGATCAATAGCCATTTCACCTACCTTTTCCAATAATGAAGACTGAAAAGTCTTAATCGGCAGAAAAAAACACCAATGGTTTTAAACTTTTATAATGAAAGAATATATTGTCTAAGTGTCTGGCATAATTAATACTTCTCCCTGTTAAAACAATAGTGATTTTTTCCAAAGCCTTTTCTGATTTTTTACATAAAAATGCCACATATTCGATTTTCTAGGCTTTCCATGGTACAAGGCAGTTGCATACATTTCATCCTGAAGATTTGACATGATCTATATCCGTCTATTAACTGTGACTGAATACTTCTTTGCCGATCCTTGAAATCATCACATTTGGAGAAAAATGTTGTTTCTATGTTGACTTGACTCTTCCATTCATAAATGTAACTTAACATTATTTTCTACATATACAGATTTCTATATATATGTATAACATATATACACATACATTCTACATACAGAGTATGGATGACACTAAGCACATTATTAAAATTGCAATTTCTTAATTCCGCATAATAATAATATATTGATATATTTATGCACTGCCAGAATGACTAGATCAGAGTAAGAAACCAATGACAACACTGAGAAATATGAAGTGACCTATCAGTTCTTGAATTTGATAGTCATATCTTGTATATTCTTCAATTTAACAAGTCTAGTTTCTTTTAAGAAAGTAAGATAACAATAATAACAGGTATATTCAATACACACCAGAAGGACTGACACAAAAATATAGTTTTCCAAAAAAAAAAAAAATTCTAACTATTTAGAAACTGTGACAATGGTCATTTATTTCCTTGGAACACAGTGGTTAAACTATTCACTAAAGGAATGAGAAACTTGTGCTTAATGCCCTGTATTTCAAAGTCTTGTTCCCCAAATTCCAGGGAAGTGAATTAACAACTAAGCAAAATAAGAGATGATCTTTATGCATCCCACTGAATCTTTGAACTTATTTTTTGTAAGTTTTTTTTTGTATCAAAGAAAAATGATAAAGGACGAGATTGTATAGAGATTCTAGCATGTTTTCAGCTGTGCTTTTAATTTTACAAATATGATTTAGTTATGAGAAAACATTAAAATAACGTACTGTATACATTTCTGGACTCTATAGTAGAAGAGAGACATGGAGTTGGCAGAGAGAGTTAAATGAAGAGCCACATAAGTGACTTAGGGCCTGGAGCATCCCTCCTATGAGGAAAGAGAGAGAAAGCTGGGACTCTTCAGTATAGAGAACGTCAGGATTATTCTCAACAGAGTACAAGAATAGAGAGAAATGGAACCAGGTTCTTTGAAGTGACAGGACAAGAGACCTGAAAGACAAACATTTCTGTCTGAAGATCAGGAAACACTTCCTTACTGTGCAGGTGACTAAAAAAAATGAAACAGGTTGTCCATAGACACTGTGGAGTCTCCTTCTCTGAAGATAATAAAAACTCATCCTGTGCAATCTGCTCTTACCAACCTCCAACATTCTACAATCCTGTGAATGGCTTGGATTTCAGAAACAGCTATAAATCACTCAAAAAAAAAAAAAACCCACCCCAAATAATCCAAGGGATAGATCACCTTCCCTATGAGGACAGAGTGAAAGAGCTGAGGCTGTTCAACATTAAGCAGAGAAATCTCTGGGGAGATCTAATAGTAGCCTTTCAGTATCTAAATGGAGGCTATAAGAAGGAAGAGGATTGACTTGTCATCAGGATCTATTGCAGTAGGACGGGGAAAACGGATTCAAATTAGAACAGAGATTTAGACTGGATATATGGAAGTTGGGGTTTTTTTGTTTTTACAATAAGGGTGCTGAGGCACAGGAACAGGTTACCTAGGGATCTGGTGGATGCCCGATTCTTGGAGACACTTGAGATCAGGATGGATGAGGCCCTGAGAAACGTGACCTAGCAGAAGATGTCCCTGTTCACTGGAGGGGAGTTGGATGAGATGACCTTCAACAGCCCCTTCTATCTCAAACATTTCTATTACTCTATGAAATTATTCCTACATATGTTCCTGAAATTCTAAATAAATTCATTTATACTGAACTTTCTTATCCTACCAGATCTGTCAATCAGCTTGATTAGCATATTCTTTTCAGAACACTAGGCAGCAGTCTTCTTGAAGGGGTATCTGTTTGCTGTTTTTTTCTTTAATAGCTCCATTTTCCTTCAAAATGAAGGTCTCAGGATTATGTTGTCAGATAGATTATTATTTAACTGCAGATGTCTACATTCATCGTATTATATTCACATATTCATACATATACTGTGCCCACTACTATAATTTAACCATTTTCAACCTTAAGAATAAGAAAATACATATCTGAGCTTCCAATAGTGCCATTTAAGAAACACTGAAATAAGAAAATTTTGTATAATTGCTTCTTGTTAACCACCACCACTCCACCATGAACCGCTTCTTTCCTACTTCCCTTTGACATTTTTGGCATTGCTTAGTGTAGATAACTCAGATGTTGTCTCCGCTTCTTAAAACAAGAGCAATAGCAGATTCCTACCTCAGTGCACCCATGGATGAACACATTAAAGAATGCACATGATATGCATTGTACATGGTTCTGTCATATAAAGGCAGTAGTACTATTTTGTCATAATGCACTTCTGCTACAAATGGTGATAGAAAAAGAATTAATTCTTAATTCATTCAATAATAGTTGAAATTCTACCTTTATGTTAGAAGACAGTATTGAAACAGTAGAAGAACCAGTATTCTAACCACCTCCCTGTGTAAACTGTATATGAGAATTAATGCTCAATTTACTAACCAGAGTCTGCATAGTAGTAGAAGTCTGCTGAAACATCTTGTCTTTGCCTGTGAACCATGGTTTTGTTTTTTTAATCCCAGCATGTCAACCATGAAAAACTGAAAAGCTTCATTTTGCAAAGAAGAACTAGCAGCTAGATGCAGCAGGCAAAGCTTTCCTTTTTCTCCACTACTCATGAATAAAAGCAGAAAGCATTTAATATGTCAAAAATAATGGAAACCTTCCCTAGGGATATCTTCCATCTTAGCCTTTGCCATCATACATTCTCAGGCTCGCATTACTTTTCAGGTTGTAAGTTGTTGTTAAGGTGGAAACATGAGTAATTTAAAAAATAATATCCACACTATTTCCTCAGATAACATTAGCATTCTTCACTACCATGTTTGTTGTTTTTTGGTTTTTTTTAAGCCAATGAAGACAATTCCCTGTATTTTTCATTTCACCACAAAATGTATAACATGAAAAGAAATCAGTCAAGCCTGCTAATGCTAAGTCTAACGCTATAGAATTATGTATACAGTTTGCTGCCTTAAAAACAGAACTGTGGGAAAAAAAAATAATAAAGGAAAAGACCAAGTTTCAGACATATTCATGTGTAAATTCATCAGCACAGAAAGGACAATATTGCTGAAAATTACTTTGCCAAAGCCAGATCTATTTCATTTACTGTTTGAAAAGCTGAGTGACAAGTAATGAGAAGATGTTATTTGATTTACAGCTATGAGTTGAAAGACAATGGATAAGCACATACAAAAAGCAAGGAGAAATCATTAGTGTGGAACTACAGGTGGCAGGAATGGAAAAAGCACAGGCAAAAACAAATTTGTCCTTAGCAGTGCTTATAAGTTTTACGGTTTTTATTTTTTCTAAATTTAGGACTAGATTTCCCATAACTAATCATTTAAAATAAGATTCAGGAGCCACTCCATTTAGCATAGTTGCAGCTACATACATGTTTTAGTATTGCTCTCAGTTTTGATTTTCACAGCAAAAATAGAAAACAGGATTGTGGTGTTCACGCATATTTCTAGATTTAGCACTGACATGAGATACAGCATCACATTTGGAAACAGATCAACAAGTGGATGCCTGAATATTAAGGCATCTAAATACTTCAGTATTTCTGTTTAGTTTGATATTCATTTTTACTCAGGAGATTTTAAATAACATACTCCTTAAGTATCAAACCAGAGATTAGCAGAACTGTTGAGTCATCTAAAAACATAACTGAACAAGAATTGCAATGTTGGCTCGGTGCCAACAATACAATATCTTAAACAGCATTTATTGCCACCCTCTAGGGATATATTCTATATATTGCAAGGCTTCCTTTGAGTGCTCACTGACTGGTTTTGACCAGCCTAGCGGAAAGAACAGAACTTTCATATAAATCATACACATACAGATTTTATCCTTCTTTTTAAACGTTCTGTTGCCAAAATAGAAAGTAAAAATAGATACGACAATGCTTCTTTCACAAGTGGAGCTATAAAAATACAGATTTTATTTGCATATTCACATATGCAACCTTCTATGAAATTGAGGTTATAATGGTTGACAAGAGCTTAGCTCACTGACGTTAGACAAATATAGAATAGTTGTGGCCTGAGGATTTGCGACAACCACAAAAATCTCTGCTACACAACAGATCTTAACCACATTTTTATTTTTTGCTAACTGTAGAAGGGTAAGTCCAGTTTCTACTAAGAAAAATTTAAACTGTTTTGCCCATGCCTACTACTTCACAAGATCTTGTTCATTCAACTTCATTAACGTACAGAAAAAAAAAGCCAAGTTCCAGTAATCTGAAATGAGCCTCTTAGCTCATTAAACTCACCAAGGACTTATTAACTCATGATTCTACTTCAAATATTATGGTCCCATTAATACTACTATTTTCCCTATAATCAGAAAATTGTACACATTAAGCAGAATCAAGTAGGTTTAGCCTACCTCTAATGTTACAGACAGGTTCAAAAAAAGTAAACTAGGTTAAGGAGGTTATGTTCTGTCTAATGCTGCTTGGTAAAACTAAAAGTTTCAATGTATGGTTTAAGAAAAAGCACTACTTCTCTTGTAAATTCAGCACCAGCAGCTGTAATACGAGATCCACATACTGACCTGTTAATGCATGCAGATTAGCCCAGTAAATACTCTTTGTCTTCCGAGCACTAATACACAAGTAGTGCACATACATCTAGCCTTTCTTTGCTGCAACAATATCTAAACTATGAAAATATTCCATTGAATGCCTAAGAAACAGGAATACCAACTTGACATTTTGTTTTATGTAATAATGCACCCAAAATAATACATGTATTATTCTAAATTATACAATGAAGCCTGAGAAAACACTGAACATAGATCTGGAAGTATAAGAAGAGTTTTTGTTTAAACTTCAACTATATTAAATTAATGTTTTTGGAGCATTGGATGTGCTCTGAATTTTTAACCTTAAGACACTTCAGAAGACAGTCATAAGTAATTTGTGCATACAAGCAAAAAACATCAATGATCAGAAAGTTAACGTTCATGCCAAGTTAGCAGTTTCTAAGTATCTGTTAAGAGAGGGATTTCAGCTGAAGCCTTTTAAAGACATGCAAATTCTAGAATTCCAGAACATGGCTCATGTTCTGGAAGTTCAGCTCTCTCTCTGACTGATACAGAGAGTCTAATGAATTAATTCTTTGTGAAGGGTAAAGTGCATCTGGAGATCTCAGTGTATAGTTGCACAGAGCTTACTAGTAAGAAACCACTATGAGTAAAAGTAAGCTTTGATCTGTCCACACACATCTTTTACATAAGGGATACACTGTTTCCTTTCCTTGATCTACAACCTTAATCTTTCTTAAAGGACCAACACTTTATTCAAATGGATTCCAGTAACTATACTTAGATGAATCCCTTACCCTAGTAGAGAAGTTTCAGTCCAATGGCATCCACAATGTGAAAAGAAAGTGTACTAACTCCCCTGCTATAGTGTATAGTCTGGATGCTACAGGAGCATTCCTCAACCTTCCAGTTAAAGCATTGACATCTCTATGCTCTATTATGAAACATAACCTCATTAATTTTCCTTATGCCAGAAATATAATGCAAAGGAAACATTTCCCTATTCCAATAACTGATCTATTTTATGTAATGGACACTGTTTAAATCTGAGAATGATCCTAAGAATAATGAATGCAGAGGTTTGGATTTAGTCTCAAAAATCAACCCTTTTACATGTCATTATTTTGGTGATGACAATTGTAGAATTCTAGGAGTGTAAGAAGTTCACAAGAACTACTTTCTATGTTGTCTAAACTATGAAGTCTCTGAATTTCAAATTCCTAGCAGCTGGGAGACAGCCAAGGAAGCATCATATAATGTTGCCTTTTTTCATATGCTTCCTTTGATATCAACTAGCAAACTCCAATATACTGTCAGTCAAGCAGAGTGATTAAGTGTGCATTTGCTCTTTCCCATTATAGTCTATATTTGCTTCAACTTTGTGGATGAAGAGAAGGTTTTTATTTAGGTGATAGAGAATCAGCCAAATCTTGAATTAGTTCATTTTCACATACTTTTGAACCACTGGTTCCCACTCTAACAATATATTTTAATCCCTTCCTGAAGGATAACACACTATCGCTTGAAAAGTGGGAATGGGAAAAAATCATGGGTTTTTTTTGTGAGAAAAGTGCTGTGGATATACAAGTGAGGGTAATGACAGTACCATAATTGCTCTGCTTATGTAGAATGCAATAGTTCTACCTGCAGTACTCAGGAGCATGCTAACTACACTTTAACAGACGTATGAGGGAAAGACTAAGATCCACAGAGAACTCAGCAAGAGAAAAGTCTGGGTTATGATTGTGTGCAAGAATATGTTTTTTGTTGTTAGTTGCATAGACATAAGAGTTAGTTGAATCCTAAGCCAAAACGAAGATCAAAACTTACCTATTTACTAGCTGAGCAAGAGCTCTTAGTATCTTTGTTTTTCTAATCAGTTATAAATAATTAAATCATTCAAATCAGTTAATGTAAGCTGTATCTTAATTTCTCTAGAAATAAGACTAGAAATTATTCAACCTGGCACAACAAAAGCTTTAATTACTTAAACACATGAATTAAGAGGATATTGAGAAAACAGTATTTTAAGATGTGAAAAGAGATAACAAGGCCTACTAAAGATGGAGTGATGGAGTTAAAAACTTGCTGTATACAAACCAGTTAGATATACCACTGTAGGATTAATATTGAAAAAGAATAGTACACAAACAATGAAGATGGAAGGTATATGTTTATATGACTTATCCAGATGGTATAAAGACAACTGGTAAATAAGGAAATGCTCACCTGCCACTGACAGTCAAGGTTCACCCAGAACTCCACAGGGAAGGGATCCCCAGAAGAGATCCTTCCCCATTGCTGGCCAGCCCTTAAATGGGGTCTGGAAGAGGTGGAGCCAGACTCCACCCCTTCTGGTCACAGAGGTACACTGCCTTCACCTGTGCTCCTGTGGCTGACTCAGTGCTCACCTCAGGTGATCAATCAGTGGTTCAGGTCATGATTCAACAGTTCCCATACAGCTACTCACATAAGGATTTTTTTTTTTCAATTAATCTTACTTCAGGCAGCACAAAGGTAGAAACAATCTATAAGTATCCTAAGCTTGTTTAGAAGCTTTTCCAAAATGTTAGTGTAACACATCTGCACTTGTAAGAGGTAAAGCATAAGGTCCAAAGTTCTACGAAGAAAATGAGCTCTAGAAATAAAAATAACAGTCTGAAAACAAGTAAATAAAACTCCCAGCTGTATATCAACCTTATATAAGGAATGAAAGAGGATGAAGAGCAAGTCAGTTTTAAGGTAGACCTTGATAAATGTGAAACAAAGCACTAAGTGTAGTATATCTAGTATGGAAACTTTACAGACTTGCATTTTCCATATAAATTCTCCGAATAAAATTGCTATAGCTTCATATATATATATATATATATATATATATATATGAAGATAAATGAGGAAAAGTGAAATGAAATGTCCATGAAGCAAGACCCAGTTACAATCAGCCTTGGTTACACAGGTCCAAGTAAGACTTACACAAACCCATCAAAAGCAGAATCATACCTTCAGAGAGGTCAAATATTTTTCTGCCTATTTAAGTCACATATTTACTTCTAGTCCTTCACTCATGTTTATATAAAAACTATTTTTGAATAGGTAAACTAATTTTTTTTACCTGACTCCGGCCTCTCTCATCCATTATACTGCTGTTTAGACTATTCAGGGACTCAAAAATGACAGACATCTTTTAGTGACAGTTGTGGTTTTACTTTACTCTTGTAAGATTAAATATAAAACATTCTTAATAAATTTCTCAAGACAGTACAGCTTATATTATATATTACTGATCTACAATAATTAAAACTCAAAAGACCTGTGTATGCAAGTCATTGTGTTTAGCAAGAAAGCTAAGATATTCACTACCAAACTGAAGAATTTAAGTCTTCAATGCTATCCTATTTCAT
Organism: Callipepla californica brunnescens; assembly: GCA_023055505.1. Classification (NCBI taxonomy): domain Eukaryota; kingdom Metazoa; phylum Chordata; class Aves; order Galliformes; family Odontophoridae; genus Callipepla; species Callipepla californica. The sequence continues at coordinate 24,943,390 of JALIRH010000005.1, forward strand.
GGTGATTTTCCTAACATTATCATCTTACAACATCTTTCATGACTTCTGAGTACTCTTACTGCCTTATTTCCTCATTTCCTCCCTAATCTTCACAGGTCACAGCATCCCACTGATTCTTCCTACAAACTCCTGATAAGCTTGTTTGAACTTTGCTTTCTTTACTGTTTTTCTCAGAGGTTTCAGGCAATTTGTCATCAAGCAATGAACTCAAATCAATGCCCCTATATTCTAGTACTTCAACATCATGTTGCAAACCAGTAGTTTCAACATTTTTGTGAAGTAGGTGACTGCACACAACTTAAATTCCACTTGCCTAAGGGCTTTCCATGTTTGAACTGCTTTAAGCTTTCACACCTGTAGAAGCAATACTTGCTTTATAACCTCGACCTATATATTTCTGCATTTAAATAGTTTGTATAAAGATTAATTTTCTAATAATACAGTTTGGAACTTTTATAAATTCTTCAACACAGTAAGCTATGTAGGATCACTGAATGTGACAGGACATCCACATGTCTTTCCTTTAATTCCTATGCTCTAGTATCTAGGGAATTCTAAGTAAAATGCTATGAAACTGCAAACAAGAGGCATTTTTCATAGACATAATGCAAGAAGGTATCAAAGATCTTTTAGGTCACATTAAAAAAACAAACTCAAGTTCTTGCAGTTGTAGCAATATTATGAAGTCTCTTCTTCCTTCCTTCATTTTTTCTCTTCCTTTATTAGTCAGGCTCATCATATTTCTTCAATTTTTCCCCAATTTCATCATATGATGATGAAGGCCTTCCAACTGAAAAATTCCCTCAATTCTTTTTTTAATAATTCTACATCCTGATTTTACTGTTAACATTTCCTGATCTCCTTCTGATAACAAGTGTCACTAATACACAAATTATGATAAACATAGGAAAAAAGAGAGATCCCTTCTATTATCCTCCACTGTGGGTAACAAGAAAAGTGTCAGTCTTTAAATACCAAAAGCAAATTGTAAGTGATTCTTAGACTAACCTGAGTTGCATTCATGACCTTACAGTTTATATCTCTTAAGCGTAATTTGTTTGCTGAAAGTAAATCATACTTATATTATCCTGAAGTGATTGCTCTCTTGAACCTGCAGGTAATGTATCAGTAGTTTCTTTTTATGTTTTACTTCATTTATTTATTCAACCATAATTCTCTTCCCATCATAATGTAGAAAGAAGCAGTATGAAGATTCTGACCTTGACTACAGGAAAATGAAACAGTCTGTGTGTCCTGATGTATATTTCCATCCACACCTGAAGCTGTCTTGGAATAATATTGATTTTAGATACACTGATACTTTTTAATGTGCTCTCTGCACAAAGGAAAAAAAAAGTTATGAAATATTTGAATAGCTACAGGATTTACATATAAAAAATTGTATAAATTAATGCATATCACCATCCAGCTTGTTCCTAGCATTGTCAGGTCTACGTATAAAGAAAGTCTTTGAAAAAATATAGTCTGCCTTTAAGTTTAATAGCTATAAGATTTTGCTATCGGTCTTGATGTTTGCAATGACTGTTCTTTGCAGGCCTTCCCTTTTATTCTACTTCATAGAACTGATGCTTCCTATAAAAGATTCAAACTCAGTTCTGATCTGTAAACTTAATGAAACATCTTAAAAGTGAGATTTCTAAAAATGACAGAACATTTTTATTCATATTCCTCGTTTCTCTTGTTGCATGGAAATATTTAAACGGTAAAGCCACTATTTGTATCTTCCCTAGATAAAAGTTTTTTTTTTTTTTTTCATAAATCCTTCTGTGCAAAATAATTTTGCTTTTTAAACAGCGTTATTTTACTTGTCCTTTTATTTAAACACTCTGGGTGGAAATAAGATATGTAAGCAATAATAAAATCTTTGCTAATAAAGTCAGTTGACAGTGATACTGATTCAACCATAGAACTAGTGACCTTCTTCAGCTAAGACAAAAACCTAACAAAGAAAGCTATGTTCACGCACAATGGCAGTCAAATCTATTCCTGTTGTGGGCCTTATAGCTTCCATTCTAACCAGTTCTATTGATACTAAGAAGGAAAACAGAAATAAAAATGCTCACTGCATGTAAAATTCATAAATCCATCATAAAATGATATGAATAGAATTTTTCCCACCAAAACATCACTACAAAGTACATATATAGGTGTACATACACATTCATTTATTATTCCAGTGTAGGGCAAATAACCCCAAGGAAAGCACTCAAGGAAATAGTGCGAAAGGTGGTATATTTTTGGTAGGCTTTAAGTAGATGGTATACAAACAAATAGCAAAAGAGATTGACTCACCTTGATTATAGTTGAGGCTCATCGATAACTCCACCAGGGAGGGATCTCCAACCAGAGATCCTTCCCTACTGGTGGTCAGCCCTTAAATGGGGTCTTGGGAGAGGTGGAGTCAAACTCCACCCCTTCCAATCACACTCACTTGTGCCCCTGCAGCTGACTCAGGGCTTGCCTCAGGTGATCAATCAGTGGTTCAGGCCGTGATTCAACAGTTCCCATATACTCCAGGTATATCAAAACATTGTGGAGATCTGATCACTCAAAGTAAACTGACTTTTTTAAAATACTCAACTGAAAGATTCCTTCCAGAATATATTCAAGAAAAATTCCTTCCATAGTAAATTCTCTGTTAAACTTGCGGTATTAGATGAGCTAGAGCATATTTCTCAATAGAAGTACATGGTGATATTAAGTTTCGGAGTGATAGAAAATCTATTTTTAAACCACAACTTTAAAGCTTTCATTACAATAATAAAGTCTATCAAAAACAATTAGTGTGAAATAGGAAGAAAGTTAAATTTTAAAGGATCACACTGAGATCAAAGTAGCAGACAATTAATACGAAACTTAAATATGATACATTTTCTATAACTCCTTAACAAATCTTAGAATGCAATTTAGCTGAATTCCACTTTGAAATCCCCAGAAATTACTTTGTCACAACTCCAAGCTCTGTCCAGCTACTTTATTTTTGTTGCTAGTGTCAAAATTCTTCCTTACTGAAGCACAACTAGGTTCACCTTCCACAGAACACAAACTGAGCAGTGATATTTAAAACTGTTACAGGCACAATACACAAAACTCCTACAATTAAATCTGAAAATAATCAGAATATATGCTTTTGTTGAATAAATTCTCTGATGTTAAAAGCAAACTTTACTGCAGGACTTTTATGCAGTAAGACTTAAACACTCCCTTGGGCTTTGGAGTTTTATGGGTTATAGGAAAGCTATTCATATGTGCACATATATATTATATATACTTCATATACATTATTATCCCTTATTTTACTTCATTCTCATGCTGCTGCACTTCTTTGACCACAATTTTTTTTTTAAGTGTATACACAGCATTTCTTCAGTAAAATGGTAATTCTTCTATTTATTCCCAGGCCTCAAACAGTGGAAAACAAAAACTCTTCTCCCATTACTCTTCTTGAATCACTTTTGTCCTAGTTCTTCTGTTTTGATAAACAATTCATCTACGTGAGTTATTCATTTTTAAAAGAAATGCCAGGTAAAAAGTTCTGGCTGGAAAGGTAGCTTCCCAGCAGAGGGAAAAGTTCTCTGGACTCATACAATGTGGTTACAAAGGCTGGATATCCCAGTCAGAACCTTATATGAAAGTTTAAAAATCATTTTATCCAACAGGTTATAAAATGGTCTCACTAGAAAGTTCAGTTTTCACTCACACAGATTTTCTATCTCATTTACTTGCATAAGCTCTGTAATTTGACTGTAATCTTGTTACTTAGCTTTTAATTTTGTATGTGGCAGATGTACATAAGAAATGACACGCAGGTGGGAATATCATACATTTAATCAATTTAATCACATTTAAAAATTTCAAGGCCTGGTAGTGCTGTACAAAGCTCTTTGTTAAATGGTCAAATAAACAAAAATAAAATAAAGTCTGATAACTATCTCAAAGCAAAGTTAAAATACATTAACAGAACTGGCCTTAAAATAATGCGTTTGTTGCCCACAATTAAAACTGCTGCCTAAGGTTTCTTATTATTTGAAGAGTGATAGAATTCTAAGGCATGTCGAAGCACAGCTTTTTTTTTCCTCCTCTATTCAATGGGAAATTTGCCTTCCATGAATTTGTATAATTTTTTCATAATCTTGATAGATTATTATGCTCACACATGCCCAAGGGAACATGGACTTGGATCAAGAATACAGAGAAACTCTTTCAGCACATTCAATGATTTGAGGTGTACTTTTATTTACTGAAAGAGCAACATTCGTGGTGATGATGATTTTGATGACAGATATTCTTCCAGTGGCAATAAGACCAGTGAGACCATTCTTAGCTGTCATTCTCTCCAACACTATCAATTTATTTGAAGTTTGTTGGGAGCACTATATTACCACCACTGAAGTCCGTCCTATCTAGGTTTACTTCTGCAGAACTAGGTCTAACAAATTATATGGTTTGCCAATTTACTTAAGAGCACTCTGCAAGAAATCTTAGTGAAAACATGCAAGTAATAAAATCATTTTCCCCCCAAATTAATACATGCATACAAAAAAGCCTGCATAATATTTGTGCAGATAAGTCACTTCCACAACACAACTAAATCTCAAAGATTTTATGTAATTTTACTACATACGCCACAGTGTTGCCAAATCTGATATCAGCAGAGGCAAGGCTGCCACAGCTTTGTGTTCCTCAGACCAACAAGTAGTGTACTTACATAATAACTACATACATACTCAACACACATTCACATTTATGCATAGCAAGTCATACTGTATTCATGAATACATATATACATATGCATGCACAAGCTCTAATATCAGGTCTCAAGGGGCTTAAACTACTCCCTGGCTAGTCTGACTTAATATTCAATCACGCACTGACTTTTGTGTTTTACTTACCGTCACTGTGGGCAACCCAAGCACTGACATATAGATCACTCTACATACGCATGCACACTCAAGGGTCCCCTCAACCAGGAACATGTTTAATGAGAAGACAGGACATAGGGTCATGATGAGAGACACAGGACATGGCCAGGCACATCTTTTGACCAGCCTTCTTTACAAGCAGGCTTCCATGTCCCCATCTACATTTCAAACAGACTTTCCTTGCTTCTGGTTCTCTCCTAAACAGCTTATCTTGTAGAGCTTCTAATACACTTCTACTGCATCCAGCCACAAATCCCACACCCCTGTACACAGTAACATCCCTTGCCAAAAAGATGAGCAAGAGTTGTCCCCTTGCAAACTGAAACAGAAAGTCCCCTCAGATGGCAAAGCAAGGGCAAGTATGAGGTGTGCATTTCTCCAATAAGTTTAATGCACTTCCTCTGCAGGATATTTTCCAATTTGTTCTTTTGTGTTTGTGGTGATGGACTTTTTAGGTGTTTATGGCTTGGCTGTGATAGCCCTGTCAGCAGCTGGGTGAGGGTATCCTTAGGGTTCTCCAACCTGACATTGCTCTTCTGTGCAATGACGAGATTAACTTCTTACCACACAAATGGGCACATATCATTCAGCTATACCTTGAAATAACAAACTAAGTGTTTTACTCTGCCTGCCTATCACCAAATAAAAATGCGTATTTGTGGCATCCATTTATAAGCTGTCTCTGAATCTCAACGAACAAATGATTTATTACTGTATTTGAGGGTTGTCCATGATCATTAGGTATGCCTTTCCTTCAGAGCCTTGTTTGCAATTAGCTTATATAGAAATGCAATATTTTAGTCACTTTCTCTTAGGAAAGCTGAACAGAATATTAAATGACAACTGCATGCTCCTCTTCAGGCTTTTTCCCCACCTTTCTTGTCTCAGTACTTACTACTGATAGGATCAAAGTCCTACAGTGATGCAGAAATATCACAATAACAACATACACTTTTATTGAGACATTGTAATAGGAGAAATCATACTGTATTAGTGTTTATTAAGATCTGATGGAATATAAAAGAACACTCACCTGGAAATATAGATACATAAATTTCTATTTTTCTGTATTCTTATATACAAAATAACCAATAAAGCAACTTTAAGTAACCTAGTTTTATATCACAAACTAAAGCTAACATAGCTCTGTCAGTCAAACAGACTGTGGACGTATCATGCTACAGCTAGCATGCAGTTGGATGACCCCTGTCACAGTTGCACCCTTCAGCTGCTTATTATTACCCTTTTGCCAGCAGAACTGGGAGGGCAATAACCTCCAGCAGAGTGATTTGTGTGAGTGATCCCTCATCCACTTCAGGCAAAATCACCCAGGTAAGCATAAGCAATTTAAATAGTTGGCTTGAGGCTGTAGACAGACAAATTTTTTCAGATCTAGCTGTGCTGGTGATTGTTCCTAATCCTTTCCTTGCTGGAGTCTGTATCACTCAGTAAGACCAGGCAAGTTGTAGATTACTGGTGACTATTTCTGAGACAAACTGGTTGAGACCTACATACACACTGCTTAAGTTCAGTCATTAATCTGATGGCAATTTTATGGCAGCCTCTGTTATGAGCAGTCTGGTATTTTTTCTGTATCATTTGAAAAGCTGACATTCTTTTGAATGCAGATTAGACAGAATTTGCCAGAAACAGTTTACCAATACAGCTGTGGAAAGAAGTGAGATCCAACTGAAGAAAAAGGAACAGATAACTAGGACTGGAGTATCAGCACCAGCAGTCGTGCCTGTTTGTAGCTTCAGGCAGCTAAGAGTGGCAAGAGATACAATCCCTCACTGACACAGTTTGCTCTCAAGTTAAGAAGAGGCTTTACAGACACCATTATAAAACTGCATTTGTACTGTTTGAGCCACATGTTAGCAAGGCTTTCTATGCCTGTAGCAAGCATGCTTTTTCATCCATGTCAGTATCACGCTGACAGCAAAATACTTCACATCACACCTGGTCCCAGGTTCCAAATATACTGTCCAATAAAGATGGACTCCCTGCTAAAAGAAAAATTACAGTAATTTTTATATACACTGCTTATGTTCAGCTGGTAATTAAGTTAGCCTTAGCTAACTTAATGCTATTAAATGTGAGGATGTTAGTAATCAAAAAGTTTTGCTGCACCTTGTCAACAACCAAATTCTCCTAAATTTGATTATACTGAAGTCTAGCCTTGTTAGAATGTAAGAAATAGAGATTCATCTTATGATTTTAAGCAGCAGGAAATAATTACATTCATAAAAGTCTAACCTATATCTTATTAAATACAATAAAACACTTAATAAAGGAAAACTAATTTATTATTTGTAACATACTGAACAAAAAGATGGTTAGGACTGAGCATAATACCGTGTTCATTTTGTTGCTGTTAAAATTGCTGTTCACAGTATTGTCACGATGTTCTGAAGGGATTCAGCAAAACAGCCTGTTACTCAGACCTCTTACAGTCAAACAGTAGGGAGAGGATGAGCAGAGGCACACTGCTCAGCTGCAGCTCGCACATACTAGAAAAGCAGACCCTTTTGTCAATGTCTTTCAGTCTCTGTAGATCAGTATTTAATCACAGTACCCTTTCTGCGTGTGTCAGTGATACAAAGAGGCTGTGAATTCAATGATTCTTTAACTGAACAGAACATCATGCAATAAACATTTATTCAGTAATACTAAAAAAAATAATGTAGCAAAAGTACATGAATTTAAGTTAGCTAATAAAGAGGTAATATGAATATTGAGGGGAAGCAAATTCATGGTAGGGTTGTTAGCAGAAACTTAAACTGATGACTCCTTGATATTACGGTACTTAAAGATAAATCAAGACGGCATTTGCATTGTAATCACAGAAACGTTTTGTTATGTGAAAACAGACTAATTTTTTTTTTTTTTTAAGTTTGCCCTGTAGTGGCATTAATTCTATTTTTGCAGAAGCTATGTTCTCTTTACAATACATTACAAGGTGAATCAGTTATACGTTGATTAACACTGATGCCTTCCTTCAATAGCCTCATGAATAATAAATGTCCTTAAAGATAAGTTACAGTAAAATATTCAACACTGCACGCTGTGACATTGTGTTACCCTCCCATCTTCCTCCTTAGGCCTGCCTGATACTCACAAAGCCTCGCTCAGGACTGCCTTAACTGATAATGAACACAAACCTGTCTCAAACTAGGGGGCTGAAAAAGCTAATTTCAGACACCTGATTTATCATCTGAGGACCTATTAAGCATGTGCTAAATACTATGAGAATGAGTCGACCTTCCTATCTAACAAACAGTGATCAGTGAAAGAGCCCTTTGAGCTCTTCTGCACTGCAGCTGGCTGAATGATGGAATCTTCCCTCAACGACGGATGCCTACTAAGGTTACGGCTACACAGAGATGTTTTACACCTTGTTATGATTATATTTTAGATAGTGCGCATAGCCTTCAAACGTAAAACCACTGATTAAGTCTTGAAGTGGATTCAAGCATGCCTATACTTCTTACCTCTATGGTTCAGGTAGTTTAGAAAGAAAAGGGATCCACTCTGGAACTCAGTGGGAGGGCCTATCTGCAGTAAATATACAAGTGTATCCAGCCATCTCAAATCCTGAAAAGTTGTCATCTGCTTTATGATTAAGCTTTTCTAAATCATTATATCAATAAATATATTCCCTCTTCTCTCTTACGCAGTTTCCATTTGTGACATATGCTGAAATACATACTGACCTATTTAGTTCCACATATCATTGTTATATACATGAGTGGCACATTAACTTTTACGTTGATTACTGCAACTTCTTTACTCTCTCTTATGCTAATATTAGTTCCTTAATCTATTCAAATTACAGCTTCTAAAATTACATTTCTCCTCTCTCATTTTTTTCTGAGATACATTAGCAAAGAGTCCAAGTACTGAAGCCCTCTTCTACAGTATATGACATATAGGATCTACATCTTTCTGAGACCTTATACAATTCAGGCTTAATTCTGTACTATGATACTTAATCTCTTCTTTGTTTTGTCAGTCATGGTTTTAATGTTCTATTCTTTCCTGAAGTTCCACTTCAGATTTTAATGTAAATTTATTTGCATAAAGTGTACTCCCTACCCCAAAGCTCTCTCTTTTCTCATTCAAAACTTCCTAAAAAACTGAAATTCTATGAATAATTGTATCAGCAAGAGAATAGGAGAGATTAACAGGCAATGTGGTAAAAATCAGAGTTACTAATTTATTAAATTTCTCCTTCTGAGAATACAGTATTGCCATATTTTATACAGCAAAAGCATATTATCAGTGAGCACTGGTAATAAATACTGATTATTACATATAATTTAAAACACTCTACTTACCTCCAATTGACTTATTCATGGAATACATTTTTAGAAAAATGCTTTTCTGACTTACTCTGAATGAGAAGCTTACAAACCCAAAATCAGTACTTCTGGTTATGTTCCTAAACTCTTATTTATCTGTGTACACTAATGGTCTCCTTTTCATATCATCTAGGTGTTTAGAATCTTTACCGGAATACCTAAATTCCAGAAATAAGTTTTCCAAATGAAAGCCGTGTCAGATCGTGTCTGAAACTATTTTTCCTATACTGCGTACATGAAATAGCATTAATTTTCTTGCTTCTCTGTTAACCTCTTTAAAATCCTAGTACAAAGTGTCTTTTAGAACTTATTTCAACATTCATTAATGCTAACAGTTCATCATCTCTACCTCACAGTTTGTGTGACAGTGACAACAAGCATCACAGACAACTTCTAAACAATGCCCCCTAGGATGATGTTCAGTGGCATATCCAACATCGCTGGTAAAGTCAGTGAAACAGATTTGCTTTCAACAATGTAATCCAGGCAAAAGGTAGAAGAGAAATTATTCAGCATGACAGAAGTAAGAAAGTTTTGAAAAGTTTCATTTGCAAATGACGGAAACAAGTCTGACTGGGAACTCCAAGTTTAGCCAAGTTAGGATCATACTCGAGAAAATTAGATCACTACTTCTTGAATAAGGTTGGGATGTAAAAGGCGAGAATGGTAGTGTTCTGGTACTATGATGTTATTTTAGAGTTCCATTCAAAAACCCATCTTTCTCCATCCTCCAACTTATATAATAACCGCCATTGATTGCAATACTTAATCAAGGTTTTCTTACTTAACACTCCTCCTGTCTCACCAACAACTGCTTTCCAAAGGGACAGACTACATCCCAAAGGATTTCGAGGGGGGACGTCGCCTTGCAAATGCTTACTCGTCTTCTGCCCCATTTCTAGAGCACTTTACAAACGATTTACACAGATCAATGCACATAACAAGAGTCACAACACAATTCAGCACGAGAGGAGCAATAGTATGGTCACTCCAGTCCAGGGTGTTACCCCCATTAAGACATGATAATGCCTTCAACAATTACAACACACATAAGAAAAAGACAAGTAACCACAGGGTGCTTCATACTTCCATACAGCAGAAGCAGATGAAGCACTTTTGCACAAGCTTACACAAAGTACACATATAAATACAAACACCAGAAATACCGTTCCCACAACTCCCCAAATTAAGAATCGACTTTTTTTTCCTTTTTTTTTTTTTTTCCTTAAAGGGCTCTTTCACCTTGCCCCTGGCCACTTCCCTCGCGGGAAAGTGAAATCCCGTATTCAAGGCTCTGCCCTCACTTTGCAGCAAGGCTGCGTCTCACACATTACTCAGTGTCAAGTCTGCCTGCTCAGTCAAAAAAAGGGGTGCGTATACAGTAATGTTTCGGCAACTATTCCCGTAGCTACTCCAAGTATCGCCCAAATTATCGAATCCAAAACCCAGTTATATCTTTCAGTCATTCCCAGAGGGTATACGGGTAGTTATTTTTTGGTTGTGGGGGCGTCCCCCTCACAATGGCGCTCTAGTGGGACTCCAACCCACAACCCCAAAGCCAGCATTCAGAGGGACTCAAACCCTCCCCTACCTTAATCCGCTGCACAGGCCCTTGTCCGTCGGGCCCCAGATCGACCAGAAAAGGAGATTCCCGGTAAAAAGGTTCCGGTAGTTTATTAGTTTAAGGTGCACCCTGGCACGTGGGATCAACACCGCCTCAGTTACGCAACTAGTGGCTCCTTAACAGACATATTTAAACCAAACAAAACGCACAATCATGGTAAGCAAAAGCCTTGCCCTAGTCTAGCAGACTCCTCCCAAGTCCTTCCTATTCCTAGTAAACCACTCCTCAATCTCCACCTTTGGAGAGAGTGTTCCTCCCTTGGCTAATTCTTTGAAATTCAAGCAAGGGCTCCCCTTCTTGTGCATGAACAGGTGGTTCCCACTGTACAACCCCCCTGTACAGAGCTATCCCAGGGTCTCTGCCTCCAATCAGTACCATCATTCCCAATATAACTTAGATGAAGAGTATTCTTGTAGAAATACTTGCTGCCTTCCCAATGATTCTGGTGTCAACCCATGTATTTACAATCCTTCCACTGGGAAATATTATTTACCATTTCCAATTTTTCAAATAGTGTATTTATCATCCTCCTATTTTAGCAGGCACTGTCACATTTTTAAGCTCCATTTGATAGCAAAATTTCAATATCTTCTTTAGAGGTGAGTTTTCTAGGTCAGCATTCCCAAATATTTATGTATCAAAATGTATAAACATGCATAAAATGAAAACTAAATGTTCCTAGCTCATGAGGAAAATATAGAGCAAATTCATTCTTCTCACTGAAGTACTTCACATGTGAAAGTTATTAGAATTTTCTGAGCATTTAGGAATTAAAAACAGCAAGAAGGTTAATGTAGGAAAAAAATAAGCAGCAAGCAACCCATGGGGACTGCAGGGTCAGTTAATGGATCAAAATGGTGCACAGCCACGTGGGACAGGTTCCTCAGTTCCTCAATACAGCCTCCAAGCGTAAAACAGTGGTCCAACTTTGTTTTGCTTATCATTTTAATTTTCTTACAGTTCAACTGGTTGTTAACACCTATGTATTTAGAGGATTAGGTCAGATATCAATAGCTGTCTGTAACACTATAATAGGATGGAAAGTACCGTGATAATAATGGGGTGGCAAAGTAGCAACAGCAAAGGAGAACAAGCTCAAGTGAAGCAGCCACAGCCATGAAGGAAAAGATCTGCTTACCTTTGGAAGACTCCAGGTAGGCAGGGATCTCCAGCAAAAGCTACCCTTAGCTCCACTCCCAAACTTTATGAGGTAATATTTTGTCTCAAGACATGCCCAAGGAATTGACGGTAAGTTGGAACTTGCCTGTTCAGAGGCATAAGGAAGACCTGACACCCCTCCAGTGCTCTTTGTTTAACAAAAGAAATGTCCCTTGGACAGAAGGGAAGAGGTCTTGGGGAGAATCACCATGTAAATATGATAAGGAGAGTTCTGAGACATCTTGGAAACAACAGGTGACTGCCTGGCAGCAACATAGAGTAAGAATCAGAATGTAATTTACAAATGTAAACTTTTGCTGGCACACAGTAGAATACTAATTAACAAGTATCAGAATGTAATTAACAAATGTAAATATGGTAAGATTGTGAACCTGGAATACCCAGCCAATGGGAAAACAGGGCAGGGGGTAAGTTTACAGGAAAAAGTATAAAAGCTGTAATGGTGTCCCCATAGAGGTGCTCCTGTTGGCGGGATGCATGCCATTGCAATCACAAATTAAAAATCATTTCACCAAGAGATCCTGTCTCCTAAAAATTATCTCAGACATATCTGACACTAAGAAGTTGGATGTTATATAAGTTAAAGACTACCTTCCTTTAGGAGATGGAAAAACAATTTTTTTTTTTTTTTACCCTTTATCTAAACATTAAACCTTCCTATTAAAGCATTTTTCTGTAAGGCAGCTGGAGTACCTAGCAATGTGTTTATCTAGCCTAAAGGAAGAAGGCAAACATGAAGGTGGTTTGAACATGAGAGAAAAGTAAATCTGTTGCTGTAAAACTATGAAATTCAGTGTTGTTACCATGCATCAGCTGATTTAAAGAAGTAATTACACAAAATATTTTGTTAATGCTTGCTTGCAACATCACAGTAGTCTTTAGATATTGTGGATGATAACTCTTATGTAGTATTGTAGATGGGGAAACAGAAGGCTAGTCTGCTTAAACAAGGCAAAAGACAACAAAAGAATGCCTAAAATGTGGCAGACAGCGTCAAGATGTTCCTCTTTATCTTCCTTTTAAGTGTGCAGAGAATTCTCAACTGTCCTTGCATTCCATAGCGAGGTTTGGGATAAAAGAAGGGTTGGGAGGAAGTAAGCGACCCCCAAGGACTAACAATGGACCATCACAATGCTAGAAGGATGCTGGATGACATCTGTGATTGACGAATAATGCTATGTCATTGGGGGTGGATAGGTTAATTAATTTGGGAATGTAATGAATACGTCATGCATGTGAAAATATAACCTTTTCATGAACGATCAACTGATGGAGATTTCTTAGACAGCTATCTCGATGCTACCCCAGCGCTGCCAATAAATAGCACCTGCTTAATTGTAACAAAACTTAAACTGTTGAGTTTCTACACATCAATTTATTTGAACCTCTACCAAGGACTTTTTTTGTTGTTGTTATTATATTCACTGAGTTGGCATGATAACTCAAAAGGTAATTGTGTGATTGTAAGAGTCTACTATCTTGGCTTTCACTATTGCATATTTCATTTTTATTAAAGAAGAGAGAAAGTGGGCATCTGAATCATCAAAACTGCAAGAAGATATAAATTAAAACCATTATTTAATTTTTTGGATTAACTGGAGAGCTCTTAAATAGCTCTGTTTTCCTCTGTTCTCTGACTTGTGTTCTATTCCACTCAGTTTCAGAGTCCTGGAAAATAATAGTCTTGCCTAGTAAAATCTGTGTTATTTGAGTTTATCATGAGCTTTTGGGTTTAATTTCATGGTATGTCTGCCCACCATTTATCTAATAATCAACTAGTTTTAACATCTGCTGGGGAAACAAGTCAGAGTTTTGTGCTGCCACCAAAAAAAGGAGGATCAAAACCCATTTAACAACTTGCTTAGAATTTAAAACAAATATTAGGGTGTTTTTTTCTTTCTTCAAAGTGATAGTTTTGCAGAAGAAATACAAAATTGATAGGATCATGAAGCTCAGGTGACATTCTGACAAATGTGAATTCAAACGCACACAAAGCAATTTGTTTAACTAGTCAATGTGCGTGTAAGTCCCACAAACAGAGAAAATGGCTTTGTTTAAATGACTTGCTTCATTTATTTATTTGTAGTAACAAGTAGAATACAACTATTTTCCCGTTAATGCTGAAGTTGCCTACCCCGAATCCTAATGTAATGTATGGAGGGACAGACATTTGAAATGGAAACCAGACTGCAGGAAAAGATATTTTGTCTGACTACATTTTGGCATGCAAGCAAGTTGATACTGACAGCTACTCTCTATCATAGAATTGGAGGCAAGTATTCAAGGAATTGCTAGTCTGAGCACTTCCAAAGGAGCTAGTAACTCCAATTCTATTTGATTCTTAGTGACAGTATTTTAATAGACGTCTATTGGTTTGTAAAAGAATACTCTGCTCAAGCTATAAAAGACTTGAGAGAAAATTTTTCTGCTCCTTTTCTTCCAAAGGAGAGCACTATTTTTCTTCTTCTGGCCCTTAAGTAAATGGCAGCAGAAGGGTGATTCCCTTCTAGTGGGTAGAGCAGTTAAGTACAGAAAGAATGATTATCTATCCTGGTAAATGTTCAGTTTTGCAAATCTCAACAAAATCAGAGAGCCATACTGAGATGGAGAGAAAAGTGATGCTTAAGTGATGTAGGACAGATGCTGATTATTAGACATCTGTTTGGTTTCTCTAATAGATGGAAGTATACTTTAGACACTGTCTTGAAGGAAATAAAAGCTGTAATCTCATTTGATATATGGAATGCCTCTTCCAAAAAAATTATGAGGGATGCTTTAAAAGTAATACCTCCTCTTTTATTATATTGGTGGTAGGGAAGTAGAGATTAAACTTTCATGCCAATATTACATTACATTTTATTGACATGACAGATGGCAGCAGAGGGGCAGTCTGACAAAATGGCATGTAGTGTGGAAGTTCATATAAAGCAAAGGTGTGTCACAGAATTGTTCAGTGCAGAAAAATTTGCTCCTACTGACATTCATCAACACTTTCTGAACAGTTATAGAGACCAAACAATGAATGTGAGCACACTGAGGTTGTGGGTGGTGTATTTCAGTGCTGGCAATGGTAGTTTGAAAGACAAGCCACATTCTAGATGTCCATGCATAGCTTTCATACCTTTAAATGAAGAGTTCATCCATGCAAATAGACAGATTATGACCAGGGAACTGTGTATGGAGCTGAATATCAGCTGTTTGCAGTTTGCACCAGATGGATCCCAGACGCACTCGCACAGGAACAGAAAGAACACCTTGTGTAAGTTTATCAGGGCATGCAGAACCAATATGAGGTTAACTGTGACAGTTTCTTGTATTGAATCATTGCCTGTGATGAGACATGGTGTTAAAACTGCAAGCTGGGTTCACAACAGCAGTCCATGGAGTAGTAACATTCGAATTCCCCACTGAGAAAAAGTTTTCAGGATGCAGCCCTCAGCAGGTAAAGTGAGGTACTGTCTTTAGGAGTAAGATAAGAGTGATCCTCCTGGACTTTCTGCAACTCAGACAGACAATGAACTCTGACTGATACATTGTGACTCTGTATAAACCAAAGGCTCTGACTTCCAGAGTCAAGCCATAAAAGACAACAAAGTTTTTCTTGCATCATAATAGTACCAGGTCTTGTACCAGTTTGAAGACCGCTGGGCTTGGCTGGAATGTCCTCCCATACCCACTTTATAGTCCAGTTTTGACCCCTTCTGATTTCCATCTATTTAGGATGATGAATGATAGACTGCACAGGCAAAATTTGCCTATCAACTACACTGTCATAGCAGCAGATCACTTGCACTGGTGCAGATTTTTATGAGTGTGGCACACAGTCTCACAAAAATGCATAGCTAATGGAGCTGACTATGCTAAAAAGTAGTGTCACTGCGCTCTTTGTATCTGTTATTGTTCCCATGGAAATAAATAAGAGGTGATACTTTAAGAGTGACCTATATACTATTTCTTGTAACTTGCATCAATACAGTATGAGATGAGATTAGGCTCTTAGGGTTTTTCCCACAGGTGGATGCTGAAAATGTGTAGCTGATTTTTAAGGTTATCTTCCAGATGTCATAGAAGTAGGGAAAATAACACTTAGTAGGAGCTACATCTTCAACTATTGAAAGGGTAGGCACTTGGGGACTTGCTTTCCGCAGTTAACTTCATGCACAGGAGTTGTGTGCTTATTTACATATCTATTCTCAGTAGTGATAATATTCTTTTCCTATGCTTTGTGTGCTATGTTTTTTTAAGCATATTTAACCTCAAATCGGTTGTGTTTTAATTCAGTTCAAGGTGTCTAAGTTCACTTTACCAGTTTAAAGTGGCGTAAATTTTATTAAGAGGCTTACAGTACAGGCCAGTCTACAGAAAATATCTTGATCGCGGTATTTCTCTTGCCCAGTTTGTACATATTCTGAATAGATATTGTGTTTTAAGTAAAACAAGAAGTATAAATCTACTGTGCAAGTATTTACTATCCTGAGAAAATATAATCTTGTTTGCTATAGCCAGTGCTTAGTGGACGTGTGTATGTATGTAAAATGCATGATGGAGGTGCGCTACTTTAATTTTCTGAGTTCTTATTTATCTGGTTATCAAAGTAATGGCAGTGATGCTCCCTAACCCTTAGTGTAAGCCTACAGGTTTGGAAAGATACATGTTAGCTCAGCTATCCAAACACTTCTTAAAACCCAGCTAAAAAATGAAATTATATGATGCAGCTTCAGCTGAACTTGTACCCTAAAGCTGTTGAAAGAAAGAAGTTTAACTTGCATTCTTTCAACTGGCTGTTTGTCTTACTCTGCAATAAATCAATTCAGCTTTGCAAATTTGCTGGAGAAACCTTTCCTGATTTTGTTTGTTTGTTTGTTTTGGGGTGTTTTTTTGTTTGGTTGGTTTCATAGATTCATAGATTCATGGTTGGTTGGCTTGTTTTTTTATTTCACTGGTGGAACTGAAGGGGTTAAATGAATATCAGTGGGAACATACGAGACCTCTCTTTGGACAAAAAAAGCTGCAAGAGATACCAGCTTTACCCCAAGGTCTCTGAGAAGAAAACTAAATTTGTATGTACAGAACCCTCAGCAATGAAGTCTTGATCCTGACGTGAAAATGCTTTTCCTCGTAGAGGTACGAGGGCTGCTCCAAAAGTAACGCCTTTTTTACAATGTTGGCCCATGACATAAGAGATGGATGTTGGTGGTTCTTCAGTAGAGGTTAAGACTTCCTGCCAGTATTCTGTTACAGTTTGTTGCCATGTGACAGATGGCAGCAGAGGGGCAGTCTGGCAAAATGGCATGTGACATAAAGTGCATATAACACAAAGGTGTGCCATTTAATTGCTCAATGCAGAAAAATTTGCACCCACTGATAATCACTGATGCTTGTTAAACATTTATTGAGGCCAAACAGTATATGTAAGCACAATGCAGTGGTGGACGGTGCATTTCAGCAGTGGTAGCATAACGATGTCCATGCACAACTGTCAAGCCACTAAATGAAGAGTGTCTTGGTCAGCTCATCCATGCAAATCTGTGCTCTATCAAATAGTGCTGTTGTGCACTTTGTATTTGTTGTAGTTTCCATGGAAGTAAATTGGAGACATTTCTTTCCTAACTGAGTTGGAGCTATAAATATTTTATATTACTGAGCAGCAGAAAACCAGTGTGTAAGTGAAGAAATTATAACTGTTCATGAAGCGTTCCCCTGAACAGCACTCTGCATTGATGCCCTTTCATGCTTAAGGATTCATCTTTCAACTATGATTTTGCACAGTTGTTACTGTAATGTGCTTCTGGGCATGGCATTACTGTAATAAATAATTACAACCATAATGACAGAAAGCAGGCACAACATCTTTCACATTTTTAACTTTAGAAATGAATCTGCCTGTGAAGCAATTTTCATCATTACGTATCACTTGAAAGCATTTTGCCTGTTCTTATTGTATCCTACCACTTTATTATTTCAAGTTTATGTTCCACTAGTTTCTTTAGGTTGGTAAATGTTCAGTTTGTGTAAGCTGATTTTAGTGAATAATCAGGGTCATTTTTATATATGTGAGAGTGTGACATTTCAAAGACAGTCACTTGATCAATATTTAAGTTGCAAAATGAAGTGAGATGAATTCCCTCCTTCAGTGCGATCTCCTAGTGTAAGAAGAATCAAGTTTCTGAACATAGCAGCCTGAACATCTTTCCCAGTTCATTGTGATGCATGTGTAAGGGTAGAAGCATTTTAAATTCACATGCTGTTGTGCACTTGCTCAGAGATCAAGAGCAGTACTATCTCTGAGTGAGTTCAGTCATGAAAGTGAAGTGTGCAAAACGTAGAAGCAAGGATGGACTACCTAAGGGAAACAGAGACACTGCCTGAGCATGTAGGAATAGAGTTAGAAAAGCTAAAGATTATCTGGATTTAAAACTAGTGATGTGAAAGGTATGAAGTTTCTGTAACTGGGTCAGCAGCAAGAAAAAGTGTAAGGAAAACAAGGTACTGCTGTGAGAGGGGCTAGTAGCTGAGTATCCAGGAGGAGCAGTATGTAAATGGATAATAAGATGCTGGATCACTGGGTTCAGAGGGTTCTACCCAGCAATATGAAGTCCTAGTGGAAGCCCCTTACAAGTTGTGTTCCTCAGGAATAGATAAGAGGGTCATTAATTCTTCTAATGACCTGGGTAATGCAGTTTTAGCAACTTATGAATAATACTGATCTGGAAGAAGCAGCAGTTTTCTTAGAGTATACGGCTACCGCTCTAAGGCTATCAACAGTTTGGAGGAATTAATAAACAGGAGATTAGTCAAGTTCAGTAAAAACAAAAGCAGATCCCAAGTCCAGTAATCTGGATTGTACTATTCAATAGTATAGTATAAGGCAGATTAGACCTGAACACACTGGTGGACATCAATAAGATAAGTCAGCATTGTACCCTTACAGCAAAGGCAGCTATTACACACCAGACTGCATATACTCATAAGAAGTACCGAGTCAGTATGAGAAAGACATTGACATAACTGTGTAGCAGAGGACCTTCCAGACACATAAGGAGTTGAAAAATGAAACATACCAGCAGAAGATGAGTAAAAAGGGCTTAAGTACTAAGAGAATACTGAGAGACCCTATATTATTTGTATATACCTAATGGAAAGCATGCAGAAGACAGATTCATCTTGAAGATGCACAATGATAAGACAAAAGACAATGAGCACTATTTGAGATGTGGGAAGCTCCGATTAATTGTAAAAACAAATTATCTTCATAATAAGATTGTACAAATGCTGGAACAGGTTGTCCAGAGATATTGTGAAATCTCCATTCTTCGGAGATTTTTTGAGTGAGTAAATCCCTAAGAAACCTGATCAATTGACTCAGTGATGAGCATGGCGTTTGACCATGTGATGTCTAGAAGACCAACCTGAACTACATAGAATCATAATTGTATGAAAGAAAGCTTTTAAGCACCACCTGGAGAAGTATTGACCAAATTCTTTGGTCAAATAATCAGCAGCTACATTCCCATAAATCATATTGGAAACCAATACATTTGCATGGGTTGACACCAGTGTCCATGTATCTCGTATCTACTGATTTGTTCTTACTTGGCACAAATCTGCTTTACGAACTAAATAAGTTAGGGCATATTAATTGTGCTTAGCATGTTCTTAAGGCAAACTTAAATTCGCAAAACCTCACCAAAGTTTGAAGATTTGTTAATCATTTTTCTTTGTGCCTCTTTTAAGGGAGCTTTAGCATTCACGATCCCCTCACATATAAGACAATCAGGCAACACCTTTTCTGGTTCTGGTTCTACAGTTTTATAAGCAGCATTTTTAAATCTCTAAATTTATTCCCTAACAGAGGTATCAGGAAGTAGTGCTATAAGCCATCGGTAAATGAAGTCCCCATAGACCTCAAATGCCTGTGGTGGCTTCATCTCAGATCTCTTCAAGTCTTTTATTCCCACCTGCTTGGTATCACTATTTCTGTCCCAGTATTGTAATAGAGGAAAACCAACTTTTCCTTCTTACTCCTGAGGTACCACTGTGACCACACCTTTCCATTCTTCTGAAAAAAAACAAACAAAAAACCCACAAACATAAAGCTTAGTGATATCTGGGGATGAGAAAAGGGGAATGATTCAAAAAGAAAAACAGAAACTGGTCTTTTCTGTATTCATAAATCTTCTGGAAAAATTCAAGCTGTAATTAGGACACTTCAATTTTGTCTTTTCAATGACGGTTCGAAGAAGCAAAATGCTGTTGTGCGATGAATACCTCAAAAATAAAACTGTAAGCAAGGATAGGTTTGAGACATCTTGACACAGGTTTGATAGGTATAACACCAAGATATGCTATTCCTGTTTTCTACTGAAGCCAAAAAAATTATACTGACATGATCCACACCACCCCTTGAGTAGTGAAGCTGTCTCCACTACAGACCCAAAGGATGCAGAGTGACTGGAACTGAACATTCTTAGGCTAGCTTCATACTTTTGAAAATTTCTCACTTTACATTTTTTCCCTTTGCCTCTTGCAGATCATGCTCTATTCTGACTCAGAGAAACAGTAGGAAGATACAACTGTTTTAAGGAAGATGATACGGAAATTATCATTTGTTGCATAGAATGATTAGAAAAATGTGCATTCCCTTCTAATTATACACACAAGAAACAAGTATCTGGCAACTCAGCAGTTTTTCCTATTTAATTTTTTGTACAGTTTACTGAGATTTAATTGAAGAAATAATACTGTCGAAGAGCTGCGTTTTAATTATGACTCATATGCCCTAATTTTTAATTATGAAGTCCTTTGGCATATCTTGTTACATAACTGGTCACATTTCTGAAACTCTTGGAATATACTTCACATTGCTGCACTACTGGAATTTAGGACAAGTGTACCTATGAATACAGATTTCTAACATCTGCTTTACTGAATATAGCAAGTGCCTTGTTAATGTTACTTCAAAGCAGCAGGTCTACTATGCTGGACAAGAAAGTAATTTATTTTCTCAAACCTGTTTTATTAAGCAAAGTATAACTGGAGCAACATAAAAACCAAACCATAGGACTTCTACTCAAAGAATATAATGTTTTATGTATCATGATGGGAATACATGATTTTTCCTTAGAACTAGAAAAGAACAGGATCCAGGGAGAATAATCATTGTTAAATTAAAATAAAATAATTTCATACCATATTAAAAATAATGAGGCTTACTGATTTCCAAGACAGTGGTTAATTGTATTCATCATGATGTTTTATCTCTTGCACTCCTACTAGGGAGTTTCAAGGAGGCATATAGCAAGGCCTGCATCCAAAATTTAGACAAAAAAAAAATTCTAATGCAGATGGAACTGTATTTCTAATTATTCATTCTTGCCAAATGGTCTATAAAAGATCAGCTCCAGTCATAGGTTTCATGACAAGTGGGAAAATAAATTCTTCAAGATAAGATGCAAATTAGAGAGAAAGTTCAGCTGACTCCCAGGATGTATAATTATACTTTGATATGTCACAGAGTAAGACAATCCTACTTGATTTAAATTTTGTAAACTTAAAATGTTAATCTGGCAAAATGGTAGGGGAGGGATATTTGGTAACAGTTAATTCCTGAGAAATGTCAAACTGACCTTGAAAAATAAATCCAAAACACATTAGGAAAACACCTTTCTGGAATGCAGTTTCAAATGACAATAATGTACTGATGAATCCGTAATTACATTTATTGTCTGGACGAGCTGGAGTGTAAGTAAGCATACTACTGAGATTCTGAGCCACAAAGTTAGCATATGGGCTGCTGCAGAATACAAAATATACCGCAAAATATGCTTATAACAAGCAAAAAAGAAAAAAATAAAATCAACAATGTCATCATTGTTGATGCAGCAACAACAGGAAAAAAAGAAAAAGAAAAAGAAAAAAAAAAAACACCAAACAAACAGTAGGACTCCTTGAAAAGCAGTCCCAGCATGAGATTTGAAAGCTTGAATATAGTGTATAACCACAGAATATGATTAACAGTATGCCACTTTGCAGCATTTCAAGAGCTATGCTTCATAATTAATGCTGAAAGTTGACATTCCTAGAGTAGCTCACCATTATAGTTGCTAGGAACCTGATTTTGATCAATCATTCCTTGGTATATATAGTTACTGCATATTTGCATTGCATGCTGATACTTACATATGCAAAATGCATGCATGCAGGTCTGTCACAGTGTTGATTAATGAGTGAAAAGCCAAGTGGTATTTTTTCAGAGCTACTGATTCACTGTAATGCAACATCTGTGGATGACAGAGTAATGGTAAGGATATATGTAACATGGAATTAAGTGTTCAGTGTTCTGACCAAGCCAGCAGTATGCAGACAATGGTTATGTAATGCTGTTTGGTATAGTTTATTCCAAGCAAAGTTAAGCTTGCCCTAAAGCACTCGATTCTTCCTTTAGTTTGAGCCTTGGTGGTGTTATGCCTTCCTGCTCCCTGGCACAACATTTTATAGAGAAGCAGTGTTTTTATTTGAAACAATACAACTGCCTAAGAGCTGGCCCTGAGCAAGTTGGATTGCTTACATAAAGCGGCGTGGTGATGTGCAGAGGTGCTAGTGAGAGTTTTGGCAACACTGCAGCTCTTTCATCAGACATTACATTGCCTGTAGTCCTAACAACAGAATGCTATGTTTTCTTAAACTGGAAGTAAGATGATAATATTAAGATCCCATCAGCTAAAACGAATGGCAGATTTTTTAATTTTTTTTTTTAATGCATCTGAACTATATAATGTTTTAAGATAAAAATAAGCGAAGTGGGAAGGAGGAGTGTTGAAGTCTGTTTTGCTGCAAAAGTGCACTGTGCTTATGTTGCAAGGGTTAGGAGGGGTGCAAGGGTAGCCTCTGAGCAGAGCCCGGCACTGTCCCGTGTCAGATCACAGCCAGCTGCAGCTGCTCCAACAGGGACCCACTGCTGCCAGAGCTGAACCCTGCATGATACTGTTGTGCCTCTGGGAGAGCAGACTTAGGAATAGGGAAATCTTCTCCACAACAGCAGCTGGAGAGAAGAGAAACCGCGAGGAACAGCCCTGCAGCCACCGAGGACAGTGCAGGAAGAGCGCAGGAGGTGCTCCAGGCAAGGAGGCCAGGGGAGGCCCACGGTGGAGCATGCTGTCCCTCTGCAGCCCATGGGCACCATGCAGAGCAGATCTCCATGTGCTGCCACGGAGGAGACAGTGGTGCAGCAGTGGATGTGGCCTGAAGGCCATACCCCATGGAGAGCTGCTGCAGGAGTAGCCCTGGGAACAAGTTTTCCTTGACACTCCCCAGAAATCTGTCTTTCCATGGTGACCTTCCTGAAGATGAAGAAGTGCTCCCCTATGAGAACTTGGATCTATGACCCAGACTTTCTTCAGTTAAACGAAGTCTTCAGCTATTTCCTCACCATGACCAGGTATCTGTTATAAACTCCCACTGCTGTTCCTCTCTTACTGGTGTCCCTTCATGAACAGCAAACCTTCTGCCAAATCATTGTCATTCTTATGTGCTAACTTAGGAACGATCTTATCTTTCAATTCCTTCTTTTCTTTCTCCTCCTCTGCTCAGTCTGTCACTGAAGAGCTAGTATCAATCCATTGCAGCACTCCAATTGCATGAATTCTCTCACCATTGCACAGTTTGAACAATGCTGAAGATCTGAGACTGCACATGGAGCTACTGCCCCTCCTATTTGTTTCCCAGACTATCTGTATTTATTTACATATGACATAAATAGCAGCCCCTCTTTCGCCCTCTTTTATTATTGTAAAGGTATCTTTTGTACCCACAACCTTGTACCCAGTTCCATACATCACTGTGGAAATATGTTGTCCTTACCATGTTGGCCAGGTTGCTGGCAGCTTTGGATTCAGTCCTCAAAATAGATGATTGGCAACATCATTGTGCAATACCAGAAAGAAACACTAGGGGTAATGGATTTCTCATCTGTCTCAACAGGCTATGTGGATTTATTGTAGCTGAGGTTTTGGCTAAAAAAATCTTGCTGCTCCTGTTAAATCACAAGTATATGCTTTCAAAATCTGTAAATAGCAAGCCTATGTGCATTTTTGGATGCAAAAGGTATTGGAAGCTATTATAATTTATCAGGACATATTTTAAATCTCAGTACATCTACTTTTTGAACTAAATTTCTGCTGGTGGTAGGTAATCGTATATTTCTTTTTTGTGGTTAAGGGAGACAGAGAGAGAGGAGATTTGAGTTACTGCTGCCATGTACATCCTCAGCATAACTTTCTCTTAATCCAATGCTGACTGCTATTTTATCTCCCCAGGAAGAAATTTTAAAGATCTTTAAATAATTTTGGGAACAAAAGGGTAAATTTTCTGTGATGACTTAAAGTACAGAAGGCAAAAGTAGAAGTTACTGGAAAGGTTAATGGGGAAAAAAAACTGACAAAAATATGTCTAAAAAAGATTGCTTTGTTTTGCTTATTGGACAAGAGCAAATTTTGCAGTGGGGTACCAATATCAACAAACAATAAAATAATATACAGTTACAGCTACATGCATATAAGCAGATACTTTGAAGCTCTGATAGTTTTAAGAGGCTTTTTTTAAAGAATAAAGGATTCTAGCATTCTGAACAAGGCTGTATTACAGAATCCATTGGAATCTTATTTGTGTAGCAGGAGTCTATTGAACTTTTTAAATAAATATAAATAATATAAATACTACCAAAGGTTGTTTATCCCTCTTCCTTATTTATTTGAGTAGATAAACTCTATTCAGATTTATCCTTGTGAAGATTAGTTCTTGTTGTAAGGGTAAACTGACAGTAAATTTACATAGTTATTCTTCAGCATGTATTGGTCCAGTGACAGGACTTTCTTTCTATAGCTGAGAGATGGTGCAGTTATCTCTGGAGCAGAGCATGAATAAATTCTCAATTATTACACTAGCCTTTTCCTTCTGTAAGGTTTCTGTTAGAATTTGATCTACTTACAAATGAATAGCAAGATTACAAATAAAGTAAGGTCCTCAGGCATACCAGATTACTCTCCCACTCCACTGTCGTTGTGTGTGAGCAAAGGCCACTATGTTTCTGTCACTCAGAGGCAGGAGTCTCTCTCTGAGGCATGATTTCTGACCCTGTATTGCCTTCAGCTTTAGAGTAAGGCCTTCAGTTTTGGACAATCTCTCTTATATAATAATTCAAATTATATTGTATTGTATTGTGTTATCTTGCATTCCAGTATCATGTTTAGTAAATCTATATTCCTCCTCAGATCGTTGCCACTGTTTTGTTTTTAGGCCCATCTTCTATCTCCCTACCCTTCCCCCTTTTCCACTTTCCTCTTTCCCAGGGTGTGGGTCAGTGGGTCCCCATGTCCCATTAGTCACAGAACCATTGACCCCATCCCCCCATGTCACAGACACAGGTCTAGAGATAACTCCATGACATAGATCATTTTAAATATTCAAACTCACATTTAGGAGTCTGCCATAATATCATTCTCTTTAAGATAAAGATGGCAACATGATGCCTGCCAAATGGTCAGAGGTCAGACTGAAAAGGAGTATGAACAGGGTGTGAAAAAGCCAAGTAGGTGCCAAGATGATTCCAGTAACTGTCAGCAAGAGGAGGTGAACTATTATTAAAAAAAAAAAAAAAAAAGTGGAAAAAAAGGAGTTTTGACTTCTGTTTGAGGAACTTAAATAAAATAGAAAGCTAGAGAGAAACTGAACTTTGGTGATTACTCCGCGTTCTGTATGTGTAATTATGGTACCCTGCTATTTTAAAATAGGCATTAACATACATGCTTTGTCTTACCTTAGAATTGATAGAGGTCCTCAGTACTATTCTCTCTCGGACTCTGAATAATGACAGAAGTGGAAACGTCTCTGGAATATTGAAGAGAATCTTCAAATCTGCCTCAAAAGCCAGAAGTGAGAGGGTTCTTATGTAAATATATGTGAGTACACACTTAGCCAGTATTAGGTCTCCACCACCACAAGTTATTATTATTTAAAAAAAAATTTCCTTTCTGTTTTACTTATTAAGCTTCAATTATTCTTTTTTTTTTCCAGACAAATTATTACGGTGTGTTCTCTTCTGAACAAAAGGATCCTGCTCATCTTAAATTCTCATGTGTTTACTTCTTGTTGTATTGACTATATATCCAACTAAGAGCAGATTACTACCACTACATAAGAACTTGCAAGACTTTTAGAAGATGTGAAGGTGCACACTTCTATTGGGAAAATGTGGACTCCGGTACTATAGACTACAGTATTGGAATTTTTTGTAGGTTCTGGAAATCCATGAGAAATAGGCAATAGAGAGACTTTTTCTTTTCCTCTTGCTATATTCTTAATTTGCTTTTCTCATTCTCAACAGGGCTAGGGAAGGAGACAAAAAACAAACAAACAAACAAAAAAAAAAAAACCCAGTGATTCATTCTATTTAAGTTGCTTTCCTCAATTCATGATTTGCTGAATTGCTGAATATAGGATTTACCAAAAGGGAGAGAAACGCAAAATGGTGTACTGATCCTGTTCTTACATTACTTTGTTCCTCCTGCTGTGTTCTGGAAAGCAGTGGAAGTTCAGATGTCTAGATTTTTTACTCTATTTTTTAAGAACCATGATTATAGTGTAAATGAGAAGAGGTTGGTCACATTCCTGAAAATAGAAGTTGTTCTGAAATAACACTTTATGAAAAAAAAAAATATATTGGTCTTTTCAACCCTGGCTTCCCCTACAGAAAATGCTTTAGAAGTCTGCTGAATTCTGCTTTAATAAGCTTACAGAGAAATAATAAGATATAAATATTTTAACCAATAATTAAACCTTTTAAAACACAACCTTAAATAGAATCATATGCGCTATAATTAGCAATACTTTCTTGGAAATTAACAATACCATACTGTAGATAGCTACAAATTATGCATTAGTATCTCCTTATTTTAGGATCTTTAAATAAGCTTGAAAGTCTAAAGGGATTTATTTCTAACATTTCTGTGCCAATTAGGCTATACTTATTTGCTGTTCACTCTTCCTTCTCCCAGAGGCTACCCCATGCCACTGCAGAATGCATATTTTACATTTTACTTATTTCTTTATTTTCATAGCTTCTTGGTAAATATATTTAAGTTTTGAAAGAAACCATACTTGCTTCAGAAAACAAACAGTGTCATGAAGTGACTAGAGTCCTATCATATGACTAATATGCTAAATATTCTTGTCTCTCTAACTCTGGTATTGCTTTCTTCTTTGACATAGACTAGATGATTTGCACATTTATGAACTATTAACCATCTTCTATGCACTCCCCTCAGGAGGCTCGATAAAGACATGAAATTATTTCTGCCTAGGTCACATTTATTAATTTCAGTCTCTGCATAAGATTTACATTTTACTGCAGTGCAAGAGGGAGAAATGAAGCCAGGGTTAAAGGGGAGCATAAATTGTTAGCTTTTGCCAGTTTATATTATCCTCTCTTACCACTCTGTGGTTCAGGAAATTCATTTTATCTTCCTTGTAATCACCTTCCTGAATGCAGTTGGTAAACAAGAAGAATGAAGATAAAAGACAAAATAAACAAACATAAGGTCATGCCTTGCATACTAGATCTAGAATAAAATAAACATGAAAGCTTGATTGAAGTTACTCATTAAAATACTGCTACTGCTGAAAGAGGTTGAGGGGTGTCTAATTCAAGTGTAGATTTGGGGTCAGTTGGTGGGTTGAGTTCTCTCCATGAGCATGCAGAGTTAGATCTCTGCTTATGGGAAAAGGAATCTTTCTGACACATTTATTACAGAAGACCAGACAATGTTAACTGAAAGCACAGTCAGAGAAAGAAATTTGTAATGTCAAGTTTATTTAAAAGAAAAGAAAAGAAAGAAAAAAGATGTTCTGGCCAGATTGTGTCTATTTGCAACAAATCAAAGCCTAAGCTGTAACTAATATAAACATTTAGAAACAGCATTTTGTGTTGGTCACTGGGGAATTCTATACAATAATTTGCAAAGTCTCTGAGGCAGTATTGTATTAAGTACAAAACATTAGCACCAAAGAGGGTGTAAGGGGAACAAAAGGTGTAACTTTTCTTTCCTCCCCTTCCCTCCCAGCATACGTTTCACATATTACAACTGATGCAAATCCCAACTAAATGGCTGGTTCGGAACGTGCTTTATGTTAAACAAACACACAAAGAAAGCAGTGCCTGAAGCAGGTGAAGAGTGAAACTTTGCTTCTCAGATGTTCCTTCGTGAAGATAGTTTGTTCTCAGTCTGTCGTTATGCTGAGATGGATGCTCTGACTTTCACCCAGAAAGACAGGTAGCTTTTCATTTCACATTTTGCTCTGAAACAATGTTAATTATCTTGCCCTTTTCAACACTTTAGGAATTAAGAGTTCTAAACTTTTAGGAGAAAAAAATAACAACCTTGGTGATAACTGGAAAAATATTATTCCATTATGGAAATAGCTGAGTTTTTACTCAAATCGTATTATTGCCCTTCACATGAATGTTTAACCATGCCTCAAGAAGAAGCTATTGTGAACAGTAATGGGAAGCAACTGCAGTCATTACAAGTACTTTATTTCTGAAGGTAGCTGTATGCAGTCTTTAGTGTGAGTTTCACTCTGTAAAGTAAATCCTCAGCTACATCAGCAGCTAAAGAAGCGGCCAGTTACAAAAGCAGCTTCATCCTTGTCGTGCAAAACTAGGTTAAACATGCAAGCTTGCATGTGTTTTAATCCAGTAGAAGTGGAGAAGTCTGTCACAGAAAGTACACTAGCAAATGGGCAACCAGTTGAACATGTTATATTTTAATTTGCAGAGACAAAAATGACAAGCAATTTATTTACATAAAACTGTACAAAAGCAAATTAAATTATGTAAATATTTCATAAATAGAGGTGGACTAGAGTTTAATACATTTTGCCATGTTTAGCATAGTTGCGTGCATAGTGATTCATAATAAACAATGATAAATTGTTCTCTGCTTCACTATCAACATCCAAGTTGCAGAACAATAGTCAATGATTAATATTACAAACAGATCGTACCACACTGAATGCAAGTGCTTTAAAATTTAGGAAAAAGTTGTCTGAAAGCATACCCCAGGTAGCTGATAAATATTCTTTCTTGTGTTCACGCTTTTCAGTCAGTAATACAACTTAACTGATGGAATTTCATCTCTATTGCTATCTGCTTCATTCCTTAAGGAAACACTGTACATTTATCACCTATGAAAAAAAAGGAAAAATATTTCATTGTTCAAGTCCTTACAAGTGTTTGGTGATAGCTGTGCTATGGCAAAGTCTTCAACTATAATCCTTGCTTTCCAGTTTGACAACTTCCTAGGGTAGACTTTCAGTCAATCATCTGAATCCCATTTAAATTCTTCCCCCACATAAAAATAATGTTTAACTTTTTTTTTTCCTGAAACTCAGGCAGCAGGCCAGTCAGAAATCATACTGAATAAACATGTGGATCTGAGATCCAAAATGACCATTAGATTTTAGACCAAAGCTATTGAATTTTCTAATACATATAAAGTTCTATATTAATGCATCAATCTATAAAGGTGCCCTAATGTAAAATACATGCAAAGCTCATTCGAATTTGCTATGGAAAGAAATAAAAGGATGATTTCTATACTGTACAACTGAAATGTGATGGAAGCTAAAATCAATTAAAAAGAAATTGTCAGTTTTCCTGGCAACGTGAACTGGTGACATCTTGGTAAACAACTATAGCATTGTCTGATCATTGTTCTCCAGGCTGCAGAATTAAAAAAAACAAATGAAGACAATTCCATACCCCCACAAATATTAATTTAAGAAAGCAAACAAAACAAAACAAAAACAACCCTCAAGACATATTTAAACCACAGCATTGTGTTAATAATGCTTAAGACTGGTCCATTAACTGAGTTTGGCAAAAGACTTGTTTTCAAATATATTATTTATAATTTCTCAGAAAATAAACGGGTAAATATACAGGTTCAAAAAGGTTGGGAATAGCCCCTTATCCCTCAGTGTCCAAACCCAACTACCACTCTACCATAATAACAGGTATAAAAGGCACAGTTGCATATTTTGCATTCACCCTAATTATTTTTTATAGTTTATTTATTTTTATACAAAAGCACTCTATTTATGGAGTGGCACCAGATTTAACCTATTTAAAATAAAAAGAGAAATACAAACGCAAAATATATTTGTATGTCATGCCAGGTCAGAAGAGTAATCAGCATGTTAATAGTGGCTAGTTCTACTAGAATTGTTGTGAATACTTACAGTAGATAGAACTTTAAAAATATTCTTTCACACCCATTTTAGTTGTAAGGAAATGCACACAGGTAAAGAATTTAATGACTGCCTTAATGTGGTGCAAAAATTGGTGAGTGACTGCTGATCCATTTAATCTGAAGGTCTTCTATGACCTGAATCATTAGCATCTTAGACAAAGGGTTTAACAATATATTGAACCAAGTTACCTATTCTTTTTGTGTGTGTAATATTAAATAAAAACTTATCAAAGGAAATTCTGTTGAACATTTGTTATGCAATTGTGTATTCTGTTGAAACGTGCAAGAAAAATGTGTATACATTACATAAGCATTTTAGAAGCATTTTTAAACAGGTACTTACAGATTATACAAAGCAGTAACTGCTCTACGCAGTCTCATAACAAAGTACTGGTTTGCATGTCTTCATATTACTTAAATAACTAAACATAAGAATGTTCAATCATTATTAATCTTTAATTTTCTTTCTAACATGTGCCCATTCATCATAACTGCTATACACAAACTAATGTTACATGAAGAAAGTAAACTTAAGAGAGGAGAATGAGATGGCCAGAAACAGCATCTCCAACTGGAGAAATGAATTCAAAAGATAGATGTGATGAGTTGTATTGATTTAGCAACCTCTACTATAGGCTGTTTAAGGTTATTTCTAAGAAACTACCCAAAGCTACATTATGACTACAGTATACTAGAGAGCCATCTAACCATGCTTTAATGCCGGTGAAACAGCCAGGGATCAGAATGCTTCTTCCCTTCTCAAGCTGTGTCCTTCAATTGTCACTTCTGTCTGAATGTCTGTGCTGTTTGTCGTTATTACTGCAGCAACAGCTAGAGAGAAACTGGATGAAGTTCTGTACATTTTGTAGTTTTTATTGCAAAAAAAACCTGTTTCATTTCCTCTTCCTTTCACGAAGTGCTCACCATGAGAATCATTATAGCCCAGAGCTCTTGCATATTGTAGACAGTTTGGATTCCTTTTGACTCATCTTGGCCCACTAGGTGAGTATTATATCACACTGTTTACTTTCTACCTAGCCTGAATGTTCTGAGTCTTGACTCGGTTTAGTATTGCACTTCACTTGGCTTTAATGCACTTACGTTTCAAGAAAACCTGCATTACATCTTTGATACAAATCAATCTGCAACACTGATGACAAGACTTAGCAATCATTCATTATATTCTGAAAAGAAGGCTTTATATTTGAGTTATAATATTCTTTTGTCATTGTATCATCACATTGTCCACCTTCATCCTACCAAGCATTCTCACTAACATAGCTTTCTATCAATATTATTATTTTTTAATTATGACCTCATTAATTCCCTGGAACTGGCAGTATCATACATGAAACATCTGCTGCAACATATCATATCATCACAAAAAAAACCCCACATCATTTCCTTTGGGCATTCAACTGAACCACACTGGAAAATATATTGTCATCTGGGCTTGTAGAATGTGCTGCTGTGCAAATGTAACTGAAGGTGTGTTATGAGTATATGTGTGTGAGTGTATTAGTTTTCTATGCCAAGCCCCAGTACTTAGCAGTTCCCCTGATCCATAGTATGATCTTTGGCCTTTTTGTTATTACTATCTTCCCAGTTAGATGTTAGTCTTGTCCAAAAATGATTTCAAGAGTTTATCATTACTATGCTACGGCATGTGTGTTACTAATTGTGTTTACATTGAAGTAATCAGTACAGAGAACGAGAGAGGAGGAGAGAAAGAGACACAGCTAGAACACATTTGTTCTATGGATAAAACAGAACCAGAGTTCATGATTCATAAGAAAGTTTGCCATGTTTTGGACTGCAGTCTCAAGCTGAACGTATCTCTGTCGCATCCAGCCTCAGATGAGAGGTGAGAATATTAAAGCTGTGGTCTTCGCAAAGTGCCTATTAATGTTTATTCCTTTATATTTATCTTTATATCTGTATGGTTTCTGAAGGATTGTCCCTGGTGGGGATCAGCAATATTGATATGCTTTGAATACATTTTCCCTGACCTGTTATCCTCAACAAGCCAGATGACCAACGAACAAAATGAGTGGCTTAACTCATGCTTCTGCAGAGGAGAAACAACAATGCGTTGTGTTCTTTTTAATCAAGCTCATTACTATGGGAGGAATTTGCAACCATAGATTTAGGAAAATAAAAATCGGTGAGAGGGGATTTGACATGCAAGTAACATTTTCTACATTGTACAGTATAGTCAGGCAGACAGTATAATTAAAATGCCTGCTATGGAGGCAGAACTGGCAAGCAGAGCTTATGTCTCTTTGGTGGCCTCCTCTTTTTGTTTCTTATTTTTGTTAAAATTGTTTTGATTTTAAGACTTTTGCCCCTTTTCTTGCTAACAACATGAAAGAAATTTGTTGCTGCTTTTTAGCCTACAGGTAAACTTCTCTTCTAGTTAGAGTATTGACAGGAGATGGCTTATATTCCCCTGTCTGTGTAAGGGGGATATCTTCTGGATTGCCTTCTTCTTTTTTGCTGAAACTAGCGGCGCTGAAGGTCTCATAGGATGAGGTCAACTTTTTGTTAAGGAGGTTTCTGTTGCGATCACCCATGAGGGAAGCTTCTCCATTGGCCAGCTTTTCCTGACTGCCCCGTTCATCAACAGGCATGAAAGTGGAGAGTTTTGGCTGGCTCTTCTGCTTTCTTTCAGGAGAAGTGCGAACTGGCATCCAGCAGGAGTCCGAGTGGCCATATTCATCACACTCTCGGGTACACTTCCCTGTCAGGGCTACATCTGGCAGAGGCCTTGAATCTGAAAGTAAAATAGAGTTGCCTTTACAAATGAATACTGCAATTCCAGTGAAACTGAGAATCCTTAAATCTAAAAAGGATATTTTTAAAAGTCTTAATAAGAATGTAGCAATAACTTCCTTAACAATATCTTATTTTGCATTGCATGTGCCCATACGCCAAAAGCATATCAGTACTTTAACCTGGATATTAAGAACTGAAAAGTAAAAATATTGTCAGCTCCTTTGTTTGTCAATCTCAAAAGCAAAGTCAAATTTGGCGTTAATTACAGCTTGATTTTTGCTGTCTAAAAGAGCCAACCAAGCGCTTAATTCTGTGCTGCCAATTTCTTTGCAATTATTAGAAATAGCTTTCTTTGATTTTTTTTTTTTTTTTTGGTAACTTACATGAAAGGATAATAAGGCTCTGGAACCTGCAAACTCTTCTGAACATTCTTAATTTTTGGCGTGTGAGCAGCTCTGCTATTGACAGTAAGACTCAAGCTTAACATAAGGTAAATCTCTGGATTGCTACAATCAGTGATTAATGGAAGCATACAAAGAAACTGCCATTGATTATAAGCATAATCTAACATGTACAGGTGATGTTGTTATATGTGCTATGTGTGCATGTAGAGAGGTAGGGAGAATCTGAGTGCTGCTTGTATGACCTCACTAACATTTTTCATGTCATGTGGTGTCCTAAAAGGTGTCCTGTTATATAGATCACTGCATCTCCGCAGTGGACTTATTTTAAGGACTGGATAGGATGATGAAATGTTTTTCTTTTCTTCACTTTACCCTACTTTGTGATCAATGAGAAATAAATAAATTGCCAACAAAGTAACAATATGAATAGAAGTTAATAAAGAACAAAAATCAAAAGGTAAACTTAATTTTACAGCGTAATCTATATGGCTCTCATACATTAAAACTTATACGATGCAACTTCTAGGTTGACAAAAAACATCAAAAAGGAGTAAGGATCTTCAACATGAAAAGAAGTAATAAGGTACTTCATACAGACTGCAGCCACTTTTTACCTTACCAGTACCCCACCCAAACTCATGGGAACTGTAATTTTAACAGCCTTTAGAAGTCTCCTTATTCTTGAAGTTTGCCTATATTTTTTCTTTGGTTTTTGTTGCCAAATGGTCTTCTGAAACACTGACAATTTCAAGTATGAAATTTGTATAAATTCATAGTTTATAGAACAAGAAAAAAAGACATTCCTGAAGATTTATTAAAAAAAAAGAAAAAGATTTGCCTTCCATTTAAAGTATTTACAATATATACTAGTAGAGAAACCATATTTCATTTCAGCATCTGCAGATTTAATCCTGAGAAAACTCCAGCAGCTCTTGAAAGTTGGGTTTACGTTCAACTCTCTCTGATTCCTTCATGAATTTAGCTATTCCTTTGGTTAATCATTTGTTTCAGGATTGTAAAAAAACATGCCTATTATTTTTTATGAAGAGTTGACAATATTTCTCTAGCATACAAAACAGTGTGATATTTCATATTTTACTACATCACTGAATTCAATGAAGAAAACACCACTGACATTTATATAATTGAGTAATTGTAGGTGAAATGTGTAAGGTTGGTAGGAGGGAACCAAAGTTGTATTTTTTTTTGTTTGTTTTTTCGGTTGCACTTTTTTAGACTTCTCCAGTTACACTCAGCCGTGACTACTACTATTGTTTCATTGAAGAATACAAAGGCTGTGGACAGTTATCAGTTTATCAGTTTTCAGATATCTGTGTTCTGGAGATGCTCACAGAAGACAGGGAATGTATTAGGAAAATTGTGTATTATTTGTCTACTAAATCTAATATTAATCTGTCATGCCCTAAAGGTAAGATGCATAATTAACTGCTGAGCTGTATCTAAAGTGCTTTGACTTTTAAACAGGAGAACTCTTCTGATCTTTCTAAATGAGTGTAAAACTACTTTCCAACTAAAACTCCATAAGGCTTTGAACTAACACCTTATTTCTGAACAATGACATCAAACATTATGCTTACTAAAACTATTTATTACTCTGAAAGAATATAAACAAGTACTTCATAAGACAATTGTTTGACCTTAATTTAAAACATGAGTGCATGTTAATTGACAAATGCTGCTGTTGGTTTTTTGTTTGTTGGTTGAGCCTGAAACTGGTTATGTCACATGGTATTTGAGTGTTTCTTTTTAACGCAAATAGGTCTTAATCCAGCAACACTTGGGTTGCTAAAAATCCATCCCATACTAGTTGAATCATACACGTGAAAGTTTACCATTTTGTGTTGTACTGTATTCCAGATTTACTTCTGGACAAATGTAGAATGTTGTATTGTAAATTAACACATGAAATGTTGTAAAATTCAGCTTTACAGTGCAACACACTACTTCATCAAGCAATATCCTGTAAGTCAAAATGTTGCTCATTTACCCTGTTATTTTTTGTAATAAAGCTCATCTGCATACCTACAGAGGGGTTCACAGAAACTGGCAAGAGGGGGAAACCAAATATCCTCCCAGGATACTCCCAGGCTCATAACAGGGGCCACTGCCAAGGCTCAGTGGAGAGCAGGGATGTGCAGTGGCAGATGGGAATCCAAATCAAGGACTCAAGAGGAACAACCACTTTGTCAGGGCCCCTCCCAGGGCTGTTCCAGAAGAGCCATCTGCCCTGTTGTCTGGGAATGAAGCCAATGCCCATGAGTCATCAGCAGCTGATCTCCTCATCACCTTTCAGTCTAGGAGGGATTGCTGCCATGGGATTTAGGACACGATACACATGCAGGAGAAAAGCTGATGAGGATTGCATGGGACTTCATTATGGAATGTTTAGTGGAAGGTTAAAAGGTGGAAAAAGCAGGGAGGAGAAACAAGAGGCAGAAATATATACATACACACACACACAAACCCAAAATAAATAAATATATATAACTAAATAAATATATTAATTTTATATCATGTATAGAATCACAGCATCATAGAATTGTTTGAGATGGAAGGCACTTTTAAAGGTCATCTAGTCCTTTGCAAGCTCCCTTGCAACCACCAACAGCTAGATCAGGTTGCCTGGTCCACCCTGACCTTGAATGCCAGGTCAACAACCACATCTCTGAGCTATCTAACAAATTTTTTTCTTATACCCATTCTACAGCTCCTATCATTTTTTTTGAAACAATTTTCCCCTGTCCTATCACAAGAGACCCTGCAAATGAGTATGTCCCCTTCTATGTTATAGCCCCCTTTCTGATACTGGAAGTTCACTATAAGGTGTCCACAGAGCCTTTTCTTCTCCAGATTGAACACAGTGAATATTTATCATGTGTGTGTATGTACATGTAACTTATAAAGATGTATTGTATACACATGTACACACACAGACTCACCACTGAACTCCCATGCTGCCCAGCAAGAGAGAGGAGTAGAATAAATCCATTAGTGTTGTATGTGTTTGAGTTGCTTTGTGTGTCTTTGATACACCAAATGTTTCTACTTGTGGCATACATTTGTGCTCTGTGCACATGCCTGCTGGGAACACATTTTCAGCTTTGCTCCTTGTTGAACCTGTGGACATTGAGGTGCAGCAGCCTTGCCTTCTGTGGGCTATTGGATCCTGTGAGATTCATTTTCCTCTAACATCCTCAGATTAGTATTTGGTACATACAGTTAAGGTCGTCTTTTAGTCCATTGGTTTCTTGCATCTGTTTTAAGAGTTTAAATCAGGATAGCATTTAAGTACACATTTAATCTAACATGCTATTGAAACCTGTTGTCTGCTCTTCAGTTTAAAAGATGGATATAACTTCAGCATTTGGTGGGGAGGTGAGGGGCAGAAGTAAATCTTTTCTGTCATTTCTGTCTTTGTTATATCAGAAGATGAGTTATACAGACAGTGCTTTCATGAGTAAACTATTAGAAATGCCTAAACTAGTCAGATAAAGACTAGGGTACCTCTTATACACTTCAGTAGATAACAGAGATTTAACCTTCATTATGAATAAACACCACACAGCTTTAACTACAAAGTAATTAAATGTACTTCTGCTAAATCTCTGAACAGATTGACCTTCTTTTGCAGAGTAGTGACCTAAAGCGTCTGTTTTCACATTATCTAAGCAGGGTTGTGAGCAATCTCTGAGTCTGAGGGAAAAAATAGTTTTCTCCTCTAGAACAAGTTGCATCCAAACATATCTCTAAATAAAATGATTTTTAAGTACTCATCATTTTAAAAGATAGACACTTCAGTAGCAATCACGCTGCTGTCTGACAAACCTAACAGAAAAGAGACATAGCAAAGAATTTGTTATCACAGTTGGCAAATCATCAAGTAAGAGAACAACAGATTTATAAAACAGTAATATATCTTGAAATGGACTTAAATACATACTTAAAAAGCCAGTTATTAACAAATTTTATCACACTCTTAATTAGTAAGAAAATACACCTGGAAGGCTGGCATTTCTCATCATACAGGGGTTTACAGAATTTGAATTTAGTTTTTAACTGTTTGTACATAGAATAATCAAATTTAAGCACTCAATATAAAAAGTTACCTTTAAAAGAGAATATATAGAAATAAAATTTCACTTGCACCTGCTCAGACTTCAGCTTAAAAAAAAAAAAGAACATTGATTATAGAGTCCCACAGAGGAGGACCACTGTCTACTTCCTTATTGCATCACATAAAAGATTGCACCAAAAAATTTGCAGAGTTAACTGATAATTATCATTTAAAAATAAAATAAAATTTACTATTGATCCAACAACTCTTTAAAAATCAATTGCTAATTTCTGAGAATTTTTCCATAAAGCTCTGTATGAAAGCATGGAAATGAATGGGGATATTTATATGTATGATCATGTTTCTATGGAGTCTAGCTGGCTGTTGCTTTAGGGCTGGAAGGATTGCTTTTCATTAAAAAAAATAAAAAAAATAAAAAAAATTGAAGGCATCTAGCATGGCAGTGCTGAGATGGGAAACACAATGATAACTGACAGTTTAATCCCAAAAAACTAACAACTAAAATACTCCACCCAAACAATTTTCTATTATTTTCTCTCTTCCCATTCCATACCAAAGAAGGTCAATGAATGTGAACAAGGACTAAGTATTATGAATACAGTAGTCAATAATAATGTTATAAATTATGTGCTTTAATGTACACACACACACACACTGCAGAATTACAATCAAGGTTGTATGCTCACTCTGGCTCCGTGTTTTTGATCAGCCCATTCTCGTACAATGCATTTTAAGAGAAACGCACTCTTAGCAATTAGTCCTGGTATGATCCCAGATTATGCAGTATGTTGGAGGAAGACAAAAAGGACTTTTCACACCTTTTGTAAACTACACACAAAACCTATGGCATCAATAGTTTTATACCTAAGTAGCCTAAAATTCTGTTCCATTTACTGATCCTGGAAATATAAATCTCTTCAGAGCAATACTGACTCCCTATCCATCTACATTTACCTTAACATTCCCAGAAATAAGAACTCAGCTCCAAGAAAGTGTTCCTAGTTGTACAGTTTTTCTGGAGTACATCACTGGAAAGGTCACATAAGACTGTGGTAGTATGAAAGTACTTTAAACCACACAGCTTGGTCCATGTGATCTGAAGAGTCACTGTTAGATGGTGTGCTGAATAGTATCTATTACAAATCAATGGCTACATGCAGATTTTGCTGCTACTCCCCATAATAGCCCTGCATGTTTCCAGTTACTGAAGGTTTGTGAAGAATACCTGTTCA
The DNA here is from genome assembly GCA_023055505.1 of Callipepla californica brunnescens. Taxonomy (NCBI): domain Eukaryota; kingdom Metazoa; phylum Chordata; class Aves; order Galliformes; family Odontophoridae; genus Callipepla; species Callipepla californica. Next base: position 24,982,309 of record JALIRH010000005.1, read on the forward strand.
GTAGTTTGAGACTATGGTGAAAAAAGAAAAGGAGTAGCTACTGACTTACGGAAAGAACAGAGATTGTGGTTTGGATGTGTCAGTTTTCAAACCACCTTTTCCTAGGCTATGTACACAAATACATTACATTCAGTGCCGCAAAAAAAATCAAGTGGAACACCACAAAGCTATATAATTAAATAGGAGTCCATTTACATAGCTTTTATGTTAAATGGTTATCTGTTTTATGAGATGCATGATTGGAGAAACAATAGAGCTCTTAAATCATCACAGGTATTGATGACATGAACAATAACGCACAAGAGATACAATAATGCACATTGTAGAAATTCATGTTTTAAGGAGAAAAAAGCGCAGAGCTACAGAGAGCTATAGCAGTATTGGCTTTGAAATTCCTGCCTCCTAATTGCAGTAATTCAGAAACTGCACTGTTAGTGCTGTGGTATATTCTGACATGCCAAGACACTATTAAAACACTTAAACATGTTTGAAGGCATCAGCAACTTCTTTCTCTGCACCTTAGGCTAAATACAGTTAAACAGCAATTGAACATATCTCAAGAAGCATTTAGTTCCCCAAGGCTTGGATGGCTGTCATTCTGAATGTGTGCTGCAGAGAGAGCGCATGCTATCTCTAAAGCAGTCCTCCTGAATAAAGTCAAACATAGATCTGTGTTTGAAATATGCCAATTGCACTGAAGTAATTAATATATTAATTGCTTTAGGACTAAAATAATTTCATCTACATTGTGCAGAATTCTGAAATGCTTTTCAGAGCTCAAGAAATATTTCAGAGGACAGAAAGGCTTGTAAGTACTTTAATTGAATGAGTAACATTGTAAAAGGAGGTATGATGAAAGGATACAAAATAATGAATTCTGAACCTTTTCATTCTTTTGATACTTAAGGAAAAAGGATCATAGAATGAAAATGAGAATTTAAAAAACTTTACTTGAAATGTGGAGTGTTGCCACGTTTGGAGGCAACATTCTAAGTATTCTATAAATAATTCCTGAGACCAGCAAGACTCCCTGCAGTAGCACGCCTAAAGTCCAAGTATTTAGGTGATTTTAAGTAAGAGCACAGTTGAATTTTCAAAACAAATGTGAAATGCTTTGCCCTTTGCCAGTAAAACAAATTTAAATAAATAAATAAACAAATAAATAAAGCATTACTATCAGACAAGTAAGCTTAACATTTGAAAACAGATCGTTCTAAATGGATGAGAGAAAATTAGCAAGAATAAGAATGCACTTTAGAGAGAAAATAGCATTTTTCATGTACCAAGAAGACATAAATTATAAACCAAGAGTAAAAACAACCTATTTTGCATGACAAATCAGGTTAGTAATGATAATTAAATAAACGAATGTAAACTTTGATGATAAATATAGTGATGGAAGGTTACGGAGTTTCCACCCCTTGTAGAGTTTTTAAGAATGGCTCAATAAACTTCTCCCAAGGGTAGCATAAACTCTGCTAATCAGCTAATCCTACCTTGGTAAAGGACAGATACACAAAATGACCTCTAAATGTTCCCTTCAGCATTGCAATTCTGTTAACATGATTACTAACACTCATCTACAATGGTCTCAACCTCCTTAGCTGTTTCTCCTCAACATTTTAGATGAATAAAATAAATTACCATTTAAGATACGAGTTAATCGAATGAATACAGAATGAAAAATTTATGTTAAGAAAAAACATAACAACAATGAAACAATGTTCTGACATCCATTAAACATGAAAATGAGATTCTCTAAAGAAGAAAATTCCAAGATCATTTACTTCTTATTCCTTTTTTTTCTTTGGTACACGAAAACCTAAGTTGTTCTCTCATAGAGCAATATCATATTAATCAACTGGTTGTCACTATAGAATCATAATGTATGTTGCATGCAGTATAGAAAGGGAAATCTAATTCAAAATAATAAATTCTAGAGAAATACAAATTTCATTATTTGATTATATTATAATACAAAGGAAAGCATACCAGAAGTATATACCTTTCTTTCATTTAACTTGTTTATATCTTATAGTTGTGGCTTTGTTATTTCACTTTGTTTCAGAAGACATAACATATGTATAATGAATGAGAGTTAAGAAGTACAAGCTTATGCATACAAAATACATCATTCTGAACTTAAATTCCCTAGATTTTCGTTTTCTTGATTTAAATGTAATTGTTGCAAGCCTCATAATCCCTTTAAATCCTTTGATAGCCTGATTTACTTCTATCAGTGAAATGGCAATGCAACTTTCAGAAAAGTAGGACTTTACATGGCTTCCTGAAGTAGCACAGACATTAAGATGTAGGACACATTTAAGCTGTCTAATTGTTCTGCTAATCTGATGCTGAAGTATTAATCTGCTACTATGTCAAATTACATACCTTTATTTTTTTTTCAGTAAAACCTGTCAGTGCTTAACAAATTCTGAGCTGGAACAATTCATAGAGCAATTAGAAAGTCAGCTCTTTTAAAGATGACTCGAGGAAAGTCCACATCAGCACTCAGAAGTCAACATAATTTCCTTGATAATCATACCAAAGTGATGGGACAGCAGAAGCTCCAAGGGAACAGAGCAGCTACCTAGCAGCCATTATTAGCTTATCTCAGCTGTATACTGAGCCACTACTTTATTTTATTTCTTGGTATTATTTCATACTTCATTTTCTTAATTAGGAGTTGACACCAGGCAGGGAAAACAGTGCTCATGCTACAAGAGAGATAAGGAAGGATACATGATTTTTCACTCCATTGCAATTTACACCCATCTCATCCATAAGGAAACTTCTTTGGGAAGTTACAATTTTTTTTTTTTTTTTTAAGAAGATATTAAGAAATACATTTTGTCCACTCAGAAGCCTCAAAAGACGTTGAATGCTGCTGTTATATTTAATGGATATTTCAGAGCTATCTCAAAGAATATCAGAATAAGTACTGAAAGATGACTATAGAGGTTAAAAGCTTAAGTAATTAAAAAGAAACGTAAATCCTTACACATGGCTGCAAAACTGTTTATGATAACAAATAAAAGGAAAGAAAGACAAAACTGAATCCGTTACAGCTACAGACAAGAACTCAAACTGAAATTAACTTTTGCTTGAATATAACATTTTCACTCTTTTATAATTTGCAATGATTTACTTTTTTCTCATGAGTTTTTCTGCACAAGGCACTTACTTGAACTGATTACATTAATAGGACCATTGCATTCCTGAAATCATACAGTTCTACTTTCTACAGGAAGACTTTGCTATGTTCTGAGTCTTACTTAATTCCTGCACGTACAAAGTAAAATATTATATAAAATCATATGTTAAATATTTATGATTACTTTTTTCATAAAAATTGAATGACTCCTTCTCTGAAGATGTTTTCTGTGTTACCTGTATACTTTTTCCTTTTTTTTTTTTTTTTTTTTAAGTCATGGACCCTCAAAGTTAAAGATGAAAATCTTTTAGTTTATATTGCATTATGTTCTAAAGTGAGGAGGGGGAACTTAGATTTCTCAGTGTTCAACATGCAAATGATTCTCTAAACAATGTTGAGCTCAGCATGCAGCAGAAACAAATATCTTGTGATTACTTATCTTTTTAGCAACCATCAAAAAGAAGTTGTGTTGTAAAATGAGAAAAACATTTGCCACAGGAAGCTCCATTTAGGCTTTTATGTCATAATAACAAAACCTTATCTCACACAATGGAAAAAAATATTCACTTATCTCTTTATACTATACGTATTTCTCTCAAAATTAAACTAACAAATTTGGAATTTTACACAATAATACTAGGAAGAGCTGGGATACAAGACCAAGTTTAATTGAACTGAAAAGTACAAAGAACGTATTTGCAGTACTTCAGCAGAGCTACAAGATGCATGAGCCACATGAATGCTCAAAATAGAAATAAAAATAGACTCATATTAATGCACATTTTTCTGTTTGTCTGAAGTATCCTCTTGAAGGAATGAATTAAATGTCATAACACATACTGCTGTATCTCCCTTAATCTAATCTTCCTATCACACAATACAAATACAGTCATACAATTTAAGTGAAAATGGTAATATTTTCGCCTTCCACATAAAAATGAAATAACTGAGCAACTAGTTATCGAGTCATTTCTTTTACAGCATCTCAGTGATCTGAGTCAGTGTCACTCTGATTTTTATATCAAATATTCTGTAACTCATTTTTTTTAATAAGGAGTAAAATCTCCTAAATAATCCCTATCTAAGAAAGACTGAAACTTTTTTTTTTTTAATAAATACTCATTCATTCTCTCCAATATTTTTTCTAATAATCTTCCTCACTGAGGTGATGCAGGGGAGAGAGTGTGGCTTGCTTTCCTTCTTTCTTTTTTAATACCAAGCATGTGGAAAAATCTTCACACCTCAAAAAATGGAGACAAACAGAGAAAGATAATGAAGCTCTCAATGTGATTTATGTCCTGCTCAAAGGGATTTATTTTCATTAATTTTTTATTGATTTTTTGAGCTGCATGTGCAGATTACTGCTAGTGAATTAATTACAAACATCAGCTCAGAATGGTTACACACTTATGACAGATTAATCTGGGTTACAGTCCATTAGTAATTAAGCATAGCACTAATTCCCCTTGTGCATGTACAGTAGATGGACTGTAATCATACCCTTGTATCATAGAGATGTTATAAAAAAAAAGGATTAGAAAGAAATATCACCCTATTTTGCTACAGAATGGAAAAGATAACATATTTTTATTTGGATGTTTTAGCTAATAGAAAGACTAGAAAAAGTCTGAATGAAACAAAGCAGGTAAGAAAAAAAATTTTTTTACTAGCAAAAGCATTCCTAAAGCTCTGAGAAATAGGTATCTCAACCAACTGTTCTTGTGGGAGAGGGAATCTAATGAAGCCTGTAGTGGATATGATCTCTTGCCTTGACTTTGAGTAACCTACAGAATTTAATAACCAGCTATAAGCCATAGAGTAAAAATTTTATCTTACAAATGGCATTGTGTCTTGTTCATTGGTGATCTGTAGCATTTAAATCAACATATTAGCCAAGAACTCACTCATTCCTTAGATGAAGATGCTGAGTTTTTGGTTGCTTCACCAGATACTAGGTAAGATTTCCTTCAGACTTCCTAAGCGACTTGACTAGACAGTTGAGCATATCTCTCTACTGGTCCTTGGAGATATTCCTCCAAAATGAGAGATATTTCCTAGCCACAAAGTAAAGAAAGAATCATTTTTGTCAGAAGTGACTCTAGTGGAAGCACTCTTTAATGAATCCATTCTCCTGGTTTAAGTGCATTTACTATTGCAATTTCTCTCTTGCATTTTGCAGCACAACATTAAGATCAGTAGCCTGATTGCTGATGTATACATCTAACCCTAAAATTAAATTTAAGTCTCAGAAAATATTGTTATTCCAAAGTTTGTGACATTTCCGGATTTCTGAAGAAACACAGTACATATACTTTGGACTACTGCTTCAAAAATTCTTGAAGAATGAATCAGAAAATGAAGAGAATATAGTATTATAAGTAAATGTTGATAATGGTATCAGAAAATAATGTCATCTTGACTATCTCCAATATAAATCCATAGACTCTGTTCGGCTAATCTATTCAATACCAGCTGCAGTGGCAAGAATCATTTTGTAATGATTATTCTGAAAATCTGAACAAGACATGGAAATATAGTAGTTAGGTGTCAAATGCAGGAGGTGGGCAGAACTCAAGAAAATTAAAAGATGAAATTTATCAGACTGAATCAGACAGGAGTATTACACAGTTCTTATCTAACCTGATAGACAGTTACTGAAAATGAGGAAGAAATAAACCAGGGGCTTTGGTGATTATTTCAAGCAGATTTTTAGTAAAATCATTAATTTTCTTTTATGAAACTGCCTTCTATTGCCATCACAACTCTGCCTTGGAATATTCCTTCCAGATCATTCAGAATATAGTTTCCCAAAAGGAAAATATTCAAGAAAAAAATTTTTTCCTGCACAGTGTTTTTATCTCTGATTCTTTTCCAAGTTTATAACAGAGATGTTAGTAGAGACTGTGGTACTTCTGTACATAAAGCACTATTCAGTGGAGTTCTACCAATTTTTTCATATAATAAACTGGCTATTAGATGATACAACTGGCTTTACTTGGATCAAATTTGAAGTTTCAACTTGAAAAAAAACCTGTTCAAAGATCAGTTCCTTGAACAACCACTGCTGTCTGAGGATTAAAGTAATAAAAACTCCAGGAGAATTGTTAGAAAGAATGGAATCTTCCTGAAGTACTACCAGAAACAAGGAATCACGTAGTTCTTGATCTAGGAGTAAGAAGCAGAAAGAGTTGATGGTCATATTTGATGTTCCTTAGTAAACAAAGTACCTCTGATTTTGATCAATTAAGCATAGATAATAAACTCACAGTCCACAGTGGTGGGTACTCATGATTACTTCATTAAACTTCAAGTTAGTTATTTAATTGGACTCTGTCATGTTTTTATGATTTTCGCATTGGTATTCCACATCAGAACATCTTGTAGTGTATTAAGAGTTAAAGAGTTAATGCTCCAGCTCTGTGGATCATCAATAGTTATGGGTATACCTGTCTCAGAAGAGAAGAACTACTACATTCCCCAGAGGACTCTGCGATGTTTTGCATTTTTTACGTGTTTCTGCTCAGAGGGAAAGATAAAAACTGTCTGGGTGTCACGGGACACTCTTTCCTTTGAGATCTACTCAGCAGTGGGTGCTCACTGCCGTCTTGCCTTCAGCATTAGCCTTTGGTTTATTGGACACTCTCTCTTGCTCATTTTATTTGATTAATTAGCTTCAATTCCAATTATATTGTATTACATTGTATTATTTTGTTTTCTGATACCTTATTTAGTAAATTAGCTTTCCTCCTCAGGTTGTTGTCGCCGTTTTGCTTCTAGGCCCATCTCCCTTATCCCTTTCCCCCTTCCCCTTTCCTGGGGCATGGGTCTGTGGGTCCCCTGCACCAACTGTCACGGAACCAGGCCGAACCAGCCTGGTAAACCATTGACGGACTCATAGCCTATAACTATATTTCCACACACAAATCTATTCTCTCTTAAATCACAAATGATGGGCTGACTAGATAAAACTAAAATAAACTGTTTACATTTGAGTGATAGTGATAAGAAATCGTAGAACCACAGAATTGTAGGGGTTAGAAGGGACATCTAGAGCTCATTTAGAACATTTAGAGATCATTGGCACCTCTCCCATTCTCCAAGACCTCTCAAAGACAATAGAAAGTGGTTCAGCAATCACCCCTGCCAACTCCCTCAGCACACATTGATCCATCCCATCAGGGCCCATGGATTTATGAACAATGATGTTACCTAGACACTCTCTGACCATCTCCTCCCTCACCAAAAGGGAGCCTTCAATTCCCTAGACCCTCTCACTTACCCCCACAGTCCAGGAGTCCTGAGGAAGAGTACCCACAGTGAAGACAGAAAAGATGGTGTTCAGTATCTCCACCATCGCTGCATTTTCCCTAGTCTTTCTTTTACTGTTGACATACTTAAAAAAAAAACTTTCTCATTATCCTTTATCTCCTTAGCCAGATCCAATTCCAGGCTGGCTTTGGCCTTCCTCATCTGCATCCCTGCAGGCCCTGAAAACATTCCCAAGTGGTCAGTGCCTTTTTCCACATTTCATGGACATTCTTCTTCTCTTTGAGTTTATGCATGATCTCCTTGCTCATCCACACAGGTCACGTGCCACCCTTCCCTGATTCACAGGGACGCACCAATCCTGAGTGTGCAAGAAGCACTGTTTAAATGCTGATCAGCATTCACAGGCCCCCTTGTCTTCTAACACCCCTAGCCACAGGATAGCCACAAGAAGGTCCCAGAAGAGACCAAAGTCAGCTCTCCTGAAGTCCAGGGTAGCAATCTTACTTTTTGGTTTGCTTCTTCCACTCAAGATCTTGAACTCCACCATCATGTGATCACTACATCCCAATCTTCCCCAACCTTCACTTCCCTAACAAGCCCATCCTTATTAGTAAGAACAAGGTCCAGTAACTCCCCACTCCTCACTGGCTACTCCACGTGCATCAGAAAGTTAACTTCAGCACACTGCAGGAACCATCTGAAGAGCATGAGCCTGGTCATGTTGTTTTCCCAACAAATATCTGGATAATTGAAGTCTCCCATAAGAACCAGTGCCTGAGAACATGAGGCTACTTCCAGCTGCTTGTAGAGGGCCTCATCAACTTCCTCCTCCTGATTAAGACGCCTATAATACATACCCACAACAGTGTCTCCCACACTAGCTTGCCCTGCAATTCCCACCCACAAGCTCTCCACTGGTACATCATCCTCCCACAGGTGAAGTTCAGTACATTCTAGCTGCTCTCTCATATAGAGAGCAATTCCACCACCTCACCTCACCACTCTGTCTTTCCTAAAATGCATGTAGCCATCCATAGCAGCACTCCAGTCATGCAAGAAAGGAATATTCCCTCAAAATAATTTAACAAAAAATACTTATCAACATTAAAGTTAACATCAGTTTTACTCTTCTCTTTGCATGAAGGTATTCTGAGGATCCTAATTTTTGTTAGACTTCTTTCTTTTAGATTTATCTATGTTCTCAAATCCCTTTCCTATCAGGTATGTGAAAACTGACTAAATGCTTGGGATTGCAATAAACACCAGAACAAAGTCTCAGTGCATGCTGTACCCGAAATAGATATGAACTATAAATGCCTGTGTCCAGAATTCTGTTAAACTGACTTTGTGCAGCTGCAGAAGTATTTTATGAGGTTTTCTCTGTTTCTGTTTACTAATGCTTTTTAACACTGAAAGTAGAGGGGATACAAAAAGAGGTCAAAATTGACAGCAAAACTGAATCAGGGCTTCTCATGCCAATGAAATAATGAAAAACAGCACTGTTCTTACAGCAACAATAATGAATATAAATAGACAGAAGGCTCTGAATGGCTACTGGGAGAGAGAGCATCCATTTCAAGAAAAAATCTTTTCCTGCCATCACAGATAGCTTTGTGAACTGGATAAATTAGGATGCCCTTTAAAAAATTTTCATGCTTCAAAAATGTTTATGAAAGACATGTCTCCCTTATTTTACTTTAAGGGATCAGACTTAATAGGCTGAATTTTTATCATATTTTCTACACTTTTAATTCCCATGTCAATCATTCCAAGATAAAATCTGTTATCTCATTTTTGACATAGTTTAGTACTTACTATAAATGTTTTTCCTCACCCTGGATTTATTGTCTCAAGCATACATATCCCTCTTCCTCTACAGATATTAGAAGAGTGCAACTACTGGCCAAATAATTGTCAAATAAAGATTTGCAAAACCTTTCTATCTGTTTCAAAACTAAATCCCTAGGTAAAAATATAAATCTTCATCAGAGTCATTTACTAGAATAGCTGTATATGTATCTGATTTGCTTCTTATATAAAAAGATGGACAATCCATCTAAGAAAGATTAAAGAAACATGTCTCTACTTTCATGCCTGATAACACATTATTAAACCACAAGTTTAAAAGTCATCAGAGAGATGCTGTATCAACTAAATTCCAAGAGATTAAAATATTTTTGTCTGTCTCCACGTGATTCTGTGAATTTTATACTTTACAGAGTGTTCAAAACAAAGTGTCTTGCTTCTTGTAAAAATTGTTCTCGAATAACAAAACAGAATTGTGTTCCAATGCTTTGGAATAATAATTCTTCTACTTAATTTATAATATTTTTGTTCATGCAGATGATTAAATCTGAGTTAGGATTTGCAAAAATACCTTACAATTCAAGTATCAAGAGGTAGAAGTGATAGGAAAAAAAAAAGTCACAAAAAAGAAGCACTATTGAACTTCTCAGTTGTTAGTGTCACTCTCATTTACCTGTATGTATGAAAACTTATTTAGCTGCAGGCATTTCCAAATCTGCAAAACAAAACTTGTGCAGTTTTCCACAATAATCTGTATTTTAAACTCCCTTAGGAATTTTAAAATTGTCATCTACAGACACTGGTCAGACAAGTGAGAAATGGCTGTAATTACAAATGTCTGGGAAAACTTCTTACTGGATCACGTTTACCTAAAATCTTTCAGGAAAAAGTAATATACACTTAAGACATACTTTTCATGAGACACATTATCAGCTCACAGCATTTAGAATGTTGAACAATCCAACTTAAATTTCTAAAAAGCACGGATATTTGCATGTTCAGAGACCAAACTCATACTTCCAAGACATTTTTTGAATTTTATATTTATCTCATCAATAAAAAGTTCAAATTCAAAGTAATAAAATAAAGCTAATGGCATGCCAGAAGTGTTAAATGACTGTTCTGTGTGATCTAGGTCTGTTGCAAAGACAGCAACTGACAATTTCAATTGAACATGAAGGCAAGATTAAGTCTCTTGAGATCTGTGTTTTCCACGTTAACTATTATAAAGGATATTAAGATTTATGCAATTCTAAACTCCTTTGGCAAGGCATTGACATCAACAGCCTACCTAAATCACAGATAATTTCTGCACTGAAAATGATAAGAGATCTTCCTCACACAGGTAAATTAAAGATGATATCAAAACTGTTACTATATCTGACTGTATCGATGCCATTAATATTACAGAGACAGAGAGAATGAAACACCAAAATAGAAAATATAAGGAAGTGCTTGTTTCTAGCTTGCTGTATAAATACCATACAATGTGTATTCAGTTCAAGAGTATAAAGCTGCTCAGTATGTGTGCATTTCTGACTGGTGAACAATAGGTCAAGTGGAACTCTTTAGAGGAAAGGGAAGAGTTCTCCTTTCTTAAGTGCAGCTCAACTTGCTTAACTGATAGAAATATGTCTGTTTCAGAGGGGGACCTGTGTCCCTGTCTCCAAAACTCTTAATTCCTAGGTGAAGCAGAGAAATAAACTTTTGTAGAGACTACAATGAGACTGTATAATTTATGTCATAGAGGGCTGCTTCAGGTTGCTTAAATAGACTGTCCAGAGGAAAAGTATGCTAATTGGGAAGATGCATTTTCTGATCTTTATATTCTGTCTCACACTTAGTAGTGGTTGCTTTCACTATTTAAAAATGTCTTCAGTTTATTAGAGATTTAAACAATTATGGCTTTGAAAAATGGGATGCTTTTGGCTTCTCTTGGTGTGTTATCTATACTTCAAGACTGAAACAACTCTACCAAATAAAAATATAAGCAAATGATCATTAAGAAAACAAGATGCTCTAATTTATAAAGAAATACCCTAAATATCAATAAATACAAATCAAACTCTGGAGCCAAGTGTCTAAACCCCTAGAAGCTAACTAATCCAGAGACCTAGTCTGATGAAACAAAAGAAATTCTCACTTTATTCAGAAAACTGTGTTTTGAAATTGTAGTGAGTTATTTGTTGATTTTAATAGAGAGTTCAAAAGGATGGCTGTAACACAAAGGCAAACTAATACCTTTATCAGGGTGTAATACTGCAAATAACTCAGGATATAATCTGTAAACAAAATCAGTTTTCAAGAAAAAAAATGTTTGCTATTATTTTCCCATTTCACATGTACTATGTTCTGTCCTATTAAGAATACAAACAGCAAGTTATATATATATTTATCTACTTGCTGTTGGAACAGGACTGATAGATATCAGAAGGGCATTTTTAAAGAAGAGTGATAAAAAAAATAAAAGTTCAGAAGAAATCAAATTTTACCTAAGAGTAGATGTGCAATTTCAGTGTTTACATTCTGTTTTGAATAGCTGTCCTAGACAGTAAACCCATTATTCCAAAAAGTATAATTGCTTTCCTCATGCTTAACATTCTGTTTTTCATCAAATGAAATGTTAAACAACCTAAATTCAGGTAGTTCTGTCTATCTAGTTTAAAAAGAGAAGTATTAACAGTAACTACAGGTCACATTATTTCATGAAAATCTATCAGGTATCCAATACATCAAAGCATTTGCACTGCCATTCTGTTATATTCTCTGTTTTTAATTATAAGGTTATTCTCCATTAAAAAAAATAACTATAATCTTAAAAAAACTGAAACAATTTTAAAGGCTGTAAACATCAGAAGGATTCTACATCATATAATACAATACACAGAATATCTTAACATCTCAAAGGTTATAACAGACACACACACACGAACTTTACCCAAGAAGAGACTAATTTGAAAGCAGCCCTTAACACTAACTTCCCAAATGAACTATTTACTATTAGCAACTGCATGATCTTGATAAAAAAGAGAAAACAGTTCTTTCACTGACGAAGTACAAATTCACTGAAATGCATATTTTGAATTTCCCATATTATAAAAACTAAGAAATAAATCAAAGATCAAAGAAATGAAAAGAGACATTCATTTCTTTCATGCACAAAGAAGAGCTTGTGTTTAAATATGGAGTAAAGCGGTTTCAAACAAAAGCAGACTTGCCTATTTGTCTGTGAAAAGTCACAGAGACATTATCAGAAATATTTAACTTGTTCTAAAAGTACATCTTTGAGCTCTTTTGTGCATACCATTTTAAATTTAACTTCTCAGTTCCATATTTTTAAAGCTATATCAGCATATTTGAGGGAACAAGAAAGTTTATGACAGTTTGCCTTATTATTATCTTTTTAATCGTACTATTTGCCATGACCTTAAGTACTAATTCTCTTTAAGATTTGATTTTATCATTCCAGACTTGAGACAAATCATAGTTCTGTCATAAATATATTGTGATATACAAAAAAAGCAAACAGTAAAGACTACTAAAATGGAAGTTACACAGGGAAAACATGGTTTAGCTTAATCTCAGTACAAAACCTGTATCCCTGAAAAAATTTAATAGCAACTTTTTTTACTCTGACCCTCTAGTTGAATGGAACGCATTATTCTGAAAGGGGAGGAAAGGACGCCTGTCAGATTTCAGTCAGCAAATAACTATGACCAACTGAGTGCTTAACAGAGTGTAGTCAGTAGTCTCCTTCTCTCTTTCTGTTAGCTCATGATAGTGGTTTCACAGTGCACAGCTATCAGGATGATGAATCTCACCAGAAAAATATGGATGCTCTGGATATGAATCACCTAAGGTTCAATATAGCACTAACAACTTCCAGTAGCAGTACTTGAATAAAAATATCTGTTGTTTCTACTCTAATTTTAAGAAATGTGCTGAGTTCACATGTTCTAAGAGCACTCAGCACTTAACAGCACTTTTCTTCCTTTTTTTTCCTGGATGTTATTGGACTATGGATTTCTAGACGAAATCATTTTGTAACTCTGAATCTTACCTAGGTTCATAGGTAAATTTGTGTTTCAAAACACGATCAGAATAAGGTAGCTACTGAAAGATTTGCTTGTTTCCTAGGCATCTATGTCTAAATTCTGCTTTAGAGCTGAAACATTACTAATATTTTCTCCTATTAGCCTTTATGAACCACTCAGAAAGAGCTTTGTCTGGCATCAATACTGTCATGTTTTTTAGTTTGAAAATGGCAAGGCCTAGAGCTCTTCTGTGACATAAATCATAATGCTGTTAATTAAACTCTAAAGCAAACACTAAATTTGGAGCTACAATAATAATCAAGAGTTTCTGTAGGACTCAATATCAAGTACTTATTTCAATTATTTAACTGGTACGACACGTTCCGTAACAATTCAAAATTAGAGATGGTTGAATTCAGCTGCGTATTAATAAAGTCTTTGACCCTCAAAAGACTAAAATTTAGCTTATTACCACCTTGCTCTCAACAGATTAATAGCACGAAGTCCATAGCCATTGGCTTCCCTTACAAAATATTTAATATTCTGCAATAAAGTCTTCTAAAGTAAATACAAGATGACAATTGATTAGAGATCTGTCAGCCTAAGTAGAAATGCTGGACTCTTTGTTTCTAGCTGAATTTCAAGTTAGTTAGTTTCTATAATTCCACAAATGAAATCCTTGCTTATTTTTCTATGATATGATTGCTATGAGGAAGTGTTATTATTATCACGATCTAAAAGTAATACAATGAAGGTAGCCATTAGGCCAACTTTTATTTCATGATCCACGTCTGATACTTTGAAGGCCTCTGAGGATTCTGCATTAGTCATGAAGGCTCAAGAAAAGCATTTCCTCCCCTATTCCAGTCACTCTCTACTTTTGTTAGCTTATCAATAGTCTCCCAAGCTAATCAATGTCTTGTGGTTGAACATGAATTACAAGAGCCTTAGAAGCAGTTTGACTAAGTTGATACTCATTTAATATTTTCCATTATTTAGATAGATAAATTCCATTAAGTTTTTTGTGACTCTAACCCTTTAGAGAGAAGTATTTGTCAGAGAGAATTTAATAGTAACAGCCAAGATGCACATTTAGGCATCCATAACCACCACTAATTCATTCAACCTGGAGCCATTGCAATATCAGTATTTATTCACTACTAATAATATTAGTAATAATAAACAAAAAAGAGACTCAGTTTCTCTGGACAGAAGATACTACTATGACCATCTAGACAGTTACTTGAATATGTATGCTGAAGATTTTCCTTCTCCTGGAAGTAAGATTAAAGTGTGTCTTCTGGTAAATACTATATTTTAGACTCAAACAATATTGAGTTTATTATAAACCCTAGTAAACTTTTAACTACTTTACTCTTCCTTCCCTTACTCCACAAGCTCTCTGGGGGTACATGTTCCATGTACATGTTTTTTACCTAACGGAGTTAGGTAAAACTGCACTGTATTTCCCTGAATTCTTGCAGATCTCTTTCAACATTGTTGATTCCATGATTCTATAAATTAACCAGTAAAAAAAAAAAAAAAAAAAAAAAAAAAGAGTAAAAAAGGAAAAACAAAACAAAATAAAACAGAAAAGGAAGTGGGAAAGGCACTTTGATTGCTACTTAGCCTGAAAGCCCTATTACAATTTGCTATACTCATATCCAAATGTCCATATTATGGATTTACTACAGATCTTTGTTTAGGAAAGGCAAGCAATGTAAACACTTTAGTCTATCTAGAAGTTGATCCATAAAAACTTCATTAAAAAACAGAAGAATCTAAAGGATTGTTATTAATACTTCTAGTTTCCTTAGGACTTTTCCATACTAAACAACACACTAAACTTTGCCAGTGAATATTAACACATATTTGTGTTAATACTTTCAGTTTAACTGAATAAAAAAATTTGCTTAGAGCAACTAAACACAGACGAACATGCAGTTTCTCACCAAATAACAAAACTAGACAGATAGGCAAAAGCTATTAGAAGTTTTCAATCCATAAATAGCAATTAAGAATATTTCTCATTTAACTAGATGTTCTCCAGATAGGATGCCAGACACTGCAGTCTTCCCATGGATATTTTCTAGCCAAAACAATTATACTACCACATAAACATTCCAGCTCCATTATCTTGTATAAAACAATCTGTATTTCAGTTACAATGTTTTAGCAACACATTACATCGTACAAATGCAATAAACTTTCAAGCAGTGTTGTAGTTGCAATGCAACAATGTTGTAGTTACAAACATATCAGATTCTGTGACTCTGTAACACAATGCAGAGTATTACCATCTGATGTCCTCAGTCTAACACCCTGAACTGTATTTCTGCGCCAAATCACAAGCAAACATTAGTTTCACAATCACAAATTAAATGGCTGTCTTGCTTCTCTACCCGCACATACACACACATCCTAGAAACTCATTTCTAGTGTTTATTTCTAACTTTTCTCTACGTTGGCATATTTTTTGCTTCAGCTGGCAATGGTCGATCAATATATTTCTACTTCAGCTGTTCAAGCAGCAGCTAGCAGGGCAGCCACAACAAACACAATTCTGGCAGTTTCTAATGTGTGTCCCTGCCTGTTATTCAGATGCTGTTTGCAAAGTGTTTATATGTAGACCACGTAGCTTTTATAAAGCTCAAAGCTTGGATTCTAAATGGAAACCTTATTAGGCATAGGAGCATCTCAAATTAAACCTTAATAAGTAGCTACTTAAAATGCTTTGGAAGGCAGAAGGCAGAATCCACAGTAATATATTTTTATATATTTTTTATACAAACACAGATAGTGTTTGTAAATAAAATAAAATGGATTGGTATCTACAATTAGTGAGATGTATGGGATAAAAGAATGCTACTGCTACACATTTTGCCCACAGTTGAAAAAAATAAGTTATTCTTGTCTAAATGTAATATTGTACAGGAAACAGTGAGCACACAGATGAATTTAAAACAACACAAATATAACAAATCCCCAGAAATTTATACAGAAATAGTTCAATAGATTCCTACTGATATTTTTTTACTTCTAGCCCAAAAATTGCAGAAAATCCCATTTGGACTGTCTCAAAGAGTAAGTAGTTTTCTTTCTATCCTCTGTCCTTCTGTCCCTCAATCCATGAGAACTTGCTTACAGTTCAAATGTGCTGAACCAGTGTTCTAATATTTTTCTATTTCCTCTTTGATCTACTCACCTTCAAATGTCTGTACCTACAACATAACCTCTGGGACAACCTGAAGTTACTCTATACTATATTCACACTGTGGCTGTCTCTCCGCTCTGCCTTTCTAGTCCAGCATCGCAGAAGGAGTATTCATTTAAAATAGACATAAATATACATCTTGCAAAGGCATGACCCTGCAACAGCCGCCTGAATCCAATAAACTTTTTGTATTGATGCCATTGTATTCAGAACTGAATACTGCAAATAGAATTACCATTTCACTGTACTCTTAGGGGACAAGGTTCATACATGCAAGCAAATGGAAAAATCTTACAGAATGGGTTTGATAAGTTTGGTTTAAGCTGCAAACTAACTCCTTGAGAATTGAAATATTCTTGGAACATGTACCCCTGAATATGAGAAGATTCAATAGGGAATTTAAAATTTCTATCCTTGAAGATAAGTATAACTTTTTTATTTTTAAAATTGCTTGTCTGTCTATAGTTTTAAATGCACTGTGATTTTTTCTTTTTTTTTTTCTTTTTTTTTTTTTTTTTTTTGCATGAGTAAGTGATGCTTTTTTTAATTATTTTTATAATAATTCCTAGTAAATGGGAGTTCTGTTGTAGTATGTAGTATTCTCTTACTAATTGTGGATCAAAATGAGATTTATGCTAGCATTCCTAACTTCTGTACTAAACTATGTTTTCTTTTCTAAATCCTAGTAAGTGAAATATCAAATATCCAGGGATGTGCATATGCGATGTTGACCTTAAATGACTTGAAACACTTGACTAGTTATACACACAATGTAATAGAGGGAGTTCTATCTTACTGTGTAATAAGCATTGCCAGAAGAGTATAAAGGTATATTAACATTAGGTTTGTTCTTTTTGCAAGTCCTCAGCTTTAAAAGTACAAGTCCTTTACATGTATAATTGACAGCAATGTCTTGGAATGATAGTTTAGGAAAACTTCTTTTACGCTGCTCTGGAGATGTGGTTTAGAACCCAGTACATAATTAAATACACGGGATGGATGTTACTGAGTGGTTAATGCACACAAAATTTCCTTTGACAATTCAAATTTGAACTCACTTTAGTTCTTATAAATCTTGCAGGAGTATAATTGACTGAACATTTTCTCCAATACAGCTAATACATTACTTTCCTTTCTATCTGGATTTTCATACAAATTAGAATTATGCTTGCCAAAAAGAATTAGTGATACCTGATAGCCAACTCTGAAACATCTGACGAAAACTGATTTTGTGTTGGTTTTTCTTTTTCCCCCCATTATTTTGCTTTTTTTTCTTTATCTTTCTGCTATAGCCTTATGTGTAAGTATTTGAGGTTATAAAATAATGATGTGTTAATATCAGCACAATAATTGTCAGTAAAACTAATCTGATCAAATCTGACACTATAATACTAGGATTATATGCAAATAAGTCACTACATTATGTATATAGAAACACAGATTCATTAGAGTTGGAAGGGACCTTTAAAGGTCATCTAGTCCAACTGTTCTACAATGAACAGGGACATCTGCAGCTAGATCAGGTTGCTTAGAGTCTTATCCAGCCTGACCTCATATATCTCCAAGGACAGGGCATCCACCACCGCTTTGGGCAACCTGATCCACCAGTACTGACAGGGCTATGCTCAATCCTTTTCCCCCCAGCTTGTACTGATACTGGGGGTTCTAGTGACCCACCTGCAAGGCCTTACACTTCACTTTGTTGAACCTAATTCTGTTGAAGTCCATGAGATTTTCCTGAGTCCACTGCTAGAACCTATCTAGGGTCTCTCTGGATGGCATCCCAAACCTCAGGCACGCTAACCTCACCACGCTGATTTTAATCTGTTTCTGTCCCTTATCTCTCAGGAGTGTGAACCCCACCACTGCATAATAAGTTCACTTGCACTAGTGAGCAATAGGTCCAATATTGCATCCCCCCTGTTGGGGCATTACTTGGCTCAAGAAGTTAGCCTTGATGCATTCCAGGATCATTCTGAATTGCCTACAGCTGCTGTGCTACTTTTCCAGAAGATGTCAGGGTGGTTTAAGTCCCCCAGCAGGATGAGAGCCTGTGATTGCAACACCTCCTGTAGCTGGAGGAAGACTTCATCAACAGGCTTCACTTGTACAGGCCACCTGATCTAGATATTAACCACAAGGCTTCCTTTTGTTGCCTTGGTCTCCTTAACTCTCACCCATATGCTTTTGACTTGTTCACAGTCATTCTTCAGGAGAGCTCTTCACACTTTATTCCTTTTTTGATGTAGAAGGCAATGCTTTCTCACCTCCTCCCCTCCTTCCTGGTCTGTTCATTCTCAACACCTTATTGACACACTCCAGCCATGTGAGCCATCCCTCCAAGTTTCATTGGCAGCAACCATGTCATGGTTTCTTTGTAGCACAGTGGTTTCCAACTCCTCCTGTTTATTTCCCAAGATGCATGCATTGCTGTAGGGATACTTCAGCTAGGCAGCTGGCCCTATTGCCTTCTTGGAGAGTAACTCCTTAATTCCTTTGAAGTATTTTCCTTTAGTCTCCCTGTTGCCACCTCCTTTTGCCTTAGTGGTCATAAGATTTCAAGTGTTCTGTAGTGTTGCCAGCGCATCTCAGGACAGCAGTTTTTAAGTCTGTTGTATGGTAATTTTCTACATGTCATTTAATTAGCAGAAAATGCATTATTTTAATAGCTGAACAAACAAGAAAAGAACAAAGACATTGTTACTTGTATTCTCTGTTTTGCTGAGCTGAATCCATACTTAGTTTTTGGTACTCCATAATTATGTATATTCAACTGATTGATGTTACAGTATATAAACTTATGCAAATAGAGGAGACTAAGAAAAATAAAACTATCACAACTCTTTTAGAAAGTCAAATGATCACCCACGCTAAAACAAAGAAAAGCAAATAATACTTTCAATGGAGTCCATAGAAAGGAACAAAAAGCACAGAAGGAAAGAATAAATTTTACATTAAGATCCTGTAAACAAAGTCAGATGTGCAACCTTTACATTACTTCATTTTGTCATATTTCCTGGGTAATTGCAGCATTTCTCCCTTGTATGCAGTCACATTTTTATGGCTTTCAGTTACAACAGAAAAACGCTTCTAGCAGTCTTTCTATAGATTTTTTTTTTCTTAGCTTTCTCAGGAGGCTCTGCTGAGTGTCCCCCAGAAAAAGCAGCAACAGTGCTAACAAACTTAAAAATGGCAGAGACAATATTCATTCTATAAAGCTTTTTAAGAGAACATCATTTTCCTTGAATTAGTCAGTGTAAATGTACACTGTTGGATTACACAACTGGCAGACGTTGACAGCTTCACCCTCCACCATCTCTGCTTCCTGTTATGCTGTGTAAAAGGACAGAACTGCACAAACACTCTCAGTATTTCATTCACTAACTGCAAATCTATCCTGCCTTTAGTCATCTATCAGACAAACTCACACCTCTCTAAGACGCCTGAAATCCTTTTTAACACTTAGTTAATGATCTTGCCAATCTGTATTCCCTCCCACATTAGGGATATGTAAATAAACTCTACCCCAAACTGGCACCAATCCCATTTTCTATCTACTCGTAAGAACTGCACTCAGAAACACAGAAATAAAATTAAATAAGATATCGATTTTCACAGACTGTGTATTTATTAAAATAAACCAGGTTCTGTCTTCATCATAATCACTAATCTGTCAGCAGTCATCACTTCTACCCAGTCAGTATCTCACTATCAAGAGGCTAGATTAGGAGATAACAGCTATCACCTGATACTTCCCTCAAGATTTTAATCTCTTTCCCACCTCCTTTCCTATCTAAAATAAAATAAAATAAAAACAGATGGAGATCAAAATGCTGCTTTGCAACAATATATCAGGTACATTTTTCTGAACTGAAAAGAAATTCAGGATGCCCCTAAGCAAGTTCAACTCATTACTATAAATTGTGATCTAGCAGGACACATAATTTTAGACTTTTCTTTATCTGATATGGTTGGCCTTCTTGACTACATTTTTAAAATACTGCAAAAAATAATATCTTTCAACACAAGAAGTAGCACATTTTTTTCCTTTTTTTTTATGTTCTGTAACATGGTTCTGCTTAATAAGGAAGTGGAATTGCTTCCTTGTGGCTTAGTAGTAACTTCGAGTTGAGCTGAACTCTTGAAAAGAAAATGTTTTATATTTAGGAAGTAGAGAGGGAAAGCAGGTGCAAGAATTCTAGGTATGTCTCAAGAAGGAGTTTTTCTATGTTACAAGAAAGTATTAGTTTGGGCGGGGAGATGGAGGGCAAGAAGGAGTACATAAAAAAATAAAACTCAAAAAAAGAAAAGAGAAGACTATCGATAATCATGTTTCATGCCTGCACTATTAAAAAGTCACATGGCAACATGAGGCAACAAGCTTTCACTATGAATTGAATGAGGAGTGTGCATAAAAACAAGGCAGACTTGAGCAATAATGTGAATATTATTGCACACAATAGGAGCAGATGCACACAATGATCTGTGCTTCATTAAGATCTTTATATACAGGATTTCTTATCCAATCTTCCTATGCAAATGATGAACTTATCTGGGTATCAGTATCTGTTAATCAGGCACAGGAAATGAGAAAGCTGAACACACCCTCATAGTACCTGGTGCATCTTTAATTCCTGAAGCTTATCCCTGATTTTCATTGATTTTTTTCCACCTACCATTTAGGAAGGAATAGCAAGGAAAAAAAAAAAGCAGGGATAGAAAAATCAACCATCTTGAAGACTCTCTTTCTTCCTATCAGAAATGTCAG
This sequence comes from Callipepla californica brunnescens, assembly GCA_023055505.1. Lineage (NCBI taxonomy): Eukaryota > Metazoa > Chordata > Aves > Galliformes > Odontophoridae > Callipepla > Callipepla californica. Next base: position 25,003,554 of record JALIRH010000005.1, read on the forward strand.
CATTATGTGAACAACATAAATTCACGTATACCCAGAAAACATGAATATAAATGATCAAGTAGTTTTGAGACTTGTTAGAGGTGAATCTCTAAACTGAAATGTAATGCAGATATATGCCCTGAGTTCAAATATTCTAATAAGAGCATACGCATGCTTTCAGGAATTGATAATGAGAATCGAGTGGAGATGCCACCATAACACTTTGCTAGTTAGACTGATCAAACATGCTTATTTCTTCTTCCATAACCCTAGAAAAGAATCAAGTCATGAACTCAAATGAGCTTTAGATTCACCTGAAATCTACTGCAATTACACATTTAATGCTACTTTTCTATCTTATTTCTTTTCAAGGAGCAGGTTCCAGATTAGACCAGCTATTTCTCTGTTGAACTGGTACTTGATTGCTTTTGCTTTAACTTCTCAGGAAGAAAATTTTTAAAAAATAATCTGATCCAAACTACAAACGAAACTCCAGTCTCCCAAATACCTGAAACAGATGATGGCAGTACATAACACTCAGCCGTAAGTAACAGGTTCCTAACACCATAATCATGTCACAACATACACAAAACAAGATGCAGAAAGAGAGGTTAGTCTCAAGGTAAACTCATTTACACCTTGCTACAGAGTTTTCTATGCTGCTTTACTAATCAATGTATTTATTTTCCTTGATGGCAATAGAAGAATGAAAGTCTAAAAAAGGTGAAGTTATCCAAGGTATATACGATGAATCACCAGCAGATTGCTATGTAGTCATTCAAAAGTTAAATGGAAAACACAAAAATGCAGGTTCCTTTAAATTTTGATCCCATTAATCCTTCATTCCCTCCAACACATTAAAAGCCCTCTGTAATCTGCACTTGAGAAAGCTTTTCTGTGAATTCAGTATCTCTGCTTACTAGATTTTTTTCTTATCTATACAGGACAGTGCCTTTTGAAACTTATTCTTAATCTGTCTTCCAAAAGACAACATTTGAAAATAGCCATGTATCACATGGCAATATTTTAGTAAAGTGGAGCAGGAGACAAAAATAAATATGTATATTATTAAAAAATATTGAACTGAAAATACATATTTGTACTGTTAAGTGTCACAGCTTAAATATTAGTTTATATAGGAAAAAGTACAGATTCATAAAAAATCTCCTGTTATCTACCATAAGACTATCTATCAGATAATAATTTTGTCACTCTTATCTGTTCATTTCAGATATTGTCTTTAGCTTTTATTTACGTTACTTTTACTTTATTTTTTCTCCATTTTCCTACTTGATGGTGCAGTAACATCTTTTAGTGAGATCAAAGTTCCAAGACAAAATTCCTACAAATAAATTTGGAATATTTTTACTTTCCATTATTTGGGGGAGATGGGGGATGCCTCAATCTACTTGACATGGTGAGTTAAAATATTTGCTTTGTTAATAGAATATATATATATATGTACACACATATTGAAAATATTCAAAAAGAAAATTATGCTCAACTGATTTCTTTCACAGATACAGTGGATATATAACAGGGATGGCAGCTAATAAATAATAACCCATCTGCAAGCTGGATGAATGCCTGCAGACCTCAGCAGTATGATATAATGAGGACACGTACAGACAAGGTCTATGGAGAAAAGCACCCTGAAGTAATTAGGAGGACTTAGGATTTCTGCGTACACCTGGGTCAAGTTTGCAAGGCTCTACACAGGTCTGCAGGTTCTGCCTCTAAAGATGCTAAGCCACATTAGGAGTGGTAGACCAGCATACAGTATACACTGAATTTAGTATATCAAATTTCATTCAATGACTTTTTTTTCTTTATATCAGATGAAAGTCTGGTTCAAGAGCAAACAGTAAATTGAAAAATTGTTAACATTCATAGGATATACCAATACTAAGAAACACATTTAGTGCAGTAAAGTTGGTCACCTTAAGTTTTCTCCAATATGATCAGCTAGCTTACAATGCTATTGCTTAGAAATGCTGAGCCGCAGTTTTTGCTCCATCCATTTCACTTCACATTTTATGTTCTATAAAAGTAAGAATTTAACAATACTTATTTTCAGCGACAAGTGTTATGATTTATAATATCGAAAGCTCCAAGCAAAATCTTTTTTTAGTGTAATGGAAATATTCTATGTCCAGTCAGCTACCTGCTACTTCCCTAAAAAGAAAAATGATTTAAAACAATCCATTGTGATTGGTAATTAATATTTTGTTAAAGGCAGAGTATGAGACAAAGATTTTTCTAAATTCAAAGAACAAAAGGCTTGAATTGCATCACAAGTTCACAATAAAAATCTGTATATAAACTGAACAGGGATAAGTCTGTCAACAACATAAAAACACAGCACTGCTGTCATAATATTATAACTTATATACACACAGAAACATAAGCCATGACATATTTCACAGCATTATCAGATGAGTGGTTGATTTGCCAGTAATTATGTCAGCAAAATTTTGAAAGTCTGAAGACTCTCATGGAAATTTGATGACCTAAATGAAATAAACCTTCTGTCTCCAAATGTGTCTGCCTTCTCCATTTCAGAAAGTTGTCTTCCCTCTGTCAACACTTCTGAATTCACAGGAAACTGCAAAGCAGCACTAATACAAGTCCTAAGCCAGGCTGAGGAGAAAGGTATGCCATCTTGGAACTGGCCCTACAGTGATGCAGGATCCTGAGAGAAGGAGTAAGGACAAAACTGTTCTCTGCCTCACAATGAGCAAACTCATGCTTCACTATTGCCTACCATACAGCTCAACTTCTACCAAGCATACTACAAGTATCATCTTGAACAGGCATTTACTGGCTTCCACATTCCACCAGGTAGAACACTTCCTATAGTTCCTGATTTTAAAGGCCTCCTCATCAATAACCTGTGGAGTAACACAGTCTTTATTCATTTGGCATCTATCCTACCAAAAAAATCTTCAGCTGCAATTATTATTAGTCTGAAATCATTCACTAGAAATACATCTAAGGAAATTAAATAGCCTTGCGGTGACAACATGATTCCAAATTTTGGAGAAAGCAGTAAAAATAGTAAACACTATTTTGAAACATTTAAGTTCTAAAACCTGAAAAACACTGCTTTTTGGCCAGAATTTCAGCTTCAACTGCAGTATAAAGTAACTCATCTTTCTACAATAAAGAGCATTTTCTACAAGAAACCTGATCTATAAAGACAAGAAAATAAATATGCTTCTCCTGATTACTTCACTTTACCTCTTTTGACCAAAAAATAAATAAATAAAAAAAATTGCTTTGCTTTGTTCAGCTCTTATCTGTTGCTTTGCTTGCTAGAACTGACACCATTGGAAACACTGTCAGTCGACATAAAACAGTAATTAATAAAACTGATTTTTTTTTCCAAATCTTTAAAAGTAAAAGGTAAGAATGCTATGAAGGTGCACAAATCAAATACAGAGGTAGGTAGGGAAGAAGAAAAGGCTTGATTTTTCTTGTGCTGATAAAACCGTGAACCAAGGGGGCCCAGACTGGAGGGATACAGAAACCACAGCACTCTTCAGAGCTGAGGAGTTGCTCAGCTGGAAGTAGGAGGAGGAACAAGGAGGGTACATAGGTAGTAAAGGGCACAGAAGAGCCAGTTGTGTAAAATGAAGCTTGTCAGTACTCTTCTGATTGCTGCAGTACGTCCTGCCTTCCTCCATTTTTTTCCTCATTAAATTCATTTTCTAACAATCTCTCCATGTATTTGCATTCTTGCTCCCACGTGAATGTGAGCAGCAAAGATTAAGTGCTGTATATCAGAGTGACCTGAATGCAGATTAGTGAAAATCAGGGCCAGCTACTGGAGTCAGATCAGAGAACAGGCACCCTGGACTACTACAGACTATAAGCCTGGTGTGCCAGCTACAGAGGAAGCCAGTGTGAGTGAACTGGGTGCCTCTGGAGTCAGAATTGACCTGGGCCTCAGCACCAGACAGGAGCTGCGCTGGAGAAAGCAGCTGCTCACACTCGTCACTCTTCATTTTCACTTAGACTCACACTGGTACATTGCTGAAAGGAAAAATTATCACATCATGCACGTTATAGGCAGTCTTCTTGGCTCTGCCCATATCCTTATGATTTTTTCTTTTTCCTTTTTCCCTGGATCACTTTGATTTTTGTTCCCATATTCTAGAAACTTCCAAGTCTCTCCCAGAATAATGACTAGTCCCTTCTATCATCACTGCTCACCAAGTCCAGGTTTGGGACAAATCTCTCCAGATCACTGCAGTAAAACAACACCAACTGTTCAGAGGAAAAAAAAAAATTCAAACAGGTGTATCCTCTTTCATACCAGCCTCATTGGTCATGAACCTGTTTTCTTAGGAGAATATCGCATAACATTAAAAAGCCCTTCAAAAGGAAAAAATATATGACACCTATCACTATAATCCCCACATTTTTACATTGCTTCTAGTTATTTTTTAAACCTCTCAGCACTGCTAAGAGCAGAGGCAATGCTTGGATAACTTAGTTATCCGAGTAAAATTGGAGGGTAGGAATTAAAGGGACAAAATCTTCTAATTCGTTTGAATGTCAGTATGCTTCTGACCCATCTAAACTGCTGATTATTTGAACGATGAAGATTTAGTCTTGGTTTTCACACTTTACTTTTACAATTGAAAAAAGAAGGTAAAAGAAGAGTAACTGCATAAACAAACAACTGTCATTACCCTCGAGAGCTAGGGACTGCCTCTACCTTCTGAAAATACTATTTGAAAATAAATGGAAATGAAATCACTTTTACTGCATTAGTGTTTGCCAAAGATCAGTTAGTTCAGGAAATGGCGGTCTGAATGTTATAAAAATCCATCTCTGCCTTTATTCAGGCTGAAAGGTCACATACCACAGCTAAGAGGCCACTTGGGATTAAATCCCCAAAAGCTAGCAGTAATAATAATAATAATATGCTTCTATAATAACTGTCAAAAATCCAACATGTTAATTTAGAGGTTGGTTGTAAAGTCCTCCATAGATCCAGCACAATTTAAATACAGTTCAATTGCACCAATAAAGTCATTTGCTCTCCAAAATTCAGTGAACAGCTTTTTGCTTCCATCTTAATGCTTGCCTACTCTGTTGTGATATCGTTTCCAAAAAAGACTGCTGTCCCTGCTGTTTGGGGAAATGTATCTATAATGTCTTGATCCAAGCATTTCATATTCAACAGATGGTGATCTTGGCTGTACATTCATTCTGGTTTCTCTGAGCCTGAGTGCTTAATATCTCCTTCTCTGCCAATCACTTCCTAACTAGCAAATGAATCCTGATCTGACATGAGCTGTTCCCTGTGCTCTGCATCACCTTTAGTGAACACTGACACCTTCAGACATTATTCTGAGATCTTTACTTTTGATCTGCCAGAAGAGGAAGCAAGTCCATTACTACAGTGTTTAATCCTACATACAGATGGGGAAGAATAAAGGGCTCAGTTAATACAGGATTAATATTTATTTCTTCATCAGAAAAATGTTCAACACATTTGCGCTTGTACTGGCTAAGAAGCTGACACCTCAACCAAGTGACTTTATAAACCCACAGACTAAATCATATTTGTACATCTTTTTTTCCTTCATTTTCCAAATCTGAGGAACAGAGAAATGAAGCTACAGTTTTGCAGAAACAGTGTTCCTATTTTTTATCAAATGAATCACTTATAAGACAATACTGGATTATGCAGAGTTTATGAAATCACAAACTTGCTCTCCAGAGTCTGAACTCCTTTTTGTTTTGCATCCATATAATAATGTGTGTAATAGTACACCCACCTTCAAAGATTGTCTCCTATAGTACTTAACATTACCGTTCAATATCATGAACATTGCTCTTATTAGTGATTATTCCACACACAGCGATTAGCATATTTTCTTCAATACTCTGATATCACATCATGAATTTATTTTCTGGGAACTGTACAAATCAAGTCTGCTCCAAATGATTTATACAGTCTGATTGAAGGACAAAATTTAGAAGGTACAGATTTTTTGACATATCAATACCTACTATAGATCTTACAAATCTGGAATAAAAAACACTACCATAGAAGGGACTACAGAACTCACCATATCAATCTAGTAATCCACAAACAATATAATAGAAGACAAATTTCTACATTAACTGTTTCTTTCCTCTAAGTTTTCCCACTGGCAGTTTGAAATGTTGATTACTTCAGACAAACTCGCTTGTGTGTGTGCTCCCTGGGAGAAATTCACAGGGCTGCCTTAAGAGTCTATTTTCTTATTGCCTTGCATATCATACAATTTAAAATTGATGGAAAGTATCATCATCATCCCAGAGGCATATGTCAATTCGGGTATGAAAAGATGCACAACTTTTCAAACTGAGGATGTGACCAATTTCAATTAGAATTCTTAGCATTTGATTTTCATTTTACCACTTTAAAGAACATTTCAGAACACAATCTGTGGTCTTACTATTTTTAGATCTTTCAGATAGAATCCTGGAGTCTTTTCATTTTCACTCTTGCTTACCTGGTGGCTATTCAGCTCAGTGCTAATGTTATATACTGTTGGTTTCCTTATTAGAAAAATATTCTGGCAACGCCTCATTGTATAAGCTGAAATACCAGACTAATGAGAATAACCAGAATAGAATTCCTGTGATCAGCTTTATCTGACAATGAACATCTAGAACTTTGACTTCAAATAAAATCTACAATTTTCTGCCACCAAAAAAAATGAGCGTATTGGAGAGAGACACTGTGTAACCTGCAGGCTTGTTTAATCTTTTTTGGAACATTTATAGCATCTCAGAATGTGGACAGATATGGAGCAGTAACAAGGATCAAATAACTCTACTAACGCCACAAAAATTTAAGATTAATAAGGTGGTCCACTTCCTATATTTTGCTAAAAAATCAGCACAAATACTAGAAGTAGTAAGCTAACAAAATTCAAAAGTGAACTTAAAGTACAGTATACTGTGTCACAGTCATGTTTTGTACACATTGCAAACGAATGTCCTATAGCTAGTGAATATCAAGTCCTCTGTGAAACATTCTGCTTTAAAGGCTCAATGTTCTTTGTTCTGTTATCTATTTATATTTGCACACTAAAAATCCTTGAAGAAAGAAGAAGAAAGCATACAATAGCTCCCATTTCTGATATACTGCTGAATATTCTTCAGAACGTACGATGATCTTTCAGATCTCCTCTGGACCAGTTTCTCTAAGCAACTTCTCATGGAAGAGAACTACTTGGCACTGTAATTCTTAACACAGAATGTTTTTTATTCCATAGTGTATGTAAAATACAGAATCATAAATAGATTTATAATCTTGATTTCAGAAAAAAAATCAGCAATTAATCAAAATCACAAGCTATATACAGCCAAGAAAATATAGAAACATTAATTGTAAAAAAATCATACAATGGTTTAAGTTAGAGGGGACATAAAAGATGATCTAGTTTCAATCCCCTTCTACAGACAGGATTGCCACCTGCTAGATAAGGCTGCCCAGGGCCCCATCTAACCTGCCCTTAAATGCCTCCAGGGAAGAGGAACCCAGACCTCTCTAGGCACCCTGTGCCAGTGTCTCACCACACTGAGTAAAAGATGTTCTCCTAGTATCTATAAACTGAAAGAGGAGAGATTTAGTAAAGTCATTCTCCCTCATTGTATCACTATGAGACCATGCATAAAGTCAGCCTCCTTCCTGTTTATAATCTCCCTTTAAATATTAGAAGGCTACAAGCGAGATCTTCCTAGAGCTTTTTCTTTTACAAGCTAACCAAGCCCAGCTCCCTCAACTTTTCTTCATATGAGAAGTGCTTCGACCCTCTAATCACCTTTGTGGCCCTTCTCTCATTACTAGCCTCCACTTGGAAACTGTTGACCATCCAACCAAATTTCTTATCTGTCCTTCAGTTCTAAATTGGAAAGATATGGACTTAAGAATGTGATGTATGTAGGACAATATCAAAAGCATTAAGTTTTCTTCTGTAGGAACTGCTAACTCAAGAAATCCAAAATTTTGCTCACTTACATTAGTTACTTTTATTAAGTTTCTATAGAATCATAGAATCACAGTGGTTGGAAGGGACCTCAAGAGATCACTGAGTCCAACCCGCTGCCAAAGCAGGTTCCCTACACCAGGTAAATATATATATATAAAAATATATATACATATATGCATATATGCATTAACAAAAGTATCTGCTTGCGTTGGAAAAGAATTGTCATTTGAAAACAGTAAAACAGCTCAAACATTCTATTTTCTTGTTTTATTTATTTTAAAGTATCAGTAAGAATAGTTCCATCAACTACAGGTACTTAGCTAAAATAGATGCAAGATTTTAATGATCTGTCTCAAAAGCAAGGATCACCAGAATAAGCCTGATTCACATGCTACAAATTTTGACAGAAAAGGAACCAGTCTGCAGTAGCTCAAGACAGATGAAGGAATTTAAATAGAAACAGTCTGAACTTTGTTCATATACATATCACCTTATAAGTTGACACATACTATTATAGAAATACAGATTATAAGTAGTATTGAATATTAGAAAGCTGCCTTACTACTCACTGTTCAATGGATAACAAACATTAAATCCAATGGCAATGGCACTAGCATGCAATCAACAGCATACAGGTACCATCAGGAAATATAAAGTTCAGTTGGAGATGACACTTGCAGAGTACACAAAGGGCAAGAATAATGGTTTCCATTGCCACATTAGTAGCAAAAGGAAAACAGGTGCAGCTGTAAATGGAATGATTGAGCTGTTGATAGTGAATGCAACGCTCAAGTACTCAATGTCTTCTTCACTCATCATTGACAAGGCCTATTCTGTTACAGACAAGAACTGTCAGCAGAGGATGAGGATTAAGTCAGAGTTTACATGAGAACTCAACCCATACAAGTACAAATCTGGCAAAAGGAAATCATTACATACATCTAAAAAGCTACACGGTTAACCTTGGAAAACAACAGTCCTCACTGTGGTCCCTAGGATGATAATGGAGAGACCTCCTGGAACACACTTCTTAGCACTCGAGGGAGAAGATAGTGTCTGGGAACAGAGTGCATAGATTTATCCTGAGTAAATCATGCATGACTGATCTGATTGCCTTCTATGAAAAAAAAAAAAAAAAGAAAAAAGAAAAAAGAAAAGAAAGAAAAAAGCAGAGGAGATCATTTTCCTCAAATTTAGAAGGCCTTTCAACAATGCTTCGGGCATTTCTATTGTATGCAAATTGGCATGTTACCATCTGGACATGTGGACAAGCAGTCATTAAAAAAAAAAAAAAAAGTCTGGAAGACTGAGCAACGAATGTAGAGACTAGTGAGTTTTATTCTACCTACAAATTCAGCACAAGGTCTCCTCCTGAGGCTAGTCCTGTTTCACATTTTGATCAATAAAATCTGAATCTGATGAAGTGACTGGATTGCACACTTACCAAGTTTGTACGCTCTCAAGTTTGTTGATGTCATCAAACAAGGGGGCCAATAGAAATCTTCTAAAATTCAAGAAGAACGAATGCCTAGCCTTGAACATGAGAAAGAAAAGGACCTAAAGAGATACCCTAGTTGACTGCAGAGTAGCTTTGCCGAGAAGGACCTGAAGGTGGTGGTAGATTACCAGCACTGAGCCAGTAACGTGTCCTGGAAAAAAAGGCTAAGGGCCTTCTGTGCTAGACTAACAGTACACAGCCAGGAGAGGAGGTCCATGGGAGCGACTGTTTCAGTCCCCTGTACACTCACAAAACTGTATCTGCTGTCTTGGGTCTAAGTTAGAGGTCTTCTGTTCAATACAAGCAACGCTATGAAATTGGAGTGAAGTCAGCAGGGAGCGTCCAAGGCAGTCAGGGGCTGGATTATTTGCCCTGTGAGGAGATGCCACCTTCAGCAATACTTAACAACTGATAAAACAGATCTAAGTTATTCACAGATGGGCATGGAAAGAGGATAAGAAATAATGGCAATAAGTACAAGCAAGAGAAAATCCACCTTGATTTAAGTAGAAAAATTTTCACCCCAACAGCAGTCAAATTGTGAGGCGAGCTGTGTGGAGAGGTGGTAAAGTCTCCATCTTTGAGGATTTTTAAGTCTGGATTGCATGAAACCTTTAGTAAGTTGATCTAACGTAACCAACACTGCTTTGAGCAGGAAGTTAGACGCAGAGATCTCCTGAAGCCCCTTCCAAACTGAATTACTGTACAAACCTATAATTAAAAATGAAAATATTTATACTCATGCATGACCTTCACCTGCTGGACAACTATCTCACTAGATTAAACAGGTAGAAATAGTGTGAACAGTAATAAAATTTTGGATGATCTTTTGTATCATTTTATTCAGTAATTTGCAGTATAATTGCATTTGAGAATATTAACGCGTATACAAAAATGTCATTAGTGTACATACAAAGACCTTGAATTATGAAGAAAAAGCTAATTTCCCTTTCTGTTACTTTTTTCTCATTTTTCTCTATCCTTAGAATTATTGAAGTAATTTGGGCTATTCCAACAAAGGAAAGATAAGACTCATTCTAAAAAAAAGTATCAATGAAACTTGATGAGATAATGGAATGATTTATTACATTTAGTTGCTTAGAAAATATTGTCCTTACTTATTCTAAAACATTCCACGGTATTAGGACTTAGGGCACAATGAATAGCAGAAATCATACATATAACTTTTGTTAATCACATAAAAAGCAAAAGAAAACATCACTATATGTATATTTTTTGTTATAGTAATTCAGTTCCTTAATTTATTGAATAATTTTTTTTTCAGCCCAACATAAAAAACAGCTATTGGAGTAGGAAGCAGTCTATAAGAATGGTATTCTAATAATGATATTCCATTATACCAAACTTAGACTGTAAAATCACTAACAAAATAATGGAATACAGAATATATAAACAGAAATTTAAACTAATCTATCTTATATAATTTTTCACCATGAAAAATAGGGATATTATAAATTATTATGAACTTATATTTTCACAGCTTTATATTCACAAAAGAAAAAATAAATAAAAAATCCTATTTATAAAAGTCAAGTATATTCCTTACTCATCTATTAGTTTTCCTTACACTGATGAGTCAAAAAGCTGGCTAAATGAAATATAAAAATAATCCCTCTCGGGAATAATTTTTTCACAAGAGGTTAATATCCAGTATCCTGGGCACAAGGTTAATTATTCTAATCTAACACACTGAGAGAACCTACATTAGCAAGATCTCTTAGGCTGTCAGAAAACTGGTATGTTTCATGACTATTTTTCAACCAGGTACCATTAATAGCATATTAAATGTATTCATCTCTGTTCACTTTGATTGTTCTGACTAAATGTTTGACAGACTCAGTTCATCAAATATCACAGTGGCTCCAGTATTGTTTTATACAGCTAAAAGTGAATCAAAACTGGCTCAAGTTTGAATATATTCTACTTCTACTGAATATCTTATGCATCTCTATCGAGAATTTAGGTTTTCAATTTAAATTCTCCCTCTGCTTTACAAGCATTTGTATATAGAATCATAGAATATGACCCGTGAGGATCATTTACTCCAATTCCTGCTTCCACACAATGTCCAAGATGAGGCTGCACCAGCACAAAGAACAATAACTTCTTTCAAAGCATACACATTAAATATTCACGTAATTAGCAGAACATTTTATATTTATTTATATTTAACCACAGTGACTACAGTGTATGCTTAACATGATTTCAAAGCACATCTGCAACAAAAGAAAGTGATGGTGTAGATGTGTGTGTTTCACTTTACAGGTCTGTGTTTTTAATAATTATCAATAATGCTAGAAAACCACATTCAGATCCATTCTCTATGTGCTCAAGATAGAATTCTACTTTCCAGTGTTTCTGCATGTTTATATTCTTACCTGATAATTGTTCTGTATAGCATGAAATAGTATTGTATCACTCCCTTCTGTCCATATGGGAAGAAACATATGGTTCTATAGCTTACTAGTGAAAATACTCATAGACCTACAAAAACAAAATACATATTGAAATATAGTTTGAAGCTCAAGCTTCCTTTTTTCCCCTCAACCTCACTGAGTATTCCTGAAGTACAGTAACGTGATACTCCCAAGTCTGGAGAAAGACATCTCAATCCTGTAGCTCTCTAACCTCACTAATTCAAGCACAATTGCTATTTTTGTTATTTTTGCTCATCGTTCATTATTTTTGTTCATTTAGAATTACAGAAAATAATATAATTCAGAGCAAGTTTTCATGAAACAACCTACTTGCACTACCTATAAAGTAACGGATGAAAAAGCAGAAGGCTAACTCAGAGTGACTATAGATCACTAATAGTTTGGGAATGAAAATAAATTGTGAGTTCAGTAATTGAAGCAGAGACTCCTTTTAGGCTCATCTACTATCTGAGGAGTCGGAGAGTAGGGCAAAGTCGTCTCCTACTATATCCATGACTATTACATAGAAGAAATTGAAGTAGTTTGAAGGAAGAAATTTTCCTATGACTGAGCCACAAGATTAAGGGTTTTTTTTCCCAAAAAATAAAAAATAAAAATAAAAAAATAAAAAAGTTAAGCTAGAATTAATCTCTTGTGAATTTCTTCTGAATTAAGACCAAAACATGGCACTAATTTTCAGTACAAAAAAGGTTTTATTTAGAAAACTACATTAGAATAATTTTTCATATGTTAATTTTTAAATTTCTTACTGCAATCTAAGAAAATTCAAAGAAAGAGAAAAAAAAGGGAAAGAGGGGAATACATATTTCTTAAGTTCAAGAAGGCTTCAAACTTATTGTTAACATAAACTGAATGAAAAAAAATTAGTTTTTATTTGTGTTGAACTAATTCATAGAGATTTACAGGTACTCTGGACAAAAGTTTGCTATATTTTTGTGCTGTGTCAAATGATGTTTTAAAATCTCCCAATATGCGCAAAAATTTCAACAACAAATAAGGATCCAGTAATCCCAATGGGACCTTCAATTAAATTGGTTGACTAGTTCAGCTTAAATGTTACTTAAGTTATTTGAGAGGCTCATTTGCTTAGCAGCTTGATAGCTCCAAAATTTTTGTGTTAAAATTAGTGACAACACAGGGATCTTTTTCTACAGTATCTGAGAATTTCATTTACTGAATGCTGTTCATTTTGTTAACAGCCACTTTGCTAGTATATGAAAATGCTATCTTCTAAATAAAATTAGCTAAAAGGCAGAGTAGATTCCTGTGAAATTTTCATCTCAGATTAAAAGGCTTTTAGTAAAAGACTGAAGTTTTAGATATTTTTAAATAAACAAACAAAAAAAATACAAAATGCCTTAGAATCATTAGTAGTAGTCTTTTTCTGTATCAGTAAATAGTTTAAGAATAAAATGTTTAATTTTGAATATATAATACACTGTCTTACATTTTGCAAACAGAAGACATTATTCACAAATTAAACAGTTTATGTAATGTTTCAGCAATGGAATATTCATATATAGAAATGTATCTGTATATTTTTTTTTAATGAAAAGTATGTGTGCCTCACCATTTATTACTCAGATCTCTATCCATATGAAAGAGAAAAAAAGAAACTTCAGGTTGCATAATCAACAGTATAAATAATGGTACTCCCAAGTTATTATGCTGTAAGAAAAAATAAGATTTATTCCATTATAATAAAATTTTCTCCAAATCTCCAAGATTTTGGTATCACACCAAAAATATGCACTTTTCCTGAGGAACTTTTTAACTAAAAAAATCCCCAAAATATTTCCCATCTTAATTTTACTACATCTAAACTCACATTTTGTTACAAAAAAGAGAATACAAAATATGAGCAAATTCACAATGTTTAGTAATGGGGGCTCCCCTAAATGTTTATAGGTACAGACCTCTAATATAAATCTAAAGAAAAGATGCACACCTCACATAATAACTAGAAGAGAGATGCTACTGTACTTACTCCCATGATCAGATTCATAGACTGTTGAATACAGTTCAAACCCCTATCAATACATTCAGGATCTTACATTTGCTATCACAGATAAGAGGGTTGAGTATTCCGTATTCTAGGTGAGGAATTTTAAAGTGATGGCTGTCTCTGAAATACCTTCCTCACATATGCATGAGAAAAGAGGGGCTAGCTTCCAAACCTCTCTCCCAGAAGCTATGACAATCAGTCTGAGAATCATATTTGTTTAGTAATATAAAAACAGCAAAAAGACACGGTCTTGTGAGATGGCTTATGCTCAGGCTTTCACTGGGAACAGAAATGGGGCTAGGCCTGATCCCACATTAGCAAAAAATTTCTGCTCATTTTTATGGCTGACATACTGACTTCTTTTTCATCCTACTAAGAATTCAACTTTAAGGTGGTAGAGAGTTAAGATGAAATGTATTAATGCAGGAGATGAGAGAAGGGATAAACATTTCATTATACACAAAGTATGAACTTATTGAAATACTTACATAGGACATGCAATAAGAAAGTCTGAGAGTCAAAAAGGTATTCTACAGTGTTACAATCTCAGCCACCAGTAAAGTAGAGCAAGATTTAAATCTTCCTTGACTGTTCTTCCTCCCATAAACAATTTGGCTTTTTACTTAATAAATATTCAAAAAATTACGCTAGATTATCAGGGTTAGTAACTTGGAGCTTTAGGTTTTAATTTACTTGTGAAACAATACTGAAGAAAATGTTTTTAATAGTATTTTGAAAATTTTTCTCATTTTGAATATATTTAGTTTGTTGTTTGAATAGTTTTTCCTTAAGTTTCCACACGCTTTCTTTAGTCAGATGACTTTCTACAGCTTAGTATTTTGAAATCACTGTCAAGTCACTCTGATTTAATATTCAGAATTAAATGTATTAATTAATATGTGGTAACATTAACTTATTCAGGTCATAGTTAAATGTTGTCTATGCATATATACGTTACTGACACCATACCACCTGACAGTATTTAAGAAGAGACATTCAACCCACAGCTATTTAAAAAGCTAATCCAATTCCCCCTTTTTCAAGCCTGTCTGACAAGATTCACTACCACAACCTCACTGGTAACCACTTACAGTAAAAAGAACCACTACTGTAAAAACAATACCAATCAAAAAGTAGTTCACTTGAATCAAACTTCAAATGAGTTTAGGTAAGTTAGGTTTCCACACATGCACAATAAAGATAAAAGCGTGTAAGCAAAGTTAAATTATTTATTTACCTAATTCAACAAGTAGAACCCCATGGGTTGAAAAAAAAAAAGAAAAAAAGAAAAAAACACCTATAAGTAACTTCCTGTTACTATACCTTTTTTTTTTTTTTTTTTCAAATTTCAAAATGGAATAGAACTTGGCACATGCATTATCGTAAGCAGGAAAAAAAAAAAAAAACAACTGGAAAGAATATGCCACAACCCTCAAAGAAGAGTAGAAATTTAAAAAATCTGAATGACTTTTAAAGCTAAAGTGTGTTGGAACATGATACAGGCTCAGAAGTCAAGTAACTGACTTCAGCTGAACAAAGTAGTCAGTTACAGTAAAGTTAATTAAGACAAGATATATAATATTATTTAATTTAGAATAAACTCCTTCCCTGCAGTCCAACTGCAGACTTTGAAGTACTAAGATTTACCTGCAGACTTCTGGAACATCAGAGCTATTTTCTCTGCTTTGTAAAAGTGATTATAGAGTGATTACAGAGTGTCATGGATGTGAATATGACCAGTTTTGTAACTAATCAATGAATGCCAGCAAATATTATGCAAGAGAGTTGTTGCAGGATTTTTTTTTTTCCCATAATGCTTGTCCCTTACCACACTGAATAACAATGATTTTTCCTTCATGCCTATGCAAATTTTGTTACAGATGATCAATATGTCATCCCGCTCTTAAATAAGCAAAATCCACTATTACCTACTTAATGCCATTAAATACATTTTTAATGAGAAGTGACAATCTTCTTAGGACTAAATGGATAATTTCCTTTAAATAGATTAACAGTAAGATTTTGTAACGCTTTTCTATCAAGAAAATGGAGGAACGTTTTGTCTCTGTATGCACCTAAACAATTCTACCTGCAAACAGGCATTGAATTATTTCTCTTCTATCACATCCATTTAAAATCTCTACAGAATAAGTCTCTAAATGCAAATACAAAGAAAAGTTTCTGAACCGGCTTCAACAGAACTAGGTTTCTCTCTGAGAAAAAAGGTTGGGTTTTAAAACATCCGTAACACTTAATAAAAGCTCAGATAAACATGGCATAATTCCCCTTCTTTTAAGCTCCTTAATTTAATTCTATTTTGACTTGAAATAATGGCAACTGCATTTGGTGTTGTTGAGATTTTTGTTTATTTTGTCTATTGACTAGCATCTAGAGTGATTCCAATTTCAAGATGTGCATGTGAAATGTACTTGATTATTTTTTCAGTAGTTTCCATTTTTTCACAGGTCTTATTTAAAATTTTAGTATCGCTGGGCTACTAACAAACACAAAGTAGTATTCATCTATTGTGTGGGAATTCTATCCTCATGCAATATATACCAGTCACATTATGTGCATGTCTACAAGTATTTCTGTGGGTTTCCCTTCCACTAACAGAGCACTACATTCTGCAGTGACCCCTAATTTAAACAGGACTGACTGTGTGTTGCATCTTATACAACCAACATTCCCCAAGCTGCTAAGAAAGCATTGTCAGATGTCTGTCTAAATAGGTAAGGGTATTTCACTTTAATAAAACAGCCCAAATACTACATTGCTGGTTTTTGGTGTTTTTTTTTTTTCCTCTAGTGTGATAGATCAATAATTCAGTCTGACACACAAATACATGTTGGATCACATCTGGAACCAGCGGAGAGACATCCTGAGCATTAGGCAAAGATGTAGTTCATTTGTTCAGCACTTAAATCAGCCATGAAATTGTCAAAGCTCTGTTTTGCCAGGAAGTTGCAAAACTAATATAAACAAATATAAAGAAGACTTTGTGATTCATGGGCCTGTTGTGTATTTGATACTTTTACAATTATTTCGTAATCCTGTAAATCCTATAAAATTCAGTTTTTACAAATGAATCATTATGCATAACACACTCCATACTGTACTTTTTCAGTAGTATTTTATAAATCATAATATTTAAAAACAACCAGGAAAATTGACATGCTACATACTGACAATATCACTCGTATGCTAAGTGAGCAGTAAATCTCCAGCTCTGAGCTTGCAGCTACTTCACTCTTACCCAATGCGACTTGCAAGAAGCTTACTTGGAGGAGAGTCACAGCTGTTCCAAAACTAAGTGTATTTGCATGCTGCCATCAGCTGCATGTACTAACAGAATCAGGAAAGGAATGTGCAACACAGCACGCTTGCTTTATTTACAACACTCTGCTCCTTTAACGAATGAGACTCTACCTTTGTTGGACACATCTATCTACTTTGTGCCTAAACATTTTTATTCTTTCTAGTAGCTAGCACTTATGTATAAGTAGAAAAATAAAATGCTACCAGTGAATAACGTGTTACAGGCAAAGGAAAGTTGTTACATGAATCACTCTCGCTAACCATCTAATTAACCAAACTAATGTTTGGTTTTCAAATTATCTGATTTGTATATTTTGACAATATTAACATAATCTGACATGCAAAATCTGTGATAATAAATAAACTCATTCTACTACATAGGCAGCACAAAAACAAAACACACCCCAGCGTTCTGGGCACTTTTAGAATTGTAGTCACTCATTTGGTTATCCAAAAACATTAACTAAGTGTTTTTAAAACCTTAATCATAAAACCTACCTATCTAAAAACAGCATCTTAAATATTTTGCCATTTCCATCTGTTAGAGTCTAATCCTTTTCATAAGGCAACAGCAGTTAAGAAATTTCATGGGAATTATAAATACGCATTTCTTGATTTATTTCAGCATAAATAAGAGGAAAAAACATGGATGGTTATGCATAAAAGCATAACCTCATGAACAAAGGAATTTTAAATATCAAGTATCTTATTAATGGCCACAGCATCTACGGCTTTGCATGTATGTAAATCATTTAGAGTTGTATAAAGCTTAGTTACTTCTCCCCTACGGTGTCTGTTTTGCAATGTTCCACTAAAATGAAGATCCTGCAGCTCAAGGATTGCTCCATGGAGTAAAAACAATACTTCATTTACTCCCTATGGCATGACCAGAGTCCCTCTGCCAAGTTTTTTTTTCTTAGTTACTTTGTAAACAAAATCTCCATATCTCCAAATTAACAAAAAATGAAAGGCAATTGGTCCTCTTATAACGTTCACCTAGTGTTCAGACTGGATGCAAAAGTAGAATATAATTAAAAAAAAAGTTTTTTTTTAAATTCCAAACATCCTATTAGGGAGCTGATGTGCAATATAGGCACTGAGTTAAAAAAAATTAACAATAATACAGACATAGGTTACCATATTAAAAAAAAAAAAAAAGAAAAAGAAAAAAAGAAAAGAAAAAGGCATGCCAGAGGAACTATAGCATGCAGGACAAAAAGGGAAAAGCACACATTGCAATCTCCTGGTACAGATGTTGTCCCTTCACCTTTTCACCACCTTGTCATCTGTAGCTCCCTACCTACAGAGCAACTTCTTTATCAATGCAGTAATAAATTCATACATGCGACCATCTGCTTAGCAGATGGGGCAGGTGCTGAGTATCGTCAATCATCAGCTTCCACTTGTGCTTGTCATTATCAGGAGTTAATACACTCTGGGGCAGGAGGTGATGCATGCACACAGCAGGAACAGCAGCTCATTGTGCCATGTTTGCTCACACAGGGCCTCCAGAGAGAAAGGAGGTGGTAGAGGAAGGAGGCAAAGGAAACGAGGAGGTTTTAATCTACCATGTCACTGCATAGCAGATCTTACTTCTCCTGTGCAGCATAACACTTTTGTTTTCTGAGGGTTATACCCCTGTACTCTGAGCTCAAAGAACACTTAACCAAATTGTTAACACTTCAATTTATGATCTAACCTTTTTTTTTTTTTTTTGGTTGTAGAAGTGGTTTTAAGTGGTTTTCTACAACCTCATGAAAGAAGTCTTTTTTTTTTTTTTTTTCCCCCCAGTGGAAAAAAGAAAAACATGGAGGGTGGATTAGGGGACCTAACAGTAATCAAGCAGCTGCAGACATGGATATTATTTTTTTGTAGACAGTGTAAAGGATGAAAAATTTCTTTTATCCCTAGATCTGAATTCCAGTACTTATCTCTCCTCCAAACTAGGTAATGCTGAGGTTTCAGGAATGGTTTCATTTTTTCCTCTGCAGGTTTACACTTCCATTATACATTTGATGTGACTGTCAATAAGAAGTCAACATTCACTGTAAATAAACCCCATAGAAATCCAGGTAACTTCACAGCCTGTGCAGTACTTCTCACTGAGGTGTCAGTGAAATCTACTTGTGACTTACTGTCCCCATAGTACACTGACAGAGGATGTGACCTCTGTTATTTAGGTCTCTTTCTGTAAGAAATTGTGGCTTTTACATGAGAGGCAATTATTTCCTCTCTATATTTAACTGATTGACTGAAGAGAGAACTTTCAAAAGATGCTGAGGTAAACATGTTGGAAACACACACAAAGTCATCTTAACTACAGAGTTTTTCTTTATGTTATTTTTCTCCCTCGTTTAAAAAGGAAGCCAATTTCAATTGCTATTTTTTAATAACACAATATTAAAATGCTATTATAGTTTTTTTCTCTTATCACTTTCAAGTTCATTTTGTAATTTATAATGGACAGTCAAATCCCACGTACAAAAAAAGATATATTTTACAAAAGGCAAGGCATCTTACTAGCATTTAAATAGCAAATATCATGACCTGATCGTCCTCCTCAACAATGTTCCATAATATCTTCATTTGAAAATATTTATTTCAATTTCTTCTACCCTACTGAGCATCCCCATGCGCCACAGAAAAGTAGCTCTACAACTGGAGATGAAAAACTACCTGAGCACATGGTAGATTCTTTCGCACTGAAATAAAACACTCTGTATTATTCCAGATTCTCACAGTCAGGGCACTGAGGTTAATTCTGCTCTAGAGTACATCTTGCATAGACAACGTGATGACTCACCAAAAAACAGTCAATTGGAACTTGCATAAATAAAAATGCTTATGTGCAGAACACAGCCATTTTAGTGCTTAAACACAAGACAACTGAAAATGATGATATGGTCATCAATTCCTATCTTTCCTCACATTCTGACTGTAGGAAGCACCACTTGACAGATATTCAGCATGTGAGCAGCCTTATTTTAGTATCATATATATTCATATGCATATAACTTCTATATATATTGCATATATTTATATATGCATATATAACGTACACATCTTGTTCCCTCAAGATGTTTTACTGATTGGTTTTCCATTATATACATTTATTTCAAGAAGCCTATGAACTCCATTAAAAAAAAAAAGTAACAATTTTTAACAAATTACATGAAATAGAGAGTGTGGAAAAAAAGGATTTCTAAATTGGACACACACAAATTTATGAGAAATACTAATAATCACAAACTTTTAAAGCCATTTGCAATTTTCCTACAAGCAAGTCCTGTGAATGTATTTCCAAGCTTTTACTGTTAGCTCATAAACATCTGCAGCTAATGCAGAGTTTTGCATCTATTTATCTGCCATAATAGAACATCTTTCTCCCTTCATAAAGTCACACAAATGTACTCTCTTAACCTCATAAGTATGCAAGCCCTGACTTAACCTTATTTTTTGACTCTTATAACCCAGAGCTCAAAAGCTTGAAATCAATACCACAAAGATGAACACCAGCTGTTGACATTCATAATCTCTCAGCCCATGAAGGAATATATATATATTTTTTCTTTGTGCTGCACACTCAAAGTGGCACAAAAACATTTAAAACTGAAAACAAAAATTGGGTGCCATTAGTTCAGTCAGAGGGTAAAAAGGAATAAGCAAATTGTTTCATTTCATCTGGGTCCTGTGACATTCTGATAAAATGGATCCAGAATGTGACAACAAGAAACCAGTATGAAGAGAGGATCATGAGCAGAGATAGAAATTATTTTTATTGATCTTCATTGGCAGTGGAGCTCATAACACAAGCATTTGTAAATAGCAGATCCTGATTCACCAAGAAGCTCTGCATGGAGCCCAGGAAAGTTTTGTTTATCATCTCCTCATATTTTAATTACTACCATTCTCCTAGTTTCTATATTTATAACAAAATAAAAGATAATTTATTTTTAAATAAAAGTTCCGACCTATTATAGTTATCAAAATGAATAGGAAAACAAAACCAGGGATACAAACTCACATTTATTGCTAGTATTTTACAGAATCAGTGTCAGTGTTTACGGAGTCACAGAATTTTATACGATGAAAGAGACCTCAAAGATCATCTGGTTCCAATCCCCTGTCACTGGCAAGATTGCCAAACACTTAAATCAGGCACTGGATCAGACTGCCCAGGACCTCATCCAGCCTGACCTTGAACACCTGCTGAGATAGGGCATCCTGATCACTACCTCTGAGCAAAAAATCTCCTAACATCTGAACTATATCTCCCCTCTTTTAGTCTAAAGCCATTCCCCCTTGTCCTGTCCATATAAAATGTACAGCATTACTACCAGTACATTACTGTGCTTTCAGGTAGCATCAGAATGCCACTGTGTTAAGCTTTATACAAAGCCTCCACGTGCAGTCCTTCTGAGCAATCAAACTAAGTAATAGTCATAACCATCAGTTTTTATGAAATTCTTCATTGTAAAGTATAGCAAAATCTTTTGCTGTTTGTTCTCTGTAACATTTTTATTCTCTAGCCTGCTAGAACAGTTTGCGCTTGTATCATGCTGATAGACTGCATTAATGTCTATGCCTTCAGATTTATTGAAGTACAGTTAAATGACTGTTTGATCACCTCTCATTTAAATCTAAGACTCTACAAAACAGTCATCCACAATAGATGATTATTATTCTCCCTGTATTCTCAAGTGAAGCAGATAGCTTCATTCTACAAAATCAAGACTCAGTCACAAGGTCTGACTTTATCCTCATTTACATTTATGTACATTGAGAATAATCCCACATAGGGCAGCAGAAACCCACTGAGGTAAAATTGGTTTGAGGTGACTTGTGAAGTGAGACAAATTTATAGTTTTCATCTAATGAATTGCTTCATCTACAAGAAAGCATGCTGAATTGAAACAATTTACAATGCACAATAATAATGCACTATGTATAATTTATTTTATTGTGACGCAGTGTTTTATCAGCATTGTTCCTCATCTCCTGTCTCCATTACTTTTTCCATTTCTACTATATTTCTACTTTATTCTTAAATGCCAGCAGTTTTATACTTTTCCTCAGAAAAAGGATACAAAAAAACAAAACCAAATCAAACCAAAAAACCAACAGGGTTATAACAAGTTTGGAGGGAAAACGGTAACATCTATCTAGATTTGTAGGAAATCTATACCAGTAAGTTTTAACAATTTTAAGGTTTTAAAGATAGGTCACACACACACACACACACAAAAAAAAAAAGCTTAGAAATTTATTTAGAAACAATAAACTACCTTTGACGCTTGTAAGAAATGGAACTGAAAGCCTTAGGGTCAGTGAAGAGAACTGTATGCTTTCTCACCAGAAATAATTGGAATAAAAGAGAACACTTCTGGTGAAGTTTTACCTAACAACAAAGCATACATATATATTTTTTTATTTCTAACACAGCTTGCTTGATTTCCTAATTGCTACTTTAAAGCTATGTTCTCTCTCAGTTCTTTATTCCTTGACTATCAATGAATGCACAGAGAAGTAAGAATGAATGAATGTTGCTACCTACACCTTATAAACAAGCATTAAAAATTATGACAATAGGATTAGATTGAATTGTGTATTAAACATTTTTCTCATTAGGGCCAAGACAGGATAAAAAAAAATCTCCAAAAGCCTGGAAACAGAACAAACTTGTTGCTCCTCTCTAAGTACATGAGACTCCATTTGGTAATCACATTCCCAAATACCACACAGCTGCAGTAATACTAGGCATCACCTTGTTTGACTTTCAGTGTTCTACTTTTAAAAATGCAGAGATGACATATTGCTCTTCTGCACACAATGCTTACAGAGAAGCAAGCAAACACACACACACACACACACACACACACACAACACACACACAGACACACACAAAAAAAGCACTTAAGAGGATGTGAAATATTTAAAGAAGTTATGTGTCCAAAAAATGAAAACCAAGACTAATAATATATCAAATGCATGTCAGGAACGTGTCCAGATGGCTTTTGAATATCTCCAAGGAGAGGGATTCAAACACATCTCTGAACAAAATACCTTAGTGTAAAATCATATAACCTCATTTGTTTAAGTAAATGCATTTTGACAATTTTAACTCAATTTGCCCTGCATAGTTTATCATTCCTGGAATTCCACTTTTATGAAAATCTAATTTTCACTTGAAGAGGAAAGAAAAGAACCACAGCTAGCTTAGACGTGACAATGGAATGAAAAAGTTTATAGACATTATTACAGTACCTTTAAAGGAACAAAAGTAAAAATAGAAGATATGGAACAGGAACTCCAGATTAAGATTTGTTGGAGACTTAAGAGAAAAATTTAATGGATCGCAAAACGTTTTCATGTAGGTAATTCCAACTTTTGTTTATGTAGATTTTAGTTGGAAGTGAAAGGCAGAAATGATTTTAAACCATACCTGAAAACAGACACAAATTCTGAAAATTTTAATAACAAAGCTAAATTAAAAAAAAAAAAGAAAAAGCTTTACAAACCACAGAAATAATTTGCAATAGCATGAACAATAAGAAGCTAAATGAGGAAGTAGCAAAACTTGATGAGTGTTAATGAAACTGTCACATATATTGATGCTAGAAGTGTTTGAAGAATTACAATTAGCTAAAGATTTTCAAGACAGGAAGGAGGCAAGATGAGATAAGGCAGAAACTGGCAGGAAATACTAGATGAACCACGTGAAATTCTGGGAATATAACTGTTCATATAGGAAAGAAATATGTGTTCTCTTAAGATAACCTAAAATAAACTGGTTTTGAAATTAAGGAGTTATGTCATATTGAAACAATGACTACAATAATTCCAGTTCAAAATGCTGGGTATCATTAAAATACTTAGAGTAGTAGTAATATAGATAAGAGCAATTATGTTAATTAAAAAAATAAAGTAAATCATAAAAGCATGCATATGTGTAAATGTTTTTGTAACCACGTAAATTCATGCAAAAAAAGATGGTACACAACCAGATCCTGTGAGAAAGCCAACATTTATATGTGCTTTAATCTTTATCTAACTATTTCTGTATGCTATCAAATGTTTCATTGTAGTTCAACAAGAAGCATATTTTAATAGTTTTTAAACAAATTCTTTCACCTTTTTTTGACTATGTCAACAGAAATATTTACTAGCAATGATAACTGCTGTGCTTTTTCTTTTCTTTCCCCCACTTTCAAATGGGAAAAATTACAACAGGATTATAATCTTTAACCAGAGTTCTAAGCCCATTCTGGCGGTTCTGTTTTTACTGCACTCTCTGGAGCTTTATGTTATTCACTTAATACACAGAACTAGTGCATAGCCTGAGAAGCTAGCTGTACCCTGACTCCTTCTTTACAAAGATTGGGAGCTGGATTTCCACTAGTTTTCTGAGATAGTTCCACAATGAACATGAAACAGCTGAGTTCTGTATAATAGAAACACTGTTAAAGGTTGATTTCTGCACTGTTAGGGAGACAAACTATCTTTTCCATTTGACATCTCAGATTCAAACCATGGCTCAGAGAGCAAGACTCCCAAAACATTCTTGAGAATGGCAACATGCTCTTGAATGGAGCATATGCTCTTGTACATCCCAAGTAATTGAACCATAGGAAAAAAAAATCATAAACTGATTAAGGAAAAGAAAAAAATAAATACATAAAAAATTATAGCAAAATAAATTGTATATTGCAATTAATAAAAACCAACAAGGTGGATACACAGCTACAGAAAATTTGATTGACTACTGAAGTATTAATAATCATGCAAGTCAAAAACTAAGCCACAGTGTTCCAGAACATCCAGTAATTATGCTCAGATATGAAACCCCACTAGAAGCCTGGAAATATATAAAAGCAGGCAAACAGAATAGAAAGCCACGTTATGACAAATAGAGAAAAGTGCTTCTGAAGTTAAAAATAGACAACTTATGCACAAAGCTGAGATGATAAATACAACCAAGACACTGAAATAACATTACAAATGCACCTTGTTCCTACATAATGGAAACATCTAAAGGACTGTGATACAGTGGCTGACATCAAATAAATAAGAGAAAAGCAAAAATAAACAACTATCCCCTAAACCCACACCTACAACATTTTACGGATGTGAGATAAAGAGTGGAGAGATTGCAAAAATACTACAATCAAATGATTGCATCCAGACTGAATCTGAAGTTAAAAAACATAATTCAAAAGATCAAAAGTATTACTTCAGTGTATAGGTCTATTATAGGTGAATTCTAAATATCATATTCATTTAAGACAAATTCAGTGTTGTGATAGTATTTTCATACAATAATATATGATATGACGAACATTTTTTTTTAGTATACTCATCCAATTATCTTTTTTCAATACTCTTTCTTGATATTCAGGACTAGCATATGCTGACACTGCATGCAACCAGCCTACAAATACTCATTGTCACATTTTGAGATATTTCTTTAGGCAACTTAGGTTTATCCATATTCGATGTTTTTCAGGTCCGTGAACTGCTAAAACATTTTTTTATTACTATATAGGATTTTTGAGTAAAATAGTACAGTAAAAAAACTGATATGGGTGTTACTTATAAATTGCATTATAATTTAAAAATCAATATTTAAAAGGAAAAATGTAAAAAGGATTATATTTTATATAACGTTTTTTAAATACATGCGTTTATTTAAACTTATTTTTTTTAGTATATCTGCTAGTATACTACCACCTAATGGTAAAAGATAATTAATATAACACACAATCATGTAAGGATGTCTGACAGTCTCTACAGTTCAAATACTTCCAACTCACAATACCGTTGTCTTTTCCTGGTATTTTACTTCTCCCACTGTGAAGCATTATTTGCAATCTTTTGTTTATAGTTCTTGATTTTCCGGCATTTCTTACTATTTCAATTACATTTCCCAGTCATGGATGGCTAGGCAAGCACACAGCATCACAGGTAAGGTCACACTAATTCTGTGTTTAGCAGTACAGAAACTTTCCATCCATGTGTAATTTCATTAGCAGCTGTTTATATCTATAGAATTCCAATTCTCATTAAATAAAATACTAATCTTCCCATTTTATTTTTAAGACGCATACACTTCATTTTATAAAAGAAAAGATATGCTGGACAAGTTGAGCAGAAGCAGCAGTATATACTCTACCATGTCCCTGGGCAGCCCATTCCAGTGCCTGACCACTCTGTTGGAAAAGTAGCATTTCCTGATGTCCTGTCTGAATTTCCCCTGGTGCAGCTTGAACCCATTACCTCTATTCCTATCACTAGTTACATGAGAGAAGAGGTTGACCTCCCAGCTCACTCCTCCTCAACTTCAGGTAGTTATAGAGAGCAGTAAGGTCTCCCCTGAGCCTCCTCTTCTCCAGTCTGAACAATACCAGTTCCCTCAGCCACTCCTCATAAGGCCTGTGCTCTAGACCCCTCATCAGCTTACCTGCCCTTCTCTGGACGCGCTCCAGGGCCTCAATGTTTTTCTCGCAGCAATAAGCCCAAAACTGAACAATGTGCTCGAGATACAGCCTCACCAGTGTTGAGTACAGAGGGAATGGTTTAGGTTGGAAGGGATCTTAAAGATCATCTAGGTCCAATAACCCTGCTGTGAGAATGGTTTTCATTCACCAAATAAGACTGCCCAGGGCTCCATTCAACATGGCCTAGAATATCTCCAGGGATGGGACATCACAACTTTTCCGGGCAGCTTGTTCCAACACCTTGCCACCCACTCCGTGAAAAATTTCCCTCTAATACCTAGTCTAAATCTCCCCTCTTTTAGTTTAAAGCAATTCTTCCTTCTTCTACCACTATCTACCCATGTAAAAAGCCGATTTTCCTCCTGTTTATAAGCTCCCTTTAAATACTGGAAAGCTTCAGTGAGGTCTCTCTGGAAACCTCTTTTCCCCAGTTCCTTCATCTGTTCTTCATTGGAGAGGTGCTCCAGTACTCTGATCATCTTGATGGATCTCCTTTGTACCCACTCCAACAGCTAACAATCATTTTTGTGCTGGGGAATCCAGGCCTGGATGCAGTACTCCAGACAGTATCTTACACAAGCAGAGTAGAGGGATATGATCACTCCTGGCTGCCCACTCTTTTCATGCAGCCCAGGATACTGTTGGCTTTTTCAGCTGCAAACACACTCTGCTGGCTCATGTCCAGCTTTGCATCCAACAGGACACCCAAATCATTCTCCTTAGCACTGGTTTATCTAATACTTGGACAAGGAAGTTATCCTCAATAGACTCCATGAGTTTCCTGGATCGCTTGCAGCCTGCTCTGTTGCTTTCCCAGCAGACATACAGGTCGGTTGAAACCTCCTGTCAGGATGAGAGCCTGCAACCATGATGTATCTTGCAGTTAAATCAAGAAGGCCTCATCACCAGTCTCCCCTCGACCAGGCAACCAGTAACAGATCCTGACCACCAAATGTCTTTTGTTGGTCCAGTCACTGTTTTTTACCCACAAGCTGTTGAGCTGTTTCTCAGAGGCAGCTCTTCGCAATTTATACGTTTAGTAACATAGAGAGCAACACCCTCAATCCTGTATGTCCCTCCCACTTCTTCCAAACAGCTTGTAGCCTTTAACAGTCATATTACAATTATGTAATTCATCCCAACATGTTTCTGTGATAGCAATTAGGTCATAAGGTGAATTAGTTTACAACCTATTATAATTCAATAAGAATATTTGATATTGTTCATGATGGTAAACATTTTTTGAAGAGTGCAAAAATCAGAACAAAAATGGGTCCATAATCAACATTTCCACTTTATTTCCCATTTTTATCTACAGATATTAACCTGCATTAGAATTAAGTATTTAAATTAAAAGCTTCCTTAATTTGTGTTAAAGCTCAAACACGTGATTAATTCTTCAACTGAAGTGTTTACTTGTGTAATTATAAAACATGCATCTCTGTTTATCTAGAATGGGGGAAATATACCAGTGATATAGTAGCTTTTGAATGAGTTTGCCAAGCTATAAATTGAGTACTTTTGTCTCTCAATATTTGAAAGAAGCAATTGTCCACTGAAGTTTCAAGTAACTCAAAATGCAAAATAAATATTCTAGTTTCACTTCATTCTTTAAGTAATAAGTAATTTTGGAAAAAGATAACATCTTAAAATAACTAAACAATATCAGATGCAGATTTTACATAGTATCACTTAAAAAAATAAAAGGGGCATACAAGTGAATAATTCAAGCCAACTTAAAATAACTAATTTCAGCCAAAATATAGCCTTTCTTTATTTCAGCTTGAATTTATTATGTTGGTTTTAACTCTAAACACTGCCGGAACTTATATTTGCTCTTGAAAACATTTTCATGTTTTCTCTGAGATCTTGAGATTGCAACATGCATCATGCACTTGACTGTCATTCAACATTCTAAGGAAGCACTGTCCTTCTGCATTGATGTCACTAGAAGATATCTTGTTCAGACAACCTTCTGATTTAATGTTTCTGTAGCATCTTTTGGCTGAAAATCTCAGTGTGCCCTTAGCTATGTGCATCTCCTTTGGGGAAGTGAAATAATGCTCTTGTTTGATGAATTAAGCATTCTGACATTTTTAAAGCACATTTGTGATGCTTTATCCTATGCGTACAGTATGTATAACCCACATCAACTGTGAGTAGTAAAAGCTTGAGGCTTATGACCACTTTTGTTGAATTTATCTTTCACTCCATAGAGTAAATGAGTTGGAATAAACAGGTCTGTCTTTGCAACAGTGAACAGGAAGTTTGACAAAGTAATTTCCAGATAATCTTAACAAATTAGTCTTGAAGCCCAATGACATAGAAAGATTCTTACTGGCATCGAGCTTGAGGAGAAATCGTAAATTTCTTATTGTGAAATTGTTGTATTAAATTGGAAATCTTAGGAAAAAAAAATAGTTAACTTTTCAATTTTTATCCTGGTCTAGAAACAGTTTGCCAAAATATGTGCATATGAAAAAAAGTATGAGCACAGTACATGAGCACACTAATCAAAATATTATTATTTATCCACAACTGGAAAGCTTACCTACACTTTGCTTTGAAATTAAAATAAATAAATAAATAAAATCACACCTACCTTGGAAATGTTTTCAAAGATATTCAGTAAGGTCTATAATTCTCAGAATAAAATAAAACTTAAAAAGTTGCTATCCAGACAGGACTAGTTACTGAATGTAGTGAGCAAATGGGCCTGAGAGAAGCCTGAAAGTCCAAGACAGGGAACAAGAAGTCAAAACAACAAATCACTCGTAACAGAAGCAAACATTCCATTTTTGCACACGTGTCTTGAAGTTGTCAATTTCACACTAGGAAGTTATACTGATAAACTCACTTAAAAACTGAAGAAACAAAAATTAGGCAACTACAAGAGAGGCATGCCAAGGTACTATTGCAATTGCATGCATGCTACAACATGTTTTGCATTTGCACTGCTAATTTTGGTTTGAGTTTCTGTAAATATGAAATCTTAAATGTATCAGACCAGGTAAAACAATACACGGTGAAATATAATTTATTAGAGAAATATGATATTCCTTACTATGCTATAAAAATGTAAAATTGAGTACTCGATATTGTTACCATTAGGTGTGATAAAACTAACAATAGTGTTTTGGTTTTGTTCTGATTCGTTCCTTTCTCATCCCTGTCCAGGGTCTTCTCCTCTGGGAAAACTCAAGAGATTGGAGCATCTCTCCTATAAAGAGAGGTGAAATAACTAAGGCTGTTCAGCCTGGAGAAGAGGAGGCTCAGGGTGGGACCTTATCAAGGTCTACACATACCTGAAGAGAGGACACAAACTGGACAAATCTCTCGTCTTTCCAGCTGTGCCCAGTGTCAGAACAAGAGACAACAGCTACAAACTGGAATACAAGAGGTTCTGCTTTTATTTATAACTACATCCATTACACATCTTTTACCAATAATTGCTTTCCATATGATACAATGAGAACAGAGAGAATTTTTGATTGGTACTACTATTCTACATGAGATGACAAAGCTCATTATCACATCCTATTATATCAACAGCTAACACACAGACCCTTAAAATATGCAAGTAGTACACTAAAAGATTTTTTTTCCTTCTAAAAGCTGTACAATTATAATTGTACAATATATGTATTCCTCTGGTCCCAATAACAAAAAGAAACAAACACAAGAAAATCCACAGCTATACCTTCCATTTTCAAAAGAGAGAAGGAGAAAGAGTGGCTCATTAAACTCCCAACTCAAAATGCTACTGATGATCTTCCTATGGAATTTGGATATTTTGTTCTTACTATTCATAAAACATTAGTAAAGGACTTGTTCTTTGCCAGGAAACTGCCTTATTAAAGCTAGAAATGGTGTTAACATGCTAACAACAGAGTAGCAGAGACAATCATTTTTTGTTATGTCAAAAGAAGACAAATAATCAATCATGCTGCAATTAACTATGAGAAAGGTCATAATCCTTATCAAGCTTTCTGGTCTCATATTTCATAAACTAGATTGAAACCACAGAGGAGAAGAAAAAAATGCTAATAAATCAACAACTCTGCATGTCAAGGGTAGATGTTTACCTGAGTAACTCTAAGTATGGATATTTATAGAGTTGCTTCTCTCGTTAATACCCCCCCATGTGGAAAGGGTTGGGATGATCAGAAAAAAATGGTATTTTAAAAAAGGTAACATTCTCTAATATTGTGGATTTCCTCAATTACTGATTTGCAAAAATATGATCAAGTTGAGATTACACATAATTTATAGTCATTGAGTCTCAAATTATCCGATTGGAAAAAAAAATCTGTATGCTTTTTCGGTTTCTTTTTGTCATTTGCCAGTTACTGTTTTTGTTTCATGTGTTCTTTTTTGTTGTTGCCGTGTTTGTTCTCTCCACTGCTTATATACTCATATATAAGCACACACAAACCTAAATTATGATCTCAGGCTGCTACTTCTGTTACTTGCATTTTAGAAACTCAGATAGTGCCAGGTTGATAGCAACATTAGTGAGCAAAATTCTCTCTGTATCATTCTCTGAATTCTCTACAAGAAGGGATTGTTGCGTAGCCTACGGCACTTCAAAGAATGTGGTTTGATATTCACTTGTCAAGTTAGGATTTGCAACCACAGTAATTAGCAGTAACTGAATTTTGACATGCTAAGCATGACTGCGTTCCCTATATTGCTGAAATAGAAATGTGGAAGGAGGGGAAAGAAATGCTGAGAAACATTCTGGCATCAGTACAATACTACACTACGGCAAAGTTGCCTGTAATTTTTTCTGTTCACTACAGTTTTTACCAGTACTCTTTGTAACAGACTTACTAATGAAAGAATGTTACTCCAAAAAAAAACAAAAAAACAAAAAACAACAACAAACAAACCAAAAAACAGGACAGTTTTGTCTCCAGCTATTACAACTATTGGTGTGGGAGACTGATTAGTAAATGGACACTGAAGAGAAAAGAGGGCATTTGCTCTCAATCTATATATTTTTGGGAAAACTATTGCATGAGAATCCTCCTAGAGGCACTGTTGTTCAATATTTTTTTGTGATACTTCTTTCCTGCCTAATAGAATTGCTTTAGTAGCTTTTAAGTCATTGGCCTACAGGCAACTTGGAATCTCTTCTATATAGCAGTGTTGATAGAAAGGAAGTTGGTAGAAAGAAAAGTTAAACCCAATCCAAGTTTTTCTCCTGTTAATTTTGTTGTAGAGGAAGGAATGATATTCTCAAACTATTCAATATACTGAATAAGCCATTCTCAAAATGTTATCCAAAGAGTTATCTGTGTTACTATGCATGAGAGAAAATCATTTTCAGAGAGCAAATGCTTACTGTTTCCTAAAGAAATTAGGACGATTGAAACAGAATCTCCCAAAACGTCAGATCATAAAAAAAACTTGCCTAATCTTGTAGTTAAAATTTTGTCACTTCAAGATGCCTTTCTGGAACCAGTTAAACAAATCATGCTCAACACTAAGAAAGCCTTAATTTTTTTTTTTTTTTTTTTTTTTTTTTTTTTTTGTGATTGTAGGTAGTGTTGGATTAAAAGTAGAATGTTTAAGATGTTAAGATGTCTTTGGGACAATAACCGGAAAAAAACTGGTGCTTGCTCAACATTTCCTATGTTCATAGTCTTTCAGAATGGAACACTAAATACTAACTGTATTAAATGAAACATGCACACACACACATTTCTTCATTGCAAAACAATACCATTCCACTTATTCATATTACAAATGCTAAAGGCACAATCCTTCAAACTATGTTTTTGACACACCCAGATGAGTAAGAGAATTCGACTCATAAATGTTAGCATGGTAAGAATAAATACAACATAGCCAAGTAGAAAAGGAGAAAGCACTTGAAAGGGTTGATGATTTTTTTACCCATAAAATGTACCCAAGTTACATGCAAGAGCTAAGGAAGTAAGTGTTGAAGTAAGTTTCTGATTTAAAACAGATATAAGAGAAAGAGTAAAGAAGATCACCATTGGCATTTCCATGTCCATTTATTTTCTCATAGCACAGTCTTGCACATAGTTCCTGAGATGCAGTTAGATTTATTTATTTATTTACACCGATATTTTCAGAACTGTGATCTTTGCTGACTTGAAAGCTTTTTCAGCATGTAGAGTCTTGGTATGAGAAAATACACCATGGAAAGATGAGAATATCTAGCACATAAAATGTATATATTGTTAATACCAAGAAACCCACATAGGCTTAACACAACACTTCAACAACTGAAACTTACAATATACTTTCAGCTGTATTTTGGTGAGAGGTAACTAACACTAAACGTTTAAATATCTGCAAAGTGTCCAAACCTGCAGCTCTTACCAGAAGCATTTACACCTCGCATATCATGTTCCTGAAGGAGTTTGAGATTAAAGTCTCAGCCATTTTTATTACTTTTGATTTCTTAATTAACAACTGTCTGACTTTTGCTGCACACAGATAATTGTAGAACCCACACATCTGTTCTACCCATCGCATACAGGACTGTGATGTTTAGAGTCTGAATTGTGTGATTTTATCTACAGGTTTCCACAACACAGTTGTTTTGTACCTCCAGTCCAAAATGCTCAAAATGTTCCTAAATACAGAATAGTTTCCACCTCCCTCTGTCCTTATTCTAAAAGAACACTTACTTTCAGGACTTGCACAAAGTTGAACTAATTTATATCTACAGCAATTGTTACTAGCATTTCTTTCTGACAACTATATTTTTACAAACAGAAGAACAGCTGAATTGAAGCCACATATAATACTAGGTGTGGAAATTGCACAGATTATTTAAGTATATATAAACATGTTTGACAGTAACTATGCAATAAAACAAAAAAACATGACTTAGGTACTAAAAAACTAAAATACACTTGCAAGTATGAAAAAGAATTTCAAGAAAGAAGAAAAGAAAGCCAAAAGATTTTGCATGAAACCCTTGTCCTATTCAGCTCAAAGCCAAAGATTTAGATTAGTTATAACAGGACAAAGCCAGGTAGAAGCATTCAGGTGTCTGTGGACTCCATCAAAATAGACAAAAATTGCATTTCAGTAGAAATTATAGAATCATAAAATTACTTGTTTGGAAAATGCCTTCAAGACCATATAGCACAAACAACAAATGGTTAGGAGAAAAGAAAAAACCTGTTGGTTTTAACAGCTCAGTCCTTCCTAAAACAGCAATCTTGTTCTGAACTTAATTTGATGCCAAAAGCAGGATGGCCGTATTTGTTCAATGCTTAACATGACCTAATCAGCCTCCTAAAACTAGAGTGGCTTGATATCACTGCATCTGCAGCACTATTACATTACAAAACAGACAACCCATCCATAAATAACAAAGATTTGACTTTCATGCATACAGAAACAACCTGTAGCTTGA
This sequence comes from Callipepla californica brunnescens, assembly GCA_023055505.1. NCBI lineage: Eukaryota > Metazoa > Chordata > Aves > Galliformes > Odontophoridae > Callipepla > Callipepla californica. The sequence continues at coordinate 25,037,709 of JALIRH010000005.1, forward strand.
CCCTTTGTAACTGGAACTGAAGTGTTAGATCCTTTCGCTAAACTACATGTGAACATCAGTTATACTTACTAAAAGATACAATAGAAAAAAGGTTACTGAAGTGTGAAATTACCACAGCAGTACTACAAGAAAGTGTAGTTTGGAGATCTTCACAAAGACAAGAGCGCTACTAATTTTCATCTCTGAGGAAAAAAAAAAAAAAAACTAATGAAGAAAAAAAATATTATCTTTAAATGATATTTCATTAAGAACACAAATGACACAGCCTGTAATATTTTTGCACTCTGCTTAGCTACTTAGAGGAAAGGAAAAAAAGGGTGCTTCCTACACTCCTAATGTGCATGCTGTTCTGATTTTAAACATACAAGCAATCTGCCATGAGAATCACACTATGAGAGCTGCTCCAAAAGTAATGCCTCCTACTTTATCATGTTGGTCCAAAATATTAGAGGCAGGTGTTGGAGGTATGTCAGTAGAGGCTGAACCTTCTTGACAACATACCATTACATTTTGTTGTCATATGACAGATGGCAGCAGAGAGGCAGTGTGACATGATGATAACTCGCATGGAAGCACATGTGAAGCAAAGGTGTGCAATTGAATTCCTCCATGTGAAAAAGGTGGCATTCACTGACATTCATTGACACTTACTGAATGTTTATGGATGTCAGACTGTGGATGTGCACACAATGAGATGAGTGGTATATTTCAGCATGCTGACAGGAAGTCACCTTCACTGTTGCAGATTTTTATGAGTCCAGCATGCAGAATCTTGGTGGTGAAAATGTGTAGCTAATGGTGGCAAGTGTTGAAAAATAATTTTTCATAGCTGACAATTTGCTTTATCAAATAGTATTACTACATCCTTTGTATTTCTTGTAGTTTCCATGGAAATATATGAGGCATCATTTTTGGAGCAACCTATATATTTTCAACTTGACAGCCACATTAGAATCATGAAGAAAACTACAGTGCACAAACCCCCTAACCATTAATAGTCTTCAGCTATGTGGAATGAATTTTAACCTGTCAGAGCTTGTGTTCTGCTGCTCCAAGATCAAGCCACATTTAATATTCATCAGTCTAAATAATGTTGGAGACAAACACTGTTTACAACAACTTCCTTAAACACTGAAACAAGCAGTTGCTGTTGAATATCGATACCATTTTGATATCTATTTCAACAACAGAGAGAGTTAGTTACTGGACAAACTAGCTTCTAAGTTACTGATGCTGAGCCATAAATAATCGGAATCAGCAGAACTGTTCACAAGCATTTTTTCTGCTGTGCTATTACATCATAGAATTATAGAATCATTAGAGTCGGAAGGGATTCTTAAAGGTCATCTAGTTCAAATTTCCTGCAACAAACAGGGAGATCAACAGCTAGATCAGGTTGCTCCAAGCCCTGTCCAGCCTAAGCTTGAAGACCTCCAACTGCAACTATTTTGTGTCAAGCAGATTCAAAATAGTAGTTAAGGTTAGCATTACTCCCCATCATGTCAGAAAAGCTGAGGCAGAAATGGTGCTTTTGCATAAACAGGTGCCAAGTGAGTTAAAAACACACACATATCCCAAATATCAGAATCGTAGGTGGAGAAAAAAAAATTAAATGTATGTCACGATTCTTAAGGCAGATTTAGATTTGAATCATGTCAAAGTAGCTATTAAAAAGGAACAGCTATGCCTCCAGATTCTCTTTGCTTTCTATGGTTGATAGTCAGTGGAAGAGGCAGCTTCAGAGAAAGAGGATTCTGCATTTCCAATGCAGGAGAGTCTGGATGGGATGCGCAGCATACAGTCTGAGCAAATGCTGCTCCTTAAATGATGCAGGGCATTTCTACTAACAAAATAATGCTTCAGTCTACATCTAGAGTTTTCTAGTTTTCCCACTAAATCAGAGGGTTCTGGAGTGACCTGAATAGATGAAGTCCAAGAAATGGAATACAGTTCAGGATGCGACCTTAAAATAGGATTTTACTTTCAGAAACTAGTGAAAAGCAAACACACACACACACACACACACAAACAAACAAATAAACAAAAGAACCACCAAAAAGAACAAGCAGAACTGCAGTTTCATAACAAATATCACAGACAAGTAATAGAACTTATCAGTATCTGAAAACGTTGTATGTGGAAAGAGACAAAAAGTAGCCTTATAATGAAGAAGGTTCTGCTTTAATTTTTGTTTTCTTGTATAAGTCAGTGAAATGTACAAACAAACATGCATTCCAGACAGCTAAGGCAAGCTCAGGCATTCCTAATGGATTCAAGACATACTTCAATGCCAACTTCATTCCTGTGGAAGCAGAGATATCTCTACAGTACAGCCGAAGTCAGTGAAAGCATAAGTTTCCTGCTGGCAAAGTATCATTACAACATCCAGAATGGCTCAAACAGTACACTCTAGGTGAGCGTTTCATCCCACATTAAGCAACCTCCACAGATAAACTGTGATTGCATAAGTACTAGAGGACCTTAATTGGAGTGCAACTATAATAAAATTGAGCAATAATCAGGCATAACTAATTCATAAACAGACAACATATACATCATAGTTTTCTTTGTCAAATCTTGCCATCTGTTGCATATGTTGTAAGAAGAAAAATTCAAGAAGAGAAGCGGACTTCTCCCTTACAGTGATGAAATTCGTTTGAATTCTACCATCTCCTTTCAGATCATAATGCACGAAAGTTCATTGACTTACAGCCATATTGCAGGTTTCTAACAGGAAAGAAACAATGGAAAATAAGATTCTCATCTGAAAGGATGTCAAATATTCCAAAACCAATTTAAAAATTATAAAATGCAGATTTTCTTATAAAGCATTTTATTTTTTTTTCCAAACCTGTTTCAAATCATCCCACTTTCTATGTTAAGAAACTGATTAGATTTTTATATATTTTAAAACACTACAGTCATGTACTATGTATTTTCATTATTAATTTATTTAAAATCACTAATGAGCAAAATGTGACAATGAGCAGTCACACTACTATACCTTAACAGAAGCATACATTTACCAACATAGATCCAAATCCACTTACAATTTCATTCAAAATGAATTTTCTAAAGATAAGTAACCTGCCACACTTATCCTGTCAAACTCCATGCTTTGAAATAATGCTCAGACTTCCAAACTCTTCATGAAACACACACATTTATATAATGTAAGTTCAAATATGTATACGCATATATGTGCCCATACAAATACATAAATACACTGATACTAACAGTAATTATTTTGAATGCAGGTGGCATATGTGAAAAATATGCAGGCACATAATACCTCCACCCTTTCCTTAAGGCAGATGCCTGGGGAAAATGAGTTGGAGGGAGGGAGAAGGTCCAGATAAAATAATAACTCTATGTAAAAGCGATGGGTTTAAGCTGAGCATTCTGGACTGAGATGATGAGTGCTTCATAGATATCTTGCTCTATACCATCTCACTACTTATTATATAAAGCAAGTAGAATTTGAAAGAACGTACAAAAAGACAAAACATTATTGTACATATGAATGGCATCCTCAGCACTCACAGTTCTGCATCTCCTACCCAGGGCTAAATGAGTTAGTACAGTAATTTTAGAACATCATAACTGGGCATCATAACAGGCAAGCCTTTCTATTTATAGAATCAGATTGTATCTAACGCTTCTGTTCTTAGTATTCATTCCTCTAGTAACTATGAGCGAAAATCTTTAAACAGAACCATCTGGTAGTGTCAATACTTTTTCTTAACCAGGTAATCACTTTATCTGCATTAACTGCTGCTCATTTCTTTCAGATTTAATTTTTGTAATTGAAAAAGTAGGTTAGAGTAGGAAGCTCAACAAGATTTGGCTTTCAACTTCCTCTGCAGACAGCAAAATTATGACTTAGACAAGGTAATCTACAGTAACAATTCTATTTACAGACAGTAAGAACAAGTTATTAAGCATGCAGTGTTGTATAGGCTTTAGTTTCACAAGTCATTAAAGGGAGACTCAATTTCTCCAGCCTTACCTAAAAGCGGTCACAACATAGCCTGAAGGGACTGGTGACTAGTCAATTTTAACAGATAGATTTTTGAAGTGTTACAATGCATCCTCACTCCTTAAGCAAAAATTCAGAATAGGATTTTATACTGTTAATCCATCCTTATTGACCAATTTCAGTTTCTGAAGGAAAATACTTTCCTCTTATAGTAAACAAGATCTTCATGTAAAACCACATGCAATATCATTGTTAAGGAACGTTCAGTATTTTTAACATCATCACTTAGCAATAACGTAAACAGCATCTTCCATCAAACATTACCTGGAGGACTGCTTGCAAGAGGCCTATTGAAGGTTAGGCTAGTTTCTGTTTTACCAAGATGCTTGTAAGTGATACATTACACTAGTCTATCTACAAATAAAGTCTGCTATCTCATCTACACAAAATATCACACGCACACACACACAAAAAAAGATAAAAACAGTTCTTGCACATAAAGATGTTTGAAAGTCAGTACCTGCTGCAGTCTTAACCAACAGCTAAGTAGACACAATCTGCACAGCATGATAAAATGAAATCAAGCCGTCCTGCCAGCACAAATGGTTGAATGCAATAAACAGTTGTTTACTTCACGCAAAGACAAAACTGAAGAACTCATCCAAAGATGTGATGGTATCTGAGTAAAGGCTCTCACAGGCAGAGAAGTGTCTAGGTGAACCTTTCTTATGAGGACAGCAGACAAAACCATGAGTATATAAGTACTGTTTTAGTTATTAATATTGCTATAATAATTTTTAGTAAAAAATTCCTTCAGTTATCATCCTTGTTTCTCAGAACATTGTCTTTCTAGTAGGCATGCATGAAAAATGGAAAAAAAAAAAAAAAAAAGCTACAGTTTGGGGAAAAAAAAAACAAAACACACCACTTTCTGTTCTGAGAAAATATATTATTTTATAGTATCTTCATAAGGATTAATGTCTATACTCCTGAGGTGTATTTTATAATAATTTTTAGACTTTTTTTAAAACAGTAAATGATATTTTAGGAGCAGGTTTGCTAAGAAATACCTTCAAGATAGTAGGTAATACATTTCAAACATTATAGATTGGATGAAATTGGTCTACAGTGTCAGCCACTGGCACTGTTTAGGTGGAATTGATTTCCATGAACTCTGAAGAGCAATGGAATGGTAATGCAAAACATGAAATCTGGTCATCGAAACTCTGCCTGTATTTTGAATCACATAATTGTAGTTGTTGGAAGAGATCTCTGGAGATCTAGTCCAACACCCTGCTATAGCAGGATCCCTAAAGCAGGTTACACAGGAAAGTATCCAGTTGTTTTTCAAATATCTCTACCGAAGGAGAATCCACAACCAACTCTACAAGCAACTCTACAGCATTGTATTTCTTGTCTCTTTCCTAAAAAGTACAGTCATTCATGACAGCGTTCCAGATACATGAGCTGTCCCAGCATGACTCTGTGAACACAGATCACAGCCCTATTACCACACACACATTCTTCCTGTTTACCCTCCATGCTGCATGCATTGGCATGTAGGCACCTCAGAGACTGAAAAGGAGTAGAGGATGCAGGCTACCCTAGAGGGATCCGAGAGGATCCCCCATAGCTATACGTACCCTTGAGGTGGCTGACTTTCTGGTTTATGTCATGGGAGCCAGCTAATGAACATTTGACACTGTTCTGGTTGGCCTGGCTTACTCCCATCAGGAAATTATTTCAAATAAAACAAAAAAATAGTTTACGGGATGCACAAATTAACCATACACTCTTTGCTAAATAAACAGGAATCTTAATAACTTTGAAAACCTAAAAAAAAATTCACTTATTTTATGCTTTCCTATTATTATAGCACTACAGGTTTTATGCATTCTTGCTTACTATTTTCTAATCCATCTCAACAAGTGAAAACACACCAAAATATATGTGTAATATCTACTCTATATGTTAATATTTTTGAAAATGACAGAGTCTTCCTGAACATCTTATTTCATTTATTTTTCCAAGAACAGAGAAGAGGACATACCGGCAGGACCATGTCACAGACATGGTCGATTTCCAAGGATCAGGAAAAGAGTAACTTATATTTTAAAAGTCAATAGTTCACTCTAGTACTACTTTAAAATAAGTTTATGAAGTCATAAGTTCATGAAAAAGGAGACTGCATCAAGAACTTACAACAATCCTCACTTCAGGTTTTAATTAGCAAATAAATTAACAGCAAGACTAATTTTCTTGAGCATGCACTTCCATATTCTGTAACGGAGAGTTTGACACAAAGCGAGACAGTGAAAGGGAGGAGATAGAACATTTCAAGTGTAACTAGTAGTGCAATCGACCCCTCTGGAAGCAGAAAGTATTAGATCAAAGTAGTAACATGCAATTTCACCCTGAAGCAACCTGAAGATTAATAAATAAAAGCCGTTTCAGAAAGAAGCATGAGAATGGAAGAAAAGATTTTTGTGGGTTTCCTAAAAAGTGTTTCAAAGTGTTTCTGGGCATGGGGGTTAGAAGCTAGAGGAAACACTAGAGGGGAAAGTGCTTTGGAAAGAAAAAACAACAAAAAGTTCAGCAAGACAAAAGGAATATATGGACTTTTTCCACAACTAGATCAGATCATAAGAACTCTTCATAATGATTTACTTCCTTCAAGTGAAGTTTACTTCTTGTTTGTTTGTTTCATTTCCTTAAAAAAAAAAAAAAAAAGTAATTATGTCATTCACTTCCTGCATTTACAATAATCAATGTTTGAGGTTTAAAATTAGTTTGTGTTGGACAAGTGAAAGGCTTTTAGGTACTATATGAAGTATAGTCACTTGCTCTCTTTATCCAGCTTTATATTGTTTTTTTTTCTTCTGCTTTTAATTTGCAATCATTTTAAATATCAATTTCTATGTGTTATTGGCTATTGGAAATCAAAGTCTTTTTTTCACTGGCTGCACTGCATGCAGGAGTAGGTGTTAGATGGGCTACAAATCCAGGAGTTTCAGGTCTCCTCTTTCCAACAAAGCACTGTTTCCAAAGTTAGGTATGCACATAGCCAGAAAGGAAACTGTGAAAGACTCTGCTTGTATTTAAAGGAGCCAGAATGCTTTCTCTAACATCTAGTGAGACAGGTAAGGCTTCGAGAACAGGAAAAGCCATTCATTCATGCTGCAATCCCTAAACCTGGTCTTCTGTTTCAAGAAACCACTGTATGACACAGCTTTAGAACAGTATCACCAACTCCCCAGTGAAAATGCACAATCTAGAAAGGGTGCTGTGATGTTAGCCATGACAATATTTCAGGGCTCTCCCTATCATAGCTTCAGACACTTCTCTGAGCCCTCCAGCACTGCATGAACAATCCAAACTCACATCAAAACAACAGCATCAGAGTGCCTCACAGCAGTAAAAAACCAATAGTGCTGAATGACTTATTCTTCAACAGTAATTGCAAAATCGTTTTAAAATGAGATCAGAATTGCTGTGGCTATTCTTGAATTTCTCCGATTCCCTTTATTCAATTCCTGTGGTTACCCAGGAAGCATTAGAGTAACAATAGACATACACAATGAAGTCAGTGAGGTTTTCTTCAGATTCTGCTGGAGGGGAGCTATCAAATATGCTTAACAGATGTAGCTGATATAGTGTCACTGTATATAGATAAAACTTAAAAGTTATCCCTAAGAACTTAATATGATAATTATTCAAATACATATCTGTACTGTATTTGCAATGTTGCTAAGAATTAACAACTCACAGGATGCATTTCGCTCAAAGCACAGCTCCAAAGAGCTTCAACCACCATCATAACGATGTGAAACACACACACACACACACACACACACACACACACACACACACACAAATAGTTGTTCATCATATAAAATTTAACTTCATACACAGAAAAAGAATCACTCAACTGTACGGAGAGCTTGCCAAATATTTACACCATATTAAACAATTTCCTTCGGGTGACAGTTGTGGCCAGTGAACTACAATAGCTAATCTGCTATGAAGATTCTTTATGCCCCAGTGGATCACAAACTGACTACTGCTAGTCCTCCAGTAGAACCTGACAGAAACAGAAGAGCAGCTGTTACTAGGGTAAGAAGGCATTCCTTTAATGCAGAAAAAGCACGTGTATTCCTCAGAAACAGTGTCAACTAACTTTAACTCCATTCAACATTCCATCAGAATGCTGTCCTACAGAAAAAAAAGAAAAACAAAAACATAACTAGCAATTTTTCCTGCTGCAATATTCCTCATCTACGTTGCTCAGATATCAAAATTGGCATAACTGTTTAGCAAGAAAAAACTCCTGCTGTTGCTCTAGAAAAAGTTAAAAAAAAAAAAAAAATGCTTGGATACCAGTTTTCCTATTAATTTCTTACTACAAAAGTGACTCTGAAAACATGAATTGTCAAAGCTGAGATTATGATCCTTATTT